>JBBBDQ010001337.1:532500-1827500 GCA_037127315.1 Ascarosepion bandense
GCCCATCCATTGGGAATTGTTCAATCAGTAATTAAGAACAAAATTATGGAATTCAATAAAGGTAAACCAGCTACAGTACAAAAATGTCCTGTGTATTTGCGTCTTTCTTGGCTGGGTAGCATCAGTGATGGATAAGCTAAGCGGGGTTTTTGGCGGTTCGACATTGTTAGTTTGATGCTAATACTCGTGTTTTTTTTTTCTGTCAAACCTGTCATTTCCTCCATGCGGAAAGACGTTCTCTCTCTACGTTATAATAGTTCTTTGATATTTTCATCTAAACTTATTTATAAATGGAACTTTGTCTGTGTGTGTATTCGTTAACTATAGACTCCGAAACGGCTGAACCGATTTTCTTGAAAATTTACACAGTTGTACTATAAGCGTCTGTGAGTGTTCTTAGCCACGTTTTGTGTCGAGGTACCCCCGATAAATATCGAAAATCGATAATAGAAAATCGCGTTATAGAAGGAGTGGACCGATTTTAATCAAATTTGATACACTCATAGACAAAGACATAAGAAACGATATTCAGAAGTTTCAAGGTTGCAGTTCTTACAATAGTGCAGAAAATCAATAATATATATATATATATATATATATATATATATATATATAAAAGGCAAGATACCGGGTCTGATCAAAATCAGTTTTTCAGCACTTTTATTTTAGTTTTTGCTACGGGTTTGGCTCTAAGTAGGTATAATTGAAGTTCTTAGTCTCAGCCATGATACCATTTACTCAGAGGACTTATTAAGCCTTCAAAATTCAGTTTACGACGAATACTTACAATAGTGTAGAAAATCGATAATATATATATATATAAGGCAAGATGTTTGTGTGTATGTCTGTTTATCTGTATGTATGTTTGTATTTTTTCAGCCCTACTATTTTAGTTTTTGTTTCGTGTTTGGCTCTAAATAGCTATAATTGTAATTCTTAGTCTCAGCCATGATACCATTTACTCAGAGGACTTATTTAGCCTTCAAAATTCAGTTTACGACGAAAAATCTTATTTTATATCGATACCAAGAAATCAAAATTTGACTTACATCCATTCATTTTTCTTTCAGTCTATGATTTCGCTTTAACTGGAAACAACTATTGCTTTTTAGTCTTTCGTGCCAACATCCAGAGAGTCTGGACTCCAGGACCATGGATTAGTTTTAAAGCTTTCATTACACCCGAGCAACGCCGGGCTATACTGCTAGTTTAAATAAAAAAAATGCCTTGCTTGGGATGATATGATTATTAAAAAAAAAAAAACGATATGCTATATTTATTGGTTAAAAGTGCTCCATGTCAGGAATAGAGCGTATGTAAATATAAAAGTGGACATTGAAGTTAACACCCAGAGGGGACAGTCTGTTTCATGCTTAACCGCAATTATCATGGTTTGAGAAATGCGTTTTCTGTTGAAATAGACAGTCTTCTCTGGATGTGCTGACTTCAAAGATTCGTTACATAATATGTGAATGTTTACTTTAGTCATTTCAACTGAAATTTTTAATTTTCATTGTATCAAAAGTTGTTAGTATATTTATCCTATTTCCTTTATCGAGTCGTGCAAGAGTGATAGTAATATAAGTCACTGTTTTTTTGCTCTTTTGTGTTTTTTTCTATTTACTTTACAAACAAACAAAAAAACAGTGCACCATGACTATTAAAAATGTTACTTAGATTGGATCTATTGCTTGAAAATCGCTATAGAATTAGCCGAAGAATTTTGAAACAATAAACATTATAGACAATTCTTCAATTTATAGACAATTCCGAAGGTTTACGGCCAGCATCATGCTTGGGGCGATATGATTATAAAATAAAAATTGTAGTTTACACTGCATACGTAGAACGACACAAAGACTGAGTGTCAGAATAAAGATACATTTGCCTACAAAGATCCGAAATCTGAAGTATTCTTCGTCATATATGGCCAACATATACGGGTCTTCGATCGCGGATCATCTAATAAATAACTATAATTGTGCTGCTAATTTCAGTGTTGACTCATTTTTATAGTAAGACGCCATTCTCTCTTGTTCATCTCTCTGACTCCTGAGGGATGGGAACCCAAAGGAACCCAAACGAGGCTCCGCCGAAAGGTAGAGTCGCGTCTGGGGTGAACAGACAAGAGCCCGATCCTGCCGTAAGCAGGATCTACGGGATATTTTTAACCGAGCTTACGCGCTCGGATTTCCCGCTTTAATTGGCCTTGTGCAGCATCCACCTAGAGCATTTGCGGTTGTTGGAAGGTAGTAAATACTAGCATGAACTCATTTACCATTTTCAGAAGTCCGAATCGAATTATCACTTATCTATATTTTGTCTTTAAGAGCTTCACTATGTAAACAGAAGGATTTTACACTCAGCCTCTAACTAATTTTCATGTCAGCCTATATTTTTCTTAATAAATTCTGACTTTTTCTCCTTTAATTGATAATTTTGGTTTAATACCCTAGATTTAACTCTCTTGAGCGAGGTTCGAAACAGGTAAGCTGGTTTTCTGTTTTACGTTTTACTTATCATCATGAGGGTTAATAAATTGTGTCTTTTTGTGGCGGCTATACAATTTTGAAGTACTAATCAATTCTTTATATCACCCATCGAGCTCTCTATACGGACTGACACCTATACCTATATTGCTCCTTATAAACCAAAGGGAAGCTCTCCCAGGAATATCTACTATCTGGAAAACAATTCTTTACGGACGTGTTAAGATTTCCTTTATAAACTTCATATCGCTCTGGTTAACACCCATTGAGCTCTCTATATGGATTTACTAATTAATATTATATATTACGGTAATCTTGTTATCCTAACCGTTTCCGGACTGACACCTATATATATATATATATATATATATATATATATATATATATATATATATATATATATATATCAGTAAAAAATTGTCTCTTAGATGATTGATGTTACCTTCAGCATCCTGACTCCAGAGCTTTGTAGACGGATTCTCTGGGCATTACTCCGCCGACTCGTCAGTGGTTATCAGTAATTAATTGCTTATACTTCTCAATTATTCTTTTTTATATGCACATCATTAGTGCAAGTTTTTTTTTATAATGTGGGTGTGCGTTCTTGTGTTCTTGCGTGTGCACAAATGTAGGCTGTCGTTATTATTTGTCATTTTTCGTTGTTTTTTCTACACTTTACACTCACTCCTTAGTGTTTTTACCGTTTTCTTTATATATATATATATATATATATATATATATATAATTAGTTACTTTTTCGTCATAATTAAATTAGACCAGTAGATAGTTGTATTAAAAAGTGTTCAATATAATTATATTGTAGACCTTTGAATATTTCTAATTTGAATACATATATCTATCTATCTCTCTCTCTATCTCTCTCTCTCTCTCTCTCTGTATATATATATATATATAGAGAGAGAGAGAGAGGGGGGAGATTATGGACATAGTTACTAACACTGGATGGTGACTGTAAGTTTCTCGCCGTAAATGATCTTCAAACAATGTGTCTCTATCTAAAAATGCTCTATCATCGGCATTGAATACTCTTTCTCCATTAATATACCAGTTTATAAACAATATATACAGACATATATTCGTCTGTGTGATAAATTTTTTAATCTATACGAGTTATATATTTATATTTTAGATTAGATGGTTCGGTAAGTAAAGTCATGAAAAGTTATAATCTTTGCTAAACAAAAAACTTTAGCAGTAGGAAAGCCCATTACAAAACTGGTTCTTTTCTGTTATTGGTAAAAAAAAAACAAAAAAACATTAGATTCAGTGTGAAAAGCTTGTATCGGAATCCAGTCTAAAGCTCTAGTCATATAAGAACTTTGCCAAAAATCGATGGAATCAAGCCGCTTTCGTCTGTTATGAGCTCTTCGAATTTGGCAAAGCGTTAATCGCAAATATTTATTGGAAACAACTTGAGCAAACGAAGATAAAATAAAGCTATATTAAAACATGCCCTGGTTTGGTCAGCAGAAATTGTTACAATAACTTTGAACTGGCAATATACACTTTTTACTTCAGCAAATTGAGACAAGAGAAGGAAATATAGAAATTAGTACGTTTTAAGACAACGTTCAAAATTAGCTGACTGAACAAATTGTGATTTTCATTTAATCAAATCACCAGAACGCTTTCTTCTAGACAAAATAAAAAATAGACCAATGTTTAATCCGCAAACACAAACAAAAAACGAGAGTCCAAAGAACAGTTTTTCCCTTCACCTCGCTATTATTTTAACTAGCTTCACTCTTCGGCATTAACAGCACCTTTGATATACCTTTCCTTCCGTTTATTTTCATAATGAGGAATGGTCTCTTGTTTATCTAAGGTAATGCCAGTACGTTAAGTACCTAAGGAACTAGCAGAACTCTAAGATGATGATGAGGAGGATAATGATCATCATCATGTCCTTGATAAAAAAAAATTACATTTGAACTCTTTTTGTTCCGCCTTCAAATAATCTGACATTACTTACCAGTTTCTTCTTCATGTGCTGTGTCCTTTTATCATGGACTTCCACTTGACCCTGTCTCTTGTCGCTCTTAATAGTTTTCCTCTTGCTATCTCTCCTAAACTCCAATTTGCCATTCATTTGCTCAAGCTTGTCAAATACTAGCAGTATAGCCCGGCGTTGCTCAGGTGTAATGAAAGCTTTAAAACTAATCCATGGTCCTGGAGCTCAGACTTTTGGGCGTTGGCGAAACCATAGACTGACAGATAGCATATAGTCGCCCACCACTATTTTTTTTAATGTTTCATAAACTTCGAATTTTAGCGGATAGAACCGAAAAGTTTATATAAATCAGAATTATACCGCCGATTTTCATTTTTGTCCGATAGAAGCAGACTTATCGTTCAGAAACTAAACAGAAAGAAACATCCTTAAGAAAGAAAGAAATAGATAAATAAATAATATCAATGGAGGCCGAAAATTGACGGAAAAAAAATATTACTCTTACTGAGAAAGAAATGATGTTTTATTTTTCGTTGAGTTAACGATGTTATTTCTGTAAGACATTTGGAAGGTCTCTCTCTCTCTCTCTCTCTCTCTCTCTCTCTCTCTCTCTCTCTCTCTCTCATAAACATTTTTGTCTTATTACTGGTAACATTTCCTGGCGTAAAGCCGTTATTCATCGAAAACGACTTACATTATTAATAATAGGAAATGCTCTAACGAATAGGAAAAAAAGGTAAATGGCGAAGTTTTGGAATCAATGACTGACATAAAAACACACTGTTTATGGCATTGTTTAAGTTTTATCTGAATTTACATATATATATATATATATATATATATATATACTAGCAGTATAGCCCGGCGAAGCTCGGGTGTAATGAAAGCTTTAAAACTAATCCATGGTCCTGGAGCTCAGACTCTTTGGACGTTGGCACGAAAGACTAAAAATCAATAATTGTTTCCAGTTAAAGCTAAACTGTAGACTGAAAGAAAAATGAATGGATGTAAGTCAAATTTTGATTTCCTGGTATCGATATCAAATAAGTTTTTTTCGTCGTAAACTGAATTTTGAAGGCTAAATATGTCCTCTGAGTAAATGGTATCATGGCTGAGACTAAGAACTACAAATACACCTACTTAGAGCCAAACACGAAACAAAAACTAAAATAATAGGGCTGAAAAAAATACAGACATACAGACAGATAAACAGACACACACACGAACATCTTGCCTTTTATATATATATAATATCGATTTTCTACACTATTGTAAGAACTGCAACCTTGAAACTTCTGAATATCGTTTCTTATGTCTTTGTCTATGAGTGTATCAAATTTGATTAAAATCGGATCACTCGTTCTATAACCCGATTTTTTCGATTATCGATTTTTGATATTTATCGGTGGTACCTCGACACAAAACCTAACTAAGAATACTCGCAGCCGCTTATAGTACAACTATGTAAATTTTCAAGAAAATCGGTTCAGCTGTTTTGGAGTCTATAGGTAACGGACACACAGACACACATACACACACAGACAAAGTTCCATTTATAAAGAAGTTTATATATATATATGTGTGTGTGTGTGTGTGTGTGTGTGTGTGTGTGTGTGTGTGTGTGTGTGTGTGTGTGTGTGTTGGTGTGTGTTTGTTTGTGTGTCTTAATTGCTTGGCTACAATTATGGTGTATATAAAATCGAAGAAATGAAAGATACGGAAATACAGAAATAGCGCAAAGTACGAGATTGGCGACGAGAACTCATCAGATGGAGATGAAATAGATAGATGTAAACGTAAGTTTTATGGTAACAGTTTCTTGTACTTCTCGCTTATAAAACTCTATTTCGGTTTCTTGCTTTCCAGTTAATTTCATATTAAAAAATCTAAATCCAATGCAAATGGTTATCTTCTGTCTTCTTATTTTCTATTCTTTTATTGTTCTTTCTCAATAATAATGTTTTTATATTCTTTAACACTTAGTAATCCCTTGTATGTTAGTAATTTTGTCCTTGTTTGGGGTGAAATTATTAAAAACAAAACTTTAGTGATGGATCGCATTTAAAATTCTACTTGGTGCCTGGCGTGATCCAAGCACCTACCGAGGGCATTTGCGTTCGTTGGGAGGTAGTAAATACCAGTGTGGACTCATTTACCATTTTCAGAAGTTCGACTCGAATTATCACTTAAAAGTGTTAGAGGCCATATATATTTGGTCTTTAAGAGCTTCGCTATGTAAACAGAAGAATTTCACACTCACCCTTTAACTAAGTTCCATGTCAGCACATTTTTTCTTCATAAATACTGACTTTTCCACCTTTAACTGATAATTTTGGTTTAATATGACCAGGTCATTACTAACACCTGGTTCCAAGAACACCCACGACGTTTATGGACATGGAGAAGCCCAGGAGGGGACACGAAGAACCAAATAGATTATATAACTATAAACAAGAGATTCAGGAACGCAGTAGTCCAATGCAAAACGTACCCAGGTGCTGACTGCGGAAGTGACCACGTCCCAGTCATCTGCAAACTAAAAGTGAAACTCCGAAGACTGAAGAAACCCAGCATAACACCAAGACTGCAATATGACACACTAGAGGATGATCTCACCCGGCAGAAAGAATATAATAACAGCGTAAAAAAGAAATATGAAGAACAAATTGGAAAAGGATACTCAAAATGGGAGTCACTAAAAGAAGCAATGGTGACCTCAGCGAACAACATAGCCCCAAAGGAAATCAGACGCAGAAGAAAAAATGAGTGGATGACCGAAGAGATCCTCCACATGATGCAAAGGAGACAAAAAATAACACCAAGACACGGAGCAGAGTACAAAAAAACTCCACAGGGAGATAAGAAACAAATGCAGACAAGCCAAAGAGGAATGGCTCAACAACAAATGTGCAGAAGTAGAGAGACTGAGCAGGAACAACAAAGCAGAAATGCATAAAGAGATAAGAGAACTGACAGGACAAAAAACCTGTTCCTCAACAGGATGCATAAAATCCAAGGAAGGGACAATCATAGTAGAGAAAGAGGAAATACTCCAGCAATGGGAAGAATACATAAAGGATCTCTTTGGCGACAAGAGAGAACAACCGAGAATACACAAGGAGATGGATGGACCGGAAATACTAAAATCCGAAGTGGAAGCTGCAATGGCCAAAATGAACAGAAATAAATCACCTGGCCCAGATGGCATAGTGATAGAGCTGCTGACAGCCTTAGAAGAATATGGCATAGAAAAGATTACCGACATAATAAACGAAATTTATAACAGCGGAATAATACCAGAAGACCTATGCAAGTCGATATTTATAGCACTGCCGAAGAAACCAGGTGCAAACGAGTGTGAACTACACAGAACTATCAGCTTAATGAGTCACATTACAAAACTGATTGTCAGAATCCTGATGAATAGAGCGAGAAGCAGAATCAGTCCAGAGATAAGGCAGGAACAGTGCGGGTTCGTCAAAGACACTGGAACAAGGAATGCCATATTCATGATTAGGATGCTCTCTGAAAGGGCATTACAAATGAAGAAAGACTTGTACCTATGCTTCATTGATTACGCGAAAGCATTCGACAAAATACGACACAAAGAATTGATGGAAATGATAGGCAACCTCGACATTTTCGGCAAAGATATAAGAATAATCAAGAATCTCTACTGACAGCAAACGGCTTGCATACGGAGAGGTAACGACCTCAGTAGATACACAAAGATAGAAAAAGGCGTAAGACAAGGATGTGTCTTTTCACCGGATTTATTCAACCTATACAGCGAGAATATTTTGAGGACCCTAGATGACACACCAGGATTTATTATTGGAGGCCACAACCTGAACAACATAAGATACGCGGACGATACAGTACTGATTGCGGACACGGAAAGGAAACTGCAAGATCTCATACAGAAAGTAGCAGTGGAGAGTGACAAGAAGGGACTACAAATAAACTTTAAGAAAACTGAGTGCATGGTCATCAGCAAAAGATACAACCCAAAATGCCAAATACAGGTGGGGGATAACAGAATCAAACAAGTCCAAGAATTTAAGTACCTAGGAAGTGTTCTAACAGGAGATGGAAAGTGCGACAAGGAGATCCGAAGGCGAATTGGCATGGCAAAGGACGCGTTCCAGAAGATGAGCAAAATACTAACACACAGGAAGATCTCAATAGTAACGAAGAAAAGAGTGCTAGACTGCTACGTGATGTCAGTTCTTCAGTACGGCTGTGAATGCTGGACAATATCATCGAAAATGAGGAAAAAACTGGAAGCGGCCGAAATGTGGCTCTACAGAAGGATGCTACGGATATCGTGGACTGAACATACAAGCAACGGGTTTCGATACGTGATTGCTTTACCATGGAGGAACAAACCAGCGAAATACAAAAGACTTTCAGCTAGGTCTGTGTATTTCATAACTGTGTTATCAAGAAAGTTTCACTAGTGACTTTTGCGAATGCCAACAAAACATAACGCCATTCAAAAGCTTTCAGCAAGCCAGGTAAGTTTTTCCTGTCCGAAACAATCCTGCACATATACAAGTCTACCACCTGCCCGTCCATGGAATATTGCTTCCATATCTGGTCGGGTGCTCCTGCTATCCACTTAAGTGTCCTCGACCAAATCAAACGGAGAATCTGTAATGTAATCGATTCCGAATTAGCAGCTAGGATGCAGTCGCTTTCTCACAGACGCAGTGTGGTTCCCTGTGTCACTTCTACAAATACTTTAATGGTTTCTGCTCCGATGAACTTAGCTCACTGGTACCCCCTATATATGAATTTCCTCGAGCCACAAGATTAGCAACTAGGTCCCACGCTTTTACTGTGAAACCAATAAATTGTCATCGCAAATTCTACTCCAGAAGCTTCTTTTCTCGCACTTCCCGCCTGTGAAATTCTCTTCCGTATACTTGCTTTCCCGACAGTTACAATCTCCAAGAATTTAAATGTAAAGTCAATAGTCATCTCCTGTTTCACTAACATACATCCCCTCTCTCATGCTTTTTTCTTCGTCCACCTCACTCTCATCAGTATTCTCTTCCTTCTCCTACTCTCTTCCTGACACCCTCTGTAACCTGTCACTCTCTGATAATATTCCTCCTGTGTAACCCCCTGCACAACAGTGGCAGGAAAATGCCTTGCTTAGGGCGACACGATTATAAAAAAAAAACCAAAAAACTCTTGATCCCAATCGTCTGTATGAATGTTTTGGAAACTTGATTCCTTATCTCAGCCGAGACAGCACCAGTCTTCCATAACTGCGCCACCTTGACCTCACTGTCCCAACCGACATCATGTGAAACGACTACATGGCATCTATAGCTGTATCTACCACTTGAAAGATTGTCGTGCAAGAATGTTTTTCTTGTCAAAATTCATCTTTCACATTTATAAATCTATTAGCAGTATAGCCGGCCGTTGCTCGGGTGTAATGAAAGCTTTAAAACTAATCCATGGTCCTGGAGCTCAGAATCTTTGGACGTTGGCACGAAAGACTAAAATGCAATAGTTGTTTTCAGTTAAAGCGAAACCGTAGACTGAAAGAAAAATGAATTGATGTAAGTCAAAATTTGTAAGTTGTAAGAACTGCAACCTTGAAACTTCTGAATATCGTTTCTTATGTCTTTGTCTATGAGTGTATCAAATTTGATTAAAATCGGACCACTCGTTCTATAACCCGATTTTTTCGATTATCGATTTTCGATATTTATCGGGGGTACCTCAACACAACACGTAGCTAAGAACACTCACAGACACTTATAGCGCAACTGTGTAAATTTTCAAGAAAATCGGTTCAGCCATTTCGGAGTCTATAGTCAACGGACACACACACACACAAACACACACACACACACACACAGAGAGACAACGTTCCATTTATAAATAAGTTTAGATTAGATAGATAGATAGATAGATAGATAGATAGATAGATAGATAGATAGATCATTTGTTCGTACATTGAATACTGTTGCCATATCTGTTCGGTTGCTCTTGAGGTTCTCGTCAAAACCCAAAGGAAGATCTGCAACTTAGTTGATCCTGACTTGGATGCTCATCATTAGTCACTTTCTCACCAATGGGATGTGGCTTCCCTTTGTCTTTTCTACAAATATTATCATGGCAACTGCCTTGACGACCTTCATTTCTGACGCCATCAATTTTCTCGTACGATTAGATTGGCATTAAGGTCCCACCCTTTTTACCGTCAAAATAATCAAATGTAACCGAAACTTCTACTCAGTTAATATTCTTAGATATCCCATCTGTGGAGATCCCTTTCGTGTACCTGCTTCTCTGATAGCTACAATCTCCAAAGGCTTAAATGCAACGTCAATTACCAAATTCTGCCTCCCTAAATTCCATCTACCTCCCCAAATTCTATCCTCCTTCCCGAATACCATCCACCTTCCTAAATATTATCCCTTCGTCGGAATCCCCTGTAACCTGTTCTTTCTCTATCTGTAACCCCTGCGCATCAGTCGCAGTCCTGCTTTGCTTGGGGTGAAATTGTTATAAAAACAACAAAAAAAACAAAACAAAAAAAAAACAAAAAACAATGAAAGCGTTTAGTAGCCATGGAGAGATTCAGTAACCGATCACCTGGTATCAATACTAGTTCCTTTGCTGACTGATGAATACGAAAGAAAATTGAAAACTTTAAAGAGCACGGACAGATATTGTGTGTGCCACGAGAATTTAACTGAGAGATTAGATGTCTCCGTTTGAAAGGTCGGTTCTTGATAGTCCCGTTCGTGCATCACTTGTGAGCGCCTGCTGTTTACTGGTGTCTGCACAGGTATTTACATTTTTTTAATCATTTCACCTCAAGCGTGGTGACATCACCGCTAGTTCGCAAGAGTTTATAGTGACAGAAAAGAATGGGTACACTTGGATATTCAAGAAAGGATAAAAATGAATGGGATTCGAGAAGATAGAAGATGTCAATTGACGTTGCATGGACGGGAAATGAAAGGAAAAAACTGTTCGAGTAGAAATAACAGTAAAACAATCAATAGACACCACGACTTATCTTAGAAAATATACAAGTATGTACATTAATAATTAAAGGTTATAAATATATAAATATATCGCAAAAATTGTAATATAATAAAAAACAAAATTATATAACAGTCAATGGTAATTTAAAAAATCAAAACTTTCTTTTTCCAATAGTTCATCGCTTTTTTTTTAGCAATCTATATTGCAAAATATATAGACATTTTCTACTTTTCCAAGCTTACGCCATATCACTTGATAAATAAGTTCTCATACAATCACTGAAATTAACCAATGTCGAATTTGGTCAGTACCTAGGTATGTGACGACTTGGGAATTCCAGCTACTGTAAGCCTAGATGTGCGGGTTGAGTAATGGATAACGGGTCGGAATTGGAAAGTGGAAACCAGAGTTCGGGTTAGTTATACGCACTTCTGCGCGAAGAAGTTTAGGAAAGTTAAGAATATACCTATTTTCCCAGCCTTTGTGTTGTTATATATATATATATATATATGTTACCGATACAACTTGTTATAACAAGTTGTATCGGTAAATCATTTTCGCGTTACCCCTACCTGAAAAAAAACTCTCACAATCTTAAAATATTTTCTGGATTTACGTAAGCTGCAAAGGTTTTATAAGCCGTAAAATCAAATAAAACAATATCCTTTTACATCCTGAATTCCTGATCAATGTTTTGTTTGCTGAAGAGTATATTTCGTTACTGCCTTTCATTGTTTTTCGGATGTACTTGAAAATTCCATTGAGGCCAGAGAACTCTTAGTCTTTTTCACTTAACATTGTACTTGCTGATATTGAATGTAATTTCGTGTAGATTATCGCGAGTTTTCTTCTTTAATGTTTCAATTTTCTGTTCTTCTCTTGTCCAGTTCAAGAATGGTCCAGAGTACCTCACAAAAAAGCAGATCCAGTATATTTTTTCATTATATTTCTGCTAAAGAGGTTTATCTGTATTATTTGCTATTGTTCTTTTGGGTTATTCTTTGCTGACTTCTTTCACTTTTATGTTGAAATTTCTGTAGCCTTCCGTTTCTTTTTGTTGTTTTTTTTACCATTTTGATGGTTTCCTGTTTGGGTAGTCCAATTTCTTCTCCTATGAGACTTTTCAATTTGGCCATGACCCACACAGCACATTTCTCAATGCTGAATTTCATTCCGGTATTTGTTCTCATTGTGTTTTGAAACCAATTTTAAGTGTTGGTTTCAGTGGAGGAAATCTCATCTTTCTGTTCCTGCTTTCTTTTTGTTTTACTCGCCCTTGTTCTTCCTACTCTCCCTTCCACCTTGTCCCTCCTACTTTTTCTTCTCCCCCTTCTTCGTCTTCCTCCTCATCCTACCCGTTTACCTTCTAATTGCTACCATTGTTATGATTATTACTATTTTAATCCAAATTTTCAAATATCTATTGAATGAGGTCACACTTGTTCTTCCTCATATTAGCATCAGTATTATTTATTTAACCATTTCATATAAATCAAGGCAATAAATCGACCAAGAGGCAAAAAGTTCCTGGGTGGAAAAGAATACAAAAATATTATTAAGGAGAGCACAATAAAAGAACAATATCTAAGAAGACAGAAGATAACGATTGTCATTAAATTTAAACTTTTGAAGATAAAACTTAATTGGAAAGGAAAACAGTTACACAAGTGCGAGGGAAGAAACTGTTAGCATAGAAGTTACGGTTACATTTTGTTTCGTTTATTTTCTTTCTCTTAATACTCTGCTTATCTTTTTGAATGCATCTTGGCCATCCCAATGCGTCTTCGAATTTCAGTGTTACACTGTACATTCTCTGTTAAAACACTTCCTAGATATTTAAATTTAAATTTTATTTAAATTTAAAATAAATTATTGGCCTAAAATATTGATTTGGTGAATATAACAAAATGTGTAATAAAATAAGAAAAAAATATTCGATTATTAATGAAATTTTAATAAAATTGTTTTCATTTTTTTTTTTTTGTTATAATAATTTATAAAGTTTCAAAAATATTTTTAAAATCTTCAAAGAGCTGTTGCGGCTAAATTTTTTAGTTAAGAGTTGATGATTATATTGCCTATCGAAATTTGAAAATTGAATAAAAATCTTTTTGCCTCTATATTTTCTAAAGATTTAACTTTTTTCTTTTTTTTTTTTTTGTTCATTTGAATTTTCTTTTTTTGTATGGTAATTTCTATATGCAAATTAAAAGGTCAGAGTTTTCTCCTTACCTGAAAAAGAAACTGTACAATTTTGTCACTTATAAACGCCTTACACTTTATCTCTAAACAAGAACCTGTCAGCAAGTGTATATAAGACATGACGGCTGCTGAAAATTGCTTGGTTTGAGCCTCTACAGGGCATTGGTGTTCATGGCTCTCCACAAATTCCTGTCTTTTATAACTCTTTTTTTTCTATCTTTACTAACGCCTGTTCTGCCAAACGATTTTTAGAAGCTCATTATGTAAATTATGTGATGTTTTTCCCTGTATCGTATTGCCTTCAATATGTTCAGTATCAAATTTTCCAAGCCCTCTTTCCTCATTATGTGCCCTAGAAATTTCAGTCGTCTGATGCTAAGTATAAGTGTCCTTTTTGTTTTAAAACTTCCTCAATGCTCATATGACTCATGTTCAGTCTATGGTATTCTTAACATCTTTCTGTAGAATTATATTTCTGTTGCCTAAATCTTCATCTTTGAAGAGATTGTCCATAATTCACTGCCCTATAGGAGGAAAGTTATCACCTAACAGTTCAGTATTCTTTTCTTTTCTTTCAAACGAAGATTTTTTCTGTCTCTTAATACTCTGCTTAGGTTTTGAAGTGCTCTTTGGCTACACCAATATTAGTACTGTTTTTAAATCTGTAAGGTCGAGGCACTAAAGAAGAAAGCTCAGAAAAAGAATTGTCATTTTTATATTTATATATATGGAATGCAAATTCTTAGGTACCTCTACTCATTCACTGAAAATAACAGTATAGCGGGATGTTAAAAGGTCCCAAGCTTAATAAAAACAAAGTTTTACCAAAATGCTTACTTTATTATTAAGAAGAAAACTTAAAGTACTTTTAATTAATTCTTAACATTCTTTAATCCTTTTTAACACGTTCGAAATTTTGGTTAAAATTCTTGTTTTTTTTTTTTTTTTTTATCAGCAAATGACCAGATTTTTAATTGACTTTACTACTATAACAAACGCAATATTACGCAGCTCTTCATTTTTTAACAGTGAAAGACATTAATTTTAAAATTTTTGCAAAAGTAAAATGATTGCTTGATTATAATTAAACTTTCAGGACTTATTCACAAATGAATGGCTTTTTGCAATTATTATTTTTAGAAAATCTTGATGAAAGTATTGTTTAATCTGTTACTCCCCTCCAAATAATTTAATGAAATTTGTAGAAATTCAATTCTGCCCAGAAACTTTGTTTTATCAGTTAATTAGAGGACTCCTTGGGGAATATAAAGCATCTTTTTTCATTTAAGTTGATGTGTAACCCAAAATCTACTCTTAATTGTAAAATAAAAAATGCATTAAAAATACGCAATTTTTAATTTAGATAAGGTTTTTATTGCTTTTATAAAAGTATATATTACGGATATCATATTCTAAGGTTAAAAAAGGTTTTGCTGAATAATGAATTTTGCAAGAATTGTTTTCCTTTTGTATTTTTGTTAATTATGATGATTTGTAAAGATTCAAACGTCTTTTAAATTTGTTCCAGTTACTGTCTGTATTCAGTTATTAAATTATTAAGTATAGACTATATTTAATAACCGAAAATTGAAAAAGCTTAATACAAGTAATTTCGGACGAATATTTTTTTAAAATAATTCTTAATATTTTTATGTTAAATTGTACATTTTTAAACTATGGAATGTCCTAAGAAAGGTCTCGTATTTCAAGGGTTGTTCACCTTACAAAACGTTCACTTAGGTTTCATAAATTTATGTTAGTTCTGGTTAACTATATTTAGTTTGTCACCACTTACTTCAAAAGTCAGAAAGACCAGAAATCCGTGTTTAAGAAATACTTTTATTCAAAAATTCGTGCTATAAACAAGTGATACATTTTTCAAATCCAATTAATCTAACTTTAAATTTGTTTTAAATTACATGTATATTTTATTTTTTCAGGGTTTTAAAAAACCGAGAAATTTGTCAAACTGTTAAAATTGGCGCAAAAATGATAACTTTTGAAATCTATAAAAAGTTGAGATTCTAATCAATATAATTTTTATTTGAAATACACCAGTGTATTTTCTTTATTGGATATAGTAATGTTCATCATTTACCATTCAATTAAGGATAAAATAAAATCTTCAAGGAAGCTTTTTTAATTTTTAAAATTCGCTTTAAAACTTAGGTATCAAAAATGAATGGAGGTACCTACGTATGATACATTGCAGCTGTGGGCATGTGACTGAAGGCGATATACCAGATCAGGACAGATAAATTGCAGATTCTTCTTTAGATTTTTGTCCAGTATATTTTAATATATAGCAGAAGCACCAATATTTTAATGCACGGACGAATAGTCGACTTATAAATGTGTAAGATAGATTCGCCAAATACAGGTAGGGGATAACAGAATCAAACAAGTCCAAGAATTTAAGTACCTAGGAAGTGTTCTAACAGGAGATGGAAAGTGCGACACGGAGATCCGAAGGCGAATTGGCATGGCAAAGGACGCGTTCCAGAAGATGAGCAAAATACTAACACACAGGAAAATCTCAATAGAAACGAAGAAAAGAGTGCTAGACTGCTTCAATATGGCTGTGAATGCTGGACAATATCATCGAAAATGAGGACAAAACTGGAAGCGGCCGAAATGTGGTTCTACAGAAGGATGCTACGGATATCGTGAACTGAGCATACAAGCAACGACGAAGTGTTAGAAAGAATGGGAACAAAAATGAAATTGATGCTGAGCATCAGGAAGAGACAACTGAAGTTCCTGGGACATGCAATGAGGAAGGAGAGCCTGGAGAACCTGATACTGACTGGACAGATAGAAGGAAGGAGAGACAGAGGAAGGCAGCGGATAACATATTTGCAGGGTCTGATCAGGTGGATGACGGAACGGGGGTTGCCAGGAGCAACAGGAACAAACATACTAAGAGCCACAAGGGATAGGGAGACGTGGAGATCCATGATCGCCTACGTCCTGAAGGGACAGGGCACATAGAAGAAGAAGAAGAAGAAGAAGAAGAAGAAGATAGATTCTGGTAAAAAAAAAACTGCCTTGCAAGACACAATGAACAAATTCTCCTAGAATAGTTTGTATTTTAATCTTACTCGGGATCATATTTCCACATGTTTTTCTTTTATCATCGAATCTTTAGTCTAGTTATCACGTCATCATCATTGTTCATTCTCCTTTAGCCTTAACTAGCATCATAGCCCGGTGTTGCCCGTGCAACTCAGAACATTTTTAATTAGATGATTAATGCAGCGTGTTGCGATTTCCGAGCGCTTGTAGTCGCCGCCTCACTTTAAAACTCAGTCATACAAAAAATAATTATATAAAAAATTGTTGTTTAAAAATTGTTAAAAATTTCATTAAAAAATCTATTTTCTTTTTTTTGAGTAAACGTGAATTGATGTTTTGTGTGACACTGTAAACAACATTGCGTTTGTGTTTGTTTCAAAATTACGGGGTAAAATATTTAAGTAAATTAATTTCAGAAATTTTCGAAAAATATTTAAAAATGTAGATATTTAATTTTAGAGGAAAAAGTTACATTAATGCCACACGAATTACAGACAGTTGATTTCTTGCATATTAGCGAGAAAAAAAAGCTTTATTGTTTTTAATTTTTATTTTCTGAAATATTAGATATTAAATCTGAAAAAAAAGACTTAAATAATTAAATTAACCATTGGCTTTTTTTTAGATATTTTGTTTTTGTTGGAAAAAACATTGTTTTTAATATTTCATTTGTTTTAAAATTACCGGGAAAATATTCACATTTTTTGTTGACCAAATGAATTTTTAAAACGTCAGAATAAAAATTAAATATAAAGGCTAGTTTTTTTAGTCGTGTTTGACACGTGTGATTTTATTTCTGTGACGTAATTTTGCAATCATCTTAAATCTTAGATGTTTTACAGAGCAAATGTAAACAATCGGCTCCATTGACCAAAAATTGCTGAACTTAAACTCAAAAAGTATGTGTCGACCTGGTTTCCCTGTAGATATATGTCCCTAGAAAATTTGAATGGCGTAGCTTAAAAAATGTAGGCGTGCATAGATTACAATCACACAAAGACTCACAGATTGCCTTTTATATATATAGGTAATTTCGTTATATTGACTTTTTTGTCCTATTTGCCAGCATCACTGTTGTCTTTGTTTGTTCGTACAACTACAGAAATAACATTTGTTGAAAGATTTTAAAGATATATTCATGATAAGAAACAAAAAATATTCTATTCATTTATTTTTTTTATTCGCTATCTTCAATTCGGCCCGGAGGGGGGTCATATTGAAAGCTGTAATAGTCTTCGGCTCTATTACTTATGATATCTACCAGATGTGACACGTAACACCAGTACTAAACAGTAGATTTCACTGGAGATCAAATGACAATATTTTCTCAGTACTCTAGCACTTAGGACAATTTTGAATAATGGCATTTATAAAGTTTCAACAAGTCCTTGTGTTTTCGTCTCAACTATTACTTTTTAAATCACTTCGAGATTCCGCCAAACACGCTGATAATGATAGATCATTCGAACTCTTCATATTTAAAAAAATATTTCAGAGGATTTTGGCGGTATTTTTTTAGGATTATTCGATTTTTTTTTTCAATCATTTCACCCCAAGCAGGATGAGAAACCCTTAGTGAGAGGAAAAAATATGAGAACAATCTAATGGAGCAGGATTAAATAGAAAAGTCATATGGAAAATGCATTACGGCGGTGGGCAGCCCGAGATACTAGATCAGGACCAATAATATTGAAGATTTTCTTTTTTACTTTTTCAAGAATCTTAGTTTTTTCAAGAATTTGTGGTCAGCTAGAATGTACGTATTTATACTTTGATAAAGATTATTCCGTTGATAATTGCTAAATAATTACTGAATTTCAAATTTTTAAAATATCTTACCAATGTTTTAATTCAAGTAAGAATTTGGTACTTTTTTTTTTTAACTTTCTTTGAAATTTATACTACGATCGGCCAAAATACTTATGGCCGCTACCCAATAGAAGCTTTTTTTTTATTCTTGCATTTCTGGGAGCTGAAAGTTTCATTGTCACTGACACTTCATATTTTAAAATGCAAACTATGAGTACTTTTTGTTGTGGTGTTCTCCCTCTAAAGAGTCTATGTTGGACTCTTCCGCCTACTATAAGATTAGTAGGAGAGGGGGCCTTGGAAAAGCAGTCAAATTGATTTCAGTTGCGTCTCTGCCCTCGGGTAGAAGGCGGCTCGGTTGTATGTCAGCTCGAAGACGGACATGCGGCTGAAGGAAATTAGACTGAAGAGTGCCAAACCCCATAGGGACATCTCCCAGGCTTTACCTCTCATTCGGGAGGGGGCTTAGTTAATTGCCAGGCACCTAAGGCGTCCCCAAAAGGGCAAGTGCCGAGGGTTGTTTTTTATTTTTCTTCGGTGCTGCCAATAATCCACCTAAATACTAAGCTCATGTCGAGTCTTTTGTATGGTGCGTGCCAAAGTAAATACCTAGTAGAATTGATTGCTCGCTGGACAACCGACACAAGCACTAGTCGTTAAATACTCTTCTGTTGTATTTACTGTTAAATATACAATTTTTCTATTAAACATGTTTTGTTATTTATTAAGCATTTCACCTGGACACAACATCTTGGCGGCAAAGGATTTGAAGAAACGAACTTCACGTGAGGTCATTAATTCTTTTTTTTTTTTTTTTGGTCAGTGTCTACAACAGTGATGACAAAAGGAATTCTAATCAGACTGTACGACAAAATGGTATCCAGTGTAATTACAACACTGACAACGGAAAAAAAGAAACTCTTCAAAACTAGGATTTCTACAATTTGAATTTAGTGATAAGGAAGAAGGTTGACGAACCTTGTTATTTTTATCATCTCCAACAAGTCACTAAAAGAATTTTACAAGTCAAACAGACTTATATTGTTTTCGCTGATAGGGTAAATAAAAATTACACCCCTCGCGCTTTTAATTTTTTCAGTAAAAAACTTGTACAAGTCAAACAGACTTATTGTTGGTTAAGTGGTTAAGGAGAAAAAAATTCCCCTCTCATTTCTTATTTTACGTACTACCGCAGTAAAATGGATGAACTTAAAAATGCGATGCTACAGTTGATGAAACACCAACAGGAACAACAACTACTGTTGGAAATGAAATATTTGGAAAGACAATAGAAATTCCAACTAGAACAAGCAAAATATCAAAAACTATCGAGGAATTGCACTTTGGAATACTGGTTAGACAAGAGAAACTTGAAGAAATGCTCCTTCAAACACAGGAGGAAAGGCATTTTAATAATACATCTATTAAAAGCCAAAAATGAGAACAGCAAAAACGCGTTCTCTCAAACAGCTATATGGAGTGCTATTGAAAACTTAAAGTTTGCACTTGAAGAAGAAATTACATTCGCTTCGTAATTTAAATGTTTAGAGGACATATGCAATATGGATTGTGCAAGTTAGGCTGACCATGAAAAAGTTCACCTAATCCTCAGGCAATTAGGCATAGCAGAATATACTAAGTTTGTTAACTATATTTTGCCTAAGAAAACCAGCGACTGGAAATTTAAAGAGGTGGTTCAGTCCTTAACAAAATTCTTCAGTCCAAAAAACATCATTGTTCCACAAGCGTTGGAAATGCATGACTCTCACCCGCAAAGAAGATGAAGTTTGTACTACTTTCGGGAGTATAGTCAATAAACACTGCGATGACTTCAAATTGTCAGAGTTAACCGCCAATAATTTTAAATGCCTGATTTTCGTCCAGGGTTTCATTTCAGTGAGAGACACCGAAATACGTCGTAGGGTACATAACAAGCTTGAAAACGAACCCGACGTTACTTTACAGTAAATTGCCGAAGATTGCCAACGTTTCGTGAGCGTCAGAGAAGAGTCGAAGAAATCGAACAGAGTGGCGTGACTCACAATAAAAGAAATACATGGTCAAATACATTGGTATAGAGATTGTTATTTTAAAGATAAAAATGTTTTAATTGCGATACACTGGGACTCAAAAGCTCCCACTGCAGCATTACGAAGAAGACAAAAAAAGTTTTGTAAAAATTACCAAGTTTGATAAACTAGGAAGGCGTAACATCAGGAAATATATTGAAGTACAAATATTTAACAAAAATATAAGGCTACAGCTTGATTCGGGTTCAGACTTATCCATAATTAATTATCAAACAAGAAAAAAACTATGTAGGCCGACTTTGTTAAGAACGAACCAAATAGCTAAAAGAGTAACTGGTGACCCCATTAAGTTTATAGGCGAATGTATAACGGACGTGCCATTCAAGGGTAAAGCTTTAAAACTAAAGGCGTATATTATGAAGAATACGGGTCATTTTTTCAGGGCTGACTGGTTAGAAGTGTTTCAACTTTGGGAAATGTCTATTAACTCATTATATCAAAAAGTCGAAAATTTGACTGATTTAGCAGAAAAGTTGAATGGTGAAATTTAAAAAAATTCCTGACGTTTTCAGTGGAGGACTGGGAAAAGCACAAAAATGTCTGCTATGTTGAATTTAAAGCTAGACATATTGAATGGGCAATTTCCACAGTTTATATTAAAAAATGGAACAAAGACATCCGCGTATGTGCTGACTTCTCTACGGGGCTGAAAAGCGCCCTAGAGATCACCATTATCTCTTTCAAGTCCAGAGAAGATATTTGCTAAGCTCAGTGGAGGAAAACATTTTTCGAAGATTGACTTAAACGACGCATACCTGCAAATACCCGTGGATGAGGAATGCACGAAGCTCCTTTGCATAAACACTCACAAAAGTTTATACAAATGTTTGAGACTTCCGTTCAGGGATAAAGCGGCCCTTCCTTTTTTCAACAGGTCATGGACACAATGTTAAAGGGTCTGGATTTTGCGGTGGTCTATCTCGATGACGTCCTCATAAAAAGCGAAAGCATCGCGGAACCCAAATTGCACGTCTGGCAAGTGTTCATAAGAACACAGGATTACGGATTCAACTTAAAATACGGGAAATATGAGTTTTCCTAAGAAAGGATTGAGTACTTGTGGCAAATAATTGACAAAGTCTGAAGACGTCCCCACCCAGATAGGGCAGCGCCAATAAAGAATAGGCCAGCACCAGAAAACGTATCGGCTCTCTAAAGTTTTTTTAGGTCTTGCCTATTATTTCCACGTTTTTGTCACAATAATGCACAGTTTATGAGTTCCACTTCATGAATTATGAGAAAAGATAGGGAGTAGGAATGGACAACCAAATGCCAGAAAGCATTTGAGAAAATAAAAGAGGTACTTACATCAGATCTGTTCCTGACTCACTACAATCCAAACCTTAACATCAATGTAGCCAGCGATGCTAGCTCCTACGGCATCGGCGCGTGCATTTTACACAAGTTAAAGGATGGGTCAGTAAAACCAATTGCCCATGACTCTAGGACACTATTACCAGCTGAAAGGGATTACTCGCAAATAGAAAAGGAAGCCCTAGGAATCATTTTTGCGGTGACTAAATTTCATAGATTTCTTAATGGTAGGTATATTTTGTTGCAGACAGACCATCGTCCACTCTACTATTTTCGGATCAAAAAAGAGTTTCCCAAAACATACAGCTAATAGGCTGTAAAGATGGGGAACCATTCTCCTCAATTATAACTACAAAATGGAGTTTCTTCCATCCACTTAAATCTGTCATGCTGACAGGTTGTCTAGATTGATTCCTAAGTATGCTGAAAACCTGAAAGGCAGTCATTGCTGCCATAAGAACTGAGGTCGAAAAAAAGTACCTAGTGTAATACTGTCAGGGAACTTTCTATAACAATTGACGAGGTAATATCAGCTTATTGAGTCACATTACAAAACTGATTGTCAGAATCCTGATGAATAGAGCGAGAAGCAGAATCAAGCCAGAGATAGGACAGGAACAGTGCGGGTTCGTCAAAGACACTGGAACAAGGAACGCCATATTTATGATTAGGATGCTCTCCAAAAGGGCAATACAAATGAATAAAGACTTGTACATATGTTTTATTGATTATATGAAGGCATTCGACAAGATACGACACAAAGAATTGATGGAGATGCTCGGCAGCCTTGACATTTTTGGGAAAGACATCAGAGTAATCAAGAATCTATACTGGCAGCAAACGACCTGCATACGGACAGGTAAGGATTTCAGCAGATATACAAATATAGAAAAAAGAGTAAGACAAGGATAAGTCTTTTCACCGGATCTGTTCAACTTATAAAGCGAGAATATTTTGAGGACCCTAGATGACACGCCAGGATTTGTTATTGGAGGCCACAACTTGAACAACATAAGGTATGCAGATGATACAGTGCTGATTGCAGAAACGGAAAGGAAACTACAAGACCTCCTACAGAAGGTATCGGTTGAGAGTGAAAAAAGGGCTACAAATAAACTTTAAGAAAACTGAATGCATGGTCATCAGCAAAAGGTGCAAACCAAAATGCTAAATAGAGGTGGGGGATACCAGAATCAAGCAAGTACAAAAATTTAAATACCTAGGAAATGTCCTAACAGGAGATAGAAAGTGCGACACAGATCCGAAGGCGAATTGGCATGGCAAAGGACGCGTTCCTGAAGCTGAGTAAAGTACTAACACACAAGAAAATTTCACTAGAAACAAAGAAAAGAGTGCTGGATTGTTATGTGATGTCAGTTCTTCAATACGGCAGTGAATGCTGGACAATATAATCGAAAATGAGGACAAAACTTGAAGCAGCGGAAATGTGGTTCTACAGAAGGATGCTGTGGATATCGTGGACAGAGTATGCAAGCAACGATGAGGTATTGGAAAGAATGGCAACAAAAAGGAAATTAATACTGAGCATCAGGAAGAGACAACTGAAGTTCCTGGGACATGCAATAAGGAAGGAGAGCTTGGAGAACCGGATACTGAGTGGCCAGATAGAAGGAAAGAGAGACAGAGGGGGGCAGCGGATAACATATTTGCAGGGCCTGATCAGGTGGATGACGGAACGGGGTTTGCGAGGTGTAACAGGAGCAAACATACTAAGAGCCACAAGGGATAAGGAGACGTGGAGAACCATGATCGCCTACGTCCTGAAGGGACAGGGCATATAGAAGAAGAAGAAGAAGAAGAAGAAGAAGAAGAAGAAGAAGAAGAATAGGCAAAACGTCCGATGATGAGTTCATTAAAAAAGTAAAGTTCAAACTAAACAGTAAAGACCAGAATATCTAAGCAGTTTACTCACGCTGTAAACAACATTCTAATGTACAGAGACAGCATATTAATCCAATCTACACTACAGAAAATAACATTAAAGGAAATCCATGTAGGCCATCCAGGAATTTCAAGAATGAAGAGTCTAAGGAGGAATTACGTCTACTGGACCAACATGGCTAAAGATATTGAAACACTCTAAGATCGTGCAAAGGGTGTGATTTAGCTGGTAAAGTACCCCCGATAAAATTCAATCCCTAGCCTAAAACCGACCGTCCGTGGTCGCTAATACACATTGATTTTGCTGGTCCACTTGATGGTTTTTACCTTGAAGTAGTCAACAGTTATTCCAAGTGGCCAGAGATACTGGAATGTAAGAAGCCGACCGCAGAGTTAACAATAAACTTTTTTCACAAGCTATTTTCCCGTTTCGGAGTTGTTGACTGTATCGTAAGAGACAATGCTACACAGTTCACATTCTGTGAATTTAAAGATTTTTGTCAGCCATTCCCGATAGAACATATTATCACAGAGCCATATCACACAAGAAATAATGGACAGACAAAGCGTTTTGTGGACACTTTCACGAGAGCACTGAGAAAGGCGAGAGGTACACTCACCGATACGGCTATGCAGCAGTTTTTGCAGGTGTATCGGGAAATTCCTAATAGCTGTGCTCCATCTGCCAAGACGCCAGCGGAGGTCATGTTTGCCAGGAAAATAAAATCATTTGACAAATTCCTTCCGAGTGAAACGAAAGCGGGAAATAGGAATAAAGTGCATAAAAGGTGCTTTAAGAACGGTGAAAAGTTTTTTTTCCTGTATTTGGGACTAATAAAGCACACTATGAAATAGAAACAATAAACAGACAAATTAGTAACATGATTTACATGGTTCAGGAACCGAAGTTTATGCACTAACGTCATGTAAACTAAATTAGAATACGGTATGAAAACGTAGTCAATAGAGATCCTTAGAAGACGACATTATGAATGTCGTCTTTGACACGTTTGAGGTTCCAATACCATAATTAGTGACAGAGCTCAGAAGCCCCCCCCCCCAAAAAAAAGGAAATTTACGAAAATAATTTAGAAATTAACCCTAAAAGGAAAAGATATTGAACATCTTTCATTTCATACCAGGTCTACAAAAAAGGAAGAGAATGAGCTTTGATTTACCAGAAAAGTACAATAGGCATTGGATTATTGGAAATTAATAGCATTTACCATTAAGCTTATCCAATCTTTCATTATATCGGAATAATGAATAGAGACCTTAATAAAAGGGACTGTTGTCAACACATAAAATGTTTGTCGTGAAACTAAAGGAAAAATAGTGACCGTAATTCCTGTATATAGCTTCTTCAAAGTGGTTATTTCTGATTTTCGGTTGAATAAAAGTATTGCAATTATAAAAAAAAAAATGTAAAAAAGCCTCCATACGGAGTCAGGCTGAAAATCGGAGTGTTGTCGTATTCTTTCTCTAAAGTGTCTATGTTGGACTCTTGCGTGTACTATAAGATTAGTAGGAGAGGAGGCCTTGGGGGAACAGACGAATTGACCGAACGCTAGACAACCGACACACGCACTAGTCGTGTAATACTTTTCTGTTGTATTTACTGTTAAATATACAATATTTCTATAACACATGTTTTTTTATTTCTTAAACCTTTCACTTGGTCATAACACTTTTTTAAATCATTTCACCCAAAGCAACTAAAAGGCAAGGGGATTAATTAGTGTCAGATAATACGAGAAAAACACAATTAAAGAGAGAACATTTTTTTTTCAATTCAGAAATTAAGATACAAAATATAACGATTGATATTGCACTTAAATTTTTGAATATCAAACTTGACCGGAAAGTAAGAAATCGGAAGAGAGTTCCACAAACAAGAAGTACGAGAGAAGAAACTATTAACACAGAACCTATGTTTATATCTAGCCATTACAACCGTAAAATAATGAAACTGGCAATATAGTACTGCGCTTAAATTCATACAGACTCGGTACCAATTTGGAAAACTCATCAGAACAATTAACATGAAAATATTTATATAAATACCAAGCAAAGCTACCTTAAAGCGGAGGGAAAAAGACTGATGTCCAGATGCCAGGTTAGCACCATTAACATTACAGATTCTTCTTTGAAATTTATGAGAAATATTTAAATATAAAGCAGGAACACTAGACCAGATCTGGGAGCAATCATAATATTAAGGTTGAGTGCTAGAATTATAAATATCTAAGATGTATATAATACCATCCTGTTATCAACGTCCGGATTGGGACTTGTTCCATGATTCTTTTGGAACAAATTTTTTAGTCTCCCTGTTCAAAACCGTGCCTCTGCGGTTTCCTACTGGGTGAAACCCGGCATCGATTCTATCATTCCAGCAAGGAAATTCAAAGTTAAATCTCATTCACTTCCTCGGTTCTCACCTGAATGTTCGTCTGCTATTGCCCAGAGGAATCACTCTTTCCGTTGTACGGGAGTGAAACGCCTGCTTACAATAGGCGTCTCTTTGTCTGTGCTCGTAATAAATGCAAGCGAGTCCTAAATGATGCAAAGTTAATGTTTGCTGATAGAATGAAAAAACGTAAAGCATCTCGCTAACTCGGCTCTAGAGATTACTGGCGGCTCTGTAAGTGTGTGCTGTACAACAGCAAGTCCTCAATCCCTGTTCTATTCAATCAATTCGATGTCCTCAATTTTACAGTAGACAAGGTTGACTGCTTTGCTTTTCAAACTCCGCACCTGACTCGTCTAGAGTACGAAAACCCGTTTTCCCACCTTGAACAGAGGCTTAGGTAAGTGATATTGACATAAAGCAGTCTCTGGTCTCGGACATCATTTTTAAATTAAACTTCCATAAATCAAGCGGAGGTGACGGAATCCCAGTCATTATTCTAAAGAAATATGCTCCAGAGCTGGCTCCAGTCCTCTCCAAACTCTACATCACTGATTTTCTACTTCCCGCTTTCCTTACTGGGAGTCCTCATCTGCATTTCCAGCTTTTAAGAACTCTGATGAAATCCTTGACTCCTCTAACTATAGCTCTGTTAGCCTCTTACGGCTTTTAGGCAAAGTATCCGAGGCCCTAATCAATGCTTAAATAGTTAAGCATCTCATCTTCAGCTTTGTCAGGTCTACCGCTGATTTGCTAACGACCATCACTTAATATGTATACTGTGCTTTTGATAATAATGGCGAAGCTCGAGCTGGTGCTCTAGATATCGCGAAATCGTTTGACAGGGTTTGGCATACTGGCCTTCTGTGCAAGCTCCAGGGGCTGGAAACGATAGTTAAAAGTCAAAATTTATAATAAGAGTTATAAAGGATAAAAGTTTTTGAGAGCCATGTTCGCTCACATCCTGAAAGGATATGCAACATAGAAAAATAAGAATGCAAATATATAAATAATAATAAAAATGATAACTGGAAAGAGCAGTCAAAGATAGCAGATCTCCGCCAAGGCAATACCGACATCATCTTCAGCAATTAGGCTGAGGTAATAATGATAATTTCGATGAGACAGACTTAATAAAGGAAAAAGGCATATAGAAAAAAACAGAGTCAGTATCATCATCATTATTATTATTGCTGTTTTTATATTTCCAAGGTTAAACATGATTACCACCGTCACTGCTACCGCCTTAATTCCTATTTCTCCTCATTCCTCGTAAGTTCTTTGGAAAATTTCCAATGCTGGAAGACGATTGCTGATGCTATTATAAATTCTTTTCTGTTTATATATTCTGTTTGATAATAATAAATTTAATACGTCGAATTGTCTGTGATTTTTCGTTCATTATGTATTTGATTGAAGCATATAAACCTCACCCACCCTTTGTTGAACACATTCTCTTCACTACAAGCATTCCGGTACGCCAATGGTTTGCGTCTTCAGATAAACCAAGTTTTAACAATTAAATCGAAAAGAAATCAATATAATAATCAATATTTAATACTCAAAAACACATATAATGTCGTTTATTTACTTTTTCTATTTTTCTTTCTTTTTCATGTTTTCTTCTTTACTGTTCCTACCTCTCCGCCACTAACTTCTTACTTTCATCCTTTGCTTTTCTTTATTGTTCGTTTTCTTTTATGGTTGGATTTTTTTGAGACCTCATCAGACAAGGAAAGGACTATTGGAAGACGTCATAATATTCAAGAAGAGAAAGTTTTAATGGTATGGCCACAGCATTAGAGGCATATTTCCAATGCGATCTCACTTTAACCAAAAGAAGAAACATACAGAAGAAAAATGGGCTGTCCACATTACTGACATTGTCATGTAGCCGTCATATAGAGAAAGCTGGTCAGGTGGCCAGATGGTTAGCAACCCAACGTCCACATCCGGTCACGGAACGGCTGCTGATGAAAATGGTTTATACTTCTTTATCTTAATTTTTTTTCATTAACCTTTTTTTTTTTGTTCTTTTTTTTTTTAGGTTTTCTGTCAGCCTTTCTTACACTTTGTTTCTTTTTTCAAATCTCTTCCTTAAATAGATTAGAAAATCACTCACACAGACTCAAGTGAAGGAACGAAGCCGAGCAATCCAATTAATTTTATGTGAAATTGTTTCTTTCTGTTATATTTAGATGATTTAATTTCTCCAAAGACGGATTTGCAGTCAGTGACAGAAACTATGGCTAATATTTGAGAATTAGCTTTACTTATTGTTAAAAAAAAACATTCATACTAAATTATTTGATTTTCTAAGCACCGTTTAGATGTGGCACAAGTTCGAATGTATTGGACACTACTCAATTAGAATGACTTTAGAGAGATAAGCTTGCTAACCATTACACCATCTCTAGGTGCCCAAACACGTGCCCAAACACGATGATGTTCTAAGCTTAGCTTAGATGTGTCCCAAGGCCGAAAGTAAGGGACACCCAGTGAGGATCGAACTCACTACTCAATTGTAATGATTTTAACGAGACAAGCTTTCTAACCATTACACCACCTCGAAGTGCCTGTGATACTACATTAGACTGAATAGTTGTTCTACAACAAAGACTGTAAAGAACAGGTTTTATTTTCTTGGAGTTCCACCAAGTTCGAGAGAAATTTGAATCAATACAGGTGAGTTTAATTCCATAGGATTTAGGATCGTTCTTTTCTTCATTTTAGTGGCTTCCTTTTCTGTTTTGAAAATCATATGGATGTTATTGAACATTAAGAGCAGAATTATAGCAAAGAATCCAAATATTAGAAATGAGATGCTACAGCATCATTCTAGGCATTTCTTAAATAGACTGCACCATAAATGATGCAGTGTGAAATAGCATCAAGCAAAGAAAAAGACTTTTTGGAAAACCTCATAAACACTATCAAGAGAAGGTTGAAATAGTATTGCTACATCATTAAAATCGATAATCTTTCAAATACAACCCTACAGGATATCGCTTCGACCAAAAGAAGTAAGAGACATACAAAGGGAAATGGGTTGGCAACGTTACTGAGTGAACTGGAATAACATTCCTAGAAATCTAGACATTGGCACGCAGATAAGACCTATCGAGAAAGTTGGTCAGGAGTTTAGCGACTCTAAGTCCACATCCAGTCATGAGACTGCCGATGAAAATTCTTTATTCCTCTCTATCTTGAATGAATCTTTATGCTTACGGCCACATCAGGTTGAAACACTGATTCCTGTGCGATCTCTAAAGTTGAACAATGTCGAACATGAACAGTATCCAGATAAATGACCGTTTGAGTATAACAGGTGCTGTAAGTTTTGGGTGTGAGGGTAATGGATAAAGCCTCGGAATTCTTAATCGAAGAACCAAATTTCAATTCCTGTTGGGTTCGTTATATTCACTTGGGCGCAAACATTCTTGGTAAAGGTATGAATATACCTCTTCTCTACCCCAGTTATGGGTCAGTTAGTAAATCTGGTACTTCTAAAATATTAATATCACGAAAAAAATAACCTGTAAATGTTGATACATTGAAAAAATCGAACCAATGTACAAATTCTTTTTTTCTTTACAACCAATTTTTCTTTTTATTTCTATAACATATTATTATATTTTCCTTCTTTCTTAATCCTTAATTTCTTTCTTTTTTCAAACGTCTTTTTTCTTTCTTCTCGACCACTTGCCAAACTTAAAAACAAAGTTTTTTTTTGTTAAAACGTTTAGTTAATTTTTAAGAGAAAAGACCAAAGGGTTTTTGAATATTAAATTATATTTTTTAAATTCTTTTTAGAACGTTTGAAATCTTGTTTTATTGCGCCCACAGGAGACCCAAAGATTAGTATAGGAAATTTCATCGTCAATTTTGACATGAAAATCAATTTGATTTGGAAAATCTTGCTAAAATCAAATAACTTTCTATTTTTAACGAAACTTTAAGAACTTATCCACAAAAATATTAAATTAATTTAGAAATGTATTTTTTAGAAAATCTTTGTAAGATTATTTTTTAAAATTGTTATCACCCTTGTTCAAATTAATTGAAACAAATGAATGATATCTTTGTAGGATCTTTCACATTTTTCCTGATATCTCCATGGATGCTTCTAGTTCCACTGTCGTGTGGGGGCAGCCATTTCAGTTGATAGAACAAGTCAAACTGTGTTTGAAACGAAAGAGCAAGCTCGAGCATGTTCTCTTTGTGTGGTGACCATCTCGAGGATATAATATTCAAATTTTAGATAATGTTAAACTCTTTTAAATCAGTTACGTTTAGTAAATATATCTGGTAATCTACAGTAGACCAAGAAAGGTTTTTAGCCAGAAGAAATAAGCTATATCCAATTTCAAAATTTAATTACATAATTCCAACTCAACATCTATAAGCAGTATTTGAAAATAGTATGGAGAAAGTTTTCCGTTTTCTAGTTTCAGTAATTGTATTCGAATTTTCATGGATTTGATCATGTTATCTAAACTTATTTATAAATGGAACATTGTCTGTGGGTGTGTGTGTCTGTGTGTGTGTGTCCGTTACCTAAATACTGCGAAATGGCTGAACCGATTTTCTTGAAAATTTACACAGTTGTACTATAAGTGTCTGCGAGTGTACATAGCTAGGTTTTGTGTCGAGGTACCACTGATAAATATCGAAAATCGATAATCGAATAAATCGGGTTATAGAAGGAATGGTCCGATTTTAATCAAATTTGATACACTCATAGACAAAGACATAATAAACGATATTTAGCAGTTTCAAGGTTGAAGTTTTTACAATAGTGCAGAAAATCGATAATATATATAAATATATAAAAGGCAAGATGTTTGTGTGTGTGTCTGTTTATCTGCCTTTATGTCGGTATTTTTTTTTCAGTCCTTTTATTTTAGTTTTTACTTCGGGTTTGGATCTAAGTAGGTATAATTGTAGTTCTTAGTCTCAGCAATGATACCATTTACTCAGAGGACTAATTTAGCCTTCAAAATTATTTCATATCGATACCAGGAAATCAAAATTTGACTTACATCCATTCATTTTTCTTTCAGTCTACGGTTTCGCTTTAACTGGAAAAATCTATTACTTTTTAGTCTTTCGTGCCAACGTCCAAAGAGTCTGAACTCCAGGACCATGGATTAGTTTTAAAGCTTTCATTACACCCGAGCAACGGCGGGCTATACTACTAGTCAAAAATAGTCTGATCTATATTTTACCACTCCTTTAGCAATGTTTCTTTAAGGGTTGCCACTGTGGTGATTTTGGTTGGATGCTCTCGAAGTTTTCAGTCAAAGTGCTATTAAACGTGTTTTATTAGATTTATGTCAGGACATTGGGCTTCTCCAGTCAGTGACTTAATTCCTTGATATTCCTTCCAGCCCTTTGCTACTTTGCTCGTATGACATTACGCTTCATCTTCTTGAAAAGGGTGGATATTCTTGTTAATCAGATTCGTTTCAAATAGCGGAAGTCGTCTATTCTCTAATATTTGAGAGTGATTTGCCCGTCGAAAAGAATTAGCTCAGATTTTCCTCCAAACCAGACAGCGCCCAACACCATTACTCCAATTCCTCCTTGTTTCACAGTGGCCTGCAAACATTCAGTGTTTCAAGTCATATTCTGATTTCTCCAAACATAAAAAAAATCAGTTAAGTGCCATACGTGAAACACACTTGGGCGATCATGTCTCGAAAGACTGGGCAGAAGATTATCCCGCAGTAGATACTTTGTGCGGTAGACTGCTTGCCGACCAAGGCTATAGAACCCAATCTGTCCTGTTATTTAACCCATAACTGGAATTAAGAGACGGATTAATACCTTTCCCAAGGGTATTTGCGCGTAAGTGAATACAATGAATTCAACCGGAATTCGAACTCGGCTCCCCGATTTCTCATTCCGAGCCGATATCTACTGCACCACAACGAACAAACATAAACCAGTCTCAAGTTTGAATATTGGCAGAATTTACATTCATCTGAGGAAACTACAGACGACCAAAATTCAATATTTTTGCTCTCGAATTCTTTTGCCCCGTCGATAGGCCAGTTCTCGTTAACCTCTGAAACCAAGGGCTTTTTTTTTGTAACTCTTCTTTGATAGCCTAGATTTTTAGATTCTTTCTTACCGCATATGGCGATATTTCCATGCTATTAGAAACGTCTTTGACGCTCTGACGACGGTTTCTATTGACTGTTCAACGCCCTTTTCGTTCGCTCAGACACGATGCTTGATTTTCCTGAACGTTGTTCCATCCGACAATGGCTTTCTTCATTAAATTTTTTGACAATATTATTAACTTTTTAATGATTAACCAGGAAAAACCTAGCAGTTAGTCTATTTGACTTGCCAGACTGATGCCATCTTATTATTTTCCTTCGTTAAAATTCACCAATTTCCGCGAATTTCTTTTTTTAGTCATATTATAATTGCGGTTAAGCATGAACCAGACTGTCGCCGCTGGGTGTTGATTTCAATGTCCACTTTTATATTTACATACGCTCTATCCCTGATATGGAGCACTTTTAACCAATAAATATAGCATATCGTTTTTTTTTTAATAATCATATCGCCTCATGCAAGGCATTTTACTGCCACTGTTGTGCAGGGGTTACGTAGGAGAAAAGTTATGAAAAAGAGTGAGAGCTTATAGGGGATTTCAGGAAGTGGGTAAGAGAAGGATGACAATACTGATGAGAGTGGAGTGGTCGGAAAAAAGGAGCATGAGAGAGAGGATCCAGGTTAGTGAGATAGGAGATGACTATTGATTTTACATTTAAATTCTTGGAGATTGTAGCTGTCTGGGAAATAAGTAAACGGAAGGGAATTCCACAGACGGGAAGTGCGAGAAAAGAATCTGATGGAATAGAATTTGCGTTTACATTTTATTGGTTTCACAGTAAAAGCGTGGGGAGAAACCACACAAAATAAAAAATAACAAAAACAGATATGGAGATACAAAATGTAAGTTATATTGAACAAGATATACAAACTGGAACACGGGTTAGTCAATTCAGGAATACCATTAGTAGAAAAAAATATATACAGTCTTAAAGTGAAATAATATGTCCGGGTAATGAGTCTATATCCAAACAACTCTAACTCTGCACCAACTTACTGACCAAGTAAGCAACTGCTTTACAACTCTACACCAGTATTTAGTTGGCCTTCCCACTTAAGGAAACATGTGACACAAGGTAATTTTTATAGTGGGTCTTCCGGGCCATATAGCCCGACCAAAAAATATCTGTTTATCCTTACCCAGTCATGATTCTACACTTCGGCGGAACCACGACTGGGTTAATGCTCTCCGCCCGAAGGCAGAGAGCTGACAGTGTCAATAGTAGCAGGTTGGTGACTACTATTGTAGGTAACTGTACTATGGTATTTACCAACCTTCCCACTTAAGGCGAAATGTGACACAAAGTCTTTTTAATGTGGGTCTTTCGGGCCATATAGCCAGGCCAAAAATATATGTCTATCTTTCCCCAGTCGTGACTCCACTCCTAGGCGGAACCACGACTGCGTTAGTGCTCTTTGCGCGAAGACAGAGAGCTGACAGTGTCAATAGTAGCAGGTTGCCAGGCAACGCTACAACAGTATTTAGTCACCTTTCCACTTAAGGCGATATGTGATACAAGTTCTTTTTAATGTGGGTTTTTCAGGCCATATTGCCCGGCCAAAAATATATGTCTATCTTTCCCCAGTCTTGAGACCACTCCTCGGCGGAACCACGACTGGGTTAGTGCTGTCTGCGTGAAGACAGAGAGCGCTCTCTGCCCGAAGACAGCGTCAATAGTAGCAGGTTACCAGGCAATGCTAAGACTGCCATTCTCTGTATAGCCAGGATTATATGTACACATCAGGCGAGTCCATTTTTCTATACAAAAAGGGGCGATCCCACTACAGTCTAAACAAAAAGTGTCGTTATTACCCGAGCCAAAATTGCTGTAATTAAGGGTGACTAAAACTTATCATAGCCCACTATATATGTGTATGTGCTGAAGTGATTTTTATTTTTTAGATTTATATGTTTAAAGTTTCTACCGAATTATGTTATGGGGTTCAAGGTTAATCTAAACTTGGCTCGATACGTTTCACAGGTTCCCTACTATGTCAGTCAGTTAAGTGGCATACGTGATACACGCTTTTGGTCTATCTATTTGATAATTTGATCAAATCCATTTTTCATGGATCTGATCAAATTATTAACAATCGTCTGATTCATATTTTGCCACTCCTTTAGCAATGTTTACAGATTGCCAAAATTCATAATTTTTACTCTCGAATTCTTTCACCCAATCTATACGCCTATTCTTGTTAACCTCTGAAATGAAAGGCTTCTTTCTTTTTCTCTTTCCTCTTTGATAACCTAGCTCTTTCAGAATTATTCTTACGGCATATGGTGACATTTCAATGCTGTTGGAGACATCTTCGACGCTCTGACGACGGTTTCTGATGACTTCCCTCTTCAGCGCTCTTTTCGTTCGTTCACACACGAGGCTTGGTCTTCCTGAATTTTGTTCCTCATTAAATTTCTTAACAATATTATTAACCACTTGATTAACCTGGAAAAACCTAGCAATTTCTCTACTTAATTTGCCACGCTGATGCCATTGTATTATTTGCCCTCGTTGAAATTCACCAATTTCCATATTTCCGCGAACTTTTATTGCAAAATGTAAGTCAACTATCGTTTATAGATGAGAGTAGCTTGATACTAACACGATATTGACTGAAGAAAAAGAAGAGACATTACTACACAAGCCGAAATGGCTGTCATCAAGGGTGGCTAAAAACTTGTTGTCATGGCAGCATCACCCACAACGGAATGAACTCTTCCAACCAGTACATATACCTCCCCTGACAAGAGATGAGAGGGAGTAGCTAGTAGATAGTGTAGATAGCCGACAGTCGTCTACGAATACTGATACTGTAACGACTATGACGAGTCCCAGTTCGAGGGTCGAATTATAGTATTAGTTACTAACCGGTATTATCATTCTACTAAGAAAGTTCCAAGTGTTGTATTTTGTTGTGTTTAATATATATTCTTTATTTCCTATTTTGGTTGTTCTGTGTTATTCTTGCTGGACCTTTTACAGGGCCCACGACACTTAACATAGCCCACTGTTATACTCCAAGATACTTGCATTTGCTTGTTTTGTTTTTTAATTTTAATTATAATAATGTATAAAGTTTTAATTTTTTTTAAATTTTATTTGAATTTGTCTCGGTTAGATTATATTGTTTTTTTTTTTAAATCATATCACCCCGAGCAAGGCGGTAACGCCACTGATGTGCAGGGGGCTACGTAAGAGTGAAAAGATTTGGAAAAGAGAAAACCGGAAACCACATCCTAAACATGGAACAAGGGATGAGCCTCTACACCTGTAAAAGAGACGTGGGTGGAGTGTGAACCGGGCGATAGTTTAGTATATCTACTCCAATTTTGCAATGAAAAGATAAAATTCTAATTCATTAAATGATAAAATAAAATTCAGTGTTACAAATATAGTACTGTTATATATTCTAATTGTTGAAAGAGTATGTATGAGTGTTTGTTTCTAGGAACGTCTTTTAATGGAGAAGAAGTAGAATGAATCAGCACACGAGAAAGAAGGAGAAAGAGAACAAGGGCCTACTTGAAGTTAAGTTACATTTTAGTTTTGTGTTTCTCGCTGCTTCCATCTGACTGACTGACTGGCGCTGAGAGCCTTTTATTGTAATTAGATTTTTCGCACTGGATCGAGAAAGTCCATTTAGTCTTGCAATTCATTTCATTGGTCAGAAAGTCAGTTTAACATCTACTTGTGAAATCCAGTTTCGACTTTTTCATGGTCAATCTTTTTTCTTTAGGCAAAACCAGGACTTCACACGTCATTGTGAATTTTTGTAAAAGTGAAGAAGAAGGTTGATTTTAATTCTTAATTTCCTATCACACAATACTTCTCAGAATCTTTATTTGAGGAATATTAGCTGATTTATAGTTTAATTAATCTGATTTGAAACAAATATTTCTTACTTTTATTTTTAAATAGCGCAGAAATGCATTTTTAACACAACAGTAGCTGTTTATAAGGTGTTGACAAGTTGATAGCTTGACAGACACCTGAAAGGGTAAGAATTTTTTTTACTTGAAGAACCTTTTTGCTGATACAAGTTGAATCTGAAGCATTTCGTATTGTTGAAATTATTGCGAGCATTTTTGGGTGAGACTTACAATCTCTACATTTCATTCAATATTGCAAAGGGCAAACCAATCAATGACGTTTGAATAAGAAGCTGATTATTAAGAAAAACATATATTTACTAATTATAAATGGAAAAGAACAACCCAAACATTTACAAAGAACTAATTTTCTTTTTGTACGTGCATAAATGTGCCGATTTTTACAAATACGGACTTCTGACCCGAAATTATCATAAAATAAGAGCAATAGCTGTAGTCAATTTAAAGCCAATGTATGTAAAATTCAAAAAGACATTGGATTACGGAAAATTACGGGTGATAAACGGATGAGGATACCGAGGATGGGGTTTGGGTAGATGGGAAGTGTGTTTGAGAGAATGAATGCGAGTTAGTGTGTTAGGAGGTGTCTATTGACCTTACATTTAAATTCCTGAAGATTGTAGCTGTCGGGGAAGCAAGTAACCATCATAGACAATCGCTCCTACCTCCCATTAGCATGGAACAGGCTAGCTTCCCTGAGAGTAAAACACTACGTCTCCTTGGTTTCACGCTCTCAGCGGATCTCAAGTCGAATGACTATATCGAATGCATTGCTAAATCCGCTGCTATGAATGTCGGTTCGCTGTGCAGGGCCAGGAAGGTTTTCCCGTCTGAGTCCGTCCTGCACATATATAAATCTACCATCCACCCGTGTATTGAATACTGCTGCCACATCTGATCGGGTGCCCCTGCTATTGTCCTCGGGGTTCTTGACAAAATACAACGGAGAATCTGTAATGTGATCGATACCGACTTGGCAGCCCGGAACTTCCGCCTGTCAGTTAAGCTTCCAACCTGTCAAAATCCTAAATAAACAGCTACTGCTGTGTTAAAAATACATTTCTACAATGTTTTAAACTCATCTTTAATCGCTAGGGGTTAGCTTGGACATTCATGAGTGTATTTTCTAACCATTACGGTCATGAATCAAGGTTGAAGAACATTAGGGTAGCGTGCTGTGTCGTAACATAAATGCTCAATATTGTTGATTGCTGGGCAAACAACTCATCTTGCTTCATGGCTAGGTGTCTAGAGCAGTAAATGACGTGTGAGTTCGTGTTTTGATAGCCAGTAATACCCTGCAAAGAGCTTTTTTACTTTTGCGTAAGATAGTAAAAATATCCGAGATTGCTTCATATAGCAGTGCTTTAGTTGGATTTTAAGTACAGGACTCAACATCCAAGATGTAGAATCCGTCAAGCTTAGACTCTAAGGTTTTAATTAATATCCAGGTAGTAGCAGCATACATTACAACTGCTTCTAAAGTGGCTGGAATATAATCTCTGTTTGAGGTCTTCTAGATCAAATTTCCAGATTATATCCATTTTATTCAAGGTGAACCATGCTATGCGAAATCTCACATAGTTTTTCACTTATAGGTATATAAAAGATTCGACAGATTTTATTTATTTCCCCAGAGACATTTTGTATTGAGCCTTTCTGGATGAAGCTTATGAGTTCCGTTTTAGAGGCATGATATAGAGTCCAACATCGGTAGCAGCATTTCAAGATGATGTAGGAGAACTGTGTCATTAGTAATGGCGTCGGCAGTGATAGCTGTGGGTCGTCTGCATAGTCAATATCTGTCAACATATTTTGCAGAGTATCGACTTCCAGAGACAGTAACTACCAAATACCAAATATTTTGTTAAACTCGCAGACGGCAGGTTGACACTCTTGCACTTTTTTTTATTGTCACATTTGAATACCTATCGGGAACTTTTAGGTTTTATACCAAAAGTAAGTAATATTCAAATCAGATTAATTCGGTTTTAAATCAGCTAATATTCCTCAAATAGAGTTTCAAAAGAGAATGACTTTATGATTACTGACGGCTAAAACACTGACGCTAAAATTAACGGTTTTAGCAATTTCAAAAGAAAATTTCTTTCAGTCAATTAAAATTAGTTTTGAAATATAGCAAAGTATTTTTGAAATATAGCAAAGTATTTTGCTTGTTGGAAATATTAAATTTAATCTATTAGCATGGATGTGAAACTAAAATAAAAACTTCAAGAAAGAATTTTTTAAAATTCATTTGAAGTCTTATGCATCAGGTCTCTGTGGTGGTATCTACATATAAAAATGTAGATAGATTCTGGAGAGAAAAATTATCTAGCAAAACACAGTGAACTTTCCAAGCAGTACGTATAGCAATTGATTAAATATAATCATTCCACTTCATGTCAGCGAGAAACGTTAGCCCGAGAAAGCGCAAGGAGACATTCCTCTGGATGTTAGCATCAGCCATGTTGATGGAAGTCAAAAGAAGTTATCTTAGACGATTTTTATATTCGAATAAATTTTAACCCAAAATAAATATGCCAATCAAATAACCATTTCCAGGTCTGAAATATACATCATTCCTAGCTATTTTTCTGTAAGTTTTCCTGCTTCTCTACCCTCTCTCTCTACTTGCGTTGTTCTTTCTTGCGTTCAAGGATTTCTTTTTCTTTTTTTTTATACGTTAAAGTTTTCCCATTGTACTTATATACAAGAACAGTTAATGAACAGTTTTGGCTCCACGACGCCGACAAAACATTGTCTAGTTATGTTTATCTTAAAATCAGGTCAACTGCTCCTAATTTGTTAGGGGTCATGACTTATTTTATCTCGTCGCTATATGCTTTTATCAATTCATTTCTTTTTACCCCCTAGGTTACTGGGACATTGCCAAAGAACGACCCATATCAACTCGATGTTAATCAGAATAAAGTTTTTACAGCACTCGACAATAAGGCCAATATAATTTTTTTTTAATCATATCACCCCGAGCAAGGCGGTAACGCCACTGATGTGCAGGGGGCTACATAGGAGTGAAAAGATTTGAAAAGATTGGAAAAGAGAAAACCGGAAACCGCATCTTAAACAGGAAACAAGGGATGAGCCTCTTCACCTGTTCAATAGACGTGGTTGGAGTGTGAACCGGGCGATAGTTTAGTCTATTTACTCCAATTGTTTAGTCTATCTACTCCAATTGTTTAGTCTATCTACTTCAATTAAAAAAAAACAAAAAAAACTGGCATCTCAGTTTTAGTCAATTTCCCGCCTCTGAAACGTAAAACCTCGGGGCCTTTTTTATAAATACTTTCATGGTAATTGTTCTGAAGAACTTTCTTCTTTCGTAAGCTAGACTTCAGGTCTCGAGATTTTACAGGTAAAATGACAAGTAACTATAAGTTATATGACAATAAGCTACTGACATATAGCTTACGGTAACTTCTAACCATTTCAACTTTCTCTCACACTTCACACTTGTGGAATTCTGTTTTGGTTTCTTGTTTTCCAATCAAAAAAGAATCAGCAATTTTATTAATCCAGACCTGGCATCTCAGCAATAGTCACTTTCCCACTGCCGTAACGTAACTTCTCGGTGCCTTTTCTATAAATGCTTTCAGGATTATTCCAATAAATATTCTTCTTTGGTACCTAAACTTCAGGTCTTAACATTTTACAGTTGAAATGGGTTGATGTAACCATAAGTTATATGCTTATAGTTTCTTCTCTCACTTTTTACACTTGTGGAATTCTGCTTCGGTTTCTTGTGTTTGAGTCAAGCTTTAAAAATGTAAACGCAAAATGTCATTTCAGATTTTTTTGTGATTTTCGTTTTTTTATTGTCCTTTTCCTTCAGCAAGGTTTTTCTTCTTCTCTTTTCTAATTATTTAAAAGAACATTTTATGCTCAGACAAACCACACATACACACACACGTGTGCGTGTGTATAAGGTAGGCAGAAACAAGCAGAAATCACGTAAACGTTACATTATTTGTTTTAATTCACCCTTCAGTTGTAACATCCAAACTAACATTGGTAAACTCTTCCTTAACATTCCTACCATTCACCCAGACTAAATAAAATCTTCAACAAAAACAATGTTAAAGTCAGTTATAGTTGCGTTAAAACATAAACAGATATATTTCTAAAAGTAATGCTTGGATATCAAATAAATAGTCCGTGGAACACTCAAGGTAAAAAGTTACATTAAGTAGCAGTTTATACGAATAAGAGAGGAAGATAACGGTAAATCGTAGGCATGTATTAGTTAAGAGTGTAGTGATCTGGGAAATATTCTCTTGGGTGTCGGTTTCACGTAGAAGTGGTTCGTGGGAAGAAGCTGCTCGAGTCGAATTTACTCATCGCCGATGGAATACGAAAGGAATGTTGGTCGTTTGCTACAAAATAAGTGGCATGGACGAAAAAAGGAAATGTCGTTCGTCCGAGAGCTTTCCATGGAAGTATCGATAGAGAAGCGAGAGGCTTGCCACATGTGTGTGTGTGTGTGTGTGTGTGTGTGTGTGTGTGTGTGTGAGAGAGAGAGAGAGAGAGAGAGAGAGAGAGAGAGAGAGAGAGATTTGACGGTAGAAATAGTTGGTCATCCACAAAAACTCGGAGACGTTTTTTAACTCTATCGAGAATCGTTATCTACTTATTTCTATAAAACTAACTTTATTTTGTGTATTGATTGAATTAATAAATTACTTTTAATCTTTAAATTTCATGTATTAATGTTCTTTTCAATCCTTTTAATATTAAGACTGAATATATGTCTAAAGTCATTAAAAAGAACAACAACAAAATCAGCATTAATTCACTTTCGTTTAACAATCCAAAAAATCACATCATTTAACGTCCTCTATACTTTATCTTTCGTTATACAATAATTTTCAGATTATTTTACAGCGTTATCAAATTCAAAATTTGAACTTTTAACAACATTTTCCCACTTTATTTCTGCGTATAAATACAAATATTAAGATATAAATTACTTACCTTGATAAAGTTTCTCAAGAACGAAACTAAGATAAAATTGGTTAAGATAAGCCAGGCTATATTGCAACTTACTAAGGTTCGCCACTCAAGCAAATAAATGGAAGGGAACAAGTGAATGCATCTCTTGGTTTCATAAAATTGATGATAAAAATAAACATGTATTCATAAATAACCAAATTTGAAATGGAGTATATTAAAGAAAGTCTAGCCTTACGGCATTGGGGACAAAATTTTCAGGAAGAGAAACTGATTTTTGTAGCATATCATGACCAGAATAATTTATTGAATGATGGGTCTGAGGTAATAACTGAATGTAAGCATGCAAGAAAGTACGTTTTGGGAGCGTACGAAACCGGCTGTGGGCATATGTTCCTTCCTCCCTTTCACGTCCATTTACCTTAACCCTTGCTCGTCCACGCGCTTTCGGTGGGTATTTTGACGGTCGTTTGTATGAAGAAGAATCGTTTTGCACTTACAGCCTGATGGTTTCTTAGTCCTGTTAATATGACTCAGATCATTCTTTGGGTAATTTGGTTTTTCACACGCGCGACGATTTAGTTTATTGCTTGATTCACCTAATTTTTCCCTAATAGACTTGAAAAGACTGTTGGACCCGTCCGTGAATCTATTTGTACAAATAAATGACTATTTTTGTACGGTTTCGTCTGTCATCTCATTACTATGGAGGAGTCACCCCAGAGCCTGGCGCATTCCTCTCCAGCCACTCAAACCGCAAAGACGGAAGACAGATCCTGATTATTATGTGGCCCATAAACAAAAATTTGACAATTCCGTCTGTTTTGAGGACTATTTTCACCAGAACGGTCTCCCAGATTGCCTCTGACGTTCAAACAAGTGAACTAACTGGAGTTAGCCGGGAGATAAAAAGGAACATCCCGTTGGTAACAGAAGCTACACTAAATCAGTGAGGATGAAAACTGAGTATTTGGGAACATGGAAACGAAAATTACTTTGCTCTTGGACATTACTGAGGACCATCTGGGGTCATTTTTTGCTCATTACAGGCAAATCGGTCACGTGACAGTAGCTTACAGTAAAGCGAACATTGACATCGGGGATTATATCTTGCAAGTAACTTTGTCCCGTAAAGCTTTTAAGGATATTCCCGACATTCTGACTTGCCGTGGCCGTAATATTTTGGTGATTGTGGAAAGCCGTCGACACCACAGCTGGCCCTGCGGAGCTGTAGGGCATTTGGCGAAAACATGTCTTGGAAAAAAATCCGGCAACAACATCATAACAACCGACAACTACAACATCAAAAGAAGCAATGGACTCAGACAGGTCTGACCGGGGCCCCAGTGACCCCAGTGAGTGGCAGCTGGTGTCAAAGAGGGCTCAGAAATTAGTAAACCAGCCTCTCAAGCAGAGTGTTCTACAGGGGAGGAACAAAAACAACAGCAACATGAACTCGAGCAGCAGGGTCTGCTACAGTAGCAACTGACAAAGCAGTATCATTTGCAACTACCACAGAAGCAGCAGCAGCAGCAGCAGCAGGAGGAGCCTCAGAAACAACCACAGCATCAGTGACAACAACCACCGCTGCAGCAGTAGCACCAACTGCTACAAAAGCATGAACAACACCAACTTCTGTAACAGGACCGCAGAATCAAGGTATAGAGATCAAGGATATGACTCCACCTTGATTTTCTTCTTTGAAAAGGGGGAGTGAAAAGGTGGAAGAGTAAGAAAAATACTGTAAAAATGAAAAATATCTGGACGAAGTAAGGCGAGGAGGGTAATGAAACACCTCAAGTCCCTATCCTTACCTGCTTCGCCAAGTAATAAAGAATCTTTCGCTCATAAGGCTAAACGCCCTCCTACTTTGCCTACTAAAAATTCGACATATGTCTTCCACATACCAAGCTCAATCCCCTCAGTAAAACGAAAATCCCCCCCAAAATGGAAGCTATATGTCAAATCGACAGAAAGGCCGTTGAGAGAGACATTTTTCAGTGAGGAAGGCCCTCTTGAAGGACTTCTTTATGTATACTTCCGTTAACGGAAAGACCCTAGAAAAATTTTCACACTTCCCTGGTGTAATTACCTTAATAAGGAACGCCGGGAGAAACTTCAAAAATGGGACCAAAGAGGATTTCCTGAAAATTAATATGGCCCGAATAGGGTTCGCAGAATTGAAAAGAAATGATTGTAATGCCGGAAGGGAGGGTCACTGTTTTTCAGCATCCTCCTTATGCAGGGTTTTAAAACTTACCTACTCGACGGTATTGTCTCAGACGAATAAATTACGTCTGATATCGTTATTGGAAGTCTGGGTCTCTTGAATATTTCCGTAAAATGTCAATTAAGCTATCCAGCTTGAATGCCGCCTGCTTCGTGATCTCGATGTGAATGTGGCTGCGATCGAGAAGACACACTTTGTTGACGTGGTTGATGCTCGTTTACTGTCTAGCGACATTGTTGTGTATTCAGCATACAGGGACCAGCTGGCCAGACGTTTTTCCTTGCTGTCAAAGCGTGTCCTGGATGTGGGGGTAAACCTTGCATATGTCAATGTAGGAGTATTGATTGTGGCCGATATTGTCCGGAACAGTAGCTCGTTTCGTATTGTTGCGGTTTATTCACCCAACAACCAGACAAAGCCTGTCTCCTTTTTTTCCTCAGTAAGTCCGTACATGATGGATTTGTTACGCTTAGTCTTAATGGGGGGGGGCTGGAATAACATCTTGGACCCCCAAATAGGCAGGAGTTGGGGAGCTAGCGGGGGACAGGCTTGATTGATCTGAACGGCTAGTTTAGTCTCGTCGATAGATACTGCGTCGATCACCCTGAGCTGAATATGCGGACATGGGCACAGGGGGCCATCTACCCAGGATAGATATCTGGATAGAATATTAGTGAGAAGGGTTAATGTAGATTTGCTAGATTCTCCCACGTTCCCCTGGTTAGGCTATACGTACTCATCAGTACCCGGATAGCGTTCGGTGCTAGGTCTAGAATAGATGGAAACTTGAAGTTGAGTCTGTCTTTACGGGATAGTCGGGACAAGCGGGACTTCTGACAGCAGCTAATTAGTCTAGAGCAGCGGGAACTAGTGCGGGCTGTTATTAGGAATAGATGGTAGGAGAGGCTTATGGATAGGATTAGGTCTTTCGCTGGTTAACAAAGAACATATGCGAGGCTTTTCGGCGACATTTTGATAGCCGATTTACCAAGGAGCCTAGTCTTTAGTGCAAAGAGTTTCGCAGTTATTTGACTGACTTTGCAAGCTGTCGGATTCAAAGCGGATTTCTGCAGATGGATCAGTCTCCTGTATCGCGATCTTCTCCCAGTGCAGTACTACAGAGGAAGGTAAAGCTGTCTCGGTAGGTTCATCATGGTTGCCCACTGCTGTGCCTACTTTAGATTCTGGCCGAGGACAGGACGTGCAGTCTGACCTTATGTGGAATAGGTATCTCTGGTGGTATCCGATTTAGATTTTTGCGTGCGCCGATGACTTATCCACTTTCGTGTCGTACCGCAGCGATATTTCGGTGCTACAGAAAGCAATTGAACGATACAAAAATGTTACGAGGGGCAAAATTAACCAAAAAAAGTCTTCCGGTTTGCAGTTAGACGCTTGGAAGAGGTCGGTACCCATTTGATCTTTTAGTTAGACTGACAACCCCGACCGCATTCTTAGAGTGTGGTTCGGCCCTGATATCTAACTGGAGAGGAATTGGTTGGATGTACAGGCAAAGGTCGGAGCAGAGGTCTGGATTTGGCTTTGACAGTGGTTGTCTGTCAAGGGTAAGGCTGACGAGCGTGTCACTTACGTCATTTTCCTCATCTTTGACTGGTTATATGTACTCTCTCTCTCTCTCTCTCTCTCTCTCTCTCTCTCTACCCCCTCTCTCTCTCTAAGGAGCGTAAGAAGATGATCGAGCGTTTCCTCTCTTTCTTTTTGAGGAGTGGTGGCAAGTATAAGGTCGACAGTGATGCCCGTGTCCAACGTCCGTATCATGGAGAATTGGAAATGCCACACTTGGAGAATTACCGACACATCACGAGTTTGGAGCTCCTATGCCGTACGTGGGTAGATGACTCGATTTTACAGGTGAGTGTTAGGTACGTCTTCTATGGCATTACTATCACTTTTACCGTTTCTAGGGCTGAGCGCTGACGTAAGTCCGATCAATCAATCGATTTTTCCGAGAGTGTCGAGAGGCCTTGCGGGTAATTCTTCGGTCTACTGACATTTCTCGACTTCGAAGATTATTATATCGTGAATCGAGGGCGTCGTGAAGGATCCTCTCTGAAAACGGCTCGGTTTGTCAGCGACCAAGTCACATCCTTTTTGGTCTTAGGCGCTAGCGGCGAATTACCTCAGTAATAATGAGTTTTTGCTTATCTGGCAATTGATTTGGAATGTGCTATCTCTCAATGACTTGGCCTTCAGAGAGACCTGGGCGCATTTGCCTTACTATAATTGGTGATCTTAGTTTAGAGGAAATGACTTCGCACGCTTTCTACAATTGTACTAGAGTGCGCTCTTTTTGGGAGTATATCGGCGAGACGACCGCTCGTATCGCTCCTGAACAACTAATGTGTGTCGCCCCGTATTCTGAGATGGAACGGATGGTGTTTCTGATGTTGCTAGGATGTTTATCTGAACGTCGCGAATGGGAGAATTCTGCAGTATGAATGCTATTCCTATCAGTATTTGATTAGATTCTTTGAGCAGCAGCTTAAGATGAAGATCAGATCTGATAGAAAACTTTTGATACTGATAGATTTCACCAAAAAAGTAGCGAGCTTGGTTCGTGTGAATGGAACCAAGCTTGATTTTGACATAACGGGACAGTTTCCTGTGAATCCTTTCCTGGTTAAGATAAACTCCTTGTTTAGCTAGTTAATGTAAGGGTTGTTTATAGCCTGTTCTCAGAATTCTTTTTTGTTATGACTCACGTTGAGATGTCCAAAATCCCCAGTTTGATTTTGGCCTTTTTTAATCTTGACTGGGTCAAGTTTTATTTTTTTATATTCCATTATTTATTCTATTTTTTCCCTCTCCGTTAGCGAGTGTGTTACTTTATTCTGCTGCAAGGCAGAATACAGCGGCCGCTCTTTGTTTTGTGGTGTTGACGGGTCTTATTAACATTGGCTATTTTTGTTTTGAATGTTTTGTTATTTATTAGTTTGTTCTGGACGTTCATTCACCAACCACTTCATTATTCAAATTTTATTGGACATTTTTAACATTTTATATCAGATGTTTTAGGTTGTGGTACATGCTGTACTGAATGAGGTCCACTCAAGGTGTTGTAATGGTTAGCAAGATTGTTATCGCTAGAATCATTACAATTGAGTAATGTTGTATAAAATGACGAGTTCATGTGGTAAATGGGTAAGTTTAATGCATGAAAAGGTCGTGATTCTGGTTACCTACGTAGAGAATACTTGTGTCCAGCCTCTCCTCACGAACCCTTGACCTTGTGCCGCATTTGTTCATTTTTTGGACAATAAATAGATATCCTTGCAGCTTGGTAAGATCGATATGGTTGAGTCCCAGGTGAAAAATAATCATCAGGTGCATATTATGAACTTGTAATATACATCTGATGATTGCGTAATGCATGAAACTTCGAGTCGTACCTAAGATGTAGAATAATATGTGTATTTATTAATATATATTTTTTTCTTTTTGCACTGCATTGAGCACTGTTTTATTAAGACTTGATTAACATTTGTATATTGATGCGCGAGCGCACACACACACACACACATATTTATATGCTTATTTACATCCATTCATATATATATATATATATATATATATATATATATATATATATCGATTGTTTAATTACTTTTTACTTAGTTTTTGGTCATAATAAAATTAGGCCAGTGCACATTTGTATTCAAAAGTGTTCAATTTTTAAAATTGCAATAAATTATAACGTTTTCATCCATGGTTGTATGAACTTAATAGATTATTTTTAGTATGGTTGCACATAGTCATAATTTCTGCTCTTTTATTCAGTAATTCATTTTTGTTTGGGAATAGCATAATCTCTAACTTTTCTTCCTGGCACGGTCTACATATTTTGTCACTGTTTTAAGGTTTGGCTGTTTTCACTATACTCCGCATTATGTCTGGGTCTTTTCCATATTTTGATTTCAATTTACACAGGTGGCTATCCAATTTTGTAAAGTTTTTAAAGTTTTCTATTTTGAATGTAGACTTGTGATTACCGGCCATAATTATTAGGCCATCCCAATTTTTTAAAAGAAATGATGGATTCCATACTATTTTTAAGTGGATAATTCTAAATGAAAATAGAATGGTTCTTTTGTTATTATTAATTTGCAAAATTTTACAAGGCAAAGGAGATGAACTCGTCCGAATCGCCCTAAATTGTTTTCATTCTTTCATTTTTGAAACTGTAATATAGGTAATTATTAAATATTTATCAATTCATTTTATGCACATGTTATTGTGCAGTATTAACAAAAGAACCATTTTATTTTGATTTACAAATATTCGCTTGGCAATAAATACTAAAAAATAGTATGAAATACATCAATTTTTAAGACACTGGAGTGGCCTAATAATTATAACTAGTGTATGTATAGATATAATTACTAAGTTTTTAGTCATAATTAAATTAGACCAGTTCTCAGGTGTGTTAAAAAGTGTTCAATACATTTATATTGTATATCTTCTGAATATTTTTTATTTGGAAATAAGTTATTTCCGTAACTTAGTTTTTAGCTGTTGGGTATCTTCAGTCGATTTAAAATAACTGAATTTTCGTTTTTCAAACGTACAGATAATGATTTATTTTTTTTTTACGAATGCTCGACCGGAATTCTTAAACAACTGAAAATTTTCAAAATTAGGGAGAAGTTACTTAAGGATCTTAAAACACTTTCATCCATATTTGTATGAAGCTAATATGTATTTATATGTGTGATTACATCTGGACATCATTTCTGATGCGTCATTCAGTTAGGTTTTTATTTTGGAAAGAACATAATGGCCCTGGCATGATCTGAAGACATCACCATCGTTGTATAGTTTCTCTATTTTTTACTATACTCCAAGGTATATCAGGGTCTTTTTCACTATTCAATTTTAATTTCCACACTTGGCTATATATATATATATATATATATATATATATATATATATATATATATATATATATATATATATACAACGGTATTTATTATAATGGAGACGAAAAATTTTTCAGAAAACATTTTCAATTATAAGGCTGTAAGTTTACGAACCTAAAATTCAATGAAATATTGAACAGCTGAAATTATTTTTGAGTTAAAATATTGCTGGATAGTTAAAAAATAAATTCTAACGTAATGCCAAGCTATCAATCAGTCTGTTAAGTACCTTACGTGATACCCGTTCTGGGTGATCAGGTCCCGAAGGAGACATGACTGACTGGGCAGAAGATTATCCTGCAGTGGGTTGCCATTGCTTTCTCGCTAGACTGGTTGCCAGCCAAGGCTATCGAACTCAATCTGTCCTATTCTTTTATGCATCACTGGAAAGAAGAGACAGATTAATACCTTTTCCAAGATTATTTGTGCGCAAGTGAATGCAAAGAATTCAACTGGAATTCAAACTCGGCACCCCGATCTGTCGTTCCGAGTCGATATTCACTGCAGCACATCGCACCACCAATAAAACGCTTAAATTAAAAAAAACAAAAAAACAATCGTTATGAATAAGTAATTATTTTTCTATGACAGTTTTTATCCTAACAGTAAATAATAATTGTTTCAAATAAGATAAATTAAATTTCAAATTTCCTAGTTTTTCTTGGAATAACGTTTCAAAAATATATGTTTTATTTTCATGATTTTTAAAACAAAGAACTAACTTATATCACAAAAATTGACGAGTTTGTCGATATTAAATGAAAAATAAAATTAACCAAAATTTCAAATGTGCATGAAAGTATTCGAAAATTTAATAAAATAATAAAAATTGCTTTGATCTTTTTCCTTTTAATAATAACGATTTAACTAAAAAAAAAGTCTGTTTTTATCAAGTTTGGTGAATTCTTTCATCATGTTACGCTCTTTTTTCAACTGATTATAAATATATGTATATACATAAATATAGTGTGAGAGAGAGAAAAAGAGGGGGGATAGATTATGCAGCGAAAGTGTTTTTTTCCTACCTTTCGCAACATACCGCCTGAAGATTAATCTTGCTTGCAATTTAGAGTCACAGAGTCACAGCAGGTAAGAAAGAAGAAAAAAGGAAAAAACGTCACTACATGATACGATAAAATTTCTGTTCTTCATACGTTAATTTTTTTAAATATATATTACATCTGAAGATATAATACATACATATATTCACATACACATATAACAGATATATGTGAATAAAGATATATACTATCTGATAAATTTTACACTTACACAAATGTACATATATATATATATATATACTAGCAGTATAGTCCGGCGTTGCTCGGGTGTAATGAAAGCTTTAAAACTAATCCAAGGTTCTGGAGCTCAGACTCTTTGGACGTTGGCACGAAAGACTAAAAAGCAATAGTTGTTTCCAGTTAAAGTAGACTGAAAGAAAAATGAATGGATGTAAGTCAAATTTTGATTTCCTGGTATCGATATCAAATAAGTTTTTCGTCATAAACTGAATTTTGAAGGCTAAATAAGTCCTCTGAGTAAATGGTATCATGGCTGAGACTGAGAACTACAATTGTACCTACTTAGAGCCGAACCCGAAGCAAAAACTAAAAATAAAAAAACGTTGAAAACCTGATTTTGATCAGACCCGGTGTCTTGCTTTATATATATATATTATCGATTTTCTGCACTATTGTAAGAACTGCAACCTTGAAACTTTTGAATATCGTTTCTTATGTCTTTGTCTATGAGTGTATCAAATTTGATTAAAATCGGACTACTCCTTCTATAACCCGATTTTTTCGATTATCGATTTTCGATATTTATCGGGAGTACCTCGACACAAAACCTAGCTAAGAACACTCGCAGACGCTTATAGTAGAACTGAACTGCGTAAATTTTCAAGAAAATCGGTTCAGCCGTTTCGGAGTCTATAGGTGACGGATACACACACACAGACAAAGCTCCGTTTATAAATAAGTTTACATTAAATGAAATGATTTGTTTGAACATTATTTTTTATCGATACTCGCATTTAAGTAAATATCCTGTTTTTAATTAAACAATATATACTTATATCTACCGGCCTGATTATTTACGAGAAATTTTCATTACGAAAATGTGTGTCATTCGGCAGGATTCGAACCTGCGACCCCTATCCACATAGGGGAAGTTACCATAAGATTTGGCACGTCTTAGACCGCTCGACCACGAATGACAATTAGTCTAAACGAGCTTTTAATCAAGCCTATATAACACAGTTTTCGATTGATCGCAATAACGATCTCTACTCTGAAATCTATCGTAATGTCAACAAATGTAAACATGTTACGGAAATTAACTAAGATTAACGAAACTTGGTTATAAAAAACCGACAAGTTGAAATGATTAATGTTCAAACAAATCATTTCAAATTGTCAGTTGTTTACAATCAAGTTTCCTTAATATTCAATAATTTCCGTAATATATATATATATATATATATATATATATATATATATATATTAAAGTTTTGTAATTTGCTTGAAGCATTGTGTATTGAGTTTTGAAGGCTGTCACAATGCGTTTAGTAAAATAAAGGAAGGTAAAGAAGTTTTTGGGTATTACCTATTTATTATACATTGATATTTCGAGATCAAAATCTCATTTTCAGAATGGCAGAGGAGCGTGTGTCTGTCCGACTGAGTCCGTGCTTTTCATCCTGAACATGAGATTTTGATCTCGAAATATTAATGTGTAACAAATAGGTAATACCCAAAAGCATCTTTATATATATATATATATATAGAGAGAGAGAGAGAGAGAGATAGAGATAGAGAGATTTTTGGGGGTATTACCAATTCAGTCGGGTTTCAATCCTGGGTTAAAAGCAATCGGATGTCTAACCGTAATGATGGGCTGTGATACAGCGAAACAGATCTGTCTGCGGATGACTATTTACGCTCTCACACCCTGATTGAGCACTCTGGAAGTATGGTAGACTTTGAAAAACAGTAGCTACTCTAGCATCTACGCATCGTTCATTCAGCAATGAATTAGAACATTGTCATCTATTGGGCGTGTTTAATGATAATATACACGCTAAAAAGTCTGCCTCCTTCTACCGAGCGCCCGTAGCTCAGCGGTAGAAACGCCGACTGACGACTGACGCCAATTCGGTCGGGTTTCAATCCTGGGTTAAAGCAATCGGATGTCTAACCGTACTGATGACCTGTGATGCAGCGAAACTGATCTGTTTGCGGATGACTGTATATATATATATATATATTTGTCTATATGTATATATATATTTCTTTACATATATACATTTGTCTATACTTACATATATATATATATATATATATATATATATATATATATATATATATATATATATATATATATATATATATATGTATATGAAGATGAGATTTTGATCTTGAATTAATAATGAATAAGAAAAAGGTAATACCAAACACCTTCTTACTTTATTTTACTAAATGCCAGACAGTGAGCCAGACACACCTACCTAGGTTTCACCTAAACTGATCGTCAGGGAAAACTGGCTGTTCATGTACTTAGCTCTTTCTTTTTTAAAACCGTTTTTCCGTTCTTCTTAGATTCGTGGAAGGTTTTTCGACACGAGTATAGTTATAATCTCATATATATATATATATATATATATATATATATATATATTAACGGAAAGACTGAAGACTGAAAATGGGATTCTTTGACTACTCTAATTACACTGCTGTCAAAATGATACATTTCCGCCCCGGAAGTGGAAGTAATTCTGGAAACAACATCTGGCCTTACCAGCCTGACTCAAGAAACGCCAGCTCTCATATACATTATATTTGCTTTAGCGTCACAGAAGCAAAGGTATCGATCCGTGTTTATAATTTTTAAGTGCCGTTAGTCTCTCTTAGTCTCTCTCTCTCTCTCTCTCTCTCTCTCTCTCTCTCTCTCTCTTTGAATAAAGAGGTACTGAAAAATATTCGGACGAGCCACTTCCCAAAATCTGTCCAAGTAACCAGATATTTCTTCCATACTTACCCGTCACACATCTTTTCTGGACATAGCTTTTAGAAACCAGATGTTTCATTTTTAAAAGTACAGCAATGATACTGGCTGCCAGGCGCACATAATTAGATAAGCAAAGTAAAATTTTAAATTGAATCCCATAACGTCAATAGATTACAAAAAACACGAAAAAATAACTATATATATATATACACTTATTTATAAATGGAACTTTGTCTCTGTGTGTGTGTATGTGTATGTGTGAGTCTGTGTGTGCGTCCGTCACCTATAGACTCCGAAACGGCTGGACCGATTTTCTTGAAAATTTACACAGTTGTACTATAAGCGTCTGCGAGTGTTCTTAGCTAGGTTTTATGTCGAGGTACCCCCGATAAATATCGAAAATCGATAATCGAACAAATCGGGTTACAGAAGGAGTAGTCCGATTTTAATCAAATTTGATACACTCATAAACAAAGACATAAGATACGATATTCAGAAGTTTCAAGGTTGCAGTTCTTACAATAGTGCAGAAAATCGATAATTTATATATAAAACCTTTCATTACACCCGAGCATCGCTGGGCTATACTGCAAGTATATATATATATATGTACATGTAAACGTGTCGTTATACTCGTTTTTCGAAAACCCTACGAGTACATACGCGGAAGGAAAAAATGGTAATAAAAAAAGAACGAGCTAAGCACACGAACATCAGTCAAAGTACGTAGCCCAAAGAAAAAAAAACCGAGACGAGTAACCTAAACCAAAAAGCGCTCAATACGCAAGTTACGCGTTTGTAAGATATATATATATATATATCTTACAAACGCATAACTTTCTCAGATTTATATTTACTCCGTATCCTAACGTAAACAAAGCAATTTCTAAAGAAGTGATGGATTTTTATTAATACAACAGATTTTATTAATTAAAGTTTAGTTTTAGTGAATACTCATATCTCAGTAGACGCTCTGTTTATGTATTAAACAAGGCATTTATTTATTTTTTGCTTCCGAACTGAATATTCGAAAAATCTTATTAAGGAAAATATGCGCTTCACGGCAGGATTCGAATTTGGGTTTCCTTTGACAGGGAAAACGATCGTCATATATATATATATATTTTTCATCAACATACAAGCCTATTTCGCTGTATCACAGTAATGTGTGTGTGCCTGTTTCAGTGTGTATGTATCACTGCTCATAAGTGTGACTAGACATCCACTTGCTTCTGGCCAGGATCGAAACTCAACCGCTTTGGTGTCAGTATGGAATCAGAGAAGAGAAATTTTAGCATGTTGTATATAAGCGGTGTATACACACACCAGTCACCGAAAGAACTCAATTGATTGCTTAAAAGTAATGCATAAATTGCGGAAGTGGTAACTGTTTTTTTTTTAATTTTCCTCTCTAGAGAGATCAATCGTAAAGAGAGCATAATATATTCGTCATCCACATACAAGCCTGTTTCGCTGTACCACAGCTAGTCAGTGTGGCTAGACATCCACTTGCTTCTGTCTGGAATCGAAACTCGACCGATTTGGTGTCAGTCGGAGTCGCTAACCTCTAAGCCATAGGCGTATGGAATAAGAAAAGGGAAATTTTAGAGTGTTGTATATAAGCGGGGTATACACATGCCAGTCACCGAAAGAACTCAGTTCATTGCTGAGACTGTGTCTCTGTGTGTATGTGTGCGTGCTCTCTCTCTCTCTCTCTCTCTCTCTCTCTCTCTCTGTGTGTGTGTGTGTGTGTGTGTGTGTGTGTGTGTGTGTAACCGACAAGAAGTGAACGTGTAATCTTTTTCCCTGATGTCAAAAAAGATTTTTGCTTGTTCGATTACTTTCAGCGGTACACTATTTCTTTAGTAGGACCTCCCAATCTAGGCCAATTGTTACTAATTTAACTAAATAAAAAAATAAAGGAAAAGTGATAGTTACAGAAAGACAGTTTCTATTTGAAATAGCAATAACAGCAAACCCCGTATTGTAGAAAATTGAGTGTATGAACGAAAAAACAGAAATAGATACATCCTAACCTTGTAAATAGGGATAGCCCAACTTTGCTGAACGACAACCAACCGTTCAAAATCTGCAAAGCCTGAATTATTAAATTTTGGCTCATCATCCATATTCCCCTGATATCTTTTCTAATGGCTGACACTAATTTAAGCATTTTGAACTTTTCATGCTCAGTCAATAAACATTCTCCAATAAGGAAACATTAAACTGCTTATCACATCAAAAGATGAATTTTTTAAAAATGGAATCAAGAATTTAGAGGTACGTTGGAGAAAAGTCATTCATTAAAATGGTGCTCATTTCAACTAAATAAATTAGTTATTTAACACTTCAGGTGCATTTTCTTCAATTCCTATAAAATTAGTGATTTCATGTGTGACAACCCAATTTATAACTTATTTTATTTAAAGGTCTATTCAATTCTGGACCGAGTGTGTAAAATTGTGCAAATGTTTTATTTATCCGAGCACTTTCAGCCATTCTATTAACCATTATCATAGCTATTTTTCTGTTCTTTTTATTTTTAAATGGTTATGTAGATTTTATATGTTTCTAAAATGATGGAAATGTTTATTTTAATTTTTTTTATTTTAATCACTCCTCAGTTAATCGAATCTCTGTAATGTTTATGAATCGACATACAACTGTAACACATCGCAGTCATTATTATTATTATTATTATTATTATTATTGTCATTTTTCATTATACATCGATTTCTATAAATACTTTCACGGCTTCTGCTCCGATGAACTTAGATCATTGGTGCCCCCTAAATACGAATTTGAACGAGATACTAGATTAGCAACTAGATCCCACCCTTTTACAGTGAAACCGATAAAATGCAACCGAAACTTCTACTCCAACAGTTTCTTTCCTCGCACTTCCCGACTGTGGAATTCTCTTCCAAACGGCTACAATCTCCAGGAGTTTAAATGTAAGGTCAATAGACACCTCCTAACACACTAACCTGCTCCCATTCTATCAAACACTCTTCCCATCTGCCCAACCCTCATCCTCTGTATCCTTACTCATCTGTCACCTTCCTCCTGACATTCCCTATGTCTAACCACTCCTTCTATTTACCGTCCCCTATGTAGCCCCATGCGCAATAGTGACAGTGAAATGCCTTGCTTGGGGTGAGATGATTAAAAAAAAAAAATTCTGCTATGGTTGGACTACCTACCAAGTCTGCAGGAATATCTAAGGCAGGCCGTGGTGAGTTGTTATGGCTCCAATTCATGTTTTTTCATATCTCCCTAACATCCCTAGCGTTACATAGACAAAGTTCTCCTTAGTGTGTGGGCTGTACTTAACAAGACAATTTTTTGTATATCTCTTAAGCTGGGGTTTCTAGGGATTCTTTCAATGTGTTGTTTTGTTCCATTTTGTATCATTCCAAGTGCATCCACTATCACTGGTACGATACTTGTTTTCAATTTCCACATTTTTTTCTATTTCAATTTCCAGGTCTTTATATTTTGACAGTTTTTCAAATTCCTTGGTTGCTATTTTACAATCCGCTGGACAAGCCATATCAATTAATAAGCAAGTTTTTTTTTTCTTTTTGGTTTTTAACAATAATGTCCGGCCTATTTGATCCAATTTTTCTGTCTGTACAGATGGTTCAATCTCATAGAATGGTGACATCTATTTCTTTTTTTTTTTAATCATCTCAACCCAAGCAAGGCATTCCACTGCCACTATTGCGCATGGGGCTATATAGGGGAAGGTAAAGAGAAGGAGTGGTTAGACATAGGGAATGTCAGGAGGAATGAATGTTAGACATAGGGAATGTCAGGAGGAATGGGAGAAGGTTAGTGTGTTAGGAGGTGTCTATTGACCTTACATTTAAACTCCTGGAGATTGTATCCGTCGGGGAAGCAATCGTGTGGAAGGGAATTCCACAGTCGGGAAGTGAATTTCTGTAACTATTGTTTCTTGTTATTTAGCACAGAACCTGCAGTTTGGATCCATATTATTATGTATAATATTTGCCAGGAAGTTCCCAGTGACAAGATTTCGGTCTTGCGTAGCAAGAATAAAGCCTTCAGTATCAGACTTTAATCCAGATGCACGTAACCATCAATGAGTATTAAATTTATCAACATTGAATTTATTGGCACGTTCTGGATATTGGCTATGCAGAGGTTTGTCTTGACAGCGTTGTTTCATCTGTTCAAGAGCTTTATCCGCGGCTTTCTTTTTCATATTTTTTGCTGCAATAGTTTTTTCTTGGCTTCTGTATTTCTTTTCTACAGAATCTACTAAATGTAAATCTTGTTTGTATTTACTGCTTTCTTTCATCATTGAATATTTTTTCTTTCTGTTTTCATGTTGTTTGACTCATTGTATCATCCAGTCATTTGTTGTTTCTATGTAAGCCAATAGTTGTTGTCTTGTATGAGAATTCTAACTGAATAAAGCCCCTTCCCCCTTCTTACGGAGTATGTATAGGTTGGTCTACATCAGCCTTTGGATGATGCATCTTATGTTTATAAAGGAGCTTTCTTGTCTTGGAATACATTTGTTTGATGTCGTTTAAAGTCCAATTCAAGATGTTGAACAATATTGGACCACTGGGATGGCAAGGTTATTCATGGCCACAATTCTGTTCTGAGAATTCACTTCAGTTTTAAATATAAGTCTTAGCCTTCTATAGTACTCTTTACGCACTAATTCATTCATTTTTTAAAGGTGACTTCTTTCACTCACATTTACATTTAGGTACTTATAAGCTTCTTCTTGATGTACATCTTTTATTGTTACAGCAGTGTCTAAGCTAATTGAGGATGTTTGTTGTAGTGATCCCCGTAAAACTGGAGCTTTAGCACATTTATTCAAATTGAATTTCATTCCAATGTCTTCGCTGAAGCATTATACAGTTTGCAGAAGATCTTCCAGTACATTGTCATTCTTAGCATACAACTTTAAGTCATCCATGCAAAACAGATGGCTTATTCTCTTTTGGGCTATTTTATAACCACGTTCTGTCTTGTTAAGTTGACTGGTTAATGCTATTAGTGATATGCACGATAGTAAGGGAGACAAAGATTCACCTTGAAATATACCTCTTTTGATGCTTATTTCACCAGACTTATAGGTTCTATTTTTATGATTGAGGTAAAGGGTTGTTTTCCATATATACATACATTGATGATGACGGGTGATACTTTGCACATATTTAACGTCTTTAAGATCCAGGAATGTGGTACACTATTGAATGCTTTACGATAATCTATCCAGGCAGTACTAAGATTTTTCTTTGCATTGAAGAATTTTTCCAAGATCATCCTATTAATAAGTAATTGGTCTTTACATCCATAACAGCAACGTTTGCACCCTTTTGGTTCAAGCGGTAGTATGTCATTTTTTTCCAAGAAGAAATATGTTTATTTTTTGTTAAAATAGATGTTAATCGTTTGTATGTTGTCGAAAAGCATGTAATCGGTCTGAAGTTTTTCGGGTTATTTGTGTCCCTATTATTGGGTAGACGAAAGGTAATTACTTTTGTCATCCATGCAGGAATTTTAGTGGAATCGTTAACTATTTCTTGAAGTTCTTTGGCGAGATTTTTATGTGCTGTATTGAAATAATATATCCAAAAGTCAGGAATTTTATCTGTTCTTGGAAATTTGCAATTGTGTGCTTTTTTTTTTTCAGTGCTCATTTAACAACCTCTTCTGTGATTCCAGCCCATGTCTGTTCTGGTTTATTTTACACTCATTCTATCTCTTGCGCATTCCAGTCTGCTTCTTTGTTATGTTCTATAGTGCAAGCCCTTATTTACTCAGAACTGTATAACCTCTTCCGTTTTGGGTAGACTATCACTTCAGTTCTTTCTTACCTATTTTCCTGTAAAATTTCTTTGCATCGGTTTTAAAAATCTTGTTTTGTCTGTAGAATCTTGATCTTTTCTCACAGCGTCTTATTCTTTGAGCCTTCAGTTGTATTGTTTGCTTTATTGTTTCCTTAGTTGCTAGGACACCCTTCTCATTTCTAATATTGTATTTTCTTTCGACTCTTCTACCTTTTCTAGTTCTTACATTTATTCCTCTTGTCAGTTCATCGAGTACTGATAATTCACTTCTAATTTGTTCGATTTCTTTTTCTATTTTTTTTTCCAAACTTGATCTTCATGTCTGCGAGACTGCCTTGTTTTTAATTTGATGTTCATTTTTTGTTGCTGCTATTGCTGATGCATATATGACTTCATTGAGATTTGTATGAGTGTCTTCTTCTTTCAAAATTAATTTGAATGCTGCATTGTAGAGCTTAATAGTTTGGAGGTTATGTTTTTAGTTGTAATTTTGGAAGCTGTTCTCGTTCCTCCATTGCAATATTTTGTATCTGACTTATATGGTTCTTGATTTATTCTTTGGCTTCCTGTATACTGTTCTTGTTTTCCGAAAAATAATTCTGTTCAATGTGTTTTGAACTCGTTTTATTGCCGTCTTTTAACCGACTCGAATCACACCTTTCCAACACTTTTAAACTTTCAGCATAATCTTCACAGTGATTTCTGTGTATCTTGGTTTCTACATTATGACCTTTTTATCTCATTAATTTCAGCCTCTGTCAATCGGTTATTTCGCATAATGTACCTTCGTACATTGGCTAATTTATTTTCGTCAATGTACTTTCTATTTGTTTGTCCAACCTTTTCTCGCCAAATGTCATTTGTTTGGCTAGATCAGTTTCAGCTGAGTAGAGAGTTCGATCCTCACAAGGTGCTCCATACTTTCGGCCTTGGACCACGTATGAAACAAATCCTAATGATGCAGAAATGTTGTAGTTTTAGCAAGGGCTTTGTTTCTTCATAAAACCATATGAAGCTTTATAGATTTACCTAATGAGCAGTGAAGTTCAATTGAAATCTTTTCAGAATCTTTTCATTAAATCTCTTACCTTTGCTGCCTGTATATGTATCATGTCTTTATCAGTCTATTTCCTGTACGTTCACCTCGAAAACTGTGGTTCTCTACCCACTTTAGAACAGACGGGTAGAAAATATTGCAATTTTTGTGCGTTGTGGGGCATTGGATATCGGCTCGGAACGAGAAATCGGGGAGCCTAGTTCGAATTCCAGCTGAATTCATTGCCTTCACTTACGCGCAAATACCCTTGGGAAAGGTATTAATCCGTTTCTTCCCTCCAGTTATGGATTAAATAACAGGACAGATTGAGTTCTATAGCCTTTGTCGACAACCAGTCTACTGCAGAAAGCAATGGCAACCAACTGCGGGATAATCATCTGCCCAGTCAGTCATGTCTCTTTCGAGACATGATCGCCCAAGCGTGTATCACGTATGGAACTTAACTGACTGAATATAGTTGTGTCCTTGCTTGTTACTCAACTTATAAAGTGAAACAATTCTGAGAAAAATAGTGTCTTTGCCTGGATTTATCATTAGCGACCACAATCTCAATCATATAAAATACTCGGATGATACAGTGCTGATAGCGGACACGAAATGGAAAATGCATGTCTTCCTGCTGAAGGTAGCAAGAGAAAGCAAGAGAAAAGGACTGAGCGCAAACTTAAAGAAAACTGAATGTATGGTCATCAGCAAAAAGAAAATCCCAAAATGCCAATACAAGTTGGGGAATCTAAAATAAAACATGTAAAGGGATTTAAATACCTGAGAAGCGTTCTAACAGTGGATGGAAAGTGTGACACCGAGGTCCGAAGACGCATTGTCATGGCCAAGTAAGCATTTCAAAAGCTAACCAGAGTACTGAGAGACAAAAAAGATTAATTGGAAACAAAAAAAAAAAAAAAAAAGGAAAAAACAAAAGAAAAAGAGTGCTAGACTATGTAATATCTGTCTTTCTGTATGGAAGCGATTGTTGGACGATCTATGCAAGGATAAAGAAGTTGCTCGAGGCAGCAGAAATGTAGTACTACAGAAGGATGCTGAGAATGCCATGAATCAAGCACGGGATCAAGGATGAGGTGTTGGAGAGTATGCAAACCGGAAGAAAACTTATACTGACCATTAGAAAAAGGCAGATGAAGTACCTGGGACACGTAATGAGAGGAGGGTTTGAAGAATCTGATACCCAAAGGACGGATAGAGGGAAAGCGAGACAGCGGAAAGCAGCGCGTGATATATTTAATAGGATTAGAGCAAATGGATGGCGCTGCGGGTTTTGGGAGAAATATCAAGAGGAAAAATATTAAGAGCAATAAGTGACAGGGGAAAATAGAAGTCCATGATCGCCTACGTCCTGAAGTAATACGGTACATGAATAATAATAATAACAATAATATATATCTAAACTTATTTATAAATGGAACTTTGTCTGTGTGTGTGTGTGTGTGTCCGTTACCTATAGACTCCGAAACGGCTAAACAGATTTTCTTGAAAATTTACACAGTTGTACTATAAGCGTCTGTAAGTGTACTTAGCTAAGTTTTGTATTGTTGTACCACCAATAAATTTCGAAAACTGATAGTCGAAAAAATCGGGTTATAGAAGGAGTGGTCCGATTTTAATCAAATTTGATACACTCATAGACAAAGACATAAGAAACGATATTCAGGAGTTTCAATCTTTCAGTTCTTACATTAGTGCAGAACATCGATATATATATATATATATATATATATATATATATATATATATATATATATATATATAAAAGGCAAGATGTTTGTGTGCGTGTCTGTTTATCTGCCTGTATGTCTGTATTTTTTTCAGCCCTTTTATTTTAGCTTTTGCTTCGGGTTTGGCTCCAAGTAGGTTTAATTGTAGATCTTAGTCTTAGCCATGATACCATTTACCTAGAGGTAAAAAAAAAAAGCTTATTTGATATCGATACCAGGAAATCAAAATTTGACTTATATCCATTCATTTTTCTTTCAATCTACTGTTTCGCTTTAACTGGAAACAACAATTGCTTTTTTGTCTTTCCGGCTATACTGCTAGTATATATATATATATATATATATATATATATATATTAATGCAGGTTTCATTGAATAATATAGACAAGTTTTGTCTATTAATTTTGTGTAGGATCCGTTCATACCGTCTGATATACTTGATGGTGATGTCGTTAAAAGACAACAAAAAATCACAGTATTTGTTGAATTTTTTATCAGGTCTAAGCTTTCGGCTCACATAAGCCATTATCAAAGAGTAAATAATAACACACAGTAAACATAGAACATTTAAGCTATTAACAATAAAGATAATTGAATTGAAAATATAAGTCCATCCCTACCGTGGCGGATGGCCGAAGACAGTGACAAAATAGTGGTGTTGTAGTCCCTGGTCTGATTACAGACATTTGAGTACGTTGTTGGAAATATCGAAATTGATTGTATTCAAACCAGGTTTAAACTGTTTAATGTAGAGTGCTTCGAGGATTTTTAGTTTCTGCTTATTATTTTCTTGTTTGAGTATGTACGTGTTATCAACAAGCGTTTGTCTCAGAAGTGTGCGTTGATAACCGTGTTGTTCTAAATGACGGAATATATTTGAATTTTTATTTAAGTGCAACGTCAGACGCCGTGAGAGCGAATTTGTGGTGTGGCCGATGTAGATATTATTAAGGTTGTTAGAGATACATTCTCTAAATGGACATATGAATTTTAAAAAACATAAAACAGACACTCATCAATAATAATTTTCCCAACTACATAGTTGATGAACAAATACATTACTTTCTTAAAAAGCTTAACATGGAAAAAACAACACATGATACTAACCCAACCAATCCTAAACATATCACTCTCTTATACCGTAGCCAGATGCACTCCAACTACCAACTAGATGAAAACATCCTAAAAAAACTCATAAATACTAATATTTCTCCGACAGACTCTAACAAAAGAATTAAGTTCATTATATATTACACTAAATCCACTACATCTAATTCATTTGTCCGCAACGACTCTTCCCCCACCGTTAGTGATTTGCAGAAGACCAATGTAGTATATAAATTCATATGTCCATTTAGAGAATGTATCTCTAACAACCTTAATAATATCTACATCGGCCACACCACAAATTCGCTCTCACGGCGTCTGACGTTGCACTTAAATAAAAATTCAAATATATTCCGTCATTTAGAACAACACGGTTATCAACGCACACTTCTGAGACAAACGCTTGTTGATAACACGTACATACTCAAACAAGAAAATAATAAGCAGAAACTAAAAATCCTCGAAGCACTCTACATTAAACAGTTTAAACCTGGTTTGAATACAATCAATTTCGATATTTCCAACAACGTACTCAAATGTCTGTAATCAGACCAGGGACTACAACACCACTATTTTGTCACTGTCTTCGGCCATCCGCCACGGTAGGGATGGACTTATATTTTCAATTCAATTATCTTTATTGTTAATAGCTTAAATGTTCTATGTTTACTGTGTGTTATTATTTACTCTTTGATAATGGCTTATGTGAGCCGAAAGCTTAGACCTGATAAAAAATTCAACAAATACTGTGATTTTTTGTTGTCTTTTAACGACATCACCATCAAGTATATCAGACGGTATGAACGGATCCTACACAAAATTAATAGACAAAACTTGTCTATATTATTCAATGAAACCTGCATTAATGAAAAAATGCTGCCAAAATATATATATATATATATATATATATATATATATAACATAGTACACTTGGTATACTATCCAGGTAAATTCCAATAGAGACGAACTCAAGAGAACTTATTGTTAAATTCATTTGTTTAATTTAACAGAGTAATATAATTTATAAAAGATTTTAGATTAATACAATGGGTAATACATATTTCACCGCATCCTGATCTTATTATCGTGGCTTGTCAAACCCCAATGATACAACAGTTGGTCCTCAAAATATTCCCCCACCAAAAATAAATTCTTTTCTTTTATATAATTTTACATAGACGCTCACATGCCCATATTAGAATAGACATTTGTAACGGCTATTTACGAAAACTGCTCGCTCTTTCGAAAAAGAACCCCGAAGAAAGAGAAAAGCAAGGATAACGAAAAGATAGATGATTGATTAATGTAAAGAAGAGAAAAAAGGAGAAAAGGAAAAAAATAACGTGCCGAGATAATAACATCAGGACGCGGTGAAATATGTATTACCCATTGTAATAATCTAAAAAAGTTTATAAAATATATATATATATATATATATATATATATATATATATATATAATTTGCAAGGTAAATTCCACGGAGGATCGTAATCCTATGAAAACTCAGTGTCAGCGTTTAACATAAAAATGAAAATGAATTTTAAGAATTTACAAATCCATTATTGATAATTTAATTTGAAAATATTTTGAAGAGTTGACGATCTTTTATAAAAGATTTTTTCATAAAAATTATATTTCCTTACAAAAATATAACTCTCGCTAAACCGAATTTTTTTTACAAAAATTCATTTTTATAAATAATTTCGGTCTGAAGAGAGTAATATTTGTTTAAGGAAATATATATGATTTTTATAATTTTTTTTTTTTTTATAAAAGATCGTCATCTCTTGAAAATACTGTCGAAATAAATTATCACCAATGGATTCCACAATTCTTCCAATTTATTTTCATATTTCATATTTTCCAATTTATATATATATATATATATATATATATATATATAAGGCGAATTCATTGCATCACTATTCAACCAGCAAATAATTTTTCATAGACTTCTGCAATAACTGTGGGGTGAAGATCTAGATGAATACATTTTCCAATGGTATGCAAAATAACTTACTGTACTGGAATTCAAACTTGTATTACCGAAACGCTAATCGTTACATTACTCGTATCTCAACGAGCGAGAAAGGTAGACAAACATGTCTTAATTCCCTACATGAGGATAGATAGATAGATAGATAGATAGATAGATAGATAGATAGATAGATACATACATACATACATACATACATACATACATAGATGCAAGGTCATATATTGACAATCGATACAGTAAATAGAAAGGGAAAAATCTATCTCTATAGACTCCCAACTATTCGTGAAAAAAGAGGAACTGGAGCCCGTTACCTAAGTAACGGCAGGCTCTCCAAAAGTCGGTTAATGCGAGAGAAACACAAAAGTAATCCAAAGTCAGGGTAAAAGAGGAAGGATAGGCATAGGACTAGTACCTCTTTGTCTCTTTTTCCCTTCTCTGACCCCATGCGCCGATGGCTTAGGGAGTAGAGGCTCTGAGTGACACCAAATCGGTCGGGTTTCGATCCCGGCCAGAAGCAAGTGGATATGTCTAGCCACACTGATGAGCTGTGATACAGCGAAACGGGCTTGTATGTGGATGACTAATATATATATATGGTATATTTAGGCAGCTAGTAATCATTCAAACAAGTTTAATTAAAAAGATCCGTTCATTTTTTTCTATTTTAATTATATAATTTTTTGGATAAGGTAGGCATATTGTATCCCAGATTGCGGACAAACTGTCCGAAGTTCATACTTTGCTAATTTTGCTCAGGTACTTTCTACTTTCGCAGTAATTATTAAGATACAATTTAACAATGACTGCAAAAGTCAAAAGTGCTTACACAAAAATAACAAAACCTGAACTTCAACCAGTTTAACCTTAAATTCGAGCACACGACGGAACATTCTATCCGAAAACTAAAGATAAAATAAGATAAAACATTATAAAATTAAAACTTGTCATTTCTTTTTATTCAAACTTATTTTGATAGAAATCTATCTATCTCTCTCCCTATAATATATATATATAGTCATCCGCAGATAGATCTGTTTCGCTGTATCACAGCTCATCAGTACGGTTAGACTCCGATTGCTTTTCACCCAGGATTGAATTTATTAAGTTTCGGTGTTCAATAAACCAACATCAGGCAGTGAAATGTGATTCATTCCCTAGTACATATTTAAATATTGATAGAACCATTTCAAATAATATGCGACCATATTAACAAATACGACCATGTTAACAAATACGACCATATCAACCTCCCACTCCTCTACAATCATCTAATATGGTGGTATTTTTTATTTTTAAGTTTAATTTTCTTATTTTAAATTTCCTTATTAATACACACATGAGCCACTCAATGAACCGCATTTCACTGTCTGAGGATGGTGCATTGAACACCGCAACTTAACAGCTTTTGAGTTGATGTATGCTATTATTATAACAACAATAATAACTACATATCTATGAATGGCCTTGAACACTTTTTATAAAAAGTAAATATTATATATATATATATATATATATATATATATATATATATATATATATATACAAGTATTGTTGGAATAATATTCCTTGTCCAAAGAAACATTATTTTTAAAAAAGTGCTCAATACAAAAGTAGAGCTAATAATGTTATTTATTCATAAATTATAACATGGATATGTTACAATATCACGACCAAAGTAGCCATTTTGCTTCAACACTTTTGAGGTCTTATCAAGTGATGTGATGGTTCTTAAATGAATGGTTTAAAAGTCTGAAAATGAGCATGTCCCCTTTAATCTGAGAGGTATTATTGTATATACAATGTGGACCAATCAGAGTAAAGCAACTTCTCATTTGGAAAATATGCGGGCAGGCTTAAGGTTAATTTTGTTGAGTATTGTTATTAATATTTGTTTGAAGTCAGATTATTATTCATTTAAGAACCATCACATCACTTGATAACACACAAAAGTGTTGAAACAAAATGGCTACTTTTGTAGTGATATTGTAACATATCCATGTTATAATTTATGAATAAATAATATATATATATATATATATATATATATATATACAAAGAGTTTGTCGCTTTAACTGAGAAGGTTCATACCGACTTCGAAGTTTGGTGAGGACACCGTTATGATGCTCATGATGCTCTCACTCGTCAGGGTTAGTTTGCTGATTTGGTTTTTAGAAACACTAATCATTACATTACTCGTATATAAACGAGTGAGAAAGGTATACAAACATGTCTTAATGCCCTACGTGAGGATATAGAATATATATATAATAAGTGAAATTTGAAAACAAATAGATGAGTATGAGCCTAGACAGACACACTGATAGATAGATAGATAGATAGATAGATAGATAGATAGATAGATAGATAGATAACTAGCCCACAGAAGTGAGAAAATCATAATGTTTTCCTCACGAAACTTCGAAGTCGGCATGAACCTGCTCAGTTAAAGTGACGAAATCTTTGTACTTATTAACGCCCTATCTCCACTTCTATATAGTTCAATTTACGATAAAAAAAGAAAAGAAAAATACCTGATGTAATGAATATGTGATGAATATGCATACACCATGGTTCCCTCTCACAATAATGTGATTGGATGATGTCAGACATAACTAGAGACAAAGGCAAGGATGCATAGAGATCTACGTCTCTATGTTTACCACTAGAGGTCTACGTCCATAGGTCTATCGCTAGAGGTCTACTGGTCTACGTCTACTGACTAGGCCTACGTCGCAGGATACTGCATACGACGAGTACCGTCCATTGCGTCTACATACTAGATTGTCCTACCCGGTTACATTTGCCAAAACCGCTTGCTACCTCGAATCAGATATATATCTCCTTCAGGGTCAAATCAAACCTGCTTGTCAAAATACATTTTATCAGTAAAACTACTAACAAATCAGCCTTATCACAGTTAAACACTATATATAAAGGACTTCTTTCCTGGTTCTGCGTCAGAGCAAGCTCTAAACAAAACCTTTTATTGTTTGATGTTTCTAGTATCCTCGTAGTTTCTATTTTCCTCTCTTTAAAACTTCCACATTTATCACATGCCCTATCCGTTGTATTTTTTTTATTTATTTACGAGTGTGAATTGCTGTGGTGCAGTGGATATCGGCTCGGAACAAGCAATCAAAGAGCCGAGTTCGAATTCTAGTTGAATTCGTTGCTTTCACTTACGCACATGTACCTTTCGGAAAGGTATTAATCCGTATCTTCTCCCGCTAGCTATGGGATAAATAGCAGGACAGATGGAGTTCTATAGCTGTGGTTGGCAACCAGTCTACTGCAGAAAGTAATGGCAGCCTACTGCAGGAAAATCTGCCTAGTCAGTTTTTTCTCCTTCGAGACATGATCACGCAAGGCACTTACGTAAGGCACTTAGAATTCAAACTCAGCTCTCCGATTGCTCGTTCACTGCACCACAAGTGCACACTAGTAAATAAAATTTAAATAATACAACGGACTGCGCTTAATAAAATTCTTAAGAGCCTGTCAAGGTAGAAGATTACTAAATCGGGTTTTAGCCAGGAATCAAGTCAGAAAAATCCCCTAAGACAGAAACAATGCCTAAGCAGGGGTCCAGACACTGAAACGTAGACGTTCGACCGACTGGAAGAAGCAGTTGTTTTTCAGTAGATGCTTGGAGATCAGTTGACATTTTCTATCACTATTAACAGGCTTCCTAGATAGAAACATATTTAAATCCTCTCTTTTATAGTTTTCCTGTCAATCTATTATTATTTCGCTTATTTCTTTAAAGCATCTTTTAGTAATCCTGTGATATTTCGAATTCTTTTGCCCCGCTATCAGCTGTCTGTAACTATACTACTTAGAAAATTCAGTATCCGCATCTGCTTGATTTCGACTTAATAACTCGATACATTTAAGCTGCCTTTTTTGCTGACAAATAAGCATTCCTCTTCTTACATTGAATGTTTAATCTTTTGAATTACCCCATAAACAATTGACCTGATTTGAATCAAGATATTGCTTACTACACTTCAGCAGCTTCTGCTTGTATATAAAAAAGCGTTCCTCATATCCTTCCGGGGAAACAATGTACTGATGGGGTAGGGACTATGCAGATGGAATAGCTATTCATAGTCGGGAAAAGAATGATCTTGTACATATAAAAAAAATCAACATCCTCTACCAAGTGTTCCAAGAAATAAAACTCTTGATAGACCTTTCAAAAACAGAAACTATTATCTAGAATTGGAATAAAAGCAGTGATTACTTCAATTCTGAATCCATCAGGAAAAAACAATACAGTATTTACATTATTCGGACTCGTCTTTGTTGCCATTTGTACGACGTTTCAGCCGTTGTACGCTCCAACCTTCTTCAGGAGTTTCGAACCAAACCCTTTTTTACAATCACTGGAATATATGAACTTCATTCCTTGCCTCTTTTGGTAGTCATGAGTTATCTCCCTCTAACCCTGGAAGTTACTTTTTCACCACTGCTGCAGCCTGGTATTGAACTCACAACTTTTTGGTCCTTAAGACACATGGCTCAGTGGATATAGACGTTGGATAGTTCCTGTGACTTAACCCAAAGTATAGTGAGTTCAATACCAGGCTACAGCAGTGGAGAACAAGTAACTTACAGAGTTAGAGGGAGATAACTCATGACTACCAGAAGAGGCACTACTACGCAAGGAATTAAGTTCATATAACCCAGTGATTGTAATAAAGGGTTTGGTTCGAAATTTCTAGCAACCGAAGAAGACCGGAGCGTACAACAACCGAAATGTCGTACAAATCGCAACAAAGATGAGGAAAATAATTCGAAAAATGTAAATACTGTAAATGCTACCTCATCTAAGAAATATAGACAAATACTAAAGAAAAAACTAGGTTGTGGAACTATTTAATGGAAAAATTTCAATATATCTGTATTTGGATCAGTTATAACATTTAGCATAGAAGATAAGGAAATTGAACATAGAATAGGCTGCACTAGGCTAGTTTTACCCAATACCGCCTGTTGCTACAAAACTAAAACGTTAAACTAAAAACCCGAGTTATGTTCTTAAATAGCATTGTCAAATAGAGGCCTTCGTGTGGATTTCTAGAGTCCAAGTCGTTCAGAAATATCTAAACTGTTATCTTGATAAACCACTTCCTCATAAAAATGATTAAAACTGGCTTCAATTAAATAAAGCTTGTCGGTCTTAACGAGGATCATACTCCTTCGGACCTCGTAGTCTGGCGCTACAGAATCAGAAACAAAGAATTCTACCAAACAGAGGAAAGAACATCACTTGAAAACTTCCAATAGGGGCAACAACTATAATGGATAGCACAACTCGAAGCGAAAATTATAACATCATCAAGACGTTAACGTTAAACACTATCCAAGCAAAAGCTTAGGAAGGAAATCCCTGTAAATAACGTGGATAGCGGTAAAACTTACTAGACAAGTTTTTAAATTATTTCACGCTGAGCAAAGGTAATAAAGCCACTAAGATGCAAGAAGTTACTACGTACGAGAGAATATGAGAAAAATGCTTAGAGAGAAGAATAAAAGAATATAAATTAAGAAGACAGAAGACAACGATTGGCATTGCATTTACATTTTTGCAGATCATTGTTGGCCACAGAGCAATAAGCCGGAAGAGAGTTCCACAAGAAATAAGTGTGAGAGAAGAAACTATTTGCATAGAGTTTACGGTTGCATCTTGCCATTACAACTGTAACTTGATGAAACCTTGCTGCTAATAAAGTACTGAGATTATTAAAAATAATGATGCGTAAATATGTATATGAACATGTGGCCAAGCAGAGCATTAACCTTTTGAAAATATTTGACGCGTTTCTGTCTGTTACATTTTTGTACTTCGTTAGTTCAGTAAATTGACCTTGATACAAGAAAACTCATATAATTTTTTAATAAACTTCAGTCAAAAATAACACTGGCTGCTGCGTCAACGAATGCTGAAAGTTTTCTTATAAGGAAACGGCTAATACTAACATTATCACAATGATCCACCTGAAATCTACTGGTTTAAAATTTAGCTTTATCTCAAATAGAATTTCTGCAAATACGACGAAAGACAACTCGTATTTAACACGTATTTTCGTTTGCGTTTTTTGTTATTTCAACCCAAACCAGCCTTTGAGATTTTACTAGCCCGATCGACTCAGTTGATTAAAAACTTAACTGGGCGATTAAAGTTTATTGCTTTACTCGCCCGTGGTCGATTAAAAATCTCGAAATGAGGCATGTATCTTCAAATATAGAAAAAGGAAATCTGATTCCTTTTACAACCCAAAAGTTTGCCATTGAAGATTCGCAAGTTACTTAGAATGACCAACAGTGATATTATTGAACTTGTGGTCTCGTTTTTATCGTCCCGGTCAGTGTAAACATTCGTTCAATTAACGCTTTCAGAGTGGAGCTAAAATGTCATTGTCGCCCAGATTAAAGACGCACACAGATTTTTAGAAACTCATTTGGAAAGATATTATCCTTGACTCAATATTTCCTCCTCGCTTACGAAAAGTAAAAATGAACATTTGAAAAAAAAATACGCATATCTTCTTTCAACCAAAAACAAATTATAGAAGTAAGTAATTTTTTTATAGAAAATCGTTGAAAAATCAGATTTATTATTTTTTATCATCAATGAGATGGAGGTTGTAGTCAAACAGAAGAAAGAAACTACGCATTTATGTACCTCCACTAAATTGCCAAAAAACAAAACAAACAAACAAAAAAACAGCATATCATGATGTTAAAAGGGCTCAAACTTAATAAAAACAAATTTTTCTCATCAAAATGTTCATGCTATTATTAAGAGAAAGGATTAAATTTTGTTATTATTTTTCAAAATTTTCTAAATCTTTTTTAATACGGTCGACATTTTAACTAAAATTTCATTTTTTGGTTTTCTGTCAGCAATTCACGCTATGTACACCTAAGGTGACTATTAAGAAAATGGAGTCGGTCGAGTAAAATTATTTTATGGCGAGTAAATTTTCTTTCGTTCTCGACCGCCGATCGAGTAATTTCTTTTTTCAAATCTCAAAGGCTGCCCCAACCAAAGCAGTAAAGCCACTTGCACGCAAGAAGTTACTGAGTGCTAGAAAACATGAAAAAAAAAAATACTGTTAAAACGATAAGACAATAAAAGTTTTAAGATGGGCGATAAAGACTGGCATTTTTTTACAATTTGAAGATCAAAGTTAACTGCGACTCAAGAAACCGGAAAAGAATTCCACAAGTGAGATGTATGAAAGAAGAAACTGTTAGCATAGAACTTAGGCTTATATCAAGCTACTTCAACTGTAAAAGGATGTGACCTTGCCGCCAATCTAGTAAAGCGTTTAAATTCATAAAGTCTAGATAACATAGAGGAAAGTAATATTTATTTTGAGTAATACAAAAATATCGCACAATGCCAAAAGTAGGGATGGAAGAAATGCTGATCTTAGCCACGATTACTTACCCAAACATGCGACAGTATTACTTACACCAAAACAATACAGTATTAATTATTATTCTTACAACAACCCCCATAATACCTCCAAGTGTCTAGGTAGTCCTAACGATAATGAAAAGTTCACCAAAAAAAATCACCATGGAAGTATTTATAGAAAAGGCACAGGGAAGCTGCGTTACGGCGATGGGAAAGGGACCGAAATAGAGATGTCAGGTCAGAACCAACAAAATTGCAAATTCTTCTTTGTGCCCTTTTGTTGGAAAACTTCATTATTTCGTGTATATATTTAGATACAGTACATTGTTATTTTTGACTCAAAGCCGTGACACAGCTTCCAGCCAATCAACTTCGATTCTTCTTCTTTTATGTATGTTGTCCCTTCAGGACATGGTCGATGATGGCTCTAAATCTTGTTCTTTGTATTTCTTAGTAAATGTTGTCTTTCAATGTCTCTCTTAATTACTGCTCTGCCAAACATTTACACAAGCTATTTGGGTTGCTTAGTCGATGCTTTCCCCTACCCCTCTTTCCGTTTATATATCTTCTGAGTGTTCAATTTTCGAAAGCCGCTTTCCTCATTATGTTCCCTGGATATTTTAAGGGTATCTTTCTGATGCTAAGTGTAAGCGTAGATTTTGTTTTTTATTTTCTATAAAAGTTTGTCGTGGCTCGCATGTGCAGTACATCGTATTCTCATCATTCTTCTATAGAACCACATTTCTGTTGCTTCTGGTCTTTTCTTCATTTGTCATGAAATTATTCAGCATTCAATGCAATAGATGACCGATATTACATAACACTTCAGCACTCATTTTTAACGAGATTTGAATGTTTCTTAATATTTTGCTTAGTTCATGGAAAACGCCCTTCGATATCCCAAAACAAATTCTAATTTCGATGTCGCACTTCTTTGATATTTAAATTGTTATATTTGCTTGATTCTATTACTTCCAATGTATAAACCGCATGTTAGGTACTTCTTTTTGGATGACAAACATACATCCGGTATTTATTTCTTTGTATCATTTTGTCAACTATTGTTGGAGAAATATTAAAGTTTCCAAGTAAAAGTATTTACACAAATACTATAAAGGACAAAATATAGGTTTTTTAACGGGCACACACCCATACACACATATACGCATGTATACAATCACATAAATACATGCACAGAAAAACACGCACAACATATATTGTTATGGTGCCCTATCTACATTGGAATTAACACTTCCTCTTTCATAAATACTAACCCGTGAGACTTCCTGAGAAGCAGTCAAGACGCAGTGTAACTTGACACTTCGGAGGGCCACTTCTATCTGCTGACTAATAACGCTCTTATTTTGCATATATGTTCTGTAATTCCAATACACTTGTTCAACCTTCCTTCTTCTTTTCGTGTCTTTCTTCTTGACCCTAACAGGCCACACCATATACATATACCAATGAAGAATATATATATATATATATATATATATATATATATATGCTGTTAAATATAAAAGACAATGAATGATAATAATGGTTTACATCAAAATAAACATAACACTATTAACTTATACTATTGCAACCAAATACATAATAATTATAAACAAGATGAAAAACTCTCAAAGACATAATACGTAGAAATGTTAAACCAGTGGAAAGTAATAATCAAATTAAACTCATTATATATTATACAAAATTCAAAACAATTGACCTCATAGTCTCTAATAACCCTACAAGCAGTAAACTAAATTCCCTACAAAAAAACAATGTAGTGTACCAATTTACAAGCCCATTCAGAGATTGCATCTCTGATACTAATAAAAAGCCAAGTACATATATTGGTTTTACTACAACCACGCTCTCCCGTAGACTTACATGTCATCTTTCTGATCAGAATACAATTAAACAACATTTTTCTGAAAAACATGAACATGTAGGTAATATCAGACATATTTTGGTCAACAATACGGTAATCCTTACTCATACACACACTAAGAGGAACCTTCAGATATTGGAGGCCATGTACATAAAATCTAAACAACCAACACTCAATAAAATCACCTTTAAATCCGGACATAACACATTACATTGCATTTGACTACATTGTTTTGTTGTCATTTCGCGCTATCACGCGGTGTGACTTCATAAAACCGCATTGCAAATTTGAGAACTGCGTTTATTATTTTTGGTAACTATTGCCGTTGCCTAGCGGAGTTTTATATCAACAAAAAGTAAAATCGTCGGTGATGGTGGATGTTATTGTATTAAATAACCTCTCTGAAGATGGCTCATGTGAGCCGAAAGCTTAGAAGCAAATCAATAAAAAATTATGTTGGAGAATTTTTGTCTTTATTTTCAACTGAAATTAAAGTCAAAATACGATGTTTAGAACGGCTCATGATTAAACATAATAGACATTCATTGTCTCTTATATTTAACAGTATATGTTTAGAAAATTATTTGCTGCCTCGAGACACTAAATATATATATATATATATATATAGTCATCCGCAGACAGATCTGTTTCGCTGTATCATAGCTCATCAGTACGGTTAGACAGCCGATTGCTTTTTACTCAGGATTGAAACCCGACGGAATTAGCGTCAGTCGGCGATTCTACCTCTGAGCTACGAGCGCTCGGTAGAAGGAGGCAGACCTCTTAGCGTGTATATTATCATTATACACGCCCAATAGCTGATAGTGTTCTAATTCATTGCTGAATGAACGATGCGTAGATGCCAGAGTAGCTACTGTTTTTCGAAGTCTACCATTTTTCCAGAGTGCCCAATCAGGGTGTGAGTACGCGACCTAGGTTTCTACCACATGGTATCTTCAGGCGATTTACAATAACTGATATTACCACTTTTTTGTTTTGTTTGTTTTGTTTTTTTAAAGAACGCTCACGTAATGGTGATTCATTTGAACGCTCACGTCGGTGGGGGAATTTTTGAACGCACAATTTTTAAACTTTGAAGAAATAATAACGTTTTCATCCATGGTTGTATGAACCTCATAGGTATTTTATGGTATGGTTACGCTTAGTCATAATTTCTGTTCTTATATTCAGTAAGTCATTTATGTTTAGGAATAACATAATAGCTAAAAAAAAACAAAAAAAAACGAAAAAATCAGCTTTTGCAAATCACCTGAAGACGCTACATGGTAAAAACGTAGGTCACGTAATAACTTGTTTACAAACTAAGAATATTCAAAAGTTTTACAATATAATTGTATTGAACACTTGTTAATACGGCTGTATACTGGTTTAATTTAATTATGACCAAAAACGAAGTAATCAAATAATTATATATATATATATATATATAGCATAGTGATGATCCACGTATACTGTCTTAATATGTATAGGAAAGAATATTAAAACGTTTTGAGTTTAAAAATGTGTTTTTTTTTTTACAGTATTTGTTTATTTCTACTATTATATTTTATATTTCAGACCGCCCTCGGTCCTTCATCAGAAACGAGTGGTTTTAAAATTTGAATTAGTCACGTATTTCGCGAGATTTCAACTATCACCTATCAACTATCCTCACTTCTAACAAATATCTAAAAAACACAAACCTATTAGAGAATTTAAAATGTCAGAAACCCAGGTGCCTAATTTGTAAATATTTGGTAAACGACACAATATTCTCTGTACCCAACACCAAAATCAAATTGCAGCCACCACGCATCACTTGTGACAGCGAACACATTATATACATCCTGTTCTGTTCAATATGTCCCAATAGTGGATATATTGGCGAATCCGGTAATAGCTTTAGATTTCGCTTCAATAATCACAAACTTAATATACGCCAAAATAACCAATATTCCCCAGTAGGAGCACATTTCAATCAACCGAGTCACACCTTAGAAAATTGCAAATGTTTACTAATAGACTCCAATTTTAGTTCTACATACGCACGCAGAAAGAAAGAAAAATACTGGATTTTAAAATTAAATACACACAAGCTAAGGTTAAATAGGGACTTAGGTACTTTGAATCTTTACAAATGCTCCAATAACTAAACGTTTTTAGATACATTTTAAAATATTTTTTAAACTTTTTTAGATACCTTTAAAAAATTTTTTATCTAAAACAAATTTACAGACATTATTAAAGATAGGTTTACGTTTACAAGCATAATTTTTTAAAAAATCTGTCGCTTTCAACGTCACTTGATGTAAAAACAAAAACTCTCTCCACAAACGCGTCACGTGATGTAAACAAACGCGTCACGTGATGTAAACAAATTAGTATTTCGCGAGAGCGTTCGTGGAGAGAGATTGTTTACATCACGTGACGCAGAAACCGACAGATATTTTTAAATATTTGTAAACGTAAATCTATCTTTAATAATACTTATAAATTTTGTTTTAGAGAAAATGTGTTTTATTGTATCTAAAAAATGTTTAGCTATTGAAATATTTATAAAAATTCAAAACACCTAAGTCCCTATTTAACCCTAGCCTGTATGTATTTAATTTTAAAATCCAGTATTTTTCTTTCTTTCTGCGTGAGTGTGTAGAACTAAAATCGGGGTCTCTTAGTAAACATTTGCAGTTTTCTGAAGTGTGACCCGGTTGATTGAAGTGAACTGCTATGGGGGAATATATATATATTATCCTACATGGGAGGCACTACTCGGTGTTGCATGCACAAAGGAATTATCAGGTACATAAGAGAAACTAGTAAACTTGTCATTTGACCTATTTCCTTCCAACTTATATCAGCTATGCGTAAAATCTACACCTTCTACACCCTCCCCTAATTTTTGTCTCTTTACTTTTTTTTTTAACAAATCTTTACTTCTGGTCACAGAAAATGTTTTTGTGATATCTGTTACTTGAATCTGAGGGAACAAGTTTTTAAAAACCTGTAGAAATAGCTATTCTCCAAATGAAATAAATTGAATTTATATGTGGAATAAATATTTGGTCTGTAAATTTAAATTTACATTGAGCTCTCTGTTATATCAGTTTTTAATCTAATATTACTAGGATCTATTGGGCTTAATATATATATATATACATATATATATATAGTGATGATCCACGTATACTGTCTTAATATGTATAGGAAAAAATATTAATAAAAAAAAGTTTTGAATTTAAAAATGTACTTTTTTTGGACAGTATTTGTTTATTTTTATTATTGTATTTTATATTTCAGACCGCCCTCGGTCCTTCATCAGAAACGAGTGATTTTTAAATTTGAATTAGAAACGTATTTCACGATAGCGTCCGAATATTTTTTTTGTGTTTACATCACTTGGTGTGTTTGTTCACAACATGCGGCACGTCCGTAGAGAAAGTCTGTTTTAGCTAAAGATTTCTTGGAATATCTGAAAAAAAATTTTTTAGCTATTGAAATATTTGTAAAGATCACTCGTTTGTGATGAAGGACCGAGGGCGGTCTGAAATATAAAATATGATAATAAAAATAAACAAATACTTTCCCAAAAAAAGTACATTTTTAAATTCAAAACGTTTTTTTATTAATATTCTTTCCTATATATATATATATATATATATATATATATATATATATATATATATAGGTAATTCCGTAGCCTAATTGTAACAATCCATTTAACGCAACAAATTTTTATAAGTTTTATCTTTGTCTAAATGCATCTAATTAGTTCGTGTCAGGCTGTGTTCATGCCTTTTTGTATATATATATATACATATATATATATATATGTCTGGTTGTTAGGATACTCTGAGTCAAATGAATTAGTATTTGATGTAGAAACCTCCAGATGTATATGAGCAATTACTGGGAAATTAAATCGTGCATGGATTAGCGAATGCGGCTCGCCTAACAGATTGTATGATGTGTGCAGCTATAACGTAGATAGGCCGCTTTCTGCAGAAAATGCGATACTATCAAGAAAACTAACTCACAGATTCTCTGCGATTTTAAGATCTGAACGAAAAAAAATTTAAAAGCAAACATATTCAAATGGTTTATAGATAAAAATCGACTAATCCGGCAGCTCCAAGGAATTTAAAATGTCAGATTAAAGATTATCTGAAATGCAATATAATATTTAAGACATCAAACCCTTTGAATATTCAATATATCGTAATGAATACAAAATTTAAAAGAAGGAATATATAAAACGATGTATTACATTACAAAATTCGTATAAATATTTGTAATTGATATGTTATTTTAATCATTTCATCCCAAGCAAGGCAATAAAGACACAAGAACGGAAGAGGTTACTGAGTGCTATAGAATATTACTAAAACTATTAAGGAGAAAGAGCAACAAATAAAAAAGAATTAAGAAGAGAGAAGATAAAGATTTAAATCAAATTTTTGAAGATCAAAGTTGACTGCGAAGCAAGAAGCCGCAAAGGAGCCTCACAAGTGAGAAGTTGCGTTGAAGAAGCTGTTAACATAGAACTTACGTTTGACTTATCTAAACTTATTTATAAATGGAACTTTGTCTGCGTGTGTGTGTGTATGTGTCAGTGTGTGTGGGTGTCCGTTATCTATAGACTCGGCTGAACCGATTTTCTTGAAAATTTACACAGTTGTACTATAAGCGCCTGCGAGTGTTCTTAGCTAGGTTTTGTGTCGAGGTACCCCCGATAAATATCGAAAATCGATAATCGAAAAAATTTGGGTTATAGGAGTGGTCCGATTTTAATCAAATTTGATACACTCATAGACAAAGACATACGAAACGATATTCAGAAGTTTCAAAGTCGCAGTTCTTAAAATAGTGCAAAAAATCGATAATATATATATATATATAATTTTTTTTATCCGATTCTCACCAAACTTCACACAAATATTCTTTAGGCTGAGCCTGAGCTCCAGGACCATTTATTACACCCGAGCAACGACGGGTTATACTGCTAGTAAATATATAAGATAGATTCAGACAAGAAAAACGCTCTAGCATGATATAAGGAATTAAGTTTCTTAGCTGATGATTTAATATTTTATTCTGTATACTCTTTTCTCTTTATGTCGGTCCGAGAGGTCGTTATGAGCCGCCCTCCTGGAGGTTAGCATCAACCATGCAGATGGAAGGCAGAAAGAAATCTCTCACATGATTAAAAATGTTACCTGAAATGCAATTTATTTTTTCGAGAAATCCTCTGTTTACTCGCATTAAATATTTCAGATTTACTTTAGAATCTCGTGTGACAAAAATCGATTTGTGCTGATGTTCAAATGTTTTTCCCATAATAACTTTTTTTCAAAGACGCTGTACAATTGGAACATCGTTATGATAATTTTATTCCGTTTAAAGAAACATTCGACATCCAATAACTGAGCACTCACTTCTAATCAAGTTTTCTTTATTCGGTGGCCATCTGTCTTGAATCAAAGTGCAGTATGTGTTCTCTACATATCAAATTGTCAATATAAACGGTTTCCTTATAAAAAACCATTCGACATTTTCTAGTCGAAGAACCGGTGATACTCAAGGTATTCTATTCGTCACTCCCTAGCCGTCGAACAGGTTAGAAAAATATATGGAATATACTTTTAAAAAGTTTGAAGAAATTGAAAGTTAGGTGGAGTGCCGAGACAGTCTAGACGATAGCATTACAAAACGTAGCAAGGACACTAGGAAGTGCTCTAAAGTATTAAAGATACTTATTGTCACTTGATCTGTCAGTGCAAGTCACTCCTCATAGGCCAGACGACTATATCGCTATTTCCTATACAAAGAAGTACATGTCTGTCCCATAGTGAATAATGCGGCTTCAATAAACCTTGGAGGGAAAATGAGAAAAATGAACACTAAAAAAATATCGGCATCTTATCAAAAAAGTAAAAAAAAAAAAGTTAAGAAAATAAAATAATAGCGAAATAGGAATTAAAATATTTTCCCATCATGAATGGTGTGCTAGGGACACATTTGTAAAGTTTTGTAAAGTCATTAAAATTTTGAAATATATAGAGAAAAAAAACAATTTTTTCACACACACATGGCATAAAATCCGATAGATTTATTCACTGATTGACTTGATTTTACTCGAATCTAAACTTATTTATAAATGGAACTTTGTCTTTGTGTGTGTGCATGTGTGTGTGTGTTTTTGTGTCTGTGTCTGTTACCTATAGACTCCGAAAAGGCTGAACCGATTTTCTTGAAAATTTACGCAGTTGTACTATAAGCGTCTGCGAGTGTTCTTAGCTAGGTTGTGTGTCCAGGTAACCCCGATAAATATCGAAAATCGGGTTATAGAATGTCGTAATGCACAGATGTAATGAATATGTAATGAATATGCATACACGTTGCTTTCCCCCTCACAGTAATGTGATTAACTTCGGACAATTTTTATATAATTTCAGTTCCGAAAAGAAAAACATTACACGAACATCCCCCACCATATATATATATATATATATATATATATATATATATATATATATATATATATTCAATGTAAACGAGTTATTATGCGACCTAGGTTTCTACCATGTGGTGTCTTCAGGCGATTTGCAATAACTGAGATTACTGGTTTTTTTTGTTTTTTTGCTTTTTTAAAGAACGCTCACGAAACGGTGATTTTTTTTTTTGGACGCTCACTTAACGGAGAATTTTTAAACGCGCAATTTTTTAAAAATTACAAGAAATAATAACGTTTTCATCCATGGTTGTATGAACCTCATAGGTATTTTATGGTATGATTACACTTAGTCATAATTTTTGTTTTTTCATTTAATAATTTATTTTTGTTTGGGAATAGCAGAATGAAGACACCAAATGGTAGAAACCTAGGTCGCATAATAACTCGTTTACAAATGAAGAATATTCAAAAGTTCTACAATATAATTGTATTGAACACTTTTTAATACAACTGTGTACTGATCTAATTTTATTATGACCAAAAACTAAGTAATTAAACAATCAATATATATATATAACCCAGAGGAAGTATCGCCGACTGACGCCAATTCGGTCGGGTTACAATCCTGGGTTAAAAAGCAATCGGAGTCTGACCGTACTGATGAGCTGTGATACAGCGAAACAGATCTGTCTGCGGATGACTATATATATATATTTTAAACGTATACTGTTAAATATAACAGACAATGAATGTCTATTATATTTAATCATGAGCCGTTCTAAATATCGTATTTTGGCTTTAATTTCAGGTGAAAATAAAGAAAAAATTGTCCAACGTGTGGGTATTTGTTTTTATTATTATGCTGGCTCTAAGATTTTGGCTCACATGAATGCCACTTAACCTCTCTTCAGAGAGGTTACAGAAGCATTAACATAAAGACATCAACCATCAAAGATGATTTTATCATGTGTTGACATAAAACATTGCTAAGCAGCAATAACAGTCACTGAATAGCAGACGCAGTTCGTAAATTTGAAATGCGGTTCTATGACGTCACACCGCGTGAGAGACCGAAATGTTAACAGAACCATATATTTAAATGCAATGTAATGTGTTATGTCCAGATTGAAATGTGATTTTATTAAGTGTTGGTTGTTTTCATTTAATGTAGATGGCCACCAATATCTGAAGTTTCTTTTTACTGTGTATATGAATGAGTATTATTGTGTTATCGACTTAGAACCAGCATAATAAAAAAAAATAATAAAAATAAATAATAAATAATAAAAAAAATTTCCAAATTTTGGACAATTTTTGTCTTTATTTTCACCTGAAATTAAAGCCAAAATACGATATTTAGAACGACTCATGATTAAACATAATAGACATTCATTGTTATATTTAACAGTATATATTTAGAAAATTATCTGCTGCCTCGATACACTATGTGTGTGTGTGCGTGTGTGTGTTTGTGTGTGTGTGCGCATGTCCACTCTCGCATCTCAAATGCTTGTTCCCCATTTTTTGTTTCTCTATAAACAATTTAAATATGGAGGCTATTTATAGTCGGCAGATAGAATCTAGACTAAAAATGTACTTAAATGTCATCAGTGAACAATGTTATTATTTGTTATTACGGTTACATTTTCTCTACATTTTTTTAATTAATATTATCATTATTAAGTTCAAATTACTTGCATATATGTCTGCTTCACAGGTTCAGTGACGTCATTTTGAACGCTCACCCCTTGTTTGTCTTATTTTCTTTCTTAATAATAATATCTATACTAGTTCAGACGTTAGGCTCTTTTGTCGAAATGGTCACACTGCTGCAGTGCGCACGATTCATTCATTCATAATCAGTGTGACGTCATTCAGTAATTTGCCGCCGGTACTTGTCGTTCACGAGATCCGTCATGTCGTCCGGACATAAAAAATGAAAAAGAATAAGAAAACAAAAAACAACAAAAAAAACAACAGAAGTACCGCCGTTAGTAACAAGCAACAACAATAATAGTAGTAAAAACAGATATTCAAACCCGGCAAATCGCATGCTTAACTATTAAACAAGATCAATGACATCATTTTGTCAAGCTAAGAAAGACAAAATACAGCGACGCATCAAATATGCAGGGACAAAGATAAGCCTTCAGTTACATAAAAAATGAATGAAGCTAGTTACTTCAAAAGAAGAACAAAAAATCATGCCTGTGTAGAAAGTAAGACTCACTGGGAATTGTTCAAGTAATTACAATTTAATGCTGTAAACAATATGGATTTAAAATTTGTCCTGATATTAACTTCATTTTCTGCATTTTTCTTTTATATCCTTCTGTGTGTTCTGTGAGTGTTACATTTTCCTAGTAGTCTATCCTCATTATATGGTATTTAGTCAGTTAAGTGTCATACTTGCTTGGGCGATCATGTCTCAGACATGACTGACTGGGCATGAAATTTTTCCGCAGCTGGTTGTCATTACTTTCTGTGGTAGATTAGTTGCCAATGAAGGCTATGGGACCCAATAGCTAGAGGGAGAAGAGACGGAGGAATACCTTTCTCAAGGGTACCTGCGCGTAAGTGAATGCAACGAATTCAAGTAGAATTCGAACTCGGTTCTCTTATTTCTCGTTCCGATATCCACTTCACCACAACACACTGGTATTACTTCTCAGTTAAACTCGATAAAGTGTTGATTTTCTAATCACTTCTTAAATGTGGACCAAGGCCAAAAGTATGGAGTACCAAAAGAGGATTAAACTCACTACTTAGTTGTAACAGGTTTTAGCGAGACGAGCTTGCTAACCATTACATCACGTCAAGATGCCGCCCAAAATAGTTAGTGAAAAGGACGCGTTCCAGAAGCTGGGTAAAGTACTAAGACACAGGAAAATTTCCCTAGAAACAAAGAAGAGAGTGCTAGATTGCTATGTGATATCAGCTCTTCAGTACGGCAGTGAATGCTGGACAATATTATCAAAGATGAGGAAAAGCAGCGGAAATGTGATTTTACAGAAGGATGCTGCGGATATCATGGACCGAACATGTGAGCAATAATGAGGTTTTGGAAAGAATGGCATTGAAAAGAAAACTAATAGTGATCATCAGGAAGAGACAACTGAAGTTCCTTGGACATGCAATGAGGAAGGAGGGCTTGGAGAACCTGATAAAGACAGGCCAGATAGAAGAAAAAAAAGACAGAGGAAGGCAGTGCATAACATATTTGAAGGGCCTGATCAGGTGGATGACGGAACTGGGGTTGCGTGGAGTAAGAAGAGAAAATATATTAAGAGTCACCAGGAATAGGAAGACGTGGAGAGCCAGGATCGCCTACGTCTCGAAAGGATAAGACACATAGAAAAAGAAGAAGAAGAATCATTTTTAAGTTAATGCTTTTTATATTTTTTTTATTGTCTTGAAAATCTTCATTCAGGCTTATGTATATGCAATTGGTCTTCGTATTAAAATAACAAGCATTTGCATAGATTCCAGTAGATAACCTTTCCAACTCAGCTATGCTATTTCTTTTGATCTAATGTGAGACATTCATTTTACATATGCTCGACTATTTTATTTTCCATTTTCTGATAATATATTTCTCCTTATCACCTGATTTGTGTTATACACTTTAATTTCAAACGAGTCAAGATACATGTTGCACTGGTATGAAGCCAAAACCAAAAGCCATGATGAACGTCAAATCCAACGACAGCAACAAATATCAGCAACAATAGTAATAATCACAACAGATCGCATATATACTTCTGACTAATAGCATCAAAATGGATGACATCATTTTGTACATGCCGACAACAGATTCTCAGGCGAATGAAGACCTGATGCAGTGGAGCTGTAAATGTGCCTCGATAAAGATGAGATCACCAATCGCATAACAAATGAAGGAATTAAGTTTTTTCAAAAGGAGAACAAAATATTGACACCTAACAATGATGCAATATACAATTGCTCCAATTAAACATACTAAGAAAATCAAATTAGTTATTCACTACATCCCAATTACAGAGAGCCAGTCTATTATTAGCAATTGAACAGGTGAAGAGGCTCATCCCTTTAGGATGGGGTTTCCGGTTTTCTCTTTTCCAATCTTCTCACATTTTTTTCAATTGGAGTAGATAGACTAAACTATCGCCCGGTTCAAACTCCACCCACATCTAGTGAACAGGTGAAGAGCTCATCCCTTCTTCCCTGTTTAGGATGTGGTTTCCGGTTTTCTCTTTTCCATTCTTCTCACTTTTTTTTCAATTGGAGTAGATATCTTTATTTTCTGAAGTATGAAATATTAAATCTGAAAAAAAAGACTTAAATAACTAAATTAACCATTGGCACATTTCTTTTACATATTTTGTTTTTGTTTTTGTTTTAAAAAACATTTCTTTTTAAATATCTCTTTTGTTTCAAAATTACGGAGAAAAATATTAACTTTTTTGATGACCAAATGAATTTTTAACACGTCGGAATAAAATTTAAATATAAAGACTCATTTTCTTTTTAATAAAAAAAACATTTTAGTCGCGTTTGACACATGTGATTTTATTTCTGTGACGTATTTCAGCAACCATCTTAGATCTTAGATGTTTTACAGAGCAAATGTAAACAATCGATTTCCATTGGTCAAAACGTGCGAAAGGGAAAATTGCTTAACTTAAACTCAAAAAGTATGTGTCGACCTGGCTTCCCTGTAGATATTTCTCCCTAGAAAGTTTGAATAGCGTAGCGTAAAAATGTAGGTGTGCATAGCTTACAGTCACACACAGACTCACAGATTGTCTTTTGTATATATCGATTTTAATAGTGAATTTATCAGATTGAAATAGTAAATCATTGATAATTCAAAGCGTTTTTTCAATAAGGCATTGGCAACGGTTTCCAAACTGTGGGCCGCATGGGATCTGTCTCAACATGAAGTATGCAAGCACTAATAAACAAGTCTAAATTTTTCCTTGAAATTAAAGCGGAATATTGTAGGCGTAATTCATCTGTTTGTCTTTTACTTTTTTTTATATATTTTTTTTGAGAAAAGGTTTTTCAAAAATTTTAAAATTGAAAATTTCCCATAATATTCTCACTAATAGTGATCATGATTAACACTGCTGCTGAAAAATTAGTATGAACGTTTCTCGTTTCTAAAGCAACTTATTTTTAGACGTATGACTTTAATTCATGAAAATCGCCAATAATTTAAAATACTGAGAACGAAAAGTTACAAGAAACATCATACTTAATCATTTTTCAAATGTTGTTTAGTCGAACCCACAACGCAACAGGCGTTGAATATGTAGCTGATGTTACACAGGCACTCAACAATTTGAGCTTTCACACCCGTTTCTCTCAACAAAAAAAGCGCGAGAGAGAATGTGAGTGAACAAGTGAGAATGGAACAAAATTCTAAATTTTAATAAACCGTTTTCTTTCTTAAATTCGGTGTGCCAGAAGTGAAAATTAGGTGTTCAGAAGTTCAGTCGGGTCGCAGATTGTTTAAATAATGCATTTTCTTTACTCATATTTGTTTTATTTTTGTTTGAAAAGAAAAGATCTGGGCGAAAAGGGAAGAATATTAAATAACTAGAATATGCTGTGCATTGAAATCCTCACAATATTTAATATTGTTGAAGTTATCACTAATATTTTTTGTTTAGATTTACAAACATTTCGTTCAATTTTGCAAACCAATAGATTAAATTTGAATAAGCTGATTTGTATGGAAAAATACTGTCACAAAATGCCTGGTTCGCAGTTTAAAAATGTCTTTAATGCAATTGGATATCATTTCATGGTTCACAATATTTTTAAGAAAAAAATTTTTTTTACCGTTTTAATCGCGAATAATAAATTATTACGATTGAATAAGCAACATACAACTAACCAGGCGTAAATATTTCTTTTTGGGGCCAAATTCAAACTTTTAAAAATGTTTTGCGTTTTGATTTGTTCATAGTTCTCGCAAACGCAGAGTAAACTGAAAACTGGATTCTTGTTTATACGAACTTATGCAAAAAAACAACATTACATTTTTATTAAAAAATTATTTGCTTTTTTAATCATTATTTTTTTAAAAATCAGCGGTAGTATTTTGTTTGTTAAAAAGTAAAATTATAATTTTTTCAAAACATTTAAATAAACAAATAAATTTATATTTATATATATATAAATTTATTTGTTTGAACATCATTTTTAATGGATACTCTTCCCGAAAATAATGTTTAAACAATTAAATTTAAATAAATATATCGGTTAATACTATTTCGTAATTTTCTGTAAGATTTGGTAATTTATATATATATATATATATATATATATATATATATATATATATATATATTGTGTCCAGTTTTAAAATGTTTAGTTCTAAGAATGCTGTTTTTCAGTGGTTTACTGATAAAAAGATATTAGGCAAGCATATTTTGTGGTGAAGCATTCGATATCGAGATAAAGATAGAGCATTAATAAATAAAGTATTTTTCACACAAATTCTTTCTATATATAGTCATCCCTAGACAGATCTATTTCGCTGTATCACAGCTCATCAGTATGGTTAGATAGCTGATTGCTTTTTACCCAGGATTGAAACCCGACCGAATTGGCGTCATCGGCGATTCTACTTCTGAGCTACGAGCGCTCGGTAGAAGGAGACAGATGTTTTAGCGTGTATATTATCATTATACACTCCCAATAGCTGAGTGTGTTCTAATTCACTGCTAATTCACTGCTGAATGAACGATGCGTAGATGCCAGAGTAGCTAATGTTTTTCAAAGTCAACCATTCTTTCAGAGTGCTCAATCAGGGTGTGAGAGCGTAAATAGTCATCCGCAGACAGATCTGTTTCGCTCTATCACAGCTCATCAGTACGGTTAAACAGCCGATTGCTTTTTACCCAGGATTGAAACCTGACCGAATTGGTGATTCTAGGCTGTATCAGAATTGCTTTTATAAAATTTTGTGAGTGGGTTACCAGCATCAAATTTTGGACAAATGTTCATATAAACTTATGTCCGCAAATCCTTTGTATTTGAGTTATTAAGTTTAAAGCTTACGGCAGACATTGTTAAAAGTACAATCAATGATACAATCCCAAAATGCCTGTTCATGATATGAATATCTTGCCATTGTTAAATGAAACTCTCCTCAGTTAACTCACCATTGCACGCTTTAAACCTTGAAGACAGACTAGCCACAAATGTATTAAAATGCCATACGGAATACACGCTTGGGCGATCATGTCTCGAAAGAGACATGACAGACTTGGCAGAATACACGCTTGGGCGATCATGTCCCGCAATAGGTTGCGATTACTTTCTGTGGTAGACTAGTTGCCACCTAAGACTTTAGAATCTAATCTGTTCTGCCAAATGTAACCTACTCTACGAGACAAATTTCTTTATAAGTACAGCCCACATCTTACGAAGGGTTTTATGCATGCAAAGTGTGTCTTCGTCTTAGCGTTTTTCTTTTCTTTTTTTTACAAAGATGATCAGTGGAAAATGTCATTAAGCCATTTATTACGTTAGGTCTCTAGCTGGAACCCGGAAAGATATTTGTATGCAACAGAAACCAAAGTAAATAATGATGATAATAACTATAATAATAATAATAATAATAATAATAATAATAACGCGATTGGAATTACAACGAGAATGACGTGCTTTTCTGAGGCTCCTGAAAACGTAACGTTTTTTTTACGTAAACATTAATTTTTAACATTAATTTTTAATTTCACTATTTTAAACATAAACATTAATTTTTTCCTTCGTATATAATTTAAATTGTATGTTTCTTCTTTTAATGATCCTTAAATAGATTTATTAACTAGTTTTCTAAAGCAAGATAACGAAAAAAATACGACGAAAAACACTAAAAAACTGTTCGATCTACGATATTCTTTCTTAGAAAGAATATGTAATAATTTATTTATATTTGTTCGTTCATTTTATATATTTATTTATTTTTCGATAATCTCATTCTCGTTGGATTTAATGAAAGAATAACACAGAATACAGTGGGCGAACAAATTATTTTTAAATTTTACGGTAGTAAACTCAAAGGTATGTCCACTTTTTCTTCCCATTTAAAAAATTTTGAATTTTTTTTTTTTTGCAAGGACAATGGTTGATAGTAGCAACAATTGTTTTTTTTTATTTTAACAATACTCTCTAAGTGCAGTGATTTTTTTTTCCGTTGAACGGCCGTTACGTCCAAGTTTGTTTGTTTTTTCAACCAGCGTCTCTCTGAATTTTTCTTTTTCTCAATATGAAATTCTGTTTTAATATAAACAAATTTTTTTCTTTAGATATTATCGAATTTTTTTTTTAACTATTATAATTTTCTTAAAAACAAAACAAAACAAGAAAATAAATTAAATCCGATGAAAAACAATTTCTACGGTATTATTTTATAGAAAGTCTACGTATTTATTGATATATTTATTTTTATTTATTTATTGATTTAATTTACTTATTTAATTTATCTTATTCTGATAACCCTATTTTTGACCAAAGACTTTATTGAAAAAATGAATGATAAAGTGGACGAACAAATTATTACATTTTTTTTTTCCGTTGAACGACCGTTACGTCCAAGTATGTTTTTTGTTTTTTTTGATTTTTTTCAACCAGCGTCTCTCTATTTGAATTTTTCTTTTTCTCAATATGAAATTCTGTTTTAATATAAACAGGATTTTTTTCTTTAGATATTATCGAATTTTTTTTTTTTTTAATGAAATTCTGTTTTATTTTAATTTATCTATTTGTTCTTTAAATGAACCTAAATAAAATAATCCGTATTATATTTCCTTTAGCTATCGATATTTCGCAAAATTTTTTTTTTTTAACAAAATACTCTAGTATTGATGTTTTGTTTCGTTGAGCCGTTGCTACGCCAAAGGTTTTTTTTTGTTTTGTTTTTTAACCAGCGTCTTTCTCCTTGAATTCCAATCGCGTCTATGCCAGATGTTGCTTGGCAGCCCATTTAGGAGAAGGAAAACTCCGAACAACAACCCGCAACTCAAGGTGTTAATCGTGCCGAGGAGTGAATGGCTACTGCGTTATGAGGTCACAAACGATCCCCTACAGGCTTCGGGACCCTGTTTGTAAAAGACCGTTACCCAACGTGCCGGGCAACTTTGGGTGGACTTTTGGACCCGTGCGTCACTCGTGGGAAAAACATGAAAAATACAAATAGAAATAAAAAGTCCAGTATGGCTCTTCCAGTGGATAAAGAGGGAGCCCGTCCTTCAGGAGGGAACCTACCTGAGGTCGAAAAATCTGCCATAGGAACAAACTCCTACACAAAGAATGAATCTTCAGGTCCCCACAACCAGGATAATCCTAATGATGGTCCTGAAAATTCACCAGCTAGATCTACAACCGTATATTTAAAGAAAGAAATAAAATGGTCTCGTGAGGAGTACAAAGTCGATATGACTGCATTTCATGAAGCGTTACTCAAACCTAAAAAAAACATGACTCGCCAAACATATGACATTTGGCGTGAAAAAGTTGGTCAAGCAAATAGAAAGTATATTGACGAAAATAAATTAGCCAATGTACGTAGGTACATTATTCGTAATAACCGACTGACAGAAGCTGAAATTCATGAAATTAAAAGAAATTAAAAGAATTGTAACAAGAAGAGACGAATCAACAAAATATGAAAAGGAACCGGAATCAGAAATGAAAAGTAATAACATCAAACAAGCCACAGGTCATAATGTAGAAACCGTGAAACACGCAAATCACTGCGAAGATAATGCTGTAAGTTTAAAAGTGCTGGAAAGGTGTGATCTGAGTCAGTTAAAAGACAAAAATAAAACGAGTTCAGAACACATTGAAGATAATTATTTGACGGAAAATAAGAACAATATACAGGAAGCCAAGATAGAAATAAAAAACCACCTAAGTCAAATACAAAATATTACAATGGAGGAACGTGAACAGCTCCCAAAATTACAACCAACAAAACATAACCTCCGAACTATTAAACTCTACAATGCAGCACTGAAATTAATACTCGAGGAAGACACCCATACAAATCTTACGGAAGTAATATATGCATCAGCAACAGCAGCAACAAAAAAATTGAATATCAAAATAAAAACAAGGCAGTCTCGCAGACGTGAAGATCCACCTTGGAAAAGAAAAATAGAAAAAGAAATCGAACAACTTAGAAGTGAACTGTCAGTACTGGATGAACTGAGTAGAGGAATAAATGTAAGAACTAGGAAAAGCAGAAGAGCCGAAAGAAAATATAACATTAGGAATGAAAATGAAGTCTTATCAAATAAAAAAAAATTAAAGCAAAAAATCCAACTGAAGGCTCAAAGAATAAGACGCTATGAAAAAAGAGCAAGATTTTACAGACAAAACAAGATTTTTCAGACTGATACAAAGAGATTTTACAGGGAAATAGGTAAAAAAAAGAATTGAAGTGACAGTCCCCCCCCCCAGAATGGAAGAGGTCACACAGTTCTGGGAAGAGATATGGGCTTGCCCTAGGGAACATGGCAAGGAAGTACATTGGATTGCGCAAGAGATAGAACGAATGAAAAATAAACCCGAACAGACATGGGCTGGAATTACAGAAGATGATGTTAAATTTGCACTAAAAAAAGCACACAATTGGAAATTCCCAGGTATAGATAAAATTCCTAACTTTTGGCTATATTATTTAAATGCAGCACATAAAAACTAGCCAAAGAACTTCAAGAAATGGTTGACGATCCCACTAAAATTCCTGCATGGATGACCAAAGGAATTACATTTCTTCTACCCAAGAATGGTGACACAAACAACCCGAAAAACGACAGACCAATTACATGTCTTCCGACAACATATAAACTATTAACATCTATTTTAACAAAACAGACATATTTATTCTTAGAAAGAAATGACATGATACCGCTTGAACAAAAAGGGTGCAAACGTGGCTGTTATGGTTGTAAAGACCAATTGCTAATTAACAAAATGATCCTGGAAAACTGCTACAGTACAAAGAAAAATCTTAGTACTGCCTGGATAGATTATCGAAAGGCATTCGATAGTGTGCCACATTCCTGGATTTTAAAGACTTTAAATATATAAAAGATATCGCCCGTCATTATCAATTTCATCAAACAGTGCATGTCTATATGGAAAACAACCCTTTACCTCAATCATATAAATGGAACCTATAAGTCTGATGAAATAAACATCAAAAGAGGTATATTTCAAGGTGATTCTTTATCTCCCTTACTATTCTGCATATCATTAATAGCACTAACCAGTCAACTTAATAAGACAGAATGTGGTTATAAAATAGGCCAAAAGAAAATAAGCCATCTATTTTACATGGATGACTTGAAGTTATATGCTAAGAATGATAATGAGCTGGAAGGTCTTCTGCAAACTGTAAAATGCTTCAGCGAAGACATTGGAATGAAATTTAATTTGAATAAATGTGCTAAAGCTACAGTTTTACGTGGATCAATACAAGAAACATCCTCAATTAGCTTAGACCCTGCTGTAACAATAAAAGAATTGAAACCAGAAGAAGCTTATAAATACCTAGGTGTAAATGAGAGCGAAAACATTCACCATAAAAAAATGAAAGAAATAGTGCGTAAAGAGTACTATAGAAGGCTACGAATGATATTAAAAACTGAATTAAATTCACAGAACAGAGTTATGGCCATTAATAGCCTTGCAATCCCAGTTGTCCAATATAGCTTTAACATCTTAAACTGGACTCTAAACGACATCAGGCGAATGGATGCTAAAACAAGAAAGCTTCTTTCTAAGCATAAGATGCATCATCCAAAGGCTGATGTAGACCGTCTATACATACCCCGTAAAGAAGGTGGAAGAGGTCTTATTCAGCTGGAATTGTCATACAAGACAACAACTATTGGCTTACTAACATACATAGAAACAACAAAGGATTGGATGATACAATTAGTAAGGCAACATGAAGAAAGAAAGAAAAAATATTCAATAATAAAAGAAGGCAGTAAATACAAACAAGATTTACAGTTAGTAGGTTCTGTAGAAAAGCAAAACAGAAGCCAAGAACCAACTATTGCGGCAAAAAATATGAAAATAAAAGCCAAAGATAAAGCTCTCGAACAGATGAAACAGCGCTGGCAAGACAAACCTCTGCATGGCCAATATCCAGAACGTGTCAATAAATCCAATGTTGACAAAGTTAATACTCATCGATGGTTACGTGCATCTGGATTAAAGTCTGAAACTGAAGGCTTTATTCTTGCAGCACAAGACCAAAGTCTTTTCACTAGAAACTTTCAGGCAAATATTATGCATAATAATATGGATCCAAAATGCAGGTTTTGTTATAAACACCAAGAAACAATAGACCACCTAATCTCAGGCTGTTCTGTGCTTGCCCCAAATGAATATAAAAATCGCCACGATAGAGTTGGGCAATATTTACATTGGGCAAATTGCAAACATTATGGAAAGGCTGTAAACAAACACTGGTATGAACATCACCCAGCACCGGTTACAGAAATAGAAGATGTAACCATTCTATGGGATTACACCATCTACACAGACAGAAAAATTGAAGCAAACAGGCCAGACATTATTGTTAAAAACCAGAAGGAGAAAACTTGTCTATTAATTGATTTGGCTTGTCCAGCGGATTGTAACATAGCAATCAAGGAATTTGAAAAACTGTCAAAATATAAAGACCTGGAAATTGAAATAGAAAAAATGTGGAAATTGAAAACAAGAGTTGTGCCAGTGATAGTAGGTGCACTTGGAATGATAAAAAATGGAACAAAACAACACATTGAAAGAATCCCTGGAAACCCCAGCTTAAGTGATATACAAAAAATTGTCTTATTAAGTACAGCCCACACACTAAGGGAAACTTTATCTATGTAATGCTGGGGGTGATAGGGAAGATAGAAAAACATGAAATGGAGTCATAACAACACGCCACTACCTGCCTTAGGTCTCCCAGCAGACTTGGTTGGTAGTGAGACCAAAGCAGAAATCGAAATATGATGAAAAATGACATAATAATAATAATAATAATAATAATAATAATAATAATCATAATAATAATAATAATATCGTCACAATAGAGTGGGGCATTATTTACATTGGACAATATGCAAACACTATGGAAAATCTGTAAACAAACACTGGTATGAACATCACCCAGCACCGGTTACAGAAATAGAAGATATCACCATTCTATGGGATTACACCATCTACACAGACAGAAAAATTGAAGCAAATAGGCCGGACATTATTGTTAAAAACCAGAAAGAAAAAACTTGCCTATTAATAGATATGGCTTGTTCAGTGGATTGTAACATAGCAACCAAGGAATTCGAAAAACTGTCAAAATATAAAGACCTGGAAATTGAAATAGAAAAAAGATGGAAATTGAAAACAAGAATCGTGTCAGTGATAGTAGGTGTACTTGGAATGATAAAAAAGGAACAAAACAACACATTGAAAGAATCCATGGAATCCCCAGCTTAAGAGATATATAAAAAATTTCTTGTTAAGTACAGCCCACATACTAAGAAGAACTTTGTCTATGTAATACTAGGGATGATAGGGGAGATAAGGGATGATAGGGGAGATAGAAAAAACATGAAATGGAGCCATAGCGACACACCACGACCTGCTTTAGGTCTTCCCGCAGACTTGGTAGGTAGTGCGATCATAGCAGAAATCAGAATATGATGAAAAATGACAACATAATAATAATTTGTACGTTACCCACTTACGTTAGTTTTAGTGTGCTAATTGAGTGATTCGTTTTTTTACAGCTTTTGCCGTTTATTTAAAGCCAAGAAATATTTGTAGTTTTGTAAGAATTTTATTTTTTTATGGAGAGATAATAATTTTAGTGATACATCTTTCACTATTTAACCCATAATTGGAAGAGTAGAACAGACGCATTCATGCCTCACCCAAGGGTTTTTTGCGCATAAGTGAATATAAAGAACCAAATTAGAACTCGGCTCTCCGATTAACAATTCCGAGTCATTATTCATTACACCACCCGCACACCGAAACTCACACACTTGGCATTTCCAACGGGTGACCCATCTAATTACGGACCAGGCAAGATGTTGCTTAACTTCGGTGATCGTGCATGATCAGAAGTTTCAACCTGATATTACTGTAAGCGAGTTTTAGTGCGGAAAAGAAAAAAAGGGATATAGAAGAAATGATAACGCTGTCAGATACTTCACGTCTGCTTCTGTGAAATGTAATTAAAGAAGTGGAAAGGAACGGGAAATAGTAATAGAAAGTTATTTGAGAGGAATGACTGAAGGAATAAAATTATTTCTAACAGTATATTTTGGTTTTTCATATTTGTTCTTCCTATCTATTAAATATCTTCCATATCATTCGAGTTTCCTTGCATGTAAAAACGTCTTCAATTAATGATTTTAGACTGATATAAATTGATATATTATTTCCTTTTGTCTGTAGATAAATATTTCTGGTTTATCGTGTGGAAATTTTGTCGATAAAGTATTGTGTTAAAGTGTTATATATATATATAATTGCATTTCAGGTAACATTTTTAATCATGTGAAAGATTTCTTTCTGCCTTCCATCTGCATGGCTGATGCTAACCTCCAGGAGGGTGACTCATAACGACCTCTCGGACCGACATAAAGAGAAAAGAGTATGCAGAATAAAATATTAAATCAGCAGCTAAGAAACTTAATTCCTTATATCATGCTAGAGCGTATTTCTTGTCAGAATCTGTCTTATATATTTTCTAGCAGTATAACCCGGCATTGCTCGGGGGTAATAAAAGCTTTAAAACTAATCCATGGTCCTAGAGCTCAGACTCTGCGTAAAGAATATTTGTGTGAAGTTTGGTGAGAATCGGATAAAACTTGAAACTTCTGAATATCGTTTCTTATGTCTTTGTCTATGAGTGTATCAAATTTGAATAAATCGGACCACTCCTTCTATAATCCGATTTTTTCGATTATCAATATTTATCGGATATACCTCGACACAAAACCTAGCTAAGAACACTCGCAGACGCTTATAGTACAACTGTGTAAATATTCAAGAAAATCGGTTCAACCGTTTAGGAGTCTATAGGTAACGGACACACACACACACACACACACACACACACACAAAGTTACATTTCTAAAAAAATTTAGATCATTATGATATAGAGTTATTGGGGTAGATAGATCTATCTATCGCCCGGTTCACCTCTACCCATGTCTATTGAACAGGTTAAGAGGCTCATCCCTTGTTCCCTGTTTAGGATATGGTTTCCGGCTTTCTCTTTTCCAATCTTTTCACTATTACGTAGCCCCCTGCACATCAGTGGCGTTACCGCCTTGCTCGGGGTGATACGATTAAAAAAAAAAAAAAATATATATATATATATATATATAGCAAACTATGGCAATTTTCATTTTTACACACATATTTCTTTATATAATGACCTGCGTTCAAAATTATGCCATTGCAATGTTTAAAGTTATTAAGCTCAAATATTTAACGATGCAGTGATGAAATTTCCACCGGTATTTTATGGTTATGGAAATAGTAAAGAACATTGATTCAATTAAGAAGTTATGATTCATCTGAAAATTCAAAGTAGGAAAACCGTGAAATTTAAACGGGTACTGCTAATAATAATAATAATAATAATAATAATTTTTATAGACCAGGGGTTGGGGAGGTCTTGAAGAAAGAGAGCAAAATAGAGAAAGATCAATATCTGTAGCAGTAAAAGAAAATACTGCGATCAATTATAATATTGAAAGTTGTGTGTTGCGTGGATTTTAATCGGTGGCTACCCGACCATTTTTTAATTTTTAAAAAAATGAATCATTAAGAATATTCAGCATATCAAACACATCAGAAAAGGCCATAAAATTCAGTTTTTTGGTTTTTCTTCTTTTTTTTTTTTATTCAGAGAGAATTACATTTTAAAAACTATAAAAACATGCAGATATTATCAACCAGTCTACTGAATTACTAAGTTTAGTCTAGTTTGGCATAAGGTCACTGTTTGCAAATAACTCATTTCATTTACAAATTGGTCTTAAAGATGAGCTTGCTGCAATGTCGAGCCTTTTACATAGCTTAACTTAGAAGGCTATTCCAATGGAACTGGAGACCCGACCAGGATTTATTGTCGGTGGGTGCAACCTTTAAATAATAAGATGCACATATGATACTGCGTTGATAGCAGACATAAGAAAAGCTACAGGATATCTTAGATAACGTAGCAAGGAAAAAGCGTAAAGAAAAGATTCATTATAAATAGAAAGAAGATAGAATGTATGACTGTCAGCAAGAGGAAAGTTCCAATCTGTGAATTACGAATTGAAGACGTTAAAATCAAACAAGTATTTGCAAAAGAAGATGACATATAACTATCACACATCAAATCACAACACATTTACTTAAATCTCGACACAAAACGTTAACTAGTAGTAAGCAAAAACCAAACAAATTCTTCAGCATTCAGTCAGTTAATTGCCATACGTGATACACGCTTCTGACTGGGCAGAAGATTATCCCGCAGTAGGTTGCCATCGCTTTCTGCGGTAGAGTGGTTGCCGGCCAAGGCTATAGAACCCAATCTGTTCTCTTATTTATCCTATAACTGGAAGGAATAGACGGATTAATACCTTTCCCAAGGGTATTTGCGCGTAAGTGAATGCAATGAATTCAGCTGGAATTCGAACTCGGCTCCTCGATTTCTCGTTCCGAGCCGATATCCAATGCACCACAACGCACATCTTCAGCATTAAATGACCCAAAATGGTAGATATGCTGGTAAAACACACAATTAAACTAAAGAATTTGAAATATCTCGGAGGTGTATTAACAGAGGATGAAAATGTGACAGCGAAATCCGAACGCACGTTGTAATAACAAAAGATGCCTTCCAAAAACAAATGATAGTATTAAGAAATAAGAAAATTTCGTTAGAAAAAGACAAAAGACTACTGAACTGCTATATAATATCAGTCCTACATATATAGCAGTGGATATCGGCTCGGAACGACAAATCGGAGAGCCGAGTTCGAATTCCAATCGAATTCGTTGCATTTACGTGCAAATACCATAGGAAAAGATATGAATCCGTCCCTTTTCCCTCCGGCTATGAGTTAAATAGAAGGATAGACTAGGTTCTATAGCCTTGGTTGGCAACTGGTCTACCGCCAAAAGTAATGGCAACTTACTCTAGGAAAATCTTCAGCCCAGTCAGTCATGTCCTTTCGAGTCATGATCGCTCAAGCATGTATAACGTATGGCACTTGAATGACTGACGATATGGCAGAGAATTCAGAATAATTTCCTCACAGATGAAGAGAAAAATGGAGGTAAGAGAAATGTCGTTCTACAGAAGTATGGTTAGAATTATATGGCCGAAGCTTATAAGGAACGAAGAAGACTTTAATGAAATAGAAACGAAAAAGACTCTTCTATATCAAAAAGCAACAGCAGGAAATTCAGTGACATTTAATGAGGAAAGGAGGCTTGACAAATTTTATACACACAGGTCATTTTGAAAGCAAAAACAACAGGGAAAGTGGCGGACCGCTTACCTGACGATTTTTTTGCGAATGGATGCTAGAAGACATAGAAAATGGGTATGGTAAAAAGAAACGAATAAAGATTTGGCACGAATTTATAATTAATGGTCACTGTGTAATGGCAAATTAGTAAGTGTCTGTTTGACAAGATTTTTGCGGTCAAGGAAATTACGAATCTTATCCAAGCCATTCAAAAGATAAAACTGTAGAACACGCAATGAATATGAACTTAAACTCTTAAACTCATTATATATATATATATAGCCTTTGAGGTTTCACTTGCACGATCGACTCAGTCGATTAAAAACTTAATAGGGTGATTAAAGTTTGTTGCTTTACTCGCTCGCGGCCGATTAAAGACCTCGCAATGAAGCATGTCTCTTTAAATATAGAAAAAGAAAATCTGATTCCTTTTACAACCCAAAAGTATGCCACTGAAGATTCACAAGTTACTTAGAATGACCTACAATGACATTATTGAACTATTTGGTCTTATGCATGGCGCCTGATTTACGTCGAAATGTGTGGTTAAACAAAAGACAGTGACATCCCGCAATCATCAAAGCAAGATCTGACAAATGAAATTTAGATTGACAAGCTTCTATCTCGCCTTTATCGTCCCGGTCAGTGAAAACATTCGTTTAATTAACGCTTCCAGAGTGGAGTCAAAATGCCTCTGTCACCCAGATTAAAGACGCTCACTTTTAGAAACTCATTTGGAAAAATATTATCTTTGACTACGCATCTATATTTCCTCCTCGCTTACGAAAAGTGAAAACGAACATTTGAAAGAAAAAAAAGAAAAACACTACGCATACTTCTTTCAATCACGCACCGAAAAACAAAATATACAAGTAATTTTTTTTATAGAAAATCGTTGAGAAAATCAGATTTGATACTGTTTTATCATCTATGAGATGGAGGTTGTAGTCAAACAGAAGAAAGAAACTACGAATTTAGGTACCTCCACTCAATTGCAAAAAAAAAAAAAAAAAAACAATATGTCATGACGTTAAAAGGACTCAATCTTAATAAAAACAAAATTTCATCATCAAAATATTTATGCTATTATTAAGAGGAAAAATCAACTTTTGTTGTTATCATTTTAAAAAATTTCAAAGCCTTTCTAACACGTTCGAAATTTTAATTAAAATTTCATGTTTTGTTTTCCGTCAGCGATTCACGCTATGTTTACGTGAGGCGACTATTAAGAAAATGGAGTTGGTCGAGTAAAATAATTTTGGTGCTAATAAATTTTCCCTCGATCTCGACCACCGGTCGAGTGATTTCTTTTTCAAGTCTCAAACACTATATATATATATATATATATATATATATATATATATATATATGTTTAGTACCAAGGTTGTTATTTTTTCAGTAATTTTACTGATTAAAAACTATTTTGGCAAGCAGGTTTTTTTATGATAATGTGTTCAATATTGGCAATATTGGGGTAGAGATAGAGTGTTAATAGGGTAAATGAAAAAAATCTTGTAACTTAACTGAGCAGGTTCATGCCGACTTCAAAGTTTCGTGAGGACACCGTTATGATGTTGTCACTCGTTAGAGCTAGGTTTTCGGTAGTCAGCATGGACCTGCACAGTTAAGTGACAAATTTCTCTGCATTCATCATATATCCGAAAAAACAGGCTTTCTTTCTTTCTTTCTTTATTTATTTATTTATTTTTTCCATTTCTTTTTCGCTACCCTACTTCCGTTTTTTACACATGCACGCGCGCGCGCACACACACACACACATACACACACAATTGTATTTTACCATAAGGATTTGTTATTCCTGATGAGACGAGTGTTAAATTCATTCGTTGAAGTAGCCATAGGTTTTTGGAAAATTTGAATTTTTTATATGTAACTTATATAAATATATATACGCTCTCGCTCGCCGATTGAGCACTATGGAGAAATTATAGACTTTTAAAACAGTAGTTACGCACGCATTTACGCATCGTTTATTCAGTAATCAATTTGAACATTCCTGGCTACTGGCGTGTGTTCAAATTACAAAGTATATAACACTGTAAAATCCGCCTACCTCAACCAAGCGCCCATAGCTTAGAGGTAAAATTACCGGCTAGAATCAATCGGGTGTCTAATCGTATTGATGAGCTGTGATACAGCGAAACATGATTCTCTGAGGATATATATATATATATATATATATATATATATATATATATTTATATATATATGTGTGTGTGTGTGTGTGTGTGTGTGTGTGTGTGTGTGTGTGTGTGTGTACAGAAAACTCCAAAACCCTGCTTGTTAATATGGAATATTTTAATTCTATTTTTTTTTTTTTTACTCATCAGTCCGATTTCTCCCAGGCGCAAAATAAAAGGTAGGAGACGCAATAAACGGGGAGGTTTGAAAAATCCGGAGAAAAGTAATAATCAGGGAGCTTAATAAAAAGAGAGAGAAGGCAATTTACTAAACAGTAGAGTAAATAAATACAATAATAAAGATAATATTAAAAACAAATATTTTAAACCATAATGAAATTACAAACAATAAAAATAAAAGTACCTCAATGTCTTTAATAAAACGCTATCCACATTATATGTTTAATTTTCTTATCTACTATACTAAATTTATCTTATTTTTTAAATCTTTATATCTGATCCTTTTTCACTATGGATCTCAGAAAGTGGTTGTATACATCCGGCAGTTTAGATATTTCTGAACGGGTTTGTGATTTTTGTTATTTGCTACAGTTATTTAGGATTATGTAGCGCCAGTTCACACTGTTCACAGAACAATAGTCTTTGCCAAGACGCTTGGGATTCACCCGCTCAAAGATAGTAATTTCAGAAAGCGGCTGCATATAGCTGACAGTTTAGATATTTTTGAAGGGATTTGATATCATGCATCGCATCCATATGAATGTCTGTCAATGTGACGAAACCACGTAAAAAATGACTCAAGTTTTCAGGTTAAAGTTTTGGTTTTGGGGCGAAACGATCATAAAAAAAATTAAGTTTTATGATGGAGGCAGTATACACACATTTGCTGCATTCATTCCAATTCCAGATTGTAATTTCTGTTTTGGAAAGGTTTATCTTGAAACACTTTGCAGAGGATGCTAATATTTTTTTAACGATTATCATCTATGAACGCCTATGTCATTAGCATAGCTCCCCGTCCAACCATTATATATTGGCCTCTGGTGCGGAAGCAGGAACATTGTTTCTTATGAGTAGATTAATCTGAGATCTGTTTTGAAAGTTGTTGAAATTCCTCGAATGATATGGTTTCTCTGATCTGTTACAGTTCATTATTTCTGATCCTGTAGCGCCTGTCCACACTGTTTAAAGAAGAATCTTTGCCAAGACGTCAGTATTCACTAGCTCAATACCATTTTTAGCCAGTGATATTAAAAAAGTGGTTTGTATTCAGCTGATAGTTTAGATATTACTGAACTTGACTGGTGTCATGCATGACATCCGTATGAAAGTCTCGATCTGACGAAGCTATTTAATAACACGAATCAATTTTTCAGGTTGATGTTTTGGTTTAGTGGCAATTTGCGGTGTTGGGAGAAACTATATCTGGTGCATGTTAAAATTCTTTATCACCTATGCTAACTTTGTTAAACACCGAGGTATTTGAAATGTTCAGTATTGACTAATTCTATCAAGTATGTCTCACCTTGCTATAACCTGTCTTTCTTTCTTTCTTTCTTTCTATCTCTCCTGTGAGTATTAAATTCTCCAGGGCCTCCTTCCTCATTACGTGTCCCAAGAACCTCATCTGTCTCTTCGTGGTGTTAAGTATGAGTTTTCTTATCGTTTCCACCCTCTACAACACCTCATCGTTTCTCACGTGTTTAGTTTATGGTAGCCTCAGCATCCTCTGGTAAAACCAAATTTCTGCTGCCTCAAGCCTCTCCTACATCCATAATGAGATCATTCAATATTCATTTCCATATAGAAGGACAGATATCCCATATCAATCCAGCACTCTTTTCTTTTTTCAAGTTAGATTTTCCTGTCTCTCAGTACTCTGGTTAGCTTTTGAAATGCGTCTTTGGATCTCAGTGTCACAATTTTCAGATATTTAAATTTCTTTATTTGTTTTATTTTAGTTTCTTCGACAGGTAGTTGGCATTTTGGGGTCTTTTTTTTTTTTTTTTTTTTTTGCTGATGACCATAAATTCAGTTTTCTTGAAGTTTTTGGTCGTGGTACAGTGGACATCGGCTCGGAACGATAAACTGGTGAGCCGAGTTCGAATTCCAGCCGAATACATTGCATTCACTTACGCACAAATACCCTTGGGAAAGGTATTAATCCGTCTCTTCCTTCCAGTTATGGGTTAAATAGCAGGACAGATTGGGTTCTATAGCCTTAGCTGGCAACCAGTCTACCGCAGAAAGCAATGGCAACCTACTGCGGGATAATGTTCTGCCCAGTCAGTCATGTCTCTTTCGAGACATGATCGCCCAAGCGTATATCACGTATGGCACTTAACTGACTGACTGACTTTCTCCCCACTTTCTCCCCTGTTGTTAACTTCTGTAGAAGGTCCCGAATTTTCCTTTCTGTATCTGCTATCAGCACTGTGTCATCCGCGTTTCAATTAATTGTAATTAAGGTGTAATTCGAGATCAAAATTTCTGTTCTGCAAAGATTTATTGAATATCCGGATGTTTTAGTACATGGTAACTCGAACTTACATACAGATTGAATTATTTCTGTCTTTATTCCAAAATTTACAATTAAGAACAAAAGAAATTTGTGGAGAGCCGTTAACCAATATCTTTTCCTATGGAAAGCCTATAAAATTCACTCACCGTGAAGGAATTCTTTCCTATTCGTGAACTACATTTGGATATTAATCTATTCAATACTTCATGCCTATCTGTTTTGAGAGTCGTTGGGACATTAGTTGGCGTCAAAATAACATTATGTCCTAATATATATTGGCGTATTGGCATATATTTTATTTATATTGTTATGCCTGTGAAGACAAATACATGATCATATAACTGATAAAATTAAACATGACTACATTAATACAGACTGAGCAATAGGTAGATACAATTCCATGGATCAATGGACATATGCTCAGAAAGAGAAACGTAATGGTATTTTGGAATATGTCGATAAGCAGACAGAAACATATAGATAACAAAAGATGAAAATAGGTAAAAAAAAATATAATGTAGATTTATACTAATCGATAAATAAGATGTCAGATCAATAATATGAATAAAACACACTAACTCGCACCTATTCTCCCAAACACTCTTCCCATCTACGCAACCCTCATCCTCGGTATCCTTACCCGTCTATCACCCTCCTTCTGACATTTCCTATATCTAACCACTCTTTCTCATCACTTTCCCCTATGTAAACCCCTGCGCAATAGTCGCAGTGGAATGACTTGCTTGGGGTGAAATGATTAAAAAAATATATGAACACATAACCATATATATCACGTTGAATACACCGGTCCTCGCACTATCACCGAAGTTAAGCAACGTTGAGCCTGGTCAGTACTAGATGTGTGACCGTTTGGAAACACCAGGTGCTGTAAGCGATTATTGATGGATGCGCGTTGTGGTGTTGTGGATATCGGCTCGGAAAGAGAAATAGGTGGGCCGAGTTCGATTTCCAGTTGAACACTCTGCATTCACTGACGCACTGGTACCCTTGGGAAAAGTATTAATCTGTCCCTTCCCTCCAGTTATGGGTTAAATATGTGAGGTCTGTTATTCAGGCGATCCGTAACGACTTTCTGCACCGATTGTTTTTTATCGGCAGTTCCAAAAAGTGTGAATGGTGCTACACCAGCCTTCACCACTCAAAACAATTCTTTGTGTGGCAGTCTGACTGAGTTAGATACTCATACGTCGAAATCGACGGGAGAGTCCATAATATATATATATTATATTTTTCATTTGTAAACGAGTTATTACGCGACCTACGTTTCTACCATGTGGTGTCTTCAGGCGATTTGCAGTAACTGGTTTTACCGTTTATCTTTTTTTATGAACGCTCACGTAACGTTTAAAATTGAAATTAAAATATGAAAAAAAAAACCAGACATAACGTAGCGTATAGTAAATACAGCCAAGTCTTACAACGGTGGCAAAATATGTAGACTGCGCCAGGAAAAAAGTTAGACATTATATTGTTCTCAAACAAAAATGAATTATTGAATGAAAAAACAGAAATTATGACTAAGTGTAACCATACCATAAAATACCCATTACGTTCATACAACCATGGAAAAAAACGCTATAATTTCTTGTAGGTTTAAAAATTGCGCGTTCAAAAATTCCCCGCTAGGTGAGCGTTCAAAGCAATCATCGTTACATGATCATTCTTAAAAAAAAAAAAACCCGTAAAATCAGTTAATGGAAAACGCCTAAAAACAGCACATTGTAGAAACCTAGGTCACATAATAACTCGTTTACAAATGATGAATATTCAAAAGTTCTAAAATATAATTCTATTGCACACTTTTTAATACTAATGTTGGTGGTCTAATTTTATTATGACCACAAAGTAACTAATTAAACAAATATATATATATATATATATATATATATATATATATATATATATATATATATATATAATTTTATATATATATTCCATTCCGAGTTATTACGCGACCTAGGTTTCTGCCATGAGTGATGTCTTCAGGCGATTTGCACCACTCATGACAGAAAACTGGGTCGCGTAATGACTCTTTTACAAATGGAAAATATTCAAAAGTTCTACAATATAACTGTATTAAACCCTTTTTAATACAAATGTGCACTGGCCTAATCTTATTATGACTAAGTATTTAAACAATCAATCAATCAATCAATATATATATATATATATGTGTGTGTGTGTGTGTGTGTGTGTATGTGTGTGTGTGCATATATGTATTATGTATATATATACATATATCCTTATGTATATGAAAGTGTAGTAAAGGTAATTGTAATGACAATATTATCCGCTTCTTTTTAAGAAAACATTCGAACTTCATTGACCGAACAGCCAATACAGCTCTCAATTGAAACTCATAAAACCTGTTCCCCTAAAGCAAGTATTGGTGGTAACTTCCTTTCTGACTGTTAATTCGAAGTTGTAATATCTTGATTATTTCATTTTGGGCGCCTGAAGGAGTGTAACGTTTAGTAAGCTTGTCTTGCTAAAATCTTTACAATTGTACTGAGTTCCATCCTTACTGAGTGCCCTATACTAAGCTGTGCTCATAAAATCACCATATTGATTATTGCATTATTTTTCCTTCGAGTTACACGTGCTATCCATTTTAGTTGTTGCTACTGGTGATAGTTCTCAAGTGAAGTGGTTTCTTTTTTTCTGGTTCATTTCTTTGTATCATGGTGTAGCGCCAGTTTACAATGTTCAAATAAGTGTCTTTACTAAGATCCACGGACTTCACTCTTTCAAAGCCACATTCATCATTGATTAAAAAAAAAACAAATTGTATGCAGCTAAAAAATAAAATATTTCCGAACAAGTTTGGCGGCCTGTATGACATCGATATGAATGTCTTGATCTAACGATGCTGTTTAAGAATTATGACTATAGTTTTATGGTTCTTGTTTTCAACTAAAATTTTGCATTGGGCAATATTTCCATCTACCTCCCTGCTACTTTCTGTTTCTCTCTATACATACCTTTTATATATATATATATATATATATATATATATATGTGTGTGTGTGTGTGTGTGTGTGTGTGTGTGTGTGTGTGTGTGTGTATGTGAGTCTCTCTCTCTCTCTCTCTCTGTATAAAGAATTACACAATATTAAGCAAACACTTGTCAATTATGGATTTCCTAACTCCGTCATTGATCAACAAATTAAATTTTATCTCAACAATCTTAACAATACCTCTAACAATATTGATAATATTAATAATAATAGTGTACGTCAAAATAAACATAACACTATTAACTTATACTATTGCAACCAAATGCATAATAATTACAAACAAGATGAAAAAACTCTAAAAAACATAATACGTAGAAATGTTAAACTAATAAATAAAAATCATCAAATTAAGCTCATCATATAATATGAAAAATTTAAAACAATTGACCTCATAGTATCTAATAACCCTAAAACCACACAACTAAATCCTCTACAGAAAACTAACGTAGTGTATCAATTTGCATGCTTGTTCAGAGATTGTATCTCTGGTACTGATAATACACCGACTACATATATTGGTTTTACTACGACTACGCTCTCTCGTAGACTTACATGTCATCTTTCTGATCAGAGTACAATTAACTGGACTAGAAACAAAACAGCTAGACCAGACAGCATTCTAATAGAGATACTGACAGCCCTGGACGAATTCGGCAGAGAGAAATTTCCGTCCTTTGCTTTAATACATCCTGTTGTTGAGCAGTTCTTTTCTCCTGTTACTTCCTTTATTTTTTATGATCATTACCATTATTTGTTGTTCTCGATCTCTCTACTTCGGCACATTTGTTGTTGAGCCATTTTCCTTTAGCCTGTCTGCATTTGCTTCTTACTTGTTACAGAGACGTTAACATAAAAACATCTACCATCAAAGACGATTTTATCTTGTGTTTATATAAAACTTTGTTAGGCAACGATAACAGTTACCAAATAGCAAACGCAGTAGTAGTCAGTTTGCACATTGCAGCTTCCACTTCGGACTTTAATATTTCCTGTCTGTCTTCATCTTTGTGTCTTGTCGGTTGCACCATATATGACCGTTCAAGCCTTGGATGTTATACATCCTGTAGAGGAACATGTTTTTTGTCCTGTCAGTTTTATTTTTTTATGCGTGTCTACGTTATGAGTCCTCCTCAATCTCTCTACTTCTGCGTATTTGTTGTTGAGCCATTCCTCTTTAGCCTGTCTGCATTTGCCCCGAATTTTCTTGTGTAGTTTCTTGTATGCCATTCCATGTCTTGGTATAGATTTCTGACATCTTTGCATCATCTTATAAATCTCTTCAACCATTCTTCTTTAGCATGTCTGCTTTTGCTACGAATCTCCTTGTGTAGTTTCTTTTATTCCATTTCATGTCTTGGCATAGTTTTCTAACATCTTTGCATCATCTCATAAATCTCTTCAGCCATTCCTCTTTAGCCTGTCTGCTTTTGCTCCGAATCTCCTTGTGTAGTTTCTTGTATTCCATTCCATGTCTTGGCATAGTTTTCTGACTTCTTTGCATCATCTCATAAATCTCTTCAGCCATTTCTCCTTAGCCTGTCTGCTTTTGCTCCGAATCTCCTTGTGTAGTTTCTTTTATTCAATTTCATGTCTTGGCATAGTTTTCTGACATCTTTGCATCATCTCATAAATCTCTTGAGCCATTCCTCTTTAGCCTGTCTGCTTTTGCTACGAATCTCCTTGTGTAGTTTCTTTTATTCAATTCCATGTCTTGGCATAGTTTTCTAACATCTTTGCATCATCACATAAATCTCTTCAGCCATTCCTCTTTAGCCTGTCTGATTTTGCTCCGAATCTCCTTGTGTAGTTTCTTTTATTCCATTCCATATCTTGGCATAGTTTTCTGACATCTTTGCATCATCTCGTAAATCTCTTCAGCCATTTCTCTTTAGTCTGTCTGCTTTTGCTCCGAATCTCCTTGTGTAGTTTCTTGTATTCCATTCCATGTCTTGGCATAGTTTTCTGACATCTTTGCATCATCTCATAAATCTCTTCAGCTATTTCTCCTTAGCCTGTCTGCTTTTGCTCCGAATCCCCTTGTGTAGTTTCTTTTATTCAATTCCATGTCTTGGCATAGTTTTCTGATTTCTTTGCATCACTTCATAAAAATCTTCAGTCATCCATTTGCTTTTTCTTCTGCGTCTGATTTTCTTTGGAACAATGTTTTTTGCTGATATCGCTAGCGCTTTCTTTATTGTGTCCCATTTCGAGTTTGCTTTTCCAATGTGTTCTTATTAAGAGGACCAAATAATCGCACTAAATACAAGTTTACGTTTAAATAAATGCATATGACCGTATGAATAGTCTTGTTCTTCATTTAACATTTGAATAAATATCTTATTAACAGAACAAAATAACGTTTGTTTATGACTCGGCAGAAATAGGTGATTTATTCAGTTAGTTTATATTTATTTAATAAAATTAAATTTTCGAATTCCTGCATTCAAGTTCAGATTGCTTTCGTTACTTTCTCCTTTCTTGAGATTTTCAAAATGGTGGCGTTGCTTATTAGAATTCACAAAAATATTATTTTTTTGTTTAGATTAACGCAGGGAGAGGGTATGTGATCTGTTGTTCATATTTGTATTATTCGTAATCATATATTATGCTCTAGTATTTTATGATGTAATATAGAGAAAATATGCATGAGGAAACTTTGTAGTCTCGCATAAAAACGATGGTGGTGGGGAAAATGGTCACGGGTAGAAGATTTAAGGCTGATGATATGTTGAATTAAAATTTCTTTTGACAAAGTAAAAGCAAACCAGATCGAGATATTTAAGATAATATATGTGTATTTGTATACATAGATAAATCAATATTTGTAAGATATCTGATTGCCTTCTCCACAACGTATAAGGATTCTGTTTTGAAATCACCCAGGCATTTTGAATATCTCGACAAATCTTTCCTCTGTGTCGATGCAATCTGGTAGCAAGCTAGACAGATCCGTACAACACACGCCCGAATACGCAATTTTCCTTGGGGGTACTCAGTAAGAATTAAAATGCCATTAGCCTATTTTGTGCACAGTTGTACAATCAACTCTTACATTTAGATTAACTTAAATATTTTTTCTGAAAAATGCTGCATCATTTATAGTTTTCAGTATCTTTTAGGTCAGATTGTATCCTTGGTAAACGGCTGTTGGAGATTTCAAAACTGTATACGAGATTAACATTTTTGGATACGGCCGATGAAGGTAACTGTTCAGATATTGTAGAAACATTTGAGGGATGTCAGAGTAAGTGTGTGACTTTTCAGGAGGAATAAAATTTACGATGACCATTTAAATACCATTGCTCTAGGTAGTTTCCTTTGATATTTTCCGTACAGAACTCGCTGACAAAGACTGGGAGAATGAAAAATACATAAAGATATGAACGTACGTATTCATATGCGTATACACACACTGAGTCAATGGGAGAAGCCTGCATGCTTACGTATATACCTAAACAAACGTACACTGACAAAAGATGAAAGAAAGTAATCTATATTTATACCTACTAAAGAGGTGTGAAACACACGTAACTTCAATTATTCGTAAAATAAGACACATATATGATAAGATACGAACTAAAAGACTAAACTCCAGCCCCAAAGCAATGCCCGCAGATTCAAACGCTACGTACCAAAACGCACTGGAATACCGACAGACACCTTCCACCGCAAAGTATTAAAAAAGTAAAATCTCCATCTTCTTCTACGTGCCTTGTCCTTTCATGACGTAGGCGATAATGGCCTTCCACGTCTCCTTATTCCTAGTGGCTCTGAGCACACATTCTCTTGTAACAGCACACAACCTCCGTTCTGTCATCCACTGGCTTTCATCTGTTTCTTTTTCCCCTCTATCTGGCCTGTTAGTATCAGGTTCTCCAAGCCCTTCTTCCTTATTGCATGTCCCAGGAACTTTAGTTGTCTCTTCCTGGTGCTCAATATTAATTTCCTTTTCGTTTCCATCCTTTCCAAAACCACATCATTGCTCGCATGTTCGGTCCACGATATCCGCAGCATCCTTATGTAGAACCACATTTCAGCTGCTTCCCATTTGACTCCATCTTTGAGCATATTGTCCAGCATTCACTGCTATATTGAAGAACTGACATCACATAGCAATCTAGTGCTCTTTTGTTTGTTTCTAGCGAAATTTTCCTGTCTCTTAATACTCTACTCAGCTTCTGGAACGCATGCTTCGCCATGCTAATTTTCCTTCGGATCTCTGTGTGGAACTTTCCGTCTTCTGTTAGAGCACTTCCCAGATATTTAAATTTTTGTAGCGGCTTGATTTTAGTATTTCCCAACTGTATTTGTCATTTTAGGATGCTCTTTGTGCTGATGACCATGCATTCGGTTTTCTTGCAGTTTATTTGTAGTCCTTTTTTTTTTTGTCACTCTTCAGCTACATTCTGTAGGGGGTATTGTAGTTTCTTTTCGGTGTCAGTAATCAGCATTGTATCGTCTGCGTACCGTATGTTATTCAAATTGTGAGAAACAAAGAAAATTGATTAACTGTTATGAAATAAAAAGAAACACAAGTATACTTCTAAGAAATCAGTCAGTCAGTTAATTGTCATTCGTGATACACGCTTCAGCGATCATGTCTCGAAAGAAGCATGATTGACTGGACAAAATATTTTTCTGAAGTAGGTTGCCACTAATTTTTGCTTTTGGTTCTCAACTAATGTTATAGAAACCAATCTTTCCTGTCATTTGACCCATAGCTGGAGGGAAGAGACGGATTATTAACTTTCCCAAGGATATTTGTGATCAAATAAAAGTAAAGTGAATGCAACGATTTATTCATGAAAATTAATTTTAAACTTAATATGGTCACAGTTCATGTAAGGGAATGTAACGATTTTAACCGGAATTTAAGCTCGGCTCTTCAATTTATCGTTCCAGACCGATAACCACTGCACCATAATGCACATCACTCTTCTCAGAAATATAGTCCACATAATGGTAAGACATTAGTGGCAATGGTGTTTTTATCTACAGGTTGGGGATACCAGAATCAAGCAGGTACAAAAATTGAAATACCTGGGAATCGTTATAACAGAAGACGGAAAGTGAAACACAGAGATCCTAAGGCGAATTGGCATGGCGAAGGAAGTATTCCAGAAGTTGAGTAAGGTATTAAGAAACAGGACAATTTCGCTAGAAACTAGGAAGAGAGTACTGGATTGATACGTGCTGTCTGTCCTTCAATATGGCAGTGAACGCTGGACAATACCATCAAAGATGAAGGAAAAACTTGAAGCAAAAGAAATGTGGTTCTACAGAAGGATACTGGAAATATCATGGATCGAGCAATGATGAGGTCTTGGAAATAATGGAAACAAACAGGAAATTAATACTGAACATCAGGAATAGACAGCCGACGTTCCTGGGACACGCAATGAGGAAGGAGTACTTGGAGAATCTGATACTAACAGGCCAGATTGAGGGAAAAAAGACAGGGGGAAAGCAACGGATAACATATTTGAAGGACCTAATCAGGTGGATGACGGAACGAGGATTGCATGGTGTAACAGGAAAAGGCATGCTCAGAGCCACCAGGCATCGGGAAACGTGGAAGGCCATTATCGCCTACGTTCTGAAGGGACAAGGCTCATAGAAGAAGAATGTTTTACTACTATGTGGGAGGCATTTATGGCGCACTCTTTATATGGCAGTAAATGCTGATGAACTTCCTCACAGATTAAAAGGAGGCTTGCAGCAACAGACATACAATCCTAGAAAAGGATACTGTGAATTTCACCGACAGAATATGCGAGAAATGTTTGTTTTAAGGGTAAGAAAAAGTAGTCTCAAAAGATGGTAGGTGAATTTTCTGGATTACATAATAAGGAAAGGTTTGTATATCAAGGTATTTGTCGGTTTAAATTTTGAATAAGTGCGGTCCTTAACTCCGGCATATAGGCCTGTGATCGACTAGGGGCCAACACGCGAATGATCGTTACTGGAATTGGCTTAAGAACATTTGTTTTTAAAGCAAAGTTTTTCGTTTTATCTTTAGATTAACTTAAGTTTATTTAAGGTTCTGAAGTATGTATAATGTTTATTTTATTTGAACTTTGCTTATTTTATCTTTAATCAAACTTTTTCGGTGCAAAATTTACAAGTGTCATTAAGAATTGTATCACAAAGTTAATTTAAATTTAATATTTTATTTCTAATGTTCTTCAACAATGACCATATAAGGTATAAAATTATTTTTTATGAAAAATCTATATTTTCCTTTAACAACAGGTATTTTTAAAGTATATTGAATTTTTCTGTTCTTCGTAAATAAATAGAAAACATTAAATAATAAAAATGTAATGTTTTAAATTTTAAAATTATTAAAAATAACACTTATTAAAAAAAAATTATCGCTTTTAGTTAGCATCAAAATTAAATTCGGTAATAAATTTAATATTTTACAGCTATTTCTAAAAAATGTAGCACAAAATAGGTACCTCCACTAATTTGAAGGAAAAATCAGCATAGCGTAATGAAAAAGGCCACAAACTTAACAAGAATAAAGTTTTATTGTCAAAATGTTGATATTAATAAGCGGAAAAATCAAAGAATTTTTTAATTACTTTGTGAATGTTTTTAATCCTTCCTAACACGTTCAAAATTTTGGTTAAAATTTTTGTTTACGTCATCGCCTCCCACAAAGTTTAACATTGATTTTCTTGCGTTTTTTTTTTTTCGTTGAAAACATTTATTTGAAAATTCTTGTAAAAACCAAATAATTGTCCAATTTTAATGAAACTTTCAGAACATATTCACAGATGTGTAACCCTATTTCCTTGCCGGTATATATATATATATATATATATATATATATATATATATTCATACAACAGAGTGAGAGAAATTGATATTAGTGGTATTGTTAATTGTAATATTGTAATATTGTACTCTGCGATGTGAGCTTACGAAAAAAAAAAAAAGAAAAAAGCTATTTTTAATACTATCATGTACTTGTAAAATCCGGGGAATAGAGAAATTGGCTGATAATTGGGAAAAGAGAAAAATATAGTTTCTTTTTTCGTATACGAAACGAATTTTTTTTTTAGCCAAGAAGAAGCTTGAAAAATGGCCGTAGTCATAACAAAATGTCAGGATTTTTTTTGACGAGGTCAGGTAGGGTTAAATCCTCAAAAATCCTAATAACAGATTCTAACAGATGATGTAATTGAAAGGAAGAAGACAGAAAGACATTACGTCATGTGAGCTGTTGATATTTCATTCGTCTAGCCACGGCTTCCCGTAAAACGTGTGAGTGGAAAATAATCTCATTGGTCAAAGCTTTGAGTCGCGTAGATCCCCCGAGAGAATTGGGTACAGCTATAAAACTCCGAACTCAGAGCGAAAAATGAGTTGTTTTTTTTTTAAATCAACTTAATTTAACTTTCAACTTTTTAATTTTACTAAAATAAAGTGTTAAATCTTTTGAAATATTTTTAAAATCGATGAATTTTTGTTTGTTTACAAATTTCTTAAAATTAAGAAAACGCCGCTTTTAAGAAAATTTAAGAAATCAAAATTAAATGTGACTTTCCAATCTATATAATTTCCGTCTGAAATTACAGAATTTTTTTTACTTAATTGAAATAAATTTAATCATTAAACTTTTAATTAAATCTAAAATGAAATCTTCAAGAATGTTTTTATCATTTTTAATTTCATTTTAAAATTAGGTATCGAAAATGTATGCCGAAAAAGTGGAGGTACCTACACAAAAATGTAAAAAATGCGACATATCGTCTTTCATTTTTGACTATTTGCGATTATTCTAAACAGCGAAACTTACAAGTCATTTTTGAAAATTTTCTCACAGAAAGTTGATTTAATTTTTTTTCTTTATGCTATTACTCTTAATAACGAATATTTTGATCGTAAAATTAATTTTTAATGAATAGTTTGTTTTTAAAACACGGGACGCATATTGATGCCGTCTTGTAAGAAAACAAAATTAATGTAAATTTTTGCACATGATTTTCTTATTTTAATTTTACTATACATAAATTTGTCCATTTGAAAAATAATGAACAAAAATTTACCTTAATATTTTGTCTGTAATGTTATTCATCATAACAACGCTGACTTAAAAATTAAAAAAAATAAATTATTTACAGTTATTCAAAAAATGTAAGTTGAATTTTATGTTCTTTTTTTAGACAGAATCAGTTTAATATTTTTACAGTAAATTAAAACAAAACTATACAGTAGAAATCTTAAACTGATTAATTCTATGTAGCTAATTGTATTTTATGGGAGAGGAAGTGTTTGATCCGCACACCCCGTAAAATACGATTATTCAAAATTTAATTTTCTATACTCTAAACTTTCCATGCCAAATCCCAAATTCCTTCATCCTGGCATTTCTTAATCCATGTTGGTCTCCATAGGATGCCCACTAGTATATCAAATTTAAATTATAAAATATAGATTCACAAGTCCAAAACCTTCAGACCTTAAAATATAAGGTTCATTTTATCGTAAGAACCATCTAATTTTTGTAAAATAATAGATTAGTTAATATTTTTTAATTTCATTTTCTCAAAATCTTTCTCAAAATGGTAAGAAGTACTGTATAACAGGTTTTCATGTTAACTATGATTTAACAAAATAAGGTTAGTCTATTTTGTCTTCTCCAAGATCAAAAGGAATGTGAATGATCGTTAAAAGCAATACCTCAATACAACACCCCTAAAAATTTAAACAATGTTGTTTGTGAAAAGCATTTCCCATCTGATTATGAAACATGTTATTACGGGAGAAGTATGAACCAAAAATCCACTTCAGTATTCGATAACTTGCCAGATTTGTATTTCCTTGTCTTCAAGCAAAACCGCTGCTCCTATGCAAAATCTTTCTCAAATAGTAAAAAAAATCACTGTGTGACAGGGTTCATAATAATTATGATAACAAAATAAGGATTGTGTATTTTGTCTTCCAAGATCAGAATGAGTTTGAATGATGGTTAAAAGGCAATACCTCAAGACGACACCCCTGACAAACCAACACTTGTTTGAGAAAAGCATTTTCTATCTGATTAAGAAACAGTGGTTATTAAAAAGAGAAAAACGGCCTAGAAGTTCACCAAGATTTAAATGAACAAGTACAAGATTAAATGCAATACATCAAGACAACACGCCTGACAAATCAAACACTGCTATTTGTGAAAAACATTTTCTAGCTGATTAAAGAACAGTGGTAATTAAAAGAAAGAAAACGGCCCAGAAATTCACCAAGATCAAAATAAACAAGAACGATGTTTAAAAGCAATACCTCAAGGAAACCCCCTTGAAAAATCAAACACGTGTTTGTGAATAGCATTTCCATCATATTAGGAAACAGTAGTTATTAAAAGAAAAAAAAAAACAGAAATTCATTAAGATCAAAATGAACAAGAACAATTGCTAAAGGTAATACCTCGCGAAAATACCCCTGACAAATCAAACACTTTGTGAAAAGCATTTTCAATCTAATTATGAAACACTTGTTATTAAAAGAAAATAAATGCCCAGAAATTCACCAAGATCAAAAGTAACACGAAGAATGGTTAAAGGCAATACCCCAAGACAACACTCCTGATAATCATTTTTCATCTGATTATGAAAATGTGGTTATTACAAAAAAAGTACAGTATCGATATTTGATCATTTGCCACATATGTATTATCCACTCCTCAACCAAAACCGACAAACAAAATCTGCTTCTTTGCAAAATAAGCAAAATACTGAGATTTTACATTTTCTAGAAAAAGACAAAATCTTTACCTTTGAAACGATCTAGTGGGAAAAATGTTATCAGCTTTAGAAGATGAACATATTTCTTTCTGATTCTGGAAAAATGACAAAGAATGGAAAGAAAATGAAGAGAAAAGAATGAAATCATTAACAAGAGATGCTATTTAAACCACTGAACATAAAGTGACTTTTCTTCTATGTAGTTGGTTGAATTTTGTTATGCTGGGCGGATTTAATACAGACTACTTAAAAATGAATTTGGAAAATTAATACAAAGCTTTGAATGTGCATATTTTTTAACAATTCAAAATACAATTAAAAAGTTTCAATATCGAAAAAACTAAAACTACATCTTAAATTAAATTTTGCAATCAAAGAATACAACTTACAACCATAATTACTCAAAATGTGGACATTTGCTGAGTGAAATGGGATGCCAAACATTTGATTCTCTCACAGAAGAAATATTTAATAATATATTTTTTTTTACTTTCAAGAATATGAACATTTTTGAAAGAAATGGTTTATGATAATTTAAAAATTCCACTTGATATCATAAGGATACCAGATAATTTATTTTCAATTTTCCCTCTTTATATATATTTAGTTGGTTAACTTCAAAAATTATCCTGTTAATCAATTGTGTGTCCTTGTTAATGTAAATTGATTTTAACTTTTAAAATTGTGTACTGGTAATATGTATTATTGTATCATATCAAAATAAGTATTTCCTTCATCTTTTATAAAATAAAGTACACATTTAACAAAAATCATAAATTTTGTAAAGATTATCTTAATTATTTTTTTTAAATTCACATGTTTTGTAAAGTATTACAGTCTTGATACACAATTTTGTAAAATATTGAAACTGCGTATATACAATTATATTTTCTGAAATCAATATACATAAACAAATTAACTGCAATATTATCTAAAAATGACTAATTTATAGCGAATAAAGTGATTTTTGTGTATTTAGTTATTTTTGTTCATTCTTTGTGTATTTGTATTTATGGAAATTAATTATAAGATGCTTTATCATAATATATATATATATATATATATATATATATATATATATATATATAGTTACTAATTAACTAATTACTTGGTATTACTAACAAGTATACTTGATAAAAATGTGCTTAGTAATTGTTATTTATGAGTAATTTAAGTTTTCACATTTACGCCTCTAGTCGTAGACCCCAGTAAATTGATCAAGTTATTACCAGTGTAATGAAAGGACTGGATGGCTTTCTATTCTCTTCAAAGAATTACGCTGTTTCAAAGAATTTCCCAATTGTTTTACAGGTCAGAGTCCATTTTATGTTGAAGTTAGATAGCCAACTGAACCTTACTCATTAAAGTTTTTGGATTATCGTATTTTACGATTGGCCGGATCACTCAACTCCTTCCTCATAAAATACCACAATCTAAACCAAATTGACTAGTTTCATGTTTTTACCCTATTTTTCAGCTTACTATACAGATATTAAACTGGTTTATTTTGTTTTGCATTTTTAACAAGATAAAAATCAACATACATTTGTTAAATCCTCGTAGACTTTTTGTAATTTTAAATCAATATGTTTCTTATGAAGAATAATAACACATAAAGCAATAATCCCGAGCCTGACACATAGATGGCGTCACTAATAAAAAGTACATATAATTAGTAAAAAAGTAAATTTCGTCTGTTGATAAAGCATTGCTTTCTGATGAGAAAAAATACTGTTCAAGTAAAGCAATAGTTTGATAAGTGTCATTCAATCACTGCTCCGTCGGAAACAACGGTTAAGAGGTGGTATGCTGACTTTAAACGCGGTCGTACAGACATAAATGTTGAATGTTCAAGTCTCCCAAAATCGGGAGATGTCCCGGAAAACACCAAAATAATAAAAAACTCGATTTGGCCGATCATAAATTGAAGTTTCATGAGAGAGGTTTTGGCCTTCCTATTTTAGGATGCGCAAGGTATTTTGTTCCTTGATTGACTTGAGAAAAGAAGAACCATCAATAGCGAATATTATAACATTATTGGTGCATTTGAATGAATATATTGTCAAAAAACAGCCACAAATGATAAAGAAAAAAGTGATCTCTCACCAAGACAACTCACTATATCACAAGTCGATCGCAACGATGGCAAAACTACACGAATTGCACGTCGAATAGCTTCCGCATCCACCCTATTCTTCAGATCTGGACTCCAGCGACTACTGGCTGTTTGCAGACCTCAAAAGAATGCTCCAGGGAAAGAGATCTGGCTCCAAAGAAGAAGTAATATCGGGAACTGGTGCGTATTTTAGACCAAAGACAAATCGTTCTACAAAAAAGGCATAGAATTGTTAGAGAAGCGTTGAAACCAGTATATCACCCCAGAAGGAGACCATGTTGATGAATAAAGTCGAATTTTGCCTAAAAGTTGTTTTATTAGTTAAGGCCGGGATTTATATAATGATGTGTTATGATAGAAATATATTGGATTGAATTTTTATTCGATTTTTTTCAAATAGGTAAATTTCTGTATAGTACGTTAGGAAAATTAGAAGGGAAAAATTTTTTGTTTTTTGTTTTTTACAAGGACGGTATCAACACACTTCACGTGTTATAAAACAAATTATTCGTGTCAAAAGAAATTCTATAATCAAGATATTCGTTATTATGAATAATAACAAAGAAAATAATTTTCTGTGAGAAAATTCTTCATATTGACATTTTTGTGAATTTTGCTGTTTAAAATAATCGCAGAAAAATGTAAAAAATGTGCAAGACTACCGTATCTCCTCTTTATACTGATAGATTTTTAAGTCAGTCAGTTAAGTGCCATACGGGATACACGCTTGGGCGATCATGTCTCGAAAGAGACATGACTGACTGGGCAGAAGATTATCCCTCAGTAGATTGCCATTATTTTCTGCGGTAGACTTGTTGCCAACCAAGGCTATAGAACCCAATCTGTCCTGTTATTTAACCCGTAACTGGAGAGAAGAGACGGATTAATACCTTTCCCAAGGAATATATATAAAGATGAGATTTTGATCTCGAAGTAATAATGAATAATAAAAACGTAATACCCAACACCTTTATCTTCCTTTATTTTACTAAATGCATTGTGATAGCCTTCAAATACTTACCCATACACCTAATATGCACAATGCTTCAAGCAAATTAAAAAACTTACCTATATATTTGTCTGTATTTCTTAGATGAAGTAGTAATTACATTATTTACTTTATTCGGACTATTTTCCTCATTTTTGTTGCCATTTGTACGAAATTTCGGCCATTGTACGCTCCGGCCTTCTATAAAGCTAGGTTTATAAAACTTGGTTTATAAGTCCCAAAAATCTAGTTGTCCTTGTCCTTAAAGACTGATATGGACCCGGTATGGTTCCATATAATTATAAGTCAACAAAGTGGTAGATTCAAGAACGTATATTACGTCAAGAAGAAATACAAACACAAAGAGATACAAAGAGGAAAGTAATAATAGCTTGCGCTGAACTGAAGAGGTACTGGGAACCAGAGTCTCTGTCGTCCTTGTTCACGTCACACGAGAGTATCACTCCTGCCACATCCTCGAGAGTAATTAACTCTCGGTTAATATAGACAAAGAAGAGTCCATTAAGTGGGTAACTCCCCCACAACACACCCTTTCAAGAGCTTTTTCCCCCAAAAACGCTGCATTAATATTTTTTTTCGTTTAGGGTCGACGATCAAGGGATTTGTGTACTTCCTTTTCCTGCAAGATCACCTTCTTTTGGTTGAAGTCTCGTGTGCTTCGAGATCAAAGTTCTCGAATATGATATCTATTGGCTCTTCATTTGATGGTGGTGAATCATTTATGTCAGTTGTCCGATATTTTTTTTATTTGATTTTGGTGGCGCTTATGTATATTCTTGGGACCTTGTATCATGTAGACCAGGTCTCCTACTCTTTGTTTTATAGTGCCCACTTCCCAAAACGTCATATTATTTTTGTATACTTTAAAAAGTACTTTTTCGCCACAAGAGTAACGTTTTCTAGGAAGTGTAATTGTCTTTTTGAATTTAGCTTTTATTTTAGTGCATTTCCCTAATCCGCCGGAAAACACTTCCGGGAATTTTTCCTTTAGTTCCAGTTTCTCAATTTTGGACGTTGTAGTTTTTTTTCGACAGAACATACTCATTGGACTGTCCCACAAATTGAACTTTTCGATCCAATCTGTATCGAACAAATTTTCAGTATTTTTCATCGCATATGCCCTCAAACATGTAAAATTTCATTGCTGGAAATGGATTAACAAATCAATTTTTTGTTAAAAGAATTTTTTTCCCTTTGGATTAACTTAGTTTTATTATTTAAGATTCTGAAGTACGTATAATATTTATTTACTTTAGTTAGTTAAGTGCCATACGTGATACACGCTTGGGCGATCATGTCTCGAAAGAGACATAGGCAGAAGATTATCCCGCAGTAGGTTGCCATTGCTTTCTGCGGTAGATTGGTTGCCGACCAAGGCTATAGAATCCAATCTGTCCTGTTATTTAACCCATAACTAGAAGGAATAGACGGATTAATACCTTTCCCAAGGGTATTTGCGCGTAGGTGAAGGCAATGAATTTGGCTGGAATTCGAACTCGGCTTCGAGCCGATATTCAATGCACCACAACAACAAATACTTCTCTTAAAATGTTTATTTTTGCACCTGTCACCGAGCGTGCCGTTTTGTTAGTTCTCAATAATGTTGGCTTTTTTAGTCACCTCCACGTATACAAATTTATGATAGTCAAGTCAGATCCACTGTCCAGCTGGAATTTAATTGTTTTATTTAATATTTTCACTTTTACACATTTTAGCAAATTTCCGTCTACGTGATCGCTTAACAGCATCAGTTTTATTTTATTTTTTGTTCTAGAATTTTTTGCATACCAGCAACTTGCTGTTAAATGACCAGCTTTACCGCAATTCTGGCATTTTTTCCTTTCTGAGCGGGCAAAACCTCATCCAGTGTAATTTTCCGCAAATGTAGCATGGACCTGGCGGTGAATTTTCTCGTCTTATAATATGTTTGTCACGATATGTTTTTTTCTTCCTTTCCGGGGAGTGGCGTTTTGATCTGTTCATAATTTTTTTTTGAGCGACTCCCGACTCCTCGATATTCCTCGAGTCACTTTTTACTGATACTACCTTCTGGCAGTCTTCTGCTAATTTTTGGCGGGATAAACCTGGCTCATTTTCTAGTTTGGTTAGAACTCTACGTCTAACTTTCGTGTCTCCGGCTGAGACAAGACCTTGTGCAAATATTAGGCATTTAAAGTCATCAGCAGATAATTCTATTGGTTTGAAATCGTTAACGTATATATTTACCGTAGCGGCAAATGTTAAATAGTCCTGCTGATCTTTGAATAAATTAAGGCGTTTCCATCTGTTATGAAAAAGTGATGTGTTCGGCCCAAATAATTCTGACAGTAGCTTGACTGTTTCTGAGAATTCCAGGTCTGTCGTTTTTCTGGGGAGAATAAAATCAACAAACCTGCTGTGTTCTGCTGTACCTAACTTCCTTAGTAATAACCGCACTTGCTTAGAATTTGGCCAATTATTACAGTCGACGTTAAATAAATCCTCGTACCGCCTATAATAAGCGTTAAAGATTTTTTGTCTTCCGGTACATACTAATAAATTTCCATAGTGCTCCAGATAGCACTTTGAGAAAAAGCTGTATCGTTCTCAGTTTGTTTGCCTTTTAATGATTTAAAAAGTATCTCTTCAATTTTATTTTGTCGTTCCTCGGTCCTTTTAAAGAATTGTTCTTGCAAATCCATCTGTTGTTTATGTATCTCCATAAATAATTGTTGTTGTTGTAATTGCTTCGTCGCTTTTTTGTTGTTGATCCAACTGATTTTTCATTAGCTGAATTATCACTTTTTGTAAGTCTTCCATTTTTTTTTCAAACTCAACACGACCAATTTTTTTGTAAACACGAGATAAAAAAAAAAAAATAATTATAGTTACAGTTTTTTTTTTTGTTTTTTTTTTTCGTAAGACGTACGTCTAAAAGAAAGAGATAGGCTCAAAACAGATCAACTTATAGATTTTTCTGTGACGCCGTTCCGGGCTTGTAAAGAATTTTTTTTTCGACTCTGAATTTTTTCCTTCTCTTTTTTTCTTTATTAGTTACAGGTTATTTTAGATGGAGTAAATATTTTTCCTTTCTTGATGCTTCACGTTTTTCCGACCGATTATTTGTGAGGGGGCGGCTATCCCTTGGTACTTTAAATCCACATTCGAGCGTTGATGTTCGCAATTTCTGTATTTGCTAGTTGAAATGTGGTGATAGTGGTCAAAAAGAAAAGGTTTTCTTTTCTTGCGTGAATTCCTATATTTTTGTCGCTCATTGATATGGCGACTGACTTGAAAAAACGTATTTTTCCTGTCCTCGTGAATTGTTCGAATCTTTCGTCGACAGTTGATATGGCGACTGATCAAAGAAAAGGGTTTCTTTCCCTGCGTGAATTGTTTAAATCTTCGTCGCCAGTTGATATAAACCCGGTATGGGATCATAAAATAATAAGTCAACAAGGTGGGAGGTTAACGAACATATATTACGCCAGGAAGAAATACAAACAAATACAAAGAGTTATAAAGAGGAAAGAAATAATAGCTTGCGCTGAACTGAAGTCGTACTGGGAACCAGAGTCTCTATCGACCTTGTTCACGTCACGCGATAGTCTCACTCCTGCCACGTCCTCAAGAGTAATTAACTCTCGGTTAATATAGGCAAAGAAGAGTCCATTATTAAGTGAGTAACTTCCTCATAACAAAACACATGACCCAGTGGAAATATCGTTGGTTAGTTGCTGTGACTTGACACAAAGACTACCAGATGAGGCTTTACGCAAAGGAATAGAGTTCATATACCCCAGTAATTTTAATAAAGTGTTCGGTTCGAAATTCCAGGCACCTGAAGAAGGCGTACAAAGGCTGAAAATCGTACAAATGGCAACAATAATTCGAACAATGTAAATACTAATATATATATATATATATATATATATATATATATATATATATATATATATATTACTGATTTAGAAGTAAAGTATTTTTTTTTTTCAAATAAGGAAATCTGGCCAATCTGTGAATATCGGACTCTTAGCAAACATGGAAGATACCTGTGCTGACATGTATTTGTCTTGCTCGGGTTTTCATGCATGCGGAACAGTGATACATTTCAGTGATACTTTTTTAAGCATACGTCATCCCAGATTGAATATAGTGATTTTAGAGAAAGAAAGAAATGTAAATAATTGTACAGAAAAGAAAAGAAAAAAAGAGGGAAAGTAATAAGAAAAAAACAACTATGAATTAATTAGAAAGAAAGAAAGAAAGAAAGAAAAAAAGAAAGAAAGAAAGAAATTGTAAACAAAAATAAAATAAAAACAGGAGTAGGATAGGGAATGAAAACAAGATAAAGAAGAAAATCAATGAAAAAGAAAGGAAGAAACAAAAGCTACTCACGAAGAAAGTTTAGGAAAAAATAAACTTATAAAAGTGGAAAAATTTAAAGGAAAGTGATAACGTAGAAAAGAAAGAAAGAAAGAAAGAAAGAAAGAAAGAAATTGTAAACAAAAATAAAATATAAACAGGAATGGGAGAAGGGACGAAAGACATAAAAAAAAAAGAAAAATTAACAAGAAACGAAAGAAAGCAAACACTTCTTCCGAAGAAAATTAAGTGAAAAATAAACCAATACAAAGGATGGGGGGAAATGGAAAGGATAAAGACGATAATAAGAAGCAAAATGGTTAACAAAGAAAGAAAGAAAACAGAAAAGAAGGAAGAAAAAAAAAACAAGAAACATAGCATATCGAAAATGCATCATAAAAGCAAAGTTAGAAGTGGTATAAATTAAAGAATAAACCAATATAAGACATAAATTAAAAGAATAAAAGAACAGACAATACTGGAATAAGAAGATAAACAAAAAAGCGAATAACAGAATAAATGAATGAACAAAAGAATAAAAGAATAGATATAAGATTTCACAAAGAAATGTTAAAGATGCTAAGAATCAGACGAACAGAGAAATGAAACAGCTGAATGAATATGAAAAAAAAAACTTAATCGAAATATGTTGAACAACAAAAATAAAACTACAAAAGAAGTAGCAAATTCAGGATAAACAAATGATTATCGAGAAACATCCAAACGGACAATTTTCAATCCTGTAAGCAGTTTTTCTTCACCCACCATTCGACGTTGTTGGCTGTCAGGAAAAGATAATCGAGAAACCAGAAAACCCGACATTGACTTCTCTTTCACTTATCCTTCTGCTATTTCTCTCTTATCTTTATTTCAGGCTGCAAAAGGACAAATACTTGTGAATGGGCAAGAAAATGAACCCTCGAAATGAAGAATTACAAGCTTGACTGATTCTGTTCGGATCGAAATGGCTTCGTCGGTCCCAGAATGTCAGAACGCGCCGACTAACGTAATATATTGGTAATGGTTGCTAATATTGTAGCTGCACTGGGAAGTCGTTATAATGAATCGGTTAGTTCAGAAAGGATTTAGAATTGGAAGGGCTGGCCTTGAAGACGTTGATAGGAAGACAAGAATATAATCAAGAAGAAGAAGAAGAAGTAGAATGTGATGTGTAAAAGAAAGTGGAAGCGAAATAGGAAGAAAGAACGAATATAAAAGAAAAGAAAAACAAAACGAAAAAGGAAGGAAAGGAAACTTGAAAGGAAGAGAAAGACAAAAAGATGAGGGAGAGGGGAATCACTCCAAAAAGTATGCAAATTAAAAGGTAGCATGAAAAAAAAAAAAAGAAAAAAGTGACATGAACAAAAAGTAGAAACAAAAACAATTTCGATAAAAAAAAAGAGTACCAAGAGAAAATATATAAAGAAAAATTTGATAGGAAGAGAACCAATAAAATATGAAAAGAATTATTAAAAGAAAGAAAGAAAGAAAGAAAGAAAGAAAGAAAGAAATACGTTGTACACTCAGAAAGGAAAAAGAAAAATGAAGAAAATGACAGAGGAAAAACGTCACAATCTTTCCCTGTTTAGGATGTGGTTTCCGGCTTTCTCTTTTCCAATCTTTTTACTCTTTTCTTTTTTTCTTTTTTTTCTTTTTCAATTGGAGTAGATAGACTAAACTATCGCCCGGTTCACACTCCACCCACGTATATTGAACAGGTGAAGAGGCTCATCCGTTGTTCCCTGTTTAGGATGTGGTTTCCGGCTTTCTCTTTTCGAATCTTTTCACTCTTACGTAGCCCCCTGCACAGCAGTGGCGTTACCGCCTTGCTTGGGGTGATATGATTTAAAAAAAAACATATGAGAAAAAAGTAGTGACGGACGTGCGTTGTGGTGCAGTGGACAGTACCACAAAGTACATCCATCACTAAACGCTTACAGCACCTTGTATTCTCAAGTGGTCACCCATCTAAGTACCGACCAGGTTCAACATTGCTTAACTTCGGTGATCGAGTAGGAACCGGTGTATTCGACGTGATAGGCCGTAAGCCGTAAAGCCATGATAAAAGCAAAGGAAATAATGTTTAAGAAAGGAAAATATTACAAAAATAATAAATAAATAAAATTAAAGAGAAAAACAAAGGATAGATAAAGAAGGGAGAGTCTGATGTGATGAAAACACAATAAAACAATAGCATAGCTGAAAGAGATTTCTTTTTAAAAAGCTCGAAGAGAAAAGTGAAAAGAGAAATGAGCGATCTGATCAGAAAAAGAAATTACATTAATAGAGGAAAATCATTGTGTTGTAAATAAAGACAGATCCTCAAAACAGAGTCTGGTATTCACATACGCACAAATACCCTTGGGAAAGCTATTAAACCGTCTCCTCCTTCCAGTTATGGGTTAAATAACAGGACAGATTGGGTTCTATAGCCTTGGTCGGCAACCAGTCTACCGCAGGAAGCAATGGCAACCTACTGCGGGATAATCTTCTGCCCAGTCAGTCATGTCTCTTTCGAGACATGATCGCCCAAGCGTGTATCACGTATGGCACTTTAACTGACTGACCTCTTAATTTGTGGAAACGACTCTCAGGAGGATAATTCCCCGATCACTAAAATCTTAAAGCGGTCAAGTCTAGGGTTAACTATTATTTTACCCACACATACTCGTGCTTCTTAACTGTTACTTCGTGGAAACAACTCCTACGAAGATACTTCCCTGATCACTACAATGTTAAACAATTCAAGTCTAGATTTAACCGTTATTTTCCACAAATATCCTAACTTTGTGGAACTGACTCCGAAGAAGATGCTGCCCCAATCATTACACTTTTAACCAGTTCAAGTCTAGTGTTAACCGTTATCTTCCACACACATCTGCATAAGCTACAACTTTCCCTCTATAACTCTCTACCTTGAGTGGCCCTCAGGTCTTGTACAACACAACAATTGTCTGAGAAAACCTTTTTTAACTTCCATTTTCATGGAGAGTGACTAATTGCACCTTCTTCAACTAACGTCTTCCTCTAGCATAAAATCTAAAGAGTAGATTGAATCAGCTAATTTCCTGAAGCAATTAGAGGACAGATTTCATGTTAGAGTTCTGAAAAAGAGCTGTAATATCCTAGAGGAGTTAGAAACCCTTCCGGGATTTATTAACGATATGTACAATCTTAATAATATAAGATGCGCAGATGAAAATGTGTTGATGGTAGACACAGAAGGAAAAGTACAGGTAATCCAAGACAATGTAGTCAAGGAAAGCCAGAAGAACGGACGAACTATCAATTGTAAGAAGACGGAATTTATGGTTATCAGTAAGAGAAGCATATTCTGATTCAAGACGGAAACGTCAAAATCAAGTATGTTTACATATTTGGGAAGTATTTTAACAGAGGTTGATAAATGTGACAGCTAAATCAGAAAGCACATTGGAATAGTACAAACTGGATTCCTAAAGTTAAGTAAAGTAATAAGAAACGGGAAAATTTCATTAGAAACTAAGACGAAACTGCTGAATTGCTCTATAATATCCGCACTCGGATATGATAGTGAATGCAGCACTATTTCCTCCCAAATGAAGAGAAGACTGGCGGCAACAGAAATATTGTTCAACAGAAGGATGCTGAGAATACTATGAACTGAGGAAGTAAGAAACGAAGTCTTAAAGAAGATGGAAACAAAAAGTTCACCAACTCAAAATCAGAAAGAGAGAGCTGAAAGACTTTTAACACATAATGAAGATGGAAGGCTTGGAGATGTTGACACTCACAAAACATATCGAAGTAAGGTGAATAGATGATGGAACTGGTGGTGGGTACAAAGATAAAAAGCCAAACATTGCTAAGAGCTTCAATGGTTTGGGAACTTGTGGAGAGCCACGTTCGCTCACATTTTGAATGAACTAGATTGATGTCTGATAAGTAAGCGGCAAACCCTTACTAATACCACCTGTTTTTCTTTTTCATTACTCAATCAGGATGTAGACAACCATGGCTCTCCATAGCTTCCTATCGTTTATACAAGCCCCTTAGATTTGTTACTCTATTTTTCATCCTGTCCAACTTAGCTGTCAAATTCTGCAAACCTTCTTTGGTCATTATGGCTCCAGAAATTGCTATATGCTTCTAAATACAAGTCTCCTTTTGTTTACATTTTCCTTAAAGCATCTTAGTTTCTCATATGATCAGTATTCTCGGCATCTTTCTGTGGAACCCAAACTTCAAGTTTCCACTTCATTCTAAATAAATGTTCCCATAAGAAGACATGACGTAGCAGTGTGACACTCTTTTTAGTTGTTTTGTTTTTGTTTCCTTAATACTTTAAGTTGTGGAAAGCATCTTTCTATGTTTATTATTAATGGTAAACAATTAAAATACTATTATCATTACTATAATACTACTCACACGAAGGTGCCCTCAAAATTGTCGCATTTGTTCGACCCGTGCACAATCGTATAATCACCTCTCTAAGAACGTGGCCTAAAGCTACGGGAATAACATTTGCACATCTGCAAAACAGTGAGGAACTGATTTCCATAATGTTTTAAAATCGAATTCCTCCAAACAAGATAGCAAAGCCACTAAGACACAAAGGGGTTACTAGATGTGTAAATATTATTATAGAAGAGGAACATTACTCAGGACAGAGGACAATCAAAGAGTAACACGGAAAACAATAAATTGCGATTGATATTGCGTTTAAGTTTTTGAAGATTAAAGTTTCTGAAAAGCATCAAGCCAGAAGAGAGTTCCACAAGAGAGAAAAAGAAACTGTTAGCATAGAACTTACGGTTACATCTAGCCGTGTCAAGCTGATTAAAGCTCGACGCCAATCTAGTACTGCGGTTAAATTCATAAAGTTGGGCTACCATAGCAAAGAGCTCATCCATGAAAGTATTTTTAGAAAAAGCACAGGGAAGCAACATTATAACCATAGGAAATTGACTGAGGCTGAGATGCCAGGCAAGGATCAATAATATTGCAAATTATGATTTGGATTTTATCAAGAATCTATAAATAAATATTAGGAGCACTAGACCATATGTAGCAGTAATATTCTAAGTATTTTCGAATGGTAGACTTATAGATATGTACATTAGATTCTGGAGAGAAAAATTGTCTAGCACGACATAGTAAACCACCTTTTCAAACAGTCAGTCAGTCAGTCAGTTAAGTGCCGTACGTGATACACGCTTGGGCAATCATGTCTCGAAAGAAACATGACTGACTGGGCAGAAGATTATCCCGCAGTAGGTTGCCATTGCTTTCTGCGGTAGACTGGTTGCCGTCCAAAGCTATAGAACCCAATCTGTCCTGTTAGTTAACCTATAACTCGAAGGAATAGATGGATTAATACATTTCCCAAGGGTATTTGCGCGTAAGTGAATGCAATGAATTCAGTTGTAATTCGAACTCGACTCCCCGATTTCTTGTTCTTAGCCGATATCGAAATCACCACAAAGCACATCAAACAGTAGGCATATATAATCTTTCCACTTTATTATTTTTTTAGCAGCTGACCTAGCAATGGATCCAATGTAATCTTTCCACTTCATTTTAGTCAAGAATGTTTGCCTGAGAAGACGTAACGAGTCACTCTATTGGGGATTGTCCAAGTCAGGACAATTTGCTGGATGCAGTAAGGCATCACAACCATAAAACTGGGGTCTGTCTTTTGTTAGTTTGGTTGTGTAGTATGGTGGCATTGTGATAAGACCCTTAGATAAACAATCTGATCTTTTTCAACACCTTCCTCTAGTCTAAACAGTATTTTACAGTTACTGACTGAGTTCACTATCTGAAGTTCCGGTAAGAAGTATCACAACAGGTAATTGTCACATAATCGAAAGAACACAGTTGGTATCATTATTTCCTTAGCTGACAACGAAACTTTGAATTTCGGGAAAGTCATTGACGATGGGGTGATAGAATCAACTTTTTTCTTCACGATACAGGTTACATGACTCGTTATTTTATACTCTAAATATTCCTCATCAATTCCTTCTACTGTTCCAAAAACACGAAATAAGTGCTGAAAATTGTTTTCTTCAGCCAACTGCTTTGGTCTTGCTCTTAACATGACAGAAATCATATTAAATCTCCCACCTCAATGTTTGTCTATTGTTTTAAAAAGGTCATCATCTTTGTTGTGACGTCACAGACACTTGCGCGCAATATTATGGCTATACTGCTGTTCCAAGAAGTATTGCATACTCCTGGTACTTTTTGTTGACAGTTTTCACAGTGTTTTAATTCCGACCAATTGATACAACAATTGCGCTTATTTTGCTGATATCACTCTAATTACTCAAGGCAAAATTGTCTTTGTAGATTTACGCTAATACGTAGCTACTTTTCGAACCTCCATCGAATAAATAAGAACAAAAACCCGTTTGTCTTCTGCAGAGCACTCGAAGATTTCTGCTATTACACAGCTCAAGAATTTCTTGCTTGATTTGAAAGAGATATTCTCAAAGCTTTAAAAGTTCACTATTACAGAGAATAAGAACACTCTTGATTCTACTATATGGCAGAAATTTCTTGGTGGATCTCAAAAAGGTCTTCCCATTGCTCTAATGATTTCGCTATTACTCACAACAGATATTTTGCAATTGTTCTCATTGATAATTTTTTGGTACTCTAATTTTTTATCGATCGACTTTAACAACCAATTTTAGTTCGCCATCAAAAACAGATGTTCTTGTGGACCTCATAGAGCTAAGGGCAACGCTATAACCACTAGTAAACTTTTCTCTTGATTCAGAAAGAGTACTTTAAACGAGGTATATTTTTATTCACATTGTTTTAAAGTTGCCTAGATTGACATTTATAAAATAAATTAAATTTGTGACTGAAGATTTAGAGGTTAAAAAGTCTTGGTCACGTCGCTGTTAAAAGTTCAGATATTTTTCTTTATTTCGTTTATTGATCGTTATTTTAAATTAAGTTACTTTATTGAATTTTGCTTGATCTTCAGGTTTCAGCTCTGGCCAAAGAAAACTTTTTAGTCAGTCGCCTTTGATCGATAAAAACTATCATTTATATCCGTATAATTAATTGGTAAAAAACTGTCTTCTACTTCATTTCTTTATTTTCACTACTAGTTTATCTTTACTATTTTTATTCCTATCGATTTTCTTTTCTTTTTTCTTTCTTGTCTTACTCCTTTATACATATTTAATTTCTTTTTCTTCTTCCATGTGACCTGTCCTTTCAGTACGTAGGTGATCATGGCTTTCCACGTCTCCCTATCTCTGGTTGCTCTTAGCACACCTTCTCCTGTTGCACCATGCAACTTTCGTTCCATCATCCACCTGATTAGGTCCTTCAAATATGTTATTCCTTCCTTTCCCCTGTCTCGTTTTCCTTCTATGTGGCCTGTTAGTATCAGGTTCTCCAAGCCCTTCTTCCTCATCCAGAAATTTCAGCTGTCTTTTCCTGATGCTCAGTATTAATTTCCTTTTCGTTTCCATCATTTCCAAAACCTCATCATTGCTCACATGCTCGATCCATGATATTCGCAGCATCCTTTTGTAGAACCACATTTCAGTTGCTTCAAGTTTTTCCTTCGTCTTTGATGATATTGTCCAGCATTCAGTGCATACTGAAGAACTGACATCACATAGCAGTTCAGTACACTTGTCGTTGTTTCTAGCGAAATTTTCCTGTGTTTTAATACTTTACTCGAAGGAACGCTTCCTTCGCCATGCCAATTCGACTTCGGATCTCTGTGTCGCACATTCCGTCTTCTGTTATAACACTTCCCAGGTATTTAAATTATTGTACCTGCTTGATTTTACTATCCTTTACCTGTATTTGGCATATTAAGCTGCCCGTTTTACTTATGACCATGCATTCGGTTTTCTTGCAGTTTATTTGTAGTCCTTTCTTGTTACTCTCTTCAGCTATCTTCTGTATCTTGGCACTATCTCTTTCATGCTATTTTTTTCTTTAATCTTTTGTTTCTTTCTTGCTTTTTCAATTAACGCTTCTTCAGTGTTCTTTCTTTTCTTTTTCTCTTTTTATCATTCTTTCCCACTCTTCCTGTGTTGCTCTTTCTTCTCTTCCTTGTTATCATACATGGTCAGGGGCTCCGCTGTTCATCTCAGTGTCCTTGACAGGCACCAAAGGAGAATCAGTAATGTGATAGGTACCGACTTGGCGGCTCGACTACAGCCGCATTTTTTTTTAATCGTATCACCCCGAGCAAGGCGGTAACGCCACTGATGTGCAGGGGGCTACGTAATAGTGAAAAGATTGGGAAAGAGAAAACCGGAAACCACATCCTAAACAGGGAACAAAGGATGGGCCTCTTAACCTGTTCAATAGACGTGGGTGGAGTGTGAACCGGGCGATAGATAGATCTATCTACTCCAATTGAAAATAAAAAGTGAGAAGATTGGTAAAGAGAAAGCCGGAAGCCACATCCTAAAAAGGGAACAAGGGATGAGCCTATTAACCTGTTCAATAGATGTGGGTGGAGTGTGAACCGGGCGATAGATAGCTCCATCTACTCCAATTGGAAAAAAAGTGAGAAGATTGGTAAAGAGAAACCCGGAAACCACATCCTAAACAGGGAACAAGGGATGAGCCTCTTAACCTGTTTAATAGACGTGGGTGGAGTGTGAACTGGGCGATAGATAGCTCTATCTACTCCAGCTTTCTCACCGACGGGATGTGGTTCTCCTCTGACGGTTCTATAGATATTTTCATGACTTCTGCTTTGACGAACTTAAGTTACTGGTGCCTCTGCCACAGGAGTTTACTCGTGCAACCAGACTGGTAACTGGGTCCCAATTAGATCAACCAAATGCAGACGACAATTCTACTCCATGAGCTTCTTTTCTTGCACTTCCCGCCTGTGGAACTCTCTTCCATATTCTTGCTTTCCTTTCAACCTCCAGGAATTTAAATGCAATGTCAATACCCATCTCTAAACCACTCCAGTTCTTTCTACATCACCTTGTATATCTTTTCCTTTCTCCCTACTTTTGCAAATGTCATCACATCTGTATTCCTATCCTTCTTTTGCTCCTTTCTCTGACACCCCCTGTAACGGTTTCGTTTTTCTCTTTATTCTCCTCCTATCTAATCTCTTACTTTTATGTAGTCCTGTGCATCAGTAGACTGAAAGAAAAATGAACACAAACACCTTGCCTTATATATATATATATATATATATATATATATATTATCGATTTTCTGCACTATTGTAAGAACTGCAACCTTGAAACTTCTGAATATCGTTTCTTATGTCTTTGTCTATGAGTGTATCAAATTTGATTAAAATCGGACCACACATTCTATAACCAGATTTTTTCGATTATCGATTTTCGATATTTATCGGGGGTACTTCGACACAAACCCTAACTAAGAACACTCGCAGACGCTTGTAGTACAAGTGTTTAAATTTTCAAGAAAATCGGTTCAGCAGTTTCGGAGTCTATAGGTAACGGATACACACGCAGACAGACCAAGTTCCATTTATAACTAAGTTTAGATATTTGACGGCATATAAGACGCATGTATATCTAAAACACACCCCAATTTCAGCAGGGCTAATCAAGAAAAAATAATAGTTAATAAAATTATTAGTAAATAGTACAGCCTAGGCTATATCAACCCTTATGATTTTTGGTTAAACAACCAATGATTACAATTAAGCCCAAAATAATAAGAAAAAAAACACGAACGTCTAAATCCTAATTGTATCCAAAGGTAAGAAAACAAAATAAAAATTAAGCATTTGGCACGTAGAAGAATTTTAAATGATATATTTAGTAAAAAAAAAAAATCAAGTGCGCCTTATACGCTGTCAAATATGGTAATATCACTTTCTCTTTTTCCTTTGTGTCATTTCTTTCAGTTTTTTATTTTCTTCCTTGTTTTATGCTTTTCTGGCCTTACTTTAATTCTATTTTTCTTTTATGCTCAAATTTTATTCAGTTCTCCTTTTCGTTTGTCATCTTTCTTTAATTTCTCCCTCCTTCTTTTCTTCATTTTTCCTTCTTTCCTCCTTTAGTTCTTTTATTTTTCTTTCTTTCATGTCTCCTTCATTCTTTTATTTATTTTAATTATTCCTTCCTTCCTTCCTTCCTTCCTTCCTTCCTTCCTTCCTTCCTTCCTTCCTTTGCTATTTGTTCTTCTTTACTTGCGTTCTTCCTTCTTGTCTTCATTTTCCTTCCTCCTTTCGTTCCTTCATTTTTCTTTCTTTCTTTCTTTCTTTCTTTCTATCTTTCTTTCTTTCTTTGCTATTTGTTTCTCTTTACTTGCGTTGTTTTTTTCTCTTTTCTTCACTTTTTTACTTTTTTCTTTACCTCTATTTGTTCATTCGTTCCTTCCTCTCTTGTTTTCTCCTTTCCTTCCTTCCGCCTTCCTTCCTTCCTTCCTTCCTTCCTTTTCATTTTTGCTTCTAATTCTTCAACTGTCAGACGGTGACAAATCTAGTTTGACAGAAAATTTTGATCTAACATTAAATGTGATCACCCCGGGACCTTTTAAGACCTTCCCTCCTGTCCGCCATTTCTTTCTTTCTCACTCACCGCATCTTTCTGCAGTTATACGTTGTCATTTTTATTGCGCCGCCTGTGTATATAAACTTTCATTTCACTCATACTTAATACATGAGGACATATCCTTTCACGCTTGCATAGACATATATACATACGTATCGCCATATATGCACACTAATGTATAAACACCAAATTTCATACACATACTTTAAGTACGTATATATTTATCGCTTATACATAAATTTGTGTAATACAAAAATTAACTTAATATAAGGCTCGAGAGCCTCTCAATTACAATCAAAATAATAACGATGAATGTGGTGTGCGATATTGAAGACGTTTATAGAATATTAAGATTAAGAATCTAGATAAGAATTGGCACTTGATTTGAAGCACTTACGTGAAAACATGTTCTGTGGAACTTTCTTATATTTAAGATATGGAAGAAATGATAGTGATTTGATTTCATGGAAGCAGTATAGCACACCCCAGGTGTAAAAGTCTGAACTAGTGAAACTAAAAAATGAAGTTTATCTGAAATTTTGCGAGAAAAATAGCGATAGAGTAGAGACAGGTTTGTGCGCACGTCAGTGAAGATACGACCTATCGTTCTAAGGTTAACATCATTTCTAAGTTCTTAAATAGCCTCGTCAGATCTAGACTCATATCGATATTATGTATGACTGCTAACTCTTTCAAAAATGTCCAACTATCGTCTGTATAGAACTACTGTCTCTGATCAATGGTTTTAAGCAAACGAATCCTATACGCTTTAAACCTAAAGAATTCCTTCTCTTGAGAGGCGTCATTTATTAGGTCTTATAGACTTGCCCGACAGAATACGAAATATCTTTAATCATTTCACCCTTAAGCTAAGTAGTAAAACTAATAGCACACAGGAGGTTACAAGGTGTGAAAATGAAAGAGAATGAAAAGACTGAGAATGGCAGAATTGAAAAAAGGACATAAAAAAGAAATAGCGTTCAAGATGACGGACGTTGCATTTAAATTTTAAAGATTGTATTTGTCTATATTTCTGAGATGAGGTAGTATTTACAGTATTTACATTATTCGACAATATGAGCCCTGGTAAAAAATACTAAAGAAAACCATTAATATCAAAATACTAGAGAAAACCATTAACATCAAAATATTGCAATATGAACTCTGGTAAAAAAGGGTTACTGGACATTAAGTTTATAAGTCCCAAAACTTCAGTTGTTCTTGTCCTTAGCCCAGTGGATATAGACTTAGGTTAGTTCCTGTGACTTAACCCAAGGAGTTGTGAGTTCAATACCAGGCTATAGCAGTGGTGAAAAAGTAACTTATAGGCTAACAGATGATGCTCTACACAAAGGAATAGAGTTCATATACCCCAGTGATTTTAATAAAGTGTTCAGTTCGAAATTCCTAGCAACTGAAGAAGGCATACAATGGCCGAAACATCGTACAAATGGCAACAAAGATTAGGACAATAATTCGAACAATGTAAATACTATACTCTTCAAAAATTAATTGAGTTCTTTCGGTCCTTATATACAACACGTTAAAGTTTCCTTTTTCTGATTCCATGTACCTATGGCTTAGAGGGTAGCGACTCCGACTGACACCAAATCGGTCGAGTTTCGATCCCGGCTGTGATACAGCGAAACAGACATGTATGTGGATGACTAATATACTATGCTCTCTAGAGAAGAAATTCTTTAAAACATTTTCCACTTCTGCGATATTATGTGTGACTCTTCAGAAATGAATTGAGTTCTTTCGGTGAATGGCATGTGTTTCCACTGCTTATGTACAACACATATAAAATTCCCCTTCTCTTATACCATGCGCCTATGACTTAGTGGGTAGCGACTCCGATTGACACGAGATAAGTCGAGTTTGGATCCCGGCCAGAAGCAAGTGGATGCGTCTAACCACACTCATACAGCGAAACAGGCGTGTATGTGGATGACTAATATTTATAGATATATTACTGATTTAGAAGTAAAATATTTTTCTTCAAATAAGGAAATTTAGCCAATAGAACTCTTGTGTGAATAACGGACCATTAAAATTTGGTACAAAAATGCACGTGGTATATGCAGGCTTTTGTTATTTTGTCATATCTACTCTTAGCAAAACATGGAAGATACCTGTGCTGACATGTATTTGTCTTTGCTCGGATTTTCATGCATGCGGAACAGTGATACATTTCAGTGATACTTTTTTAAGCATACGTCATCCCAGATTGAATATAGTGATTTTAGAGAAAGAAAGAAATGTAAATAATTGTACAGAAAAGAAAAGAAAAAAAGAGGGAAAGTAATAAGAAAAAACAACTATGAATTAATTAAAAAGGAAGAAAGAAAGAAAGAAAGAATGAATGAATGAATGAATGAAAGAAAGCAAATGTAAACAAAAATAAAATAAAAACAGGAGAAGGGAAAAATAAACTTAAAAAAGAAGAAAAATGGAAAAAAAGGATAACGTAGAAAGAATGAAAGAAAGAAAGAAAGAAAGAAAGAAATTGTAAACAAAAATAGAAAAAAAACAGGAGTAGGATAGGAAATGAAAACAAGATAAAGAAGAAAATCAATGAAAAAGAAAAGAAGAAACAAAAGCTATTCACGAAGAAAGTTTAGGGAAAAATAGACCTAAAAATGAGGTAAAAATGGAAAGGAACGTGATAACGTATTAAAGAAAAAAAGAAAGAAAGAAAGAAATTGTAAACAAAAATAAAATAAAAACAGGAGTAGGATAGGGAATGAAAACAAGATAAAGAAGAAAATAAATGAAAAAGAAAGGAAGAAACAAAAGCTACTCACGAAGAAAGTTTAGGAAAAAATAAACTTATAAAAGTGGAAAAATTTAAAGGAAAGTGATAACGTAGAAAAGAAAGAAAGAAAGAAAGAAAGAAATTGTAAACAAAAATAAAATATAAACAGGAATGGGAGAAAGGACGAAAGACATCAAAAAAAAAAAAAGAAAAATTAACAAGAAAATTAAGTGAAAAATAAACCAATACAAAGGATGTGGGGAAATGGGAAGGATAAAGACGATAATATAAGAAGCAAAATGGTTAACAAAGAAAGAAAGAAAACAGAAAAGAAGGAAGAAAAAACATATCATATCAAAAATGCATAAGAAAAGAAAACGTTGGATAGTATAAATAAAAGAATAAACCAATATAAGAAATAAACTTATGACTTCTAATCGTGGATTTACAAAATAAAAGGTAATAAAAGGTTCGGTTCGAAATTCCTAGCTGAAGAAGGCCGGAGCCTATATTAGCCGAAAGGGGTACAAATGGCAACAAAGATGAGGACAATAGTCAGAATAATGCAAATACTTTCAGTGAAGAAAGAGTTCGGAATAAATTTTTCACAGCTGATAGTGAGAGAAAATAAACTGTTAGAGTAGAAATGGCGGTTGCATCTAGGGTTCTAGAAGATGGCGTTTGACATTGCATTTAAATTTTTGAAGATTGTAGTTATCAGGGAAGCAAGATATAGGAAGTTATGTCCACGGGCAAGAAGGTCAAGAAAATTAACTATTGAGTAAAAGTGGCGATTGTATCCAGCTAATTCAACAGTAAAATGGTGGGACCTAAATGACCATCTAGTAGTACGCTTAGAGTCATGTAGACGGGTGACTAGAAAAGCTCATCATGGCAGTTGCCATGGAAATATTTATAGGAAGAAAGAAGTCACGTTTCTTGAATAAAAACTGTTATAATTTTTTTTTTTTTTTTTAGCAACAAGTATTTCATTTATCTTATTCGCCATTTTCGCAGTTTGTTTTTACGGTTGTAAGACGCGTTCCAGAAGATGAGCAAAATACTAACACACAGGAAAATCTCAATAGAAACGAAGAAAAGAGTGCTAGACTGCTACGTGATGTCAGTTCTTCAATACGGTAGTGAATGCTGGACAATATCATCGAAAATGAGGACAAAACTGGAAGCGGCCGAAATGTGGTTCTACAGAAGGATGCTACGGATATCGTGGACTGAGCATACAAGCAACAACGAGGTGATTAGAAAGAATGGCAACAAAAAGGAAATTGATGCTGAGCATCAGGAAGAGACAACTGAAGTTCCTGGGACATGCAATGAGGAAGGAGAGCCTGAAGAACCTGATACTGACTGGACAGATAGAAGGAAGGAGAGACAGAGGAAGGCGGCGGATGACATATTTGCAGGTCCTGATCAGGTGGATGATGGAACGGGGGTTGCCAGGAGCAACAAGAGCAAACATACTAAGAGCCACAAGGGATAGGGAGACGTGGAGAGCCATGATCACCTACGTCCTGAAGGGACAGGACACATAGAAGAAGAAGAAGAAGAAGATAGCAGAGTAGATCGAAAAAAGTAGATCGAAAAAAGAAAAAAGCTTTCGACAAGATTCGGAAGGATACTCATTTTGAATGTCGCAGTAGGCTAATTCTTTATTTAAATTTTATGGTCTGACATTTTCGAAAAGAAAGCAACTAAAATGAAAACGAAAGAAAGAATGGTAGAAAAATCAACATATATAAAATATATATCAGGTTCGAAAAAACGTAGCGTTTTTCTAAGTAAATGTCAAAGACAATATTTATATATTTGTACATAGATTTATTCAATCACTTGTGCCATATTGGTCACTACATTTCCCCATCTTTGAGGCAGCCTCATTATTCTATCCCCCTAGAACTGGACATCTTCCTGACTGATGAATTCATTTTAATTAGCTTTCAAATAATTGAAATACTTCACACTGAAATCATTTTGTAGGGCTCGAGATAAGCGGTGATCTGATGATTGAAAATCAAATGATTACAGAGGGTCAATCAGAATATCTCAAGGGGTAACTATTTCTACCAGTTTTGTAAAGAGACATCAGGTTGGTATTGTCATGATTGAAGACAATATTTTTCCAATTCGCCAATTCACGACACTTTTCAATTGCTGTTTTTTTTTTTATCGATATCAGAGTTTGATTTCAATGGATTTCATAATGCACAATGCATTTCCAAATATGCTAAACTAGCAGTATAGCCCGGCGTTGCTCAGGTGCAATGAAAGTTTTAAAACTAATCCATGGTGCTGGAGCTCAGACACTTTGGACGTTGGCATGAAAGACTAAAAAGCAATAGTTGTTTCCAGTTAAAGCAAAACCGCAGACAAAAGAATGGATGTAAGTCAAATTTTGATTTCCTGCTATCGATATCAAATATATTTTTGTCGTAAACTGAATTATGAAGGCTAAATAAATCCTCTGAGTAAATAGTATCATGGCTGAGACTAAGAACTACAATTATACCTACTTAGAGCCAAACCCTAAACAAAAACTAAAATAAAAGGGCTGAAAAAATACAGACATACAGGCAGATAAACAGACACACACACAAACATCTTGCCTTAGATATATATATATATATATATATATATATATATATATATATACTAGCAGTATAGCCCGACCTTGCTCGAGTGTAATGAAAACTTTTATATATATATTATCGATTTTCTGCACTATTGTAAGAACTGCAACCTTGAAACTTCTGAATATCGTTTCTTATGTCTTTTCTATGAATGTATCAAATTTTATTAAAATCGGACAACTCCTTCTATAACCCGATTTATCGATTATCGATTTTCGAAATTTGTCGGGGGTACCTGGACACAAAACCTAGCTAAGAACACTCGCAGATGCTTATAGTACAACTGTGTAAATTTTCAAGAAAATCGGTTCAGCCGTTTGGTAGTCTATAGGTAACGGACGCACACACAGACCCACACACACAGATAAAGTTCTACTTATTACCTAAGTTTAAATAGTGCATCACTTTCTTCAGATGCGGAAGTGATTAACATTGACTATTTTCCCGATATTTTGCATTCCACCTTGTTGTAGACAATTTTTCATTGCCTGTAATCGATCTAAGTTCGGTTTGTTCGTTTTGTTTTACGGCGTATAACCTCAATGGGTAACTTAATGACGACAAGATTTTTACAGCTGATTCTTATGAATAGAATATGTGATTCTTTGTAAAAAAATGTCAGTTTGTAGATCAGGTTTCATTGATATATTTTCGTAAAGAAGGTTTGGTCGAAACTCAGGTGTATTACTGGAATATATATATTTTTTTGATTCAAAAATATGTTGCAGTTAATATTTTTTCTTCAAAAATGTATTGTTGGAAATATTTTTTCTTCGTTAATATATTACTGGTAATATTTTTTCTTGATTAATATATTACTGCTAGCATTTTCTTCTCCAGAAATTATTGCTGGAATGTTCACAATAAAATCTATTTTTTCTGCCTTCATAGTGTTTTGACCCAAGTTTAGTGGTCAACTATTTAGCACCTAACAGGTGCTATAAGCGCGGGTCAGTGTGGAACTGGAAACAACAGCTATTAAGAGATGGATCCATGCTCCTCAATACCTCCCAATTGCTGCGAGATATAGTTTATCGTCAAAATCAGGACTTTTGTGATCGTTCTAAACAAGTCTACCAGAAAAAGTAACGAGAAAATCTTCTGCCCAATCAGTCTTGTCTCTTTCGAGACATGATCGCCTAAGCGTGTATCAGGTATGGCACTTAACTGACTCAGTGACTATATTGGCGGCAAAAGTCTCATTGGTTTACAGCTGAAATGACTAGACGTAACAGCATGTTGCATGCTAACAGTTTCTTCTATCGCACTTTGTGGAACCCTTTTCTGGCTTCTCGCTTCCCAGTGAACTTTGATCTTCAAAACTTTATGTGCAATGTTAATCATTAACTTCTGTCTTATTAATTATTTTCTCTTTTCCTCATACTTCCTAACACTCAGTAACTCCTTGAGATTTAGTTTCTTTATTGTTTGATTTGGAAGAAAAAAAGGACCTCATACATTTTAGTGTTCCCTGTGAAATCGAGATACAATTCAGAAATTCACAATGGAACGACTACGTTGAATCTATAGGTGCATCTACTGCTAGGAAAGTTGAACCACTGTCGGGCCAATAGTTTTTCACGTCAGAATCCATTTTGCACATTTATAAACCAACCATTCATTCGTGCATTGAATATTGATGGCATATCTGATTTGTCAAAAAATAATTGCTTTTCGAACAGGTTTTAAAGAAACCTTTCACTCACACATTTATTTCAGGTATTAAAAATTGGCGTTAATTGGTCATGTGCCATCGATCTGAACAAGTGATAATCAGACGGGGGCAATGTCTGGTCAATACGGCCGGTGTGGTAGGACTTCCAATTTAAGCGTTTCCAAGTTGGCTTTCATCTGTTTTGCAACATTTTTTCTTCAATGCTCAGCTAACACGCATCACTTATAATCGATAGCAATCTTCTGTGACGGTTTCGGTCGGTTTGAGCAGCTCATAATCACCCTGCTGATCCCACCAAATGCAGGGAAAAAGTTTTGAACCATGGATATTCGGCTTTGCCGCCGATATTGATGCATGGCCGAACTAACCTAATGATCTTCTACGCCTAGGTTTATCGTAGTGTATCCACTTTTCATCGCTGGTCACAATACAAATAAAAAACTATTCCTTTTACGCCGTTAAAGCAGCTGTTCACATGTGACAAGACGCCGTTCGACTTCTCTCAACTTCAACTCTTACGGTAGCCAATATCCTTTTCAATCATTCCTAATGCTTTCAAACGTTTCGAAACTGTTGTGTGATCAACTCATAATAATTCTACAGTTTCAGCTTGTGCCTGACATGGATCGTCATGAAGTAATGCCCCCAATTTTTCGTCTTCAGCCTTTTTCGGTGCGCCAGAATTTTCTTTATATTCAACATCAAAACCATTATTTTTGAAGCGTCTAAACCAATCTTTGCATGTTGTTTCTGACATCATCGCCGTAAGTCTCAACAAGAAATCTGTATGCTTCAGCTGCAGATTTCTTTTCAATAAAGTAGTGCATTGTTCATCAATTTAAGCGTAGTACTAGATGTGCGTTGTGGTACAGTAGATATCGGCTCGGTACGAGAAACCGGGGAACCGAGTTCGAATTCCAGCTGAATCCATTGTATTCACTTACGCGCAAATACCATTGGGAAAGGTATTAATCCGTCTCTTCCTTCCAGTTATGGGTTAAATAGCAGGACAGATTGGGTTCTATAGCCTTGGTCGGCAACCAGTCTACCGCGTAAAGCAATGGCAACCTACTGCGGGATAATCTGCCCAGTCAGTCATGTCTCTTTCGAGACATAATCGCCCAAGCGTGTATCACGTATGGCACCTAAACTGACTGACTAGATGTGCGTTGTGGTACAGTGGATATCGGCTCGGAACGAGAAATCGGGGAGCCGAGTTCGAATTCCAGTTGAATCCATTGTATTCACTTACGCGCAAATACCCTTGGGAAAAGTATTAATCCGTCTCTTCCTTCCAGTTATGGGTTAAATAGCAGGACAGATTGGGTTCTATAGCCTTGGTCGGCAACCAGTCTACCGCTGAAAGCAATGGCAACCTACTGCGGGATAATCTTCTGCCCAGTCAGTCATGTCTCTTTCGAGACATGATCACCCAAGGGTGTATCACGTATAGCACTTAACTGACTGACTAGATTGTCAACAAGGTATCATTTCTTTATAGTTGTGTTGGGGAGTTGTGGTTACACTTGACTGTCTTCACAGTAAAAGGCAGTGACCTTTTCTGCCAGCTTAGTAACTTGAGTAAATTTGCGTAGGAGGGGGGCACCAAGAATCGCCGGAACAGAATTTGTGAAAGTATTTGTAGAAGAGACAGAGAGAATCCACATCTCGCCGGCGAGAGAGGGAGAGAGGGAGAGAGGGAGAGGAGGAGTCGGGCTGCCAGGTCAGGATCGACGACATTGCAGATTCTTCTTTGGATCTTGTCGAGAATCCCAAGAAGAACTGCAGGGGCGTCCGACCAGATATGACAGCAGTATTCAATGCGCGGGCGGATGGTAGATTTGTAAAGGTGCATGTTGGATTCAGAAGAGAAGAACTTCCTAGCAGGACACAGGGACCCGACCTTCTTAGCAGTAGATTTAGCTATTAATTCAATCTAGTCAGCTTAGAGAGTGAGACTGAGGAGGCGTAGTGTATTGCTCCCACGTAGTCTAGCGTGATCCATGCTGATAGCAGGTAGGAAAGATTGTCTTTGATGTTGAAAGGATAGCAGCTTCATTTTGGAATCATTAAAGACTACAAACCATTTCTTACCCCAGTCTAGTACTGACTGGAGGACCTTTTCTAGAGCAGTAGCAAGGTTTGTTTTGTCTGCATTGGCAGATTTCTTAGCAAGGCGTGAGTAAATGGTGGTGTTGTCAGCGTAGATGCCTACTTGGGTTCTGATTCAGGGAGATTATTGATGAAAATCAGAAAAAGTGTAGGGTTTAGAATAGAGCCTTGATGGACAACCACGTTCATATAATAGGATGAGGAAGCCCGTTCAATACGACCTTCATTAAGCTATTCGAATGGAATGGTTTGATTAGATCAAACAAGCGTCCAGATATACCATAGCCCTGTAGCTTGCGCAGAAGTCCAGCGTGCCAGACTTTGTCAAATGCTTTGGAGATATCCAGGGCAACAACAGCTCGAGCTTCCTTATAGAGTCGTTACCATCTGAAATTACAAGCACGCAGTTCTGGAAACGCTATCTGTTGCAAAACAGTGAGAACTTATTCTAGGTCCTAACATTATATATATATATATATATATATATATATATATATATATATATATATATATATATATATTAAATCCATGATTAAATACAAAGGTATAAAATTTTAAATTAAAGATTAAAACTTTCATAATAAATTTACTAATATAATCTTTTAAAATGTTTTATGATAGGTTATCATAGTGCTTTTCCGTAGGGCCGTAGATGTTAAAACTATAATACAACTTGGCTGATCTAATTTTACTCATATTGCTGCTCTGACATTCAATAATGAATAAAAAGAAATCACTGGACGACAAATTAAAATCCTTTACTAGCTTAGTGTACAATGGAATCAAACATTAACGGAATAAAACGTAACAACCATTCAATGAATGAATCTTTATTTATACCATCAAGTGGACGTAATTTATTGATATCGTACAAATTATATAGTAAATTTTCTCTGTTTATTAATTCTCATAAAACCGATTCAGACATCGTTATGTAGTTTATTCGCTGTTTTCCTCCGCCCTTCTTGTCTTCAATCTGTCTTGCGCGTTCCAAATTTTCCAATTTTTTTTTCCTTATTATGTGCCTTAGAAATTTTAACTGTGTCTTTCTGAATAAGTGACCTTTTTATTTCTGTTTTTTCTTAAACTTTATCTTTGCTCACATGTTCTGTTCGTCGTATTCTCAGTATCTTTCTGTAGAGCCATATTTTTATTAGCTTCATCTATGAGAAGACTGTCAAGTATACACTCCTATATAAAACTGATATTGCATGACAGTTCAGTACTTTTATCTTTGTTTATAACAAAATTTTCTTGTTTCTTATTACTATTCTTAGCTTTTGAAAGGCATATTTTGCTTCCCCAATGCGCGTTTGAACTTCGATGTCACACTTTCCGTCCTTTGTAAAAATGGATACTAGATATTTAAATTTGTTGTATTTGCTTGATTTTGACATTACCAATTTGCATGTTCGGCTGTTCTTTTTTGCTAACCACCGTACATTGCTTTTTTTGCAATTGGTGTTTAGTCCTTTCTTCATGCCTTTCTTCACTGCATTCTGTAGTTCCTGTACTTTCCTTTGTGTTTCTACTATCAACATTATACCATCTGCATATATTATGTTGTTAAGATTGTAACCTCGAATAATTAATTCTAATAGAACTTCAAATTCTTCAATTCAATGAATTAATTATCTATCCGTATGCAGGCAGTTTTTTTTCCAGTATAAATTCTAGATATTCTAATATCCTCCCCAAATATGCGTAGGCTTCCGATCAGTTCCAACATCTTTTACGCTAAAAATTACATGAGCAATCATAACGATTTATATTTGAAGAGTCCTGTTGAAGTAACGGTCGTTAGTTACACTGGGTTACCTGCTTTGCGTCCTGAGTTTCTCCTTGGCGAATCTAGCAATCATATTGCCGCGTTATCTCATCAGCTGTTCTCGGTCTCATGAGTTATCGTGTCAAGGCATTTGGGTTAGAAAGTTATCAGTTACCTTATCGACTACACCATGACAAGGAATTTCTCATGAAATTCCTCGTTAGCCCGTTTAACTGTATATATATTAGAAAAAAATAATGAACTGAAATGATTAATCTTCATGAAAAACTTCTTTAGTCGACAGATTGTGAAGTTATTGTAGGATGCTTCGGTAATTCAATTATAAGTAATTTGAAAAGGATATCGTATTAATTGTGAGATTTTTTGAAAGAAGCCGCGTTACTAAAATAAGTGAGAGGAAAAATACATAAAAGTAGTAGTATGATGTTCTGTTAGATGCATACAAAATAAAAATAAAAACTACATCGAATTAATTGCACGATGCTTTGTAAGATGTCCCGATAACCGAATTACAAATGTTTAGGAAAATGAATAAAATTCACTGTACGATTTCTGGAAACGTAAATATGTGTTATGTAAACTACATATAACAAGTGTATTCATGCCGTCAACATATTTGAGAGGATTATTAGCTGTTTCCTGACAAGTAATCACCCATGATCATGAGGGTGTGTGTATATATATATATATATATATATATCACATTTGTAAATGAGACAAGGTTTCTACGAATATTTACTTACATTTGTAAGCGAGACAAAGTTTCTACTAATATTTAATTACTCGTTTACAAATGGAATATATATATATATATATATATATATATATATATATATAATGGTTTTTATGACAATACAATGGAGATTCTTTACTACTCGTCGACATAATTATTACAGAAATATAATAATAAAGCACTTTGAAAGAGCAAATACGTGGAAAGAACTTTCATGCCTGCTAGTAAAGTTTAATAATGGTAGCAGTAAACAATGAACTGAGTCTCACTAATGAACTGAGCCTACGCTATTTCTTCATCTCTCTCTCTCTCTCTCTCTCTCTCTCTCTCTCTCTCTCTCTCTCTCTCACTCACTCTCTCTCTAAATGTGATTAGAGGAATATATATATATATATATATATATATATATATATATATAACTTAGCGGATAGCGACTCCGACTGGCACCGAATCGGTTGTATTTTGATGTCGGCCAAAAGTAAGTGGTGTGTCTAGCCACACTGATGAGCTGTGATACAGCGAAGCAGGCTTGTATGTGGATGACTAATATATTGTGCTCTCATTACGATTGAGCTCTCTAGAGAAGAAAATTTTTATAAAAAGTTTCCACTTCTGCGATGTATGCATTACTTTCCAGGAATTAATTGAGTTCTTTCAGTGCCCGCCGTGTGTATACACTGCTTATATACAATACGTTGAAATTTCCCTTGTCTTATTCTATGCGCCTATGGCTTAGGGTGTAGCGACTCGGAGTGATACTAAATTGTTCGAGTTTATATCCCGACCAAAAGCAAGTGAATGTGTCAAGCCACACCGATGAACCGTAATTCAGCGAAGTAGGCTTGTATGTGGATGACATATATATATATATATATATATATATATATATATATATATATATACACGCAAAGGTCTTTATAACAATAGGGAGGATTAATTGTCAGATGTCTGGAAATTTAAATTCGTGATAAAGAAACTGTATACAATTATTTCTAAGATGTCTCGATGGCTAAATTTTATGTCTTTTGGAAAATACATATATTTAGAGGGTAGGATGTCCTGGAAGATATCTACGTACTTATATATAGATAAGAAAAATACATCGAATTCGTTGTAAGCTGATATTTTTGATATCTGGTAAGATATCTGAAAAATTAAATAATTAATAAAGAAACTACAGCATAGTTGCGTGATGTCCTTTAAGATACCTAGATAATTAAATTATGAGTGATTGAAGCTCAAAGTTTAAACAAAGTTTCTGTCCTCAATCTCAAACAAATTTGTTGGGAGCACCAAATAAAACAATTCACGAAGAACTGTTGTTAGCAACAATAGATTAAAATTACCTCCGAGTAGCAACTCAAACCATTCATAGTCACGGGGCAAAACTGTGGCAAAAGTCCCACCCCACTGTAATTTGGGTTCACGTTATATCGAAACAACATCGCACATCTCGACAAGTCTCGCGTGACAATATTATCTTTAAATATTTTCAGTTAGGCGGTGGCCATATACCTTTCTGAATATTTTACATGCAAGTTATGTGTAAACTCTTTGCTTTGGTAAATCATTTTGTTTTTAAATCTATTTCAGTGGTGGGTCGGTCTTTTGATTCTACTACAGTGATAAGGGAACTTCATCGAAACACTTGTAGGAGATCTTGAAAGATGGCTCGATAAGTAATGAGTAATAAAGAAAATACATTGAATTAATTGTTAGAATGTCAACTATTCAAATTTTCATACATGTCCATATCTATTGCACAGCCATTTAGCAGATATGGAAAAAGAAAAACAAAATGGAGATGCGTATGCAGTATTATGGAAAGTATATAGAAAGATCTGTAAGGAAGAAATGTGTGTAAGTAAGTAGATAATGAATGCAGGAATCGTTGTAGATGGGAATGGTGCGGGTGGACCGAAGGGTCGCTAGCTGAAATGAGAAGAAGTAAATTGATCTTCATTTGTAATCAATCAATACGATCTGATATAACGGGAAGAAATCGATTGCAGTAGATACGTGGCACCAGAAAGAAAGACAAAACACAAAAGAAAGATATAGAAAAAAAAAAAGAAAAAAAAAACGAAAGTAATCACAATTGGAGCAGATCGATTTTGTAATAAGGTCATTAATGAAGTCTCACAGCCACGTGATTTTGTAATGAATTTCCGAGATTTTAACTTCAGCCATCAAATTCAGTAAGAAAAGTTAAAGAATAATAAAAAAAAGAATTATAAAGGAAAAATAAAAGATACATTGTGAATAACTTGGCTTTTCTGAGGAATAATGCTCTCTTATTTTGTTTTCTTCATTTTTGTAATTAACCAGTTTCAGTCAGTTAAGTGCCATACGTGATATACGCTTGGGCGAAAGAGACATGACTGACTGGGCAGAATATTATCCCGCAGTAGGTTGCCATTGCATTCTGTGGTAGTCTGGTTGCCAGCCAAGGCTATATAACCCAATCTGTCCTGTTATTTAACCCATAACTGGAAGGAAGAGACGGATTAATACCTTTCTCAAGGGTATTTGTGCTTAAGTGAATGCAATGAATTCAGCTGGAATTCGAACACGGCTTCCCGATTTCTCGTTCCGAGCCGATATCCAATGCACCACAACGCACATCCAACGCACATCAAATTAACCGATTTACGTTTTCGTAAAATCGCGAACTTTTAAATCCATTCAGAACGAACGTCCTTTGCAATAGGGAAAGAAGCAACGTACGCAGAATGATCAGAACGATTTCATGTTTTGGCAATCATTTACGCAAACTCCTTAGGCAGATTACTCAATGCCTTCCAGTTTCCTTTTATTATGTCCTGTGAGTGTCAAATTCAGCAAGTCATTGATGTGTCTGTATGGCATTTCAACTGACACTGGCTGATTCTAAGCATAATTATTTGTTGTGCTTCCTATTTCCATACAACTAACACGCTCAGTATCTGGAATTAACACCATTCTTGAGCTAAAATATTTCTCAGTTGCCTTAAATCACTTCGTCATCTGTAAGGAAATTGTCCTTCATTCTCTGCCATATAGGAGGATTGATATTTACATATGAGTTTCGTACTTTTGTCGGTATTGCTTTTGTTTCACTTTAAAATGTACCATTTGTTTGTGTATTGTTTACTGATACCATATCTGGTCCGGTACTACCGTTTTTTATCTCGCAGTTCCAGACAAGATACAGAGGAGGATCTGCAACGTGATTGGCTCAGATTTGGCATCTCAACTTCAGTCCTTTTCTCACCGTCGAGATGTGACTTTCCTCCGTTTTTTGTTTTTTCTACTGTCATTTTACCAAATATTTTCCCGGCTTCTGCTTTGGCGAGCTTATTTCCCTGGTGACCCGTCTACTTTACTCGTGCGACTAGATTGGCTTCCCACCCTTTTACAGTCAACAATCAACTGTAACTGCCATTTCAATCTTGGCAGTTAGTTTTATCGCATTTCCCGCTTGTGGAAGTCACTTCTGTATACTTGCTTCCTTGATACCCATTATCTCCATTTGTTTAAATTCAACGTCAATTGTTATCTCATATCTCATTAACTCACATCTTTTTCCTATCCTCCTTTTAACATCACCTGTACCATTTTTGACATCCTTTTTATTTTTATTTTTCTCTCACTGAAACACCTTTTGCGCCAGTGGCAGTTCCGTCTTGCTAAGGGTGAAATTTATAAAAAAATGTCTCGTTTTCATCTCTGAGAAAATTGCCCAGCACCCCCTGCCAACTAGAAGGATTGAAGTTACATAGCAATTCAGCAATATTTTTGGCTTTAAGTCTTCTCTGCAACTGTAAAGAAACTGTTCAGCATTCTCTGCCAACTAAAAGCATTGATATTACGTATCATTTGAACATTTCATTTTGTTTTAAGTGTTTTTAGCTATGTTTTGTGTCGAGGTACCCCCGATAAATATCGAAAATCGATAATCGAAAAAATCGGGTTATAGAAGGAGTGGTCCGATTTTAATAAAATTTGATACACTCATAAACAAAGACATAAGAAACGATATTCAGAAGTTTCAAGATTGCAGTTCTTACAATAGTACAGAAAATCGATAATATATATATATTTAAAAGGCAAGATGTTTGTGTGTGTGTCCATCTGCCTGTATGTCTGTATTTTTTTTTTTTCACTCCTTTTATTTTAGTTTTTGCTTCGGGTTTGGCTCTAAATAGGTATAGTTGTAGTTCTTAGTCTCATCCATGATACCATTTACTGAGAGGAATTATTTAGCCTTCGAAATTCAGTTTACGACGAATAAAACTTATTTGATATCGATATCAGGAAATCAAAATTTGACTTACATCCATTTATTTTTCTTTCAGTCTACGGTTTCGCTTTAACTGGAAATAACTATTGCTTTTTAGTCTTTCGTGCCAACGTCCAAAGAGTCTGAGCTCCAGGACCATGGATTAGTTTTAAAGCTTTCATTACACCCGAGAAACGCCGGGCTATACTGCTAGTTAATTTATATTTAGGTTTAGAAAACACATAAGACTCGGGAAAAGCATAACCAACGAAGAATTGTAACCAAAAAATACATGAATTAACAAATATACAATCATTCAATGTTGATAGAGAAAGAAACATGCATTTAACTGTGAACAATATAGAAATATCAAAAGTTTTCTCCCATTAACTGAAATTTGAGATTGAATCAATTAATGAATAAATGTTCTTGGAAAAGGTTTGTTCAGATGAAGTCTTGTTCAGAAAGGAGAAATCATTGATAGAATATTCTGTAAGAAAGTTCAAAAGCACTGGGTCGAAATGTTTATAGCAGCGTGTTCTTAGAAGATGTGCTTGGCTGGTATCCAACTAACAGGGATTTAATAGTTGAACTCTTATTGAACGTGTGCGCGTGTGTGGGTATGAGTGGGGATATTATTTCGACTGACAAAGATTCGTTAGGCAGCTGAAATCTCACTGAGGAGCTACGGAAAACGCCCCCTTAAATGATAATGAAAGGGCTCGCGTGCGAACGATCTGATTGGCTAATAATTAACCAAACAACGTGCGTTAGCTGGGTAGACTAGAGAGGTCTGTTTGATCCAATCTTTTACCAAAAGTGTACCAGAATTATTACTTGAAAATAACGTGATTTGTAAATTGTCGCGTAGCTGCGATTTGTAAATTGTCTCGTAATGAAATGCATTGGCAATATATCGACCAATCACTGTTTAAAAATTGATGTGAAGTATGAATGTATGTAAGTGCATAGGTACGAACGAAGGTGGTACCGTACAAGTGCTTTATATTTATGAAGAAGCTAACTAACATTTACTGGGTAGAATCATCTTTAATGACGAATAATGGGTCCTCTGTAATCATATCCTACGTAAATAAGAAAATTTACGCTCTGTTTGGTTGTACATTTGGGGGGGTCTCGTTTGTCATGAAGTACAAAAGTAAAACTAAAAATATATTGCGATATATTATCCTCAATTTATATTAAAGCAAAACATTCAAAGAAAAATCACTTACCATTGGTTAATCGTAAAGATGCGTTGGTCTTATGCTATAATGGAAAACCACATGTTGCCCTTGTGATCTAGAAAAAGTAAATGGCGCAAATGTAGAAACGTTGCCTGGACTTTCCTAATACGCTTGAGCATGTATCATCTATGATGTTTTCAGATCATTACACCCTTTTACGGAAAAATAGTTTATTAATTATAAAGATATTAGAATTGTTACTGTATATGAAACATGGAGAATTTTACACCTGGAATGTTAACAATTCTCCAAATATATAGGGTCATGTTATTGATAATGAGCGAAATATTATCTTCATTTAATATATAAATAAAAACCAAAGAAGCGTGTGTTTATTTTTCATTTTCATATGAGACAGGAGTTACTTTCCGAGTGATTTACTTATCTAATAAACGTAGCTTATGTTGGCACCACTTTACACTGTCAGTGAGGATGGAATTTAAGAACCTACAAATCCAGAAGACGCTCTTAGTTGGTGAAAGACTTGCATGTTTGAACCTGCACCATAACCTGGTGTTTGAATGCATATGAAAGCTGACATTGTCAAGGTATGTAGGTCCTTGGATGCGAGTGTAGAATAGCTGTAATCAACGCGAATGTAAAATTGGCGTGTCGTGTTCAATATCTTATTAAGGCTTGCTTTATCTTCATACTAATTCCCTTGAAAAAGAAATGAATCTATCTTCCAAATAATTGGTTAAATGGCAAGGGAGATAGGGTTATTTTACCTTGAGTACGGGCTAGTCTGAGACAATGACAATTCTGTATTGAAAACCAGCCTTAAGAGTAATGGATTTCGTCAGACTATCTAGTCTCAGGATGTGCGTTGTGGTGCAATGGATATCGATTTGGAACGACAAATCTGGGAGCCGAGTTCGAATTCCAGTTGAATTGCTTGCATTCACTTACACACAAATACCCTTGGGAAAAGTATTAATCCGTCTCTTCCCTCCAGTTATGGGTTAAATAAAAGGACATATTAGATTCTATAGCCTTGGCTGACAACCAGCTACCGCAGAAAGCAGTGGCAACCTACCGTAGAATAATCTTCTGCCCAGTCAGTCATGTATCTTTCGAAACGTGATCGCCCAAAACGTGTATCACGTATGGCACTTAACAGACTGATCTTGTCTCAAACATACCCACTATGGGTGCACTATATGTCGTATCATTCTAACATAATGGATTACAGCAGCGATCCCCATGCTTTTTGCACCGGTGTCACTAAAGACAATTTTTCCGTGAACCTGAGATGGGACAGCGTCGGTTACGTGCATAACAGAACACATTATACAAGACCACTACAGTGAATAAAATGGGAAAAAAGTGTTTGTATTCTTTCTGTGAAGCCCGGTATGATTCAAATGATTCACTGTCTCGGTGTTGAAAACCGCTAGATTACAAGATCCATAATCGTTCGAAAGAATGGCGCTACGCCATCTATCGTGTCAATAGAATAAGCTAAGTTTATCAATAAAACTTAGAGGTGTTTTCCTAAATAACACGATGAGTTATGTCAGAACAACTCACACGTCACACAATGACAAGACGTGGTCAGTACATTCATCGATTCATTTCAGCAGTGTACGCAACGACTAGATTCACTTTGCAAACAGTAGGTCAAGCCACATTCCGCTTCTGTCCAGAGAACACCTTATTAAATAAATATTGAAAGGAAGAAACAAGAAAAAATGAATGCTAAAGTATTTAAGAATGTTAATGGTACATCAGATTATGAAACATACATCATTTTCTAAAATAAAATGAAAAAAAACATCACGTGATATGCTCATCTTGTGAACAATTTATCCAACAAATGTGTCAAAGGCAACTCGCTAAAATCGTAAATTATGGTAGGTTTTTCAGTAATGCTGACCATAATCTTGGTTTCGTTGTTTAGAACGTTCGTTTTTCGACCATGATGGCCAGTCTTTCGAGGAACTCATTTCTTGGAAATATTAACGATCCCTATATGTGGAACCGTTTGGAAGTGACGTAAAACCATGTCACGAGTTGACCCAAGCCATATATATGAAATTGGGTAGATGAAACTGTTCTGAAGAAGTTAATACTTGTGCTAGCACAAAATCATAAGTCATCGTGACCGAGGATTTGAGCGTACTGGCTTTACTTGAGTATTTATCACGTCATGTTATGCGCCCTTTCCCCAGAAAACTGTAACAAATACCAAATACCAACATAGTTGCAGTATAAAACGCAGGGTTGGGTATTTCCCCCAAAAAAAACAAACATATTCCCAAACAAGTGTCTGCAACAGGGATTAGCTGGCCTCCCTAGCAGTTGTACTTACTCAGAATCTTGAGTGGCTCTTGTATCTAACGATAGTATAAAATAGGAGAAAGAAATGTATAACAACTTAATATTTTATAGATTTCAAACCATTTTATGTTATAGGCATTCAGTTAAGTGCCATTCGTGATACACGCTTTGAGCGATCATGTCTCGAAAAGAGACATGGCTGACTGGACGGAAGATTATCTCGCAGTAGGTTGCCATTGTTTTCTGTGGCAAACTGGTTGCCAGCCAAGGCTATAGAACCCAATCTGTCCTATGATTTAACCCATAACTGGAGGGAAGAGACAGGTTAATACTTTTCCCAGTGGTATTTGTGTGTAAGTGAAGGCAAGCAATTCAACTGGAATTCGAACTCGGCTCCCAGATTTGTCGTTCCAAATCGATATCCATTGCACCACAACGCACATCCTGAGACTAGATAGTCTGACGAAATCCATTACTCTTAAGGCTGGTTTTCAATACAGAATTGTCATTGTCTCAGATTGGCCAGCACTCAAGGCAAAATAACTCGGCTCCCCGATGTGTCGTTCCGATTCGATATTCACTGCACCACAACGCACTTCCGTTATAGTCATTACGCATTTTATTTGTCCGAGACTGATCGTCAGTTCTGGACTTAAATCATTTTTCTTGACATGTTAGATAACGCTGTCATATCTCAAAAAGGTGTTGGGGTTTACATATAAGAGCATATAAGGAAGTATGAGATAAACATAAACAGTTTCCACAAAGACCTATAATAATTAACCCCATAACAGTGACGATGTATTTCAAGCCTAATTATATGTCATCGTTTTCCTCAATTGCAATAGAACCATTAATGGATTCATCTGTAAGGGGATAATTGTTAAATCTATAGCCAATCGAGTTAACACACAAATTGATTGATTGATTGATTGATTCGTTTTCTACGTTTTATTAATAAAGCCAGAAAATATTTCTTAGTTTGTAATATTTGTTTAAGATAATGATTTAGTGATTCAAGCCTTACTAATTAACCTTAAGCTTGTGCAAAGAGTATTTTCGGTAAGTAAATATGACCAATCAAGTTGGAATTTGAACTCAGCTCTCCGACTAACACTTTCATGCTATTACCCACTACACCACGCGAACATCTAAGCTTACAGCACTCAAGTGATCACCCATCAGAGTACTTACTAGGCTAGAGGTTACTTAACTTCAGTGATCGAACTGGAACCGGTGTTTCGACTAAGCTTAACACACAGAGTCAGCGCGTTGATGATATAATCGTTTTTTTTAATTTTTAAATGACATATTTTCAGTCTTATTATACCTCCTACGGAAGGTATTTAAAGAAAGAAAATAAAAAGGATTAAACATAAACTAGAGGAAAACTGAATGCATTATCATCAGTAAAAAGCGGAACCCAAAATGCCAATAATACGTTTGGCATACAAAAACTGAATCAGTAAAAAGAGGACTCCAAAATTCTCACTGCAACGTGAGGATACTGAAGTCAACAAGCTACAGAAATTTAAATACCAGGGAAGTGTTCTAACAGAGAACGGAGAGTGCGATACGGAGATCCGAAAGTGAATTTGCATGGCCAAGGATGCATTCCAGAAGCTGAGTAAAATATTAAGAGATAGGAAAATGTCGCTGGAAATAAAGAAGAGAGGACTGTATAGTTATGTGATGTATGTCCTTCAATATGGCAGCGAATGCCGGACAATCTCATCAAAGATGAATGAAAAAGTTGAAGCAACTGAAATGCGGTTCTACAGAAAGGATGCTGAGGTTACCATGGATGGAACACGGAAACAACGACGAGGTTTTGGAGAGGATTGCCACGAGAAGAAAACTGTTGCTTAACACCAGGAAAAGCCAGCTGAAGTTTTTGGAAACATGCAATGAAGAAGAATGGCTTGGGGAACCTGTGGCTCACAGGACGGATAGAGAAGAAGAGAAACAAGAGAAAGGAACGCTTGACATACTTGATGGACATAAGCAGATAGATGGTGGAGCGAGGATTGAGTAGGATAACTGGAGAAGAGGTATTAAGAGCGACAAGGGATAGGGATATGTGGAAAGCCATGATCGCCTACGCCCTGAATAGACACGGCTCATAAAAAAAAGAAATTTTATTCTATTTTATTCCATTTTTTCTTTTTTCATCGCAACACTTAGGGGCTATACACTCTTCGTTAATACTATTGTTTGATTAACAGATTTATTTCATCGTATTATTGTCTTTCGTTATAATATTATAGATCGATACAATATTCATTATTAGTATGATTTTACTAGCTTATTGTTGCGTTTGATCAAATTGTTTGCTCGATACATACTTCTATTGTTATGTTATTTTTCATCATAATATTCGATTTCTGCTGTGGTTACACTACCTGGTCTACGGAAAGACCAACGTGTGTGGGCTGTACTTAACAAGACTTTTTTGTACATCTCTTAAGCTGAGGTTTATAGGGATCCTATCAATGTGTTGTTTTCCATTTTTGATCATTCCAAGTGCACCCACCATCACTGGTAATATTTCAATTTCTACAATTTTTCTATTTCAATTCCAGGTCTTTATATTTTGACAGTTTTTCGAATTCCTTGATTCCTATGTTACAATCCGCTCGACAAGCCATATCAATTAATAGATAAGTTTTTTTCTTTTTGATTTTTGATTAAAATGTCCGGCCTATTTGCTGCAATTTTCCTGATTGCGTAGATGGTGTAATCCCATAGAATGGTGACATCTGTTTCTCTAACCAGTGCTGGGTGATGTTCATCCCAGTGTTTGTTTACATATTTTCCATAGTCTTTGCACATTGTCCAGTGTAAATACTCTATCGTGGCGATTTTTATATTTATTTGGGGCAAGTACAGCACATCTTGAGATTAGATGGTCTATTGTTTCTTAGTATTTATCATTAATGCATTTTGGATCCACATTATTATGTATAATATTTGCCTGAAAGTTCCTAGTGAAAAGACTTTGGTCTTCAAGAATATAGCCTTCAGTTTCAGACTTTAATCCAGATGCACGTAACCATCGATGAGTATTAACTTTATCAACATTGGGTTTATTAGCGCGTTCTGGATATTGGCCATGCAAAGGTTTGTCTTGCCAGCATTGTTTCATCTGTTTAAGAGCTTTATCCTTGGCGTTGTTTTTCATATTTTTTGCCGTAATATTTGGTTTTTGTCTTGTCTTCTGTTTTACTTTTCTACAAAACCTACTAATTGTAAATCTTTTTTGTATTTACTGCTTTCTTTCATTATTGAATAATTTTTTCTTTCTGTTTTCATGTTGTTTGACAAATTGTATCATCTAGTCTTTTGTTGTTTCTATGTATGTTAGAAAGCCAATAGTCATTATTATTATTATTATGTCATTTTTCATCATATTTCGATTTCTGCTATGGTCGCACTACCAACCAAGTCTGCGGGAAGGCCTAAGGCAGGTCGTGGCGTGTTGTTATGGTTCCATTTTATGTTTTTTCTATCTTCCCCATCATCCCTAGCGTTACATAGACAAAGTTCTCCTTAGTGTGTGGGCAGTACTTAATAAGACAATTTTTTGTATATCTCTTAAGCTGGGGTTTCCAGGGATTCTTTCATTGTGTTGTTTTGTTCCATTTTTTATCATTCTAAGTGCACCTACTATCACTGGCACAACTCTTGTTTTCAATTTTTCACATTTTTTCTATTTCAATTTCCAGGTCTTTATATTTTGACAGTTTTTCAAATTCCTTGGTTGCTATGTTACAATCCGCTGGACAAGCCATATCAATTAATAGACAAGTTTTTCTTTTTGGTTTTTAACAATAATGTCCGGCCTATTGGCTTCAATTCTTCTGTCTGTATAGATGACATAATCCCATAGAATGGTGACATGTATTTCTGTAACCGGTGCTGGGTGATGTTCATGCCAGTGTTTGTTTATAGATTTTCCATAGTGTTTGTAAATTGTCTAATGTAAATATTGCCCTACTCTATCGTGGCGATTATTATTATTATTATTATTATTATTATTATTATTATTATTATTATTTCAGTTGTATACACACTTTCTTCTGGGTCTCGACCAGAGACAAAAGGTTAGTAATAGTTTCATATTTTCCACTGAACATTTTTTTAAAAAAACTAAGGTCACACACATTTTACATGGATAAAACTCTTTGTCGTGTGTGAGTTGTGTTTGTGAGTACAATTTTTTTGTATTTCATCAAGGCATGGGCGACTAAAAATACATTTAGTGGGTCTATCAGAACCTCTTCGAATGGGCTCCAGCTACAACTGGAATTATGGATATTTTCACGTGCTACAGTTCTGAGTGTTTTTGAAAATCTTCAAAAATACATTATAATGTGCATGAACTGCCATATCCAAAAAAAAAGCGTATTTTGTTTTTGTGGCCTTACGATTCTGTTGTCTGGGCAATTAGCTTTGATGGTCCGATTGTGAGTATTGTAAACTCTCATAAATGTGTTATTGTTATTATTATTAGTTTTTCTTTATCACAATATTTGGTTTATATATTCTTCATTATAACTAATAATTTTTACTATTAGATTTTATTTTATTTTTTATCCCATTGGTCTAGGTCGATGTAGGTTTCATCTTGATCATTATTATTTTTATTAGTTTTCTTCTATAAGGTTTTGGGTTTTCTTATAACTATAATTTTATAACTAGCATTAATTTATCTTCTTATTGTTGGGTTTCAATCAGCATTCTGGATCTACAAACTCTACCATGCAGCGTGATATCGATGGGAATTGAAGAAGACGTCCCTTCGGCACTTCACCATAACCAGTGCTTTTATTCGGCTTTCTTTTCTTTTCGATTATTTACCCAGTTTTTGTTTTTATAAGCTAATTAAAACACGAATTCGGTAATTTCTCTTGTTTTAGTTTATTACAGAATTCATTTCACCTTATTACTGTTACCTTTCACGATTTAATCCTCACATACAGAGACATACGTATAGTTACTGTCAGACGCATAGAGGCGTGAATATACCATCAACACGAATGATAACTGGTCTTGTGAACTCACACATCACCTAAGCAACGTATCTCTTCTGTGATGACGTTCGTTCTAATGAATACTGCTACCGCTGTCCTCTTCAGTTCTCTGACAGCCATCTGACAGTTGCCATGGTGAAACGCTCAAGACCCCGGGTGGACGAAATGAATGACCTGCTCGACCGACGCTGCACATGGACAGCTGCTCTTGCTGCCAACAGACAATGCTTCAATGTGGAGAGAAGAAAAAAGTACTGGAAAGGATGAACAGAAGTGTAACGTGGTGACGTCATTATTACCAACATCTCTGTAGACGCAATACGGTGAATCAAAAGGTGTCGGGTCAAGTTCTTACCTGTCTGTCGGTAAATTTTTCAGAAGTTTTGCAATGAGGTTATATTTAGCTGTTTCTATGAGTCGTTCGAATGCAAGGCGTCAGAAAATAAAAAGTGCTCATGTATCGGTGGTTAGCAAAACTGTATTGAATTTTAAAATGTCGTAGTAGGTAAATTAAGTATTTCAAATTTGGGTGGAAGTGATGTTAAATATTGGTGGCTCCTAAATCAGATGTCAAAATTGTGCAGGGCGGGGGGAGTTTAAATTAGATGTCAAACTTATGTGCTAGGGAAGTTAAATCAGATGTTACAAAAAGGATTTAAACCAGATGCCAAATCTGGTGAGCTGAGTTGGATTTTGAAAGTGTATGGAGGAAAGCTAAATCAGATGTCAAAAATTTGGCGTGCTAAATCAGATGTCAAAAGTGTGTGGAACGAGGCTAAATAAGATGTCAAATATGTGTGGAACGAGGCTAAATCAGATGTAAAAAGTGTGTGGAACGAGGCTAAATCAGCTGTCAAACGTGTGTGGAACGAGGCTACATCAGATGTCAAATATGTATGGAACGAGGCTAAATCAGATGTAAAAAGTGTGTTGAACGAGGCTAAATCAGATGTCAAATGTGTGTGGAACGAGGCTAAATCAGATGTCAAATGTGTGTGGAACGAGGCTAAATCAGATGTCAAATGTGTGCGGAAGAAGGCTAAATCAGATGTCAAATGTGTGTGGAACGAGGCTAAATCAGATGTCAAATGTGTGTGGAACGAGGCTAAATCAGATGTCAAATGTGTGTGGAACGAAGCTAAATCAGATGTCAAATGTGTGTGGAACGAAGCTACATCAGATGTCAAATGTGTGTGGAACGAGGCTACATCAGATGTCAAATGTGTGTGGAACGAGGCTAAATCAGATGTCAAATGTGTGTGCGAGGCTAAATCAGATGTCAAATGTGTGTGGAAAGAGGCAAAATCAGATGTCAAATGTGTGTGGAACGAGGCTAAATCAGATGTCAAATGTGTTTGGAACGAGGCAAAATCAGATGTCAAACGTGTGTGGAACGAGGCAAAATCAGATGTCAAATGTGTGTGGAACGAGGAAACATCAGATGTCAAATATGTGTGGAACGAAGCTAAATCAGATGTCAAATGTGTGTGAACGAGGCTAAATCAGATGTCAAATGTGTGTGGAACGAGGCTACATCAGATGTCAAATGTGTGTGGAACGAGGCTAAATCAATTGTCAAATGTGTGTAGAAAGTGGTTAAATCAGATGTCAAATGTGTGTAGAACGAGGCTAAATCAGATGTCAAATGTGTGTGGAACGAGGCTAAATCAGATATCAAACGTGTGTGGAACGAGGTAAAATCAGATGTCAAATGTGTGTGGAACGAAGGCAACATCAGATGTCAAATATGTGTGGAACGAGCTAAATCAGATGGTCAAATGTGTGGAACAGGCTAAATCAGATGTCAAATGTGTGTGGAACGAGGCTAAATCAGATGTCAAATATGTGTGGAACGAGGCTAAATCTGATGTCAAATCTGTGTGGAACGAGGCTAAATCAATTGTTAAATGTGTGTAGAAAGTGGTTAAATCAGATGTCAAATGTGTGTAGAACGAGGCTAAATCAGATGTCAAATGTGTGTGGAACGAGGCTAAATCAGATGTCAAATGTGTGTGCGAGGCTAAATCAGATGTCAAATGTGTGTGGAAAGAGGCAAAATCAGATGTCAAATGTGTGTGGAACGAGGCTACATCAGATGTCAAATGTGTGTGGAACGAGGCAAAATCAGATGTCAAACGTGTGTGGAACGAGGCTAAATCAGATGTCAAATGTGTGTGGAACGAGGCTACATCAGATGTCAAATATGTGTGGAACGAGGCTAAATCAGATGTCAAATGTGTGTGGAACAAGGCTAAATCAGATGTCAAATGTTTGTGGAACGAGGCTAAATCAGATGTCAAATGTGTGTGGAAAGAGGCAAAATCAGATGTCAAATGTGTGTGGAACGAGGCTAAATCAGATGTCAAATGTGTGTGGAACGAGGCTCAATCAGATGTCAAATGTGTGTGGAACGAGGGTAAATCTGATGTCAAATGTGTGTGGAACGAGGCTAAATCAGATGTCAAATGTGTGTGGAACGAGGCTAAATCAGATGTCAAATGTGTGTAGAACGAGGCTAAATCAGATGTCAAATGTGTGTAGAAAGAGGTTAAATCAGATGTCAAATTTGTGTAGAACGAGGCTAAATCACATGTCAAATGTGTGTAGAACGAGGCTAAATCAGATGTCAAATGTGTGTGGAACGAGGCTAAATTAGATGTCAAATGTTTGTGGAACGAGGCTAAATCAGATGTCAAATGTGTGTAGAAAGAGGTTAAATCAGATGTCAAATTTGTGTAGAACGAGGCTAAATCACATGTCAAATGTGTGTAGAACAAGGCTAAATCAGATGTCAAATGTGTGTGGAACAAGGCTAAATCAGATGTCAAATGTTTGTGGAACGAGGCTAAATCAGATGTCAAATGTGTCTATAACTAGGCTAAATCAGAAGTGTAGGTGGAGGTTAAATCAAATATAAAAAAAAGTTGTGGTCTAAATGCGATCTCAAAATTTGAGGCCGGACTCCATTAAATGTCAAAAGTTTTCTTTATTGGAGGAGGGAAGATTAAGAGTTCTGATTCTGAAAATTTTCTGTCGTCTCTTAATACGAACCATTTTTTAAGATCTATTATTTAGATTTAGCCTCGTTCCAAAGGCCAGAAAACATAAGAGCCATGATCGTAAACTTCTTGAAGGGTCACAGCACATAAAGAACAAACTCTTTTATTTTATTTTATTTTAAATCTTTTACGGTTTTTGCTGTTCAATTGTATTTTCTGTAATGAGACCTAGATTTTTCTGCATATAAGATTATACAAAAGTTTTAGAAGCTAAAATACGACCAGTCAGTCAGTTAAACGTCATACGTGAAACACGCTTGGGCGATCATGTCTCGAAAGAGACATGACTGACTGGACAGGAGATTATCCCGCAGTAGGTTGCCATTGCTTTCTGCGGTAGACTTGTTGCCGGCCAAGGCTACAGAACCCAGTCTGTCCTATTATTTAACCCATAACTGGAGGGAAGAGACGGATTAATACTTTTCCCAAGGGTATTTGCGCGTAAGTGAATGCAAGGAATTCGAGTGAAATTCGAACTCGGCTTCCCGATTTCTCGTTCCGAGCCGATATCCACTGCACCACGATGTACATCCAATATACGACCACATCACGTTAAAACATTAGTTCCACACGATCACCGAACGTCGAACCTGGTCAGTACCTAGATGGGTGATCGCTTGAGAATAGCAGGTGCTGTAAGCTTGGCTGTGCCGGTGTGATAGATAATCGATCAGAATTGATTATCGGAGAAACGTGTTCGAATTCCATTTGGGTTCATTATATTCAACTACACGCAAATACGCTGATGAAATGCATGAATCCACTTCTCCTTCCGATATGGGTTAATTAGTAAGATTTTCATCACAGTATCAGTTATTTATCCCCTTCCAAGACATTTCATTTAAACAGATATATTTACCAAAATTACACAAAAAATAACTTGAAATATTAAATAGTAAACTTATTCAAAAATTGCTATTCGGAATCTCTTGCATCTTTTCTGGACGGTCTCCTAGTTGGATGTGCGTTGCGCTGCAGTGGATATCGCCTCGGAAAGAGAAAGCAGGGAGCCGAGTTCGAATTCCAGTTGAATTCCTTGCATTACTCTTAAGCACAAATAACCTTGGGAAAGGTATTAATCTGTTTCTTCTTTCTGGTTATGGGTTAAATAACATAACAGATTTGTTTCTATAGCCTTGGCTGGCAACCAGTCTACCGTAGAAAGTAATGACAATCAACTGCGGGATAATCTTCTGCCCAGTCAGTCATGTTTCTTTCGAGACGTGATCGCCCAAGCGTGTATCACGTATGGCACTTGACTGACTAACTCCTAGTTTAAGTTGGTAAATGCTATCATAATCCCTGCCTTCAGCTCATCCTTGGTATTATAAGGAGTTTTGTTGGTCTCTCGCTCAACAACGCCCCACACATAATATTTAACAGGGTTTCAGTCTAGGGAGTTAGGTGACCCGATGTAAAAGGTGATGTGGTCTCGGAGATTGACAGCAATGGCTAGGTTCTCCTGTTTGTAAAGCAGTTAGAGCAGCACAACCTTCTCAAGTCACTTGATGTAGACCTCCGTGTTGAGCTTGAGGCCCAAACCAGCAAATTCGGAAGTCCTTTTCTTATCAGATCGATTAGAGTGTTTTCCGAGCTGCTGTACCTTCGTAATCCCCATTAGACTCATCCACCTCTTTTCAAATTCTCTGCATGTAATCAGATTTGCACGACAACACTCAGAAACGTTCATACTGGATATTCCGACACGAACGCTAAGCAGAACAGCATTTCTAGTAGAGTGAATTGCATCATAGTGTACTTTTTCTCACAGACGGTGCCCAACTGACCCTACTATTCCGTGCAGTCGAGAAAATCAAGAACATACAATGTGCATACATTATGTAATTGCGTACAAAATATTTTGACAATAAATATAACAGAGATTGATATACCGCTAAACGAAACCAAAAAATAGAAGCTAAGATTTCCGGATAAAATGATATTTATTTTGAAAATGAATGGCAACAATGATTTTATACAATGTACTCAAGAACACATGACCCACTGAATAAAGAGTTCGTTTTATCTAGCGACTTGACAGAAACAATTTTGAGTTCAATCCTGTCGATAGCAGTGGCGAATAAAAAAAAATAGAGAGTTGTGCTAATTTTAGATAACAAAAACATCCAGAAGTGGCATGACTCGTAGGACAAGAACAATCTACATCAGTGGTCGAAATAAAAGTTTCGGTTCAAAATTCAAATTACCTGAAGAAGGTCGGAGCGTACAATAGCTGAAACGTTGTGAATAGGACAATAAAGATGAGGACAATAATCCGAACAATGTAAATAAATTATGCACTTTAGCACAAAAGCATTGTCATAAACTGAGGCCAAGGAAACAAATCAAGTCTTACGGTTAGTTTTCATTTTTAGCAAAAGTAGGGGCTAAAACGTTTCAGGATACCATGTAGCTCGTGTTTATTTATCAATAAACCCCTCTAACTCGAGCCACACTTACATAAACATATACTTTTTTGGAATCAAGATGATCTTTGAATTGTAAATGTACCCTTATTTCTGGTGCTGGAACATCCACCATTGGGATTTGTGCCCTGAAAAGGAGGGAACAGTTAAAAATTCAAATTTAGAAATAACTAAAATATTAGTGATTTTAAAAGTTTTTAATTTATATTAAGTTTAAAGTAACACAAAATTTTCGCCAATTTAATTTTTTTTTTTGTTTTGAATTTAGTTTAAAATATCCCGAAAATTTTGTCAGTTGAGAAAATCAGTTTTGTTTTTTCAAAGTGTCAAGAAATCATAGTTAATGTAACAGATTTTGTGACATGAAGTTTTGAAATTTAGCAAAGTTTGTGATTTAATGGACTCAACTGAAATTTCACGGAGTTTGTGATTTCAAGAACTCAGTTTTTAGTCTGAACTGGAATTTCGCCTCAAATCGGTCTTATAGTAGCCCGAATCAGAATTAAAGTGAGGTTTTAAATTTCCATGAAGAATTTGAAGTTATTTCTTCAAAATTATCATTGCTGTTTTTTAAGCTAGACTAGAGCTTTTAGTTTTGTGCTGAAGGCCCTATTACACTCGTCAGGAGCTAGGTTAAAAAATCTACCTGGAAGGCGGCTTATATGCTAGTTTATTTATGGCGATTTTCTAAGCGGAGCTTAGATGTGGTACAAGGCCGAAAGTATGGGACACCCAGTGAGGATCAAACTAACTACTCAGTTGTAATGGTCCTAGCGAAATAAGCTTTAGACTAAACAATCGCCCGGTTCACACTCCACCCACATCTATTGAACAGGTGAAGAGGCTCATCCCTTGTTTCCTGTTTAGGATGCGGTTTCCGGTTTTCTCTTTTCTAATCTTCTCACTCTTATGTAGCCCCCTGCATACCAGTGGCCTTACCGCCTTGCTTGGGTGATATGATTAAAAAAAAACAAAAAACATTACACCACCTCGAGTTGCCCAAGCTAGTTTATTTATGTAAGAAAGCTATACAATATAATCATGGTTTGTCTAAATTTGTTGGATGAATCTTTTTCTTAATTAAATGTTCACTTGTTTTTCTTTCCTATATTTCATTGGTTCTGACTCGTGTTTTCTTTTATCATTAATTGTTTAATTGTTTTTTTATAGAAAATTATATCTTATTTCTTCTAACATTATCTTTCTATTCACTGTTGGTGACAGTGTTTGATATAATAAGTATCAAAGTATGAACAATTCTCTATTCCCTGTTGGTGACAAAAGCTTGATGTAATAAAAATCCAAATAAAACGACTTTTTTATTCCCTGTTGGTAACAGTGTTGATGTAATAATACCACCATCACGTGCAGGCAGTGCAACGGATATCGACGCGAAACATAAAACCAACTAACTTCCGGGCAAGTCACCTTGCGTCCATCTCTACGTTCATGCCTCTAGAAATAATGTGTATGCGTCACTTAACTCGTTCAAAGCATTAAGTATTAAAAAAATCTACAGAGAAAGCAACGTTAATCCACTGTTTTCTTTCCAAGAATGTTTGTGTTGCAGATCGGAGTATATTGGCCCACGGACTAATTAGGACACAAGGCTTGAACACTGCTCGGTTGTAATGATCCTAGAGAGACAAGATTGCAGATCGGAGTATATTGGCCCACGGACTAATTCGGACACAAGGCTTGAACACTGCTCGGTTGTAATGATCCTAGAGAGACAAGATTGCAGATCGGAGTATATTGGCCCACGGACTAATTCGGACACAAGGCTTGAACACTGCTCGGTTGTAATGATCCTAGAGAGACAAGATTGCAGATCGGAGTATATTGGCCCACGGACTAATTCGGACACAAGGCTTGAACACTGCTCGGTTGTAATGATCCTAGAGAGACAAGATTGCAGATCGAAGTATATTGGCCCACGGACTAATTCGGACACAAGGCTTGAACACTGCTCGGTTGTAATGATCCTAGAGAGACAAGATTGCAGATCGAAGTATATTGGCCCACGGACTAATTCGGACACAAGGCTTGAACACTGCTCGGTTGTAATGATCCTAGAGAGACAAAATTGCTAACCATTACGCCACGTCAAGGTGTCTGAACTGATATTGAAAGACGGCCGACGACAACTATCAAAACGAAGACATGAGCAAGTTAAAGAAAATACATAAAAAAGAACAAGGTTATACTGCACCACGCAAAAAAATATTTCTGCGTGTTCATGTAGAGGATGAGAAGGTCAGTTATGTGGTCGCTGAAGAGTGTTGTCCTGAAAACGACAGTTTATCACATATCATTGGTACTGGGGAGGATGGCTCCAGCTGCCGATGGTGAACTGGAGCTGTGGATAATGATGATGGCTAGTGCCGTGGGTCGGCCGTTGAGGCCTTTTTATATCCTGAATCAGATTTACAACAATCGCTCGTTCTGCTTTATCTGATTGTTTTTAAAAACGTGGGAGTGTCAACAGGATACGACAAAACCCTCCCTTATATAATTGATCGAATCAATTAATAACGTATGTATGTTTTTATATGCTTAGTATCAGCAACATTTCTTTCTGATTCTGTATGTCTCATGAGAAGTAAGTCTGCTTGTGGTTGTAAGCCTGGAACCGGAGTTGTTTCGTAAAATCTTTTCCAGAAATGGTGGCTTAGTCATGTCTAGAGCTATGGTATCTGTAATGTTACCACGCGTGACTGTTATATATTTATCAGCTAAGATGATAACTTTAAAAAGACCTTGGTAGCTAGGTGTGAGTGGACATTTAACTGCGTCATTGTGTATGAAAAATATGTGCGCAGACTTAAATGTTTTTGCATCAATACATGGCAATTCACAAATAATAAATAAATGTTTGGAAAGTCACGTTCACCAATATTCTGATGGGATATGGTATTTAAATTTGTTAAAGCGAATCTGTATTTTTTTGAAATTTTATCTTAAGTAGGTGATAAAACAATGACTCCTGACAATGAAATAATGAGTAAAAACATCATGGTCGTGACGATACCGCGAGGTCATGGATAGCGGTCCTATTCGGCTGAGTTTGTGGACACCGATATCGCTAATGATACCGAATTTTGCTTGAAGGGTGACTGGACAATAAAAGGGCAGAAATTAAGGAGATAGATGACGATGGAAGCAACAGAAATGTAATTTTAAAAAACTATGCTGAGAATACCACGGAGGCGAGCATGCGAGTAACGACGAAGTCTTAAAGGAAATGAAAACAAAAAGGACGCTTATGCTTTGAATCAACTGACATCTCTCGAGGCCATATTGAAGAAAGAGAGCTTGGAGCATTTAACACTCACATGACATATTATGGGCAAGGGCCACAGAGGAATGCAGGACATTTGTGTAAATGTATTTTGACAAAACAGATTAGGAGAAGTGCAATAAGGCAAACATTACTAACAGTTACAAAAAAAAAGCTTACGGCCATATCTCATTGAATACACAGGTTCTCACTCGATTACCGAAGTTAAGCAACTTTGAGCCTGGTCAGTACTTACATGGGTGACCGCTTGGGTGCTGTAAGCGTTTAGTGACGGATGTGCGTTGTGGTGCAGTGGATATCGGCTCAGAAAGAGAAATCGGTGAGCCGAGTTCGAATTCCAGTTGAGTACCCTGCATTCACCTTGGGAAAGGGTATTAATCCGTCCCTTCCCTCTAGTTATGGGTTAAATAACAAGGATAGGACTTGGGGGCCCTGCCCTTAAAAACAAAACCCAATGAATTTTGATACTCGAAAAGAACAAAATATTACAAAACACAAAACTCATATAATAACAACAATAAATTGTTGAAAGAAAAAGTTGTTACCAGCAATAAATAAATAGAATTTAGTGGGAAATAAATGACTCGCCGAGGTTGATATGCCATAAAACAAAAACAAACAAACAACCAACAAAAAAAAGAAGTTGTGAAGAGCCATGATTACCCACATAAAGGAACACGAAATATAATAGAAGAATAATAAGATTGAGTAATATAGTGATGTGAATACTGAAATGTGTATTGAACCAGAACTTTGATTAATTTATTCGTTTTATACGGCTTATTATGGTTATTTAAAACCAGGAAATATTTTCTTTTAGATGGCTAATAATTGGTTTTGGATAATAATGATTTTATGGATACGCTTCTTGCTAGTTTACCTATATCTAAGGGGAGATAAATAGGAAGACGAGATGGACAACTTTTCCCAAGGCATTTGCTTGTAAGTATATATAACGAACCCAACTGGAATTAAAACTCGGCTCACCGATTAAGGATTCAAAGTCATTATACATTACACCACTCCCACATTTAAGCTTACAGCAACTGGCATTCCCAAGCGGTCACCCATCACCCACCCGGAGTGTTGTTGTTTTATAAAGCAACAATATTCAGATTTAATAAAACAATAGTTTTAATAGAATGTACCGAGCCAGAATGTTTGGAAAAGAAAAGAAAATAACAACACTAAGCTGTAGAAATTTGTAGGAAAATTAAAATTCTTAGAAGAATGTTTTTTGTATTTTTACATTTAAAGATTCAGGGAATAAAGATTGGCAGATTAAATACCCCACCTCATGAACTCAAGTTTTATTTATTCAGGAGTGTGTCCGTGCCGTTAAAAATGACGGCAAAATATTTATAGCGAGATGCCGTCTAAAATGAATATCTTATACTAAGACATAAGAAAAAAATAATCCAAATTCTTAAGCGAGGCAGGAGGGAAAAGCATTTTGGTTTTTATTATAAGGGGGTGGATATATATATATATATATATATATATATATATATATATATATATATATATTGCATTCACTTAAGCGCAAATACCCTGTGAAAAGGTATTAGTACGTCTCTTCCTTCCTGTTATGGGTTAAATGACAGGACAGATTGGGTTCTATAGACTTGGCTGGCAACTAGTCTACCGCAGAAAGCAATGGCAACCTACTGCCCAGAGTCTGTAATGTGATAGGTATTGATCTGGCGGCTCGACTGCAGCTACTTCCCCATCGTCGAAATGTGGCCTCCCTTTGTCTGTTCTATAAATACTTTCATGGCTTCTGCTTAGACGAACTTAAGTCACTGATGCCTCCTCAACAGGTGTTTACTCGCGCAAACAGACTGACAACTGGGTGCCACCCATTCACAGTCAGGTTAGCCAAATGCAGACGACAATTCTACTCCTGCAGCTTCTTCTCTCGCACTTCCCGTCTGTGAAACTCGCTCCCGTATTCTTGCTTTCCTGACGGCTACAACCTCCAGAAATTTAAATGCAAAGTCAATACTCATCTACTAACCACTGGACTGTAGCTCTCTCCCGACCCCCGTATAACCTTCTCTTTCTCTCCACCTATGTATCGGTCATCGCACCTGCTTTCTCAGCTTTCTATTGTTCCTTTCTAACTAGTTTATACTCCTCACTCTTTTCTAATTAATCTTTTTACGTTTATGTAGCCCCCTGCACATCAGTGGCGTTTCTGCCTTGCTCGGGGTGAAATGATAAAAAAAAAAAATTCACTCATCTCTCTTTCAAGACATGGTCGCCCAAGCGTTTATCACGTATGGCACTTAACGAAATTTACGATAGAGACAAACAAACTCAAAAGAACTCAATGTTAAATTTATTTAATTTAACAGAGTAATATAATCTAGAAAACATTTTAGATATTCTACAATTTCATAGATAATACATATTTCGCAGCCAAAACCTGCTGCTCGCCAGACCCAAATGATACAACAGTGCCTGTATGTGATTATAATAGACGTTCTTGTATGTCATAATAGACGCTGGTGTCGATCTAAGACGTAAACTTTAACTTCCTTTCTCCATATACTGTTCGTTCTCCTTTCTTTTTCTTTTTCTTTCTCTTTTTTCCGTTCATGATTTTTCTATATTTTTATTTTTGTTTGTTTTTTTTTTTTAATGGGCGAGGAAATGTTTTTAGTAGATTATCCTTACAAATATCTATTCTCGATATGGGCACGTGAGTGTCTGTATGTGATTCTTTTCTGGATGATTTTGGATATTAGCTGTTGTATCATTTAGGTCTGACGAGCAGCAGGTTTTGGCTGCGAAATATGTTATACCCATGAAATTGTAGAATATGTAGAATTTTTTTCAGAGTATATATATATTCAGTTAGATAGGTGTGAGTTGTGACCCTGGGTTTCACGCTTTTGCGATCGTCAGACAAAATGATTATTTTTTTTTAAATATCGAATATATGTAGGGTTGCGTATATTAATGTAGTTAAAAAATTAATCAGTTTGTCTGACGATCGCAAAAGCGTGAAACCCAGGGTTACAAACTCACACCTATCTAACTGAATATGTTATCTCTATCACTGATATTGGGCGCTTTCAAATAAGTACCGCGCATATATAATACATAAATAATATATATAAGAAATTGCACATATACATATATATATATATTTATATTTATATACATACACATTTCACACGCACACACACACACACACACACAGATATATATATATATATATATATATATATATATATATATATTCTTCACTACTCGACGATTTATTTATTGCATAAATATAAGTCACTGTTAAGAAGTGAACACGCATCAAGAGGTATAATAACTGGTAATAAAGTGAATGAACTGGGCCGACGCTATTGTTTTTTTTTTCTCCCTGAGCGTGACAGGAGGTATATATACACCCCCCCTCACACACACATATATATCTTTCATTTGTAAGTTAGTTGTTTACGCAACCTTGGTTTCAAACTTCAGTATCTTCAGGCGTTTTGTAACAAATGATTCTCTAACGTTTTTATTTTTTTTAAACGTACAACAGGAACTTTTTCGAACGCCTAACTGGAAGTTTAAAATGACTAACATTTCAAAATAGGGTGGTGTTTTTCAAGGGTCTTGAACACGTTTATCCGGGCTTGTATAATCTTAAAATATATTTTCTGATGTGTTTACATCAGGACATCTCTTCGGATTTTCTATATATTAATTTTTTTTTTTTGCGGGGGGGAATAATATTTTGTCTAACTTTTCTTTTTGGCACAATCTGCAGACATCACCAACGTTGTAAGGTTTCGCCTTTTTCAATATACTCCATGTTATATCAGGGTCTTTGCCGTTTTTTCTTTCAATTTCCACACGTGGTTAACCAGTTTGGTACAATTTTTGAAGGTTTTTAGTCTACATGTAGACCTGTGACTATGCCATTAGTATTTTAAAATTCTGTCAGTAGATCCCAAGTATGTTTTTCTTTGTCCATTGCATCCTTACTTCTGCTTTGTATATGAATCTTTCTGCTCTACAAAGTCCAACAATTGGGCATTTATTTTTGTCTCTGCAGTTACATTTTTTATTAGCGATATTATACTACATGTTTTTTTTTTCAATTTCTGTGCAAAAAAATGTACAGTAATTTTTATTACTGTACATTTTTTCCTGTATCAAATATAACGGTTGACAAATTGCTAGCGTTCATTAGAACGTGAAAATTATCCAGAATGGATTTTTTTTTATATATATGTTGTAATGCCATGGTCATGCACATGTTAAAGCATGAAAAACTGTTCTTTTGACAAACATTTTAGAACATTACTACAGTATTCATAGCTGATTCTCTAATTTAACACGTACATGACCATGACATTACAACATATAAAAAAATTTCATTTTGGATAATTTTCACGTTCTAATGAACTCTAGTAATTTGTCAACCGTTATATTTGAAGCAGGAAAAAATGTACAGTAATTTTAAGCAACACAGTTTTCCGGTTACATTTGTTAACCATAACTTACACCCCTGAAGATGACCTCGCAAAGAGGTTGAAAGTACTTGAGTACCTTAAGAAATGAATGAAAATAACATCTGTCAACGTTACAGCTCATTTCTGACATCTTATTATTGTAATATGCGAAAGATTATCCGTAAGTTTGTACGGGTTTTATTAAAAATAAGCAAACACATTATTTACAATTTATTTAATCTGACATGTTTAAAAGAAAATTTGCTGCCTAAATACACAAATTTTAAAATATATATATATATATATATATATATATATATATGTGTGTGTGTGTGTGTGTGTGTGTGTGTGTGTGTGTGTGTGTGTAGATTTTCTAAATGCCACTTAGACGTGGCACAAGGCCGAAAGTGTGGAGTACTCAGTAAGAGTCAAACTCACTGCTCAGTTGTAACAGATTCTAACACGACAAGCGGGCTAATATACCACGTCGGAATGCCCAAAATGTGTATGTGTGCGCATATATATATATATATATATATATATATATATATATATATATATATATATAACTTTGTTGATATATTGACTTAAACTTATAAACAGTGTAGCATTTTGAAAAGACTTCAATGACTTTCACATACTAGTAAAGTAATAAATAAGCTGACAGATTTTAAAAAAAGAAATGATGTAGTATTATGTGTGAGTTTGTGTGTGGAGGACTGTTGTTATCAATGGGTTGCTATACACGTGTCGCTTGAATCTCCTATAGTTCGTACTTATCTAACTGTAATGGCTGACAGCTGTCGGATTCAATGAGATAGTCGTAAACGTAAATTATAAGTAAATTAAACTCGGACGCCCCAACAGGGTAGAGACAGACAAACAATAAATACAGCACCGAGACATGTGGTGTCATCAACCAAAAATGACAACACACGTGAACAATGAACAATTTTATTTCTTCATTTTTTTTTTTTTTTTTTTTTTTTTCACCCCTCTTTGCTTTTCTATCGGAGTGATTCTGAATAAACGTCTCGGAATTAATTTCATCCTGTATTAATCCGCCGTCTGCCTTTGCCGCCGCCTAACGTAAAATAATGAGTCATTCGTACTCGCTCTGTTCCTTTCACAGACATATTGCTATTATCGCGATAAACCAAGTGAAGTATTGAATGAAGGAAAGCAGACGACACTGTCACGGGTTTCTTGTTTTATATGGATAATAAAAGAAAAGTAACAAAAGCTATTTGTGAATTATTTATTTGACTGCGATAATTTTAGTACCACTGAATATTGATAACTATCGGTTTATTAAGCATTAAAATTAATTTCAAAATAAAAAAAATATTATTTTCTCCTTTTTTAGCTGAACTAATATAGTCTAAAGAGGTAAGAAAGAATATATGGAAAATATGGTACAAACATCTAAACATGTTTATTTACTACAAGAACAAAAAAAAATTTACTAGTTACAAGCATCAGTCAGTTAAGTGCCTACACGATACACGCTTGGACAATCATGTCTCAAAAGAGACATGACTGACTGAGCAGAAGATTATGCCGCAGTAGGTTACCATTGCATTCTGCGGTATACTGGTTGCCGGCCAAGGCTATAGAACACAATCTATCCTGTTATTTAAAACATAACTGGAGAGAAGAGTCGGATTAATACCTTCCCCAAGGGTGTTTGCGCGCAAGTGAATGCAAGAAACTGAACTGGAATTCGAACTCGGTTCCCTGCTTCGAGACGATATCCACTGCACCACAACGCATCGCTACGCTATTTTTCAACGTTTTCACTATCCAGATTGATGCCATTTTCCTGTCGGTACACGAGTGTATAATGACCCTTCTCGAAGAACGTGTCATCAAGCAACTGGAACCATTTCTATAAAAATAGTCATCCTTGTAGAACCGATTCCTAGAAAAAATGACATTTGATGAGGTTTAATAACCTGAAAGAAGTAAGTTTGATTGCATGGCCTCGAAGCATATATTGTCATCAAAATATTCTAAATTCAACACTCAGTGAAAATATTAGTGAACACTGCGCTTGACAACAACAGATAAAATGCAGGGTTTTCAACAGAAGGAAAAATCCAACATGCAAATTACAAATTAGATATATTAAATTCAATTAAGTACAATTTAATTATCTGGGAAATATTTAACAGAGCATGTAAAGTGTGACACAGAAATCCGAAGGTGCATTGAGATATCGAAAGATGACTTCCAAAAAGATCTTCAGGGAAGGTTGGCTCTTCCCTGAAGATCAAATTTGGCGAAACCTCTGTAGGTTTGTTGGCTCTTTAGGTTATTTATTTTGTCTGCTCTGCTTACGTATTGAGCGCTTTTTTGTTATAGATTACCCGTCTCGGGTTTTTGTCTTTTGGCTACGTACTTTGACTGATGTTCACGTGCTTAACACTTTCTTTTTTTACATCCATTTTTTGTCCTTCTGCTTATATACTCGGAGGGTTTTTCGAAACGAGTATAGTCATAAGTTTACATTTATATATATATATATATATATATATATATATATATATATATATATATATATATTGAGAAGAAAACTGAACAACTAATTAAACGATTGTATATACAGAATTTTTTTCAGCAATGTTAAGAAAAATCTTTACAATTGCCTCGTTCAAACCTTTCATGAATAAATCAATGTAAATTTCACACAGAATATTTAAAAAAAAACAACTTTATAGCTGATGGGGTTATAAACGGGAAATAAACTGAGACTTCAAATCACTCACATATCACAATAAAAAGTAAGGAATTAAACTACATATACATAAAAGAAAATTTAGAAGCACGCAAAAAAACAAAAAAAAAAACAAAAGGATAACTTTAAAAATTTTTCTTTACTGTAGCATTTCGTCCTCTGATGGGCTTTATCGAGTCAAATTTAAGGATTTTATTTCGTATTAAGTACTTGTAAACTGAATTACAAATAACGTTGGGTGGACTTTTATTTTTATTTTTTATATAATTTACGAACACTCATGAATATACTTCGGGCAAACTGATACTAAAGTAAACTATGGTGGACCGTAAGTGATATAATTTAATGCATAATAAACGATATTTTTATGTAATTTTTATTTCAATTTGATTATGCATTAATCCTTCAGTAAATTAATTAGTGATTTTTTTTTTCATTTTGATAATAGAAATTTTTTATTTAATTGTTTTCTCTTAATTTATAAAAATGGTCGTATATGTTGGCTTCGGAAGAGAGTGTCGGAGTGTCTTTATGGAAGGCAGTAACAGTGAGCTGCAAGTCCTGACCAACAAATTCGTTAAAAGAACTGCCGCATATGAAATACAACTCTAAAATAATTGTGAATAACGCAAATAACACCAGTGCTGGCGTCACCATATACGGCGAAAAATAGGGGAAAGTGCCCAGTTTCAACTACTTGAGAGCAACACTGTCAAACGTTGGTACCAGACTGGGAAGGATATAAAAGAGTAACATCTATTTCCACACCAAGTTCAAGCTTTGCGGAGAAACGAACTCACAGCGTTTCAGCAATTCAGTCAGTTGATTGTCATCCGTGACTAGCGGTATAGACCGGCGTTGCTCGGGTGTAATGAAAGCTTTAAAACTAATCCATGGTCTTGGAGCTCAGACTCTTTGGCCGTTGGCACAAAAGACTAAAAAACAATAGTTGTTTCCAGTTAAAGCGAAACCGTAGACTGAAAGAAACATGAATGGATGTAAGTAAAACTTTGATTTCCTGCTATCGATATCAAATAAGTTTTTTCGTCGTAAACTGAATTTTGAAGGCTAAATAAGTTATCTGAGTAAATGGTATCATGGCTGAGACTAAGAACTACAATTATACCTACTTAGAGACAAACCCGAAGAAAAAACTAAAATAAAACGGCAGATAAACAACCACACATACAAACATCTTGCCTTTTATATATATATATATATTATCGATTTTCTGTACTATTGTAAGAACTGCAACCTTGAAACTTCTGAATATCGTTTCTTATGTCTTTGTCTACGAGTGTATCACATTTGATTAAAATCGGACCACTCCTTCTATAACCCGATTTTTTCGATTATCGATTTTCGATATTTTCGGGGGTAATACGTTTTTGAAGGAAAAAAAATATATTGCCATAATACGTTTTTGAGTACATTGTTGAATACGAAACTAAATGATATCTTCAGTTTTATAAAGTAAAAATAAACAAAATTTACATCAAAATCTGTCTAAATCAACCTTCTCACTATAACTAAAAAAATAAATTAAAAAAGATACCTTAAACCTTACGTTTTAGGCATTAAATAACCCACAGAGATTGATATGCCGTTAAATAAAACTCAAACTCTACCAGGTCAGACCTTCACATCGAAGACGTACAAAGCCATGTTCAAGGTGGCAAACCATCCTCATCCTATTGTTGCTTCTTTGATAAAAAAAGCAAGTTTTACTCAAACGTTCCGCGAGAATGCTCCCCAGATAATTACAATCTTCGTCTCTTTAAATCTTAGATCGTCTGTTATCTATCCTACGCGTCCTCGCGATATTCACTTCTTAATTCCCCCGTCTTTAAAACAATCTCACTCAGAAACATCCTCCATTGAGTGTCTCTTTAGCCTTGCATTGGGTGATCTAACAGTAAAATATAATTAATAAACAAGCAAGATGTTGATGCTATAAGATTGTTAGCATCTGTCGTCTATGAAGCTTATCCGTGAAAACTCTTTAGAACTTTTTGAAACTTTCTTCTAGACAGTAACTTGCAATCCACTAATTAAGTATAAATTCATAGCCTACATCTTCAACATTTTTTTCTCTTTTTAACTTCAAGGCCAAAATTCACATATTGGAATAATTTTCGCATCGTAGTATTCTCTGAATTCATGTATAACTTTGTCAAATTCCAAACGTATTGATAAAACCCGAGATATACCCATGCAGAAAATATAAACAAGGTAATTTTAAAATTACTTAAATAATGACGTTATTGTGGTACAGTGGATATCGGCTAGGAACGAGAAGCCAGGGAACCGAGTTCGAATTCCGGCTGAATCCATTGTATTCACTTACGCGCAAATACCATTGGGAAAGGTATTAATCCGTCTCTTCCTTCCAGTTATGGGTTAAATAACAGGACAGATTGGGTTCTATAGCCTTGGTCGGCAACCAGTCTACCGCAGAAAGCAATAGCAACCTACTGCGGGATAATCTTCTGCCCAGTCAGTTATGTCTCTTTCGAGACATGATCGCCCAAGCGTGTATCACGTATGGCACTTAACTGAATGACTTTATCTTATACTTACCTGGCACATTTTGTGTCGGGTAGGGACCGAAAATCATCTCTCAGTTTCGTCTCTGTCCTCGAAGACAGAGTGCGGCTCAGTTGTAGCTCTGTCCGAGGACAGAGATTCTTTTGAGAAAAATCATACTGCGTAGATGCCCGGTCCCAGGGAACAGTGTCCCAAGACAGCGCCACCCCATTGCACCAAAGAGGTGTTAAAGGTGCTCGTCACCGTGGCCAGCGCAACCAACGGTTTCGGGGACTGGAGAATTTTTGTTCTTTTACCCGTCCGTACGTGTTCGGGCTTCCCACGTTAAAAACTGAACTTGTGTCACATCTCGCTCCAGTGGCGGAAGATTAGGAGAAATATATACTTTTTCTTATATTTATTTATTTATTTATTTTTCTTTTAATGATGGTAAAAATCACAGTTTTTCTTACAGAAGACAAAAGAATTAACTTTATAGATAAATTTCTAGAATTCCTCATGTTGAAAAATAAGCAATGCAATTAGAAAAACATTCAAATATCATTATTTTTTTCTGCGGTAACTGTTGTTAATTACCCTATTTATATACAGACTATTGTTCCTATCTTTGTTGTTGTTATCATAACAGTTTCGGACGTTGTGTTGCCCGGCCTTCATCAGGTGTATGAAGATCCATATAGTGTCAACAAATTAGGCTAACGATCCAAACATTGTGCTAAGATCAACAAAGACGTAAAGCTCGTCCTTGTCTCATAACTCGCACTTTTCAAGATCTTCTCTCTAAGGGCAGAGACTTGGCGGAGAAAAATAGATCCCGTGGGAGTTTTGGAAATTTTTTGGCCGGACATCCGCACTAGAAACCCCACGTTAAAACTTACCATGTGTCGCATCCCCTCTCAGTGGGGAACTTCGAGAAAATATGCAGGGTTCCGAGAGAGTTCTGATGGAGCGTTCGTTCGAGACAAAATATTAAAATCGTAAATAACGTGTTTTAATGTTTCTTCTGGCATAAATTCGAAAGATTATATTGAATCAATTATTAGGTCAGATGCTGTGTTATTCTAGTCATTTTTCTGAACAAAACTTCTTACATATTTATAAGTCTACGATTATTCCATACATTAAATATTGTTATCATATATGGGCTTCTGCATCTACTTCTGCTATGTACAAGAAGAATTTGTAATCTTAATAATCCTGACCTGGTATGTCAACTTCAGTCATTTTTTGCCCGACCGTAACGTAGCTCCCTGTACGTTTCTATAAATATTTTCATAGTAATTGTTTCAATGAGCTTTCTTTTTTGAAACTATGATTTTAAAAAATTAAGCAGAGTACTAATTAACGATGTGCATTAGGATGTGCGTGTAGCGCAGTGAATATCGCTTGGAGCGAGAACTTGGAGAACAGAGTTCCAAATCAAATTGATTTCATTGCATTCACTTATTATCAAATACCCTTGGGAAATATAGTAATCCGTCTGTTGTCCCTCTCGTTATAGGTTAAATAGCAGGACAGATTAGGTTCTATAGCCTTTGTCGGTAACCAGTCTGTTGCAAGCTACAGTAGAAAAATCTTGTGTACAGAGAGTTATGTCCCTTTAGAGACATGATCGCCCAAGCGTGTATCACGTATGGTACTTAAATGACTAGATTCAAAGCAGCTTTCATCATTCTACTCTTGAAATGGCAAAATTTAACCGTAAGTCCTATGCTAACAGTTTCTTCTCTCGCACTTCTCGCTTGTAGAACTCTCTTTCAATTTTTTGCTTTCCATTCAGTTTCGATTTCCAAATTTTAAATTCAGTTTCGAGCGTTATATTCTGTCTTAATTCCTCTTCTTTTATTATTGTTTTATTTTTCACTTATTATCTTAACTCATTATTGCATTGCTGGGGATGAAATGTTTTAAAAATTGCACCCCCACAAAAAAATAAAACAAGTTAATTGTCCAGATAAAACTCTCAGATTACATTTGCAGAAAATATATAACCAATGCCACAGCAAAATAATAATAATTATTTTTTAGTTTTATATAATTTATTTTGATTGTTTTTAATAATACGATCGGGTTAGCTTTGGATATTTTTAAAAAAGAAAAAAAAAACAACAGAATTCCAGATAAAATCCCTACTTAAGAGAAAGTATAATGTCTAATAGAATTGTAAAAATACTTTAATAGCGTCGTCATTTTTTGTCGGTAGCAGTAAACTGGACAGTATATAAATACTTTGTAGATCGCTATAAATTTATTTCATCTTTCGGTTCACACCTGCTTCAGAATTTAAAAGAAGAAAAACTTTAGAAGTCGGAGTAAATTTGTTAAGAGTTGATAATGGCAACACTCTGAAATTGTTAACATCTGGAACCTAGTATCATTGATGTTTTTACGTGGACCTTTGCCTAGTTTCTCTCAAGTGTTCGCATGTGAAGTAAAGAATATAATACACTTATTTACCTCATAGACAAGTCTGATATATATACAATTTATATGCAATTTATATATACAATTTATATATATATACAATTTATATGCATATACTTGTATATTTAGGTTAAGTTATCGGATCTATATTTAACGTTAACTAAATGAAAAATAATTGCTGCCCGAATTCACCCAATATATATATATATATATATATATATATATATATATATTCAAAATAATACCTAAACTGACTCTGTAAGTATCTAAATCCTAAAATTCTACAAAGGTAAACTTTAAGAAAAACGAATAACCGACAGAATCTAATTCCGTTAACATCCGTCGCACTAAGGCGTTGGATAAGAGGGGGGAAAAAAAGAAATCCGCAGAATAAAGACAAGACATACAATACTCCGCAGTAAAGAAAAAAACCCCAAACGGAACCAACCACAAAAAAAGAAGAAAAAGTGCTCGATACAAATACAAACAAATGCAAAAGTACAAATGAAAAGCAAAAGTAGAGCAAAGACACATAAAGAATCACAAGATAGACAAAACCTACCGCGGTTTCACACAACGGCTCGTCAGGGCCCTGACGAGCCGTTGTGTGAAACCGCGGTAGGTTTTGGCTATCTTGTGATTCTTTATGTATATATATATATATATATATATATATATATATATATATATATATATATTAATGCGTGTTACATTAAATAATATAGACAAGTTTTGTCTATTTTATATAAATTTTTTTCACATTCTTTGATAAGCTTAATAGTATTATCATTAAATGAAGAAAGAAAATTACAATATTAATACATAATTTTTAATAATCCAATCTGAGCTTTCGGCCTACATAACCCATTTTCAATTACATTATATATTTAAACATTTCTCACCTTATCATCAACCTACCAAAAAAGGGAAAAGAACATAAGACTTTACATTCTACTACTATCGACCATGAACTTTTAATTTCTGTGGGCATTTTAAATACTTACATTTCTCTTTGAACAATTTTAACTACAAAAATGCATGTATTTTTTCAATTAACTATTTTCTTCTCACAAATATGTCATAGTTTTCTGTTAACAAAATTTCATCTATATTTTCTTCTTGCAGTTTTGTTATACTGTTAATAAATCCTTACTTTAATATACAATTTAAACATTTTATCCATCTCATTATCTTTTCAACCTTCTGATATTTAAATTGCGGTGACTTTAAACATGTTTGGCACAAGGCCAATTTACCAGGAATAACCGAGGCCCTTATAGATGAGACCTAGCTGCCAATCTAGAACTACACTCAAATTCATAAAGTTTAAGCTATAAGAAGAAAAATCCTCAGAATATTCCAAAATGTTTATAGAAAAGATTCTTATCTGTAATTTATCAAGAATCCCTAAATACATAGCAGGTCTCGCAGATCAGCTGTGACAGCAATATTCACTGCGCAGACTAATGATAGATTTAAAAATGTGTTAGATTCTGGCGAGAAAGAATATCTAGCGCTACACTTTGAACAAAAATTCCGAGTAGTACACGAGCAGTTGATATATAAAATATACATTTTTCTAAGTTATGTGATTTTAAGATTCAGTGTGAAATTTAGTTTTCTTAATAATCATATCGCCCCAAACAAAGCAGTCTATTGCCACTGGTGCGCAGGGGATTACACAGGAGAAAAGTTATGAGAAAGAGTAACAGGTTACAGGGCATGCTAGGAAGTGGGTAAGAGAAGGGTTAAAATACTGAGAGTGGAGTGGATGGAGAAAGAAGCATGAGAGAGAGAATGCGAGTTAGCAAGATAGGAGATGACTATTGACTTTACACTTAAATTCTAGGAGATTTTAGCTGTCGGAGAGGTAAGTAAACGGAAGGAAATTCCACAGGCTGGAAGTGCGAGAAAAGAAGCTGTTGGAGTAGTTCTTATTCTCTTACACCTCCAGTAACTCCTTACATCAAAGTGGTGCTGTCGCCTTCTTTGAGGTGAACTGATTGCAGACACAGAAAGGAAACTACAAGACCTCCTACAGAAGATAGCTGAAGAGAGTGACAAAAAAGGACGACAAATAAATTGCAAGAATACCAAATGCATGGCCATTAGCAAAAAGAGCAGCCCAAAATGTCAAATACAGGTGGAGGATACTAGAATCAAGCAGGTATAAAATGTAAAAAACCTAGGAAGTGTTCTAACAGAGGACGGAAAGTGCGACACAGAGGTACGAAGGCGAACTGGCAAGGTGATGGACGCATTCCAGAAGCTGAGTAAAGTATTAAGAGACAGGAAACTTTCACTAGAAACAAAGAAGAGGGTACTGGATTGCTATGTGATGTCAGTTCTTCAATATGGTAGTGAATGCTGGACAATATTAACAAAGATGAAGGAAAAAGATGAAGCAACTGAAATGTGGTTCTACAAAAGGATGCTGCGGATATCATGAATTGAGCAAGTGAGCGATCATGAGATTTTAGAAAGAATAGAAACGAAAAGGAAGGAGGGCTTGGAGAACCTGATACTAACAGGCCAGATAGAGGGAAAAAGAAACAGAGGAAAGCAACGGATAACATATTTGACGGGACTGAGCAGGTGGATAGCAGAACGGTGATTGTGTTGTGTTACAGGAGAAAGTGTGCTAACGGATAAAGAGACGTGGAAAGCTATGATCGCCTTTCTCCTGAGAGAACAAGGCACAAAGAAGAAGAAGAAGAAGAAGAAGAAGAAGAAGAAGAAGAAGAAGAAGAAGAAGAAGAAGATTAAAAATTCATTCTAGTCGAGAGTCCAAATGAGTTGATAAATTACGAATCTTTTAGTCGGCTTTTCGATAGGTGTTGAAAGTTATTATACCAAATTTCAATAATAATAATAATAATAATAATAATAATAATAATAATAATAATAACTAGCAGAACCCATGGAATTTCCACGAAAGGATAATTATGATTTCCTGAAAAAATTTTACTTTGTCATACTACAAATGATAGTAACGTCTTCAAACATAAAGGTATTGAAAAATAAAATAGCGATAACACAGAGTGTAATTTCATTAATATATCTGTAAAAGTAATGTCCATAGAAGCTACTTTACTGTAATCTTATATTTTATTAAGCGGCGTATGCACAGACCATAACCAAAATACTGTACGCTATTTTGTGAGAGATTTTGAAAAAGAAATTTTTTTTATTGTTGAAAAATCATGGCTCCTGTGTCCATTGTAAACAGAAAAGACCACCTGAGGTGTAGAGGCCAGAAATTTTGTTAATAGTTCGCGGGAAACGATAACAAAGCTACCTATTTTAACTATATTGTACAGAATATACACATACACACACACACAATTAATGCTACAACCACCAGCTGCTACTGATACGGTAATGCTATTGGCTCTCTCCTCCTACTCTCTCCCTATTTACTACCCCTCCGTTTAGCGAAAGTGGGAGAAGGGCTGAGGAGAGATAGAGGGAAGGAAATGCTCGTGTAGAGAGTAAGTGGCGTAACGGAAGGAGGAACGAATTACCTAACTAATTAACTAAGGAAGGAACAAGCAGAATTATTATATGATAATAATCAGTAGCAGCTTCTATTGCAAGGCATGTTCGGTCACCGCAGAAAGTAATGGTAACCTACACCGAGATAATCTTCTGCTCAGTGAATCATGTCTCAAAACAGACATGATCGCCGAAGCGCGTATCATGTATGGCACTTGACTGATAATCCTCATCATACCCAGTTTTTTCTCTCACTTTCTTTTCTTATAATTTCCTGCATACTAGTTGCATTTTCGCATTGCTTGGGGTCAGTCAGTTAATTGCCATACGTGATTCTGACTGGGCAGAAGATTATTCCGCAGTAGGTTGCCATTGCTTTCTGCGGTAGACTGGTTGCCGACCAAGGCTATAGAACCCAATCTGTCCTATTATTTTACCCATAACTGGAAGGAAGAGACGGATTAATACATTTCACAAGGGTATTTGCGCGTAAGTGAATGCAAGGAATTCAACTGGAATTCGAACTCGGCTCTCCGATTTCTCGTTCCGAGTCGATATCCACTACGCCACAACGCACATTGCTTGGGGTGAAATGATTAAAAAAACAAAAACATTCTTAATTATTATGAAAACGATTAGAAACAAAATGGCAATAGGAACAACAATTCTCAAGCAGGCAGAGATAAGGACAATTGTAACAAGTATTTCTTTAAAATATATACGTTAAACTTAGAAAAGTTGCACTTGAGAACACAAAAAAATCTCTTGCTTAATAATACATTCAGTGCATTTGTTACCCAGAGAAATAATTTCAAACATATATTCAATATCAAAACTATAACTTTTATGGAACAAAAACAGGAACAAATATAGAAATTCCTGCCGAGGAGAAACGAGCGGAAGTAAATAATATCCTTATTAGTCTAGCGAGATAACCAACCCTTAATTTTTATCACAAAGCCCTAAAATACCCGACAAACCGCTAATTGCTATCGCAGTAATAATGTAGAAAAAGCATACCAAATTCTATTTAACATTGCCCAAATAAAAGAAAATAAAAGAACTTTGAACCCGTTGTAATTTTGATCATAAACCGCCAAATAAGACACTCTACGGCACACCTCTCCATTCGGTGGTTAGTCTTAATATATTCCAAGTGTTTCTTAAACGGTCATGATGGTTAGAAAATTGAGCTGAGGAAATCTAACAAATATAATTGGCACGATTGTATTTCAAATGAAGGAAAAAGTATTGTGTTAAGTAGAAGAGAAACACAAAATGCCGACAGCATCACGCAGATAATTGGTACTGTGACATTTTTGCACAATTTCTTTTTTTGGTAATGGCATCATTATTATTAATGTTTGTCTCTTTGTAGCAAATGGAGAAAGACCGGCGAACGTACCAAATTACACGAAAACGACTATTCCTGTCAACACGACTTATCAGCAAAACGTTTGAATATCCAATGGTTATTTTCACACACCAGATTTATAAGTTCGTGGTATCAATAACTTTTGTCTGGGTTGCTCAGAGCAGAAATCATACCTATTCGATATTAATTCTACAGATCTACAATTCTAAATACATACACAGCACCTGAGGCAAGGAAAGACACAAACTTTTAGACACCATTATTATAGGAAAAAACACTTTAAATGAAAATTTATCCCACTACAGCGGACGATATCTTGAACGTATAAAATATTTAGCATGCTATAATGATAATAATAATAATAAAAATAAGAATGATAATAATGGCACAAAAAAGTTTAATGATTAATGCTGGCTGTACAGCAAGGATGTGCGTTGTGGTGTAGTGGATATCGGCTCGGAACGAGAAATCGGGGAGCTGAGTTCGAATTCCAGTTGAATTCACTTACGCGCAAATACCCTTGGGAAAGGTATTAATCCGTCTCTTCCTTCCAGTTATGGGTTAAATAACAGGGCAGATTGGGTTCTATAGCCTTGGTCGGCAACTAGTCTACTGCAGAAAGCAATGGCAACCAACTGCGGGATAATCTTCTGCCCAGTCAGTCATGTCTTTTTCGATACATGATCATCCAAGCGTGTTTCACGTATGGCACTTAACTGACTGAAAGCAAAGGAACGGAAAGGAAGTTCCATAAATGATAAGTGCGAGAAAAGAAATTGCTAGCAAAGAACTCACCGAATAATTACCATGAAAGTATTTATAGAAAACGCACACGGAGTCAACCGTACGGTGGTGGGAATGTAACTAAAGCCGAGCCGCTAGACCCAGACCGATTATATGGCTGTGACACAAAGTGAATATTAGGGGCACCGGACCATATGGGGTAGGAATATTCTAACCATGAACGAATGGTAGACATAGATATGCATGATTGATTCCAGAGAAAACGATTGTCTTGCACGACGCAGTGAACCAACTTTCTTAGCCGCTGACCTAGCAATTAAAACAATATATAGTCTTTTCACTTCATATCAGCTGAGAACGTTGGTCCGAGGAGACGCAACGAAGCACTTTCCTGGAGGTTATCATCAGCCATGTTGATAGCAGGCAAAGAGGTGTCTCTCATACAATTGATAGAGATAATGTATATATATATATATATAGTCATCCGCAGATAGATCTGTTTCACTGTATCACAGCTCATCAGTACGGTTAGACATCCGATTGCTTTTAGCCCAGGATTGAAAACTGACCGAATTGGCGTCAGTCAATTCTACCTCTGAGCTATGGGCGCTCGGTAGAAGGAGGCAGACTTTTTAGCGTGTATATTATCTTTATACACGCCCAATAGCTGAGAGTGTTCTAATTCATTGCTGAATGAACGATATCTGTTTGTGTGTATGTGTGTGTGTGTGATACTTGGACTTGTACCTGACATAATAAAAATAGAAAGAGCAGTCAAAGAGCACAAACCACCGCCAAAACTATACCGATATCATTTCAGCGATTAGTAAGAGACGATTATTTGAAATAAGAAAGAATAATTAATTGCAATGAGCTTAATCGCTCTCAAAAGTGAAAATACAAAACATAAACTTGATCGCTTTCAAAATAAAAGCGACGATTTTTATTGTATATGCGTTGTGTTTTCAATATTTACATTATTCGGACTATCGTCCTCATCTTTGTTACCATTTGTACGACCTTTCGGCCGTTGTACGCTCCGGCCTTCTTCAGACACTAGGAATTTCGAACTGAACCCTTTATTACAACTACTGGGGGTATATATGAACATTCCTTGCCTAGTGTCTCTTCTGGAAGTCATGAGTTTTCTTAAGGACACATGGCCCAGTGGATATAGACGTTGGTTAGTTCCTGTGAGTTGACCCAAAGAGTTGTGAGTTCAATACCAGGCTACAGCAGTGGCGAACAAGTAACTTACACGGTTAGAGGGAGAAAACTCATGACTTTCAGAAGAGGAACTATGCAAGGAATGAAGTACATATACCCCAATGGTTGTAATAAGAGATTCAATTCAAAATTCTTATCACCTGAAGAAGGCCGGAGCGTACAATGGCCGAAACATCGTACAAATGGAAACAAAGATGAAGACAATAGTCCGAATAATGTAAATACTGTAAATACTAGTTTATCTCATATATATAGACAAATTCGTTGTGTTGTAAAGAATATCGTTCCGGAATGTCAAATTGAAGTTGAGTCCATTGCATTAACTTAAGCATAAATACCCTTCGAAAAGGTGTTAATCCATATCTATGCCCTCTAGCAATGGGTTCAATAGAAGTATAGATTGGGATCTAGAGCCTTGGTTGGAAACCAATCTACGGCAGAAAGAAATGGCAACCTACATCAGGAATCAGAAAGAGACATGATCGCCTAAACGTGCATCACAGAGAATAAATAACTGACTAATATATATATATTTTTTTTTTCACGCAGTTCCCACCTGTGAAATTCCCTTCCATATACTTGCTTCCCCGACAGCTACAATCTCCAGGAATTTAAATGTAAGGTCAATAGACATCTCCTATCACACTAACTCGCCTCCATTCTCACAAGCTCTTTTTCATCTTCTCCGCCTCCATCCTCGGTATCCTCATTCGTCTATTACCCTCCTCCTGACATTTTCTATAACTAACTCCTCTTTCTTCTGTGTAACACCCTGCGCAACGGTGGCAGTAGAATGCCTTGCTTGGTGTGAGATGATTATATATATATATAATCTTTTTGGAGATGATAGTAATTTTTCTAGATATTGGCTTACTGTTTAAACCTTAGCTAGGGGAGACTATATGCATCCTTTCTTTTCCAATGGTATTTGCGTGTAAGTGAACGCTATATATACTCGACTACAATTCGAATTCGGCTCATTTAGTGATGCTATCAATCAAAACACAATCACATCCGTTTAACAAGTGGAAGGTGATAAAAATGTTTGAATTAATATTTAATATATCCTTTCTCTCGTGCACACATGCTTTTTATTTTACATATACATAGTCTCCCTCTGACTTTCTCTCTCACTCGCTCAGGCGCACACACCATTTCCCTGTTTCAACACACGCTTCTTTATCTCTCTTTTACACACAGTTTCTTTTATTCGCTATTTCTCTCTCTCTCTCTCTCTCTCTCTCTCTCTCTCTATTTATCTATCTCACTCAATATTCTGTATACGAAATATTGCGCGGGAAAGAGAGAGAATGTGTGTGTCAGGGAGCGAGAGAGTGGGGAGGGGGTAATAGCGAATGTGGAAACGAAACATACTTATGAAAATTTTATTGCAAATCACATATATTCAATTCTTCACAAAGATGACAAATAAATTTAAACAGTTTTACCAAAATCACTCAGACTGTCAGATCTCAAGCCCATTAGATCTGAGAACAAAGAATTTCCAAGAAATTGTAATATATCTTAGGTCAATCTTAAACATTACATATTTTTGGTAATTAATGTTGTCTGTCAACTTTTAAGTTAAAAGCATGTGAAGAAAATAGGAAGATAACAACGACATTCATCTTATTAAGAAGTAGAAAACATAGAGTGACACAAGGCCAAGCGTCCAAAAATATTTAAAACATATTTTGGCCAACACGAAATAACTTTAATTCTATAAGATTTTATAATTTATTCATCTGAGATGACCAAAATAAAAAACTTGTTTACACTAATGTGAAGGGCAATACTTGAGATCTGGACTACAGTATGTAGGCAGGTCTGGTACAAGGACAGCGATCTTAGGAATTGGCTGGAAAAGGCCAAGAACAGGAACATACCGACAGAGGGCGGCCATACGGTCCTACTCTAATATTTTAGTAAAACATGAAATACATTTAAGTATGTACTTGACATACTTTGATTGACAATACTGGCGGGCCGAAAGTGATACATTCTATAACATCCAACTATACATGCACTCAATCTCTCTTGTTCTCTATCTCTTTCTCACACACACTTATGAACAAACATGCATCTCTCCCGCTCTCTCTCTCTCTCTCTCTCTCTCTCTTTCATACACAGTCAAACTTTTCTTTCTCGCTCTTTTTCTCTTGCACACACTTTCTCTCATTCATATTTTCTCTCTCTTTTTCTCTTACAAACATTCTCTGTTTGTCATACATACTTTCTCGCTATTTATCTATTTCTCGCCCCCACTCTCTCTCTCTCGCTCTTTCTCATACTCTACCACATCCAGTGAACCTGAAGAATACTACCATCATCTTTAAATTTGTTGTTTTCATTTTTTTTTTTTTACTTTTTTCAGTGCAATCTTATCGGTTACACCCTAAACTTACTGATTGCCCAAAAATTTGGAAAAATTTCAATATTTTAACATTTTGAGGGGGGCTCAGTTTTTCATAGAGCGTTATAGTAAATCGATCCTCAATTTTGGAGTCACTCGTCGGTACGATATTACCACAACCTGTAAATTGGTTGATTATCAATTTTGTTTTACTTTTTTCAGTGCAATCCTATCGATTAAACCCTAAAGTTTCGAATTGACAAAAAATTTGTAAAAATTTCAACATTTAAACAATTTTAGGTGGGAGCTCATATTTTCATACAACCTTACAGTAAATCGATCCTATGCAATTAACGTTTTTGCTTGCGCATATTCAACAACTGAATCCTTTGCGAAATCTTTGATTAAAGCCATTCTTAGAGTTTCCGAGGAAGATGTCATCGTAAGAACTAAAGAAAACTTGAAAAAGACAAAAACAAGAGCAACAACTCGTCCAAAAAAAATAAAAAAAAATAAAATAAAAACAAAGCGACCCCAACGCGAGTGGTTACAAAATGGAGGATCGATTTATTATAACGTTGTATGAGAAAGTGAGACCCCACCTAAAATTTTTCAAATATTTTTTGATAATCGGAAACTTTATGTAATAACCGATAAGACTGCCCTGAAAAAAAGTAATTAAAAAAAAAAATGAAAAACAACAAATATAAAGGTGGTGGTAGTTTCCTTAAGGTCCGCCCCACATCCAACTACACATACACTTTCTCTCACATTCTTCCTTTCCCTCTCATGCACGCACACACGTACTTGCGTACAGTCACGCAATCTCTTTCGCTCTCTTTCACATACGCGTGCATTTCTCTCTATCTGTCTCTCTCTCTCATTTATATTTTCTCTTTTTATCTCTCACAAACATTCTCTATATCTCATACATACTTTCTCTCTCTCACACACACTCACACACACTCCCTCTCTCCCACAGCCAACTACAAACCTACTTTCTCTCTCACTCTTTCTCTCTCTAACACACGCTCGCGTGCACTCGCTCTCTGTAGAACACGCGCACACCCTTTTCTTTCTCTCACTCACACACACATATATACACACATAACTCGCTCAACCACGTACGCACACTTTCTTTTCGCCAACACACCGTCTCTCTCTCTTTCTTTCTCTCTCTCACGCACGTAGGCACTCGCTCTTTGTAGAACACACACGCACTTTTTTCTTGCTCCCTCTCATTCACACACACACATATACACACACATATACAACCACAGCTAGTCTCCCACGTACGCACGCTCTCTTTTCCCAAGCACACAATCTCCTTCCGTCTCTCTCTCTCTCTCTCTTTCTCTCTCTTTCATGCTCCCCCACTCTCTCTGTCTTGGAATCCAGTCGGCAAACTTGAAAATGACTAGCGAGTGACGAATGAATTGCGTCTTTGCTTAAAGAACAAACACGAGCAACAGTTAGTTATATGACCCATGTTTGAAGCAGCAGGTTTCGATGGTTTGATGAATGGATAGAAAAGTCAATAAAGGGATGAATGAAGAAGTTGTATGTTTGATTGAAGAGAGAAAATGACGAAAGTAAAGCGCAACAACAATAAAAAAAAAATCTTAGAAAATGGTCAGTGTCTGAAGGAAGCAAATGAACGGATAGAGTGAGAAAAGTAAACGTCAAAGAACCGGAACAAATAGATACGAGTAACGAGAGAAGACGTACTCGTGAATCACAACAGATATGAACGAAGTGAGACAGGAGAGTGAATCAGTAAGTTCGTAGTCTATGCTCTTATTGTCTTGAACTGAAATTTACAATGTATATCGTTGATGTCAAGTAATTAAAATTAACCAATGAATCAAGTGCATTGACAAATGACAAGGAAGGTGATTATCTCAAAAAGTAAACATTTACTGAATAAACTAAATACTTTTGACTTCATTAGGCCTCTTGCTTATTGGTTGAATGTGTGCGCATATTCAGAGGCGATCCCATGTGAAGACCAAAAGGGGCAATGTGCCCACCGAATTTTGGCTGGCTATTAGTCTCCACTCACATCACTATCTGATTTACGTTAGATGAGATTTTCAGCACTTTTTCCGCTGGGGTTTTTTTTTTTTTTCATTTAAATGTTTTAAAGGATGTGCGTTGTGGTGCATTGGGTATCGGCTCGGAACGAGAAATCGGGGAGCCGAGTTCGAATTCCAGTTGAATTCATTGAATTCACTTACGCGCAAATACCATTGGGAAAGGTATTAATCCGTCTATTCCTTCCAGTTATGGGTAAAATAATAGGACAGATAGGGTTCTATAGCCTTGGTCGGCAACCAGTCTACCGCAGAATGCAATGGCAACCTACTGCGGAATATTCTTCTGCCCAGTCAGTCATGTCTCTTTCGAGACATAGTCGCCCAAGCGTGTATCACTAAAAGTCACTTACAGACTTTAGTAGCGGAAAAAAAATCAAAGTGGACAAATCACAGTCACACTGTTCTGCTACTATAGACGGTGACATTAACGCTTTGATTTTGTTTTGAAATTTTTACCTCTCTTGTGTTCCAACAGCTTGAGAGTGGAAAAGAGGGTAAGAATAGATTAGAACTCAACTACTATGAATGAAAAGTTATCCCGTTTAATTTAGTGAAGTAATATACTTATACTGAAAGTCATTCTTAAGTTGTGTATACGATATTAGTGTAGTATGAAAATGTAGACGCTGCTTGAATTTGCCTCGATTTCCTAAGAAAAATCTCGGTCATTTTCGCGTTTTCTTGTTCCGAGCCGATATCCACTGCACCACAACGCAAATCCAGAATAGATACAAGGCTGAAACGAAAACGTAAATAAAAATATGGAAAAAACGTAAAAAGAAACAAAGAGAGCAAAACAAGAAAAAAAGAAGAAGCGATAAATGATATTAAAAAAGGAAAATACGCTTAAAAAGAAGAAAACAGGCCTAAAATAGAATGAAAAATGAAAAAAAGAGGAAACATTTTTAGTCCTCTGAGAGATTATTTTCTGCCTGTGATCAGTATGGCTGATGTTAACCTCTAGGAAAATGACTCATTGTAACTTTTCGGGCTAACTTTCTCAGATGACAAGAAGTAGAAAGACTGTATTGAATTAATGATTAGGTGTTCCTACTAAGGAAGTTGGTTCACTGTATCTTGAGAGACAATTTTTCTCTCTTAAATATTTATAAGTTTACCATTTGTCAAAGCTTAGAATATTGTTGCCACATATGGTTCGGTGCCTCTGCTATTTATCTTGAGCCCCTATAAGTGAAACATTGAATGTGAACCAGACAAAACAGTGAACTGGTCCGCACTAAAGCCAGTCACACAATTTCTGCTATTTATCAGCAATCACTGCACACCTGATAGTAGAATTTGTGTGACTAGCTCAGCTCCGTGATTTCTTGTTCCGAGCCGATATCCACTGCACCACAACGCAAATCCAGAATAGATACAAGGCTGAAACGAAGACGTAAATAAAAATATGGAAAAAACGTAAAAAGAAACAAAGAGAACAAAAGAAGAAAATCCGCGAGAAAAAAAAAAGCGATCAATGAAATCAAAAAAGGAAAATTCGCTTAAAAAGAAGAAAACAGGCCTAAAATGGAATGAAAAATAAAAAAAAAGTGGAAAACATTTTAGTCATCTGAAAGATTATACTCTGCCTGTGATAAGTATGGCTGATGCTAACCTCCAGGAAAATGACCCGTTGTAAATTTTCGGGTTAACTTTCTCAGATGACAAAAAGTAGAAAGACTGTATTGAATTCATGGTTAGGTAAGCTGCTAAGAACGTTGGCTCACTGTATCATGCGAGATCATTTTTTCTTTCCAGAATCTATCATCAGTCAGTAAAGTGCTATACAAGATACACACTTTGGGACATCATGTCTCGAAAGAGACACGACTGACTGGGCAACAGATTAACCCACAGTAGGTTGTCATTGCTTTTTGCGGTAGACATTAACCATCTACCTTCAGTTGTATAATATGTATCAAACTTGATGTATTGTTAACGAAATGTTATATTTTATTGAAGACTCTTGTCCAAGTAGATGCAGTTTTTTTTGTTTTTTGTTATAAATAGGCTAATTACATCTTCCATAATTGAGTTGAGAACCGAATGTTATTTGTTTAGTTTAATATTCAGAATATATGGACAACATACAGGAAAATTCAAGACAAAAAGGAAATTAATATTGAGCACCAGGAAGAGACAACTAAAGTTCCTGGGACATGCAATGAGGAAGGAGGGATTGGAGAACCTGATACTAACAGGCCAGATAGAGGGGAAAAGAGACAGAGGAAAGCAGCGGATAACATATTTAAAAGGCCTGAGCAGGTGGATGACAAAACGGGGGCTGAGAGACGTTACAGGAGAAAGCGTGCTCAGAGCCACCAGGGATAGGGAGACGTGGAAGGCCATGATCGCCTACGTCCTGAAGGGACATGGTATATAAAAGAAGAAGTATTTGATAGAAGTGCAACACAACTCCAATATTTCTTAAATATCAATACTATTTGACAGCCATAAATAATATTTTCAAATAAAATATAAATATATATACATAGAAAAGATATAGATGAAAGAAATGAATGAATGTATGAATGGGAAAAGAAAGGAGGAAAGAAAGAAGAAAAATTAAAACAACGAAAGAAAAGCGGGATATGAAAAATAAAGAAAGATAGAAAGAAAGGAAATAATGGAAAGAAAAAAGTGAAAAGGTAAGAAAGAAAGAGAAAGAAAATAAAATTAAAAGAAAAATTAACAGCAAGAAAGCAAAGAAAAATAAAATAAAATAAATGAATAAAAATGGATAAAAAAGAAAAAAATAGAAGTAAATAATGAAAGAAAGAAAAGAAAAAGAAAAAGAAACTAAGAGATACGAATTTGTCTATATTTATATATTAACGTAAAATACTTAAAGATACAAATGTAAATAAAGGAAAGAAAACAGGATTGAAAATTTTTTAAAATGAAAAAGTAGAAGGTGAGAAATAAATAAAGAATGAATGTAGCAGAACGAAGGCAAGGAAGTGAAAAAGAAAAGAAAATGAAAAAAAGATTGAAAGGGGGATTGAAAGAAAGAATGAAAGAAAGAAAAATTAAGAGAAAGAAACTGGAAAAAAATTAAAGAAAAATAAAAGGGGAATTGAAAGAAAGAAAGAAAGAAAGAAAGAAAGAAAGAAAAAATTAACAGAAAGAAACTGGAAAAGAAAGAAAGAAAGAAATAAAGAAATAAAGAAAGAAAGAAAAATTAACAGCAAGAAACTGGAAAAGAAAGAAAGAAAGAAAGAAACTGGGGAAAAATTAAAGAAAAATAAAAAGGGGAATTGAAAGAAAGAAAGAAAGAAAGAAAGAAGGAAAGAAAGAAGGAAAGAAAGAAAGGGAGGAAGGAAGGAAAGAAAGAAGGAAAGAAGGGACGAAGGATGTTTAAAAGAAAAAATAATTAGAATGTGTGGCGTTTTAATAAAGACGTCTATAAAGTATAAAATGTTGCGAAGAGTTGCGAAAGGAACGGTGGTGGGGGCAAGTACAATAAAACAAAGGATGGGTGATCGAGACAGTCTACACATTCAACAGCAATGCCAACCAAATGTGGAGGAAACAGGCAAAAATGTGGAGGGCAGAGGCGAAACAGTTGTACGCATTGAGGAAGTGTAAGGTTTGGGTGGCAGAGTGAGAGTGGAAACCTGATGCCGAGCGTAATTAGGTCTGAACAAAGAAAATCTTGTCCAAAATTTGCACAAGGAAATCTTGAAAGGGAGAAAAAAAAATCAAGTAAAATAAAAAATAAATATAAAAAAAGGAAAATGCAAAGCAAAACGAAAACGGGAAAAATGGTTTCCTTAAAATTTTAATAAAAAAAAAAATAACTAGTTTCGTTCTGACTTCTTGTTCATGTGCCATGTCCTTTAAGAATATAGGTGATCCTGTCCTTCCCCATCTCCCTGTCCCTTGTCGCTCTCAACATTCTTCCTCTTGGTATCTCCCCCAAACCCCGCTCCATCATTCATTTGCTCAAGCTTATCAAATATAGCTCGCGCTGCTTGCCCCTGTCTCTTTTTCCCTCTATCCGTCCTGTGAATATTAGATTCTCCAAACCATCCTTCCTCATTCTTCTTCTTCTATGTGCCTTGTCCCTTTAGGGCGTAGGCGATCATAGCCTTCCACTTTTCCCTATCCCTGGTGGCTCTGAGCACGCCTTCTGTTACACCATGCAATCCTCGTTCCGTCATCCACCTGATTAGGTCCTTCAAATATGTTATACGCTGCTTTCCCTTGTCTTTTTTTCCCTCTATCTGGCCTGTTACTACCAGATTCTCAAAGTCCTCCTTCCTCATTGCTTGTCCCAGTAACTTCAGATGTCTCTTCCTGATGCTCAGTATTAATTTCCTTTTCGTTTCCATCATTTCCAAGACCTCATCATTGCTCACATGCTCGATCCATGATATTCGCATCATCCTTCTGTAGAACCACATTTCAGTTGCTTCAAATTTTTCCTTCATCTTTAATGGTATTGTCCAGCATTCACTGCCATATTGAAGGACGGACAACACATAGCAATCCAGTACTCTCTTCCTAGTTTCTAGCGAAATTGTTCTGTTTCTTAATACTTTACTCAACTTCTGGAATGCTTCCTTCGCCATACCAATTCACCTTCTGATCTCTGTGTCGCACTTTCCGTCTTCTGTTATAACGCTTCCCAGGTATTTAAATTTTTGTACCTGCTTCATTCTGGTATCCCAGAGTGTCCTAAAAACCTCAACTGTCTCTTCCTGATGTTAAGTATAAGTTTCTTTTTCGTTTGCATCCTCTCCAAAACCTTGTTGTTGCTCACATGTTCAGTCCATGGTATCCTCATCATCCTTCTGCAGTGCCACATTTCTGTTGCTTCGAGTCTCTCCTTCATCTTTGAGGAGATTGTCTAGCATTCGCTGCCAAATAGAACAGATATCACATAACAGTCCTGTACTTTCTTCTTTGTTTCCAATTAAATTTTCCTGTATCTCAATGCTCTACTCAACATTTGGAATACATCCTTGTCCATGCCAATACGCATTCGGATCTCAGTGTCACAAATTCCATTCTATGTTAGAACACTTCCCAGTTATTTAAATTACTGTACCTAGTTATTTCAATATCCCCGATTGGCAGCTGGAATTTAAGACTCCTCTTTTTACTAATTCAGTTTTCTTGTAGTTTATGTTTAGTCCTTTCTTTTCACTTTCTTTAGCTACCTTCTGTCGGAGGTCATGCAGTTTCCATTCCGTGTCTGCTATTAGCACTGTATCATCTGCATATCGTATATTCTTCAGATTGTGGCCGCCAATGACTAATACTGGCAGGATTTCTTTGCACGGCCTCTCTTCAGGATGAAGGCCTTAATGGCTCTATAGATCTCCGTATTTTTTGTAGATCTCCATAAGGTTTGTCTTTTTACCACCCTTTCCATTTTCCGTTCTGCCAACCATTCGTAAAAGCTCATCAAAAACGTTGCTGGCACATTCCATTCTTGCTGTTCTCAGCATCCTTCTGTTGGAAAACATTTGTGTTTGGTCCATTCTTCATCTGATCTAAGGACTTGCATCATGTTCTTAAATAGCCTCGACATAGCTTCATTCGGTGGTACCTTCGTATGTTATCTATGCGTCAAGAATCTATTTTGGTATGCGAAGCTCCTGACCTCGATTTAGCTAATTTTCGCTGATGTATGTACTGCTTGTCGTTAGAATATAATTAATAGGATATCTAAAAAAATATTTTTATTACATTTTCTCTCTCTCTCACTTTCACTCTCTCTCTCTCTCTCTCTCTCTCTCTCTTTCTCTAATATATATATATATATATATATTGGCAAGAAGCAAAATCAATTTCATATTTACAGTCATTTAAAGATGATGGAATAACAATAGATGGAATAAAAGATATGAAACACGAAAAATTTTAACGGAAATTAATGTTAAATGCTCAATCAGAAAATCTATAGACTCTTTTCTGGATAGAAACAGTTGATTTCAACATGAACTGGCCCATATATATTGTGTACGGTTGCGCCCCCGTTAAAAATGACCTTGTGTCACAAACTAACAAATGATGGGATTTTGTTATTTATAAAGTATTTACAAATTTTCTCTCACCAGTCTGTATGATCTGATGTCAATCAGTCATTTAAGTTCCATACGTGATAAACGCTTCAGTGATCATGTCTCTTTCGAGACATGACTGACTGGGCAGATTTTCCCGCAATAGTTTGCCATTGCTTTTCTCATTCATCAGACCTATTTCTTATGCGATGTCATCATTCAGTTTGGTCAATCATACAATAAAAATCAAAGAGTTGTAAAACGAAAAACGTATTTTTAAAAATTCACACGTGCAAATGGCATTAAACATTACATTTTTCGATTCCTCAAAAAACAACTTTATTGTATATCAACTTTGTCAGCAACGATCGATATCTGAAAATAATCCTACTCCAAAAATATGTCATTTTTTAACGAAAAATTAGCACATTATTACATCGTCAGAGATATATTTCCCTGCTGAAATAACAAATTTACAGAATTTATATTTTTAAATTAGTTAGCAACAACTCCCCACAAAAATATTTTTAGTATTTTTTAATTAATTTCTAAAGAGTTCAAACACTATTTTAAATATACTCACAACTGGTGTTAAATATATTTTAATGATGTAACACCTTCGAGGATTGGCTTTTATGAAAATATAAAAATTAGCAACAAAATTCACTAGTCGAGATTAGCTACAATTAAACAGGAGTTAACTAAGCATACAATACTTTCATAAAACTTAAAGATAAAAAATAATGTATTGCATTTTTCTAAGACACGTAATCATTTGTCTACTTATTTTATAATTCTGAAATTTCAACCAAAGTCAAATTCTTTAATTGTTTAGGTTCTGCTGTAACAGAATATTTCAATATAGATTCACAACCTGCCGAAGCTAGAAAGGGGTCAGCTATTTCGTTTTCTCCCTCTCTTGTCTGGTTGTCTTGCAAATTTTAGCCCTAGCCTGGGCTGCAAATCACCGGATCCTAGTCTCGACAAATTCTGGTTCAACCAAATGATTTAAGCATCCTATCAGCCATGGCGACATATTGTTTTAATGTATTGATCTATGAACTTGTTTTTTAGTTCTCTATATACTTTGTGCAAAAGTATGCACGGTTATAATCTGACGAATAGAATATGGTTAAATAAAGTGGACAAGAAGCGCATATTGATAAATCGTCCCTCAAAATCCAATGCTAGGAAGGTTGAATCACTGTGTCGGGACAGGATGTTTTTTCCTCCTGAATCCATCTTGCATATATACAAATCAACCATCGGTCCGTGCATGGAATACTGCTGCCATTTATGGTCAGGCGCCCCTGCCGTTCTCCTCAGTGTTCTTGACAGGCTCCAAAGGAGAGTCTGTAATGTGATAGGTACTGATTTGGTGGCTCGACTGCAGCTACTTCCCCACCGACGGGATGTGGCTCCCCTCTGTCTGTTCTATAAATACTTTCATGGCTTCTGCTTTAACGAACTTAAGTCACTAGTGCCTCTGCAACAGGTGTTTACTCGTGCAACCAGACTAGCAACTGGGTCCCACACGTTCACTGTTAAATCAACCAAATGCAGACGACAATTCTACTCCCTCAGCTTCTTTGCTCGCATTTCCCGCCTGTGGAACTCGCTTCCATATTCTTGCTTTCCTGACGGCTACAACCGCCAGGAATTAGACGGACCAGTTAAGGATGAGAATACAGGTGTGATGAGTTAAGGATGAGAATACAGGTGTGATGACAGTTGCAGAGGTAAAGAGAAAGAAAAAGATATACAGGGTGGCGTAGAAAGAACTAGAGTCAAGTGGTTAAGAGATTGGTATTGGCGTTGCATTTAAATTTCTGGGGGTTGTAGCCGTCAGGAAAGCAAGAATATGGGAGCGAGTTTCACAGGCGGGAAGTGCGAGACAAGAAGCTGCAGGAGTAAAATTGTCGACTGCATTTGGCTAACCTGACTGTGAATGGGTGGGACCCAGTTGCCAGTCTGGTTGCACGAGTAAACACCTGTTGAGGAGGCACCAGTGACTTAAGTTCGTCCGAGCAGAAGCCATGAAAGTATTTACAGAACAGACAAAGGGAGGCCACATTTCGACGGTGGAGAAGTAGCTGCAGTCGAGCCGCCAAATCAGTACCTATCACATTACAGACTCTCCTTTGGAGCCTGTCAAGAACACTGAGGGGAACGGCAGGGGCGCCTGACCATAAATGGAAGCAGTACTCCATGCACAGACGGATGGTTGACTTGTATATATGCAGGATGTATTCAGGCGGAAAAAACATCCTGGATCGACATAGTGACCCAACCTTCTTAGCAGTAGATTTTGCTATGGATTCAATATAGTGGTTCCATTTGAGGTCTGAGTAGAGGGTAAGGCCGAGGAGGCGTAGTCTTGATAGAGTCTACAATCCTCTCTGCATCCTTAGGGACAATGAATTATTTTCTACCCTGCTACTCATTTCTTACAAAAGAAACATCGTATGTTTTCACTGCTATCGCTATTTTCATTCAGTGTGTTCAGACGAACTACATGTCTAACATTCACGGCAAAGACCCACCATTTCAGCGATAGTAGTACCGACTCCTCGATCAATAAATGCCGAATGTTTCTTTAAACGGCTAATATTACTATTACAACCAAAATAAATCTGTTTCATAGCTGAGTTTATTATTTACCATTTATGTAAACTTGTTGTTTGTTCTCAGGTCAAATCCACTCTTGGAGATGATTATTCAAGTTCGAATCTAGCCTCGTCTTACGATAAATCTATATTCATCTATATCGACTGGAATTTGATCATTATGCACCTCGCCATGCTTTGGTTAGTTGAAAGTACACAACAGCACGATCACAAACCATATTCTTTGTCATTTTCTTCGTAGCAAAGGAAAGGGGATTCCTGTAAAGAAACCATTAATTGAAGATACCTAACAAGTAATCACATTGTTCTATATTGTCAGGTGATACGTCTATCGATAAGCCTGCTTAAAGATCAAGGATGTTACGATATCCTGTTGGCGCCCGTAGCCAATGTTTGAACACACAATTTCGAAATTGCTATGTCCTCTCCACGTGGAAATTGGTGGGGTAGGTTATACCCTTCGAGTCATGTTCTTAAATAGCATCATCAGGTATGCACTTCCATATGAATAACATGAATGGCACCAAACTCGTTCAAAAGTATCCAAATTGTTATTTTTTTTTTTTGCTTCCGAATTCTATATTCGTAAATGAAAAAAATGTCTCAGTCATATAGGCAGATTCAACTAGAACGTACTAGCAGTATATAGTCGGGTGTAATGAAAGCTTTAAAACTAATCCATGGTCCTTGAGCTCAGACTCTTTGGACGTTGGCACGAATGACTAAAAAGCAATAGTTGTTTCCAGTTAAAGCGAAACCGTAGACTGAAAGAAAAATGAATGGATGTCAGTCAAATTTTGATTTCGTGGTATCGATATCAAAAAAGGTTTTTTTCGTCGTAACCTAAATTTTAAAGGCTAAATAAATCCTCTGAGCAAATGGTATCATGGCTGAGACTAAGAACTACAATTATACCTACTTAGAGCCAAATCCGAAGCAAAAGGTAAAATAAAAGGGCTGAAAAAATACAGACATACAGCAGACACACACACAAACATCTTGTCTTTTATATTTATATGTATATTATCGATTTTCTGCAATTGTAAGAACTGCAACTTTGAAACTTCTGAATATCGTTTCTTATGTCTTTGTCTATGAGTGTATCAAATGTGATTAAAATCGGATCACTCCTTCTATAACCCGATTTTTTCGATTATCGATTTTCGATATTTATCGGGGGTACCTGGACACAAAATCTAGCTAAGAACACTCGCAGATGCTTATAGAACAACTGTGTAAATCTTCAAGAAAATCGGTTCAGCCGTTTCGGAGAATATAGGTAACACACACACACACACACACACACACACACACACACACACACACACACACAGTTCCATTTATAAATAAGTTTAGATTTAGTCTAGACAAGTTAACTTGTGTAGATATTTCGCAAATACAATTTAAACTTGAGCCACGTAGAAATATACAATTTAGAAATAGATTCAATTAAATCGGTTAAAAAAAGAAAATCAACCCCACGTGTGAAATATTGAATAGTCTGCGTTACAGATGTTAATGTAAGTGAGTTGGTCAGACTAGTGACTGTGTGCAAGTAGGGCACCACAAAATAAAAATGGAAGGTGAAATCAGGTTTTAAAACTGTGGCGGGTTTGTTAAGTTTTAAAATCTCTGATTTTACATTTATTATTTGATCTTTTTGTAAAATGAAGATTTATTTTAAATATTATCTGACTGTAAAAGGTTTTAATGTAAACTCACATTCTTTCTCCATTCGTTTTTACTATAATGAGACCTACAGACGTCGCTCTAGGTATGACGATAAACTATATCCAGCAGAAAGGTCACTGATCGGGAGGCTTTGAGGAGCGTCGAACCACCTCTTAGTTGCTGTTGGTACTAGGTCTTCGTTGTGTCCTGGGTATGACGATAAACTACATCCGGGAAGGTCAATGATCTGGAGGTGTTCAGGTGCGTGAAACCACCTCTTAATTCATGTTGTTCTAAGGTTTACCCTGTCCAAGAGTGGTAGCCCCTGTTAGGGCCCAAAATATGGGAAAATAGTTAACCACCAAACTGAGCTCTAAAAGTATGAACGTACAAAAATACATTTTTATAGTAAAAATACCTGCGGATGTGCGTTGTGGTACAGTGGATATCGTCTCGGAACGAGAAATCGGGGAGTCGAATTCAAATTCCAGTTGAATTCATTGCATTCACTTACGCGCAAATATCCTTTGGAAAGGTATTAATCCGTCTCTTCCTTCCAGTTATGGGTTAAATAACAGGACAGATTGAGTTCTATAGCCTTGGCTGGCAACCAATCTACCGCAGAAAGCAATGGCAACATACTGCGGGGTAATCTTCTGCCCAGTCAGTCATGTCTCTTTTGAAACATGATCGCCCAAGCGTGTATCACGTATGGCACTTAACTGACTGACTGAATATAATAGTTGAACATATGATTAAGGCCACTACTGGGCATAAAGTGTGGGATCAGTTTTATATTGTTATGAAGTAATGCACTGATCCCCCACTTATTACTATATAATAATATAATACATATTTTCCCTTTCTAACTATGAGTCAAATAACAGGACAGATTGGGTTCTATAACCTTGGTCGGCAACCAGTCTACCGCAGAAAACAATGGCAACCTACTGCGGGATAATCTTCTGCCCAGTCAATCATGTCTCTTTTGAAACATGATCGCCCAAGCGTTTACCACGTATGGCACTTAACTGACTGACCTGCGATACAGTTTTGAAAAAAAAAATTATAAATGCTCTCAAGAAAATTAAATTTTGGCATTAGTTAGTTAAGTGACATACGTGATACACGCTTTGGGCGATCATGTCTCGAAAAAGACATCATTGACTAGGCAGAAGATTATACCGCAGTATGTTGACATTGCTTTTTGCGGTAGGCTGGTTGCCGCCCAAGGTTATAGAACACAATCTGTTCTGTTATTTAACTCATAGCTGGAGGAAGAAGAGATAGATAATATTACATTACTATATTAAGTATAATTAGTGGGGGATCAGTTTATTGCTTCACAACAATAAAAAACCGATCCCCCACTTTATGCCTAGTAGAAGTTTTAATTGTTTCGAATTATTATATTCAGTCAGTCAGTTAAGTGCCATACGTGTTACATGCTTTGGGCGACCATGTCTCGAAAGAGACACGACTGACCGGGCAAAAGATTAGAGGTTGCCATTGCTTTCTGCGGTAGACTGGTTATAGAACCCAATCTGTCCTGTTATTTAACATATAACAGGAAGGAAGAGACGGTTTAATACCTTTCCCGAGGGTAATTGTGCGTAAGTGAATGCAAGGAATATCAACTGAAATATGAACTCGGCTCCCCGATTTCTCGTTCCGAGTCGATATCCATTGCACCACAACGCACATCCTGAATTTTGGCATTAAATGACCCATAAGAAATTGAAAAGACAACAAAGAAACCTGCAGACGTTTTCATATATAAAACGTAATAAAAACTTTAGAAACTAATGTTAAAAAAAATTCAAACGGAAAATGTTTTTTTTCTGATTTATTTTGAAAATGAATATCAGTTATGATTTTTGAGACGAAAAAGATGTTTTAATCCTCTGTTTATTTCTCAGTTTCAGCAAAAATTGACAGAGCTGTACAATTTGCTGTACAATTTTCTGTACAATTTGCAATGTCAGTGATATGCAATCTCAAAGAAAATATTATTCGATTTCTGGATTCCGCAAAACAATATATTGGTAACCTGATGTTTGCAATTGCAATTTGTTCTCTAATGTTATCGTTCTTGTTTGATATGAAACTAGATTCGATTTAGACGGAAAAAATTTAAATACTGAATCAAAGCGAATGATTATAACATTCAACCTTACCACAGAGTCTGATAGAAAATGACATACTAAATGATTCTACTATTCCAAATACAAGTCGAACAAGAGACACATACGGAACACGTGCCTTGGTATTTATACACTAACCACTTGCGGAACAATAATTGTTCGCTTTTTTTTTTCATCGTTTTCTTTTTTTAACAAGCGGAAACGGTGACTACTTGATCATATCGGAGCCTCAGCCATCTTCCTAATGACATTTTTCGCTTAATCTGACCTATCCCTGCCATTTAACCTTTGTTTATTACTACACCAGCTGACACGTGGCACAACCTCGTCATTCTCCAATATTAGTGCGATGAAAAAAAAAAAGGGCTTTCGTCTAAAATAATAACTACTATTTGGAAAACCTCTATGGCAATGATTACCTTTCTTCCTCTCTCACGCACACTCACACACACACATATATATATATACACACAAATATATATATATATATATTAGTCATTCACATACAAGCCTGTTTCGCTGTATTACAGCTCATCAGTATGGCTAGACACATCAACTTGCTTCTGGCCGAGATCGAAACTCTACCGATTTGGTATGCAAACACATGTATATATACATACATAGGTATAATATATACACAGCTTCTAACCTTCTACCTTTCTTTCTCTCTCACGCTCACTCACACAGACATATATATGCACGCACAAGTATATATATATATATATATATATATATATATATATGCAAACACATTTATATATACTTACATAGGTATATACATGTACACACAGATATATATATATATATATATATACATATATATACAAGTAATCACATGTACCATATAAATGTACGTATATATGTATATATGTGCGTATACAAGTGTATGTGCATGTGCGTGTGTACATTATTTGTCTTAAAAGCTTAATTTCATAGTCAGACAGGTTTAGGGTCCCAGAGTAAGTTTCTTTATTAGATTGACATTTTCGAGGACCCTCAAATTTGAGTAAGAGGGACGAGCTAATTTTTAAACTGGGATCAGGGTTCACAACTAACCCACATTAAAAATGTCATAGGTCACATTCCTAATCTTGGGAGGATGTGCGTAAATTAAATGATACAACTTTTGTCCCATAATAAACACTACATTTACTGTGTGAAATGTGTGCAATCATGTTACAACTATTGTAGAACAGAGGTAGTATTTTTCTTTACAATAGATATTTTATTCGATGACTTCAAGTTCAGTTTAAATCCTAAATATTGTTTATTTATATCAAGATTAACATAATCTGCTACAAATATAGAGCACTCGTTGATGATCGACATCACATGTTAATAAGGATCTAAGGTTGGCTATATATGACACAAGGCCACAATAACTGGTTACTCAGTGAGTATCAAATTCACTGCAATAACGGATTACTCACCAGGGTGGATATACTAACTTTGTATACGCAGTCAGTTAAGTGTCATATGTGATACACGCTTTGGGCGATCATGTCTCGAAAGAGACATCACTGACTGGGCAGAAGATTATCCCGCAGTAGGTTGCCATTGCTTTCTGCGGTAGACTGGTTGCCGACCAAGGCTATAGAACCGAATTTGTCCTATTATTTAACCCCTAACTGGAGGGAAAAGACGGATTAATACCCTTCCCAAGGGTATTTGTGCGTAAGTCAGTGCAAGGAGGCGTCCCGAAAATAATCATTGCTGGTACATTACCAAATAAAAATACAAAGAAAAATATTACGGTGTGTATTTTGATGGCCTAGATTAAACAATTAGCGTGTGAAGCTTCTTCTTCTTCTTCTTCTTCTTCTTCTTCTTCTTCTTCTTTCTGTCGTGTCTCCTCAGGATATTGGCGATCACAGTCCTCCGCCTCTCTCTATCTCTTGTAGATTTTAACAAACCTTATCCTGCTATCCTGCTCAAACTCAGCTCCGCCATTCATCTGCTCAAGTCCATCAAGTATGTCAGCGTTGCTTTCCCTTGTCTCTCCTTCCCTTTATTCGTCCCGTGAACATCATGTTCTCCAAGTCCTTCTTTCTTACCACATGTCCCATAAACATCAGCTGTTTTTTTCTGATGTTAAATATGTTTTTTTTTGTGTCCATCCTTTCTAAAACCTTGTCGTTGCTCACATGTTCTGTCCATGGTATCCTCACCATCCTTCTGTAGAACCACATTGTAGCTGATTCAACTTTTTACTTCATCTTTGATGATATTGATCAGCATTTGCTGCCATATTGAAGGACAGGCATCATATAACAGTCCAGCACTCTTCAATTTGTTTCCAGAGAACTCTTCCTTTTTCTCAATACTTTAATCAGGCTCTGGAATGCATCCTTGTCCATAACAATATACCTACGGATCTTAGTGTCGCACTTTGTTAGGACATTTCCCAGGTATTTAAATTTCTGTACCTGATGGATTTTAGTCTTTCCTACGGGAATTTGGCATTTTGGGTGCCTTTTTTTTTTTTTTTTACTGATGACCATGTATTCAGTTTTCTTGGAGTTTATATGTAGCCCTTTTTTTTCGATTTTTGGAACTAATTCTTGTAATTCTGCTCGTAGTACCCTCAGAATACTTCTGTAGAATCACATTTTGGTTGCTTCAAGACTTTCTTTCATCTTTAACCCTCTAGGGCCATTCGTATCATATTTGATACAGTATTTCCCTATAGGGAAAAATTTGGTATTTCCCTATAAGGAAACATTTGGTATTCATTGACTAAGCAGTCAGTACTGCTTTCATTTGAAATTTATAAAATATTTCTCTTAAAAAATTTTTCAGGAAAATATTTCTTTCAAGGCTTGTTTTCATACTGTATCAAATATGATACGAATGGCCCTAGAGGGTTAATAATATAATATGATTAAGGCTTCTACTTGTCATAAAGTGGGGGATCAGTTCTATATTGTTATGAAGTAATAAACAGATCCCCCACTAATTATTACTTAACCCTCTAGGGCCATTCGTATCATATTTGATACAGTATTTCCCTATAAGGAAACATTTGGTATTTCCCTATGAGGAAACATTTGGTATTCATTGACTGAGCAGTCAGTACTGCTTTCATTTGAAATTTATAAAATATTTCTCTTAAAAAATTTTTCAGGAAAATATTTCTTTCAAGGCTTGTTTTCATACTGTATCAAATATGATACGAATGGCCCTAGATAGATAGATAGATAGATAGATAGATAGATAGATAGATATGATACGAATGGCCCTAGAGGGTTAGTGAGGTTGTTCAGTATTCTTTGCCATATTGAAGGACTGACATCACATCACAGTCCAGCACTCTCTTTTTTATTTTCAGTCCTTTACGGGCTGCGACTCGCCGACAAAAAGGCATGTCCGATAGAAATTTTATCAACTTTTTCAGTAAACGACACGTGATAAGTTTGAGTTTGTTTAATTTATTGTACTGAATTTGTATTTTATTCACTTATAATTGTTATTCATTTCTTTGTTACTAAATTATACTAAATTGCTCGGTTGTTTAAAGGTCGTTCGATACAGATAGTTTGAAATTTTTGTTTTTCTGCTAGTCACCTCTTCCAAGGAAAGAATTCCTAAGACCGTTAATCTTTGAATTCAGCCATTTTCGACTTATACCAAGTTAAAACTTAGTAATTTTATATATCCAAATGTATAGGGAACGAAGAAAATATTAACAACGTTCAAAACAGTAATTTAAAACAATGCTCAATATAGAAATAGATCTGAGTATTTATGATAAATCAGTCAGCAAATACTATTTTTTAAATAGCGTTAACTGCCTGATAAAACATCGTTCCTTCAATGCCGAAACAAAAGACGACCCTCGTGTCGAGTTGAGAATCTTTTATTTGAAATATTGTTAAAGTAAGTCTCTTTTTTTTTCCTTCTGCCTAATTTTAAATTCTAAGCTTTTCATGTTTAATTGGTTTTCTTTAATTCTTTTCTTTTGATTTTAGCAGACATCTGTTGACTGGACTTTCACTACCATGTTTTTTTTTCTTTCAATTGGAGAAGATAGATCTATCTATTGCCTGGTTCACACTCCACCCACGTCTATTGAACAGGTTAAGAGGCTCATCCCTTGTTCCCTGTTTAGGATGTGGTTTCCGGCTTTCTCTTTTCCAATCTTCTCACTTTGATTTCTTTTTTTTTTTTTTTTTCAATTGGAGTAGATAGATCTATCTTTCGCCCGGTTCACACTCCACCCACGTCTATTGAACAGGTTAAGAGGCTCATCCCTTGTTTCCTGTTTAGGATGTGGTTTCCGGCTTTCTCTTTTCCAATCTTTTCACTATTACGTAGCCCCCTGCACATCAGCGGCGTTACCGCCTTGCTCGGGGTGATATGATTAAAAAAAAAAAAGTGAAATTTTCCTGTCTGGAATGCATTCTTGACCATACCAATATGCATTCATATCTCAGTGTCTCACTTTGCGTCCTATGTAAGAAGACTTCCCAGGTATTTAAATTTCTATACCTGCTTGAATTTTAACATGATTGCGTTTAGTCTTCCCTACTTGAACTTGACATTTTGGGGTGCCTCTTTTTATTGATGACCGTGCATTCAGTTTTCTTGGAGTTTATATGTAGCTCTTTCTTTCTTTTTTTTTTATTTGTAACAAATTCTTGTTGTAATTCTGTTTATAATATCCTCAGAATACTGCTGTAGATTCACATTTCGGTTGCTTCAAGTCTGTCTTTCATTTTTAATGTGATTATTCAGTATTCTTTACCATATTGAAGGGCGGACATTACATGACAGTCCAGCACTCTCTTTTTTATTTTCAGTGAAATTTTCCTGTCTGGAATGCATTCTTAGCCATACCAATATGCATTCATATCTCAGTGTCGCACTTTGCGTCCAATGTTAGGACACTTCCCAGGTATTTCAATTTCTGTACCTGCTTGAATTTAGTCTCCCTTGCTGGGACTTGGAATTTTGAGATACTCTTTTTACTGATGACCATGCATTTAGTTTTCTTGTAGTTTATATATAATCCTTTCTTTAAACTTTTTGTAACTAATTCATGTAAAAGGCTTCATGCATTGAGAGATTATTGAGCCTTAAATTCACTCCTGACCTCGTAGAACTCTTGTATACGATAAATTGCCGAAGATGAGGAGAAAAGAGTTGGCTACCTGTATCGCTCTAGTAAGTACCTGACACCTCATGCTATTCTCTACCTTTACAAGAAACAGATCAAGGTGAAAATGAAGTATTGTTATATTTGCGTGGGAGTTGTCCAATCCTTACTTCTCGGCCTCAGTAGATTTTAAAAGCGTCCCCTAGTCGTTTTGAATGACGAATTATTTTCTATAATACAACCTCTCTCTTACAGGCGGGATGCAGAAATCTTATCACTGCTCTATCGCTACTGCTATGGAGAGTGCTCAGACGAACTACATTCTTAGGTTGCACCATGTCTAACTTTCACAGCTAGGACTCACCATGCCACTTATATTGCTGTAAACGACCAACATTTACTCTGTATTTCATCAATGAAAAATAAGTTATAATTGAACAGTTTCTTCACGCGAACCACTGCTCTCTGGAACCGATTCGCAAGAGAATCTTTCCCTGGTTACAATATTAACCTAAGTCTAGGGTTAACCGTTATTTCCCCCCTCCTATCAACATAAAATACCTTTTAACGTAACCATGTACCACGAGTGGCCCCCGAATCTTGTGCAGGAGGAAATTTACTGCAAAAGAAAAGTAAATTTGTTTGGTGTGTGCATGGGATGTTCGCATCAGCTATCGTTCTAACATCTTGAAGTTGTCAAGTGGGTATAAAGTGCCCATTTTTCCAAATAACAGTTGCCTACCGCCTGATGATTATGAGAGAACGCATAAAACCTTTAGTTGTCATCGACCACCGTTTACCAGGAATTTATATATTAAGACCTTGAATAAGTTCTCGCTGATTTTTCCTGAAAAATAATGCTTTATTTACAAGATTTTGTAAGAAATATATCATTGAAAGTAATTGTCCATCGCTAGCCACTACTTTTTCCAATCTTTCTGGCAGCATATAAACTTCATGTCGGAAAAAATGACACGTCTTTTGAGGCTAACTACGAGTCGACCCATTCGGCTTACCCCACAGTCTTTTACGCTTAGAATTATAGTATTGTATCCACTATTTATCTCAGGTCACGATACAATGTAAAAAAAAAATTTCTTTTTTTTTTTACATTAAAGTAGCTGTTCCCACATTACAAGACACCGTTCGAGATCTCTCGACTTCAACTTAGACGGCGCCCAATATCCTTGCTTTTAAATCATTCTTAATGTTTTCAAACGTTTCGAAAATGTTGTGCGATAAACTTTTAAGTATTCTGCAACTTTATTTAGTGCACCAGAGTGTTTTTTATCTTTAACATCGAAATCATTACCTTTTGAACGTCTAAACCAAATCTCTTCATGTTTCTGACAGAACATGGTCAATGTAAGTCTGAACGAGAATTCTGTGTACTTCAGCTGAAGATTTCTTTTGAATAAAGTAGTGCAGTAAAATTCTCCGCAAATACACTCTCTTTGTCACGAAATCTGACATGTTTAAACCCTATGAAAAACAAAGTTGTTTACATTTCGGCGAAATGACATACACTGAAACTGAATTTCAAGCTAGCTTATAGTACTTCCTTATAGATGCTTTATCATCTGAACCTACACGAACGCAGTTTTAAGAGCGCCCTCTTTCGGAAAACAGCGAGAAATTATTCAAGGTCCTAATATATTTCTTAAGAAATAAACGATGTGTCTGCCCAAATATGGGTATCCACTAACAATAACGTTTAAAGTGATTATATATATATATATATATATATATATATATATTAATACAGGTTTCATTGAATAATATAGATGAATTCTGTCTATTTATTTTGTGTAAGATCCTTTCGTGTGATCTGATTAGCTTGATAGTGTTGTCATGAAAAGACGACAAGAAATCGCAATAATTGTTGATTTTTTTATCAGGTCTGAGCTTTCGGCTTACATAACCCATTATCAAAGGATGAACATTTAATATACAGTGAACATAGAACATTTAAATTATTAAGAGAGTGGTGTTATACAGAGAAAATTAAACAGGTCCATTTTTTGGCTTCGCACATGGCTGCAGGCCGAGAAGGAATAGTGTTAGTGGGTTTTTGGTCAAATGAGAGTATAGTGGCATGAGGGGATTAGTCTGGGAACTGCTACTACTAAACCTAACCTAAATAAAATAAATTTCGACACCTCCACTAACATACTTCAGTGCCTATAATCGATGGGAGAGGTCATAGTTATACTTACCCCCTACACCCATAGTAGTAGCAGTTCCCAGACCAATCCCCTAATGCCACTATACTCTCATTTGACCAAAAACCCACAACCACCATTCCTTCTCGGCCTGCGGCCATGTGCGACGCAAAAAAATGGACCTGTTTAATTTTTTCTTTATGACTCCACTCTGTTAATAATTTAAATGTTCTATGTTCACTGTATATTAAATGTTCATCCTTTGATAATGGCTTATGCAAACCGAAAGCTCTAAGACCTAATAAAAAGAATCAACAATTATTGCAATTTCTTGTCGTCTTTTAATGACAACACTATCAAGCTAATCAGATCACACGAAAAGATCTTACACAAAATAGACAGAACTTGTCTATATTATTCAATGAAACCTGTATTAATGAAAAAATGCTGCCAAAATACACACAATATATATATATATATATAGAGAGAGAGAGTGAGAGAGAGAGAGAGAGAGAAAGAGAGAGAGGGAGAGAGAGAGAGAGAATTCTGTGTACTTCAGCTGAAGATTTTACGGATCTTAGCGCTCTCATACTCACACATATATACGTTTCATAAATATAGGGTTTCCGCGTGCCTAAGTAGTGTTTTATATATATGCACACACATTCCAAAACGAAAATGGCATGAATGTGAAATCCCAAAACTGATCCTATTAATATTAATCTCATTAATATAAAAAATTATCATGGTATAGGGCTCAGGCCATTTCAGCGAGAAAAAAAAAAGAAAAAGAAGAAAACGCTTCTTTAGCGATAAAATTAATTTATTAATCAAATAGAGTACAAAATTTATATACCAGAATTTACTCAAAAAAATTCATACACCGGAAGTTTACTTGAAAGAAGGCAAAAATAAGATAAAATAAGAAAGAATAATGGGAGGAGTAGTAAAAGAGAGAGTAGAGAGTAGAAAGTGAGGTAAAAGAGATGTTAGATGATTGTCGTGAAGACATTGATACGGAGGGTAGGGAAGAAGGGGAAAAGAAAAGAGAGACAGTGAAATAGATTGGCTATTTCAGCAAATAAATTTTCCTTTTTTCTCTCACTTTCTTTCCACTCTCCTTTAGATGACGCTTTTTACGACGGCTGTCTGGCGTGATTTTGTCTCCCCCTCACCGACATTTTCCCTTTAACTTTTTCCCTGTCTACCTTATTGTTTACTTTTTCCTCCATCTTTCTGTTTCTTTGTACCCCACTTACATTCCTGTAAAACGCCTAATTTTTGATTTCTTAACACAGATGTAATCTAAATGTCATTTTCAATGATCGAGTTGTGAATTCTTTTCGCCGTCTCTCTTTGTTTCTCTTCTTCCCTACCTCCGCTGGAATGGCCATATGACATATGTAATTTTCGGAGTTTATATATATATATATATATATATATATATATATATATATATATGATTACTCGTCTCGGGTTTTTTTCTTTGGGCTACGTGCTGACTCGGTCCGAATCCTTTTGACTGATGCTCATGTGCTTAGCTCTTTCTTTTTTTTATAACCATTTTCCCTTCCACGTAGATCCGCGGAGGGTTTTTCGACACGAGTATAATTATAAGTTTGTCTTTATATATATGTATATATATATAGTATCGGAAGATATAGCTAGTTCATAGCTTTTATAAGAGAATTTCAAAGACAAGATTTAGGCAAAAAAAAGGACCGATAGCAATTCACACAATTAAACAGACTAAAAATAAGGTTTATATTAGTAAGAAATAATCTCGGATATAAAAAATCTTTTAAAAACATTAGATACTTCACACACACACACACATATATAGTCATCCACAGACAGATCTGTTTCGTTGTATCACAGCTCATCAGTACGGTTAGACTCCGATTGCTTCTAACCCAGGATTAGAAACCCGACCGACGTGGCGTCAGTCGGCGATTCTACCTTTAGGCCATGGGCGCACGGTAGCATGCATATTATCACTATACACGCCCAATAGCCAGAGTGCTCTAATTGATTAGTGAATGAGCCATGCGTACATGCCAGGGTGACTACTGTTTTTCAAAGTCTACCATTCTTCCAGAGTGCTCAACCAGGGTGTGAGAGCGTAAATAGTCATCCGTAGACAGATCTGTTTCGCTGTATATTTATTAATTCAATCATGTGCTATTTCTCTACATTTTGCCATCTTCGAGAAAGCTTCATGATTCCATCTTCCCAGAATTTGGCACTCCCCTTCGATTTACCCATTAATTTTGTTTTTAACTTCCTTTCCCTCCTTTTATCTTTTTCAGTTTCTTTAGCTTTTGAGATTTACTTATATTTTTATCTTTACTTATTTGTTTGGTTTCTTTTTTTTTTTCTTATTTTTAAATTCATTCTTATTTGATAGCCTTTCTTTCCTTTTTTCCTTCTTTCTTTCTTTCTTTCTTTTCCAGTAATGTTTTCTTTTTTTTTCGTTAATCCTGGTCTACTGTCTTTATAAATCTAGCGTCAGCTACTACTTCCAATCCATTAAACACCCCATAAAAGAAAAAAATATAACACTACCCATCCACGTTATACGTCAGCAGCCATTTTGTTTTCCGCAAAGAGAAAACGATAAGCTTCATTTATTCTCAAGTGATTTATTCAAGAAAAATCTCGACAATGGAAGCATAAACGCATAAATAAGCAAAACACTAAACTCAGAAAGAAAATAATTAAAAAAAGAAAATAGAAAGTAATTATCTTAACGATGGTGCATCAAAAACGCAAAAAGATGGCGAAATGGAAAAAAGTGCGCAAAAAAAAAAAACACAATTGTAATAAGTTGTAAAATTGTTGTATCGTGTAGGAATGACAATATACAGATATAAGTAAGTAATACGTTTATTCTCGGTAGATACAGTAGTACACGTCCGTGTAGGGTGGCAACAACTATTGATCTGAGTAGACAAAGACCGTGCTAGCCGTCAGCCGCCAACTCCATTATTTACCCTTCTCCCCCACTTGAGAGAGATGTGACACAAGGTCTTTTGTAACGTGGGGAACCTGAGCGCGTACACCCAGGTACTGGTCAAATATTACCTATCCACCGCGGTGGATAGGTTCAAAACCGGTCATAACTGGTCTTTACTTGTCTTAGGTGTGCCCAGCCCGAAGGCTAGGGCAACTCCACTGTCGCTACTCGATATTAGTCCTATATATATTGTGAACAGTATGTCAGGTGTTGGAGCTACGTCACAACAAAAATATATGTAAGAGAAATAAAAATGAATTAAGAAATCAGAAGAAACGAAACAAAAGAAGGAAGAAAAGCACAGAAAAAGAAAAAAAGAAACGATGAAGTAAGAAAAGAGAACGTGGAAAAAAAAAACACGCCATGCAATGATAAATACAACCAAGGGAAAAACAAATTATAACTAAAATTATTTCGATATTCTGATAGAAATGAAAAATTTTAAAACATGAAAGTGATATAAATAGCAATGGTGGGCTGAGTTCTGGAATCAATTCTTAGGTCAGGCGAAGTGGGATTTTAGAGAATAATTGAGATCCACCAGACGAGAGTACTACTAAAATCCACAAGACTACCGTGGAGTGGTAAAAAGACACTTACTCTCACTTGATCGGTAATGAAAACCTCGAGTCATGTCTGTTTTGAAAATTCAGGGAGTTTGCGTCGTCATCCTCTCGCATCCGAGCATTGAGATCGTCATCCTCTTTTCATTCCATTTCTCTCCCCTGGTGACAATGATGAACGTGGTTGTGAATCAAAAAGAGTTTGACGAGGCCATTCACGTAAATTTGATTTTGGTGGACTACTCTGCGCGACGGAGAGGATCACAAAATTAGCCAGAAAGCGCCTTCCTCTGAGCTCAAAGACCCTCTTAGTTATTCCATAGATCTGGTAAACCTGTTTGAATCGTGATGTCGGATGCGTGGTCTGTCAAGGTTCGCCTCGGTTACGCCGGCCACACTGGCGCTGACCTCTTCCGTCTCTACTAAGTGTTCCAAGAAATAGGGTTAAAGATAAATCTTTCCAAAGCTTTGTACATACCTTGAATTCATCATGAAAATTCGGAATGTGGAATTAGTAAATACTAAACACTTCATAAACTACACGAAAACTGAATGCATGTTCATCGGCAAAAAGAGGAGCCCAGAATGCAAATTATAGCCCGGGGACACAAAAATCAAACAGATACAGAAATTTAAATACCTGGTAAGTAATCTGACAGAGAACGGAACGTATGACGCTGAAATCCGAACAACTATTGTCATTGCCAAGGATGAATTCCAAAAGCTGAGTAGAGTGTTGAAAGACAAAAATATTTCTTTGGAATCAAAGGAATGAGTACTGAACTGTTATGTGATGTCTATCCTCTTTTATGGTAGCGAATGCTGGACAATTTCCTTAAAGATGAAAGGAAGACTCGAAGCAACAGAAATTTGATTCTACAGAAGGATGTCATGTAACGAACATGTGAGTGATGACGAGGTTTTGCAGAGAATGGAAACGAAAAGGAGACATGCTTAGCATCAAGAAGAGAGGAATGATGAAGGGGGCTTGGAGAATCTGATATTCACAGGGTGGGTAGAAGGAAAGAGAGACAGGGAAAACAGCACGTGACATACTTGACAAGCTTGAACAAATGGATGTCAGAGCAACGTTTGAAGGAAATAACAGGATAACATATATTAAGCGCAAAAAGAGACAGGAAAAGGTGGAGGGTCATAATTGCTTATCTCTTGAAGGGAAATGGCACATAAAAGGAGACAACACTTGAAATATATCGGCATATGGATCCGTTAGAACAAATTCAGTGTAAGAAAAAAGAAAAGAAATTGAATAAAGAATATGCTGCGCCAGAGGTTGTTCTGAAAATTGCTACAAAACATTGGTATAAAAACTCTAGTCAGGTTCTAATTAAGACTTTTATATGAATGGCAACAAATTCGTTTGCAAATATCTAAACTGTCTGTCGAGTGCAACCGCTTTTTAAGATCAATGGTGAAAAACAGCTTTGAGCAAGGGAAGCCTGAGAGTTTCGGTAAATATCATCCCTCTTTAAACATTGTGGACAGGCGCAAACTAAAAGCTATATATATCTACTAGCAGTATAGCCCGGCGTTGCTCGAGTGTAATGAAAGCTTTAAAACTAATCCATGGTCCTGGAGCTCAGACTCTTTGGACGTTGGCACGAAAGACTAAAAAGCAATAGTTGTTTCCAGTTAAAGCGAAACTGTAGACTGAAAGAAAAATGAATGGATGTAAGTCAAATTTTGATTTCCTGCTATCGATATCAAATAATTTTTTTCGTCGTAAACTGAATTTTGAAGACTAAATAAGTCCTCTGAGTAAATGGTATCATGGCTGAGACTAAGAACTACAATTATACCTATTTAGAGCCAAATCCGAAGCAAAAACTAAAATAAAAGGGCTGAAAAAATACAGATATACAGGCAGATAAACAGACTCACACACAAACATCTTGTCTTTTATATATATGCATATTATCGATTTTCTGCCCTATTGTAAGAACTGCAACCTTGAAACTTCTGAATATCATTTCTTATGTCTTTGTTTATGAGGGTATCAAATTTGATTAAAATCAGACCACTCCTTCTATAACCCGATGTTTCGATTATCGATTTTCGATATTTATCGGGGGTACCTCGACACAAAACCTAGCTAAGAATACTCGCAGACGCTTATAGTACAACTGCGTAAATTTTCAAGAAAATAGGTTCAGCCGTTTCGGAGTCTATAGGTAACGGACACACACACACACACACACACACACACACACACACACACACACACACACACACACAGACAAAGTTCCATTAATAAGTAAGTTTAGATAACAGAAACCACATCATTTGATGACGTTAGTCAACACTAGAAAGAGCGATATCAACTGCAGGACTTGATAAGGCTATTTTTTAAAAATTGTTTAAAGAGAAACATTTTATGAATTTCAATGGAAAACATGGTGAAGAAATACCAAATGTTTCCTTGTAAGGAAACGGCTAATATTACTATTACTTTTCAGTCAGTTAAGTGCCATACGTGATACACGTTTGGGCGATCATCTCTCGAAAGAGACATGACTGGCTGGGCAGAAGATTATCCCGCACTAGGTTGCCATTACTTTTTGCCGTAGACTGATTGCCAGCTAAGGCTAGAGAACTCAATCTGCCCTGTTATTTAACCCATAACTGGAGGTAAGAGACGGATTAATATCTTTCCCAAGGTTATTTACGCATAAGTGAATGCAATGAATTCAACTAGAATTCGAACCCGGCTCCCCGATTTCTCGTTCCGAGTCAATATACACTGCACCACAACGCACTATTACTATTATTATTATTATATAAACATGAATTAATTGTGAAAAAAAGTAATAAGAAATGTAAAAATATTATCTAACTCCTCCTACTTTTTATACTTCCTTTGCTCAATTTCTCTATAAAGATATGTAATATATCACCATTTTTGCCGCCATTCTTCTGTTGTCAATCTTTCAATATAGTCTGGAGATATCAAATCACCATTGTCACCATCTCTTCCTTCTGTATATATGAATTTATATTTCGTTTTTACTTTCACCATCTGGTCACATTACGGTCACATCAACTGAAACACCGTTCCCCGTACGACCACCGAAATTATGCAACTTCGAGTCTTTAAGTACTTAATGCGTGACCTCTTGGGAATACCAGATGGACTGTAATCTTGGATGTGCGGGTGGAGTAATGGGTTTATGGCTCAGAATTGTCAATGCTTAGGGAAAATAACTCATATCTGTTAATACTCACCATTTACTATGCATCTATCTATCTATGTTAATTTCTATCTATCTATCTATCTATCTATCTATCTATCTATCTATCTATCTATCTATCTATCTGTGTCTGTTAATTTGTGTCTATCTATGTCTGTTAATTTATATCTATCTGAATGATGAATGTTCTTAAGAACGTATAAGAGCTGTTGGACGAAAGGTTTACAAGGCCATTGTTAGTTGAGCCTGTTATCATATTAACAGCATCTTTGACGCATAAAATTCATTATTATTATTAATAATATTGTTTAAATATAGGTTTTACACGCAAACAAATACTTACTTTCATTTATTAACTAGCGATAACTAACTGATAAACCTGACGCAAGATTTCAATACTACTACGACTACCAAAACAATGACAACTACTATGACAACCTCAACTACTGTTACTACAATTACTGTATCGACTATTAAATGAACTACAACTACTATTACTGTTACTAACAATAATAATAATAACAATAATAATAATAATAATAATAATAATAAACAGATAAAATAAGAATAAGAAAACCCATTTTTAAAAAATGACGAGATACGGAAAAAAGTTATTTCGTTTTTTTATAATCATTCCCAAGTAAATGATTTGTTGCTTCTGAGAAATATTCTTGCAGAGATTGGAATGTTTCATGAGTGATATTTCCAGAAATTATTCTATGGATAAATGGTTTGGAATTGTATAGGGTTGGGTAGTCTGCATCAAATGGGGTTACGTGTGAGTGAGTAGTGAATAGTTAAGACGAAAAAATAAATATGTTAAAATGAAAAGAGAGAGAGAGAGAGAGAGAGAGAGAGAGAGAGAGAGAGAGAAGAAAGAAAAATGTAGGAAACATGTATTCCGGGAAATTGTCTTTGAGGCGAATGGAGATGGGGGAACAGAAAGATCCGGCTGATAAAGCGTAAGGGAAAGACAGAAGTGCAAGAAATGGTATGAAAGGCTGTTAATCATTGTGGCAAGGAATAGAAAAGTAGAACAACTCTTTGAAACTGCCGAAACATTATAGAAGGTTTTTTTTCGTTTGGGACCCAAATTCTTTATTCGCTAAGCGCTTTTTTTTTGTGGATAAAAAAGATATGTCTTCGCTTTGGTGAACAAGATGAAACCAATTTTAACAAATCTTGAAATCATATCAGAAAACACGAAAAAAAAAATTTAGACGGACTCTTAAATCAAGATTGACACAAGAGCATAATATATGATCAGCACATTCCCCTGAAATAATTTTCTTGAAAGGAAATAAGTTCAAATAAAATTAAACAAATACTTTTTGGACCCGTCTCTCCAGAGAATGATTTCCTAACCTTTTATAATCTAGAGTTAAAAATTATCTTTTTAGCATGTCCTCATGAACTTCACTTCTTATTTCATACCATTGCCGTTCATATAATGATCTGCTTCCGTAACCCACTAGCTTGAGTGGCTCTTGGGTCTTGCATACAGAACAAATTAATTAAAAATGTGCATTGAACTGATGCATTCAAGAAATCGTCGACAAGAATCATTTATTATATTAAATATAAATGTTCATCTTTTTGTTATACTAAAAACATTTCGGATTTTTATCTTCTAGCCTTCTTCAGGTGTCCTTCGTCGTACTCGTTAATATTTTTCGAATTTTGAACATTATTAAAGATGCTGAAAAAAACAAAAAACAATAGTCTGTTCCTTTACCGATCTAGAAAGTAATTGACTACTTTTGCTATGCACTATATTTATAAGAGACATAAACGGAGTATTGCTGCTATATCTGGCTTGAGGTACCCAATCCTCATTTTATTGTTTTGCAAAGTTCAAAAGAATTTACGCGAGCTTTAGTTGATTAATTATTTTCTATCCTTAAGAATCTGGCCTTTTGCTAATCTATTGCTATTTCTATGGAAAATGTACTGTCGAGTTACATTATTTAGTCCCGACAGTTCAGCCCTTTACAAATAAAAACCCTAACACAGATCTTCCCAATTCCCTTCGTATTCCATTAATAAGAAAGATGATTTGTTAAACAGACTCCTGAGAGGGTGTTTCCTTTTATCACTAAAATCTTAATCTCTTCATGTCTCGTCTACATATGAAAAGGCACTCTCCATAAATTATCTTCACATTCAGTGAGTTTAATGCCAATTTATTATTGTTTATCAATTTAAAAATTCTAAAAACTGACGACATTTTTAGTTTTGTTTAGAAATAATTGAAGAAAAATATGACCATCAAATTTACCTTGATGAAGTCCATCACAGTTCGAAACGCATCAGTTAAAAAAAAAAAAACTTTTTCTTTTAATTATATTCATTTTAGCGCCTCTTTTAGAATTAAGTTTTTACTCTCAATGCTAGATCTACTGAATTGGCTTTACTGCCCATATAAGATCTACTCAGTCGATTTTTACTTCTTCTGCTAGATCAACTGAGACTGTTTTACTGCCCTTGTTAGATCTACCGGGGAGGTTTCACTGCTCTGTTAGATCTACTATAGAGTTTTACTGTCTATGCTAGATTTACTGAGGTTGTTTTATTGGTGCTTTCAGTCGTCTTATCTATAGATTATCGTGAATTTATTTCAAAAGGGTTGATCGTTGCATTTTCCCACAATATATGATTAGCCAGGTTTCAATGTTCTCCCTTTTAAAAACAATTTTACAATGTTCTTCTACACTTTCATTGACTGGTAATTGCATAAAAGTTTTTTTTTTTTTACTGCATACAAGCTTTTACTGAATACTATAAGTTTTACTGTATCAGTCAGTCAAGTCCCATGCGCGATACACGCTTGGGCGATCATGTCTCGAAAGAGAGATGACTGACTGGGCAGAAGATTATCCCGCAGTAGGTTGCCATTAGCTTTCTGCGGTAAACTGGTTGCCGACCAAGGCTAGAGAACCCAATCTGTCTTGTTATTTAACCCATAACTGGAAGGAAGAGACGGATTAATACCTTTCCCAAGGGTATTTGCGCGTAAGTGAATGCAAGGAATTCGACTTGAATTTGAACTCGGTTCTCCGATTTCTCGTTCCGAGCCGATATCCACTGCGCCAAAACTACAGTTCTGTAATTTACCAGTATGATGGGTGTACAATTATTTATATAATATAAAGAAAAAAAAAAGAAAAAAAATGCCAAAAAACTAAAAAAGAAACAAAGAGACACAAAAATAAATACAAAAGAAAGAAATACGAAAATAAAAACGAAAGAAATACGAAAATACGAAAGAATCACAAAAAATGGAAGAAATAAATTCACACAGAAGAAGGAAATTAATGGAAAGTAATCGAAACTCACCTGAAGCGAGCTGAATGTGTAATGCTCCTCATGTCAATGGCATTTCCATCAACCTTCTCTACGGCATATGACTTCATTGAATTTCTTTTAATGTGTTCCTCTCGAATTTATATTTAAATTGGGATCATCAGGAGAGAATGTGCACCATTTCGGGGCCTTCCTCTCAAACGTTTTACGTGTACACCGGCCGCCCTCACTGATGCGAGGCCCTATTATAACGATATGCAAGTGTGTTGTAGATATACTAGTTCAAATGTCAAAAAAAAAAAAAAAACAATTCGAAAAACAGCAAACCTTACGTTCTGAGATTGCAACGTGAACCTCATTACGCATTCACGATTATCCATGTCATGCCGTCATGTTCGCTGAAACATTCTACGGAATATTTCTTTTTTTCCATATCCACATAGAACTATTTTCGGTTAATTTATTAGACGTTTTAAATTTTTGGCCCTATTAGGCTCTTTGATTCCAATTTGACCCAGAAATTGGTACAAAGCGCTTGCAACGAAACTCCTTGCTCCAATTTCCACTGCTCTATCAGTTACATTATACCTCTCTTTTATTAGCTCTGATTTTAGATTTTCATATTTATTAGTTTTATAATCGTGGCTTTGTCCCATCTGACTTTCATATGGTACCGTTAATTCAACCAGAATGATTTTATAGTTCACCCTTGATAGGGTGCAGACCTTTACTTGTTATTATTTTGAGGCAATCATTACGCCAACCGGGAAAGTCTGTAGATACCGCCCAAATGCCATCAGAACTAAGGAGCTTCTATTATGGGTATAGCTTGACATTTGCTTGCTTGCTTAGAAGCGACGTATATTTTTCCCTCTGCAACAAATTTCTGGGTTGAATTAGATGACACAGACTTCATATATTTCTTTATAATTTTAACCAGTTCACCCACAAGATTATTGTGTCTCCACGTATATCTTCCATTGACAAGGGCTGTTTTACAGGAACTAAGAACATGTTCTGTTTGTGGATTTTCCTTACACATTGGACAAGTAGGATCGCTCTCTTCTATTTAACAAGAATGTTTTTAGATGGTAGCAGGTCATATGAGGAACGTATTAAAAAACTCAACTTGAGTGGAGCCATCTGCCAAATGTCCTTCTAATAGATTTCTGCAGAGCCTCCTCAGTGTTTGTCTATTGGCCTTGTTGGGATAGTTGTACTCTTTTAACAAGTCTTTTGTTATCTTCTTCGTTCCTTACATTTTGGGTGACCATGTCTCGGAGATCTTTACCAGAAGTTTTTGACGACCATAGTCTTTCAGTTAGTTCTAACCCTTGAGTGTATCCGATGACTTTATCGGAAGCTAGATTGTCTTTAGCACTTGTTATCGTCTCTCTGACCTTCTACTTTCTCCCTGTTTTTAATGTAGAATTTAACGCTTTCACTACGTTATCCTCGGAGTAATCCAACATCATTTGAAGTCTGATTTTTCCGGATTTATACTCCTCTACAATCGATTTGAATGGCAAATTTAGCTTTGCTTGTCTGCAGTACAGTGTAATATCAGATAAATCTGCAGGCAATTTTAGTATATATTTGTTTTATTTTTCTTTCCATTGACTCAATTGTACTCATTTCATATTCGTAAAGAAGTAGAGGCCATAGTAGCATTGAAATAAGTACATGCTCTAAGCACCATACCTTGTATTTTATTTCTAAAAAACAAAGATTTATCTTACAGAAACCTTCTTGTAATGATCTGGATGTTTCATTTACTTGGTTGGTATCATTCAAAGAGTGATCGTACCAACGACCTAAACTTTTCACGTTTTTTTTTTATACAGTAGGGATTCTTTGTCCACCTACTACAAAATTTATGTTTTTATTCAATTTTCCTTTCCTAATACGAAAATACGAAAGAATCACAAAAAATGAAAGAAACAAATTTGCACAGAAATAAAACGAAAGAAAGAACGATAAAATCAATAGGAAAGTGAGAAAGAAACATATGAATAAAAACTAATGAAGAAAAAAATTAAGACGGAAGAAACAAACAAAAAAAGTCTCCTTTTGTTTTTTTTTTATTTATTTTCTTTTCTCGTTCTCTCTTCAAGTATTTGTTTCTTATCTAACCGTTCACGGAGTTTTTAAAAATGCCCGCTTTTCTTTCTTTCTTCCTTCATTCATTATCTTTTCGACCTATATTTTTTTTTTATCGCATTTATCTTAATATATTTTATTTCTATTTATTCATTAGTCAGAAAATTTTTTCTCTGAAAACCTTATTTTTTCTTCTGCTATCTTTCTCGTTTTACTTCGTTTCTCCATTCCTCTTCCTTCTTTTACTTTTCCCCCGTATATCTTTTCTTTCGATATTCAAATTTAGATACCATCGTCTTATCTCCTTTTCTTCCTCTTCATCTTCTTTTTCTACTTCTTTGTAAAGCTCTGCACGGGTGCAAGCGTACTTTGTCCTAACTGCTTTAACTGAATAGATTTTGTATATATGTTTATCTCTGTTCGGTTGATAATGATTCGACTTTGCCTTCATCAGTGTGTTGGTGCTCCTATTTAATTAAATGAAGCCAGATCAAGTACATTCCTATATTTGGAAGAAATACAGTCGGAGATGAATCTTACGATATACGGCAAGCGGAACCAAAACGATTGCTGCAGGATTACTCATCGCATTCTGATTTCAGAAAAGATTTGTTACTACGTCCCCAACTGAAGCAATAGAAAGTTCTCAGCGATTTTCTTTTAAATCTTAAATGAATGGAGAACAGAATCCTACCCTACCTTGACCATCGAGCAAAAAAAAAAAAAAGTACACACAAAACGAACGTGGAATTCAGTTTAATCAAGGCAAAATGTTCAGTACGCACGAGAAAAATGGAGAATTTATCAGAAACGAATAACAAAACCATTTTATTTATTTATTTATTTATTTAATTTTTTAAAAAAAATTTTAATTTATTTTATTTTTTATTTTTTTATTTTATTTTATTTTATTTTTTATTTATTTATTTATTTTTATTTATTTTTATTTATTTTTTTATTTATTTTATTTTTTTAAATTTTTTTTATTTTATTTTTTTTATTTTATTTATTTATTTATTTTTTTTTTTTATAACCATTTCACCCCAAGCAAGGCAGTTTTACTGCCACTGTTGCGCAGGGGGTTACATAGGGGAAAGTGATGAGAAAGAAGGGTTAGTTATAGAGGATGTCAAGAGGAGGGTAATAGACGGATGAGAATACCGGTTTAATATTGGTGGAGTGGATGGAGAAAAGAGCTTGAGAGAAAGGATGCGAGTTAGTGAGATAGATGTCTATTGACCTTACATTTAATTTCCTGGAGATTGTAGCTGTCGGGGAAGCAAGTATATGGAAGCGAATTCCACAGGCGGGAAATGCGAGAAACGAAGCGTAGAAATTGCGGTTACATTTTATCGGTTTCACTGTAAAAGGGTGGGACCTAGTAGCTCGTTTTAAATTCATACTTAGGAGGCACCAGTGAGCAGAAGCCATGAAAATATTTGTAGAAAAGGCACAGGGAAGCCATGTCACGCCGGTGAGAGAGCGATTACAACCGAGCTGACAAGTTGGGAAGTACCTAAAATTGTAGAATGAAACATTTTCTGAGACAAGGTATTGTAACTATTTACATTATTTACAATGTTCGGACTGTTGTCCACATCTTTGTTGTCATATTGACTACGTTTTGCCCGTTGTACGCTCCAGCCTATTTTTCACGTATTGGAATTTCGAACTGAACTCTTTATTTCGTCGACAGGGATAAATCTACACGCAGGCATAAAGAGCTTTGAGAAGTTAAAGCTACGTTAGGTCAAGAGGGTAGTTGCTGAAAGGCCCTATGTTTAGCAACAGGACTCTGCACCATGCTACACAAGCAGAAAGACCCAGACATGGTTGTCAGACAATTTCTCCGACTACAACAAACTTAGATCTGGCCACCTAAGTCCCCTTAACGTAAGTTAAACAAAACTCCACCCACGTCTATTGAACAGGTGAAGAGGCTCATCCCTTATTTCCTGTTTAGGATGCGGTTTCTGGTTTTCTCTTTTCCAATCTTCTCATTTTTTTTCAATTGGAGCAGATAGACTAAACTATCACCCGGTTCACAACCCACCATTGTCTATTGAACAGGTGAAGAAGCTCATCCCTTGTTTCCTCTTTAGGATGCGGTTTCCGGTTTTCTCTTTTCCAATCTTCTCACTTTTTTTTTTTCAATTGGAGTAGATAGACTAAACTATCGCCCGGTTCACACTTCACCCACGTCTATTGAACAGGTGAAGAAGCTCATCCCTTGTTTCCTGTTTAGGATGCGGTTTCCAGCTTTCTCTTTTCGAATCTTTTCACTCCTATGTAGCCTCCTGCGCATCAGTGGCGTTACCGCCTTGCTCGGGGTGATATGATTAAAAAAAAAAAAAAAACAAACTCCAAAGTCGTCTGCGGGCGGTGGTTGAAGCCCATGACGATTTTATTGAACTAATTTACATTTTAGTATTTAAAGGTTTTTCTGTACAAATCTACTAAATATATATTTTATAATGCAATGTCAGAATTATTTTTATTTTTGCGTAATCGAGTCTGTAATTTATCCATTGTACACTGTATACAATGGACATGAAGTTCATCACAGATCGGGTGGAGATTGCTACATGTTTGAATGCAGTTTGCAAGACTGAAGATTGCGTTTAAACATGAAACAGTCACCGCCGGCTATTGACCTCAACGTCCATTTGATATTTGCATACACTCTATTTCTGATATTGACACATTTGCCCATGAATATAGCATATCTTATATATTTACGCCCTAGCGCCCTGATTGAGCACTCTGGAAGAATGTTAGACTTTTAAAAAAAAGTAGCTATTCTGGCATCTACGCATCGTTCATTCGCGAATGAATTAGAACATTCTTAGCAATTAGGCGTGTATAATGATAATATACACGCTAAAAAGTCTGCTTCCTGCTGCCGAACGCCATTAGCTAAGAGGTAGAATCGCCGACTGACGCCAATTCTGTCGGGTTTCAATCCTGGGTAAAAAGCAATCGGCTGTCTAACCGTACTGGTGAGCTGTGATACAGCGAAACAGATCTGTCTGCGGATGACTATATATATATTAATTTTAACGAAACTTGGTTATAAATAACCGACAAATTGAAATGAATTGTTTAAACATTATTTTTTTATCGATACTCGTATTTAAGTAGATATTCTGTTTCTTAATCAAACAGTATTATATATATATATATATATATATATATATATACCGGCCTGATTTTTTTACAATAAATTGTTATTACGAAAATGTGTGCCATTCGGTAGGATTCGAATCTGCGACCGCTATTTACATTAAATATTTGATTAAAAGCTCGTTTAGACAGTAGGCTATTCGTGGTCGAGCAGTCTAAGACGTTTCCATATCAAATGGTAGGTTCCCCTATGTAAATAGGGGTCGCAGGTTCGAATCCTGCCGAATGGCACACATTTTCGTAATAACAATTTATCGTAAATAAGCAGACCGGTAGATATAAATATATAATACTGTTTAATTAAAAAACAGAATATCTACTTAAATACGAGTATCGATAAAAAATAATATTCAAACAATTTATTTTTTTTTTTATTTATATATATATATATATATATATATATATATATATATATATAATAATGTGTTAATCTCTCTCTCTCTCTTATATATATATATATATAAACGGATATGTCAGTGTGCTTGTGTGTCTCCATTCTAACGAATCCTACTCTTCCGAAATTTTTGTCTGATTGCAACCACAAATCGGGTCACTTGTCGATCATGACATGAATCTTTGATGTACGCAAAAATTTTTCGAATCGATTCACAGAGTACGGTAGTAATCACCGAAACGCTTAGAATTTACGAATTATTTTTCTCCGAGATGCCTTATGCCGATTCAACCAAAAATAGGTAACATGTAGATCATGGTCCGACCCTTTGATGTACACAAATTGTTTTTAAATCAATGTACGGGGTTCGTCAAAAATCAACTACAAACAAAATTTCAGGTACGAACATTTATACATTTCTCCTAGACGCTTCACTCAAACTCAACCAAAAATCTGGTAATCAAAATCTGATTTTTTTAAAATCGTATCACCCCGATCAAGGCGGTAATGCCACTGATGTGCAGGGGGCTGCATAAGTGTAAAAAGATTAATTAGAAGAGAGTGAAGAGGAAGACGAACCAGTTAGAAAGAAGCAATAGAAGGATGAGAATACAGGTGTGATGACAGTTTCAAAGGTGGAGAGAAAGGAAGGATATAAGGGGTGGGGAAAGAACTAGAGTCAAGTGGTTAATAGATGAGTATTGACATTGCATTTAAATTCCTTCAGGTTGTAGCCGTCAGGAAAGCAAGAATATGGGAATATGGGAATATGGGAATATGGGAGCGAGTTCCACAGGCGGGAAGTGCGAGAGAAGAAGCTGAAGGAGTAGACTTGTCGTCTGAATTTGGTTAATCTAACTGTGAATGGGTGGGACCCAGTTGCCAATCTGGTTGCACTAGTAAACACCTGTTGAGGAGGCACCAGTGACTTAAGTTCGTTCGAGCAGAAGCAGAAGCCATGAAAGTATTTATAGAACAGACAAAGGGAGGCCACATTTCGTCGGTGGGGAAGTGGATGTAGTCGAGCCGCCAAGTCAGTACCTATCACATTACTGATTCTCCCTTGGAGCCTGTCGAGAAATCTGAGATGCCGTGATACAACCAACAAAATTTAAATTGACACAGTGGGTGCGTCAAAAATTAATAGAAAATGTTGCTTTTTGCGATCGTTTATTTCTTCTAAACGCTTAGAACCCAAATCGTGTCTTTTTTGTGACTTTTACCTTATCATATGCCATAATTTCACGTCTTCTACAAGGTGCCAACTCTTTCGACGTTGCAGGGACAATGCATCCACTTCTTTTGCGTCACATTACAAGCTCCCGTAACGCCCGTGCCCGTTCTTCCAATTGTACATGCATTCTTCTTGTTTATTGGCAAAATTGACCAAGTATGAATCCCGATTTACAAGTACAACAAAAACCAATATTTACTTCGCATTTTCTTTTAACTTACGCATCACGGCAACCTCATACTGGAGCTTTTTGAATAATCACCTGACCTTATCATTTCAACATAAGCACTAATATCCCCGAGCAACTCTGGGCTATACAGTTAGTAATTGAATATATCTTTTTAATTTTTTATTTATTATTTCGCCCCCAGGCAAGACAATAAAGACATTGTTGCTGAGGGTTAGAGAATATGACAAAAACTACTATTAAGGAGAAAGGACAATAAAAGAAATAAAGAGTTAAATAGATAAAGATTGATATTACATTTCAAAATTAACTGGGAAGCAAGAAGCCTGAAGAGAATTCCACAAATTTGTGGCATAGAATATATATATATTTCTTTCTAAACATATACTGTTAAATATAAGAGACAATGAATGTCTATTATATTTAATCATGAGCCGTTGTAAAAATCGTATTTTGGCTTTAATTTCAGATGAAAATAAAGACAAAAATTCTCCAACATTTGGATATTTTTTTATTAAGTTGGTTCTAAGCTTTCGGCTCACATGAGCCATCGTCAGAGAGGTCACAGGGGCGTTAACGTAAAAACATTCACCATCAAAGAAGATTTTATCTTGTATTGACATAAACTTTACTAAGCAACGATAACAGTTGCCAAATAGCAAACCCAGTTCGTAAATTTGTAATGCGGTTCTATGATGTCACATCGAGCTCGAAATGCTAACAGAACCATATATTTAAATGGAATGTAATGTGTTATGACCAGATTTAAACGTGATTTTATTAAGTGTGGGTTGTTTTGATTTAATATAGATGGCCTTCAATATCTGAAGGTACTTTTTACTGTGTGTATGAGTGAGTATTATTGCATTTTTGTATATATATATATATATATATATATATATATATATGCTGTTATTGAATTAGGGTATAGAAATCCCAACAAAGGTTTAAATTTGACGAGTAGAAACGTTTCATGAAAACAAATTAGATTATGCATTTCGCTATTTAAGGTTTCATCAGATTTAAAAACGAAAGAATGACATGTGTTATGTGTTATATGTTTAGATCATAAATCTTAGTAATTTTCCCTAAGCTGGAGTTTCTTGTGAAATAGAATAAAATGTGAAGCATTAAAAAAATAAGTCGTAAATATTTATTCTTGAAATTTATAGTTTAAATCATGAGTTTTTAATGTATTTAATTTAGATTTCTTTTTGTATTTCATTAAAGGTAAATGCTCTTCTCATTATCAGAATGGCTCGAAAATAAGGAATTTGTTTAAGCTTTATCGAAATTAATCCAAGACAAATCTTTATACTTTCCTTCAGAAAAGTAACAGATTTGTTTGTAGTCTATCCATTCCTTTTCCGTATCGACCATATATGCCATTTAATTAGGATATAGAAATACCGACAAATATATATATAAAACTTATTTATAAATGAAAATTTTCTGTGTGTGTATGTGTCTGTCTGTCTGTGTGTGTCCGTTACCTATAGACTCCGAAACGGCTGAACTGATTTTCTTGAAAATCTACACAGTTGTAATATAAGCGTCTGCGGGTGTTCTTAGCTTGATTTTGTGTCGAGGTACACGCGATAAGTTTCGAAAATCGATAATCGAAAAAATCGGGTTATAGAAGGTGTGGTCAGATTTTAATCAAATTTGATACACTCATAGACAAAGTCATAAGAAACGATATTCAGAAGTTTCAAGGCTGCAGTTCTTACAATAGTGCAGAAAATCAATAATATATATAAAAGGCAAGATGTTTGTGTGTGTGCCTGTATGTCTGTATTTTTTTCAGCCCTTTTTTTTAGCTTTTGCTTCGGGTTTGGCTCTATGTAGGTATAATTGTAGTTCTTATTCTCAGCCATGAGTCCATTTACTCAGAGGTCTTATTTAGCCTTCAAAATTCAGTTTTATTTGATATCGATAGCAGGAAATCAAAATTTGACTTACATCCATTCATTTTTTTTTCAGTCTACGGTTTCGCTTTAACTGGAAACAACTATTGCTTTTTAGTCTTTCGTGCCAACGTCCAAAGAGCCTGATCTCCAGGACCATGTATTAGTTTTAAAGCTTTCATTACACCCGAGCAACGCCGGGCTATACTGCTAGTATATATATATATATATATATATATAAAGAGATTTGTCCCCACAGAAAAAGCAATGTGATTTAAACTGAGTAGACGCCATAATATAATTAAAGGAATTGACCTTGTGCCACAACCGGACTGACTGATTAATTTGGCCAATAACATACTTTTCTTTTTCCATTTCTCAGCACCATGCTTAATTTTTGGAATGCCTATTTCGTAAGTTTGATGCGTGTTCAAATCACGGTGTCTCTTTTTCCATCCTCTGTTAAAATGCTTTGATAAAAAGATATTTGATTAAAAAATGACGATGATTACATTTTTAATAAATAACATTTGCATGAATTTAATTTTCATTTTATTTATATGTTATCTGGGAAAACATAATTATTTTTCTATCTAGTTTATGAAAATCTTGTAGCGGTCTGAGTGATAATCTTTGACCGGTATTGATTATGCGTGTCTTGTAATTAGTTAAAATACGTATGGTTCCTCTCTAATGGCAAACAATTGATGTTTACGAATTTCACAAACTCGCTGAGAAAACTGCTAATTCAGCCCATAAATATAACGTCTTAAAACTATATTATGTATCAATCACATAAAATCTGATTTTATTTACGCATATAATATCGACAATAAGAACCAGTGAACGTGTCGTAGACTCTCACTGATAACTAAGAACAAGAAAATCCTTTTAATTATGTTACGTGGTATCTTGGGAGCGATAACCTCTCGAAGTCTGCCATGAGACTTTTAATCTCATTAATACTTCGATAAGATCGTATTTTATGTGGTAAACGAATACTTTGATGCTGTAATGCGGTTGTATTTGATAAGAGGCTTTATCGAGGAATAGCAGGTTTTTAGATTGGAGAAGAGTGTCAAAGAAAAAAAAAATGAGTATAACGTCCCTGTTTTCGCAAATAATTGTTACCGACAACTTGATGACTGTGTGAGAATGCATGAAACCTTTAGCTGTGATCGGCCACCGTTCACCAAGAAATTGTTGAGAAATATTAAGGCTCTGCAAGTTAATATGGCATTGAGCCCGCTTTCTCCAGTGTGTCTCGGTAGAAGACTCCATTCAGTCAGTTAAGTGCCATACGCAATACACGCTTTGGGTGATCATGACTGATTGGACAGAAGATTATCCCACAGTAGGTTGCCATTGCTTTCTGCGGTAGACTGATTGCCAGCCAAGGGCTATAGAACCCAATCTTTCCTGCTATTTAACCCATAACTGGAAGGAAGAGACGAATTAATACCTTTCGCAAGGGTATTTGCGCGTAAGTGAATGCAAGGAATTCAAATGGAATTTGAACTCGGCTCTCTAATTTGTCGTTCCGAGCCGATATCCATTGAACCACAATGCATATATTTACCTCATACTTACTCATAATCAAAAGCAATTGACTTATTTTACGGCCATTTTCGAACTTTCTCAGAGATAACGATATATATATATATATATATATATATATATATATATATATATATATATATATATAAGTGACAATGAATTTCTATTATGTTTAATCATGAGCCGTTCTAAACGTTGTATTTTGGTTTTAATTTCAGTTGAAAATAAAGACAAAAATTCTCCAACATTTGGTTCTAAGCTTTCGGCTCACATGAGCCATCTTCAGAGAGGTTATTAAGACGGTAAGACAGTAACATCCACCATCACCGACGATTTATTTTGTGTTGACATAAAACTCCATTGTTTTATGTCAACATAAAACAATGTAGTTTCCATAATTACATTGCATTTGAATACATGGTTCTGTTGTCATTTCGCGCTATCACGCGGTGTGACGTCATAGAACCGCATTGCAAATCTGCGAACTGCGTTTGTTATTTTTGGTAACTATTGCCGTTGCCAGCGGAGTTAGGCAATAAAAATGTTTACAGAGTGATAAAAAATATTTACAGAAAAATAGCCTAAATTAAATTGGATAAGCTATATACCCAAGCACATATTTAAATATATTTGAATTTGAATTTCAGCGTCTCCCCTCCTTTATGGGCATCTCTAATCATATTAACCTAAACTTCAAAGTTCTGAAGTCCTAACGTCGCCTTGCGCGAAAAGTTTCTTAAAGATGTCATTCAAATTTTCATTCCTAAATATTATCCAACTTGTTAATATCTAAGCTATCGTGAATTTATTTAACATTTCCCAAAATTGTTTTTAAGTTAGTTTAACACTGAAAATCTTTTTATTATATTTCAACATTTTTTTTAGACGTTGTGGTGCAGTGGACATCGGCTCGGAATGAGAATCGGAGAGCCGAGTTCGAATTTCATTTGAATTCGATGCATTTATTTAAGCGCAAATAACCTTTCAAAAGATATTAATCCGATGCTTCTTCTTCTAGCTGTGAGTTAAATAGCAGGACAAATTGAGTTCTATAGCCTTGGTTGGCAACCAGACTACTGCAGAAAAAATGGCAACCTACTGCGGAAAAAAAATCTTCAGCCTAGTCAGTCATGAATCATAAGAGATATGATCACCCAAGCGTATGGCACTTAACTCACTGACTGATCTTTGCTCTGATTTCATAACTCTTAAACCAAACCTATTGCTATCAGTTATGGCTTGTCGACATAAGCAAAGCACTTTACAGCCCTGTTGTACAGGGCGTTACATAGGGAAATGTCATAAGGAGTGAGAAGTTGGCAGGGGGTGTCAGGAAGAGAGTAGGAGAGGGAAGAGATTACTGATGAGAGTAGGGTGGACGAGATGGAATGTTATGAGGAGTGAGAGGTTCGCAGGGGGTGTCAGGAAGAGAGTAGGAGCGGGAAGAGATTACTGATGAGAGTGGGGTGGATGTAGAAAAGCATGAGAGATAGGATGTAATTTAGTGAGGCAGGAGAGGACTATTGACTTTACATTTAAATTCTTGGAGATTGTAACTGTCAGGAAAGCAAGTATGCGGAAGAGAATTCCACAGGCGGGAAATGCGAGAAAAGAAGCTGGTGGAGTAGAATTTGCGTTTGGGGACAAATCATTTAACAAGTAATATAAAGAACGAATTTAACTGGTAAACTTATAATTGGCTGACAGTTTTAATGAATTAACTCTTTAGTAGAAGTTTTTTCCGTCTAAATCTATCCTTCACATATATAAATCTACCATCCGCCCGTGTATTGAATACTGCTGTCATATCTGGTCGGGTGCTCCTGCTATTCTCCTCGGGCTTCTTGATAAGGTTCAGAGGACGGTCTGTAATGTGATAGATACCGACTTGGCAGACCGCCTGCAGTCTCTCTCCCACCGGCGCGACGTGGCTTCCCTGTGTCTCTTCTATAAATACTTTCACGGCTTCTGCTCCGAAGAACTGAGATCACCGGTGCGCACTAAATACGAATTTGCACGAGATACTAGATTAGCAACTAGATCCCACCCTTTTACAGTGAAACCGATAAAATGCAACCGTAACTTCTACTCCAACAGTTTCTTTCCTCGCACTTCCCGACTGTGGAATTCTCTTCCACACGATTGCTTCCCCTACGGATACAATCTCCAGGAGTTTAAAAGTAAGGTCAATAGACACCCCCTAACACACTAACCTGCTCCCATTCTATCAAACACTTTTCACATCTGCCTAACCTTCATCCTCGGTATCCTTACTCATCTGTCACCTTCCTCCTGACATTCCCTATGTCTAACCACTCCTTCTCTTTACCTTCCCCTATGTAGCCCCATGCGCAATAGTGGCAGTGGAATGCCTTGCTTGGGGTGAGATGATTAAAAAAAAAAAAGTAAATAATCTGATTGCTTTTTGAAAAATTGCAATGAGCTTAAATCACATTCAAGAGTATGAAGCAATTTTCGTCTTTGAAACATTCAGTATTTTTATGAATGCTTTAAAAGTTACAAATGAAGATGTGCAGAGAAGATCATAGTCTGACTATGACGGAGTGACGCTAGAACCGTGAAATATTCCAGGCTTTAATTTCAACTCATCTTATTAATAACTGCATTGTTTCCTTCCAGCTTAACTAATATCTTGATTTCTAGGCTGAAATGTCAACATTTTTATCCCGAGAGGGATATGCTTTTTAATTTCCTGTGTCCGACTGGAAGGTTCCGTGTTAATGTTCTTGATACTTCTAAGATATAAACGAGAATAGAATAAGAATGTTAATATTTGGGGCATGCCGCATATTGGCTTAGACCATTCTTAGATCCCTAATATATATCTGTGGATGACTATATATATATACTAGCAGTATAGCCCGGCGTTGCTCGGGTGTAATGAAACCTTTAAAACTAATCCATGGTCCTGGAGCTCAGACTCTTTGGACGTTGACACGAAAGACTAAAAAGCAATAGTTGTTTCCAGATAAAGCGAAACTATAGACTGAAAGAAAAATGAATGGATGTAAGCCAAATTTTGATTTCCTGGTATCGATATCAAATAAGTTTTTTTCGTCGTAAACTGAAATTAAGTAAGTCCTCTGAGTAAATGGTATCATGGCTGAGACTAAGAACTACAATTATACCTATTTAGAGCCAAATCCGAAGCAAAAACTAAAATAAAAGGGCTGAAAAAATACAGATATACAGGCAGATAAACAGACTCACACACAAACATCTTGTCTTTTATATATATGCATATTATCGATTTTCTGCACTATTGTAAGAACTGCAACCTTGAAACTTCTGAATATCTTTTCTCATGTCTTTGTCTGTGAGTGTATCAAATTGGATTAAAATCAGACCACTCCTTCTATAACCCGATTTTTTCGATTATCGATTTTTGATATTTATCGGGGATACGTTGACACAAAACCTAGCTAAGAACACTCGCAGACGCTTATAGTACAACTGTGTAAATTTTCAAGAAAATAGGTTCTGCCTAATCGGAGTCTATAGGTAACGGACACACACACATATACACACAGAGACAGTTCCATTTATAAATAAGTTTAGATAAATATATACCTTATCAGGATTTATGAGAGTACAAGTAAAAATCGATATGATCAGAATCTGGCGACTGATCTTTCTACTGCCCTAGTTCTGATAGCACGACAGCAGGGGAAGAACTATCTTAATATTTATTTCATATTTTTTTTTTATAAGCGTTTCACCCCGAGCAAGGCATGTCACTGCCACTACTGCGCAGGGGGCTACATAGAGTGGAGAAAGGATGATTAAATATATGAAATGTCAGAAGGTGGGTGATAGGCGGGTAAGGATACCGAGAATGAGGGTTGGGTAGATGAGAGTGTTCTGAAGTGTGATAGGAGGTGTCTATTGACCCTACATTTAAACACCTGGAGATTGTAGCTGTCGGGAAAGCAGACTTGTGGAAGGGAGTTCCACAGGCGGGAAGAGCGAGAAAAGAAGCTGTTGGAGTAGCATTTACGGTTATATCTTATTTGTTTAACTGTCAAAGGGTGGGACCTAGTTGCTAATCTAGTATCTCGTGTAAATTCGTGCTTAGGCGGCACCAGTGATCTTAGCTCATCGGAGCAGTAGCCATGAAAGTACTTGTAGAAGAGGCACAGGGAAGCCACATCACGCCGGTGAGAGAGCGGCTGCAGCCGGTCTGCCAAGTCAGTATCAACCACATTACAGGTCCTCCTTTGTATTTTGTCAAGAAGCCCAAGGAGAGCAGCAGGGGCACCCGACCAGATATGGCAGCAATATTCAATACACGGGCGGATGGTAGATTTGTATATGTGCAGAATAGATTCAGGTGGGAAAAACTTCCGGCCCTGCACAGGGAGCCGACTTTCATAGCAGCAGATTTGGCAATGGATTCGATATAATCATTCTATTCTCTGGGAGGCTAGCCTGTCCCATGCTAATGGAAGGTAGATTCGATTGTCTATGGTGGTTAGTTGATAACAGCTTCGTTTTAGAGGCATTGAAATTTACCAGCCATTTCCTACCCCAGGCCACTACGGATTGGAGGTCCCTTTCAAGTACGGCAGCGAGGTTCACTTTGTCGCCCACACCTGGTTTTGGATCGATGCGAGAGTAGATTGTTGTGTCATCGGCATACATGCCAACTTGGGATCTAATGGTGTTGAGGAGGTCATTAATGTACATCAGAAAGAGTGTGGGACCTAGTATAGAACCTTGAGGGACGCCCGCGTTCGTATGGTAGTTTTGGGAGGCATGTCCGTTTAATACCACCTTCAATGTGCGGTTAGAGAGGAAAGACTGGATGCGGTGAAACAGATGTCCAGTTATCCCATAGCTCCGCAGTTTGCACAAGAGGCCAGCGTTCCAGACCCTGTCGAATGCTTTGGAGATATCCAAGGCAACGGTTCGGGCTTCACCATTCTTGTCGAGTGCCCGGTATATGTACTCGGTAATGGTCGTTAGCATATCAGCAGTAGACCTGGTGAAGCGAAACCCGTATTGTTTGTCAGAGAGAAGCCTGTTGGCCGTGAGATGCTGAATCACCTCGGCGTTGATAATGGCTTCGAAAACTTTGCCAAAGATCGGAAGGAGACTAATAGGACGGTAATTGGCGGGGTCTGAGGGTTCGCCAGAATTCTTAAATATAGGAACTACGCAGGGGGACTTCCAACAGGCAGGAAAGCAGGAAGCAGATAGGCAGAGGTTATAGAGTTTAGAGAGGACAGAGGAGAGTTCTGGGGCACATTTCTTCAGTACTATGACTGGGATTCCGTCACCGCCGCTCGCTTTGTGTGGGTCAAGTTGTGCAATTTACATTATTCGGACTATTGCCTTCATCTTTGTTGCTATTTGCACTGACTTGACTCTTAGAGTTGTAAGTTCAATACCAGGTTACAGCATTAGTGAACAAGTAACTTGCAGGGTTAGAGGGAGACAACTGATAACTTCCAATCGAGGCATTAGACAAGGAATTGAATGCATATACCCCAATGATAAGGTTCGGTTCGAAATTCCTAGCACTTGTTGGAGGCCGCAGCGTACAACGGACGAAACTTCGTCCAAAGATGAGGACAATAATCCGAATAACGTAAACACTGTAAATACTCCTTCATCTCAGAAATATAAACAAATACTTAAGAACTATCTTGTAACATTTAATACCTCAAAGAGACAAGATAAAGCGAAACTGTAGACTGAAAGAAAAATGAATGGATGTAAGTCAAATTTTGATTTCCTGGTATCGATATCAAATAAGTTTTTTTCGTCGTAAACTGAAATTAAGTAAGTCCTCTGAGTAAATGGTATCATGGCTGAGACTAAGAACTACAATTATACCTACATAGAGCCAAACCCGAAGCAAAAGCTAAAAAATAATCATAATCATTGGTTGTTTCCTCAATTAGGCTCCTTGCCTGGAGTGCGTGTTTGGGTTAAAGCTCAAGATGTCTTCGATACAATCCATCGCTTAAGATACTGGAAAAAAATTGTCAGTTCCTTGTAAGTACACAACTTCATTTGTTTTTCTCTGTCTTTACACGCGTCAGTCAAGATCAAAAATGGTGTATCACTATTATCGCTCAGTTCAAAATCTTTTAAGCGACCTTGCTTGGTTATTAATTATTTTCCACCCAAAGTGTTCTTAACCTCAAGATTCTCTATCGTTATTTTCATGGCAAATGTTAATTCCTTAGTTCCACTAATACCAGACCACTTCAGAGATACGACTCGGCACACCACATACACAGAATCGACTATTCCATTGGCAAATAGAAAGTTTGATCCTGACAACTTCTTTCCTAGAACAGTTACTTTGTGGAAGAGAATCCCGATATTATGACTCCCTGACCACTACAATTTCGACCTCATATTAGTCTAGGCGCAAAAATTATCTATCCAACATATCCTTATAATCTGTAAATACTTCCACCTCTTAAAATACAATAGCCTAATTTAGTAACCCTCTAGATTGGGTAGCTCTTAATAATTTGAGTATGAAACATAAAAAGCATGAAAAGGTCGTCTTCAATTTATGTAACATGAAAGTCATGTCCTTAAATCCGTGGTACGCTTTGTATACGGACTGGTGTTGAAAAGTTCTCTGTCATTCAGATCCCTATCCTTTAAAGATTCCATGAAATGGAAAGGAATGAAAATATATTTTACCACATTGCCGCAAACTGATTAAGATATTTTAAGGTGCGAGTATGTGTCCATTGGAATAAAATTCTGCAGGGAACGAACATTAGGGATCGATTATGTTTATTTACAAAGTTAGGGCGAGAAAGGACGAACTACCTGTGCTGAAAGCATTTAGCGGGCAAAGGCAATCAAAAGATACCGAATAAAGAGCGTTGCGTGAGATGTTTAAAATGTCGTATAGGACCTCACATAATGCCCTAAAACGAAAATAATTACGTTGGCAAAAATTATAAGAGACTTTATCAGCATTGAAGGAAGAGTGAAACGCAAAATATTAAATAAAGTTTATAATTACGAGAGTAAGAAAAATAACCAATAATCCACAAAAAATTCCACACACTCCTCCCACGGCTATTGAACAGGTGAAGAGGCTCATCTCTTGTTCCCTCTTTAGGATGTGGTTTCCGGCTTTCTATTTTCCAATCTTTTCACTCTTTTCTTTTTTTATATATTTTTTTCATTTGGAGAAGATAGACTAAACTATCGCCCGGTTCACACTCCACCCACGTCTATTGAACAGGTGAAGAGGCTCATCCCTTGTTCCCTGTTTAGGATGTGGTTTCCGGCTTTCTCTTTTCCAATCTTTTCACTCTTACGTAGCCCCCTGCACATCAGTGGCGTTACCGCCTTGCTCGGGGTGATATGATTAAAAAAATATGCATTCTCTTTTTTGTGTGTTTTTATGCTATGATCCTTCAAGGCGTACATTCCTTTTATTTATTATCTAAAAATTGCTATGAAATTATTAGAAAAGACAGGATGGTGACTTTATGTTGCCATATGCGCGGTTTTAAATTCAGAGAAATCCTTTTTACTTACCCTACTATTAAACTGATAGCTTGTGGGTATGTGATATTTTCACGTCTTTCTCATAAGCATTAGTGCCAAAATGAACGAAACAGCCGAGGATTCCCATTTTCGGCGCTGATAAACTGCACGTATTTCCATCAACATTTTGAAACGAAAATAGAGATGAAAATGTTGGAGCTTTGAAACGCTCCTATCTGATCTCCGTGTAGGCGACAACAGGTAGGTGAATGCTCTTTTATTTCTAGAAAGGGAAAAATGGTTGTGCAACCATAAAAAGATGTTGAGAGTTACTGTTCGTAACTGATTGGTTGTTTTCTTTTTAGTGTCATATCAAACTCTATGAGTTATTTAATACCGAAATCTAATTCATTTGTATGCAAATTTGTTTTCGTGATAATAACTCTTTTATTAATACAAGTCTTACATCTCTCTCTCTATATATATATATATATATATATATATATATATATATATATATATATATATATATATATATATATATATATATATATATATATATATATATTAAGTAAATCATCGAGCTTTATATTCGACCTCAACAGAATGCAACTGTACCACCGGCCCTGGTGACGAAGAGGTAACGAATTAAGCTCGATGAAGTGCACCGCTCGTCACCAGAGCCCGTGGTACAGTTGGTATAACATCAGCTTAATAACCAAGACTGTCTGGGTTCGATTCCTGGTAGTGGATGCGCATTGCTGATGAGTCCCAAATATAGGACGAAACGGCTGTCCAGTGCTTTCTGCATTCTGTTGAGGTCGAATATAAAGCTCGAAGATTTACTTAATATATATATATATATATATATATATATATATATATATGCTTGTCTGTGTATGTGTCTCCATTCTAACGAATACTACTCCTCCGAAACCTTTGGTCCGATTTCAGCCAAAATTGGGTCACTTGTCGATCATGACATGGATCTTTGATGAATACAAAAATTTTTCGAATCGATTTACAGGGTACGGCAGAAATCACAGAAACGCTTAGAATTTACGAACTATTCTCCTCTGAAACGACTTAAGCCAATTCAAATAAAAATTGGTACCTAGTAGATCAAGGACCTTTGATATACACAAAAGTATTTCGAATCGATGTACAGGGTTCGTCAAAAAACATCGACAAACATAATTTCGGGTGGTCTTTTGCGCACTTTTTTTTTTTAATCATTTCACCCCGAGCAAGGCAGAAACGCCACTGATGTGCAGGGGGTTACATAAATGTAAAAAGATTAATTAGAAAAGAGTGAGGAGTACAAGCTAGTTAGAAAAGAACAATAGAAAGCTGAGAAAGAAGGTGCGATGACAGATACATAGGTGGAGAGAAAGGGAAGGTTATACAGGGGAGGGGAGAGAGCTAGAGGCCAGTGGTTAGTAGATGAGTATGAATTTATCCTAGAGGCTCCACCCAGACTCAACCAAAATCGAGTCACTGATAAATCAAAGTCTGATGCCTTGATATGAGAACAAAAATTTCAATTGACAGACAGGGTGCAACAAAATTTAATGGAAAATGTTGCTTTTTGCGAGCGTTTATGTTTCCGAAACGCTTAGATTTATTCCAACAAAAAAGTGTCTTTTTTGTAACTTTTAGCTTATCATATGCCGTAACAATTTCACATTTTCTACAAGGTGTCAATCCCTTTGAAGTTGCAGCGATAATGCATCCATTTCTTCTGCGTCACAACGTCATCGCATCACTTTACTGGCTCTCGTAACGTACGCTCCCATTTTTCCAATTGTATATACAACATTTCCGTTTATTCGTAAAATTGAATCCCTTTCTGCAAATACAAAAAAATAAAAATTAAAAATTAAAATTAAAATTAAAATTAAAAAAAGACAATACTTATTTCGCATTTTTTTTTAACTTACGCGTGTCAGCAACCTCATACTGGAGCTTTTTGAATAAGCACTTGACCTTATCATTTCAACATAACCAACGCTGAGCTATAAAACTAGTTAACCTATAAATGGTGAGAGATGTGGATTCATGCCTTACCTAAGGGTACTTGCGCGTCAGTAAATATAACGTATGTAACTAGAATTAAAACTCAGCTTTTCGATAAACAATTCCGAAATATCATCCATTACACCACCCACACATCCAAGCTTACAGCACCTCGTATTCCTAAGTGGTTACCCACCTAAATAATGACAAAGGTCGATATTGCTTAACTTCGGTCATCGTTCAGTAATCGGTGTTTCAATGTGACGTGACCGTAAGCTTTGTTCGTAACTGGTTAATTAAGTATTTTTTTTTTTTAATCATCTCACTCCAAGCAAGGCATTCCACTGCCACTATTGCGCATGGGGCTACATAGGGGAAGGTAAAGAGAAGGAGTGGTTAGACATAAGGAATGTCAGGAGGAAGGTGACAGATGAGTAAGGATAGCGAGGATGAGGGTTAGGCAGATGGGAAGAGTGCTTGATAGAATGGGAGCAGGTTAGTGTGTTAGGGGGTGTCTATTGACCTTACATTTAAACTCCTGGAGATTGTAGCCGTCGGGGAAGCAATCGTTTGGAAGAGAATATATTTACCTTACTCCCCCACTGTAGCGAGATGCGACACGAGGTCTTTTGTAACGTGGTTGGTTTGGCCCCAGTGAGGAGCACCTGGTCCACCCTTCTGGTGCAATGGGGTGGCGCGACATCTACTCAGTGCAATTTTTCTCAGATGAACCTCTGTCCTTGCGGATGGAGCTACAACTGAGCCGCACTCTGTTTTCGGGGAGAGAGTCGCAACTGAGAGATGATCGAATCCTCACCTAAACAAGGTAAGGTTTATTAATTAGTGGGTTGATGAGTTAAATAATAGTTTCATAAGTTAAGTAGTGAAAGGTCTGGAAGACCGAGAATGTTCCGGTAGGCCGGCAGTCTTTGATGATGACGAAATTGAGGCGCCGATTAAATTGCGTATATGTATAATTTATATCTCATATAAGCATGATGAAGCAATTGAAAACATTTGCATGTGTGAATCGCTATAATGCTTGTTAGTCTCACAAATTTGCTGGACATAAATGAAACGTATTCCAATCTGCGGTTCATTGTTCAAACGCAACGAAACGACACATTTTCACAAAATAAAGATCAGAGACAATGAAAAACAGATTGTTTACCAAGCACTGAGCGAAAAAAACATCTTGTGGGAGAAATGAGCCACCATAAACAACTTCAAATCCACTCTGCCTCAAAAGTTGATGTTTCCTGTGTATCTTGTTGGGGTTAAAAGTTCAGTGTTTATTCCGAGCAACTTCCGAAAGATACGGCATTGAATTCGAGCAAGTTATATTTCCACATGGGAACATTTTTTTCGGTACATATGGACAAATGGCTGTGTCGTTAGAATGTTCGCTTTCTGACCATGATCCTCACCTTGATCGATTTATCAGAAAGGTAACTTCTTGATGTTATCGGGCTGGAGGAGGCGAGCCCAACGTGCGGCATCATTGAAAAGTGCTTGAGAACCATACCACGAGTTGAACCAAGCCTTTTGAATAAAATTGGGTAGACGGGACACTTTGGAAGCTGTCGTTGCTTGTACAAGCACGAAGTCACAAGTCATCGTAACTGACAGTTTCAGCGTCCTGGCTTGTTGCAAACTGTTGTTCACGCCAGAAACTGTAACTAATTTCCGCTCAGACTAGTTGCTGTATAAACCACAGTTGTGTTCTGTGGGTGTTAAATAAACACAAGTGTGCCTGAGGAGCCGTCTGCAATGGGGATTAGCCAGCCGCCTTACTAGGCAGGCACTCTCGGATACGAGTGACCAGCCATAAAATATTCCCAATTAGATTAATTGAATGAAAACAATGACAATGGTACAGCTTTCCTAAGATGTCCGATTAAACTTTTAGTCCTCACCTGATATTGCAGTTCCGGATTACGGCTCCTTTCGGTCACTACACAATTTTTTCTAACTCGGTTCTCTGATTTCTCGTTCAGAGCCGATATGCACTGCATCACAATGTATTGGAACAAAATGGTACTTATAGAGATGAATAAATAGATCTACAAATACTTGAATATCACAATTGAATTTCACTTATAAATCTTTATCAATTTTAGTTCCGACTTAATACTTTCGATTCGCCCCGTATTATATGTTGTCGGGAATTGGTTTTCAAACCGCAGGCGATTAAGGTTTAGAATTTTGTGTTCTTGCGCAAGAAGTAGCCGATCAATTGACTTTTCGACCAACAGGTAATTGGGATAATTCCTTTATAACATAAAGGTTATCATTTTACGTCCGCTGTGTTTATGAAACCGGTAAATTTTAAATCGATTTACATTAGAAGGCACATAATGCTGGAATTAAAGCGTTTAATGCAAGACGCCTACAGTATAATGTCAAATCGGAATTGTTACCACTAGAGATATTTGACGAGATATGAACTCATACACAATTCCGCAGTATTGAAATTATTGCAGTGTTTATGAAACGTACGCGAATTAAATCAAATGACTTTTAATAGACCGTCATTGTTCTGAATCATCCGCTTTCAAATTTCAAACAGAAATTCTTTTCATCCATATCTTGGATATGTGCGTTCGTACACACCCGCACAAGCGCAAACATGCACACACACACACACACATACACACATACATATAAATATATATATATATATATATATATATTGTATCGAGACAGCAGTTAATTTTCTAAACATATACTGTTAAATATAAGAGACAATGAATGTCTGTTATGTTTAATCATGAGCCGTTCTAAACATCGTATTTTGGCTTTAATTTCAGGTGAAAACAAAGACAAACATTCTCCAACATTTGGATAATTTTTTATTAAGTTGGTTCTAAGCTATCGGCTCACATGAGCCATCTTCATAGAGGTTATGTAAACATGTTACGGAAATCAACGAATTTTAACGAAACTTGGTTATAAGCAACCGACAATTTGAAATGAATTGTTTGAACATTATTTTTTATCGATACTCGTATTTAAGTAGATATTCTGTTTTTAATGAAACAGTATTATATATTTCAGAGCAGATATGTTTGTTTACGATGGATCGAAAATTATGTTATATAGACTTGATAAAAACCTTGTCTAGACTGGAGGCTATTCGTGGTCGAGAGGTCTAAGACGTTACTAGATCAAATGGTAGCTTCCCCTATCTAGATAGGGGTCGCAGGTTCGAATCCTGTCCAATGGCACACATTTTCGTAATAAAAATTTATCGTAAATAATCAGGCAGGTAGATATAAATATATAATACTGTTTCATTAAAAACAGAATATCTACTTACATACGACTATCGAGAAAAAATAATGTTCAAACAATTCATGTCATATATATATATATATATACCTGTCTGCGGATGACACATATATTTTAATTGCAAAATTAAATCTTCAGAGAGTTTATATATATATATATGTCCGAGTGAACAAGAAACGAAGAAAAATTTCCAACGTCCAAAACCTTATTTTAAATCAGTGCTCGATAAATAATATAGAGCTGTGAATATTTATTATAAATTATATTTTAGAAAATGTACAATTTTTTTTATATATATCCACTATAAATTGTACATTTTGTTTCGACATTGGACTTCCAATGTCTCCTCAGGTGGCGTGGAAAGGAATGGAATACCTCTTTTCTTATATTTGGGAGTTGTGTTTGGGATGCTGGCGGGGTTAGCGATAAGGGAATAAGTCTTTTAAATTGTCCGTTGGAATTTCGAAGAAATTGGGGTAGGTAGGGGATATAGTTGATTCATGGAAGTCTGTTTTATGACCGCCTGGCTAGCCTTTATTCTTTGGTTTTATTAGCGGGGGAGAATAAGGAGGTGTAAAGGGCGGGAAAGGATGAGATTTGACTTATCTTTAATATTTATTAGTACAACTATAGAATATTTTGTATTTAAGCACAGTTTTATAATTAATCTAATTTTGTATATTTAACCTTAATTTTGAATTTAGGAAATTACTTTTTTCTATAAAACTTTAAATTAGATTTGATTATAGTTCGTGGTGTGTAATAATAGAAGAGGCCGCAAATCATTGTAATTAAAAATATGAACTTGAGAGAGAAATAGATTATAGATTTCTGTTTTAACATAAATACAAGACATCACATGTATATTCAAACTTTCAGGATGTCGTAAAACCTTTAAGAAAATATAGTGACTCTGACAGTCTGCGAAGTTTATAAACAAGAAATATCAACCTTGGCGCTAGGCAACTTGGGATTTGGGAAAGGCATGTATCGTAAAGCCAATTTATTTTGGGTTCAGTATGTTCCGGGGTGGCCAAGTTGCATTCTGTGGGTAGAAGGGCCGCAAGGCGCATTCTGATGGAGGGGCCCGATGTTGCTAAGCGCGGCACTGTATATGCACTGATTCTTTCAGAGGTTTCATTCTCCGGTTTTATACCCTTTCTACTGTGCTTGCTTAAACATTTTTATGTGACTGTATATTTTACATACATACTTGTATATGTCTAGCGCATTCGTATTTCTTTTAACAGCCGTTTTTTGTACATAAAATATATAATTTGTTCATTTAGGCAGGAAATTATTTTAGACATGTTAAATAAATTGCAAACATTGTGTCTGCTTATTTTTAATAAAAGCTGTTCATACTCACAGATAATCTTTCGAGTATTATAATTGAAAGATGTCAGAAATGAGCTGAAACGTTGACAGATGTTATTCTCATTCATTTCTCAAGGTACCCAAGTACTTTTAATCTCTTTCCGAGATCATCTTCAGGCTTGTGAGTTATGGTAATAAAAATAACCGCAAAACTGTATTGCTAAAGATTACTGTAAATTATTTTTCTGCTTCAACCTGTTTGTAGTTATCATGCATCGGGTTGCAATAGAAGAGTTTAGGACATTTTGTGGCAGTTGTTGACTATGTCCACCATAGTTTAAGGATATAGAATACAGCGCAGTACGGAATCTGTTCAATGAAACAACGTCTAAGATTAACACTCACGAGTCAGACACTCTACTGAATCGAATTAGATCGCGAATACTCGGAAAAATATGGCCGCCTTTTATACACGTCGCATTGAATATTTTGAGCCTTCTGATGGGTTAACCCTTCTATTGGTGAACTATAAAATGAGTCAGCCTATTCCTGGCTCACCAATATTCACAGCTAACCAAAAATCCAACAGAAGTATCATATCTTGTTTGACGTATATTAAAATATCGTCTTATTTCTTCTTCTACAATGTGGTTTGGGAAGTCCTTATTAATGAGAATCTGCTTAATATTTTTAGTTCTGAGTAAAATATTTTTTGTGAAAGAGTTGATTTGTGCTCGGTTAATTAAGTTGTGTACAAGTGCTATTTTGTAGTAGTTAGGGCATTCACTCTGATAGTGAACATAAAATGACTACTTTGTAGTAGAATTTTTTTTTATTTTGTTTTTAAAATCAAGGCTCGTTTCTGAAAATATTACAAGTAAAAGAATGCATGTTTTAATTCTCTCATTGAAAATAATAGTTATTTATACAATTGTTCTGGGATTTAAAATCAAGCCGAACATTAAACCGAAAAAATTTAATTTTTTATTTTCTGACAAGGAATCAGTTTATATTTGGCTTCCATTTTGCGTTTATAATTATATTTAGTTCAATGCAAATTGTATTTTAAAACAGATTTGATTTTTTTAATTCTCAAAATAAACCCATAATCATATAACATGCAAGCTTTCACGGAAAATGAAATTTTTGTTCGTTTTAACTTTAAATTTATTTAAAATTTAGACACAGAAAGATTAATATAGACAATTTATTTCTTACACAATGCTCCAAGATTCTGAAACGATGTAAATCTTTAGTATATATATATATATATATATATATATATATATCCAAATGAATAAGAAACGAAGAAAATATTTGCAACGTTCAAAACATTAATTTAAAACAGTATAAAAAAAATGGAGCAATGAGTATTTATGATATATTCTAATTTAGAACATGTACAAATTACAAACTACCACAAAATTGTACATTTTGTTATGATATTGAAAGAACAATGTCTCATCAGGTAGTTAATAATTATTAACACCTGATGAGACTTTGTTCTTTCAATGTCAATGAGACTTTGTTTTTTCAATGTCAAAACAAAATGTACAATTTTGTAGTAGTTTGTAGTGTGCACACTAAAGTATAATTTATAATCTATATATATATATATATATATATAATTATTTGTTTTAACATTATTTTTTATCGACACTCGTATATAAGTAGATATTTTGTTTATAATCAAACAGTATATATATTTATTTCTACCTGCCTGATTATTTTTTACGATAAACATTTGTTGCGAAAATGTCATTCGAATGACACACATTTTCGTAACAAAAATTTATCGTAAATAATCAGGCCGGTAGAAATAAATATATATACTGTTTGATTATAAACAAAATCTCTACTTAAATACGAGCATCGATCAAAAATAATGTTGAAACAAATAATTCCAAATTGTCGGTTTTTTTTAATCATATCATCACGAGCAATGCGGTAACGCCACTGATGTGCAGAAGGCTACGTAAGCGTGAAAAGATCGGAAAAGAGAAAGCCGGAAACCACATCCTAAACAGGAAACAAGGGATGAGCCTCTTCACCTGTTCAATAGACGTGGGTGGAGTGTGAACCGGGCGATAGTTTAGTCTATCTATTCCAATTGGAAAAGAAAAAAAAGTAAAAAAGAAAAGAATGAAAAGATTGGAAAAGACAAAGCCGGAAACCACATCCTGAACAGGGAACAAGGGATGAGCCGCTTCACCTGTTCAATAGACGTGGGTGGAGTGTGAACCGGGCGATAATTTAGTGTATCTACTCCAACTAAAAAAAAAAAAAAAGAAAAGAGTGAAAAAATTGGAAAAGAGAAAGCCGGAAACCACATCCTGAACAGGAAACAAGGGATGAGCCTACATATTAGTGGTCGGGGGATTCGAGTGATGTCACCCTAGCTACAGGGAGGTGTACACGGACGTAGACCCCCAACCCATGCATATGGACAGATGTATCCTTCCTTAGGAAGGGAAGATAACCAGGGATCGAGAAGTCAGAGGAGGGAATTGATGAGGTTAGTCTCACAGAGCGTTAGGATGTCAGGGGCCTTTTCGTGGAGGAAAGCTTCTACGCTGCAAAAGTTGGTACGAATGCCTCGGATATTAGTAAAAGAAAAGATAAGGGATTTTGGTGATTTGAGTTAGGCTGGTTTAGGTTTTTTCTGATTCTGTTTATCATGCTATGATAGGGAGGGACCTTGCGTAGAGGATGGAGGCGGTCATTATCCACGATCTGTGCTGGGAGGGAAACTGGCTCGGGCTGCATCAACCATTTCGTTAATTTTCGTGTATATATATATAACTGTAAATTTATCTTTAAACACTTCTCGAAAATCCCACCGAGTATAAACGTGGAGGGGAAAAATGGAAACAAAAAAGAAACGAACTAAGCACTTGAACATTAGTCAAAGTACTAGTCGAAAGAAAAAACCCCGAGACTTACTTATATATATATATATATATATATATATATATATATATATATATCTGCAGACAGATCTGTTTTGCTGTATCACAGCTCATCATTACGGTTAGACACCCGATTGTTTTTAGTCAGGATTGAAACTCGACCGAATTCTTCCTCTGAGCTATAGGCATTCGGTAGAAAAAGGCAAACGTTTAGCGTGTGATATAATATGTAAACATACGCCAGTAGTTAAGAGTGTTCTAATTCATTACTGAATGAATGATGCGTAGCTGCTAGAGTAGCTACTATTTTTTCGAAGTCTACTGTTCTTCCAGATTGCTCAGTCAGGGTGTGAAAGCGTAAATAGACAGAGCGATCTGTTTCACTGTATCACAGCTAATCAGTACGGTTAGACATCCTATTGCTTTTAGCCAGGATTGAAACCTGACTGAATGGTCATCAGTCGGCAATTATACCTCTGAGATATGGGAGCTCGGTAGAAGAATATATATATATCCAAGTGAATAAGGAACGAAGAAAGAATATATCCAAGTGAACAAAGAAAAAATTGACAACTTTCAAAATTTAAAAGTTAAAAAACGAAAATAAAACAAGTTAAATGGAAAATCCTCAACCAGGTCAGAACATCTAAATTGGTAAAGGAACCATGTTTCCTTTGTCTTCAAGAAAAAATGGAAATCATTAAATACATGAGTAGCAACATATTATTAATCCAGAGGCATGAAACCACAGTAAACTGCAGGCACATTAAAGAATTAAGCTTACAATCATGCTAAAACTACAAAAGCTAAAATTAGGATCTCTAGAAACGATAAACCTTTATAGTATTAACAAAACTTTTACCTCAAATTTTACCTTTATTTCATACTACAAACTGTGATCTAATTTTTATATAAAAAAGAGGTTTTCTAAATTTTAAATTAAGGTTAAATATAAAAAAAATAGATTAATTATGAAAACTAAGTTTCAAAACAAAAATATTTGTAGTCGTCTAATTCACTATTACAGATATTTTTACCAAATAGCAATTCCTACTCCCACTTTATCGCACCCACTCCTACTCCTCCCTATCACATATCAGTCAGTTATGTGCCATACGTGATACACGCTTGGGCGATCATGTCTCGAAAGACTGACTGGGTAGAAGATTATCCCGCAGTAGGTTGCTATTGCTTTCTGCGGTAGAATGGTTGCCGACCAAAGCTACAAAATCCAATCTGTCCTATTATTTAACTAGAGGAAATTGAAGGGTTAATACCTTTTCCATGGGTACCAGTGCTTAAGTGAATGCAGGGTATTCAACTGGAATTCGAACTCGGTTCACCGATTTCTTTTTCCGAGTCGATATCCACTGCACCACAACGCACACCCGTCACTAAACGCTTACAGCACCTGGTATTCCCAAGCGTTTACCCATTTAAGTACTGACCAGGCTCAACGTTGCTTAATTTCGGTGATCGAGCGAGAACCGGTGTATTCACATTTCATTGGAAATTTTCTTTTCAGAAATTATTTTGTGTTAGCTTTTCAATTATGGCGTTTTAATTTTCATAGTCGATTCGATTGTTTAACGTTTTAATTTTCCATTTAGTATATATTTTCAATACGTTTTGTATATTTTATTTTTTATTCGATTGCCTTCTGAAAGGGGTGCTATAATATTTTTATTGTTTTAATTAAAACCTCTCTTGTTAGTACCGTGATTCATTTTATGTGCATTGTGGTGCAGTGGGTATCGACTCGGAACGATAAATCGGGGAACCGAGTTCAAATTCCAGTTGAATTCCTTGCATTCACTTACGCACAGATACCCTTGGGAAAGGTATTAATCCGTCACTTCCCTCCAGTTATGGGTTAAATAATAAGTCAGATTGGGTTCTATAGCCTTGGCTGGCAACTAGTCTACCGCAGAAAGCAATGGCAACTAACTGCGGGATAATCAGTCATGTCTCTTTTGAGACACGATCGCCCAAGCGTGTGTCACGTACGAAACTTGACTGACTCTTCTTAGATCCATGTTTACTTACATTTGACAGCTCAGTTGTTGAGAAAATAATTTATTTCATATGACAGCTTTCTTATTGGAGGTGTGTTTCATTTCAATTAAACATCTTATGTTTTACAAGCACCTTTCTATAAGTGAAGACAATATTGCAAAGTTAGTTTTGTGATGGTATTGATCTTAGCAATGCAAATTTCAAGGGATTCCATAACATTTTGATAACTATTTTTTACTTCACCTTGTCCTTCAATAAAAAATGCAGATAATTTAATTAATTCAATCTAATTAGTTTCTGTTATATTCCACGAAGCCAGATTGTTCAGTTTTTAACAAAAATTGTTTGTGTCACACTTGTGGTTTGTTATATTATTTATTTTCGTTAAATAAAACAGTCAGGCCGAATAGTCGATAAGTGTGTTGATTCCATAATTTTTGCCATCAGTTGTATCTATTTTCGTGTATGATGATAAATGACTCAGTATTTGCCATCTTAACGCTTCTTGTTTTCCCATCGGCTGCCAGATCTCTACTCCAGGTTCCAACCACTTAGTCGAATGTGCTCCCTGGCCTTAATTATGTACAATTAATGTTCCTTTCTGAATAATATACTCTCCTGAGGAAGACATAAGAATAGTAAGGGAAAAAGCAATAACAAGAATGATGTTCATTTAAAAATAAACATATAATTAAATAGAGAAATTGATCATGTGAAATATTGCAGGAAAAGTTCCTCTTAACAGGCTTCTTAAAATGATGTAAAAACTCCATCATTCTCCCGTTCTGAATTAAAGAAACCTTCAGAACGAATTCTAAGGTATTGAATTATTGCTCCTTGGATCACTTGAATCTAGTTTCTTGTCTTTGGGCAAAACTCGATATATAAAACTAACGAATGCAGATCTGCATGGAACTTGGAAATTATAAATTAATCCCATCCATTGCATTGAAAGAGAAATGTTGATGGTCGCAGTGATACTTTTGTGGCAAGTGCCGTAGAGCCAGGGTAATTTTGCCACAATTTACATCGAAAAGCGTGAGGCTTCACATTAAAACCTACTCTAAATGGAGTAGGCAAATACAAATACAATCCCGTTCCATGGAGTTTTTGTTAGACTTGGAAATTATAAATTAATCCCATCTATTGCATTGAAAGAGAAATGTTGATGGTCGCAATGATACTTTTGTGGCAGGGTAATTTTGCCACAATGTACATCGAAAAGCGTGAGGCTTCACATTAGAACCTACTCTAAATGGAATAGGCAAATACAAATACAATCCCGTTCCATGGAGTTTTTGTTAGACTTAACATTGTCCATAGCATAAAAAAAAAACCCTGAACAATCCTTGGGTATCCGTTTTAGCGAACCCCCTTTCTTTCTTTCGTATTCGCTTGGTGAGATGTAAGTTCTACTCAAGTAGTTTATTCACACAAACCGCGACCTTGTGGAACCGACTCCAAAGAGACTGCGTTCCCGATCATGACAATCTTAACCTGTTCTAGTCTATTGTTGATCGTTATTTTTCACACGTGTCCACATAAGCTGTGCTTTTTACTCTGTAACCGACTTCCACCCTCTCTCTTTCTCTCTCTCTCTCGCGCATACAGACACACAGTAAAACCATTAATCTACATTAACGTATCATTATGAATTTATTCAGTACATCAAAAAGCAAAGTGCACTTGGGTTCTACAATATCTTTTCTTTTCTTACAAGATACTTGCTGATAAAATAAATGATATTTAAAAAGAAAAGGACAAAAATAGAATCCCAAATATTAAAAAGCTGAATGGGATTAGCGAAAAATGTAAAAGGACAAATTAGCTGAGATTGAGAGGACGGCACACACACACACACACACACACACACACACACACACACACACACACACACACACACACACACACACAACCGGACATAATTATTAGGCCACCCCAGTTTTTTTTTTAAAGAAATGATCGATTTCATACTATTTTTAATGGATAATTCTAAATGAAAGTAGAATGGTTCTTTTGTTATTACTTTGAAAAATTTTGCAAAGTAAGGAAGCAATGATGAACTCGTTCGAATCACCCTAAACTTTCTTCATTCTTTTATTATGAAATTGCAATATATTTAATTATTAAATATTTATAAATTCATTTGATGCACATGTTATTGTGCAGTATTAACAAAAGGACCATTCTATTTACATTTACAATTATTCACTTGGCAATAAATACTAAAAATACTAAAAATAGTATGAAATACATTTTTTTTTAAACACTGGTGTGACCTAATAATTATGGCCGGTAGTGTATATGCATACACATTTCGTTAAAAATGACAGACAAGTTGCTGTGGTTAAGTTTTTTAGATAATTTTTCATGTGATCTTATATAATCTTTCTTTTCAGGGGATAAATTATACGAAAAAAGGTCCGAATGTTTTATCTCTACAAGCTTTCGGTTATACTTTTCGCCAATATCAAGAATAAGCTTTATTTTGCTTTTAACTGAATATATAGATTTCATGTATGTATCTAAAGTTATAGGAATGTTTTATTTAACAAACACGATCAGCTCTTTGTGGCCGTGTTCATAGTTTATATTATTAAGTGTTTGCTTTTACTTTTTTATTAAAAATTCTTCCATTTCTTTTACATGTAGCTTATGCAAATATATTTGTATAATCGACGAGTATATTATGGATAGAGCTTGTTGGTAGGTCTCAATGCTTTTTAATTTTTATATAATTTTTCTTAATCAATATATCTAATCATTATATATATATATATATATATATATATATATATATATATTGTATTTAGGCTGCAAATTTCGTTAAAATGACAGACAATTTGCTGTGGTTAAGTTTTTATATAATTTTCATTGGATCTTATATATTTTTTTCTTCGCAGGAAATAAATTATCTAAAAAATGTCTGAATGTTTTATTTCTCCATGCGCTTTCGGCTATACTTTTAGGCATTATTAAGTATGAATTTTATTTTACTTTTAACTGAGTTTATGAATTGTTTCCTGTATGTATCTAGATTTATATGAATATATAATTTTCCCAAGACGGTCGGCAGATTGTGGCCGTGTTCGTAGTTGATTTTATTGAATGTTGGCTTTTTTATTTTTTTCTTAATACTGCTTCCATTATTTTTACCCATAATTACGTGTTGATGATACTATTATCTTTGTATTATCAATGATTATTTTATTCACAGAGATTGCTAGGTTTCCATATATATATATATATATATATATATATATATATATTGTGTATCGAGGCAGCAAATAATTTTCTAAACAAATACTGTTAAACATAAGAGACAATGAATGTCTATTATGTTTAATCTTGAGCCGTTCTAAACGCCGTATTTTGACTTTAATTTCAGTTGAAAATAAAGACAAAAATTCTCCAACATTTGGTTCTTCTGGTTTCTGTTAAATTAACGTCGACAGAAGAACCAGAAGAAAATAAACAATGTTTTTCTGTATGAAAAATTTAGTCGCGTATTCTTATCAAAAGATACTAAGATAAAATTCTTCTTCTTCTTCTTCTTCTTCTTCTTCTTCTTCTTCTTCTTCTTCTTCTCCTCCTTCTTCTTCTTCTTCTTCTTCTTCTTCTTCTTCTTCTTCTTCTTCTTCTTCTGTGCGCTGTATCCCTTCAGGACATGATCTATCATCCTGTGGAATTCCCTTCCATATACTTGCTTCCCCGACAGCTACAATCTCCAGGAATTTACATGTAAAGTCAATAGACATCTCCTATCACAATAACTCGCATCCATTCTCTCAGCTCTTTTTTCATCTACTCCACCCCCATCCCCGGTATCCTCACCGTCTATTACCCTCCTCCTGACATTTCCTATAACTAACCTCTCTTTCTCATCACTTTCCCCTATGTAACCCCCTGCGCAACAGTGGCAGTACAATGCTTTGCTTGGAGTGAGATGATTAAAAAGAAAACGCTCCACAATTTCCTGTCCTTTGTTTAGCAGCATATCAACTCTTTATTTTTATTTTTTTTAACCGTTTCACCCCAAGCAAGGCATTCCATTGCCACTATTGCGCATGGGGCTACATAGGGGAAGGTAAAGAGGAGGAGTGGTTAGACATAGGGAATGTCAGGAGGAAGGTGATAGATGGGTAAGGATACCGAGGATGAGGGTTGGGCAGATGGGAAGAGTGTTTGAAAGAATGGGAGCGAGTTAGTGTATTAGGAGGTGTCTATTGACCTCACATTTAAACTCCTGGAGATTGTAGCCGTCGGGGAAGCAATCGTGTAGAAGGGAATTCCACAGTCGGAAAGTGCGAGAAAAAAACTGTTGGAGTAGAAGTTGCGGTTGCATTTTATCGGTTTCACTGTAAAAGGGTGGGATCTAGTTGCTAATCTAGTATCTCGTGCAAATTCGTATCTAGGAGGCAGCAGTGATCTAAGTTCATTGGAGCAGAAGCCGTGAAAGTATTTATAGAAGAGAGACAGGGAAGCCACCTCACGCCGGTGAGAGATAGACTGCAGGCGGTCAGCCAAGTTGGTGTCGATCACATTACAGACCCTACGCTGTACCTTGTCGAGAAGCCCGAGGAGAATAGCAGGAGCACCCGACCAGATATGGCAGCAGTATTCAATGCACGGGCGGATGGTAGATTTATATATGTGCAAGAGAGATTCAGACGGAAAAAAAACTTCCGGGCCCTGCACAGAGAACCGACTTTCATAGCAGCGGATTTAGCAATAGATTCGATATAGTCATTCCATTTGAGGTCCGCTGTAAGTGTGAGACCAAGGAGGCATAGTGTTTTACTCTCTGGGAGGCAAGCCTGGTAATAATAAAATTTAATTTTCTTGGTAAAATTAGTAAACTTTTTTACAAAAATGTATTGCTGGTACTATTTTTTTTTACTATGAGAATGCATTGCTAGTATTTTTGTTATGAATGTGTTTATATTTGATCGTGTTTTGACAACAGTTTGCTGGGGTTAACTATTTGCTAATAGCTGGAGCCCTAAGAAGTGCTACTGCACTGTGTCATGGTCGACCGGGAAACAACACCAATTAAGAGATTGTTCCACACTCCTCAAAACCTCCCAGTCAGAGGCCTTGCTGTCGGATGTAGGCAAATCTAGGAGCGTCCTATCCTTTGTAACTATTATTATATTTTGCCCTTTTCATAATCGCTGTTCTACCAAAATCATTGGGTAGGTTATTTGTTGTTATCCCTTGTCCTTCCTCCTTTCAGTATATCCCTCTGAGTATCAAATTTCTAAGTCTTCTATCCTCATTATGAGTCTTAGAAATTTCAACGATTTCTTATTCTAAATAAAAAAAATCTCCTGTGAGTTTCACATCTTTCATTATGCATCCTAGAAAGTTTGACTGTCTCTTACTGATTGTTATATATAAATTTCCATTTTGTTTCCATTTTCTGTCACAACTAGCCGTTGCTCCCGTGTTCAGTTCATAGTATTCTCAGTATCCTTCTGTATAACCACATTTCTTTTGTCTCAACTCTCTTCTCCATCTGTGGCACAATGAAATATAACATTCTAATACATACGTTTTTGTCAGCGATGAATAAGGTTTATACGAACCTGCCCCAACAAAAGTAACTTAATATTTTTACGATGACGTCTTAGTTGTCACTAATAAGTTATCGTTGTGGTGCATTATTCCTCGCTGTGAGAAGATGACAGCAGCAAAGGGTCAAATCCGGAACGTACTGTGGGTTGTGTAGAGCAGTGCAATCAAAACATATAACCTGATCCATAGTTTCCAAACTGGGATAGGCGGCTGGTGTCATTGCAAACTTGTCTGAAGGGATACAGAAAAATCTCGTGAAATGACGGCCAGAATAGTTGGTGGTTTGTTCGAATTCCAGGAAATTCAGAGGGATCACACTTTTCTTACTCCAAAAGGCAATAATTATCACTTTCCTCAATTTTTTATTGTCATAGGAAATTCACAAAATGCCTTTCCATAAAATTGTAAAAGAGACTTTAAATCTTTTCACCTATGAGAAAGGTGTACATTAAAATTCTACCTTGGGCCCCTTGAAAGTACAGCAGGTCCTGACAGACTTGATTTTGATATTTTTTCTATTAATGTTTATTAGGACCCAGTTAGTGTCCATTACCATCTACTAAGTTGTAGATTGTTCTCGTTCTAATCTACTTCAGTGATCAAAATAAAGGATTCCGTTCAAAATTCTATTCACCTGAAGAAGGTCGGAGTATACAACGGCCGAAATGTCTCTAATATGAAAATAAAGATAAGGACAACAGTTCTAACAATGTAAATAAAGTAGGGCCGATATTACATAACAGTTCGGCACTTTTGTTTTTGTTTCTGAATAAATCTGCCTGTTTCTTAATATTTTCCTTAGCTTTTAGAAGACATCTTTCGCTATTTCAATGCGCCTTCGGATTTCGGAGTCATATTACAAGCTCTAGTTCCTAGTTTAAAATTTGGGATGTTTTTCATACATTTTGTTTTCTTACAATTGTTAGTCCTATCTTCTCAACTTCCTTCATGCCTTGTCTACTATTCATTGCAGTTTCTTTTCTGTGTCAGCTATCAACTCTGTGTCATCTCTATATCTTCTGTTGTTAAGATATTAAAATATTGTTAAGATATTAAAATATTAAATCCAGGAAGAATTTCTAGTTCTCTTAGTAACGCCTCGCTGTAAAAGTTAAATAAGCCAAGTGAGAAGACACATAAAAATGCCAAAACAATCATGCATTATAAGCGGGAAGTTTCAGCGACTTTTGTCATACGAGTCACATCTTCATTTGACGTTACTATAATAAAAATGAGGTGATTACTTACAGAGCAACCCTTTTATACTGTCCGACTGTATATTAACTGTCTTAGATTTATATCTCGCTTTACGTGGATAACCATTCAACCATTCGTCCATCCACTAATCGATCCAACTACCAATAATGGTAAACACAAATTTATAAACATACATTTGTATTCTTTGTCCGAAATCTCCTCGTATTAAAGACAGTTCTTTTCTTCATCAATTTCTTCGTCTGACTAAGAACATATAGATAAGAGGCGGTCTTCACGATTTAAAGAAAGCGTCATACACAACGCAAATAATGCAATTAGTCAGAGCTTAAAGCACTGAGAAATTTTAATTATTCGAAAATTAAATTTTATCGACTTTTATTTCAGTATTTTACGGCCAGTAATTCAACAAGGCCAATACGAGTGTCGAATTTAATAAAATAGCTGCGAGAATATTCATTATCTAGAAGTGTTCTGGTGCACAGACATCTTAATGGATCTTTTCACACATACTATCATTGTAATTTTTTTTGCATAATTACTACATATTTTCTTACAGAAAAGATGTTATCTTCCTGTTCTTAAAACCTAGTGGAATCTCAAATTTTATAAACGAAAAATGAATTTGACTTCGCGCAGAAGAGTTGGATGAATCAATTGTATTTTACACAAATATCAGTTTTGACTTGCAAAGTTTTGTTTTAATTTTTATTTTACAAGAACGTAAATAGTACGACCACTATATAATGAATTAGACTCTTCTTCTTTGTATCGTGCTCATAGGTGATCATGGCTCTCTAATACTTCCTATCCATTGCAGCATTTAGTAAGATTAGTCTTTGTGGTGAAAGAGGATTAAGGAATTCTAGCCCAAGAAACCACGATTTCTTGCCTGCCCGTTCGGTGCTGCAATTTACAATTTTTTTTTTAATCATCTCACCCCAAGCAAGGCATTGCACTGCCACTATTGCGCATGGGGCTACATAGGGGAAGGTAAAGAGAAGGAGTGGTTAGACATAGGGAATGTCAGAAGGAAGGTGACAGATGAGTAAAGATACCGAGGATGAGGGTTGGGCAGATGGGAAGAGTGTTTTTTTAATCATCTCACCCCAAGCAAGGTATTCCACTGCCACTATTGCGCATGGGGCTACATAGAGGAAGGTAAAGAGAAGGAGTGTTTAGACATAGGGAATGTCAGAAGGAAGGTGACAGATGAGTAAAGATACCGAGGATGAGGGTTGGGCAGATGGGAAGAGTGTTTGATAGAATGGGAGCAGGTTAGTGTGTTAGGAGGTGTCTATTGACCTTACATTTAAACGCCATTTTAGAGAGATTGTAGCCGTCGGGGAAGCAATCGTGTGGAAGGGAATTCCACAGTCGGGAAGTGCGAGGAAAGAAACTGTTGGAGTAGAAGTTGCGGTTGCATTTCATCGGTTTCACTGTAAAAGGGTGGGATCTAGTTGCTAATCTAATATCTCGTGCAAATTCGTATTTAGGGGGCACCAGTGATCTAAGTTCATCGGAGCAGAAGTTTTAGCAGAATATTTAGCAATAGATTCGATATAGTCATTCCATTTGAGGTCCGCTGTAAGTGTGAGACCAAGGAGGATATACTGAAAGGATGAAGGACAAGAGATAGCAGCAATTTAGGTAAAGAGCATGATTTTAAACTATTGCTAATTTGCATGCGTGTTCAAAAACCTGAATAAAAAGCGATCAACCCAGACGAAAGTATCTATAGAACTTGCATTTGTCTTGATAAAAAAGCAGATTCTATTTTTTATTTCTCTAGTGTAACATCTTTTATTTGTTATGCTACACATTTTGGTTCATTTTTCTTTTCTTGCTTTTGATTTTGTTGTAAGTACTTAACTTGTTCTTTCTTTATTCTTTAAAACTTTTCTGCTTTAAGTCCCAGTTTGTTAATTTTATTTAACAGTTTAATTTTTATTTTTTATACGCTAGATTTGTTTGTCGAATTTACTTTTATTTTAATTAGATTATTTTTGGTTTCTTCATAGACAAACCTTTTTGTTGCTTTTTCTCTCTCACTATATATATATATATATATATATATATATATATATATATAGTGTATCGAGGTAGCAAATAATTTTCTAAACATATACTCTTAAATATACGAGACAATGAATGTCTATTATGTTTAATAATGAGCCGTTCTAAACATCGTATTTTGGCTTTAATTTCAATTATAATTTCCTTATAATCTCTCTGAAGATGGCTCATGCGAGCCGAAAGCTTAGAACCAATTTAATAAAAAATTATCCAATTGTTGGAGAATTTTGTCTTTATTTTCAACTGAAATTAAAGCCAAAATACGATGTTTGGAACAGCTCATTGTTAAACATAATATACATTCATTGTCTCTTATATTTAACAATATATGTTTGGAAAATATATATATATATATATATATATATATATAGCCACGTACGAATTGAATATATTTATTTTGAAAGCAATCTCTTTCTTTAAAACTTTGTACAATTCCTCACGTTACATGATATGAAAAAATTCCTCACGTTACATGATATGGAAATATTCCTCACGTTACATTATATGAAAAAATTCCACACGTTACATATGAAAAAATTCCTCACGTTACATTATATGAAAAACTTCTCTCAAATGCGATCTCTAAGCGGTCATAAAAGCCGACATAAAAAGAATATGAAAAATATTGTTTTCATTTCATGCGATAGAAAGTCACAAAGGCAAATTATCTTAGAATGGTCTGAAGATAAAAATTGCTCTTTTGGGGCCTTTCAAAAATATAAGAGGTAAACTAAGAAAAGTGTTTATTAAAAGAAATGCATAGATAATGATTTCCTTGTTTGTTTGTTTTTTAATTTGTAGAGGATATGAACGATTTGGGACGGCAAAAATAAATCTTTTTTTCCAATAATCAAAAAAGAGGTCCAAACATTGATAAGCGAATTAGCGGTTCAATCTTGTCTTCCTTGGCGGGAAACTCGCAATTTGTTTCAGATTTATTGATCCAAATTGTCAGATATCGCATTCTGCAGGATCCATGATTGCACATGCACAAATCTCTTGAGACTCACACGTTTCTGAAGAGTTCAAGTCACGTGTCTGATTAAGATGTGTCCGATTCAGATGTATAGATAGCTGTACTCAAAATAATAAAAGCGTCGAAAATTGTTTTCAAAGTTATCCTGTACTTCGCTAATCTAGATTAGTACGAATAATATAGGGAACTAAACCCGTATAAATTCTTTTCATGGTGGCTACCGGTTTGTCTCCAGCGACGATGGAGTCGGTGGCAAAATAATCGTTCGCGGCACATACGCATTTTTTCAACTGTGGTCGTCAAACTGTGGTTTATACTGCTGATTTTCGAGAAGGATTTCGAGGCCATTATTAATGCTGAAATAGTCCAGCATTTTACTGTCCATAAACTATTCTCCGACAAGCAGTATGGCTTCCGCTTTGCTAGGTCCACGGCCGACATGCTAACGACCATTACGGAGTACATGTTCCAGGCCCTTGAGGAGTCTAGCGAGGCTGTTGCTCTTGCTCTGGACATCTCCAAGGCTCTTGACAGGGTTTGGAACGCTGGCCTTCTATGCAAACTACGGGGTTACGGTATTACCGGACGATTGCATGATCTGATCCAATCTTTCCTAAATAACCGCATAATGAAGGTCATCCTCAATGAGTATGCCTCCACACCCTACTGTACAAACGCTGGTGTCCCTCGGAGCTCTATCCTAGGACCAACGCTCTTTCTTATTTTCATAAATGACCTCCCAGACGAGATTAAGAGACAAGTAGGCATCTACGCAGATGACATCACAATTTACTCCCGCATCAGTAAGAAACCCGGCGTGGCGGACAAACATAATCTCGCTGCTGATCTTGAGAGGGATCTGCATTCTGTGGTGATTTGGGGTAAGAAGTAGTTTCAATGCGTCTAAGACCAAGCTTCTGTCTGTCAATCATCACAGGCAACCTCTCCTGCCTCCCATAAGCATGGACCAAGCGATTTTCCCCGAGAGTTTCCCCTCCTTGGAGAGGGTAACTCTCTTCTGATCTCAAGTGGAACCACTACATTGAATCAATAGCTAAATCCACTTCTAGGAAGTTTGGGTCACCGTGTCGGCCCAGGATGTTTTTGCCGCCTGAAACTCCTGCATATATACAAATCAACCATTCGTCCGTGCATGGAGTACTGCTGCCATATATGGTCAGGTGCCCCCGCTGTTCATCTCCATGTTCTTGACAGGCTCCAACGGAGAATCAGTAATCTGATAGGTACCGACTTGGCGGCTCGACTACAGCCACTTTCCCACCGACGAAATGTGGCTTCCCTTTGTCTGTTCTATTCTATAAATACTTCCATGGCTTCTGTTCCAACGAACTTAAGTCACTGGTGCCTCTGCAACAGGTGTTTACTCGTGCAACCAGACTGGCAACTGGGTCTCACCCATTCACAGTTAGATCAACAAAATGCAGACGACAATTCTACTCCTGCAGCTTCTTTCCTCGCACTTCCTGCCTGTGAAACTCGCTTCCTTTTTCTTGCTTTCCTGGCGGATACAACCTCCAGGAATTTAAATGCAAGGTCAATACTCATCTATTAATCACTTGACCCTAGTTCTTTCTTCACCACCTCTGCAACTGTCATCAAACCTATGTTCCCTTCCTTCTCTTGCTCCTTTCTAAATGGTTTGTCCTTCTCTTCACTCTCCTCTAATCTTTTTACTCTTATGTAGCCCCCTGCACATCAGTGGCGTTATTGCCTTGCTCGGGTGATATGATTAAAAAAAAGAAAAGAGTAGATCTTAGATTTTCTAGGCGGGAATATCTAACCTGATACGTTAGGTCATTGAACAAGACTAATACTTTCAAAGCCTCAGCCACGATGACTTGTAACTTCGTGGTAGAACAAACATCAACGGATACCTAACAGTTTTGTATTTTAGTTTCACTCAAAAGAATTAGGTCAACTCATGATGTTGTTTTTTGGAACTTCACAACTGTGCCGTGCAAGCCGATATTATCAAGAATCTCCTTGTCAAATCGAATATGATAAAACTTGAACCAGTGTTTAATTGTCCGAAGTATAACATTCTAACAATCAGCCAGACACCCTGCAGGTATGGTAACATCTAGTTTTATCTATAATCTTATGTTTCTTTACTTCTTTTGCCATATTTATGTTTCTTCTCCTTCTGTCTCTTATCCTTTGCAATCTTAGTTTCTCGTACATAAATATAGATTAGTTTCATAATCAAAATATTAATAAGGAAAGAAGAAATATGTTTATATTCCTTTCGTTCTATCTATTTATTGTGGAATCTTGTTAAGAAACCACACAAAATAATAAATAACAGATAGGGAGATTAAAAAATGTAAGTTATATTGAACAAAAATGTACAAACTGGAACACGGGTTAGTCAATTCAGGAATACTATTTACCGATAAAATGCAGCCGTAACTTCTACTCCAACAGTTTCTTTCCTCGCACTTCCCGACTGTGGAATTCTCTTCCAAACGATTGCTTCCCCGACGGCTACAATCTCCAGGAGTTTAAATGTAAGGTCAATAGACACCTCCTAACACACTAACCTGCTCGACACTCATCCTCGCTATCCTTACTCATCTATCACCTTTCTCCTGACATTCCCTATGTCTATCCACTCCTTCTCTTTACCTTCCCCTATGTAGCCCCATGCGCAATAGTGGCAGTGGAATGCCTTGCTTGGGGTGAGATGATTAAAAAAAAAATACTAGGAATACTATTAGTAGAAATCAATATATACAGTCTTGTAGTGAAGAACTAAGTCCGGCTAATGATTCTATATCCTTACTGACCAACTGACTCCTAACTAACTCTCTGACAACTACTCTTTACAACAGTTTTACAACTACCCCTCCCCTGCCGTACTCTGTATAGGCAGGATTATATGTACATATCAGGCGAGTCCATTCTTATGTGCAAAAAGGGGTGGCCCCCAATACTATTCATAATGAATGTTGATCGAAAATAAGTTTTATGTCTTTTTATACCTACTTGTCAATTTGACACAGATTGGGAAACCCATTTAAAGCGGAATGTTGGAATTTTATCTCCATTTCAAGTATTTTTTCCTCGTTGCTTCTTGTTTCATATATTTGTTATAATTTTTTGCGTAGAATACCTGTAAATATATAGTGTATGAATAATTTTTTTGTATAAATTAGTGGTATAAGACTATCTTTTTATTGGATCTGGGTATGGAAAGCGTATTGACTTCCTTTGACTTTGTTTTCTTTACGTTTTTGTCGAACTGTCTTATCTTCGGGTGTGTATTGTGGTGCAGTGGATATCGGCTCGGAACAAGAAATCGGGGAGCCGATTTCGAATTCTAGTCGAATTCGTTGCATTCACTTACGCGCAAATAACCTTGGGAAAGGTATTAATCCGTGTCTTCCTTCCAGTTATGGGTTAAATAACAGGACACATTGGTTTCTATAGCCTTGGTTGGCAACCCATCTAGCGCAGAAAGCAATGGCAACCTACTGCGGCATAATTTCCTGCTGAGTCAGTCATGTCTCTTTTGAGACATGATCGCCCAAGAGTGTATCACTGACTGACTGTCTTATCTTCATTTTTTTCCCATTTTTTCTCATCAGCTTTCTCACACTACTACTTTTTCGATTCTTTTCCGTTTAATATGATCCTGTATTTTTCTCGGTTAGAAATCATCAATAATTTTAGCTCAGAAACTACAACACTCTAACCCCAGGAAGAAAATCCTGAATACACAAAATAGTAAAGATTATTTTTCTTGACTTATTTCCTGACCATTCAGAATCTCTTTCCTTCTTGTTTTTAGTGAATTCTACTGTAGTTGTAGGAACACAAAAAGATGATTATTTCACTATCGTTCACGTGACGGCCGCTTAGTGACGTCAGGTCATAAAATGACGAAAGTAGCTAATTATACTTTCAGCTTCCAGGAGTCAAACTGAACTGTTGCTTTTTAAGTCCGGGACCCTTAGCCATAAGATCGGGCTTAGGCTAAATCTGGCTCTCAACTAGATTACAAACCTATGTCACCGTTTCTCTTTGGGAATATATTTTCACTAGATAGAAAAACTATCTATATTTTGGGAAAAACCCCAAGACTCAACCTGTTTATGGAATTAATATGTTCTCGCTAGTGACATAACAGATAAACTTGGCTTGTTTCTTATGACTCCCCCAGAAACACAAGAAGAATCTTTGGCAGCTCTAAACACCATTGGAAATTATTACAACTAAGAAACCTCTTTTCCTCTGCTTGTTTTTGCATATATTTGTTATAATTTCTTTGTGTGGGAACACGTGTAAATATGTATTGTATTGATATAATCTTGTGTTTAACTCAGCGACATAAAAATTCTGTCTCAGAAAAAAGTAGTTTTTTCATTACTTTATCTTCAGCTATTCCATCCCGCCCGTGAAATAAGGTGCTATTACATCATGGATATGACAATGCCCATAATGAGCAGGGATACAAACTGCGAGAATATTCCTTTCTTTCATCGCCCACCCATTTTCTGGCAACTTACCCGACACGATATTATTTACACCATTACAATGATTGCAACGTTTTACTGTTGTAAATACTAAATCGATGCATATTATTATATAAATATAATAACTTATTCTTTCAATAACTTATGGCGTAATTATTGCCCACAAGGGATCAAAATAGTAGGTGTTATCTGCGTATAGAAAAAAGAATTATTGAGAAATCATACAGAAAGTTTGGACAAAAATAAAGCAAAAACATGTTTAACTAAAATCAATTATAGAATGGTGACTGAAGGAGCAATACATGTTCAGCAAGGAATATGAATTCAAAGGCGATACTATTCAAGAAACTCTTCTAGAAAATCCTGATAGATAAATACTTTGAAACGGTCACCTTTTTACAGGTTATCCAATTCAAAGAGGCTGCTGGATTTAATTATAGTGTACAAAGAAAACAAACATTGATGGAGACTTATGTAGTCTTTCTAGTGAGAAATAATAAAACTGAAAGAACTTTTGTAACTAGATAAATATACAAGTATAACTTATATTGCAAGAGAAACTAGACAAGCGCCACGCAAATTGTGGAAGATGAAAGCGTTAGCAATTTCTGCTGCATTTTAGTATTCACGAAAGGAAAAATTGCAAATAATAGCCATGAACTTTCAGTAAAGTTTTGCCTATTTCCTGCCAACTAACAATCCTTTTTGCTCCTGCTTTTCAGGACACTTCTACGGAAAAATTTTTATATTATTATTATATAATAACTCTATTAAGACAGCAATAATCTCATCATTGTTTGCTGAAAATCTCTTTCTTCTTTGCTATCCTGATATTCTAAAGTAAAGTAATGGCAAAATTTTGCTATAGGGAACACCTAATATATATATATATATATATATATATATATATATATATATATATATATATATATATATAATAAAATAAATTTTGAAGTTCAAAACCGTACAATGATCATTTCAACATGAAATCCCTAAGAGAGATTTCACATCTCATCGGCAACTATCAATATTCAAAATGAAAAAAAAATTAAGATTTTACCGGCAGAAGTTCAAAAATTTACGTAAAAAAATTAAAAAAAAACAAAAAAAAACAGATAACACTCAATGTCTATTTTTAGATTTTGGACAACATTACTTTTAGATTGAGTTGTAAGTGAAAAATTTAAAAATTTGGCTTTACAAAGAGGAAGTGGGTAACGGAAGAAATAGGAAGTGGTGTTTGACTGAGAAAAAGCCAAATTTTTAAATTTTTCACTTACAACTCAATCTAAAAGTAATGTTGTCCAAAATCTAAAAATAGACATTGATTGTTATCTAGTTTTTTGTGTCGTCAATTTTTGAAATTCCTCCGGTAAAATCTTAATTTTTTTTTTCATTTTGAATATTGATAGTTTCCGATGAGATGTGAAATCTCTCTTAAAGATTTCATGTTGAAATGATCATTCAACGGTTTTGAACTTCGAAATTTATTTTATTTTATAATTGGCTCTGTTATTTTATTTACATTGAGCCCTCCACCTGCATCAGTTTTTAATATTAAAATATTAATATTAATTAGGATCGAGTCTTTGGGATTTACCTTCCTGCATTTCCTTTTGGATTAATATATATATATATATATAATTATTATTATTATTATTATTATATCCATAATAGTGGTAGTCTTTTAATGGCGATTGACAGAATTCTTGTCCAGTGACCATTTTTTACTTATTTTTAAAGCTCACGGTCATATCACGTTAAAACATCGGTCGAAGTTAAGCAGAGATGAATTTGGTCAGTGCCTATATGGGTGACTGTTTGGGAATACCAGGTGCCGCAAGATTGAATGTACGAGTAGTGTGAGGGATAACAACTTGAATTTAGAAATCAGAGAGCAAAGTTCCATTCTCAATCGGTTTTATTATAGTCACTTACGCGCAAATACTCTTGCATTCACACCTTATTCCTGGTCCTGGATATGACAATAAACTGCATCTGGAAGTAAGGCTTCTAATTGAAAGGTTGTGAAAAGTATGGAACCACTTCGTAATTGCTGTTGTTCCCAGGTCCACCTTGACCTGAGATGGTAGCACCTGTTAGGGTCCTAGATAGCCAAACTGGAGCCAAAACATTATGAAATTATGAAAATAGACTTTTATATTAAAAATTCCAGGAATATATTTTTAAAGAAAAAAATTGCCAGCAGTACACCTTTCTAAAAATATATATACCAGCAGTACATTTCAGCAAAAACCACTTTACAAAAATACGTCAAAGAAAGCTGCTCTACAAACTTACAAAGAATGTATATTCTATTCATACAAATCTATTGTAATAACACTTGTCGGCATTAAATAACCCATTGCAGTGGATAAGCCGTAAACCCATAACATTCTTCCCTCAGCTATAAACTAATTAGTAAGACTAGAACCAGTAAATAATTTAAAAAAAAAAATTGTACAAACTGAAAATATTTTATGGCTTTAAATAACCTGCAATGGATTGCTACACCGTAAAAAAAATATATTGTCATTTTCAATGTATTATTAAAGAAAACTCGTATAGAAAATTCGTTTATTTGTATTTGCGATAGAAATAAAGTAAATCTATATTTTTAAGGGTTTATTGAAATTTTATTTAAGTTTCCACATGTTCTCCATTATTAGCAGTACAAAGTGTAATACGATTTTGCAGTTCAGATTTTTTTAATTATCTAAAAATTGTTGCAAATTTTGTGGCAAAGAATTATTCAATAACGATACTTAAAACCAAGTACATTAAAGTTTATAACATTTTTAAAGATTATTTCTATCACAAATACAAATAAAGTTATAAATTTTTAAATTGCGCACGGACTTTATGGACACCCTATATATATATATATATATATATATATATATATATATATATATATATATATTCCATTCATCCGCATAAAGGCCTGTTTTGTTGAATCACAGGTCATCAATGAGGCTAGATAACCGATTGCTTCAATCCGGGATTGAAAATCGACCGGTTTGTCAGTCGAAGATTTTACCCCTGAGCTTTCGGCGCACGGTAGGGAAAAGCAAATTTTAAAACTTGTTTACAGAATGTAAACAAGCTAAAGTAGCTCAGAGCGTTCACTTCGTATGTGAAGACGATTGTGTAAAGCCGTAAGTGGCTACTGTTTCTAAAATCTACCTAATATATCTATATATATATATATATATATATATAAGGGTAAGTCAAAAATTATTGGAGCTTTCGCCATAACATATGTTGTTTTACACACTGCCATCTGCTTCTGTGTGCTTATAGTTAGTACTATTGTGGTCGAAGTTTATGCGTGATCGTTCCATTTTTCTTGAGGTGTTACAGTGGAAACATGGCTGCTCTATTAATAATGTACAACAAGTAGGAACAAAGTGCAACTCTTTCTGATCGTGGTGCTTCGAATAAAAAGGAAAGCCATCACCATGGAAGTGAAATTAAATATTGTTAAACGATTTGAAAAGGGATAAACAGAGACGAACATTGACCGGCTACTTGGTTTAAGTCGTTCGACTGTCGCTTAAAACATGCAGACATGTGTATACATACTGGGGTTCCCTGTAAGAGATAAGAACATTTTCTTGTTGAACTATAGGTTAGTGAATTTTCGGTAAAAAATAAAGTAATTATCATCACTGGCAATAAATATATAAGCAGCTTAAAACAATTTAATTTCATTATAGATACTATAACTATGTCTTCCTTGGTTTTAATAATCCTAATAATGTTACCATATGTTATAAAACTATGTTGTCGTTATGTTCTATATTATTATTTACCTATATTATTACTTACCTATTGCGATAGCATAGGTGACCGATGTAAGTGCTTATTTGCGGGAAATGTGTTACGGTGGCCCATTATATGAATGGAACTCTGTAGTAATTCGCGGATCTCCCTGTATATAAATTTGGACTGGAAAAATGATTCCTTTAATGAACATATTAATGAAAACAAATTTTGCTTGAGTATGAAAAATTTCGTGCGAATCTTTTTCTTATTCTTCTTCTTCTATGTGCCCTGTCCTTTCAGGATGTAGGCGATCATGGTTCTCCACATCTCCCTATCCCTGGTGGCTCTTAGTATGTTTTCTCCTGTTACACCTCACAAACCCGTTCCGTCATCCACCTGATCAGGCCCTTCAAATATGTTATCCGCTGTTTTCCTCTGTCTCTTTTCCCCTTCATCTGGCCTGTTAGTATCAGGTTCTCCAAGCCCTCCTTCCTCATTGCATGTCCCAGGAAATTCAGTTGCCTCTTCCTGATGCTCACTATTAATTTTCTTTACGTTGCTATTCTTTCCAACACCTCATCATTGCTTGCATGATATCCGCATCATCCTTCTGTAGAACCACATTTCCGCTCCTTCAAGTTTTTTCCTCATTTTCGATGATACTGTAAATCACCGAAAACTACATGAGTAAAAGTTTTAAAAGCGAATATATTTCTCTCGAACGAAGATGTATTGAAAGTGTCTTGAGTTATGAGTTTCTTACAATTAATATACAACCAGTTTTTCTTGTTTTATTTACTTTTATCGCTCAATATCGATATAAATGTATTTGATTGATAAATATTACATTGTTGCTTTTATTTCTTTTACACAAATACAATATTTCTATTTCAATTCCTTTTGACTTGAAATAATCAAAAGTTTTGACAAAATGAAATGTGTATAGAGGTATCATTTATCAACTCGTTCTAAAATCAATTTATTCTACTCACGTTAATAAAACAAACACGAAGAACAATAAAATAATGTATTTCGGATCCTGTTGTGTAATTGTACTTCAGTTGTGTATTCCTGATTGATATCCTATATGTTGTCACCTGTTGTAGGTAAAAACAATATGGCCGCTGGTCCAGCATTTTCAAAGTTGAAAAGCGTATGGCTTCTTCGAAACCTGATATTTGAGGTGGGCTAAGAATCTGCTCTCAACTCTATAAGGGCGTGTAATTAAGCATGAGGTGAAGTCTTGTTGGTGTATTATGAACACCTGATTATTACTGGACACTGGGTTCAATTTGAAATACGCGTGTGAATTCCTTTCCACTTCAATGTGTCAACTGAAGGAATTTAAACAGTAATTTTCAAACCGCATACACACATTACCAACACAAAAGAAGAACATAAATCCACACGTATATACATTTACATCTGCATCTATCATCTACTGAAGAAACTCAACATGCTAATGTGAAAAACCGCCAACCTGATGGTCTTCTTCTTCTTCTTCTATGTGCCCTGTCCCTTCAGGACGTAGGCGATCATGGATCTCCACGTCTCCCTATCCCTTGTGGCTCTTAGTATGTTTGCTCCTGTTGCTCCTGGCAACCCCCGTTCCGTCATCCACCTGATCAGACCCTGCAAATATGTTATCCGCTGCCTTCCTCTGTCTCTCCTTCCTTCTATCTGTCCAGTCAGTATCAGGTTCTCCAGGCTCTCCTTCCTCATTGCATGTCCCAGGAACTTCAGTTGTCTCTTCCTGATGCTCAGCATCAATTTCCTTTTTGTTGCCATTCTTTCTAACACTTCGTCGTTGCTTGTATGCTCAGTCCACGATATCCGTAGCATCCTTCTGTAGAACCACATTTCGGCCGCTTCCAGTTTTGTCCTCATACCTGATGGTCACCAATTGATTTATCTATTTATACACAATACCTTGGCCATCATAAAAGCAAACGGATCTCGATACGTAAAGTCACAAGTTTATTCGCCTGAAAAGAGTCAACTTTAGACTCGAAACACGTGTAGCGTCAAAAATACCATTATGGACACTTAATATATCATAACATGTATTATAACAACAAGAATAAATCTACACATTAAACAAAACGTTCACGGCCTCTCTCTTTATTCTGCCATCTACTGTATTCACACGCTACATATAAGTGTAGAAAACTAAATATTAGCATGAAGTATACAAGCGTAGAAACACATATATCCACAAGTAGTAGATATGCACAATCAACACACAGAAACACATATCTACATACACGCACAGCACACACACGTAAGCAATACACAGAGAGAGACATACATACACACGTAACATACACGCACAATTAATACGCATCCAGAAATACAATTATCTGTACAAAGTACACACACGTGTCTAACACACAGAGAAACACATACATACATACAAACGCAGACATAAACGTACAACTAACACACGACTCATACACCGTTAATCAACTGTTACTGGAACACATGTATTTGTCTATATTTCTGAGATGAGTTAGTATTCACTGTATTTACATTATTCGGACTATTGTCCTCATCTTTGTCGCTATTTGTAAGACGTTTCAACTGTTGTACGCTCCGGCCTTCTTCAGTTACTGGGAATTTCGAACCGAACCCTTTATTACAATCACTGGGGTATATCATCCTCGAGTAAAGATCTGATTGGAAGTCATGAGTTTTCTCCTTTAACCCTGCAAGTTACTTGTTCACCACTGCTGTAGCCTGGTTTTAAACTCACAACTTCAAGATTCAAGTCAGGAACTAACCAATCTCTATATCCACTGGGCCATGTGTACTTAAGGATTTAAATCTTAAGTTGCATTGAAATAGCAATATCAGTTAGTCAGTTAAGTACCATACGTGATCTACGCTTGGGCGATCATGTTTCAAAAGAGACATGACTGACTGGGCAGAAGATTGTCCTGCAGTAGGTTGTCATTACTTTCCGCGGTAGACTGGTTGTCAGCCAAGGCTATAGAACCGAATTTGTCCTGTTATTTAACCCATAACTGGATTGATAACTTTCCCAAGGGTATTTACGCGTAAGTGAATGCAACGAATTCAACTAGAATTCGAACTCGGCTACTCAATTTCTCGTTCCGCACCAATATTCACTGCGCCACAACGCACATCCAGGAATAGCAATATATGACTTCCAAAATGTAAGCTATTATAAAACTAGAAAATCTTGGTTGAAACAAAGAAAAAAGTACTGAACTTTTATGTAATATCGGTCCACCCGTATATTAGTGAATGCTGTGAAATCTCTTCATCGAGAGAAGAAAAGACTTGAGGCTACAGAAACGTCGTTCTCTACAATAATGTTGAGAATTCTATGAACTGAAGATGTAAGCAACAACGAATTTTAAGGGAAATAGAAATAAAAAAGAGACTTATACTTAGAATAAGAAAAAAGCTAGTTAAAATTTCTTGGGTACATAATGAGGAAAGAATGCTTAGAAATTTTGAGACTCAAAGGACATATTGAAGGCCAGACGGACTGCGAATTCAGTGATTAACCTATCTAACAAGCTACCCTGCTGCCACATTATGCTTTAGTCTTAGCCACGTCCTAGCCGGTTCGTATTGTCATAGACGACAGATAGCGATAATTATTTTTCTCAAAATATACCTCCTCATGACCGATACAATGAATTTAAATACGAAAAAAGCAGTAAATAAAACCACCTACCGACTCAACTTTTCTTTCTCCAATATTCGTGATATCCGTTCCAGTTTCTGTAGAGTAAAATCTTTCAACTTGACACGGTTTCCAGATATCTTCGCACTTTGTGAAACTAATTTACTGTTCCCAACTGATGTGCGTTGTGGTGCAGTGGATATCGGCTCGGAACGAGAACATCGGTGAGCCGAGTTTGAATTCCTTGGATTCAATTACGTGCAAATACCTTTGGAACAGGTATTAATCCGTTTTTTCCCTCCAGTTATGGATTAAGTAACAGGATAGATTGGGTTTTATAGCCTTGGCTGGCAACCTACTGCGGGATAATCTTCTGTCATGTCTCAAACGAGACATGATCGCCCAAGCGTGTATCACGTATGGCACTTAACTGATTAAGTTTGCTGTTTCAGCTTATTTTCCTCTTTGCCGAAAAGATTCTAGCATACTTATATGATATTGATACCTGGAAAAATTTTCTAAGACAAGACAAGTGTCTATCGAGTTCCTGGCTAACTCTTTCATGTGCCTTCGACTTATGATATTACACTCAGCTGATATTTTCCTTTATCGTTCCCCCTTTTCTCAGAACTTCAATATATTAGAAAAATTTTCGGACGGTATAGAAATAATTTGCTCTCTTTATTCGTCAGCGAATATTTTTGTTTGGTGATTTTAATTCGCATCACGACATAAAGCTAATGCAATCTAATACTGCCAGTATTCAGACATTCAATTTTTCCGTTACTCAGTCACTTCTTAAATTAAAAAAAATAATCATTTCAACACAAGCAAAGCAGAAATGTCACTGGTGCCCAGGGGGTTGCAGTAAGAGAATAAAAAAAAGGTACAGGGGATGTCGAAGAAAGGATAAGAGATGGATGGGAATCAAGGAGACAGAAGATAGCAATTGACGTTATAAGAAATGGATGGGAATCAAGTAGATAGATGATTGCAATTGACGTTAGAAGAGATGGATGTGAATCAAGTAGATAAATGACTGCAATTGACGTTATAAGAGATGGATGGGAATCAAGTAGATACATGATTGCAATTGACGTTATAAGAGATGGATTGGAATCAAGTAGATAAATGACTGCAATTGACGTTATAAGAGATGGATGGGAATCACTTAGATGATTGCAATTGACATTATAAGAGATGGATGGGAATCAAATAGATAAATGATTACAATTGACGTTATAAGAGATGGATGAGAATCAAATAGATAAATGACTGCAATTGACGTTATAAGAGATGGATGAGAATCACTTAGATGATTGCAATTGACATTATAAGAGATGGATGAGAATCAAGTAGATAAATGATTGCAATTGACGTTATAAGAGGTGGATGGGAATCAAGCAGAAAAATGATTGCAATTGACGTTATAAGAGATGGATGGGAATCAAGTAGATAGATGATTGCAATTGACGTTATAAGAGATGGATTGGAATCAAGCAGATAAATGATTGCAATTGACGTTATAAGAGATGTATGGGAATCAAGTAGATAAATGATTGCAATTGACGTTATAAGAGATGGATGGGAATCAAGCAGAAAAATGATTGCAATTGACGTTATAAGAGATGGATGAGAATCAAGTAGATAAATGATTGCAATTGACGTTATAAGAGATGGATGGGAATCAAGGAGAAAAATGATTGCAATTGACGTTATAAGAGATGGATGGGAATCAAGTAGATAGATGATTGCAATTGACGTTATAAGAGGTGGATGGGAATCAAGCAGAAAAATGATTGCAATTGACGTTATAAGAGATGTATGGGAATCAAGTAGATAGATGATTGCAATTGACGTTATAAGAGATGGATGGGAATCAAGCAGAAAAATGATTGCAATTGACGTTATAAGAGATGTATGGGAATCAAGTAGATAAATGATTGCAATTGACGTTATAAGAGATGGATGGGAATCAAGTAGATAAATGATTGCAATTGACGTTATAAGAGGTGGATGGGAATCAAGCAGAAAAATGATTGCAATTGACGTTATAAGAGATGGATGGGAATCAAGTAGATAGATGATTGCAATTGACGTTATAAGAGATGGATTGGAATCAAGCAGATAAATGATTGCAATTGACGTTATAAGAGATGTATGGGAATCAAGTAGATAAATGATTGCAATTGACGTTATAAGAGATGGATGGGAATCAAGTAGATAGATGATTGCAATTGACGTTATAAGAGATGGATGTGAATCAAGTAGATAAATGACTGCAATTGACGTTATAAGAGATGGATGAGAATCAAGTAGATAAATGATTGCAATTGACGTTATAAGAGATGGATGGGAATCAAGCAGAAAAATGATTGCAATTGACGTTATAAGAGATGGATGAGAATCAAGTAGATAAATGATTGCAATTGACGTTATAAGAGATGGATGGGAATCAAGTAGATAAATGATTGCAATTGACGTTATATTCAAACTTTTGGAGATTGTAGCTGTCAGAGAAACAAGCAAAGTAGAGAGTCCCACAAACTTGAAAATCGAGAAGAAAATTGTTAGAGTCCAAGAGGCGATTATATTTAACTATTTCTACGGTAAAAATGTGGGACCTGAATGTCAATTTTGTAGCACGCGTAAACACATGTGGTCATTGCACCAAGGAAACAATCTCATCAGAGCAGTGTTCATGAAATTACTTGTAGAAAAAACAGAAGGAAGCCACATCAGTTAGTTAGTGAAGTGCCATACGTGGTAAACGCTTAGGCGATCATGTCTCGAAAGAGACATTACTGACTAGGCAGAAGATTATCCTGAAGTAGGTTGGCATTGCTTTCTGCAGTAGATTGGTTGCCAGCCAAGGCTATAGAACCCAATCTGTCCTGTTGTTGAACCCATTACTGGAAGGAAGAGACGGATTAATACCTTTCGCAAGGGTATTTGTGCAAAAGTGAATGCAATGAATTCAACTGGAATTTGAACTCGTTCCGAGCCGATATCCACTGTACCACAACGCCACGTTGGTGATAAAGTGGCTGGGGGCGGTCTGCCAAATCTGAATCGATTATATTGCATTTCATCCTTTGGATTTTGTAGAGATCCTCAAGATGAAGAGCAGAAGCCCCCGACCAGATTTAGCAACAGTATTTAATGCTCGGATGATTTATAAATATGCAAAATGGATTGTAACGAGGAAAACTTGCTGGCTCTACACAGTGAACCAAACTTTTTAGCTTTAGATGCCGTTGTGAATTCAATGTAGTCATTCCATTTTAGGTTATTTGAGAGAGTCAGGCTAAAGAGGCGCAGTGCGTTGCTTTCTAGGAGACTAGCGTCACACATTCTAATGTTAAGCAGGAATTATATCTGTGGTGGTTAAAGTAGAGCAGCTTCGTTTTGGTGACATTAAAATTTACTAGCCGTTCCCTACTCCAATCAATCACGCTTGGCTGTTTTCACGATACTCCACGTTATGTCTGGGTCTTTTCCATATTTAGCTTTCAATTTCCACAAGTGGCTAGCCAATTTTGTACAGTTTTTTAAATTTTCTATTTTTAATGTAGACTTGTTATGTAACAACCTGGTCTTAAAGGTGTCTTTGGTTGATCCCAAATATATTTTATTTTGGCCATTTAAGTCTTGTACTTTTGCTTTTTAAATGACTTCTTTTATCTTGCAAAGTCCTTGTAAATCGCCTGAAGACACCACTCATGGTAGAAACCTAGGTCGCGTAATAACTCGTTTAAAAATAGAAAAAATTTAAACCCTCCACAATATAATTGTATTGGACACTTTTAATACAAATGTACACTGGTCTAATTTTATTATGACCAAAAACTAAGAAATTAAACAATATATATATATATATATTAATCATATCATCCAGAGCAAGGCGGCAACGCCACTGATGTGCAGGGGGCTACATAGGAGTGAAAAGATTGGAAAAAAGAAAACCGGAAACCGCATCCTAAACAGGAAATAAGGGATGAGCCTCTTCACCTGTTCAATAGACGTGGGTGGAGTCTGAGCCGGGCGATAGTTTAGTCTATCTACTCCAATTGAAAAAAAAAGTGAGAAGATTGGAAAAGAGAAAACCGGAAACCGCATCCCAAACAGAAAACAAGGGATGAGCCTCCTCACACGTTCAATAGACGAGGGCGGATCGTGAACCGGGCGACAGTTTAGTCTATCTACTCCAATAAAAGTCTATCTACTCCAATACCTAATGTTTAATTAGTCTATTAATTATCAACAATCAAATTACATTTCACCATGCACTTCAGATAAATTTAGATTATTATATAAGTACGTGTATTTTGGCAGCATACTTTCTTTTAAACACGTTGTATTAAACAATAGAGGCAACATAGTCTTGCAGATTTTCTTTTGTATTTTCTCATATTTTCTAATCAGGGTTTTTATTTCCAAATTTATAATTTAGAAATAAATAAATATATATATATTTCTATAATTTCACAAAAACTTGGAAATAAATATATATATATATATATATATATATATATATATATATATATATATACTAAAAATCAACATAAACAACATTTTCTTTACTGTTTGTTACCATCCTTCATAGTTTTCCTTGCTTGTCAGTTAGCTTAAACTATTTTTATGATCGTTTTTATATTTAAAATATTTGAAAAATAATGGCCTATATATATATATATATATATATATATATATATATATATATATATATATATACTTGTTACAAAATAAAATTCTTGTCGGCAAAGTGAAATTTTCATTTTCTTTTAATTCATATACAGTACTGTGCAAAAATATTAGGACAAAATCTATTTTATCTCTTATGAGGCCTATTGACAGAAAATAAACAATTTAATTAATGTAATTTTATTTGATCTACTCAACAAATGCTTTAACAAGAAAAAAAATACTTATTACAAAATGAATTTAATATTTAGTATAATAGCTTTTTGCTTTGATCCCAGCCTTAATTCAGTCAGGCACTGACATCACAAGCTTCCTCAATGTATCTAATAATATCTTCTGCCAAACAGCTTGTATTTGTTCCCAAAGTGTGTCTTGCAAAATAACATTAGATTTATCAATTCGAGAGGGGGAAATAAGCAAAAAGTCAGTCATATCCAAGGATAATAGAATAATGAGTAGTTTCAAAATACTTGTTTAATAGAAAATAGGCAAAATTAAATATAACTTCTTTTTAATACATTTCTTTTAAACCTAGTTTTAAATAATCAATATTTATTAGCAATTTACTTAGCTGTTCACCCTCTATTTGAATTTCATTGGGGTTTTTAGGAAAATCACCCCTGTCGTAATACTTTTGCACTCTACCGGTAGTGTGCAAAAGTGTTAGGACAGGGGTGAATTTAAATTTTATTTTAATGCCCCATAAAAGATAAATTAGTTCTTCTCCTAATACTTTTGCTCGGTAGTATATATATATATATATATATATATATATATATATATATATATACACTGTATGGCTGTCCACTCGTTCGGAATGCATGCCGTACTGCTTAGCTTTCACGTCAGTAGTTCTAATACGAACAGGGTTTTTTGCGTGTCAATCAGAGACAGTACAAAGAATTCGGAAAGAACTTGATGAGTATAATGGTGACTAGAAAGGTGTTTTGAGTGATCAGTGATGGCAATGTTATGCCTCTATTCATCTTCCAGCAGGGCTTCAAAATCAACACGGAGACCTACATCAAGTGCCTTGAACCGCTAGTGCTGCCCTAGGTCAAGCGAGTGGCTACTGGTAGACCCTATGTTTGGCAACAGGTCTCTGCCCCATGATACACAAGCAGGAGAACATAGTCATGGTTGTTAGTTTCTCCGACCACATATACCCTTGTATCTGGCTAACCTCCCAGACTACAATCCCCTTAATTATTGTGTGTTGGGCAGTTGAACGTGAGACCAACAAGACTGTTTGTACCACTAAAGGTGAACTGAAGGCAAGGATGATGGAATTTTCTTGGGTTCAGTCTTGGGATCATCATTTAGTAACTTCTATATAACTAACCTTGAAAATATTATATTTTGCACCACTAAACACTTTCCATGCACCTAAGTTATACAGGTGACAATCTCATCTTAGTTAAAACATAGATGAAATAAATTAACCACAAAAAACTTAAAAAAAAACTCTGTTCTTAAATTCTTGAAGCCCTCTATATAAGGAACATACAACCAATACTAAATATGGTTAGAACTGATGGAACTAATGACTGTGGCTCGTCATAGTTTTTGTCATGGAAATAGCGGTATAGAGTGAACCGGGGAATAACAGCAATTAAAAGGCGGTTCCAAGCTTCTCAAAATCTTTACTTTCCCGCTCAGATGTAGTTTATCTTCATACCCAGGAAAAGAGGTAGTAATAGTAGTAGGAGTAGTTGTAGTAGGAGTAAGAGCAAATTATCAAACATTCTAACTAATTCACTATTTAAGAAAATCACATAGCTTTGTCTGTACATTAACACAATCTCAGAAATTAAGTGTTGTAAGAAACTCTTGTTGTTTTGAAACGATATGTTTTGTACATTTCTAAGGGTGAAGTTGTGGTGGGCATTTTTGATAGCTCAAAAAAAAAATACAGCTAAGATGTCCTGTCGTTCTTGTTTATTCAAACCGAAAAGAATGATGCCTTTATTTGACAGTAAAGAAAGGTGTCTTTTTTTTTCTTTTTAGTTAACTAAAAAAAAAAATAAATAAATAAATAAAAATGTGGCGGTCCGCAGAGAGATAAAAATAATTCTTTAAAAAAGTTAATCTCATTAGGCATAAGTAAGAAGTGGTAAAGTAAGATAAAACGGAATTAAAGAAAAAGTGAAGAAGGAGAGAGTAAAAAGTAAAGAAAGAACGAAATGAAAAAAAAACGGAAGAAATTCGTGAAAGAAAGAAAGAAAGAAAGAAAGAAAGAAAGAAAAAGCCAATGAAATAGAAGCAAATATAAAATATTGAAAGAAGGAAACTGAAATTTTAAGGATAAAAATGTCATTTAATTTAGATAAAGTGATAAAGAAATAAAATAGATAAAAGGGAATGTCGTCGGGAAAACTCAAAAGAACGCGGATAAACAAAACTAACAGAATAAAAAGACTGAGAAAGACAAAGAAAAGAAATAAATACGAAAGAAAATAAAAAGAGAATAAAAAAGAAAGAAAGAAAGAAAGTAAAAGTAAATTGGTAAAAAAAGAAAAAAAGGCAAATAAAGAAAGAAACGAAAAGGAAAATAAAATAGGTGAATAAAAAAAAAATTAAGATAGGAAGAAAAAGAAAAGAAAGAAAATAGAAAGAAAAGGAAAGGAAAATTAAAAAAAAGAAATATGTAAATAAAAAAGAAAAGAAAATAAAGAAAGAAAAAAGAGAAAAAAAGAAAAAGGGAGTGAAAAGAAAAAGCACACAAAAAAAGAGTAAAAAGTATTGAGCCGAGAAAGATGAAATCAAATGAGAGAGAACTTCTGGCGGAATTTAATCACTGATTGAAACAGTCAAGAAACACGTGACATTCGCGATAAATTTGCTTCTTCGAACGATGTCCATTCACTCTCGATCTTATCTTCTCTCTTTCCTTGTTCTTTCTCCTGGCGTTCACTGATTCCTCCGTTTTCTCTTTTTGAATTTCCCTCCCGCCTTCATTTCGATTTAATCACGAAGTCAGTGTGCTGAAAAACGCAGCTGCTCTTAAAATAAACCCATCCTGCATTTTTTAGGATATACTTTTGTTATTTAAATAGTTTATGTGTTGACTGGGGATTTCGTTTTCGTTTTATACGTATTTTATGTTTGTAGTTTTTTATTGATTTCATTTACGCGCTGGTATTACGAAGGGAGATAAATCTTAGGAGGGAAATGATGAAGTACACAAGCACTTTAAAGACAAGGCGAACTCGTCGAATTTATTCTGTGATTTCGCATTGGGTTTTTATATTTGCTTATTTAATTATTTGTGTGTTTATTTAATAGGATTTTACCGTGATTTGTTTATCTATTTAATATACTTTTGTTTGCATTCTTTCTTTAAGTTAATTAATTATTGATTCATTCATTTTTTTAGGTTTGATGTTTACTTTTTGTATTTCTTTAGCTTTTATTTATTTTGACGACTATCCTTTGTTTCACTTTTCTTCCTTTCCTTTCTTTGTTTTATTTGTTTTTAGATTTCTTTTCTTTTTCTTTTTTGTTCTTTCTTTCCTTTATGATTCATTTTTACCACTGTTTCGTATTTTTTCAAATTTTATTTAATTTTTATTTTCATATTTTTCTTTCTTTTTTTCTACCTTCGTAGTATTTCCTCCTCCCTTTATTTTTCTATTGTCTTTCTCTCATTTTTTTATATTTCTTTTTTTTTGTCTTCTTTTTAGCTTTTTTAAAATTCTATTTCCTTTCTTTACATCTAACCACTTATTTTCTTTCTGTATTCGTTTTATTTCTTCATTTTTATTTTACTTTTTCTTTCTTTTCTCTTTTATTTTTCTGTTTGTTTTTGTTCTGTTTGTTATTGTTTTCCTTTCAATTTTTATAAATGTTTCTTATTTATATTCATTCTTTTATAATGTTGATCTTTCTTTCGTTTTTCTTTAATTTTTTAATATTTTTCTTTTCGCTTTTTACTTACTTTCTTTCCTTCTACTAATCTGATTTTATTTTCTTTCTTCACCCTTTCCACCTCCTTCCCTTATTTTTTCGTCTATATTTTCATTTTTTTTTTTCATACTTTTTTACCTCTCTGATTTTATTTTCCAAATTTTCTTGTTTTATTTATTTAGTTTGTTATTATCTTGTTTTGTTATTTCTTTTTTCTTCCCTTTTCCCATTTATATTTTATTCATTTTTTGTTGTTGTTCCTTCCTTCCGCTTTTTTCTTTCTCGATTTTCTTTACTTCCTCTTTACTGTCTTTTCTTTCTTCTTGCATTTATTTGTTTTTCTTATTTCCCTTTCAATTTAGGTTTTATTTTGAAAGCTCTTTTCGCTCCACTTCTTTCCTTGACCGTACAAAGCCATCTTAGATATTATCCCAAGGTCAACAACAGGAAACTGTTTGCCAAGTATCACGTAAAACAAGATAAGAGTTTAGGGTTGAGCGAGAGAAGAAGAAGAAGAAAAAAAGAAAGGGAGTTCACTAACGTGACTTTGACATTACAATTCTCTATTGAACACAGATAAGCACACATCTACATGTCCAGACTTAAAAAGCAAGTGATAACCACAAGGGTGTAAACAGCCAATATTAAATAAGGAATCTCACTCCGAATTTATATGAATAATTTGATTATTGCAATAATGAGTAGCGTTTGGCTTAGTGATGATAGGAAAAACTGATAGCGACGAATCTAAGAAATCGAACGCTCGATTGCCACGAGTCAGTTGTCTTTGTAGTAACTTCTCTCACGCCTTCCGGCTAAACACTGTTCTGCTCGGAATAGATCGATGAATTAGGCTAACGCAAACCGTATTCCGGAAATAAATCCAATATGGTTAATCGAAAAAAGAAAAAAAACAGTCAAATTAAGAAACTCCATAGTGATAATACCACATGTTTACGTGATTTCACTTGATTTTTTTAGACCAAGGTCAGCGTAAAATAATTTTTCATCGCAATTAAAATATTTACTTGTGCTGCCAATGATGTCAGACTCTCTGTCAATGCCTCCGTACTGAATTCATAAGCTTCTACCAGGAAGGCTCAATACGAACTGTATCAAGTGAATCAATAAAATCTGTCAAATCTAAGAAGCAAAATAAATTCTACTGAAAAGAATGCGAAAATTCACATGAATAAAGCCAGGACCGCCTTGAATGAAATAGATAACATCTTGAAATCTAATCTACCAGACAGTCTCAAGCGGAGATTCTTTTTTTTTTAATCATTTCACCGCAAGCAAGACATTCCACTGCCACTATCGCGCAGGGGGTTACATAGGAGAAAGTGATGAGAGAACGATTGGATCCTGACTTTACATGTACACAAGCATTTTACTCATCACATACATATTTCTTAATAGCAAAGCCTTAACTGTTTTCTTCCTTTTCAGCTATATGCTTAAGCACGTGCATATTTCAACCCACCCTGTATTATTATTCTTTTTTTTTATAAAAAATATATTTTATACCTCCATTTTAAAAATGTTGAATTCATTTTCAACGAAAGTTATGAACCACAACATCGTTCCATTATAAACCTGTAGAGATGTATCGCTTGTAGGAAGAAGAAGGTTAAATGTTTATTAAATTGGCCTTGTGTCAAACATAACCAAACTCTCTACAACTTAGGATTATCAGAATTATCAGAAGGTTGAAGGCTGGAAAAATAAAAGTATTTCGTTTGCATGTTAAAGTAGAATTTTATTCACAGAACAGAATAACAATATCAATTTTTCAGAGTTAAATGTTCAGAGAAAATGTAGTACAGAGTTAAGTGAATCCGGAGTTCTAATTGTAAGTAGCATAATGTGTTTATGCAGAATTAACAAGGTAGTGATAATGGTTGTGTTCCTTTCCTTTTTTTTATGGCCGGCGAGAAAATGAAAAGAAAGGTAATGCAATAAAGGAAAATTGTAATTATCAAAGTTAATTTTTAGGAGTCAGTTGAAATATTTAATTGTTGTTATTGTTGTCGTCTTCTTCTTTGTTGACGGCGAGAATGGCGAGGAAGAAGAAGAAGAAATAAAGGAAAATTGCATGCAAGGAAAAATGGAAGAACGAATGTGTGACGGGACCTTATGCCCGGGTCAGTGGCTTGTAGCTTCTTTTGTCACATCTTGGCGGTGTCTGCTCTCGCTTCATTGTGACCATATTCGACTTTCTTTATTTTCACAGTAAAATACTTTTTCGAACTGGCTCGTGAATTTCTTTCAAGTTTTGTAAATCACCTCCGTTTATTAGTTAGGAAATTAATTTAAGTTTTGGCTTCGACTTTTTCCTTCGGTACGGGTCAATCCTTTTTTTTTTTTTTTTTTACTGGTCAAAGTTAGATTTCATCCTGGATTGCAAACTTTTTAAAAAGTAAAGAGAATAGTGTCACTTTATTTCTGTATTCACCACACGCTCAACAATGAGGAAATGCAACAGTAAGCTTTATTCTTTAGCTTCACGCATCTGTATATCATGCAGTTTATATACAGGATGAGTAATGTATTTGAAGACATGTGACTGGGTGGCTGTGTTTATGGTATAATCAATGTGCTTTTATCTTTTCAGAACCTCAATGACAAACTATCAGCTAACGTATGAGATGAAAGGACATGCTGTAATGTTGAGATTGCACTTTTTGTGGGGGGGGGGGGGCAGAAACGCTAGGTTATTTCTGCACAGAATTCGGAAGGACTTGCAAGCTACAGGCGGGGATGTGTCGCTTGTATCAAAGTGCAAAAATTATTCATGGCGTTCAGACTCCACAATTCTCACACAGATACAAATAAAACAAGGGAGGTAATTCAGTATTTAAAATGGTTTAGGGGAGGTAATGCAGTATTTAGCATATGAAACGTAAAAACTTAAATTTTATTAACAAAGTCGGAAAAAATAACACAGAGACTTTATCTCGTACCGGATCGAACTTAAAATCTAAAAATTAATGCCAGTCATATAACCAGCCATCCCTGAAAGTATTATCCGAATTCATCCAGTGATTCTTGGGATATCTTGACAACTGACAGACAGAAAACAAACAAAGTTGACTGAATACAATACCTCCGACTTAAGGCAGAAGTAATAAAATACCTATAAACAAAAACAAATTGACGGTTGTTCCCACTGTGTATATGACATGGCAGGTATGAACTGTTGGAACCAAGAAATGTGTTATATCGCGTGAACGATATAAATAACAAGGTAAATTCCAAGTGGAAGGATTTACACAACACGTAAGGGGTAAACAAATAACAGAAATTATTGTACGGAAAAGTACAAGTAACAGAGAGTTCATAAAATATAAGTCAAGACGCAATGGGAGTGGAAGTCGAATCCTCTCGTACTTTCTTAGTTCAATACTTAATCTCTTCGGCGAATCAACTGTTGGGGGTGATAGGATGTTCCATTATAACAGAATGTAACACGTCAGAAAGCTATCAGCAAAAAATTCCTAGATTAATTGCACGAGAATTTGTTTTCTGTTCCTGAACATTTGTCGGCTTACGGCCATATCACGTTGAATACACCGGTTCTCGCTCGATCACCGACGATAAGCAACGTTGAGCCTGGTCAGTACTTAGATGAGTGACCGCTTGGGAATGCCAGGTGCTGTAATCGTTTAGTGACGGATGTGGTGCAGTGGATATCGGCTAGGAAAGAGAAATCGGTGAGCCGAGTTTGAATTCCAGTTGAATACCCTGCATTCACTTAAGCACTGGTACCCTTAGGAAAGGTATTAATCCGTCCCTTCCCTCCACTTATAGGTTGAATAACAGGGTAGGACTTGTGGACCCTGCCCTTAAAAACAAATCCCATTGAATCTTGATACTCGAAAAAGAAAAAAGTATTACTAGACACAAAACTTATATAAAAACAACTATAAATTGTTGAAAAAGAAAAAGGTATTACCAGTAATAAATAAATAAAATTTAGTTGGCAATAAATGACCCGCCGAGGTTGATATGCCATAAAAACAACCAACCAACATTTGTCTTTTTGTGCATTTATTTTCATTTAGTGTGTTTGAGTTTCATCCGGGTGGATACTTTTTTCTCCTTCTTCTTTTAAAAGCTTTACATCAAATCACGCTGAAAACACCAGTTCCCGTTCGATCACAGGTTAAGCAGCAGTCGCGCTGGTCAGCAGTTTGATGGACGGCCGCCTGAGAATACTTAGTGGTGTAAACAACCTTCTACAGTCCGAAATATGTTAGCCAGAAAGTATTAATAAGACATTTTTTTTTAGTCATATCACCCCAAGCAAGACGATAACGCCACTAATGTGCAGGGGCTACATAAGAGTGAGAAAATTAGAAGAGAGAAAACCGGAAACCGCATCCTAAACAGGAAATAAGGGATGAGCCTCTTCACCTGTTCAATAGATGTGGGTGGAGTGTGAAACGGACGATAGTTAAGTCTATCGACTCCAATAATAAAAAAATGCAAATCAGTTCCGTCTTTGAAAATAAAACAAATCTATTGCAGAGTTTGTTTAACGGCATCTCAACCTCGGTAGGTTATTTAATGCTAAAAAGGTGGGGTCTTAAGGTATTTGTTTAATGTTTGGTTATAGTGAGAAGGTTGATTTAATCAGATTTTAATTAAATTTTTTGTTTTTATTCTTTTTTTTATTTTAGAAAGCTGAAAATGTCTTCAAGTGTTGTATTAAAAAATTTTTTACTGAAAATAACTTTAAAATGTGTTATGGTAATAATTTGTTCTTCAAAAATGTATCGTCGGTAATATTTTTCCTTCAAAAATGTATATTTTTTTTTATAAAAGTCTATTTAATGTATATATTTCTATAAAAGTGTATTTTTATACTTTCATTGTGTTTTGACCCCAGTTTGGGTGTTAACTATTTGTCCATAGCTGGGACCCTAACAGGTGTAACGACTCCAGGTCGGGGTAGATCTGAGAACAACAGCAATTAAGAGGTGGTTCCATGATCCTCACAATCTCGCAATCAGAGGCCTTGCTGCCGGATGCAGTTTACCGTCATGCCCAGGACCAAACAGTAATTGCAGGAATATGTCTTGTTATCCTTATAAACGGTTCGCAATTCGACTCTTAAATTAGTGCAGTGTGTTTACTGGAAAGAAATTTTTAAAATGATGCACTAACTTAATTTCAGAAATTACAAATGCTAGACAGTAGATAAATATAAACCTTTCCTTATCTACTTGTTTTTAATATAGCTTTACTCATTTATATTTTTAGAACAGGAGTAAAAATGCAGAAACTTTTGCAGACTTCTTTAATATAACGTATCCATTCAGGGCGTAGGAGATCATAGCTCCTCCACAGATTCTTTTATAGCTCTAAGTAATACTTGTCTCCTTAATAAGATTCCTAGACATTGTTAATCTTGGACTTCCCCTGTTCTTAACTGTTGTGGATTACGGGTGAGAAACGGCACAAAATTATGAAGAACAAAACATTTGAGATAGAAAAATATGTTATATTAAACGTAAAGATACAAACTGGAACGAAGGTTAGTAATCCAGGATCCAGGAATACGATTAGTACGGAATATATATATATATATATATATATATATATATATATATATATATATATACAAGTCTTTGAAGTGAAAGCCGTGCTGAAATTAGTATGTCTACGCCGAACCGATGAGTGCTGTGTAATACTATTCTGTCTGAGTGGAGCGCAGAGCTACAATGACTACGGACGTAGTATTCTCTATGGAACTTCGGTATCGTTCGGTATCTTACGGATAAGACACAGTACTCTTACTGGCAGGAGTATATGTATACTCCAGTCGAGTCCATTATCATAGAAAAAAGGGGAGATCCCACAACATTAACGATCATACAATGCTTTATTACACTTGATAGCTAGTCTCTTTTATCTCGCTTTCCTTTACTATAATTTCTAGAGGTTTTCACTGTTTCCTTTCTGTTTCTGTTGTAAACAATGTCATCGAAGTGTCTTATATTGCTAAGATTGTGTCCACTAACAATAAATTCTGGTATGATTTCTAGTTTTCTTGTTGTATAGGCTGAAAATATTTGGCGAAAGGACTCATCCTTGTCTTACGCCTCTTTCTAGTTTTGTGTGCTTGCTCAAGTCGTTCGTTTGAATCAGATTTGTTTGCATTAAATAATTTAATATCTTTTCCATATCGATCACATTTTTCTAAGACATTCAATAGATCTTTGAGTCATACATTACCAAATGTTTTGAATCGTCCATGAAATAGTATTTTCAGTTACTGAATTAGTTTCTAATTTCCGCATTTTTACAAACACAAGTAAAGGTTTACTTTGGTCTGGTGATCGCAAAAGCTAAAATAATAAAAAAAAAACTTTTCATTGATTTGCTATATTTTAATGGTAATGGTGATATTAGCCGTTTACCTACAAGGAAACATTTGATATTTAATGACCGAGCAGCCAACACAGATCTCGGTTGAAATTTGTAAAATCTTTCTCTAAAATCAATTTTTAAGAAAAAATATGTTTTTCAAATCCAGTAGCTGTTATCGATTTTTCTAGTACTGATGGGAAATTCCGTCCTCAATTTCTATTTGAAGTAGTGTGAAATGGGAAATAGTCTAAATAAATAAAAGTCAAATTCTGTCTTTCTGTCCGTGTGTCTGAAATCTCGGGGCACACTTACTCTAGATAGACATATTATATCATTTTGGAATCAGGATGATCCCACAAGTGAAATTATACCTTCATCTGGTCCTTAGACAATCAGCATTGGGATAGGTGTCCCGATGAGAATGAAACAGTTAAAACTTCAAGTTTTAAAATAACTGAAAAAAATAGTAATTCCAAAGGTTTTTAATGTATACCAATTTAAAGTAACACAAAAAATTGTGAATTTAATTTTTTGTTTTTAAATATAATTTAAAATATCTCCAACATTTTATGTTTTAAGAAAATTAATTTAATTTGTTTAAAATCCCAAGGAATCAGAGTTAAAGTGACAGGTTTCCGAATGCGAGATTTTGAAAGTCAGCATATTTTCTGATTTGTAGAATGTAACTCAGTTGAAGTTCTACTGTGACCCCTCTAAGTGCACCTGAGGCTTCAGCCGGTCGCCTGCCATTCCATCCCCGTGTGATCGAAGGTGTTGATGATCTGTCGAATCCCTCACTTCCACTGCCATTTTGTGATTTTTGATCTCAAGTTGAGCTGACGACTTAGTGGACGGTAGTCTTGTGTCGTACTCGACGATAACTGCAATGAGGAGGTGGGGTGGGTGCACAATTGAGGAATAGGGAAAAGCAGACAAGAACAAAGAGAAAATAAAGAGATAGCAGCAAAAACTAGTTTATGTGAACTAATGATTATATCCTTTACTCTTCAACAGAGAAAATAAAAAAATCTAAAAAATTAAAAAAAGAAAATAATACAACTTTTTCTCAAAGTCCAAAAATTACTGTCTGCTACTACGTTTAACTGTCACTAGAGGTAAGACAGTATTACGCTACCTTTTGCTTTTCTCTTTTCTTAGCAACGGTGGACGTGCTTGTTAGCGTGGGGAGCGGATTTTTGCGTCTTAACTTCACCGTGTCTCGAGTGGATCTCCTTTCTTTTCAAATACGTTTGCCTATTTGTTAAAATCGTTTGATCTAACGCAGGGGATAGCTGGGAGTCGGAGTATTTTTCCCCAAAAGTCTAATGTCAATTCCGTGTATCTGGTTTTAATCACCCGTTACGATTTCGTGCCAACATCTGGGGGGCCTGATGTCTTGGAGACAAAGTTTTGTTGATTTTGCACATTCACATGCCAGCATTAATTATAATTCCCCTCATCACGTGGGTGGTCTTCTTCGCCGCCAGCCGATAAGTCAACCGAAGTCGCCTCTCCGAGGAAAAAGGGAGAGAAAAGAAAAACAAACAAGAATGAAAGAGAAAGAGCCCTCTCTTCCTGGAGAGGCGGACTTCTCACCTGGTTAATGTTTATTTGCTGTCATTAAATCAACGTCATTTCGTGAGTACCTTGTGTCTCGCATCTCTCTCTCTCTCTCTCTCTCTCTCTGTGCCAGCCACCCCTAGTGTTCCTCTCTCTTTCCTTTTCCTAGTTCTTCCCAAGAAAAGGAAAAAATTTTCACACATTGAGTCATTCTTCAGCCATCTATGTCAGGGTTTGAATCCATAGTCTGACGATACTATTTTAACTTACGTGCATAAGAAATAGTAACAGTGTTGCACGACAGAGTTTGTGATTTGAAGAACTTAATTTTTCGGCGTGAATTGAAATTTTGGCCTAAATCGGATTTTCAGCCCACAATAGGACAATAGGTTCAAATTGGTCTTTTGACCAGTTTTCAGCCCAAATCGGACGTTAGACCCAAATTGGTCTTTTGACCAAGGTTGGACTTATAGTCCGTATCAGTATTAATGTGAGGTTTTGAAGTTCCATGGGATGAACTGAGGAATTCAAAGTTGTTCCTTCAAAATTTCCATAAGAGTTTTCTAAGCTGGACCAGAGGTGCAGTTATTTTGGGGCCTGAGACTCAATTAGCGCTCGGCACGGTGTTGCGGGTTTTTAGCTAGTTATTCATAAATCATGATGATGTTCCATATATATATATATATATATATATATATATATATATCATTGGAGTTTATTTCATTTCAGATATACTAGTATTATTAGAAATAATTCAGCTGTGTTTTAGCCATACATATGTCTAAATATATTACACCGAAGACGGTCCCGACTTCCCGGTTATTTCAATTACGAATGACTGATACTATGTCTAACTATCACTAGAGATATGACAATCACTCTCTTCTTATGCAACCCTTTCCCCTTTTCTTTTTCAGCAACGGTGGACGTGCCTGTTAACTTGGGGAGCGGATTCTTCCCGGTCATTTCAATTCCGAATGACATTTAAATACTGCGTATGGACGATTCTATTTGATCAATATATCTTCACACCCGACCATTGACATTATTCTTTCCTGTGACCCAGGCACGGCACCAATTCCAAGAATTCGGAAATCAGACTCCACCGTTACTTCGTCCCGGCTCTTATCTCGATTATGCAGAAGGATCCTCCGGTAAATCGATAATCGTATTATTGATTACTACAAAAAGGTATTAACCTTCACTTATATTTCAATAGGAATGAGCGTTGAGATGGAGAATTCTTGTTCGTTAATTCAATAGCATGATCTTTTGTTCACGCTACCAACCAATTGTAATCTACTAGAGTATTGATTACAATGAATACTATTACTATGACTACGAATTGACTTTCAAAGACTATTGTTAAATACAGACCTTCATCAAAGTTTGTCATTTTGTTTTTTTATTTCTGACGTCACGACGCCGAAACAGACTACATTTACTTAAGTATGGATACCATCTTATTTTCTTGCTGGCTACGGTAATATTGCAATAATATCAACATTTACTAGACATTACAGAACGTTTGGTCGATCAACCATATAAAAAGAAATAAAACTTTTGATTAAAACCTCGTTTAGGCTGGAGGCTAAAGACGTTGCCAGATCAAAAAGAAATAAGTAAACATTTTAATCAAAATTTACTGGTGATGTACTCACAAGAATATAAATTCTGTTAAGTGTTTTTTTTACTATATATCCCTTCGGAATAGGCACTTCTCGAAGGTTTTAAATTCAGAACATTCATTGTTTTAACCTACCGTCACGCAAGGCTCGAGAGATTAGTCTGACCTGCTGTTAAACCCACCGTATTCATTTGTTCTCACCACTATATACGGGCTGAAGATTTTATTTTATTTATTTTGTCAATTTTTTAATTACTTTTATTATTTTATTGGTACATATGAGGATGTGCGTTGTGGTGCAGTGGATATTGACTCGGAACGACAAATTGGAGAGCCGAGTTCTAAATTCCCGTTGAATTCCTTGCATTCACTGACGCACAAATACCCTTGGGAAAGGCATTAATCCATCTCTTCCCTCCAGTTTTTTTTCAATTGGAGTAGATAGACTAAACTATCTCCCGGTTCACACTCCACCCATGTCTGTTGAACAGGTGAAGAGGCTCATCCCTTGTTTCCTGTTTAGGATGCGGTTTCCGGTTTTCTCTTTTCCAATCTTTTTACTCTTACGTAGCCCCCTGAGCATCAGTGGTGTTATCGCCTTGCTCGGGGTGATATGATTAAAAAAAAGTTATGGGTTAAATAATAAAACAAATTGAGTTCTATAGCCTTGCCTGGTAACCAGTCTACCGCGGATAGCAATGTCAGCCTACTGCGGGATAATCTTCTGCCCAGTCAGTCATGTCTCTTTCTGGACATGATCGCCCAAAGCGTGTATCACGGATGTCACTTAATCATTCAGACTGTACATATGAACAAATCCACGCATAACTTTAAAAATGTAGCTTATTAAAACTGGCTATTTGTTTAAATTACTATTATTATTTTATTTGTACTTATGATAATTTTAAAAAATTAGCTTATCGAACTGGTATTTTTTTAATTAATACTATCATTTTATTTGTACTTAAGAACAAATGTCTTTAATTATATATTTTAATATTCTAAAAGGCTTACGGCCTATCACGTTGAATACACCAGTTCTCGCTCGATCACCGCAGTTAAGCAACGTTGAGCCTGGTCAGTACTTAGATGGGTGACCGCTTGGGAATACCAGGTGCTATAAGCGTGTAGTGAAGGATGTGCATTGTGGTGCAGTGGATATCGGTTCGGAAAGAGAAATCGGTGAGCCGAGTTCGAATTCCAGTTGAATACTCTGCATTCACTTAAGCACTGGCACCCTTTGGAAACGTATTAATCCGTCCCTTCCCTCCAGTTATGGATTAAATAACAAGTATAGGACTTGGGGACCCTGCCCTTAAAAACAAACAAATCCCAATGAATCGTGATACTCGAAAAGAAAAAAAGTATTACTAGACACAAAACTTATATAAACAACAATAAATTCTTGAAAGAAAAAGATATTACAAGCAATAAATAAATATAATTTGGTTGGTTATAAATGACCCGCCGAGGTTGATATGCCATAAAAACAAACCAACCAAAAATATTTTAAAATCTCAGTTAGTGTTCATCATTTCTTTTATTTTTCTTTTATATTTTCAAATGTTTGAATTTATCTTTTCTCTTTTTTTTCTTTTTCTTTTTCCTGATATTTATTTATTTATTCTGCTTTATCCTTTTGTCTTCTTCCGGTTTAAAATTTGACATGTCTGGACTTTCAATGTTCAAACATCTCTACACTACCGTTTTGCTAACGAATCATACATGCACCATGTTTTGAAATTTTCTTACCTTCCAATTTACTTAGTTCTTGTCATTGGATGACCTTGTTTTTATTTCTTCAATTTTATTTATTTATTTATTTTTCTAAAATCTCCTTATCTATATATTATAAAATAAATTAAACACATTTTACTTCCTGATGATAGTGTTTTAACACCGAAACTTAATAGCTAACAAATTGCAGTATGCAATTATTATCATAATTATAATCATATATATATATATATATATATATATATATATATATATATATATATATATATATTATGTTTTAGAACATGGACATAATTTCTTCTATATATGTCCTCTTCCCTACAATCATATGTTTGTTTCAGTGTTTGGATTTAAACACTTCTTCAGGAGAAATAAAGGTTTGGAATCATTCTCTGTTTATATTTGGTTTGTTGTTGTCGTGGGGGTTGGTTTATTTTTGAACCTTTATTTCCCCTGAAGAAGTGTTTAAATCCAAACACTGAAACAAACATATGATTGTAGGGAAGAGGACATATATAGAAGAAATTATGTACATGTTCTAAAACATAATTTATAATAAATATTCACTGCTCTATACATCATATATCGAGTCCTATTTTAAATTAATGTTTTGGACGGAAAAAATCTTTCTTTTTTCTCTCCTCATTCCGGATATATATATATATATATATATATATATATATATATATATATATATATTTCTTTAAAATTGAATTAATTACAATGTTTCATTTATAACATATGCGCAAACGTAATTTTAAAATTTAAAAATATTTTACTAAAATAAATGACTCAGGCAATACTTAATTGTTTTTCTTAACTACAATATACCTAAATATACCATAATTATTTAATTCTAATTCTAACATTTCAGCCTCTTTATGAGGTAGTAACAATCTAATTAAAAAAAAAAACAATTTAAATTCAACCTGCTGTTAAATCTTATTGTCTGCCCATTTAAATAATCTATGGACCCACTATCCAGACAAAATTAAAAAGTTACATGTCTAGACACCAGGCAAATCCTGCTTCCTTTTGCAGACTAGATCTTAAAACTTCATAATTCTCATTTTTATTTGAACAATGCCCGGCCTAAAGCATTTTCTCTAACTACCAATCTCTAATTTTCTAAATAACCATAAATTCATCTTATATTTTAAAAATAAATCATTTTCATCATTTATTTTAACATATTACCTGAAGAAGAACAGTATTGTTCTAAAACGTGAAAATTTATATATATATATATATATATATATATATATATATATATATATATATATTAGTCCTCCACATACAAGCCTGTTTCGCTGTATATATATATATATATATATATATATATATATATATATATATATATTAAAAATTTATGTTTCTTATACTTTATTTATGTATTTATTTTTTCATCAAAATATATTTGACCGTGGATCTGTATGACACAGGATTTTTCTTTAAATGAAGTTTGACTTTGAGATGAACTTAAAATTACCCTCCAAAATCCTTTGATCTATATTTTATTGATGTACTGACGAATCTTGTCAAGATATATATCAGCCCATAAGGTCTAGAATGTTTAAGAATATTTTGCTATTTTGGGCGAATCACAATGGCACTTGGAAATATTACTGTCTTGGTTCGGTGAACACAGCAGGTTGAGAAAGAGAAGACACAATATTATTCGATATTCTTGTTCGTTATTTGCCATTTCAAGATTCCAGAATAATGTCCAGCCATGTCCACTTCGAGTGATGGCTATTTTCTTTATTTTTATCTGCAACATGTCAACTTAAATTTTTCCGCTGTAAGATTTTGTCTCCAGTATATCGATAAAATGGATCATATTTACGCGCATATATATATATATATATATATATATATATATATATATATATATATATATATATATATTGAGAGGAAAACTCAACACATAACTAAATGGTTATAAATCCAGAATTTATTGCAGTAATTTTACAGTTGCCTCCTTCAGACAGTTGATGAATATATTTATGGGCGGGTATAATGACAATATACACGCTAAAAAGGCTGCCTTCTTCTACCGAACACCCGTAGCCCAGAGGTAGAATCGCCGACTGATGCCAATCCGGTCGGCTTTCAATCCTGGGTTAAAAGCAATCGGAGTCTAACCGTACTGATGAGCTGTGATACAGCGAAACAGATCTGTCTGAGGATATATATATATATATATATATATATATATATATATATATATATATAAATTTTAATTTCTATATCCCTGGTTACCTTCTCCTCTTTGGGAAGGACTCCAATGTCCATATGCACAGACTTGGCGTTTATGTCAGCGAACATCTCCCTCTAGCTAGGGTGATCTTTGGAATAGCCAGATCATTCCAACATGTGTCTCCGTCTCTCTTTGCTAAATTTGTTTAGTAACCTTTTTTTTTCTCTCTACTGCTCCCTTTCCTCAACTGACTGTTCCTTACTAGAGAGCATCTTGACTAATATACAGAAGGCCATATCCTCTCATCTATTTGCTCATATAATTGTATTTGGATAATTTGATGCCCACTACACCAAATGACTGGAAAACTCTGTCAAATATCTTTGCTGGTGTCCTTACCATTAACTCTTCAACAACTTAATCGCTTACGCAAGTGATGGATTTCCCCATGCGTCTTTCCAGTAGCCCTAATGGACCTGACTCACTGCTAGATCTCTGTTTCGCTTTCATTCTTGACTCTTGCCATGTCATGCAGATCACTGCTCATCAGTGTGGCTAGACACACCCACTTGCTTCTGGCCGGGATCAAAACTCGACCGATATATATATATATATATATATATATATATATATATATATATATATTAGTCATCCACATACAAGCCTGTTTCGCTGTATCACAGCTCATCAGTGTGGCTAGACGCATCTACTTGCTTCTGGCCGGGATCGAAACTCGACCGATTTGGTGTCAGTCGGAGTCGCTACTCCCTAAGTCATCGACGCATGGAATCAGAGAAGGGAAATTTTAACGTGTTGTATATAAGCAGTGTATACACACGCCAGTCACCGAGAGAACTCGATTCATTTCTGAAGAGTCACGCATGTAGCAGAAGTGGAAACTGTTTTCAAAATTTTCTTCTCCAGAGAGCTCAATCAATAATATATATATATATATGCTGGAGAACTGTTGTCTTTAGTTTTACCTGAAGAACGGCCCATGATTAAACATAATAGACATTCATTGTCTGTTATATTTAACAGTATATGCTTAGAAAATTATCTGCTAGTTCGATACCCTATATATATATATATATGTGTGTGTGTGTGTGTGTGTGTGTGTGTGTGTGTGTGTGTGTCTGTGTGTGTCTGTGTGCAATTTTAAATTGTAAGATTTTTATTATAAAGTGCTCTATATAAAGATAAGAATAGAGAGTTAAGTTTCGCGAGGGCATTATTATAACGTCATCATTCTTCAGGGTCATTTGCTCAAAAGTATATGACCCTGAAGAGTAAAGACATTTTCTCAGAAAACTTTGAAGTCGGCATGACTGATTTAACGCCGTTAAGCTAAGTGAAAGTTTTCTCCGCATTAATCCTATCAACGCTTTACCTTTATCTTAATATCGAGCACTTTCTGCTTATAATATTGCTTCCATATTAGGCTTAGAATATTGCTGCCAAATAGGGCCGGGCGTTCATCATATATATTTAGAGATCCTTGATAAAATCCAAAAGGGATTCAGTAATATAACTGGCCCTGACTTAACGTCTCGGTTTCAGTCTATATTCTACTGCCTTTGCTGTTTCTATAAATACTTTCAAAGCAATTGTTCGGATGAGCCTTTCGCTATGGTAACTAGATTTTATGAATTTCGGCGCATTACTAGAATGCCTTAACTACTGTGCGAATTCGAGTTGAATTCGTTGTATTCACTTACCCGTAAATACCCTTTGGAAATGCATGAATCCATCGTTTCACTCTTCGACTATGGGTTAAATAGCAAAACAGATTGTGTTTTATAGACTTGGTTAGTAACTAGTCTACTGCAGAAAGTAATGCAACCTACTGTGGGAATATCTACTGCCCAGTCAGTCATGTCTCTTTCGCGACATGATCGGCCAAAGCGTGTATCACGTATGGCACTCAACTGACTGACTGAATATAATAATTGAAAACATGAGTAAGGCTTCTACTGGGCATAAAATTGGGGATCGATTTTATATTGTTATGAAGTAATAAACTGATCCCCCACTAATTCATACATAATAATATAATGCATCTCTTCCCCCTCTAGCTATGAGTCAAATAACAGGACAGATTGGGTTCTATAGCTTTGGATGGTAACTATTCTACCGCAGAAAGCAATGGCAGTCTACTGCGGGATAATCTTCTGCCCAGTCAGTCATGTCTCTTTCTAGCCACGATCGTCCAAGTGTGTATCATGTAAGACATTTAACTGACTGACTATACTGGCGAAGTGTTCTCATCAATATACATTTGAGTTGGTTAAATGCAACCGTAATTTCTATGCTAACAGTTTTTTTTTTTCTCGTGTGTCTTATTTTTGAAACTTTCTTCCGGCTCCATGCTTTTCAACTAACTTTGATCATCAAATATTTAAATGAAATATCAATCGTTATGTACTATCTTTCTGGTTAATCTTCTATTAATCTTACACTCACATAATATGTATCTTTTTTCTATTTATTCCACACACAGTAACCCCTTTGTGTCTTAGTGACTTTACTGCCTTGCTTAGGATGAACTTGATTAAAAAGTAAATGAAGATAAATTCACAATTCAATAATCTACAATACCAACTTGGCATATATGAATATATGAATAAAGTATCTCTGTCGACATTTGAGTTTGAACACGGATCGCCAGAGAACAATCATAGTCAATCTCGTTTAGATGTAATTAGAGGGCCCGTGCTGCTGGGATCAGGTGACGTTGTAAAAATAGTATATATATATATATATATATATATATATATGGGTATATAATAAGCATTCAAGAAAGAAAAGAAAAAGGTCTGACAGCATTCTTCAATGGCGTTATTTCTAGTATCAGTTTAGTGCCATACGTGATACACGCTTTAGGCGATCATGTCGCGAAAGAGACATGACTGACTGGGAAGCAGATTATCCCGCAGTAGGTTGCTATTGCTTTCTGCGGTAGAATGGTTGCCAGCCAAGGCTATAGAACCCAATCTGTCTTGTTATTTAACCCATAACTGGAGGGAAGGGATGGATTGGTACCTTTTCCGAGAGTATTTGTGCGTAAGTTACTGCAAGGAATCCAATTGGAATTCGAACTCGGCGCCCCGATCTCTCGATCCGAGTCGATCTCTACTGCACCATAACGCACCTGTGAATTAAAAATCCTTTCATTTTTCTATGGCAACTAAATCAGAAATCAACTGTATAGATATCAGAATAAGTTTACAAAATGACCTACTTCCTGCTTTCCTTTGACTGGACAACGAACCCCTTTGCTGTGTTTGTATTCCTGTTCACATCTATGTACACAAAAGTTGGAAAAGGGTGCATGCTCACAAGTAAATGAGAGGTGAAAATAAACACAACGACGCTAATTGAAGGGTCGAACCCATTTCTACAATATTTCGTTGTTTATTTAAGGGATTCTTTTGTACGCTCTGGGTAGGTAGATAGATAGGTAAACAGACAGGAGATATTTACGACAACCGCTACCATTTCGGTCTAGCATAACAGTTCTGTCCGTAGCGCAGAACTCCGACTCTCTACTAACATTCCTTGTGGGTCTAACGAGCGGAATCGCAACTACTTTGACATCTCACTCACTCACTCACTCACTCACTCACTCGCTCACTAGGGAGAGCGTGCAGCCGATAAAGTGCAACCTGGCTCTAAATCTCAAGTGTGAATGTTAATATAACACTGCGATCGGTAAACCACAATCTCACTTGTTTGTTGTCACTTGTTCCTGTAAGTTTTCATTTATTTGTCTATATATATATATGTGACTAGAAGTATAGCCCGGCGGTGCTCGGGTGTAATAAAAGTTTTAAAACTAATCCATGGTCCTGGAGCTCAGACTCGTTGGACGTTGGCACGAAAGACTAAAAGCAATAGTTGTTTAAGCGAAACCGTAGACTGAAAGAAAAATGAAAGGATGTAAGTCAAATTTTGATTTCCTGGTATCGATATCAAATGTGTTTTTTTCGTCGTAAACTAAATTTTGAAGGCTAAATAAGTCCTCTGAGTAAATGGTATCATGGCTGAGACTAAGAACTACAATTATAGCTACTCAGAACCAAACCCGGAACAAAAACTAAAATAAAAAAGTACAGACATACAGGCAGATAAACAGATACACACACAAACATCTTGCCTCATATATATATATATATATATATATATATATATTATCAATTTTCTGCCCTATTGTAAAAACCGCAACCTTAAAACTTCTGAATATCGTTTCTTATCTCTTTGTCTATGAGTGTATCAAATTTGATTAAAATCGGACCACTCCTATAACCCGATTATTTTCGATTATCTATTTTTGATATTTATCGGGGGTACCTTGACACAAAACCTAGCTAAAAACACTCGCAGACGTTTATAGTACAACTGTGTATATTTTCAAGAAAATCGGTTCTGCCGTTTCGGAGTCTATAGGTAACGGACACACACACACATGCACACATACATACACACACAGACAAAGTTCCATTTATAAATAAATTTAGATTAGGTATTGTAATTATTATTTACATTGTTCGGACTGTATCAATTGTATTATTGTATCCAGTGACTTCACACAAAGAGTTGTGAGTTCAATACCTATCTATAAAAGTGGTTAACAAATACTTAGGGGTTTGAATTAAATGAACAACTAAGATATCCAGAAGTAGCATGACTCATGGAACGAAAACAATTTACACCGTTTCAAAATTTCAATCAACATAACAAGCTTGGAGCTTACAGAAACCGAAACGTTGTGAATATGAAAAGACGAGGACAACACTACGAACAATGTAAAGAATATAAGTTTTCATTTAACTTTCTGTTATCTTATTCTATTTTAGTCAAGTGGATGGCCGCTTTGAAAACCCCACTTCAGACTTTATCGTTGGTCATGACGAAGGAAACACTTAAAATAGATAAAAACATGTACTATCCCCTTGCATGTGGGTGTCTTTACAATAACATCACTTCATTACGTAATTCTTTAGAAATTATAATTTCCTTTTATTTATGAAATTACTGGAACTTTGTGATAAAACTGCTGTAAGAAATAAATCTGTAATAATAAAAAAAAAGAAATAAAACTGTCATAGAAAAATAAAACTATTATCATAGAAAACAAAATAAAACCGTCCTAATAGAAAAAGAAATAAAATTGTCATAATAGAAAAATAAAACTATTATCATAGAAAACAAAATAAAACCGTCCTAATAGAAAAAGAAATAAAATTGTCATAATAGAAAAATAAAACTATTATCATAGAAAACAAAATAAAACCGTCCTAATAGAAAAAGAAATAAAATTGTCATAATAGAAAAATAAAACTATTATAATAGAAAACAAAATAAAACCGTCCTAATAGAAAAAGAAATAAAATTGTCATAATAGAAAAATAAAACTATTATCATAGAAAACAAAATAAAACCGTCCTAATAGAAAAAGAAATAAAATTGTCATAATAGAAAATAAAACTGTTATAATAGAAAAAATAAAACTGTCATAATAGAAAAAATAAAACTGTCGTAATAGATAAAGAAACAAAACTGTTATAATAGAAAAAGAAATAAAACTATCATAATAAAAGAGAACTAAGTCTGTCATAATAGAAAAAGAAATAAAACTGTCATAATAGAAAAATTAAACTATTATAATAGATAACAAAATAAAACTGTCCTAAGAGAAAAAGAAATAAAACTGTCATAGTAGAAAAACTAAAACTGTTATAATAGAAATAATAAAACTGTCATAATAGAAAAAAAATAAAACTGTTATAATAGAAAAGAAATAAAACTGTCATAATAGAAAAAGAAATAAAACTATCATAATAAAAAAGAACTGAGACTGTCATAATAGAAAAAGAAATGAAACTGTCATACTAGAAAAATAAAACTATTATAATAGAAAACCAAATAAAACTGTCCTAATAGAAAAAGAAATAAGACTGTCATAGTAGAAAAAATAAAACTGTTATCATAGAAAAAGAAATAAAACTGTTATAATAGAAAAAGAAATAAAACTGCTATAATAGAAAAAGAAATACTGAACTACAAAGTCTTTGTATTGTAGTTGAAAGTCTTCTTTCTTTACACTAAATCTATTATTTTCTCTGCGCTTACTATTTTTGTGCCAATTGTGAAACTCATGCCATTGCTGCTTGCGACATTGTTGTCACCAGTTCAATCATCAGGCATTCACATCAAATGGAGAGGCTCATCGGCAGTATGACGTCATGCAATATGGATATAGCATAATGTGACTGCTTCAAGTGAGCACGCCATGATTTTATGAAAAACAAACGACTGATACTCAGTACAAACCACTTTGATTCCGTCAGCACCCAACGCCTCACATGATTAACCATTTTGTGCTTTGTCGATAGATGAAAGAAAAGTTTTCCGAATGATTTCGGCTTTCATAAAACATTGTCAAAGAAGCGTTTTGTGGGTTGATATTGTTGCATCTGGTGGTTCTTTCGAGTGTCGCACATTCACGCACTAATAGCTGTCATGTCGTTATCTTTTTAAGTATCGTAAAAAAGAAGAGGAAAATGTGGAATGAATTTTATCAATACCATTTTTGTTCCCCAATCAAATGACCTGAAAACAAATATGTATATATGAACAATTATGCAAATATATATAGTCATCCGCAGACAGATCTGTTTCGCAGCTCATCAGTACGGTTAGACAGCCGATTGCTTTTTACCCAGGATTGCCAGGATTACCAGGATTGCCAGGATTGCCAGGATTGAAACCCGACCGAATTGGCGTCAGTCGGCGATTCTACCTCTGAGCTACGGGTGCTCGGTAGAAGGATCCAGACGTTTTAGCGTGTATATTATCATTTTACACGCCCAATAGCTGATAGTGTTCTAATTCATTGCTGAATGAACGATGCGTAGATACCAGTGTAGCTACTGTTTTTCAAAGTCTACCATTCTTCCAGAGTGCTTAATCAGGGTGTGAGATCTAATATATATATATATATATATATATATATATATATATATATATAAAGAGAGAGAGAGAGAGAGAGAGAGATGAAAAAAGTATAAAAAATTGTGAACGTTTTGTTTAAAGTTTAGATTTATTGTTATTATTATTATTATTATTAATATTATTTAACTTTTGTATAATAGATGTGTCTATAATTATATTTGTGTCGCTACTCGTGTTTCGAGTTCAAAGTTGACTCTCTTCAGGTTAATAAATTTCTGACTTTACATATCGAGACTTGCTTGTTTTGAAAAAACAAACGGATTTGTATTGAAAATATAATTGTATTGAAAAGACACGTGGATCTCGATATGTAAAGTCAAATATTTGTTCGCCTTTAGAGAGTCAACTTTGGACTCGAAACACGTGTTACTGCACAAATATAATTATGAACACTTAATTTATTATACAAAAGATAAATACAATTATTAATAATAGTAACAATAAATCTACACTTTAAACAAAGCATTCACGACTTCTCACACTTTTTTCACCGATAGCGATTTCTCACTTTAGAACAAAACCTATTTCTGTTATTTCAGAGTTCAATTAAACATTTCTTAGAAAAACATAGCCATGTAGATAATATTAGACAGATTTTAGTCAACAGCACAATAATACTCACTCATACACACAGTAAAAAGAACCTTCAGATATTGGAGGTCATCTACATTAAACCAAAACAACCCACACTTAATAAAATCACATTTCAATCTGGTCATAACACATTACATTGCATTTAAATATATGGTTCTGTTAACATTTCGAGCACTCACGTGGTGTAACGTCATAGAACCGCATTGCAAATTGACGAAATGCGTCTGCTGTTTGGTAACTGTTATCATTGTTTAGCAGAGTTTTATGTCAACACAAGAAAAAATCGTCTTTGATGGTCGATGTTTTTATGTTAACGTCCATGTAACCTCTCTGAAGATGGCTCATGTGAACCGAAAGCCTAGAACCAACACAATAAATAATATCCAAATATTGTAGAATTTTTGTCTTTATTTTCACCTGAAATTAAAGCCAACATACGATGTTTAGAACGGTTCATGATTAAACATAATAGACATTCATTGTCTGTTATATTTAACAGTGTATGCTTAGAATATATATATATATATATATATGTGTGTGTGTGTGTGTGTGTGTGTGTGTGTATATATGTGTATATATATGTATATATATGTATATGTATATATGTATGCATATATATGTCTGTATATATATATGTATATATATATGTTTATCTTTGTATATATGTATATATATATATATATATATATATATGTATATGTATATATATGATTATAAAATAATGAATAAAAGAAATTCAAAAATAGGCATACAATAATGAAGCACAAAACGTATTCTATTGATTATACAAACTTATCAATAAGCATATCAATCATAAACAGGACTTTGCACCATGCCACACAAGCAGGATAATCTACTCATGGCTGTAAGTCAATTTCAGCAACCGCGTCACTCATTACGTATACCCACCTACCTCTCCAGATTGCAACTTCATTGATTATTGTGGGTGGAGCATAGTTGAACGAGAGACCAACAAAACTCCTTGTAACACTAATGATGACCTGAAGGCAATGATTATGGCAGCATTTACCAACTTAAACAAACAAATCATCCAGAATAGTCATAGGAGATTTCAAAATTGTCTGGAGATTGTTGTTGAAGCCAATGACTATTTTATTGAATAAATTTACTCTTTAGTATTTTAAGATAATCTGATGGTACCTTTGTAATAGTCATTAAGAAGTGTTCTCCCCAACTGCATAATAAATGACACACTACCTCCTGCTTTCTTGCCTGCATGAAATCCTCATCTGTTGTTCCAGTTTTTAAGAACTCTGGTGAGCAGTCTGACACTTCTAACTATTGGCTTATTAAACTTCTACCTCTTTTTGACAAATCCCTAGAGGCCATACCCACCGTTGAGTTGGCACATCGTCTCTCATCACAAGGCTTTTTCTCAGACAAGCAAATCAGTTTTTCTTTCTTTAGGTTAGCTGCTGATGTCAGTCAGTTAAGTGCCATACATGGTAAACGCTTGGGCGAACATGTCTCGAAAGAGACATGACTGACTGGACAGAAGATTATCCCGCAGTAGGTTGCCATTGCTTTCTGCGGTAGATTGGTTGCCAGCCAAGGCTATAGAACACAATCTGTCCTGTTATTTAACCCATAACTGGAAGGAAGAGACGGATTAATACCTTTCCCAAGGGTATTTGCGCGTAAGTGAATGCAATGAATTCAACTGGAATTTGATCTCGGCTCCCCGATTTCCCGCTCCGAGCCGATATCCACTGTACCACAACGCACATCCCTCACTGACGATAATTACCAAAAGAATCCGTCATGCTCTAGATAAAAACGGGTAAGTCCGGTCTGTAGTTTTGGACATCTCAAAAGCCTTTGACAGAGTCCGTCATATAGGTTTTCTCCATGAGCTGAAAAGCTACGGTGTCTCAGGACAAACTTTTGCGCGGATCCAGTCTTATCAAATCGTGAAATGGAAGTTATCTTGAATAGCCACTGGTCTGGTTCCATCTTTGGTTCTACGCTATTTTGAATATTCATTAACGACCTTCCTGATGGCATCAGCTCTCAACCATTTATTTACACAGGTCTCGATCGTAATGCTGAACATTTCGACAAGGTCAAAATGGCAGCCGTCGTCCAGAACGACCTCAATACATCGTTAACTGGGGCTTGTGACAAACCAAATTTTGACCCAGTTCACGACGGGTTTTTTAATGCGTTCAAAACTAAACTTCTTTCCATTAATCATCTGGGTGACCTCCCTTTTCACTTTCAGCAGCATGGCTGATGCTAACCTCCAGAATAGTGACACGTCGCATTTACTTGGGCTAAGGTTTTCAGCTAACATGAAATAGAAAGACAATTTTTCTCCTCTCCCCTATCTATCGTATATATCTATAAGTCCCTCCTTAGAATATTGCTGCCACATATGGTACTGTGCGTGGGCTCCTTGAAAAGATCCAAAGAAAATCAGCAATTATTCAGTTAGTCAGTTAAGTACTATACGTGATGCACGCTTGAGCTATCATTTCTTGAAAGAGACTGACTGGGCAGAAGATTTTCTCGCAGTAGGTAGCCATTGCTTTCTGCGGTAGATTGGTTGCAAGCCAAGGATATAGAACCCAAACTATCCTGTTTGTTAGCCCATAACTGGGGGAAAAAACGGATTAATACATTTCCCAAGGGTATTTGCGCGTAAATAAATGCAAAAAATTTAACTGAAATTCGAACTTGGCTCCCTAATTTGTCTTTCTGAGCCAATATCCACTACACCACAACGCACATTACCACTATCACTGAATCTTAAAAACCGGCCTTTTAAAAGACCATTTGACATCAACAGAATAAAAGCATCTAGATCATAAACATACAGACTTTCTAATGGTTAGTTAGTCAGTTAATCAGATATGATACACACTTGGATGATCATCTCTCTTTCGGGACGTGACTGACTAGGCAGAATGTTTTCCCGCTGTAGGTTACCATTACTTTGTGCAATAGACTGGTTGCCAGCCAAGGCTATATAACCATATCTTTTCTGTTATTTAACCCATAGCTGGCTGATTAATACCTTTTCTTAACGGTATTTGCGCGTAAGTGAATGCATCGAATCCAGCTGAAATTTGAACTCGGCTCTCCGATTTCTCGTTCCGAGTCGATATCCCCTGCACCACAACGCCCATCCTAGCAATTATTATTGGTCCTGATTAGTCTTCTCGGTTTCAGTCACTTCCCCATCACCGTAAAGTTGCTTCCTTGTACCTTTTTTTTTTGTAATACTCTCATGATAATTTTTCTGGTGAGCTTTTCGCTATGTTACTTAGACCTTTTTAATTTCATCGCAATACTAAACTGGAAGTGGATACATCATCAGTTTCAAATTGAGCTGGCTAGATGTAGCCGTAAATTCTATGCTAACAGTTTCTATTCTCGCACTTCTCACTTGTGGAACTCCCTTCCGGCTCCTTGCATTCCAGCCAACAATAATCTGCAAAAATCTAAATGCAGTCAGTGTCAGTTGCTATCTACTGTCACCCTGATTCCTCTTTTCTCGTTTCCCGCATCGTTAATGTTTCTGTTCCTAATTCTTCCACATCCTGTAATTCTCGCGTTTTAGTGGATTTTTGCTTTGTTTGGGGTGACACCGATGGAAAAAGATATGTATTAAAATGAGATATGAGCTTTTTTTCTATTTTTGTGTACTTTAGACGACAATTTCACTATCGCATTATATATATATATATATATATATATATATATATATAATTATTATTTTGTGAACCTTATATTTCAGTGTATACACGTTGTTTAGTAGATGCAGTTTTACTTTTTGAAACAGTAGGAATTAAATCTATCGGCATGTCTTTTAGAGAATATTGATAGTGAAAATATTGCTTCTGGCAGGGTTTGAACCTCTTGGTAGTGAAATCACCATATAGTATTTTGTGCTTCAGAACGCTTAGCCATAGAGATCCGCGCAGTTTAGTAAGATTCTATAATCATTTGAAGGAATGCACATGTTCTCGTTGAGACCTTCGTTGATCATTGCAGAAAAGTCAATATATTAAATTCATTTTCTTATCCGAATCATAAACAAAGTCATTTGTAAGGAATTAACAGATTTCTATTTTTAATCCATCCTTATTTCTCATTAATCAAACGTTATATCTTAATATTAGGACCTTGAATAAGTTCCCGCTGATATTTCATGAAACATAATGTTTCATTTACAAAAAATTATTGTCCATCGCTGGCCACTACTTTTTTCCAACTTTTTAGCATTTTTTGAATTCCACGTCGGAAAACGACTCGTCGCTTGAGGCTAACGACGATTTGACTAATTTTAAGCATCTTCATGAGAATGAAAGTGCTGCACAGCCAGGCTATGTGCCATCGATCGGAACAAAGGAGAATCGGCAATGTCTATTGAATACGGTTGACGAAGAAGTACTTTCCATTATGCATTTCCAAGTAGGTTTTCACCCGTTTTGCAATATGTGGCCTAGCGTTGTCATGTTGCAAAACAATTTATCGAATGTTTCTGTTCGTAAAGCGGCCGTTTTCAGCAATGTTTGGTTCAAAAGCATCAAATGTAGTCAATAGTAGTCTCCCCTGATGCGTTCGGTCGGTTTGAGCAGCTCCTAACAAACTATACCCAGCTGATCCCACGAAATGCAGAACACAAACTTCGAACCATGGATATTTGGTTTTGCCGAAAATATTGATGCATGGCTGGTCCTACCTCACAACCTTCTACGCTTAGGGTTATCGGAATGTATCCACTTTTCATCACCGATCATAATACGATGCAGAATACCTTTCCTTTTCCTGCCGTTGAAGCAGCTGGTCACACGTGACAAGACGCCGTTCGACGTCTCTGGGTTTCAATTCGTACGGCACCCAATGTCCTTGCTTTTGAATCATTACTAATGCTTCGAAACATTTCGAAAATGTTGTGCAAACAACCCCTGATGATTCTGCAGGTTCAGCTTGCACCTGACATAAATATTCATGAAGTAATACTTCTAATTCTTCTTTTTCAAACTTTTTCAGTGCGCCAGAGCGTTCTTTATTTTCAACATCAAAATCATTATTCTTGAAGCGTCTAAACCAATTTCTGCATGTTGTTTCCAAATCAACATGGTCGCCGTAAGTCTCAACAAAAATTCTTTGTGCTTCAGCTGCAGCTTTAATATAATTCATAAAATATCATTATTATGCCCTGATGAGCAAACATTTGTAAAGTTTGGCATTGATAGATATCCTATATATATATATATATATATATAATACCGGTCATAATTATTAGGCCACTCCAGTATTTTGAAAGAAATGATGTATTTCATACGATTTTTAGTATTTGTCGCGTAGTGGATAATTCTAAATGAAAATAGAATGGTTCTTTTGTTAATACTGCACAATAACATGTGCATCAAATGGACTGTTCTGGTGCCCAGTTTTTGTGCTCTCTTCCCCATGCTAGTCTCTTCTCCTTATTGGCTAGCCGAAGCAAAGGCTTCCTGGCTGCCTTGTAAAATTTCGCAAAGTAATATTAACGAAAGAACCATTCTGTTTTCATTTAGAATTATCCACTTGGCAATAAATACTAAATAAATAGTATGAAATACATACTTTTTTAAAACTGGGGTGGCCTAATAATTATGACCAGTAGTGTATATATATATATATATATATATATATATATATAAGGCGACTGACAATGTACTGCGATTAACATTTTATCTAATGTTTCTTGTGTTCGTTATTTTAAGGTCCCACTCTTTATATCAGTTAAAGGTTCCAGAGTCTTTATATATCAAATCCCGCAAGCCTCCCCTCTATAAACAGAGGGACTGCTTGCTGGCTTTGAATGCTATTGGACTCTAGTTTTTCTTACACTTTTTTTCTCCCCTATTAATCATTTTTTATTTTACATATTTCCTATTCTCAGAAATAAACTTTATAGGCTTGAACGAAACCGATTTTTTTTTAGGTTTAGTAAAAATGCCATTTAAACTACGCTTATTCCTGGCTATTATAAAATTTTCCACGACAAAGAATTTGTTCAATATATATATATATATATATATATATAATGCGACTGAAAATGTACAGCGATGAACATTTTATTCAATATTTCTTGTGTTCGGTATCAGTGCTTTCTCTTCCGGGCATAGAGTAAGTACAATCCGTCCATGTGTTCTATATATCCGATCGCTTTAGACTATTCTAGCAACCATTATCAATGACTTAATTTTTAAATGAATATGTAGATTTTTATCATAATGTCTCTTAAAAATTGCATACAGACTTCAAGGAATTTTTGATCAAATTGAGATAACACTGTAGTCAGTTAACTCTCGTCCGATATTTCCTCGACAGATGGAATTAGCCTCATTTCTAACGAATTCTAAAGTGTCTAGTGTCTCACAGAAAAACAGCTACAATGGCGGCCCTTAGACAAGAAACTGAAAATGTGGAAATCACACTGAACACATTGGCCAGCATTGCCCAAGCAGTAGTTTGCCGTACTAATAAATGTCTGGAAGCCAAAGGCCACGATTTTGGGCATCTCTTGTGATAGTAGAATTCAAAGGTAACTCGTATTAATCTATCCATATCTGAATAAATTTAGTTTTACAATATCTATACAAATGTTTCTTTTTCTGAAATGTCTATACATGTTTTGGCAGATTCTGTATATGCATGAAGGTTCTTCAGTCTTTTGATATTCTGAGGTGACACTTTAGTTTAGTATAAGCCCAGTACATGTTGAAGCTACAATAGATCAACTCTTCTTGGTTGAAGCGCCTTAAAGAACATTAAATTCGATTAAAATATCTGTTTTTTTTCGCATAAATTACGTACTACAATCTTATTAGTTTCTGTTTCTTCTCCCTCGTTAGGTTTTCTTATTACCCAAGAGTCTGTCAGGTTTGTAAGGTTTGTCACTTCTTTGTATAAATTTCTAAATACACTACCGGCCATAATTATTAGGCCAAACCAGTTTTTAAAAAATTTTTCATTTCTTACAATTTTTAGTATTTATTGCCAAGTGGAAAAATCTAAATAAAAATGAAATGGTTCTTGTGTTATTATTACTTTGCAAAATTTTACAAGGTAGCCAGGAAGCTTTTCCTTTGGCCAGTTAATAAGAAGAAGAGACTAGCATGGGAAAGAGAGCACAAAAAACTGGACAGCAGATCAGTTCATTTTATGCACATGCTATTTTGCAGTGTTACAAAAGAACAATTCTATTTTCATTAAGAATTATCCACGTGACAATAAATACTAAAAATGGTATGAAATTCATCATTTCTTTTAAAAAAAAACTAGGATGGCCTAATAATTATGGTCGGTATATATATATATATATATATATATATATATATATATATATATATACTACAGGCCATAATCATTAGGCCACCCCAGTTTTTAAAAAAATGATGTATTTCATACTACTTTTAGTATTTATTACCAAGGAGATAATTCTAAATGAAAATTGATTGATTCTTTTGTTATTATTACTTTGCAAACTTTTACAAGGCAGCCCGGAAGCCTTTGCTTCGGCCAGCCAGTAAGAAGAAGAGACTAGCATATGGAAGTTAGCACAAAAACTGGACACCAGAACAGTTCATTTGATGCACATGTTATTGTGCAGTGCTAACAAAAGAACCATTCTATTTTCATTTAGAATTATCCACTTGGTAATAAATACTAAAAATTTTATGAAATACATCATTTCTTTTAAAAGACTGGGGTGGCCTAATAATTATGGTCGGTAGTGTATGAAAGCCCTGTTTAAAAAAGTTAGATAATTTGCCTCATCTGTTAGATGAAAACTGCTTTGAATACAGCAAGTATTGAATTTTTCAGTGGCCATAACAGTTAATCAATAAAAGAAATATCGATTAGAGAAAATCGAAGAATAGTTTCGATTTGGCTAGAACGACTAATCAGTTCAATGATTATCGATTAAATAAAATAGAATGAAGATCTCATAGTGTTAAAAAGATTAATCAATACAACGAATATCGATTAAAGAAAGTTGAATGATGATTTCTCTGTGACAAAAACAACTGACCCACACAGGAAATATCGATTATAGGAAATCGATTACATACGAGACTCAGTATCAAAAACGATTAATCAATACAGAGGATAACGATCAGTAAAAGTCAAATCTTGATTTATCGATTTTAAAAACGATAAATCAAACTTAAATTAGGTATAATTAGTTGGACTATTTCGATTACCTATTATGTTGGTCAAAATGACCACTGGCTACTAAGATACTATGATAGAATTAACTGTTTTTATGCATAAATGTCTCAGACAAAAATTATATAGATTCAACCCTCGTCCGGTTTACACTCCTCCCCGGATTTTCGAACAGGAGTAGAGTTTTATCCTTTGTTTCTTGTTCAGGAATGGGTTTCCAGTTCTTCTGAAATCTACTTTAACTCTATACTTCTAACATCTCCGACTGAGCTCTGAAATTTTATTCACTAAATAAACCTTGACCTCTTTAAGTATAGAGTTAGCAGTTATCATTCCTGCATGGCCCCCAAGAATTTCACTTCTTGCCCTTTCTTATTCTAATGCAACACCATACACTACCTTAAGTGGCTTTTAGACATTATATTGGGTGAACATTAGTTAAAAAAAAATAAAGAGAAAAATATCTCTGAAATTAATGATATTTTTTACTCTGACCGAATCTCTGGTTTCAATCAATCACAGACGTGGTGTGCGGCATTTATTGTATATTTTTCAAAGGAGTTGTACCATGTAGAACATACTTTGTAATCATAGCCAGCCTCTTTTCTGAAGAATATATGATTGTATATCTTTTGGTTTTGTTTTTAATAAACGCATGTCTGGAGTCTAGCAATATCATTTTCGATATTATCTTTATGTTACTTAATATTCGTATTCCGAGAGTGTACGAATGAAAAAAAAAATAATAATAATAACAGACCATCTTAGATTACTAAATCAGAAAACATGATTTTAGCAACTTCATTCTCTTTCCCCGGGTTATTCTCTTTTAGGCATGTCAGATTAAATGAATAAAAAATATTGTCTCCTTATTTTTAATAAAATCCGTTCATACTCACGAATAATGTTTCGTGTATTATAATTGAAAGATGTAAAAATGCGCTCTAACTTTTAAAGTTGATTCCATTTCTCAAGTTTCCAGGTACTTTCAGTGTCCTTCCGAGATCATCTTCAGAGGTGCAAATAGTAAGGAAAATTGAGAAATGGAAAATAAAATCAACTTTAAAGTTACAGAGCATTTCTTACATCTTTCAGTTATAATACAGAAAGAGTTATTTGTGAGTATGAACGAATTTTATTGAAAAATAAACACAATATTTGCAATTTATTTAATCTGTCATGCCTAAAAGTTAATTTGCTGCTTAAATACAATAAACTGTTGTCTACATTTTGTAAATTATCTTTCATAATTATTTTATAATTGCCAAAATTTTTAGATTGGATTTCGCATCATCGATAAAAACGATAAAAAGGTTTTTTACTAAAATACAACAAACATAAAATCCAAATTGGACATATCTGTTGCTTTTAGTAAGTATAGAAAAGCATCTTCTTGCAAAGGTAGCCTTAATTTGTTATATATACAGGGTGCGATGTATGAATTGTCTTCTAAATTGCACAACAATGAAAATAACACTGACATCTCATTTTAACAGATATATTTAATAAAATTACACAAATATCTTAAAAATTTTAAAGAGTAAACTTCTTTAAAAGATCGCTATTGGCTTCAACCACGACCCTAGACGATTTCTAAATCTCTTGCAACTTGCCTGGGCTGTCTCCTTGTTTAAGTTAGTGATTTCTGCTATAATTCTTGGCTTCCGTTCATTTTTGGTTTTAAGAGAAGTTTTGTTGGACTCTGGCGCCCAACACAATAATCAACGGGGGTTACAGTCTGGAGAGTTAGGGGTCAGATGTTTGGTAAGGTGTAATGTTTGGGTTCTCCTGCTTGTGTGGCATGGTGCAGTCTTGGTGTCAGACATAGAGTCTTCCAGCAACCAACTTCTTGATCCCAGATCGAACTTCCTTCTCAAGGTACATGATGTAAGCCTCCGTGTTGAGTCTGAGACCTTTTGAGAAGATGAATGAAGTCATAACGACTTCATCGCATCACTAGTGATAGCTCCAAGCACCATAATATTGACTGGATATAACTTGCAACTCATTCGTAATACTCTGCACCATTCAAAGATAAACACCCAAACACACTGAAATGTTTGTATCAGAGATTTCGGCGCGGATTTCAAACAACAAAGTATGCCATTTTATAATTTCTGGCAGAGTGACTTTCGTCATTCCGCTCCTTTTCTCAATGAAACTGCTCAACTGACAGTAGTTTATTGTGCATTCAACGAAATTAAAATAAAAATTATAACATGGTGAAAATTTACTCATCAAACCACTCATATATATATATATGACAAATTTTTTAGATATTCTAAAATTTCATGGGTAATACGTATTTCGCAGCCGAAAAAAAAGCTGCTCGTCAGACCCAAAAGATACAAATGTTGTATCTTTTGGTTATTTTGAGTGCGTCTCTATCGGAATTTACCTGACTTATATACCAAGTATTCTACGTTGTATATATATACATATATATATTTGATTGTTACTTAGTTTTTGGTCATAATAAAATTAGACCAGTACACATTTGTATTAAAAAGTGTTCAATACAATTACATTGTAGAACCTTTGAATATTCTTCATTTGTAAACGAATTATGGCATAAAAACTTGCTTACAAATGAAGAATATATATATATATATATATATATATATATATATATATATATATATGTGTGTGTATGTGTGTGTGTGTGTCTTTCCCTTCTTCTTTCTTTTTTACTTTTTTCTTTCTTTTCTCCCTTCCTTTCCTTCTTTCTTCGTTTTCCTTTCTATTCGCCACACTTTTTACTTTTCTTTTTTTTCTTTTTCTTTTCTTTTTCCAAGCTTACTTCCGGTTTCTTTACCCACACACGCACACTAAAACAAATTTTTAAATATATTAAAGATCGCTGAAATAAGCAAGTGGATGTGTTTAGCCCCATTGATGAGCTGTGATACAGCAAAACAAGCTTGTATGTGGATGACTCATATATATATATATATATATATATATATATATATATGTAGAGAGAGAGAGAGATATATATTATACAGTTGCAGAGAGCAATATAATTGTGGACACAGAGGTCTTCGAGTGGGGACAATCTTTTCGTGCTTGAACGCAATTTCATTCCATTTTTCTGCTCCCTTCCTTTTTCTTCCGTCTACTCACTCTCCTATTACTACTCCTTTTCTTCTCCCTTCTCCACCTACTACTACTGGATTTCATTCTCCTTTTATTCTGGCCTCTCGTATCCTCTCCGCTTTTTTTTTTTCGTCTTTTGGAAATCCCCTCATTTGTAAGGTACTGCTTCTCTATCTCTATGCACCTTCCATAACCCTATTGTTACTTTTACTCTGCTGTCCGATGAGATTTTTTGTCTTTATGTCACTAAATGCATTCTTTACGAGAGGAATCAACGTTTCGCCATTTTTTCCAAAAGAATTGCAGTTCCACTGATACGGCCAGCTGTTTTATTTATGACCAGCAGTATAGCCCGGCGTTGCGCGCGTGTAATGAAAGCTTTAAAACTAATCCATGGACCTGGAGCTCAGACTCTTTGGACGTTGGCACGAAAGACTAAAAAGCAATAGTTGTTTCCAGTTAAAGCAAAACCGTAGACTGAAAGAAAAATGTATGGATCTAAGTCAAATTTTGATTTCCTGGTATCGATAGCAAATACGTTTTTTTCGTCGTAAACTGAATTTTGAAGACTAAATATGTCCTCTGAGTAAATGGTATCATGGCTGAGACTAAGAACTACAATTATACCTACTTAGAGCCAAACCCGAAGCAAAAACTAAAATAAAAGGGCTGAAAAAATACAGACATACAGGCAGATAAACAGACATACACACAAACATCTTGCCTTATATATATATATATATATATATAATCGATTTTTTGCACTATTGTAAGAACTGTAACTTTGAAACTTCTGAATATCGTTTCTTATGTCTTTGTCTATGAGTGTATCAAATTTGATTAAAATCGGATCACTCCATCTATAACCCAATTTTTTCGATTATCGATTTTCGATATTTATCGGGGGTAACTCAACACAAAACCTATCTAAGAACACTCGCAGACGCTTATAGTACAACTGTGTAAATTTTCAAGAAAATCGGTTCAGCCGTTTCGGAGTCTATAGGTAACGAACACACACACACAGACACACACACAAAGTTCCATTTATAAATAAGTTTAGACAATTCTTGTTATCCATATATTTTGTCTTTTTTCCCTTTCTTCTTCTTAATGTGCCGTTTTTTTTTTCAGGACGTCGGAGATCATGGACTTCCATTTTCTCTCTGTCTCTTGTCGCTCTCAAAACTTTTTCTTTTGGTATCTATTCTAAGCCATCCATTTGCTCAGACATAACAAATACATCTCGCGCTGCTTTTCTTTGTTTCTCCTTCCCTTTATCCGATTTGTGAGTATTAAGTTCTCCAGACTCTACTTCTTAATTACGTATCCCAGGAACCTCATTTGTCTCTTCCTGGTGTTAATTATGAGTTTTTTTTCTCGTTTGCATCCTTTCCAACACCTCATCGTTGCATACGTGCTCCATCCATGGAATCCTCAGTATCGTATTTTAAAACCACATTTTTGCTGATTCAAGCCTCTCCTTCATCCTTGATGAGATCATCCAGCATTCACTTCCATACAGAAGGACATATATCACATAGCAATCCAACTCTCGTTACTTTGTTTCTAATGAGATTTTCCTGTCTTTCAATACTCTAGTTAGCTTCTGAAAGGCGTCTTTGGCCATGCCAATGTGTCTTTGAATCTCCATGTTGCACTTTCTATCCTCTGTCAAAATAATTTCCAGTTATTAGTTTCTTCGACTTGTAGTTGACATAATTTGCTTCCTTTACTTTTTGAAAAAGCAAACTTTATTTTGTACTATTCTCAGTTAATTCTTTTCCTCTTTATCCTTACTTCCTTGTCCTGCTTTCTGTTTGGCCATTTTTATTCGGCTTTCATTTGTTTTTAATGATTCAATGTGCCTTCTTTGATTTTCCTTCCCCATGTCTTTTGTTTCTTTTGTTTCTTTCTTTCATTCTTTGTTCTTGATAAATTCTATGTCTGATTATATTTTTATATTTTTTCTCAATCTTTCTGAATATAATTTTTCTTTCTTTGAAAGTTTTAATCATTCTTTCTTGTGATGTTTTTCTTTCGTTCTCTCTTTTATAAATAGATAGAATGAGAAAGAGAAGATTTAAATCTTCTCTTTCTCATTCTATCTATTTATAATTTTCTATAATTCAGTTTTTCTCATTCTTGTCATTTCTTTTTCTAGTTCCTTCCTGTCAACTTTTCTCTCTTTCACGCTTTAATTAAAGGTTTCCATTGTCATTCTCCGTCATCACATTGGTCTTTTATTCCTTTTTTATGCTTTTTCATTCTTTCTAATCAGATTTTTCTCTTATTTTTTTATTCTTCCTGTGTTTTCTTTTTCATTCTATCCATTTCTTTTTTTTTCATTCTTTCTTTTTCCTCTGGCTTCTCTTTTTTTCGTTTTTTATTTCATTTTTTTATTCCATTCACCTATTTTTTTGCTGTTCCTTTACCATAACTAAATCCATTCATAGCAATTTTGTTAGTCAAGATACAACAGACAATTTCAAATCAGTAAATAGAGAAACATGCAATTAATTAGCAAAAGAAAATGACAAAGTCAAACGGAAGTCTCCCGAAGAAACTGCTTCCGGTTGCCTTCCTTTTGAAAAATAGATTTTATTAATTAACCGTAGGTCGAAGTTGATAAAAGTCAATAGAATTTCAAACCGTTGCTTTTTGTGGGTGGAACATGGTCTGTTTCGGCAATTACATATATCACGAGCATAAGAAGCTTCATAATTTACTTTGTTTCATTCCTCTCCTAACTTTTATCACTCTCTCTCTCTCTCTCTCTCTCTCTCACACACACACACACACACACACACACACACACACATATATATATATATATATATATATATACAGAAGCAGCGTATCTTTTTTTATGTATGTTTATTCAAATCTCGACATATGTTTATTTATTTCATCTGAATCTTCTTGAATTCTCTTATTGACTTCGTAATGCTGATATTAAGTATTAAGTTCATTAAGGAAGGCGTCGTAGTTTTTTATTCTCTTTTATTTTCCCAAGTACTTTCAATCTCATCCGAGATCATCTTCAGGGGCTAAGACAAAAAAAATAATGTAATTGATTGCTGTGATTTTTGTGTAAATACGCTTGAAATATGTTGAGTTATAATCATTTTAAATGCGCTAAAATGCGCACTGTTATAATTAATTTTAAACATTTTCTTTTAAATCGATAATATTTTTCTAATTTTATCTAAAGGAAGTAACTTTAAGTTATATAATATTTTTTATATAACTATGATTTTAAAAACATTGCTATCATAGATATTTTAAAACATTGTTTGTATACTCATAACTAAACTTATTTAGTGTTGGTTGCATGCCCCTCTCCACTAACTTCGAGGGCTCCGAAGTTTTTGATTTTATTTTTATGATTAGAGTATAGAAGTATTATCAATTAATATTTTTCTGAATTGTCAATGTCAACAAGAATGTGCTTTTAAACGTTGTACGATGGAGGTAGACGCCGACAGGTAAATTTTTGTTTTAATTGCCGAAAGCTTTTATCTCTTCAAATTTTTCCAAAATAGCCTTATTTCCGTGCAAATGTATATGCTGAACTCCAATCAACAATTAGATATTGAAGAAACCTACCTTTTTTATGTTAACGACCAGAAAAAAAAATCGAACTTCTTCTCGCTCTTTTTGTCACCCACTACCGGCACAGTGATATGTCATTCGCTGCTGAAAGTCTTTAGGCGTAGGAAGCTAATTTGGGTCTATTTACTTCCTTTACTGAAAAGTCTTTTAAGAAATTACTACGTGATTTATTTTTTTCAGAACTTAATTTCAGGAGAAAGTAGCGTGTATTTGCGTGTTTTTTCTTTTCCTTTTTTTGTTCGTAATTTATTTAAGAAAGTTGCGTGTACTTAATTTGAGAAGAAAGTTAACTTTCAAATATATGAAAATATAGGATAAGTGTAGTTTTAATTAACCATCATATATATGAAAATCAACAATTAGATATCGAAGAAACCTACTTTTTTATGTTAACGACCATAAAAAAAATCGGACTTCTTCTCGTTCTATTTGTCACCCACTACCAGATCAGTGATAGGACATTCACTGCTGAATGACTTTAGACGTAGGAAGATAATTTCGGCCTATTTACTAAACTTCCTTTACTGAAAAGTCTTTGATGAAATTACTACGCGATTTTTTTTTTCGGTACTCAATTTCAGCAGAGAGTTGCGTGTATACGTTTTTTTTTCTCTTTTTCTTTTGGTAATTAATTTAAGAAACTTAATTTGAGAAAAAAGTTAACTTTCAAATATATGAAAATAAGTGATAATTATAGTTTTACTTAATTTTTTCAGACGAAAGTTAACTTTGAAATATATGAAAATATAGATTTTTTTTAAGAAAGTTAACTTTCAAATGAATGAAAAAAGTGATAAGTTTACTTTAATTTCAAATACTTGAAGATTAAGTACACGCAAATACACGCAATATATTTGAAGGTTAATTAAACTACACTTATCACTTATTTTCTTATATTTCTAAGTTAACTTCCTTCTGAAATTAAGTACACGCAACTTTCTTCTGAAATTAAGTACCAAAAAAAAAAAAAATAATAATCGCCTATTAATTTCTGCAAAGAAAGGAAGTAAAAATAAACTTTCTAACACATAAAATCTTAGAATCACCCCGTTCCGACACACTTGCCATCTCCCTCACATTTGTGTGGATCATTCGTTGGAGGATTTTACAGACCGAAGAAGTGACGATAAAGATCTACCATACAATGGGTTGACATGCCATTTTAATTACGCAACGACTTTATATTATTGGTGTACGAACTTAAAAATATCCTATCATGAACTATGAAATTGTAAATGATTTCATTATAATGACTTCGATAAAAAATATTTCACGTGTATAATGATGCACCTAAGTGTAAGGTTAGATATGTTTTTCGTATATATGGGTGCACCTAATATAGAATTTTGTGCATGTTTATATATGTTATTGTAGGTATTATTGTGTGTATAGGGGGCACCCAAGTAGAAGTGTATTTCATGTATAGGAATGGACCTAATTATGTATGTTTTTTTCCATCATGTGGGAACACCTGATTATATGTGGGTTGTGTTAATCTTGGATGCAGTCAATTGTGCATTCTTAAACTGATTATACCTTCATGTATTGATCATTCTACCCATAGGTGTACGGGCTAATATCAAATTCCAAATGATGTATGCCGGTGTATATGGATATATATATGTGTAATGTTTGTTAAGACGTATAAAAAGAAAATATACCACCTCGTTTGGGAGTTAAAAGTAGATGGATAAGTGTACACAGGCGTACATTGTCTTTATGTATAGCGGTATATAAAAATTACTTGTATATTTATATAATTATATTTATATATATATATATATATATATATATATGTGTGTGTGTGTGTGTGTGTGTGTGTGTGTGTGTGTGTGTGTGTATACATGTGTGCGTGGATCTACTCCTCATAAAACTGCTAGTGTGTGAACACAATAATTGTATGTGGATATAAATAGATAAATATATGCATAAAGAACACACTTATGAGTATATATACGTATGGATGTGAGGATGCATGTAAGTATGGAAATGTATGCGTAATTTGGGAGTATGTGTGAGAATTACTAGCATACTTACATATATATAACACTATTTATACGCTCAGAAATCCCGGTTTTATAAAATGTATATGTGAGTGTACGAACGCAAGATCCGTATGTAAACATGAAAGAGTGTAGGTCGGTAAGTATGTATAAGCATAAACACAGTCACATTTGTATGTATATTTGGGGATGTGTGCGCATATGTGTATATGGATATAAGTTAGTGTACATGGGTGGGTTACGTATCCATGGAATTAGAAGCAAGCGGTTAATGACTTAGCGGTCTGCATCTTCACGACTGGTCTGAATACTCCCAGCTGATATGACGCCAATGCCTCTGTCCTGACTCTCTTGACTTTTTCTTTTTTCCATTTTCTTATTTTTTTACGTTGTTATTTTTTTTATCTTTCTCTTCAGTTAAAGGAAGTGCTTATTCCGGCAAAATCTTTTGTACCAAATGGAAGGAATATTGTGTGATCTGATGAAATAAGCTAATTAAACTCATTTAAATGAATTATAATTTATAACCAATTTAAATGACATGTTGAGTTTTCCTTGATATATATATATATATATATATATATATATATATATATATATATCCTGCCACTCTCTAGGAGAGAGAAACAATAACGAGGCAGCGTCGTCTTTTTACTACTTGCCATTAATCTTTACTAGCAGTTATGAAAGCTCTTGCCACGAGTTCGCTCTTTAACAGTGGTATATTAGTATATTTTTGTGCAATAACACTATGTCTTCGAGTAGTGAAGAATAAATATATTTCCTCTCGCTTATAATAAAAAACCTTGTGTCTTTTATATATATATATATATATATATATATATATGTATATATAATCGTATCACCCCGAGCAAGGCGGTAACGCCACGGATGTATAGGGAGCTACATAAGAGTAAAAAGATTAGGTAGAAGGGAGTGAAGAGAAAGACGAACCAGTTAGAAAGGAGCAAGTGGCTGGAGTCGAGCTGCCAAGTCGGTACCTATCACATTACTGATTCTCAGTTGAAGCCTGTCAAGAACACTGAGATGAACAGCAGGTAGAATATATATATTGGGCACGTATAATGATATGCGCTAAAAAGTCTGCCTATTTCCACCAAGCGCCCATAGCCCAGGGGTAGAGTCGCCGACTGACGCCATTTCGGTCGGGTTTCAATCCTGGGTAAAAAGCGATCGGAGTCTAACCGTACTGATGAGCAGTGATACGGCGAAACAGATCTGTCTGCGGATGACAATATATATATATATATATATATATATATATATATCCCTTCTGCCACGCTCAGGGAGGGTATATTATTTTGTTTTGTCTTGTTTTCATGTCTTAATGTAAGATACTCAGTGGTAGGTACATCAATATATATATATATATATATATATATATATATATATATGTATATATATGTTACTGTCATTTTAGACGGCATATCGATATAAATGTTTTGCCGTCATTTTTACGGCACCCGCCCCCTCGTAAACTATAATCCCTACAAAATGCTTTTCAAAGTTAGAGCCTAACTATGGGAGTGAATGGGTGAAATTTGCATCTAAGGAGTTTTTTCTAACGATTAGAATATATATTAAAAGCAATATCGGAGAACCGAGATCAAGTTCTAGCCTAGTCTATTGTGTTCACATTCGTACAAAAAGACTTAAATCTATTTATTCTCTCCTATGTTAACTAGCAGGGTAGAATGAGTTCTGAGACCTTAGGTGGCAAGCGATATAAGAGAAAGAAAAATGTTTAATTTCAAACTGCGTATAAGTCAACGGGAAAACATTCTACGATGAGAATGTCAATGATAATTTCTTATAAGGAAGCATTCAGCATTCATTGATCACTCAAACATTTGCTACATTTGGTTGAAATCTATAAAACATTTTCTATTAAAACAATTTTTAAAATTTTTTTACTAGTTCATTGATATCAGTTTTTAGGGGCTTCTTTTCTAACCTTTTGCTCGAAGTAGTGTGGAACGATAACAGTGATCCTATCATTATTTTCATTTCGAGTTACTTTTGCTATTCATTGAAGTTGTTTATGTTGTTGAAAGTCTTCAAGTGTGGTGATTTCTATTATTTGTAGCGTCAGAACACGAGGTTTGAAGAAGGATAGCTCCCTCTAAGACATCCAAAGTTTGTTCGTTCGAAACCATTTTCAGTCGTTAATCTGAGAAAGTGGCTGCATTTTAGTTTCTCAAGTGTAGTGGCTGCCATTGCTTTTTCCAGTGTTGAGGGAGGGTTTTCTTACTAACCTTTTATTTGACATTGTGTGAAACGTCAACATCTTGATTAAGTCATTGTTTTCTTTTCCAGTTACATGTGCTATCCATTTTAGTAGTTGCTGATGTTGAAAGTCCTTAAGTGATGTAATCATTGTTCTTTCGTAGATTTATGTGTTTGTGATTCTGTAACACAAGTTCACAAGTTTCGACTAAGGATGTCCTGTTTTACTCGCTAAAAGTTATTTTTAACAATTGATCTTAGAAAACCGTTGTATGTATTAGATATTTCTGAACTAGTTTGGTGACATGCATGACACCCATAGAAAAAAAATCGATCTAAAGGCTATTTAAGAACTCTTTCGAGTTTTCAGATTAATGTTTTGCTTTTGTGGTCTTCTAGAAAACTATCGTGTCCGCAGCGTTTCTTATATTCAATTTCCTTATCTTCTACACTAAACTGATCCATACAAAGTAAAGTATTTAGCATTTACTAATTCTACATCCTGAACTGAATTAAAATTTTATGTTCAGAGCCATTCATATCACAAGAATACCATAATTCCCAGGAAGTCATGGCAATTCACAGATAATGAAGAAAAATGAATATGTTGAGAGCCATGGTTGCCATCAATCTGAAATGATATGTCAAGAAAAAGTTATAGCCGATAGCAAGAAGTATCTCAAAAGAGGTAACTAAAAACTGTAGCAAGATTATATTGAATCATTTGCTAGGTCTATTGCTAGGAAAGTTGCTATCTTGCTAAACAAAATTTCTCCCCAGAATTAATCTTACATATTTATAAGTCTACTATTCGTTCACGTATTCAATAATACTGTCACACCTGGTATGGTGATTCTGTTATGTATAAAAAGACTCTTAATAAAATCTGAAGAAGAATCAGCTATTTTATCGGTTCTAACTGGACGTCTCGGCTTCAGTCACTTTCCCATCACTTTAATGTAGTTTCTCTGTAACTTTTCTTTATTGTTCTGGTGATCTTTTCTCTGGTTCCTAGACTTTATGAATTTAAGCACGGTACTAGATTGGCAGCTAGGTCTCTTCATTTTACAGCTGAATATATCCCTAAGTTCTATGCTAAAATTTTCTTTCCGCGTACTACTCGCCTGTGCTTCTCTCTACTAGCCTCTTGTTTTCCAGTCAACTTTGTTCTACAAAATTTTAAATGAAATAAAATTATTTTCTAAGCGAAGCTTAGATGTAGCACAAGGCCGAAAGTACGGGGCACTGGATCGAACTAACTACTCAGTTATAATATTTTTATAGCAAGACAAGCTTGTTAGCCATTACACCAATTTAATTGCAATTTCTATTAACTGTCTTGTTCTCACTCTTTTTTCTTTTTCTTATTCTTTCACACTAAATAACCCATTGTGTCATTGTGACTTTAGTGCCTTACTTGGACTGAAATGATTAAAATATCATGTTTTTCTTTAATAACTAACAAATATTTTATAAAAAAATGAAAGCAAATGTACCTTTCCAAACAATTTCTTGTTTAAATTTTTTTTTTAGATAAAATGCATGAAGATTTATAGAACAGTGTGTTGTTTATTTAAAAGAAAATCTTTTTGTAAAATGAAAAATATCTTTTTTCGTCCCCTTGATCAACGTTGAGAAATGTATAAATATTGCTAATTTCCGATAACTAAACAGGGATCGATCCGTCATCGTAGTGATAATATGAACAGCACCCCACTTCAAAAATATAAAGCAACATATTTTTATTCTGACAAGTTCTGTAAAAATGGTAATCTACAAAATATATTTTCCCCAAAAGTATCGACGAATAAAAGTTATCAGATTTATCGACTTCTAATTTTCGCACATACGCTCATAACAATATTATTGGGCGTGTATAATGATAATATACACGCTAAAAGGTCTGCCTCCTTCTACCGAGCGTCCATAGCTCAGAGGTAGAATCGCTGACTGACGCCAGTTCGGTCGAGTTTCAATCCTGGGTTAAAAGCAATCGGAGTCTAACCGTAGTGATGAGCTGTGATACAGCGAAACAGATAAGTCTGCGGATGACTATATATATATATATATATATATATATATAAAGAAAGAGAGAAAGAAGAGAGAGATTTATGTGTTTGTGTGTTTCTCTTCGTTTATTTCAATATACGCAATTTGATAAAGATTTATGCAGTTTAGTCCGATCTATCTATCTATCTATCTATCTATCTATCTATCTATCTTAGGTCTTTAATTCCTATCTATCTATCTATCTATCTATCTATCTATCTAGGTCTTTAAGTCTCATCTATCTATCTATCTATCTATCTATCTATCTATCTATCTATCTATCTATCACCACGAAATGTACTGTAAACTTTTATTCTCAATAATTAATCCTTTAACATTTTCCACCTTAAGCCCTATTTTGTTTTTCGAATTTCCTTTACCTCCTGATTCGTATCTGTCATCTCAGTCTATGACTGTCTGTCTGTTTGTCTGTCTTCTTCTCTCTCTCTCTCTCTCTATATATATATATATATATATATATATATCTGTATTTTTTCTTTCGCTTTACAAGATTCGGTAGAACTTCCTGTATGACCGATGTAGCCTCTTGAACTCCAACCTCTGACTCAAGCACCTGTGTTACTGTGTCCGGGTCTCGTTTCTATAGCAAACAGCAGTGTCAACCAACAGCTGTTCATATTCAGCAGTGAACAGCCTCAGGTAAAGAAAGGGGGAATACCAAGAAAGAGGAGTAAAAATGGAGAAAGTACACACACACACACACACACACACACACACACACACACACACATATATATATATATATATGTATATATATATATGTGTGTGTGTGTGTGTGTGTGTGTGTGTGTGTGTGTGAGGCGAGAGAGAGAGAAAGTGAAGGAGAGAGGCAGACAAAGGCACAGAAAGAGTACGCATGTGTGAAGTTAAGGAAGAGCAGAAGAGAGAAAGTGCCATATACTAGTGAGAAGAGAAAGTGGAAGAGAGAGGGAGAGAAGTCTTGATAAGTGAAAGCCCCCTTCCCTGACAACAAGACTTCACCCTATCATCCTTGGAAACAGTTCGCAACTTGTTGCTAGACGGTATGGAATTTAGGTTAGTGTGTCAACCTGATCATCAACACACAATTACCAAGGCGGACACACATACAGACATGAAGCTGGGCGTCAGCAACGGAAGTGACTATTTACAGAAGATGATGTCATAGAAATAATAATAATAATAATAATAATAATAATAATAATAATAATAATAATGTAACTGTACAATAATATCCCGTTTATTGTGCATACGTTATTGCGCTGTTTTCCAAACATCAGTTGTCATAAATTTAGTGTTACAGGAAACTTCAGGTAACATAGATATGGTTCTACAGAAGGATGCTGAGCATATCCTGGACGAATATTGAAGTTTTAAGGAAAATTGAAACAGATACGGCAGTGAATGCTAGACAATATCATCAAAAATGAGGACAAAACTGGAAGCAGCGGAAATGTTGTTCTACAGAAGGATGCTACGGATATCGTGGACTGAGCATACAAGCAACGATGAGGTGTTGGAAAGAATGGCAACAAAAAAGGAAATTAATACTGAGCATCAGGAAGAGACAACTGAAGTTCCTGGGACACGCAATGAGGAAGAAGAGCTTGGAGAACCTGATACTGACTGGACAGATAGAAAGAAAAAGAGACAGAGGAAGGCAGTGGATAACATATTTGCAGGGCCTGATCAGGTGGATGACGGAACGGGGATTGCCAAGAGCAAACATACTAAGAGCCACAAGAGAGAGGGAGATGTGGAGAACCATGATCGCCTACGTCCTGAAGGGACAGTGCACGTAGAAGAAGAAGAAGAAGAAGAAGAAGAAGAAGAAGAAGAAGAAGAAGAAGAAGAAAATTGAAACAAAAGAAACCGTTATTACTCATGTCCCGAAGAGACGAGGTGCATAAAACAAGAATCTTTCATTACTTTTTCAATCCCACTTTTTTTTTCTCTTCGATATTTTCAATAAAGTGGGAACTCAACTACTAAAACTGAAAATAGACAAGTGTATTTTGAGGTCCATACACAGAGAGACCAAGATGGCCACGTGCCAAGGAAATATGAATTGGTTTAATGCATTATCAAATGGAGCATTTAAGAGAGTGCCAAAAGATATATATTGCTAAGAGATACAATGAATAAGAAGGTTTGAAGAGCTCTGATCATTCCCAACCTGAAGAGACATGGCGTAAAGAATATTAATCTTGAAATCACAAAATAAAAATCGTTCGGATGAGCTCTTTGTTATGGTATCTAGACTTTATGAAGGTGTCTATACCCTAGAAATCTATCATGAACTGTACAGCCTTATAAAGTTTATAGTTGGAATATATGCTGTTTGTTACTTTGAAATCAAAATGGATAATAAATAGACATAACAAACAACTATATATTGTCAATATGATCGAGGAAATAAAGCAGTAGTGAACTGAAATACAGAACAAAAATATTTTTATTTGTTTCAAAATTAGCGAGCTACCAGGGAAACAAAAAAAAAAAATCGCTGAAGCGACATAAATTTGATTAACTTCTCATCAAATGGAAGCTGGGAACTTGCTCTTGCAAAAAGGTTTTTCACATAATGAACTACAAGAAGTTCAAATGAATGGAACAACATTGGAAATTGCTGAATTTACCTACACATTCACAAAACGCGGAAAGGGTAGTTAAATTAACTACTGAAGCTTCACCAATTTTATATGAACAAGAAACAAAGCACAGGCACATTATCACTAAATCATTATGTCATCAAATAAAACTTTCATTTACTATAAAAAAATATACTGAAGAATTTAGCTATATGATATATTAAATCATACAGTGCAGTAGTTTTAGTTCAATTTTCAATAAACAATGCAACTTGAAAACATTTTGCCTTATAATGTGAGCCCAGTAGTCTTATGATTTTATGTAGACGTTTACCTATTTTTTGTTTTTATTAATTATGATCGAACAACTCTTATTCATTGAGTAACTTTTTTGAAATCTCAAACAATTATTTAGTTTTCATTTATATAATGCTGTAAAAAATGTATATTCTGCTTGTTGTGAGTGATGATGACAATTCCGGTTTGATTATATTTTCCATTCAATGTATCTAATACAGATATACCAAGTTTATTTGGATTTATTCTTGAAATATAAAAATTTTGAAGTCAGTTTGTAGGCAAAAACCTGCGGAAATGATATATTTCTGTTAATTTTTCTCACACAGTTTTCAAACATAAATGCTCAAATATTACTAAAAGTTATGAATATAATTTTTGATGTGACTCCACTTCACATCAAACCTCAGCTTTTACATTGAGTGCAATGATGATTTGTTTAAAAACTGAAAAATCAACCAGCGTTAGTGAACATTCCTACACTTATAGACCATTACTTAGATGACCACAGCATTAGCTGTTGCAAAGCTCGCGGGATCCGCAGTACATATTATAGCAAATGTTGCCATAAGAGTAGTAACACAGTTCCATATGTGTTGTTCAACGATTTGCTGCTATCAAGAGGGACTAAAGCAGGTGTGTCTTATATAATTTTAAAAAATGAGAAAGGTGTTGAAGAGTGGGAAAAATTCATCACTGATAAGGCCGCGTTAACGATTTGAACTGACTAGAGGCTGATAAGTGAGGGTTTGCCTAGAAACTGCGTCGTTTACTCGTGACTGGCTGCTTACAATGTTTCTTAATCTTTTGATAGAAAAATGATTTTTGCAATAATCATAAAAACATATTTCAATTAAAGAATTTTACTTTCGCGAAAAAGCACTATTTTATATTTCGACGTTAAAATCCGGCACATCACTGAAGCACCTGCTATGTATACATAATAATAATAATAATAATAATAATAATAATAATAATTTGATGAGGATCGCCACAACAAACATCCTCAATTAGCTTAGACCATGCTGTAACGATAAAAGATTTAGAGTAAGAAGAAGCTTATAAGTACCTATGTGAAAATGAAAGTTAAAGAATTCACCATAATAATGAAAGAAATAGTGCTTAAAGAGTACTAGAGAAGGCTACGACTGATATTAAAAACTGAATTACATTCTCAGAATAGAATTATGACCATTTCTAAACATAAGATGCATCATCCAAAGGCTGATATAGACCGTCTATACATAGCCCGTAAAGAAGATGGAAGAGGTCTTATTCAGCTAGACTTGTCATACAAGACACCAACTATTGGCTTACTAACATACATAGAAACAACAAAGGACTGGATGATACAATTAGTCAAACACCATGAAAACAAAAAGAAAAAATATTCAATAATGAAAGAAGTCATTAAATACAAACAAGATTTACATTTAGTAGAAAAGCAAGACAGAAGCCAAGAACTAACTATTGTAGCAAAAAATATGAAAAAGGAAGCCAAGGATAAAGCTCTTGAACAGATGAAACAATGCTGGCAAGGCAAACCTCTGCATGGCCAATATCCAGAACGTGCTAATAAATTATTTCTTTTGTGTTGCAGAGACCTTGAAGTGGACATTTATTTTTGTCCCTGCAGTTGCATTCTTTGTTGGTGGTTTTGTTTTGTAACTGCATTTATAATTTATAAGGCAGAGTTACATGAGCCAGATGGCCAAAACAAAATATATTTGGGCTCAACCAAAGACACCTTTAAGAGCAGGTGGTTCAACCACAGATCTACATTTAAAATAGAAAAATGAAAGAACACAAAATTGGCTAACCATGCCTGGAAATTGAAAGCAAAATATGAAAAACACCCAGACATAAAGTGGAGAATTGTAAAAACAGCCAAACCTTACAACGGTGGACAAATATGTAGAGTGTACCAAGAAGAAAAATTAGAAATTATGACATACCCAAATAAAAACGAACTGTTAAATGAAAGAACAGAAATTATGACTAAATGCGTCCACATTAAGAAATACCTCTTAGGTTCATACAACCATGGATGAAAACGTCATGATTCGTTTGAATTTAAACAATACCTGTTCATAAATTCTTTGCCACGTGAACGTTCAAATAAAACACCGTTAAAAGAGCGTTCTTAAAAAGAAAACCGGTAAAAGGTAAAATCAGTTATTAAAAATCGCCTGAAGACACCACTCATGGTAGAAACCAGGGTAGCAAAATAACATATTATTATTATTATTACTATTATTATTATTATTATTATTATTATTATTATTATTATTATTATTATTAAATATAATATATATATATATATATATATATATATATATATATATATAATAATATTAATAATAATAATAATAATATATAATATATAATAATAATAATATATATATTATGCTATCATTACGATTGAGCTCTCTGGAGAAGAAAATTTTAAAAACAGTTTCCACTTCAGAAATGAATTGAGTTCTTTCAGTAACTGGCGTGTGTATACACTGCTTATATACAACATGTTGGACTTTCCATTGCGTCGATGGCTTAGGGAGTAGCGACTCCGACTGATACCAACTCGTTCGAGTTTCGATCTCCTAACCAGAGGTTAGTAGATGTGTCTAGCACACTGATGAGCTGCGACACAGGCTTGTATGTGGACGACTAATATATATGTACATATATAGAAAGAGATTGTTTAGTTACTATGTTTTTGGTCATAATAAAATTAGACTAGTGTACATTTTTATTAAAAAGTGTTTAATACAATTGTAGGACTTTTAAATATATTTCATTTTAAACGAGTTATTACGCGACCTAGGTTAATACCATGTGGTGTCTTCAGGCGATCTAGTCATCAGGCAATGTTGAATCTTAGTTGTGAAAATTATTTATGTCTTCCCACATGCATAAATACCAAACGGATTTTTTCTTGTATTTAAATGTAAATAATTTTCACAACTAACATTGCCTGATAACGAGATAGAAATCTCGAAAATTCAAACATTGAAATTTCCGTGTAGCAATGTATTTTTAATTCATAATTTTATATATATATATATATATATATATATATATAAAGTCAATTTCTGATACTCCTGGTGAATAGATAGAATGATTCTTGGAGGATCCGTCTGCGAAACTCTAAAGTCGGAATGCTGTAACATCAATCAGCTAAGTGAGAAACCTTTTACTTATATTATTTACTTTCTCTCAATATATATATATATATATGTGTGTGTGTGTTTGTGTGTGTGTGTGTGTGTGTGTGCCTATTACGTTATATAATCCAAGCAGATATTTTGAGTTGAAAGAATTTGTGCTAGCACACACACACACGCACATACACACTATATATATATTGTTATGAATTAAATATAATTTATAATTTATAATATATAATTCATAATGATATGATTTTATATATATATATATATATATATATGTGTGTGTGTATGTGTGTGTGTGTGTGTGTGTGTGTGTGTGTGTGTGTGTGTGTGTGTGTGTGTGTGTGTATAAAATCAATTGCTGATACACCTGGTGAGTAGACAGAATGGTTCTCGGGGAGTCCGTAACATCGATCTGCTAGGTTACAAAACTGTTATTTATATGAATTCTCTCTCTCTATCTCTCTATCTCCCTCTCTCTATTTCTCTCTCAATATATATATATTTGCATGTGTGTTCATGTGTGTGTGTGTGTGTGTGTGTGTGTGTGTGTGTGTGTGTGTGTGTGTGTGTGTGTGTGTGTTCGTGCGTTGATCAAAGAAAGGTAGAACTTCATATAAATGTATCACAATACTTTAGTCCTCCAAAGAAGCAACAGAAGGAGGTAGAAACAATACTAAGTTTGTATCATGCTGTAACCGTCTCGGTGCACAAGTACGGGGCGCCACCAAACTAGACTATGTCAGGAGTTTTCACGAATTTATCGATCTTCAGAAGTATCTTGACAATCTTCCTTTGGATTGCAATCATTAGTTTGCAAAATACTGTCGTAGATCAAACCCATTCCCTGTGAGCATCTATTTCTCTAATTCCAATGATATGCAACTCTCTTCACCAGTCATTCATCAGATTTTACCCTGCTTACGAGATGCCGTCTCGTTAGACGCACAAGACGTCTGAGACTACGAAAAGGGATTTCCAGCGCTTTATTTTATAACATTGCATTCTTTTGATCAATAGTTTTCTTTTCTTTTTCCATTTTCTTGTCTATATATTTCAGTGATTCAGATTCTAATCAACAACATCGCTCGCCATTTACAGCCATTCTCTTATTTTAACGATAAATTTGTCCACCGAAAACTAATCAATCCTGTTTCAAAGTTAGCAAATAAAAAGAATGAAGGATGAAGAAGAAAAGGAAGATGAAAAAGAAGTTTTATACAGAAAATTTCAAACAATGGTAATATATTTTCATTTATTTATATGAAATTATTCGACGTAAATACAGCCTATTTTTCTACTTCACACAGGCGAGGTTTTTCGAGAGCATTTTCTATGACAATGATATGTAGCCTTGACTGCAGACGTCCAATTTTTGTGCAAATGTTGTCCCTGATTGCTGAATTGCCTGTGGTCTATTCGTGCATAAACATTCTTTAAGGGATCGCGAAAGAAAATAATTGGGTGAAGTCAGATCAGGAAAACATGATGGCCATACAATTTTTAGAATTTCTCGAAAGTTTGATTAAATCCCAAATAAAATTCAATGGTTTTGGTTCTTTGTTAAATTGTGAGTTTCCCCAGACATATTTTTTTTAATTTTAAAATTTCTGAAATAGATTATACAAAAAATATAATACGACTACGTGCTTCTCAAACATTGAATAAATTACATCCTTGAATATAATACTGCTGTCTTCAACTTTGTTGCTATATTCACTACGTTTCGGCTGTCGTACGTGCCGGCTATCTTCAGGATTTGTCTATATTTTCGAGATGAGGTATTGTAATTATTTATATTGTTTATATTGTTCGCGATGCTGTCCTCATCTTTTTTGCTATATTCACAACGTTTCAGCCGTTGTATGTCTTCAGGATCATGTGCTCTCTCCACGGATAACAGTCCGCGGACTAAATCACTACTTTACGTAGAAAGCCAACGTTTACTCCTAGAACTATGGTAATTTATGAAAGTACCAACCAACCGCTATCACCCAAAGAAAATTTGAAATTTTGAACTGAGCTCTTTATTTCGTTCACTGGGATGGATTGTTCTCGTTTCATATGTCATGTCACTTCCAGATGCTTCACTTATCTCCATTTAACTCCTCTATTTGAGCTTTTTGTTCACTTCTGTTTTAGCCGGGTATTGAACTCACAAATCTTTGGTTCTGAATCCAACCAACACTTGGCCATGTGTCATTGAGGACACGAAAAAGAAGAAGAAGGAGAAGAAGAAGAAGGTTCTGTTGATATGCCTGATATTGATAATAGCGACTTGAGCATTAACAATTTCGCAAAAGCTTCTTTTTTTTATTATTCAACAAGATCGTCTCAATTATTGAAGTGAATTGAATCCCCACCATTTCACATAGCATATATTCTAAGCTAAGCTTCATAAATTCTTTTTGCAAGAAGTAGATATTTACATCACTGCAGCAGAAACCACTAAGCGGTGATCCAAGACTACGTAGCAATCAAGATTACAGACACTGATATTGTAGGTAGGTAGGTATACCCTCTTCATTTAGAAAGTTGATTTCTTAAACTCTGCTTAGATATGGCACATGGCCAAAAATATTGGTTACCTTGTGAGGATCGAAAGAGAGCAAAAATTATGTTACTCACCTTGTTTGTCTTTGTTTAATACTCATCTATACGTCGCAAATGTCGAAACTTTCAAAACTTTTCTTTGGGTGATAGCGGTTGGTTGGTACTGTCACAAATTACTATAGTTCTAGGAGTAGACGTAGGCTTGCTACGTAAAGTAGTGATTTAGTCCGCGGACTGTTATCCGTTGAGAGAGCTCATGACCATCTCCCATCAGGAACTGCATCTTCTTTGAGAAAGTGTTGGGTTTAATGCTCTGCGCCTGAGGCGTTCCGGAAATGAGAAAATCCCGAAGAAGCGTGAGAATTTTTGACGCAACTGCCGATAAACTCTTTAAAGTCAAACTTACTTGGAATATTATAACACGTTTCATGATATTATGTCGTATTATTGTTATGGTGAAACACACCTATTCTATAGTGAATAGATTCTCTCACCTAATTTAAGTAGGAGTAGTAAGAGGAACGGGGGTCAGTCTATGTTAGACGATAGTGCCCGACAGTTATTCGAATACGAAAGTAGTCAGCGTCCTGGCAATATTACACTGCGTAATACATATTATATCAAGTTCTTAAGGTTTTGTACGTCGAACCTATTAGGACCGACTTTAGCACAAATATTAGCCTCCACTGCGAAAATAACTCCACAAAAATTATTTCTTGTATTAAGTCTACTTTCCTTTCGATTAAATCAGGCATGGACAAACTACGGTCCTCTGACCGCATGCAGCCTGCCAAAGGAATTCACGTGTTCCGCTAAATTTTAGCAAATTTGAAAAAAAAAATTTTTTTAAAATTAAATTACCTTATATGTCTTTGAAATATTAATTAATAAAAATTGTTTTTTTAACAGAGTAGGCATTAAAAATCTCCTAAGCCGACAAAGCATAGAGATGAACACAATATGGGAACCATTAATACGGAATGCCAAAGAAAATCATCAGTGTCAAAATTACAATATGAGCTCTGGTAAAAAATACTAGAAAAAAAACCATTAACATCAAAAAGTTGCAATATGAACTCTGGTAAAAAGGGTTACTGGACATTAGGTTATAAGTCCCAAAAATTCAATTGTTCTTGATCTTAAGTGGATATAGACGTTGGTTTGTTCCTGTGAGATGATCCAGAGTTGTGTCTTCAATACCAGGCTACAGCAGTGGTGAACAAGTAACTAACAGGTTAGAGGGAGATTACTCATGACTTCCAATTGACGTATTAATCCGCAAGGAATGAGGATCATATACCCCAGTGATTGCAATAAACCGTTCGGTTCAAAATTCCTAACATCTGAAGAAGGCCGAAGTGTACAACGGCCAAAACGTCATAAAAATGGCAACAAAGATGAGAACAATAGTCCGAATAATGTAAATACAACGTTTCTTTGTTTTTCAAATAAATATTTGTATGCTTTATAATATTAATAAAAATAAATGTTTTTTTCCTTAAAATGAGGATATTTCGTCTTTCAAATGTAAAATTTATGTAAAGATCCTACTTAAAAATACTTACTATTATAAATTGCTTTTCCTTAAAGTTTAAGCCGGGCTACTTTGTTTTTCAAATAAATACGTTTCAAATGAATCTTCTACAGTTTTTTATCGATTTTCTGCGCTATTGTAAGAACTGTAACCTTGAAACTTCTGAATATCGTTTCTCATGTTTTTGTCTATGAGTGTATCAAATTTGATTAAAAATCGGACCACTCCTTCTATTACCAAATTTTTTCGATTATTGATTTTCGATATTTATCGGGGGTATTTCGACACAAAACCTAGCTAAGAACACTCGCAGACGCTTATAGTACAACTGTGTAAATTTTCAAGAAAATCGGTTCAGCCGTTTCAGAGTCTATAGGTAACGGACACCCACATACACAGACACACACACATACACACACAGATAATGTTCCATTTATAAATAAGTTTAGATTAAGCAATAAAAAATACTTATATTTTTCTTTAAAAGCCTTTGATTTTGTCTATTTTGAATATTAATTATTTTGTTTAATATGCTATGTGGCATTATAAAATTGTAAGTGTTTGAATGTGGCCCTTGCACTGAAGATTTTACCCACTCATGGTTTAACCACTTCTTACTGTTCTTAATGAATCTTTTATTGATTTAACTTCAGAATTGTGTATTTATCATTATGTAAGAAGAGTACACTTGTTTGGTTCGATTTTTGCAACTAAACCGCAACACTATGTGCGTCTATTCGGCTCTTTAATAAGAGAAAGGACCTTAAACAAATGCTATTCTGTAACAAACAAATATTTTAAAGAATGTGTGGTCGTGAGCAAGAGATTCGAATGTCGAGTTGGAAGATGCCAAAATCAAACAAAGACAAAAAATTTATCAATCCAGGGTATCGTTATAACAGACGACTTTCTTTTTTGCCACACTTCTTTTTATTTTGATTCTTTTTCTCTGTCTTCCTTTTCGCGCCTTTTTTTTTCTTTCTATCTGATTTGAATATTTTACTCTTTCTTCTTCTTCTTCTTCTTCTTCTTCTTCTTCTTCTTCTTCTTCTTCTTCTTTCATTTTCCGTCCTTAATTTTGTTCAGTACTTGACTTCTTGCGTTTCCCTCTTTTTCATATTTGCAATTCCTTTCTTTTTTGTGTCTTTTTAGCGTTCATGTAATTCTTTTTAACTTATTTTTCTTTTGTTTTTTTCTACTCTTCATATTACTGCCAACTCTGTTTTCTGTTTTTCTTTTTTCTTCTTCCTCGATACATTTTATTGTTTTGTCTGTTTTTTTCTTTCTTTATTTTTCTCCTTCTTTTCACTTCATCATATTGGCATGCATTTTCGTTCTTACTTATTCTCTTCATATTATTGTGTTGTTTGTTTTCTTTCATTCTTTTTTTTTTTCGCCTCTTGTTTTCATCTTCTTGTCTGTTTTCTTTCTTTCTTTCTTCTTCTTGTTCTTCTCTTCATGTAATTATCTTGAATGTTTCCGTTCTTTCTTATTCTTCCTCTCTTCATATTATTGACCTCCCTGTTTTTTCTTCTTTTCTTCATATTAATATCGTGTCTGTTTTCTTTCTTTCTTTTTCTTCTTATTCATCTTATTGTTTTATCTGTTTTTTTTTTTAATTTTTTCTCTTCCTCATACCATTATTTTGTCTGTTTTCGTTCTTCTCCTCTCCATTTTTCTTCTCTTCATTTATTCCTTCGTTCTCTTCAATTTTCTTTCTTTTTCATTTCTTTTTTCATTTTCTATCCTCCTTTTTTTATTATTTTCCTTCCTTCCTCCTCCTTCTTTTCTCTCTTTCATTCTCCTTTTTCTTTTATTATTTATCCGTTTTTTATTTCACTCTTACTTTTCTTTCTTTCTTTCTTTCTTTCTTTCTTTCTTTCTTTCTTTCTTCATCTTCACCATTTCCTATTTACCGCGTTTGTCGAAAAGAAATATTATAGCTCCTGAATTAAGTAGTCCAAGACTTAAAGCCATGAAATTCTCCATTTCTGTCGATCAGCTGTAAGTAATGGCACCCAGCTGCAATGTTATTTAGATGTCCCGGCTGTTTCTACCTGATAAAAACAACCCAATGGAAAGAGAACGTATATCGGTTGTAAAAGGGGACAGCAGTGGGCGAAATAAAAACAGAAGGCAAGGGGCGACTACGAAGAATGAGTATTCATGTCTCTGAATCCGAGGAAATTCATGGTCGCCTTCATCGAGATAATGTAATAGTCCAGCCTTTGTCTTTTATACACAAGGGGACCATAACAAAGAAATAACTCATTATCTCAAATAGAATAGATATGATGAGTAACCGATAAATATATGTTTACATTGTTTTATATTATAATAAATTCGTGAAAATATTATGGGTGTGTTTTATTATCTGAGTAGGAGGCAAAACCAGTAGTTATATCTTATCACACAAATTCTCTCCAAACAAAGTTTCGTGATTTTTTTAAAAATATTACAATTCAAATGCAGTAGATATAGACTCGGAACGAGAAATCGGAGAGCCGAGTTGAATTTGTTGAGTTCTCTTACGCGCAAATACCATTGGGAAGAGTATTAAACTGTCTTTTCTCCCTCCAGTTATGGGTTAAATAGCAGAACAGATTGGGTTCTGTAGCTTTGCTTGGCAACCAGTCTACCACAGAAAATAATGGCAACCTACTACGAGAAAATCTTCTGCCCAGTCAGTCATGTTTCTTTCGAGACATGATCGCCGAAGTGTGTATCACGTATGGCACTTAACTAACTGATCGGGATAAAACTATTGAATAGCAAGACAGATGGGGTTCTGTAGTTTTGGCTGGCAACCAGTCTACCACATAAATTAACCTACTACGTGAAAATCTTCTGCCAGTTAGTCATGTCTCTTTTGAGACATGATCACCCAAGCTTGTATCACGTTTGGCACTTAACTGACTGACTAGTTAAACATCCATCGGAAAATTTTTTAACTCTATAGAATGTCTGTATAAACAACATTTTCTAAAGTACGTGTTATCATTATAATAAGTGTTATGGGACCTACCCTTTCTATTATTGTGAATAACGGGAGCATATTCCTCTCGGGTTGGAGTTGAGTTGGGTTGAGTCACCCCGGTCTAATACCTGGCAGTCAGACTAACGTGTAACACTCTAGTCTTTGTTTTCCGTTTAATACCTGTTAATGTTTCACTAACACTCGAGTTCGAGTTTTATTCCGGACCTATTCTGGGTCCTCAACACCAAGTCCACTTGTATTTTCTACTCTGGACACTACACCGAGCTGACCATAGGAGGAACCTAAGAAAAACGTTTATTTAAGTATCTCCACAGAACACACGATACCCAAGGTTTAAAGTGAATTTGTAAAAATTAAATATATTTCTTGAAACTTTTAATTTAGTTTTCATTTCAGGTTAATAGATTAAATTTAATATTTTCAATAAGAAATAATTTACTGTATTTTAAAACTAATTTTAATTGCCCGAATGAACTTTTTGTTGCTATTTTTGCTATAATAACGGATTTCAGCGCCATTTTAACCATCATACATCGCAATATGTCTTTATAAAAGAAAATCTCCCAAAAATAAAATATTATTTTCTGAAACTTTATTTGAGGAATAGAAGCTTGAAGTTTAATTAGTCCGATTTGAAGCAAATATTACTTCAAATTTAAAACATCGCAGAAATTCATTTTAACACAGTGTTAATTGTTTACTTAATGTGTTAACATGTTGAAAACTTGGATGGCAGATGGATGTTTACCTAATGTTTTTCTACGGTGGATATATCTGTAAAAAATAATTGAAGAATATAACGTAAACGCACTTTCTATATCATTTTTAAGTAATTAGTAATCCTAAATACCAAGAAAAATATTATTTGAAATCATGTTTTATTGAATTTTAGATAATTTGGCTTTAAATTTACTATAGTTGTCAATCTTATTTTCTGATAATGTCATGCATAGTTGCACGAAATTGAAAAAATAAAAAATGTTTTAAAATGTTGGAGGGGAACCTTAAATTTTAATAACATTTTTAACTTATGAATATTAAATATAGTTTTTACTTAATAACAACACTACCTAACCGTTAAATCATTAAAACAGAAATAAAAAAAACAATTAAAACTTTAGAAATTATTATAATTAAAATTTTTAAAAATGAAAATAATTCTGGGAAAAATTTATTATACATTGATTTTTAAAAAAAGAATTATTATACATTGATTTTTTTCTGAAGATAATACTTTCCTTAATATATCTTATTTATAAATAATTAAAATCTTTTCGAATTGAATAATGTCATAGTCTTATTGCATTTTTTATATTTTCGGAGATATAAAAACTGATGCTTTAGATTTTCAAAGGAGTTCTACTTTTAACTTTTAACTTTTAACTTATACAAACACTAGCAGTATAGCCCGGCATAGCTCGAGTGTAATGAAAGCTTTAAAACTGATCCAAGGTCCAGGAGCTCGGGCTAAAATAGCAATAGTTATTTCCAGTTAAAGCAAAACCGTAGACTGAAAGAAAAATGAATGGATGTAAGTCAAATTTTGATTTCCGGCTATCGATATCAGATAAGTCTTTTTCGTCGTAAACTGAATTTTGAAGGCTAAATAAGTCCTCTGAGTAAATGGTATCATGGCTGAGACTAGAACTACAATTATATATATTTAGAGCCAAACCCGAAGCAAAAACTAAAATAAAAAGGTTAAAAAATACAGACATATAGACAGATAAACAGACACACACACAAACATTTTGCCTTTTATAAATATACATATTATCGATTTCTGCACTACTGTAAGAACTGTAACCTTGAAACTTCTGAATATCGTTTCTTATGTCTTTGTCTATGAGTGTATCAAATTTGATTAAAATCAGACCACTCCTTCTATAACACGATTTTTTTCGATTATCGATTTTCGATATTTATCGGGGGTACTTCGACACAAATACTAACTAAGAACTCTCGCAGACGCTTACAGCACAACTGTGTAAATTTTCAAGAAAATCCGGTTCAGCCGTTTCGGAGTCTATAGGTAACGGACACACACACACACACACACACACACACACACACACAGAGACAAAGTTCCATTTATAAATAAGTTTAGATTAAAGCAGAACTGCAAACATTTAGTAATGTATTTGACAAAATGTACAAAATAAAAAAAAAGAATACAAATAATAATGTTTCTCAAAGTTTTTCTCTTTCTTGTTCAGAGTTCATTGCCTGGACAGGGCTAAATATCTTTACTCAGTTTTTTTTTTTTTTTCTCTCTAGGATTTTTTTTTCCAGCTTTTTTATATATCTCTTTTTCCTTATTTTAGCACACGTGCATCCAAAGATCTTATTCCCTTATTTCTTTTTCTTCTCTTTTCTTTTTTTTTTTTTTTTTTGTCTTTTAGCAAACAGCAATATTTTTAGTCAAACGGAGATTTAGACAAATGTCTCTTTCCTTTCGGAACGAGAAACCGGGGAGCCGAGTTCGAATTCCAGTTGAATCCATCGTATTCACTTACGCGCAAATACCCTTGGGAAAGGTATTAATCCGTCTTCTTCTTTCCAGTTATGGGTTAAATAGCAGGACAGATTGGGTTCCATAGCCTTGGCCGGCAACCAGTCTACCGCAGAAAGCAATGGCAAACTACTATGGGATAATCTTCTGCCCAGTCAGTTATGTCTCTTTCGAGACATGATCGCCCAAGCGTGTGTCACGTATGGCACTTAACTGACTGACTTTTTCCTTTCTTCCGTTTAATACTTATCTTTTAAAGGCATTTCAATTCGAAGAGGGTAGTACTAAAGAATGAGCGATACTTAGGGGCGACATGCTTTTCTCCCGCCGCTAATTTCTTGTTTTACGAGGAGATATCATTTGCATCGGAACTATGAACATTTCGTCCCTTCCTCCGGCGAATCTCAGATTATAACTGATTATTAATTTTAATAATCGCTCAAACGTGGGTCCCCTTTTTGGTGCGCAAGGCAACCTTAACCAATCAGCAAGTGTGGGGCTCTGCGGGCACGATTCTGTCATCTCCTTTTCCGGTCGACGTCCACACACACACACTAACGGAACTGATTACGCGATAATTGCTATATGGGAGTGGGGTTGTTGCGCTTTCTTTCTTGACCTAATGTTTGTATGGAGAGACATGATAACTATCACCGATCTTTTAACGATTGTTTTACGAAAATATCTGCTTGCGATTTTCACTTTCAAGTCCGAGGGTTCGAAGAGCAGGTGGGGGTGTTTCTCTTTACGATACCTCGTCACAAAGGCTATAGAACCGTTCTATCCTGCTGGCTGGAGAAAAGAGAAGTATTTATTCCTTTCATGTAATTCGAACTTGGCTCTCCGATTCCTCAATCCGAGCCGCTATCCAGTACTCCACCGTGCCTCCAAGTTATGGACCCTCCACCCCACAAAAAAACTGTGGTCAAAACATGAAAATATAAAAACACATTGCAAAAAGGCCTATCACGTTGAATACACCGGTTCTCGCTCGATCACCGAAGTTAAGCAACATTGGGCCTGGTTAGTACTTAAATGGGTGACCGCTTGGAAATACCAGGCGCTGTGGTGCAGTGGATATCGGCTTGGAAAGAGAAGTCGGTGAGCCGAGTTCGAATTCCAGTTGGGTAACCTGCATTCACTTCAGCACTGGTACCCTTGGGAAAGGTATTAATCCGTCATTTCCCTCCAGTTATGGGTTAAATAATAGGATGGGGCCCTGGAGGCAACCCATCTGGTGTTGGTGTTCGTGTTGGTATCACAATAAAAAAAATAACACCCTTGGTAGCCCTGGCGAAGCATCAAGTATTTAACTATTTGACAAGATTATGAATTTCGCTACAAAAACTGTGCCAGGGTTCCAAATGCACAGGGAATACTGGATGGGTGTAGTGAGTTCTATCTCGGCCAATGGCTGCAAGACAACGACGATGTCTCTCTCTACGTTACCTCGTCACAAAGGCTATAGAACCGTTCTATCCTGCTGGCTGGAGAAAAGAGATGTATTTATTCCTTTCACGTAATTCGAACTTGGCTCTCCGATTCCTCAATCCGGGTCGCTATCCACCGTGCCTTCAAGTTATGAACACCCACCAACACAAAAAAAAACTGTGGTTAAAATATAAAAACACATTGCAAAAAGATTACCAGTAATTCTTCTTCACAGAGAAAAACATTACCAGTAACACATTTTCCCAAGAAAATAAAATTTCGGCATTAAGTGACACATAAGGTGTTGATGTGCCGTTATACAAAGAACCGGAATAAAACCATTTCAGACATGACTTCCACATGAAGTCAAGTATAACGAGTGGATTCTTATTACCTTTAAGAATAAAACGCTTGACATCCTTTGTTTGATCCTGCAAATGACCTGTAAAGACAAGTTGAGCGTGACCAATGAAAATTAACAATGTAAATTGTGGTTGAATGAACATTGTGAGATACTCGATATTTTTGTTCTGTTTCGCAATTTCCAGGGTTCTTGAGCGGCTACTTCACTATGCACTGCTAAGATGAATGTAGAATGCGAACCAAATTAACTGATATACGCATGCATAAATAGTTTCGTTTGTGAAGCCATCGACACGTGTATTATTCCGACATTCAAATAAGATCGTCAGTTAGTCTCTATTTTCATCTGTATGTTTAAGGCAGTAATTTATTTTAATCATTTCACCCCAAGCAAGGAAGGAAATCTACTAGTGCGCAGGGTGTTACAGTGAAAGAAAAGACTGGGTACAGGCAATATTTAGGAAAGCTTAAAAGATGAACGGAATTCAAAAAGATAGAAGATGGCAACTGACATTGCTTTTAAATTTTTGGAGATTGTAGCTATCAGAGAAGTAAGTTAACAAAAGGAAGTTCGAGAAAAGTAACTGTTGGAAGAGGAGTGGAGGTTACATTTAATTATTTAAACGGTAAAATAGTGGGACCTAAATGCCAATCTAGTAGCACGTCTAAATTCATGTGGTCGGGGTACCAGGGAAAAGTGATTGTCAGATCAGTTGTCATGAAAATATTTGTAGAAAAGACAGAGAGAATCGACATCAAATATTTAGAATTAAACTTTCTCTGTCAAATATAGTTTGTATTCATTGTTACCTAAGCACTACGATTTTATTGTAGGGAGATTCCACTGCTGAAGATCACAAAGGAAGTCATTAATGCAACAGGCAATATCAATTCAATGACAGTTGTTGGTTAATGAATTAAACATACTTGAGCTATTCACTGGGACATATTAAATCGGAAAACTGTATTAGGTCGAGTTAGGAGTAAGTCCCGTTTCTGGAAAGATGACGAATGCATCATCTTAACCGGCTAATCATACGTGGCAGCCAAGACAAAATGTGCAGTAGATTATCATAGGACAATTTTCAACGCAAAGGGCAGGGAATTGACAAGGAAAAACCTCTATTGATAGTATGGCTATTGAACAGGTGTAGAGGCTCATCCCTTGTTCCCTGTTTAGGATGTGGTTTCCGGTTTTCTTTTTTTCAATCTTCTCACTTTTTTTTTTCAATTGGAGTAGATAGACTAAACTATCGCTCGGTTCACACTCCACCCTCGTCTATTGAACAGGTGTAGAGGCTCATCCCTTGTTCCCTGTTTAGGATGTGGTTGCCGGTTTTCTCTTTTCCAATCTTTTCACTCTTACGTAGCCCCCGGCACATCAGTGGCGTTACCGCCTTGATCTGGGTGATATGATTAAAAAAAAAATGGCTCTTTTGAATATAGTCAACAGACGCAATGCGTTTTGCATTCTAATAAAACTGATTCCAGCAACTTCCCCACAGATTAAACGGCGTTTGCTTTCTTTAGGGCGGGTGAGAAGGGATGTTTTCACTACATCGATTCTAACTTTGTCTTCGGATCAAAGTCATGAATCTGGTAATCATCCTGAGTTTTAAAAAATGTTCAAAGACACCAGATGGATCTGCTTCAAACAATGTCAGTGTTTTCCGTGATGTGATCAGCCTGGTGCGCTTTTGATCAGGTCTCAGAAGAAGTAGCACTCCCCAAGTAGCATTTTTTACCATGCCAAGTTTCTTTAGGATTGACTATTAGATTTACAGTCAGTCTCCTGTCATCCATCACCATGCGATGAACACGGTCAATGTTTTGCTTGGTGGTGATAACTGAAGAAAGTCCAGACCTTAGATCATTTACACGACATTATCTTCCCCTTCATAAATTCAGCTGAACACTTTTGCGTGTCACCCACTAATGTAGTAACCCATGCCGCATGAATGTCATAGGAGGGGAAAATCTTTTTCTGCAGATACTTTATAACACCACAATGCCAAATTTTGTCCATTTTCAAAAGAACTCGCTGCTATGTGCTTTTGAAGTCTTAAACAGTTAAATGTCAGCGTACATAGAAAGAAATAATACTGTTATTAATAAGAAAAGTTTAAATTAATGCATGTAAAGTTCACCGATCTAGCATCACTACTTCATGAAAACGATTATGATATTTTTAGCCCCCCCCCCCCCATATATATATATATATATATATATATATATATATATATATATATATATAACGCAGAATATTGGGTATTTTTGTCAGGTAAATTTCAATAGAGACAAACTCAAAAGAACTCAAAGTTAATTTTTTTATTAAATTTAACCGAGTAATATATATCGCGATGAGTATCCAATATATATATATATATATATATATATATATATATATATATATATATTCGATACTCATCGCGATTTATCATTATTTATATATATGTATAATATTAATATAATTATAATTATAATGCACGTATGAACACTGTCCTGGAAGTAAAGAATGGCTAAGAATCAACAATAAACTTTAATAAGTAAGTAATAACAAACAATTACATGAGGCACGATTTCCTAAAAACATTATTATGCGTTCATAATATATATATTATATATTCATATTATATATATATATATATATATATATATATAATTATTCATATTATATATATATATATTCATATTATATATATATAATATAATTCATATATATATTCATATATATATGAATTATTATATATATATATATTCAAAAGTTCATATTATATATATATATATATATATATATATATATATATATATATATTATATATATTCATATCATATATATATATATTTAAAAGTTCTACAATATAATTGTGTTTAATACAAATGTGTACTAGTCTGATTTTATTACGACCAAAAAGTATTTAAACAATCAATCATTATATATATATATATATATATATATATATATATATATATATATATATATATATATATATGTTTAGCGTAATTATTTTGATATTAACACTATTAGAGTATTGTTTTGGAATTATTCACACGGGAAGAGTGAATAAAGAAAATTGGGAAAAAATTTGTTAAGGCCGAGCGAAGTCTGACATCTTTCTTTTCTATATACAATTTTTTAATCAAAAAAAATTTTATGTAACTATTTCGACTATTCCCACCTCCATTTTGCGGCTTTTTCTTTCTGTCTTCCAATCTGACACACATTTTCCTTCCTTTTTTGCCTTTTCCTCTTCTCCTCTTTCTTTCTTTCTTTCTTTCTTTCTTTTTCCTTTTTTTTCCTTTTAGCTACCTTTTTCTTCCATATTCTTTACTCATACACACACTCAAAAAATGATTGTATGTTACCCTAATGATTATGATCATCGATGATGTGGGTGTCTGTTTCACTCGTTGAAATGGCCATACAATCTTGAAAAATTAAAAGTTATATATATATATATATATATATATGATTTATTTTCATTTGAGAACATAAATTATGTACAAATTGTCCAAACGTTTTGTTTATCCGAGTGCTTTCGGCTGTACTTTTAACCATTTTCGAGGATGAATATTATTTTATGTGTAACAGAATGTATGTGGTGTTATGTATGATGTAGAGTTGTTGTATGTGTTATGTAACGAAAACTATAAGCATATTGTTAGCGTGTTTTTAGTTAATATTACTGAGTGTTGGGTTTTCGTTTTTATTAATACGACCTCCATTATTTTTAATCTTTTTTGCATGTGGATGATGCTATGATATTTGTGTAGACAACGAGTATTTTTTGGATAGGGTTTGGTAGGCCTCCGTGTGTGTTTAAATGACATCGAATTGGGTTCCGTTGAGTGAGATTCTACAAAAGAAAAAAATTCATAGGATCACATGAAAAATTATATAAAAAACTTAACCATCACATCTTATCTGTCATTTTCAATGAAACCTGCATAAAAGAAAGATTGTTGCCCAAATATAGCATATATATATATATATATATATATATATATATGACTGCCACTGATGTGCAAACGATTACAGTGAAATAAAAATAAATCTGCAGTGGATAAGAGATAGATGGGATTCAAGCAGATGGAAGATGGCAATCGGTGTTGCATTTAAACATTTGATGATTGCAGCTATAAAGGGAGCAAGGAAATGGAAGGGATTTCCAAAAACGTGAAGTGTGAATAAAGAAACTGATAGAATGGAAGACACGTTAAATTTCACTATTTTGACGGTAAAAGTTTGGGAACTTGATGCTAATCTTGTAGCACACGTAAATACATGTGGTCGGGAAAGCAGGCAAAAACTTGTCTGAGTTTTGGCCATGAAAATATTTGTAGAAAAGACAGAGGAAAGCCACATTACGTCGGTAAGAAAGTGACGGAAATCGGACTGCCAAGTCAGGATCGATTATCATGCAAATTCTCCTTCGGATTTTATCGAAAACCTCAAAAAAAAAAAAATAGCTGAAGCACTCGACCAGGTTTGCCAAAAATAATCAATGCATGGAAAATTTACAAATGTGCATAATGGATTTTGTCGAGAAAAACTTTCTGGCCCTACACAGTGACCCAAACTTCTTAGCAATAGATGCAGCTATGGATTCGATGTAGTCATTCTTTTTTTTAGATCCTTTAAGAGAATGAGGTTAAGGTGGAGAACTGTGTTGCTCTCCAGGAGACAAGCCTCATCCATTCTAATGGAAAGCAGAAATGATTCTCTCTGCTAGTTAAAGGAGTGCAGCTTCGTTCAGGAGGCATTAAAATTTAATAGCCATTTCCTACCCCCATTCAATCACAGATTCAACTTCCTTTTGAAGTGCAGCAGCCTGATTTGGTTTTTTCAACATTGGCTGATTTCTTATTGAGACAGGAGTAAATTGTGGTATCATCTGCATAGATATATACTTGGGAACTGATTACACCAGGAAAATTATTAATGAAGATCAGAAAAAGCGTAGGACCTAGGATAGGAGCATTGAGAGTTGCCTGTGCTTTTATGAAAGAATCTGGAAGCTTACCCGTTCAAAACAATCTTCGGTTCACGATTTGATTGGAACGACTGGATTAAATCAAACAATCGTCAAGAAACACCGTAGCTTGCACAGAAGGCCTACATGCCAAATCCTGTCAAATTTTTGTGAGATATCAAGAACAGCAGCTCAAGCTCACCGTTCTTATCTACCGTCTGGTATATATATTCAGTGTTGGTTATTAGTACATCACCAGTTGACCTAGCGAAGAGTAAGACCTATTGTTGGTCAGAGAGAAGTTTGTGAGATGTGAAATGCATTGATAATATTCCCGAATAGCATGTCAAAAAGAAGTATGATATACGGCGATATTTAAAAAGGTCAGAGGGCACCCTAGAGTTCTTGAAAAAGATAGACTGTGGAGGAGGGCTGTCAACAAGTATGAAGCGGAAAGGCAATAATTATAGACTTTAGAGAGGATTCGAGCCAGCACAGGGGCATATTTCTTTAAAACGAAGACTGGAATTCTATCACCTCCGTTTGACTTACGGGAATCAAGCTAAGAAATTATTTTAGACCAGATATGGGGTTATATATATTACGCAGTTGAGCCTCAGTTAGAGGCGGGAAATTGGGAGTGGGTACTCCAGACAAGTCAAGTGCGGAGTTTGACGAGAATTTGTGAACAAAACGCTCGATTTTGTCTGCTGTATATGTGAGGACTTCAAATTTAATGAACAGAGAAGGGATCGAGCATTTTCTGTAGTTCAGTACGCTTTTGCAGAGCCGTCAGTAATCTTTGTAGCCAAACTTGAGAGATGCTATACGCTTCTTCATTATATCCGCAAACAACAGCTTAACATCATCTAGGACACGCTTACATTCATTATTAGCAGAGAGAAAGGAGCGCGTATTACGATCAGATGTGTCACTCAGGTAAAGCCGGAAGAAGTTATTTCTATGGGCGACGGCAGGCAAGCAAGCCGGAGAAAACCAAGGAGATCAACGAAGTCAAAATTGCATAGCTGGTATGAAAGCATCAATGCCGGCTTTCACCCAGGGGGATACTCCAGAGGCGCATTTTTGAACAGGGATACTAAAACTTTGTTTCAGGAGACTTTGTTTGTTCCAGTCCGATCCTTGACAGCAGTAAGATAATCTGCTGGTAGACGTTTCCTGGACGGAGAGGGATTAGAAAAAGAAAATGTGTGTGTGTGTGTGTGTGTGTGTGTGTGTGTTTTGTGTGTGTGTGTGTGTGTGTGTGTGTGTGTGTGTGTGTGTGTGTGTGTGTGTGTGTGTGTGTGTGTGTGTGTGTGTGTGTGTGTGTGTGTGTGTGTGTGTGTGTGTGTGTGTGTGTGTGTGTGTGTGTGTGTGTGTTTTGTGGTGTGTGTGTGTGTGTGTGTGTGTGTGTGTGTGTGTGTGTGTGTGTGTGTGTGTGTGTGTGTGTGTGTGTGTGTGTGTGTGTGTGTGTGTGTGTGTGTGTGTGTGTGTGTGTGTGAGTTAGAGTTTTGTTTAACGGCATATCAACCTCTGTGTGTTATTTAATGCCAAAAAGGTAGTGTTTTTTAATGTTCAGTTATAGTAATTAGATTGATTTAGTCAGATTTTGGTGAAATATACTTTTTATTTTAGAAACTGAAAATCTCTTCTAATTCTGTATTCAAAAACGTATTACTGGTAATAATTTTTTTTCCTTCAAAAATGCGTCATGGTAACCTTCTCTTCTTCAAAAATGTATTGTTGGTAACATTTTTCATTCAAAAATGTTTATTTTTCTATAAAAGTCTATTTTATACTTTCATAGTGTTTTTACCCTAGTTTAGGAATTAAATATTTGCTCATAGTTAAGACCCTAACAGTTGCTACCAGTCCGAGTCAAGGTAGACCTTTAAAAAACAGCAATGAAGCGGTGGTTCCAAGCTCTTCACAACCTCCAAAGCAGAAGCTTTACTGCCGGATGCAGTTTACGGTCATACTTAGGACCTGTGTGTGTGTGCGTATTTATCTATGTAAGTACTTATGTATGTATGCGTATGTGTATGCAACACTTCAAAATGCACACAAATATTACACACTGATCCTTGGAAGAGAACCGGAAAAAGACTTTCGACCCTAGGCAAAGAAACGATAGAAAGCAGAAGTACTGATCCATATGTTAGAAATTGAATAATACACAAAATCGTTTTATAGATTTAAAAAAGAAATAAATATTAGAAAAATGAAATTATACGCAAAATTATTTCTTTGGAAATTCGATTTTCTCTTCGTTTCCTCCAACTATCGATTAATTCATAAATGGCGCAGATGATCGACTTTCTTAGAAATCGAAATAATTCGTTATATGTTAAAGCATTTAGCGGAATAAGTATTAAAATAAGTTTAATTCTAGAAAAACAAAAACGACAACAAGTAAAATGAAATGACTTATTTTTCAAAATAGGTTAAATGTCACCGCCATTTTGTCCGATTTTAATTGGCTTCAAGTTTTCACATACTTTCTGCGCACGCATGTGTGCATTTATAACTTTATGCGAAAGTGACTAGGACTTAAGTGAGCGCTCATTGTTTGAAAGTAGCAATAAGATGATAGATTCTTTAACAACTACTGTGTTGGTGAGGTTAATTTTGCAAAAATATTTTTGAAGATAAAATTATTTTTGTAAAAATAGTAAGAGTAGCCGTACTTAAAATAAAAAAAAACAACGTATTTTTTATATAGAATTAGCGAAAAGATAAGTTGGTCAGAAAGTATTTAAGTCTTAATTTATTTTTTGAATCCTTTCATTCCAAAGAAGAAGATAAGGTCAATAGGACGCGGGGTGGGGTGAGAGAGTGTGAAGTAGAATGAGATGACTTTACTAAAAGGAATAGGGTTACTAAAATCAAGCAGGTACAAAAATTTAAATACCTTTGAAGTGTTCTAACACAAGACGGAAAGTGCGACACAGAAATCCGAAGGCAAATGGGTATGGTGAAGGAAACATTCCAGAAGTTGAGTAAAGTATTAAGAAACAGGACAATTTCGCTAGAAACAAAGAAGAGAGTACTGGAATGCTATGTGATGTCGGTTCTTCAATATGGCAGTGAGTGTTAGACAATATCTTTGAAGGTGAAGGAAAAATTTGAAACAGCTGAAATGTGGTTCTGCAGGAGGATGCTGCGGATATCATGGACCGAGCATGTGAGCAATGACGAGGTTTTGCTGGAAACGAAATGATGGAAACGAAAAGGAAATTAATACTGAGCATCAGGAAGAGACAGCTAAAGTTCCTGAGACATGCAATGAGGAAAGAGGGTCTGGAGAACCTGATACTAACAGGCCAGATAGAGGGAAAAAGAGACAGGAGAAAGCATTGGATAACATATTTGAAGGACTTGATCAGGTGGATGACAGAACAAGGGTTTCATGATGCAACAGGAGAAAGCGTGCTAAGAGCCACCAGAGATAGGAAGATGTGGAAAGCCATGATCGGCTACGCCCTCAAAGGACATAAAGGACATAAAAGAAGAAGGTAGCGAAGAAGCAAGAAATCCACATGCGTGAAGCACGAGTAAATAAAATATTAAAATAGAATTGATGGTTGCATCTAGTTTGTTCAGCAGTAAAACGGTGGGACCTAATTGCCAATCTAGCGACATGCTTTAATATGGCCAGACGTGGTACTGAGAGGAAGAACACTTGCCATGAAATATTTGTAGAAAAGACATAGGGAAGCCACGTTATCTCGATAAGAAAGTGATTGAAGATGAGATGCCAGGTCAGGATCGATTATATCACGTGTATTACTAGATTTAAAACTAGATCTCATCACTTGACTGTAAAAATCCCAAGGTGTAACGATTAATCCTATTTTAATAGTTTCTCTCACTTTTTGCCAGTGAAAGTTTCTTTGGGTTACTTAATTCCTGTCACCTACAATATTCAAAAATTCAAATACCACATCAATCGCCATATTTTGTTTTCTTGGATCCTGCTCTTTTATAGTGCTTTCTTCTCAAAGGCCTCTTCTTATTTTCTTTCAGTCTCAATAAAAACATGCGTCTTGGTGGCATTATCACTTTGCATGGGGTGAAACGATTAAAAATGAAGAACCCGCGGAACTTGTTAGAACATTTTTTTATACCACTGGTGCTGAAAAATTCAGACGTAGTACTAAAAGTTTACGTGACTAATCAAATAATTATTGACCATTTAAAATGCTCTGTCCTCATTGTTAATGGATCTTCTTCCAAAAAATGGGCAAATCCTCTTTTTTAACAGTCACGATTTTAATGTATCGTAGATATCAGGGAACCTGATATCTACGATCTGGTTAGGTCAACTTTACCTGCCAGTAAGTCATTCCTACTACCACTCCATACAGAGAGAGAACAGGCATTTCCAACCGAAACATACAGTACGAACTAAAATAAAAAAATAATTCTACTATAAATAGATATTGTTGGAAAGTTTTTTTTTATATATATACAAATGTTTTGACAGTAATTTTACTTTCATAGGGGTTTCTTGTTGTTTAGGGGTTCATTATTTCCTATAGCTGGGACCCTAACAGTTGCTACCACCTTGGATAAGGTTGGCCCTGGGAACAACAGCAATTTAGAGAAGACTCCACGATTCTCAAAACCACAAAATCAGATACCTTGCCGCGGATGTAGTTTATCGTCATCCCCTGGATAGTTGAAATATGAAAGGCAAATGTTATGTATCCAGTTTGTCTTTTTAATCCATTAAAAAGGTTGTTTGTTCTTAAATACTTTAGTAAAAAACAGATTTACTTCTCATTCGGTTGAAATAAAATACACAGGGCTTCTCGTTTCGCAGTTTGTTTTAAATAATTTTAATGCTGGCTTAGTTGTATACAGTAAAAGAATGCAAGTTATTTTAATATATTGAAATTTTTTATTTTATTTTGATTTAACTTGTGTAATTTTATGCTCTCTCTCTCTCTCTCTCTCTATATATATATATATATATATATAACTTTGCAGAAAATTGCTTACGTTGGTCTATAACCTGCACAGGTTTCGTTCTTTTTGATGTTATAGTTTCTGGGAAAGAGTTTAAAATATGCAAAAAATGTGTAATAATTTTCAAGTCTTGGCACTGTTTTGAGATACTGTTATATATATGTTCTTGACTTAGAAATAAGTGCAACAAAATGAAAAACTACTGATGACTTGACAACACTATCAATGGCTTCTCAAATAATTTCATTAACGATGTTTTTTACTCCTATATGTATTTACTAAACTTAAATTTATCTGGCATAAGACCAAAAAGGGCATCTAGTAAGACTAAGAATAACAACAGTCATGATTATATGACTTCGAGAGAATGTAGGTCTTAGCGAGAACCACCCTTTGTCGAATCATGTGGACTGGCTCTAAAGAATCTCAAAGAACTGCACCAAATAAAAGACTCCCCTTCACTTGAGGACTTTCAACAGCAGAAACAACTAAAGGTAAATCATGACATTATCGAGATGCTAGCGTTCCATACAACTTCGAACAAAGGTTAAAAATACATTCTTTGTGGCTCTTAGTATGTTTGCTCCTGTTACTCCTGGCAACCTCCGTTCCGTCATCCACCCGATCAGGCCCTGCAAATATGTTATCCGCTGCTTTCCCCTGTCTCTCTTTCCTTCTATCTGCCCAGTCAGTATCAGGTTCTCCAGGCTCTCCTTCCTCATTGCATGTCCCAGGAACTTCAGTTGTCTCTTCCTGATGCTCAGCATTAATTTCCTTTTTGTTGCCATTCTTTCCAACACCTCATCGTTGCTTGCATGCTCAGTCCACGATATCCGCAGCATCCTACTGTAGAACCACATTTCCGCTGCTTCCAGTTTTGTCCTCATTTTCGATGATATTGTCCAGCATCCACTGCCGTATTGAAGAACTGACATCACATAGAATATTACAGCCACATATGGTCTGGTTCTCCTGCTATATATCTAGAGATCCTTGAGTATGAGTTTTGATTAATGGCATATCAACACCACTGTGAGTTATTTAATGCCAAAAAAGTGGGGTTTTAAGGTATTTTTTAAATGTTCGGTTATAGTAAGAAGGTTGATTTATTCAGATGTTTATGAGAATTTTTCTTTTATTCTTTTTTATTTTAGAAAACTGAAAATGTCTTTTTGTTTTGTATTCAAAAATGTTTTGCTGAGAATAATTTTTTCTTCAAAAATGTGTTATACTAGTAATTTTTTCTTCAAAAATATATTGTTGGTAATATCATTCTATCAAAAATGTATATTTTTTATAAAAGTTTATTTTTATGTATATATTTCTATAAAGTATTTTAATACTTTTATAGTGTTTTGACTCCAGCTTGGGAGTTAAGCATTTGCCCATAGCTGGGACTCTAACAGGTGCTACAACTCTGGGTCAGGGTGGACCTGAGAACAACAGCAAAAGAAGTGGTTCTATGCTCCTCACAACTCCCCAATCAGAGGCCTTGCTGCCGGATGCAATTTACCGTCATGCCCAGGACCAAGATCCTTGATAAAATCCAAAGAGGAATCAGTAATATTATTCATCTTGATATAACGTCTCAGCTTCACTTACTTTTCAGCCGTCATATGTTTGCCTGTCTGTGCTTGTTCCATAAATACTTTCGTGGTAATTGTTCGGATGCAGTATTCTCTCTGGTACTTAGGCGTTATGAATTTAAGCACATTACTAGAAACCTCAACAATTTACAATTGAACCATAAGTTCTATACTAACAGTTTCTTTTCTTGCATTTCTCGCTTGTTGACCTCCCTTCCGACTTTATGCTTTCCAGACAACTTTCAAAAAATTAACCTTCAAAAATTTAAATGCAGTGTCAATGCCTATCTTGATAACTTTGTTCTTTTCTCGTTCATTAGTAATATTTGTGTTCCTAACTCTTCCAAGCCCAGTAACACGTTTGCGTCTTAGTGGCTTTACTGCTTTGCATGGGGTGAACATGATTTAAAAAAGGTTAGTTTATTTTCTATTGCGCTTGCTTGTAATGACATCATGATTTGCTATACCCGTTTGCCTATGCACTAAAGCGACAAAATTATTTTCTTAAATAACGGTCTATTTACTATTATGAATTTCCACATACTTTTTTTTATGGTTACTAGCGGAACCCGTGGAATTTCCACAGAAGGATAATTATGATTTCCTGGAAAAATTACTTTGTCATACTACAAATGATAAACATAAAGGTATTGGATAATAATATAACGATAACACAGAGTGTAATTTTATTAAAATATCTATAAAAGTAATGTCCACAGAAGCTACTTTGCTGTTATCTTAAATTATTTTAGGCAGCGTATGTACAGACCATAACCAAAATACTGTAAGCTATTTTGTGAGAGATTTTGAAAGAGAAAATATTTTTTTATTACTGAAAAATCATGGCTTCTGTGTCCATTGTAAACAGAATAGACCAACTGAGTAATGGTCAAGGGTGTAGAGGCCAGACATTTTGTTATTAGGTCACGGGATAAGACAACAAACCTACCTATTTTTAGTATATTTTACAGTACACACACATATATATACATTCACACACACACAATTACTGCTACAACTACCATTTTAAACTGCTACTGATACGGTAATGCTATAGGCTCTCTTCTCCTACTATCTCGCTCTTTACTGCCCTTCCGTTTGGCAAAGGTGAGAAAAAGGTTGAGGAGAGTAAAAAGATAGAGGGGAAGGAGAAGCTCGTATAGTGAGTGTGGCGTAACGAACGGATGAACTAAGGAAGGAACAAGCAGAATTATATGATATATATGACTGACTAGACAGAAGAATTTCCCACAGTATATTGCCAATATTTTCTGCGATAGAGTGGTTGGTAAACAAGGCTATAGGATCCAATCTATTTTGCTATTTAACCCATAACTAGAAGGAGAAGAAATGGATAAATATTTTTCACAATGGTATTTGGGCGTAAGTGAAATAAATGAATTTGACTTTGATTCAAACTCGGTTCTCTGCTACCACATAGCTAAGCCGATATCCATTACACCACAACACACATCAAATATATATATATATATATATATATATATATATATGAAATAATTTAGAACGTGTTCAAATTACAATCTACTAAAAAGTGCACATTTTGTTTCAACATTGAAGAGACAATGTCTCACCATGGATATTGTAATTTATTTATAATTTTAAAAAAATATTTATAGGTCTATTTCTATATTGAGCACTGTTTAAATTAATGTTTTGAATGTTATTAATATTTTGTTCGTTCCTTATTCATTTGGATTATATATATATATATATATATATATATATATATATATATATATATATATATATATATATATACTCGTGTCGAAAACCTTTCCACTACGAAAAAGAGTAAAAACATGAACATCAGTCAAAAGGGTTCGGACCGAGTCAGCACGTAGCACAGAGGAAAAAAAACCCACATATCAAAGAATTAGATAGATTTGAAGCTGATTTTATCGGCATAATTAAAGGCCAGCTTTCCCCGACGATCCGTTTAGGTGAAACATGGGTAGGTATGTCTGGCTTACTAGGTATTCTTTAATTATATATATATATATATATATATATATATATATATATATATATATATATATATATATAAAGGAAAACTGAACATGTCAATTTAAATGATGTGTTGAGTTTTCCATTATAAATATCATATTGCTCTGGATAACATCCACTGAGCTCACTATATAGATTAACACTTAATATTTTGTATTAACCTGATCTCGTTGGATTATCCTCGCCGTTTAAGGATTGGATATCTATCTATCTATCTATCTATCTATCTATCTATCTATCTATCTATCTATCTATAGGTCTCTCAATTTGACATGATATGTAAATGTGTATATCTGAGTCTCTACATGTCTTAGCCAAGCAAAATCAAATATGTTTTATGTTAAACAATAACAGATTTATTTATCAAACTCAGAACAACATCTTCACATGGGTGTAGATTACATAACCTATTTCACAACCCTTAAAAGTGTTGAATATGTGCACCACCTGTGACCTGACACCCATCTTTTGCCAAACACGCTGAAGCAGGTCTTGCTTAACATTCTCCAAGACATCAGTGGTTCCCTGGCTAAGTTCCTCTAGGCTTGTAGGAAGAAAGGAGATATGTCATTTTCCAGAGCCACATTGCACAAACACAAAACACAAAATATCAAACGTTGTGGACATTTCATCAGCACGTTATCATTACCATTGGCACGCTCGATAAATCTACCTGGGAGCTTTTCATTGAGATTGTATAGTATTACGCTATATATATTCATTGAGATTATATAGTATTACACTATATATATTCATTGAGATTATATAGTATTACGCTATATATATTAATTGAGATTATATAGTATTACGATATATATATTCATTGAGATTGTATAGTATTACGCTATATATATTCATTGAGATTACATCGTATTACGCTATATATATTCATTGAGATTATATAGTATTACGCTATATATATTCATTGAGATTATATAGTATTACGCTATATATATTCATTGAGATTATATAGTATTACGCTATATATATTCATTGAGATTATATAGTATTACGCTATATATATTCATTGAGATTATATAGTATTACGCTATATATATTCATTGAGATTATATAGTATTACGCTATATATATTCATTGAGATTATATAGTATTACGATATATATATTCATTGAGATTACATAGTATTACGCTATATATATTCATTGAGATTATATAGTATTACGCTGGAAGACAAAGAGCATCTTGACAGACCACGACGAACAAGTATATATAAAAATATAAACATATTTTTATTCTTCGTCTTTGACGGTTGTGTAGAGTAGGAGAGTAGACGGTGAGAGATCGTACATATTCGAGTGAGCCGTTGGGGAGACGCTAGCCAGTCTCTGCTCCTTCAGCCAGCAGGGATCTTTCTTCTTCTCTTCGGCCAAGAACCACAGACATATACAGGGTGCACATAAAGTTCCAGCACCATTACAAGTATTTATTGCCCAGAAGCCATATGACATACAATCACCCTCACACTCAACACGTATATATATATATATATATATATATATATATATATATATATAACCACCAAGACAGGGAACATAACTCTCAGGCTACTACAGACACTTCGGACAAAAAGTTTAGATATAAATATCTTGGAGAATGTTAAGCAAGACCTGCTACAGCGTGTTTGACAAAAGCTGGATTACCGACTCGATGGGTGTCAGGTAACAGGTGGTGCACATATTCAACATTTATGAAGCTTTGTGAAATAGGTTATGTAATCTAAACCCCTTTGAAGATTTTGTTCTAATTTTGATAAATAAATCTGTAATATTTAACATAAAGCTTATTTAATTTTGCTTGCCTTAAGACATGTAGAGACTCAGATATACACATTTACAAATCAAGTCAAATTATTGCGGAACCTATATATATATATTACACTGTTTTAAATTAATGTTTTGAACGTTGCAATTATTTTCTTCGTTCTTATTCATTATATATATATATATATGTATATATATATATGTGTGACACTGTTTTAAGCTTGGCGTTGTGAGAATAATATGTCTACCACCCTAGACTGGATATCGAATTTGCTTCCAAATTCCAAGGATGTGACTAATTTGTCATAATTCTAACTAGATGACATGAACAATTTGTTGATGATTCGTTTATTCTTATTTAAAACTTTAGCCAACAAAATGAACGATAAAAACTGGCCAAATAAAAAAAGAAACATTTAATAAAAAAAATGATCTTAAGCCGCTGCACTTAACGTTTTATTATCTTTAAATAACATGGCGACGTCTCGACTTTTATTTCATTTGAATATTGCCTAAAACGCATTGTCATAGGAGGAGTGATATAAGAAACAATTTTAGGAATGTTATTAGGCTGTCTTGAATTAATTAATTCGTAAATACATTTTATTAAGAATTAATCTAAAATGACCATATGCTGAGAATCATCTTGCTTTAATTATACGAGCAGGTGCTGAAAAGATATTGACTCTATCTACTTCTCAAAAAAGTCTGATAAAATAGACAAACACTGGAATCTTTTGAATCCCTTCTTGATCTGATCGAGAACTTTTCAGTAAACATAATTTCTATATTTTTTCAATATCGTTGGCATTAATTCCTGGCAGTACGTAGACTTTTTAATCACAATTTTCAGCGTATTTATACTGCACAATATTGTACAATGCTTTAACATATATATATATATATATATATATATATATATATATATATATATATATATATAAACTTATTTATAAATGGAAATTTGTCGGTGTGTCTGTGTGTCCGTTAGCTATAGACTCCAAAACGGCTGAACCGATCTTCTTGAAAATTTACACAGTTGTACTATAAGCGTCTGCGAGTGTTCTTCGCTAGGTTTTGTGTCGAGTTACTCCCGATAAATATCGAAAATCGATAATCGAAAAAATTGGGTTATAGAAGGAGTGATCCGATTATAATCAAATTTGATACACTCATAGACAAAGACATAAGAAAAGATATTCAGAGTTTTCAAGGTTGTAGTTCTTACAATAGTGCAGAAAATCGATAATATATATATATATATATATATATATATATATATATATATATAAAGTTGTTTGTGTGTGTGTGTCTGTTTATCTGCCTGTATGTCTGTATTTTTTCAGCCCTTTTATTTTAGTTTTTTTTGGGGTTTTTTTTTTGCTTCGGGTTTGGCTCTAAGTAGGTATAATTGTAGTTCTTAGTCTCAGTCATGATACCATTTACTCAGAAGACATATTTAGCCTTCAAAATTCAGTTTACGACGAAAAAACTTATTTGATATCGATGCCAGGAAATCAAAATTTTACTTACATCCATTCATTTTTCTTTCAGTCTGCAGTTTCTCTTTAACTGGAAACAACTATTGCTTTTTAGTCTTTCGTGCCAACGTCCAAAGAGTCTGAGCTCCAGGACCATGGGTTAGTTTTAACACTTTCATTACACCAGAGCAACGCCGGGCTATACTGCTAGTATATATATAATTTGGTAATGAGTTATTTATAAATAAGTATTTATGTGTATGATTATATTTGGACATCATTTCTGGTCTTTCATTTCGTAATATTTTTTCTTTTTGGGAATAATAGCGATTTTTTTTTTACTCCTGGAGCAATTTGCATACGTTACCACTGCTGTATGATTTGGCTATTTTCACTATGCTCCAAATTTTATCATGGTCTTTTCCATATTTCAATTTTATTTTCCACGCGGTGGTTAGCCACATTAGTACAATGATTATTAGGATCATGCAAACATGAATGAAAGTTCGGAAAAAATGCCTGTTGGTGCGTTTGAAAAACGGTTAGGTCAGTTATTGTAAATCACCTGAAGATACCGAAAGGTTGAAACCTGGGTTGGGGAAATAACTCATTTCAAATAAAAAATATTCAAAAGTTCCACAATATGATTGTATTGAACATTTCTTAATAAAACTGCGTACTGGTCCAATTTAATTATAACCAAAAACTTTTTAATTATATATATATATATATATATATATATATAGATAGATAGATAGATAGATAGATAGATAGATAGATAGATCACTCCAAAAATGCGACACTTAAGTTTTAAAATGCATTTTACAAAAAAAGATAAATATTTTTTAAAGATTTTATTTTAGTTTTAATTAAAAGCTAATAAATTAAATTTAATATTCTCGATAATTCAGATGCTTCTTCTTTGTACTTAAAATTGAAGTTAAATGCACTGGAATCATGTTTTTTGTAATAATCAGTAAAGTCTATGAAATCGTCCATATTGACAAATCTGTTAACAGTGTATAATTCTCTTTTTTCAAAAATCATTAAAGTATATTTTTCTTAAATTTCATTTGAGAAAAACTGGTTTATATTTTACCTAATCTTAATTGAAACATATGCTACTGTTATTTTAAAATATTACAGAAAAGCATTTTTAACAGAGAGTTCGGTGTTTTATTAAGTGTTAATACATTTATCGACAGCCTAATGTTGGGCAAATTGAACTAAGAAGATATTACGTGACGAATACAACGCAAACGCTTTTAAATATATATATTTTTTAACCATCCAATAATATTATTTTTTATGTATTTTAAGCATTATAATGTATTAATTTAGACAATTTGTCTTCATAGTCTAACAAAGACGCTTGTTGCAGAAATATTAAAAAATTACAAAAAAGATCTAAGTTACTATAGTGACTGCTTTTTTCTGATAATATCATGGATGACCGCATTTACAAAAATCGACATGTTCATACACACATAGAATAAATTGAAAATTCTTTTTAAAATACTGTATTTCGTTGAATTTTAGTAAGCTTTTCAAGTGATAATTAATAAATACAGCTTTAATTTAAAATCAGTATCACTTGATTGCTAGAAATTAATACGCAATTTTAAAATATTTATAACTCTATAAAAATTTAACTAAAATATAAAAAAATAGAATTAATGTAAAAATTAAGACCCAATTTTTTTAAAGACAATAATGTCCATAATATATTTTATTCATAATAGCAATTTAATCTTTTGTAAAAATAACCAAATTTATGTTCTACGCCGTTTCGATGTAAAACAAGAGAATTAAAACGTTTTTCTAAACGCAAATCTCTCTTGTTTTCGTAGATACGGTTTTTATTTTTTAGATTCTGTAATGTCTTCCCTACGTACTCGTTTTTGCACTGTAGACATTTTATCTGATAAATTTCAGAATTTGAAATCGTATTCGGTATATTTTTTCTGTTCAGCCTTAGAGGAGGTATAACGCTTCTAGTGTTAGGAATGGCTAATTTGTGAATTTAGCTGAAAGGTGGTTGAAAGGTAAGTTTATGAAATTTGTGTAATTTCTGCTGGAAATATCTGTTTTTTTTTTTTGTGGGGGGGGGGTGATTTATTTTTGTTTGCAAGAAGAAGAAGAAGAAGAAGAACTTACTAAGGCGAAAATGTACAGAAAGTTTTTTTAATTTTTTAATCATTTCACCCCAAGCAAGGCATTCCACTGCAACTATTGCGCTTGGGGCTACATAGGGGGAGGTAAATAGGAAGAGTAGTTAGATATAGGAAATGTCAGAAGTGGGGTGATAGATAGTTGGGTGGGTGGGAAAAGTGTTTGAAAGAATGGAAGTTAGTGTGTTTGAAAGAATGGAAGTTAGTTTGTTAGGAGGTGTCTATTGACCTTACATTTAAAATCCTGGAGATTGTAGCCGTCAGGGAAGCAGTCATGTGGAAGATAATTCCACAGTCGGGAAGTGCGAGAAAAGAAACTGTTGGAGTAGAAGTTGCGGTTGCATTTTATCGGTTTCACTGTAAAAAGGTGGGATCTAGTTGCTAATCTAGTATCTCGTGCAAATTCGAACCTAGGGGGCACCAGTGATCTAAGTTCATCGGAGCAGAAGCCGTGAAAGTATTTATAGAAGAGACACAGGGAAGCCACGTCGCGCCGGTGAGAGAGAGACTGCAGGCGGTCTGCTAAGTCGGTATCGATCACATTACAGACCCTCCGCTGTACCTTGTCTAGAAGCCCAAAAAGAATAGCAGGGGCACCCGACCAGACATGGCAACAGTATTCAATGCACGGGCGGATGGTAGATTTATAAATGTGCAGGATAGATTCAGACGGAAAAAACCTCCTGGCCCTGCACAGAGAACTGACTTTCATAGCAGCGGATTTAGCAATGGATTCGATATAGTCATTCCACTTGAGGTCCGCTGAGAGTGTGAGACCAAGGAGGTGTAGTGTTTTACTCTCTGGGAGGCAAGCCTGGTCCATGCTAATGCGCTGATATTTGAATTTTCCATAGTAAATTTGCGTCCAGGTTCTTAAAACACTTAACCCTTCGTAAGAAATCTCCTGTAGTCGCAATGTAGTATATTTATAAAACAGTAACGATAAAGACGAAAGTGTTGCAAATCCGAATGAGATCGGCGGTGCTAACCGTCTAGACACATCACGCGCCAGAAAGATAAGCATTTCATATTTAGCTTCCCTACATATTTAATGGCATCACTCGGCGCATAATTATAATCGAAGGTTACTTAATATTACCCCTAATTCCAGCAATAAAAAGCATTACTTTAATCTGATGAAGTTCTTTCAGAGGAGAAAACGTTTTTTCTATTTCGTCATTCAATTATCCAATTATCCAATATCTTGCTGGCCGTAAAGTTCATGCCGGTTTTTAGTCATTCATGTTCCAACACATCAAATTTATCGAGAAACTAGCAGTATATCCCGGCGTTGCTCGGTTGTAATGAAAGGTTTATCTGTATAAACACAATGAAAATGAACACGTTAAAAAAAAATTGTGACTGATGTTCAGAACTGGATTTTATACGATAATATTTAGCGAAAAAGATCTTAGAGTAAGCGACATATTTTTTTTTTTCATTATCGTGTGGCCCCAAGCAAAGACATTTTACTGCCACTGTTGTGCGGGGAGTTACATAGAAAGAATGTTATGAGAAAGAGTGACAGGTTACAGGGGGTGTCAGGAAGTGGAAAAGAGAAGGATGAGAATACTGATGAGAGTGGGGTGGACGGAGAAAAGAGCATGAGAGAGAGGATGCAAGTTAGTGAGACAGGAGATAACTATTGACTTTACATTTGAATTCTTGAAGATTGTAGCTATCGGGAAATCAAGTAAGCGGAAGGGAATTCCACAGGCGGGAAGTGCGAGAAAAGAAACTGTTAGAGTAGATTTTACGTTTACAATTTATTGGTTTCACAGTTGCTTATCTTGTGGGTACCAGTGAGCTAAGTTCATCGGTGCAGAAGCCGTGAAAGTATATGTAGAAGAGGCACAGGAAAGAGCCAACTTAAACCACACCAAAAGCAGATCTTCATCCAGTGAAATTCATGCTGTGTATATGGTGGATTTGGAAAGAAATCCTTTAGTATCAGCTATCCTAAGTAACTAGTCAATTGATTCTGGAAAGTATTGCTCGCAATTTGACGAATTAAAGGAAGAAATTAAAGAAAAACACACAGAATTGGCCAACAGGATAAGTGTATAATGACAAATGAAATATTTCTTTGGCGACCTGGCAAAAATTGTTGCAGCTTGGATGGGATGTATTACTCCCACCTGCCATATTCACCAGGTATTGCTTCTTCGGCTTTCCATTTATTCAGGTCCTTGAAAAATAATATTAATGGTAAAAATTTTAATTCTTTGGCAGACATTAAAAAAATACTTTAATAAGTTTTTTTTGCCGAGAAACCACCGAAATTCTGAGAAGGCGGAATCTTTAAGTTGAAGGAAAATAGTGTGATATGGTGCAATAAAATAAAGTAATAAATGACATCATTTTATTGCGCTTTAATTTCCCTCAAAGATCAGTACAGTATATATATATATATATATATATATATATATATACTAGCAGTATAGCCCGGCGTTGCTCGGGGGTAATGAAAGCTAAGTTTTTTTTTCGCCGTAAACTGAATTTTGAAGGCTAAATAAGTCTTCTGAGTAAATGGTATCATGGCTGAAACTAAGAACTACAATTATATCTACTTAGCGCCAAACCCGAAGCAAAAACTAAAATAAAAGGGCTGAAAAAATACAGATAGATAAACAGACACATACACAAACATCTTGCCTTTTATATATATATTATCGATTTTCTGCACTATTGTAAGAACTGCAACCTTGAAACTTCTGAATATCGTTTCTTATGTTTTTATCTATGAGTGTATCAAATTTGATTAAAATCGGACAAATCCTTCTATAACCCGATTTTTTCGATTATCGATATTTTTCGGGGGTACCTCGACACAAAACCTAGCTAAGAACACTCGCAGACGCTTATAGTACATCTGTGTACATTTTCAAGAAGATTGGTTCAGCCGTTTCGGAATCTATAGGTAATGGACACATTCACACACAGAGATAAAGTTCCATTTATAAAAATAATTATATATATATATATATATATATATATATATATATATATATATATATATATATATATTTCCATTTGTAAACGAGTTATTACGCGACCTAGGTTTCTACCATGAGTGGAGTGTTCAGGCGATTTTTAATAGCTGATTTTACCGTTTACCGTTTTAGTTCTTTTAATAACTGATTTTACCGTTTGCCGTTTTTCTTTTTAAGAAAATGCTTTTTGATCATCTATTTTTTCTAATGTTATATAATTATTCTTATAACTTTATCAAAATAAGTTTATTGAACTTTATATTTTGGAATTATATAATTTACATTTATATCCTTGTTTCTTTGATAAAATGTTCTTTGAAACTTTAAAATAAAAATTTATTTCATATTTAGACTTAAAGACATTAAAATGAATTCATGGTTGCTTAGAAAATTAGGGAGTGGTAGTTGGAGAATATACTTTTTATGTGTATCAATATTGTTAAATCAAAAATGATAATTAGGTAGCTATCGAGTTGAAGATCTGGGTCGTGAAAGGAAGCAGAATGGCCTGGTGACATAGACATGTCACTTTAATTTTGTCCAGATAAGATACAAAGCGGGACGATATATTATTTCAATGGGTAGACAATAATTTATAACAACAGGTTAGATTTTATGTATTTATTTATTAGATTGTGTACTAACTCTTGAGTAAAGGGGCTGGAATATTTAGTTTAGAGTCAGGTTTAAATAATTATGGTATACTATATTGTAGTTAAGAAAAACCTTTAAGTATTCTGTGGGTCATTTATTTTAGCAAAACAATTTTTTAATATTTAAGTTATACTGGAACATAATCTTTAAATGAAACATTGTAATTAATTAACTTTTAATGAAAATTATTTTGTCTGAATAAGATACATAGTGGGACCATACAGTATTTAAATGGGTAAACAGTAATTTTTAACAGCAGGTTGACTTTTATTTTTTTTTTTAAATTAGATTTTGTACTACTTTATGAGTAAAAGGGCTGAAATGTTTAAGTTAGAATTAGAATTAAATAATCACGGTATACTAAGGTATATTGTAGTTAAGAAAGTCAATAAATATTGTATGAGTCATTTATTTTAGTAAAAATTTTAATTTTTAAGTTATATTAAAGCATAAGCTAAAAATAAAACATTATAACTAACTATTTTTTTCAAAGAAAAATATTTTCGATGTTTACAAAAAACCGTCAATTCATCTCTACAGTTTAATAGTTCTTTATTTTTAGGGAACCTTAGCATCTGAAACTTTTTACTCAGGCACAGAGGGCAGATATCGTAAAACGACTTACAGATTCCTGTTTTTTCTAGAATTTTCAATTTTACTTTTTTGTATCCTTTAACTTTCAAAAATACGCAGAAAGGGATGTTTGGTTTCCATACGTGTTGTTTTTGAAGGACGTTAAGTACGTATACCAACGCTATTTAAAAGTGTTCTCAACAGATCTAATGTAAACTTTTTAAGAGTTGGGTTTTCATTTAATGTTATACTACATTGGTACATATTATAATTCGTTATATGCCCTTTTTCAATTGGCAATTGTTAGAAATCTGACAATTACGTAGGTTTGTATGATTGTTATCTTTATTATTTGGATAGTTATTGTTACTTTGGTTGAGGTACTGATTTAAGATGTTATTATTATGATTTTTAATGATTTTTCTACAACCATAATTTAAAAGTATTTCTATTTAAAAAATTACTTAGAGGATTATTAATAGAAAAATGTTTTTTAATTAAATTGAGTCAGCTCTAACTTGGTGCTAACCATTTGGTTAATATTAAGCTATTCTCTGTATCGAGCATCCTTTATGAAAGTAAATGCTTGAACAGTGGGTTTTATTCTACTTGTTCTTTCACTTTCTTGTATATATATATATATATATATATATATATATATATATATATATATTATAATTATTATTATTATGCAATAATACTTTTTCTTTCACTTTCTTATATATATATATATATATATATATATATGTGTGTGTGTGTGTGTGTGTGTGTGTGTGTAAGAGAGTGAGAGATTTGTTTGTGTCCCTTTACATTGGTATACGTCGATACATGAATACTTCCGTATCTTAATGAGTAAAAAAGGACATTTATTAGCATAATATCCTTTCTTTTCAATGCACTTAATTTAGTGATGATTTTTAATCATACAAATTGAACGTTATTCAATAAATATATTGATTGATTATCAGCAAATAACTATGTCTGAGAATACGGACTTATGGATACACCTACACCAGTCGTCTTTGGCGAAATCATTCTTCTTGTCAAACGGTTGCAACCACCACGAGAAGTTCAATACCTCGAAATAAACCTTCATTCTCCAGTACCTTGCTCTATCGAAAAACCCACGCTCCTTTGCACACAATCACGTGACCTTGTGAAGGGTGGTTTGATCCGCTCTCATACTGCAAGACGTTCAATAACGTTCAGTGAAGATGACATCCGGCAACGGTTTTATTGATTTATCGTTAGACAATAATCTCATGGCAGTTGTAATGCAACCTCATTATAAGACATCTTTCTTCCTTTTCATAAACTTTGTTGAAGAAATCTTTTATTTGATAAGAAAAAGCGGAATGAAAGTTTCCCAATCAATGGTATTTTCGACTTTCTTTGCTCATTAAAAGTCATCCCATATCTATTTCTGCTTTGTACAAAATTTGCTTAAGGGCCAATGTCAAGTAAGTCACCTCCTCGTTACACAACTTATATTATAATTAGTAAATACCGTCCAAAATAATGGCATATATAAAAGGCCTAAAGGAGACCACAATCGTGGACTGCTGATACAGTATCACAAAGAAAGAAGTGTAGCAAATAAAAGAAACCACACCACTTGAGGATTTGCTTACATGTTCAGTCCATGATATTCTCAGCGTCCTTCTGCACAACCACATCTTTCTTGCCACAAGTTTCTTCTTCATCTGTGAGGTGATTGTCCATCATTTACTGTCATAGAAAAGGACTGATATTACGGAATATTTGAATAATTCTTTTCTTTATTTCTAACAAAAAATTACTTTCAAAAGGAAAGGCAACATTTTCTATTCAAATGTACCCTTTGATATCTATATCACGTTTTTGTCAACTTTTGTCATATTTTCTCACATTTATCTGTTGAAACATTTAAAGTATATATGACTTCTTGTTGTGATAGAGAAGGTCGATTTTGAAATCGTAGTATTGCACTCAATGGTCTTGACATGATAAATAAACCACAAAATATTATTTTTCAAATCTTTGCCATTTTTTTTGAGGAAACTAATTTGAATATTAAGTTTAAACTCAAAATCTTAGCGTTTCAATCTAATTCCGGTAATCAGTGAATCCCTTATAAAATTTTAGAATTTCCTGATGCTTTATAAATTTTATATGGACTCTTGTCCTTTCAGATCTTGCAAGGCCCACGCACATTATTACTAAATACTTGTGCTATTCGGATTGATTTACCTCTTTGGCTATTCACCATTAAGACTCTCCTCTCATTTGCTCGTAAGTATTGTCTTGTTAATTGTTTGTAACTTATTGTTCTATATTTTTTCTAAATATCCATTAGCACCGGATACTGTGCTAGATAAATATATTAAGCACTCATTCTTTTCTGTGTATCATTCACTCCGACGATACAAGACATTATTATGAGAGAACAATAAAAATACAAGATTTTAAAAAAATGATAGAGATTGACCTTACATCTACATCTTTGAATTTCATAATTGACTAGAAAGGATTAATCCGAAATAGAGTTCAACAAACAAGAAGTGTGAGAGGAGAAACTCTAAAATTATTCCACTGGGATTCGAACTCGGCTCTCTGATTTATCATTCTGAACTGATATCCACTACACCACAACGTTCGTCCGGTTGTCGTCGTATAGTAGTGACCTTAATTACGTAATGACGCAGTATCAAAGTGGAAAGCTCAACAAAAGAATAACTATAAAAAAAAAGGCACAAGAAAATGACGTTACGTCAATAGAAAAATGGCTGAAACCGATATGCCAGGTGAAGACTAGATCCTTCTTTATGTTTATCAAAAAACCCTTAATACATAGCAGAAGCGCCATATGGCAGCAATATTCGAAGAATGGGCGAATACATTTAAATGCTGTAGTTGTCCAAAATCTATACCTTTTAATAAATTTCACGTTTTCTTGGGAATTTCTTCGTTCTGCAATTTATCTGAAACAAATTTGTACACCTTGTACTAGAATATATTCTTCGTCGTAGACATTTATACACATACACTATAAATTCTTCAGCATCACTGCCCCTGGAACTATGCCAGATTATATATTTTGTTGAAAAGATATTATGTATTATTAATTCAATAATCTACCACTAATCGGTTATCTACATAAACGTGTTCTCTTTAAATCATTAAGACGGTACGAAACATAAATATTTCTCATATTAAATTATCTGAAGAATGTCTCAACTGGATTTCCAAAATTAACCATCTCTAACCATACGTTTCCAGAAAAATAAGTGACAAATAGCGTTAATAGAATTTTTTTTTTTAATCGTGTGGCCCCAAGCAAGGCATTTTACTGCCACTGTTGTGCAGGGGGTTGCATAGCAGGAATGTTATAAAAAAGAGTGACAGATTACAGGAGGTGTCAGGAAGAGAGTATGAGGAAGAAGAGAATACTGATAAGAGTGGGGTGGACGGAGAAAAACGCATGAGAGAGAGGGTGTAAGTTAGTGAAACAGGAGATGACTATTGACTTTATATTTAAATTCTTGGAGATTATAGCTGTCGTGAAAGCAAGTAAGCGGAAGGGAATTCCACAAGCGGAAAAAGAAGCTGATGGAGTAAAATTTGCGTTTACAATTTATCGGTCTCACAGTAAAAGGGAGGGACATACTTGCTAATCTTGTAGCTCGAGGAAAATCATATATAGGGGGTATCAGTGAGCTAGGTTCATCGGAGAAGAAGCCGTGAAAGTATTCGTAGAAGAGACACAGGGAAATCACACTGCGTCGGTGAGAAAGCGACTGTATTCTAGCTGCCAAATCGGAATCTATCACATCACAGATTCTTCGTTGGATTTTGTCAAGGACACCTAGGTGGATAGCAGGAGCCCCCGACCAGATATGGCAGTAATATTCAATGCATGGGTGGATGGTAGATTTGTATATGTGCAGGATTGTTTCGGGCGGAAAAAATGTTGCATTCTTTGATTTTGAGAGGTGTATTCTGGTGAAAAGTACAGTGCAACTTCTTCTGTCAGGTTCCCTCGCGACCAAGCCACTGCCGGAACACAGAAAATGCCGGTTGACCGAAATAACGCCTCAAAAAACTCATTCTTCACGCTGATTCTACAGATATATTAATTTGTTATCAAAGGACAAATTTTAAAACAGGAAATAAACAATCATTAATATTTCCAAACAAGGTTTTTTTTATTGTTTCATTCAATGGAAAGGTAAAGAAAAAAGTCTGAAACCAAAAAATAATATATACTTATTGTTCGAGTTTTAATTTCAGTTGAATTCGTCGCATTCACTTAAGCGCAAATGTCTTTGGGAAAGGTATTAAACTGTCGCTTCCTCTCTAGCTATGGGTTAAATAGCAGAACAGATTGGGTTCTATAGCCTTCGTCGTCAACCGGTCTACCGCAAAAAATAATGGAAAACAACTGCCGGAAAATCTTTTTCCCAGTCAGTCTACAATCTCCAGATGTTTAAATGTAGGGTCAATAGACACCTCCTATCACACTAACTCCCAATTATTCTCAGAACACTCTCATCTACCCAACCCTCATTCTCGGTATCCTTACCCGCCTATCACCCACCCTCTGACATTTCCTATATTTAATCATCCTTTCTCCACTCTCTGTAGCCCCCTGCGCAGTAGTGGCAGTGACATGCCTTGCTCGTGGTGAAACGTTTATAAAAAAAAAAAGTCATGTTTCGAAATAGATATGATCGCCTAAGCGTGTATCACGTATGGTATTTAACTAACTGATACTGTAATAGACCTTACTGGAAACCTGTAGTTTAAAAGACAAATAATAATGGATCTACTCTACAATGATTAATGCTTCTGAACAAGATTTCTATTGTTTCATGCAATATACGACTGTAACCGTAAAAATAAGACAGCTATGAATTAATGACTGGTGATTAAAAAAATACCGAACTATGGGATTAACCGGATTAAAGAGGTCGGACTCTATATAGCAAGGGTGATCAAACCGTAACTCCCGAGCCACATGAGACTTTTTGAACTTTGATCCGGGGCTCGTGGAAATATGTTGGCTGATCTCCTTTTTTCACCAAAATTAATTCAAAAGATAGATAAGAGAAAAATTCATGTTTTATAATCATTTACTGGGTATGTGTGAAGGGTGCAATGGATATCAGCTCGGAAGAGGTGAAGAGGCTCATCCCTTGTTCCTTGTTCCTTGTTTAGGATGTGGTTTCCGGTTTTCTCTTTTCCAATCTCTTCACTCTTACTTAGCCCCCTGCACATCAGTAGCGTTACCCCCTTGCTCGGGGTGATATGATTAAAAGAAAGTACAGTTCCCTCGAAGACCTACCGATTTCATTCGCTCAAAAACAGCTTTAATCATTGTTCTGTGGAAAAAAAGTTGTATAGAGCTGAGAGTTTAGAGATTTCTGAATGCGTTAGAAGCCATATATGACATGTGTGTATTGCGTATGGCACTTATCTGACTCATTGATGCTGGATAGCGAGTTTGATCCTCGTTGGATGAAAAATTGAACTTTAAAAGACCAACATGGATTGACCATGCTTTAAAATCGACTAATTCCACCTATAACTATTTACAAAGTGTGAACTTTATGTAGCAAATCGAAAAAAATAAAATATAGTAATAGTAATAGTAAAATAATTTTCAAAGTATTTTTTAATGAAAAACCCATTCAATGTATTTTATAGTAAAATTCATTTCCAGGCCCAAAGGTGTAAGTTAATGTTTAGTCTGGTCAATTATTACTACTGAGTTTGATCAATAAAAAAATCAACATTAGTGATAACATATCGTAAAATCAACCAATCTAGTTAAATACAAAAAGACGTTTGAATTTTTCGAGACATATACTATAAAAAGAAGTTTTGGTAAACTTAACACTCTCAGGATGCATTAATGGAAAGTGAAGCAGGGTAATGTTGAGCGTAATTTTATTATAAAATATATTTTAGTTTCCTAGCGTTTTTATTTCTATTTTAAGGTTCATTATTTGCCCATATCTGGGATTCTAACAGGTACTACCACACGGCTCAAAGTAGACCTGGGGACACCAGCAGTTAAGGGGTGGTTCTTTTTCTTTTATGTGCCCTGTCCCTTCAGGACGTAGGAGATGATGGCTTTCCACATCTTCCTGTCCCTTGTGGCTCTTAGCACGCTTTCTCCTGTTGCACCATGCAACTCTCATTCCGGAATCTATGGAATCTGTTGATCTGTGGAAAAAATAGTTGTGTACAGCTGAGAGTTAAGACATTTCTGAATGCGTTAGAAGCCATATATGGCATCCAGATGGAATATTTTAGTAAATGTTATTGAAGTCACAACGCTGTGGAAAACTATGACCATCCATGTACTGAAGAGACAAGGTAAAGAAAGAAATAAAAAAAAGGAAAGAAAGGTTTACTAATAAACTTGAGTATCTGAGACGACAGATATTCAGTTACGCTTTGGTAAAAAAAAGAAACTGAATACACTAATACCAATTCAAATCCGTTCCGTAGGATGGAATTATCCCAAACATTCATTGGAGATTATTTGAACAGAAACCGCACCCTTTCCATGGAGAGTGGTGCACGACATCATAAAACAAAAGAAGATTTAAGGATCGTGCAGCCAATAAAGCATTATAGAAAACTCAAGGCCAACGCATTCTTCTGACAGGAATCCTACTGAAAATATCCGGTTTGTAATGGATCCTAGAATCAAAGAGATGTCCAGAAATCCTCTGCTAAAAAGGAGATTTGTTTCGCGCTGTCAGATATGCCTGAAGAAAGCAGATTCTATGAATTCGATGCCTGAAAAAAAAAAAAGAAAAGAAAAGGAAACTGTTAAGAGCAACTCGACCAAATTGTAAATCAGTGAATATAATTGTGTTTTGCTTCATGTTTTATTGAAGATTGTTTCGAAATATCAGTAATGAATCATTTATTCTCATGTCGTTTTATTTGATAGTGTGTTAATATAAAACTCACTGAAGACCAAAATATTGGAAGGCCAATTAACTGAAAGAAGCTGTTTACATATAAATAGGCATTATATATATAAACGCACGTGCCATCAGCAAATACTCAGGGTAGGCAGCGCGTAAACTTTATGTAGTAAATCTAAAAAAAATAAAATATTTTGAATTTTATGCATAACTAGCAGTATAGCCCGGCGTTGCTCGGGTGTAATGAAAGCTTTAAAGCTAATCCATGGTCCTGGAGCTCAGATTCCTTGGATGTTGGCATGAAAGACTAAAAAGCAATAGTTGTTTCCAGTTAAAGTGAAACCGTAAACTGAAAGAAAAATGAATGGATATAAGTCAAATTTTCATTTCCTGGTATCAATATGAAATAAGTTTTTTCGTCGTAAACTGAATTTTGAAGGCTAAATAAGGCCTCTGAGTAAATAGTATCATGGCTGATACTAAGAACTACAATTATATCTACTTAGAGTCAAACCTGAAGCAAAAACTAAAATAAAAGGGCTGAAAAAAATAGACATACAGGCAGATAAACAGACACACACACAAACATCTTGCTTTATATATATATATATATATATATATATATATATATATATATATATATTACCGATTTTCTGCACTATTGTAAGAACTGCAACCTTGAAACTTCTGAATATCTTTTCTTATGTCTTTGTCTATGAGTGTATCGAATTTGATTAAAATCGGACCACTTCTTCTATAACCCAATTTTTTCGATTATCGATTTTCGATATTTATCGGGGGTACCTCGACACAAAACATAGCTAAGACACTCGCAGACGCTTATAGTACAAATCGGTTCAGCCGTTTCGGAGTCAGTAGTTAACGGACACTCATACATACAGACACATACACACAGACAGACAATATTCCATTTATAAATAAGTTTAGATTATTTCGAAATATCAGTAATGAATAATTTATTCTCATGTAGTTTTATTTGATAATGTGTTAATTTTAAACTCACTGAAGGCCAAAATATTGTAAGGCCAATCAAATCAAAGAAACTATTTACATATAAATAGACATTATATATATATATATATGTACGAGCCATCAGCAAATACTCAGGGTAGGCATATTTTGAATTTTATGCATAATAATTAGAGTAACTTTCATAATTTTGTTGAATTAGGTGCATATTGTGCCACACAAAGAAAGTGTAGCTGCTTATTCAGGGTAGGGACTAACTACCTGATTTACCTAGACTGCACGTCCATGAACTTTAGAACATGACAATAGCCAGCCAAAGATGTAAGATTAAACTTGCCAAACAAAAAACACTTGCACATCGATTTCTCTAACGTCCATGGTATCCGTACCAATTTTCTGCGTGTAGAATCGTTTCTCTAGGAAAGCTCTCTAGACAGCTTTCTGCGAAACTACAATCCCCTCCTCTCATTTCTCGATTCCTGGATATCTTTCTTGCTTTAAGAGAAACTCCAATGTCTACATGCATTGCCTTGGAGTTTGTGTCCTCGAAAATCTGCCTTTGGCTATGGAAATTTATCTTGGACATCCACTCTACTCTTCTATATATATATTTTTTAATCATATCACCCCAAGCAAGGCGGTAACGCCACTGATGCGCAGGGGGCTACGTAAGAGTGAAAAGATTGGAAAAGAGAAAGCCGGAAACCTCATCCTAAACAGGTAACAAGGGATGAGCCTCTTCACCTGTTCAATAGACGTGGGTAGAAAGTGAACCGGGCGATAGTTCAGCCTATCTACTCCAATTAAATATGTGTCGCCATCTCTCTCTACTAAACTCATCTTTTCTCTCTAGTGCTCCCTTTCTTTCCTGAGTGTTCCGTGCTAGATAGTATTTCAGATAATATAGATAAGGCCATTTCTTTGCGCCCGTTCGCTTGTGTATTTGTATTCGATGACTTCATTGCCCATCATGCCAAGTGGCTGAGAAACTCTGTGATTGATGTTACCGGCGTCCAAACTCTGAACTTCTCTATCACACAGTCTCTTAGGCAAGCAGTGGGTTTCTTCACGCACTCCCCCAGTAATACTGAAGGGCACCCTTAACTTCTGTATCTCTTCTTTACTTCTAATCCTGAATCTTGCGATACCACGAAGCTTTATCCTCTGCTATCTCTGATTCTGTGGTGTCTGTTCATATCATTCAGTAGAATATCTTATTGCTATCAAAGAGCAGTTTAGGACTCGTTCCCCGATTTCCTTTGTGATGTCTGTTGGAAAGGTTTTTGCTATCTCTGTTACGTCGGGTAACAGAATTATGTGAAATGATACAAAACAACGTAATAGTATGAAAAGTAGATGTATTGACAGGAAAGAGAAGTATTTACAAGAGGTGAGGATTAGTAGAATACAGAACAAGGTAATTAGTCGTAGAGACGTGATAGATTGACTAGTAGAACACTTCCGGTGCAATACCGGAAATACCCGAGTGACTCGCTCACTCGACTTCCTTCCTCGACTTCCTCCCTCGAGGTATCATCACTAATATTTTATATAGTGATTCGAATAATCCATTCCCGTGGAAAGGTGGAGAGCGCCCCAACAATCGCCAAAGTAAAAACTGGCATTGATGCATTAATTCCAGCCAGGAAATTCCGACTTAAACCTCATCCATCTCATTCGTTGTCTCCTGCAGGCTCGGTCGCTATTACTTATAGAAATGACTTCTTCCGGTCTTACCGGAGAGACACGATCTGATAACAGAAGGTGCCTTTTTGTCTCTACCTGTGAGTAATGCATGCATGTCTTAAACAATGCGAAGTTGTTGCTGGCTGATAAAATGAGGCAGTGTATAGCATCTCGCAAGTTTAATACTGGCGGCTTTGGAAGTGTGCTAACAACAGAAAACCTTGATCTCTCATTTATTCAATCAATTTGAGGTCCTCACATCCGCAGCGAACAAGGTTGAGTGCTTTGCTTCTTTTCTGACTTCACAGTTGACTTGTACACATCCAATTTTCCACCTGAAACTGAGGCTTAAGTGCGATGTGGTGCATTGGATATCGGCTCGGAACGAGAAATCGGGGAGCCAAGTTCGAATTCCAGCTGAATTCATTGCATTCACTAACGCGCAAATACCCTTGGGAAAGGTATTAATCCAGTCTACCACAGAAAGCAATGGTAACCTACTGCGGGATAATGATCGAGACATGATCGCCCAAGCGTGTATCACGTATGGCACTCAACTGACTGACTGAATATATATATATATATATATATATATATATATATATATATATATATATATATATATATACTAGCAGTATAGCCCGGTGTTGCTCGGGTGTAATGAAAGCTTTAAAACTAATCCGTGGACCTGGAGCTGAGACTATTTGGACGTTGGCACGAAAGACTAAAAAGCAATAGTTGTTTCCAGTCAAAGGGAAACCGTAGACTGAAAGAAAAATGAATGGATATAAGTCAAATTTTTATTTCCTGGTATCGATATCAAATAGATTTTTTCGTCGTAAACTAAATTTTGAAGGCTAAATAAGTCCTCTGAGTAAATAATGTCATGACTGAGACTAAGAACTACAATTAAACCTACTTAGAGCCAAACTCGAAGCAAAAACTAAAATAAAAAGACTGAAAAAAATACAGACATACAGGTAGATAAACAGACACACACACAAACATCTAGCATTTGTATATATATATTATCGATTTTCTGCACCATTGTAAAAACTGCAACCTTGAAACTTCTGTATATCGTTTCTTATGTCTTTGTCTATGAGTATATCAAATTCGATTAAAATCAGACCACTCCTACTATAACCTGATTTTTTCGATTTTCGATATTTATCGGGGGTATTTTGACACAAAACCTAGCTAAGAACACTCGCAGACGCTTATAGTACAACTGTGTAAATTTTCAAGAAAATCAGTTCAGCCGTTTCGGAGTCTATAGGTAATGGACATACGCACATACGCACACAAACATACACACACACACATACACGCACAGACAAATTTCCATTTATAAATAAGTTTAGATATATAACTCCGTCTTTGGTCTGTAACATAATTTCTTGACTCCCATAAGGAAAGCGATGGCGGTGATGGAGATGCGCCCTTGAGCTCTCTCCTGTCCTCTCCAAACGCTATTACTATTGCCTTATTGCTTCTTGCTTTCCTGCTTGTTTGGAAGTTCTCCACTGTAGTTCATGTTTTTAAAAACTCTGGGCAGCCTCTGACCTCTCTAGATATCGCCCGATTAACCTCTTACCGATTTTGGCAAAGTGTTTAAGGCAATTTTCAATACTTAAATAGTTCATAATCTGACATCCCACAACCTACTCTCTGAAATTACCAAGATTTAGAATGTATAAAACTTTTAGCGGGGAGTATTTTATGAAAACATTGAAGGACCGTCTTAAGAGACTTAAATTATATACTTATTTGCATATTTCACCCCTTACATGCACGCCTACATGCTTGTAACCAAGTAAGTATATAAACGTATGTACACTTATACATACATATACTGTTATATATAAGAGACAATGAATATCTGTTATGTTTAATCATGAGCCGTTCTAAACATCGTATTTTAGCTTTAATTTCAGGTGAAAATAAAGACAAAATTTCTCCAACATTTGGATAATTTTTTGTTAAGTTGGTTTTAAGCTTCCGGCTAACATGAGCCATCTTCAGAGAGGTTACAAGGACGTTAACACAAACACATTCACCATCAGCGACAATTTTATCTTGTGTTGACATAAAACTCCGCAAACCAACAGCAACAGTTACCAAAAATAGCAAACGCAGTTTGCTAATTTGTAATGCGGTTCTATGACGTCACACCGCTTGAGAGCTCGAAATGATAACAGAATCATATATTTAAATGCAATGTAATGTGTTATGACCAGATTTAAACGTGATTTTATTAAGTGTGGGTTGTTTGGATTTAATGTATACATACATATAAACATACATACATATAAACATACACCACCACGCGTCTATATATATATATATACTTGCACACTCTAAAATGTTTCACTTTAACAATATTCTTCAGCGATATTTTTAAAGACGAATGATTTAAAAACGTTTTAATTTTTTAAAAAAAGATCTTTTTAAAGATCCACATACACTATGTTCATTGAGGTTTGATTTCATTGGTCAGATACGTGTCACATATGCTAAAGCAATGGTTGAATATTTTAAATATAGATGAAATCATGTGTTTTTACGTGTGTGTGACATGTGTAATAAAAAACACCGAATAACTATTATGAATGTAAGTATATATATATATATATATATATATATATATATATATATGCGAAAATAATAAGTGTCGAGAGTATTTCTATAGACAAATTAAGTGTATATAATATATAAAAATATAAAAATAGGGAGAAAAATATAGATAATGATAGGGGATAATAGGGAGAAAATATAAGGAGAAAATAGGGATAATACTAGGGGATAATAAGGAAAAAACATAAAATATAAAAATAGGGAGAAAAAATATAGATAATGATAGGGGATAATAGGGAGAAAATATAAGGAGAAAATAGGGATAATACTAGGGGATAATAAGGAGTAAACATATATATATATATATATATATTATATCTAACAATTCTACTTACTTAACCTCTATAGACGAGGACCTATTATTCTATTCCCATGACAACAATCTACAAAACTTAGTAACTAAACTCAATAAGGTAGAATCTATCATCGAATTCACTTATGAACTTGAATCTAACAATTTTTAACCTTTCCTTGATAACTTAATAATTTTTTTTTTATAAGCGTTTCACCCCGAGCAAGGCATGTCACTGCCACTACTGTGCAGGGGGCTACGTAGAGTGGAGAAAGGCTGATTAAATATAGGAAATGACAGAGGGTGGGTGATAGGCGGGTAAGGATACCGAGAATGAGGGTTGGGTAGATGAGAGTGTTCTGAGAATAGTTGGGAGTTAGTGTGATAGGAGGTGTCTATTGACCCTACATTTAAACACCTTGAGATTGTAACTGTCGGGAAAGCAGACTTGTGGAAGGGAGTTCCACAGGCGGGAAGCGCGAGAAAAGAAGCTGTTGGAGTAGAATTTACGGTTACATCTTATTTGTTTAACTGTAAAAGGGTGGGACCTAGTTGCTAATCTAGTATTTGAATGAACTGGATTCTAAGTACTCTAAAAATAGGCAAGAGAGAACATTACCAATAGGAAACCCCATGGGTTAGCAAAATCTTTGTTTAAAAACTGTTTTGTTAAAAGAGAAATAACAATGGTTAGTATTTAATATGCATATTTTTATGATGTTTTGGATAGGTAGGTGGTGCTTTACATTGGAGTTTTTGAGATGGTTTTCTAAGAATGTTTAGACATTTTTTAACGAGTATGTTAGTAAAGGGTGATCCAAACTTGCCATAGATAAGTTAGTTATATTAATGTTTCTAGTTTTATAGAGGAAGTCACCTCAGTGTCTGGTAAGTGTAGTGTTAATGGTGCCTAGGAATAGTGTAATTATTTTAGTGATAATTCTATCTAATTTATGGGGAGCACTGTTAATACCAGATATAATAGGTCTGATGGGAATGTTTGGTTTATGAATTTGGTTCATGGTAAGCCATATAGTAAGGGTACTTATTGTAATACCGGACGAGATAAGCAAGTCGATGTTCATAGCACTGCATAAGAAGCCAGGTGCAAACGAGTGCGAACTCCACCGAACAATCAGTTTAATCATCCACATTACAAAACTGATTGTCCGAACTCTGATGAATAGAGCGAGAAGCAGAATCAGGTCAGAGATAAGACAAAAACAGTGCGGATTCTTCAAAGTTACGAGAACAAGCAAGGTTATATTTATGATTAGGATGCTCTTCAAAAGGGCAATACAAATGATGAAGGGTGTGTACCCATGTTTTATTGATTATGCGAAGGCGTTCGATAAAATACACCACAAAGAATTGATAGAAATGATCAGTAACTTCGACATATTTGGGAAATACATAAGAGTAATCAAGAATCTCAACTGGCAGCAAAGGTAACGAATTCAGCAGATATACAAAGTTAGAAAATGGGTTAAGACAAGGATGTGTCCTTACACTGAATCTATTTAACTTGTACAACGAGACTATTCTGAGGACCGTAGATGTTATTCCAGGATTTGTCATCGGAGGCCACAATTTAAACAACATAAGGTATGCAAGTGATGCAGACACGGAAAAGAAACTAAAAGAACTCCTACAGAAGATAGCTGTAGAGAGTGACAAAAAATAGGACTACAAATAAATTGCAAGAAAACCGAATGCACGGTCGTCAGTAAAAAGAGCAGCCCAAAATGCCAAATACAGATGAGAGATTCTAAAAGCTGGTACAAAAATTTGGATACATGGGAAGTGTTTTAACAGAAGACAGAAAGTGCGACACAGTATGATCGTAAGAATTTTGATTCTAGGTAGGTTTGTTGGCTCTCACTTAGATTTTTCTGTATATATATATATATATATATATATATATATATATATATATGTTACGGAAAATCACGAACCTTTAGGAATGCTGACATATTGAAACTACTTATTTGAACATTATTCTTAATCGATACTCGTATTTTAGTAAATATTCTGTTTTTAATCAAACATTATATTTATATATTTATTTCTACCGACCTGATTGTTTACGATATATTTTGCACGAAAATATGCGTCATTCGGCAGGATTCAACACACACACACACACACACACACACACACACACACACACACACACACACACACACACATATATATATATATATATATATATATATACCATCCACCCGTGTATTGAATACTGCTGCCACATCTGGTCGGGTACCCCTGCTATTCTCCTCGGGGTTCTTGACAAAATACAACGGAGAATCTGTAATGTGATCGATACCGACTTGGCTGACCGGCTACAGTCACTCTCTCACCGGCGTGACGTGGCTTCCCTGTGCTTTTGGAAGCATTGACATTTACGAGCCATTTCCTACCCCAGTCCACTATGGATTGGAGTTCCTTTTCAAGCTCGGCAGCGAGGTTCGCTTTGTCGCCCACACCGGTTTTATGATCGAGGCAAGAGTAAATTGTGGTGTCATCGGTGTACATGCCTACTTGGGATCTAATGGCATCGGGGAGATCATTAATGTAGATCAGAAAGAGCGTGGGACCTAGGATAGAGCCTTGAGGGACACCTGCGTTCGTATGGTAGTCTTTTGGGGCATGTCCGTTTAATACTACCTTCAATGTGCGGTTAGAGAGGAATGACTGGATTAGGTCAAACAAATGTCCAGTTATACCGTAGCTCCGCAGTTTGCATAAAAGGCCAGCATGCCAGACTCTGTCGAACGCTTTGGAGATATCCAAGGCAACGGTTCGGGCTTCGCCATTCTTGTAAAGAGCCTACTCGGTAATGGTCATTAGCATATCAGCAGTAGACCTGGTGAAACGGAAACCATACTGTTTGTTCGAGAGAAACCTGTGGGCCATGAGATGCTGAATCACCTCGGCGTTGATAATGGCTTCGAAAACTTTGCTAAAGATCGGAAGGAGACTGATAGGGCGGTAATTAGCGGGGCCCGAGGGTTCGCCAGTATTGTTAAATATAGGAACTACAGAGGAGGACTTCCAACAGGCAGGAAAGCAGGAATAGGCAGAAGTTATAGAGTTTAGAGAGGACAGAGGAAAGTTCTGGGGCACATTTCTTCAGGACTATGACTGGGATTCCGTCCCCACCGCTCGCTTTGTGAGGGTCAAGTTTTGAGATTATCTTAGAAACCAGCGAGGGTGTAATGTGGACGTTATTCAGTTGAGCCTTAGTTCTGGGTGGGAAGTCGGGTGTAGGTACTCCTGACGAGTCCATTGTCGAATTGGTGGAGAATCTACGACCAAAGCATTCAGCCTTGTCCGCTGGGGAGGAGAGAACCTCAATTTCATTGATTAGTGGGGGTATTGAAGTCTTACTCTTGTTGTGCACGCTTTTGCAGAGTCGCCAGTAATGTTTGGCGCTGGACTTACAGGATGCTATGCGTTGCTTCATTCTGGCAGCAAACACCATCTTAGCTTCGTTCAGTATTTTTTTACACTTATTACGAGCTGAGGTGAAAAGGCACCTGTTTTGGTTCGACGAGTGGCTTCTATAGAGCCGGAAAAAATGGTTCCAGTGGGCAATTGCGGCCTAGCAAGCGGGTGAGGGAGACGAATTTGATTTAAGCTGGAATTTCCTGGCAGGGATGAAAGCATCAATGCCAGCCTTAACCCAAGAGGAGAGCTTGGACGCACAGTCTTTGACAGGAAGACCGAAGACGTTGTTCCAGGGGACGTCACAGAGGAAGTCTCCGAACGAATCCCAGTCTGCTCTCTGGTACCAGTAGGATATTCTGCTGGTCTGGGTTTCTTAGGTAGAGTGAGAGTGGATTGAGGGTTTCCGAGAGGGCAGAGCTGCCTGGTAGTGCAAGAGTCTGCGATGGAAGTGAAGCAGAGGTCTAGTAAAGAGTCCCTTCCGTTTGGGTTATTAGAGAAACGCGTGGATAAGTCCACCACTTGCATAAGAGGTTATTAAAAAATTCATGGTGCGGACCCCAGCAAGGTCGGTGACAGTGTTTTCAAGCCACTTGGTGTGGTGGGCGTTAAAGTCACCAAACACAAATATATGGGCAGATGGATGAGAAGAAATGGTCTTGTCGATATTGATAGAGATGCTATCAAGTACCGAACAGTCAGAGGAGGAGGGGGCGGTAGAGGAAGAAGAGATAGCTAACCGAGCTTAGAAGTGAGAGACGAAAGCACATGAAAGAATGATCCAGGGATTCAAGAGATGTAACCCAGGCTAGAGGGAGGTGTTCGCTGACATAAACACCAAGCCCATGCATATGGATATTGGAGTCCTTCCTGAAGAGGAGAAGGTAACCAGGAACGAAAAATTCAGTGGAGGGGATATAAGGGTCAAGGTTAGTCTCACATATAGCTAAGATATCGAATGAGTTAGTTTGGAGAAATGATTCTACGCAGTTAAAGTTAGTGCGGATACCTCGTATGTTTGTGAAGGAAACGCAGGTAGGTTTGAGCGTTTTATGAATAGCTGGTTTAGTTTTGAAATTTCGTTTGCTTGATTTCATAGTGGTTTAGTTGGATAGAGAGAGAGGTCTGGAGTAGGGTCAGACGGTCACTAATTGCAGCAGGTAAAGGATGGAGACTGGCGCAGCGTGCAGCATAATGTGACCTCGGGGTTGCCCACCGGAGGTTCATGCAGGGACGCCCGTCCATGCGCAAAATGGCACTACAGGAACCCCGATATAATTCAACTGTTGATCGGAGCAGCCCCACAAGACGCTACGCAAGAGTTCGGGCTCCTAACTACCAGTCTGAAGTAGCAACCAGGAAACTGCCACCCCGGTACCCTCAGAATGAAGAGACGTTGCCACCATACTCAGTAACTGCAAAGAGCTTTCAGCTGAACTAACACTAAGACCGTACAAGAGAGATGAACCGGGAACCCCTTCCTAAACTAGAAACAAGGCGATCACCTCTACTCCTGTTCAGAAGACTGGGCGATAATAGGTACTATCTATTTCAATTAAAAAAAACAAAAATGGATAAAAAGAAACAGATAAAAAATTTACTAAGTTTTAACTTAGGATAAGTCGAAACTAACCTTGAAAACCAAAACAATTTACCTGGGGTGAAATGATTAATATATATATATATATATATATATATATATATATAGTGCCGGTGTTAATAAAACAATGCTGGATTTAATAAAACATTGTTATATATATATATTAATAATTATACATAGCATCCCTCACCGGTAGAACGTGCATCCAATTCAATATCTGTGACTGTTACCCGCCCATCACCGAAAAATGACTGCTACCAATTTAGCAAAAAATTACTGTCCTATTCGTGATCGCAAAATCAAAATCAAAATGCAGGTACAAAAATCTATATTATTTCTGTAGATCTGCAGCTAATGGGAGCGGGTTATTCTTTATTGATTCAGCCTTTCGCCATATCTAACCGAACTCTCTACAGCTTAGTATTATTCGCTATCATCAGAAGGTTGGAGGATGGAATGTATGCATTTGTGAAAGTATAAAAGTATACATTTTGCATGTTAAAATAGAAATTTATTAAAAGAAAAGATTAACATGAATTGGTAGAAGTTAATGTTCAGGGAGAAACAAGTAATGAGTTAAAGTTATCAAGAGTTCGTAGAAGTTCGAAGAAGTTTATGTGTACGTAGGCAGGAACGTATGTATGTATGTATGTATGTATGTATGTATGTATGTATGAGCATTGTCGTTGGATAGGAATGTCTTTGAAGTATTCGCTCTGTCTTAAAGACAGTGCGATTATCAAGTCGACGGGTGAACGATGAAGAGAAAAAAGGTGAGAGATGAGAGGTGAGGGGTGAAAGAGAAAAATAGAGACAATAATAATAACGATTGTTTGTCGTTTGTCAAGAGTAAGTGTTAATTGCTCATCTTAACTTTCTGACGCGACTTGCGTCTTTTTATTTTATTTTATTTTTTATCCCGGATGTGATTCTGGCCTTTCCATTAGACGACAAACATTTCGCATCGAGGTGTGAAATTTTGCGAGTTTTGTGTGTGTTAAGCAAAGTTTACAAATTCGAGAAAATTCGTTTATTTCTAAGACAATGAGTTGAATTTTAAATGTAGATCTTCTTTTTTTTTGTATCACTACAGATCAAAAGAAATTTAGTTTCATTTTCGATATTAAGGACGTCGTATTTGCAGAGATGACAGTGTATTTCACCCCCGTAAAATAAGTTCAAGAAATATAGACTGATTGAGAAAGGAACTAATAAGTTTTTTTTTCAAAGATCATGAGCTAAATATTACCGAATATTCCGAAATATTACAAATATTACCAAATATTTAGCACCAATGCTAAAATAATCAATTTTTCGATGTGACCTTGGATTTGAATACTTGTTATTGCAAACCATAGGCCAAAGATTTATATAACCATAGATAGGTTAGTAAAGATTCACACCATCAACATATATTTCTAATAATTTTCATAAATCAGTCCAGTAATAAGAAAATATTTGATAACAATAAAATTAAATATATAAAATCTTTAAACTTTATTTTTTTTAATTATAAACAGAAACGCCGTAGGCGTAACATTATATGATTTAATCTATCCTCTAATCGTAATGTTCAAAAGAATATCGGAAGAAGTTTCCTAAATTGAATTAATAGGCACATTAACCCTTCAGCAACATTAAAAAAATGTTTTGGCAAAAGTAATGTTAAGATGTTAAGATTACGACGTATGCGTGTGTATGCGTGTATATATATATATATATATATATATATATATATAGGTAATGAGTATTTATGCAGAAGTCGGTCATTAGTATATGCTTTAGATTTTTTTAGAAACTCATTTTATGTATAGAAGAACGCATGGTATGAATATTATTCAAACGTTTCTGATCAAATGCTTTTAGCCATACTTCTGGCTACAATGAAGATCATAGAAAACTGCGGACGACTAATTGTATTTCCATTTTACAATACCTTTTATTAAAAATAAATTTGCCGTCACATCCGCGCTAGAAGACATGGGATTACATTTATTTATCAAAAGTATAGTTGAAAATGTGACACTCCAAATGTCTGGATAATATTCATATCTTTGGATACAGACCTGCTTTCTTTTGCACGTCCACAAGAAAAATTACCTAAAAAAAAGAAAAAGAAATAATATTATGTCTATCATCAGGGTAAAATCGTGATTAATATTTGTAAGTGTGGCACTTTTTAAGTTGTATTTGAGTTATATATCTTAATAAAACTGAATTGTCAAAAGAGCAATTTAAAAAAATAATTACAAGAACTTTGCCATAGAAAGAATAAATAAAAAAATATAAAGTACTTCTACGTTATTCAGACTATTGTTCTCATCTGTGTTGCCATTTGTACGACGTTTCGGCCGTTGTACGCTCCGGCCTTCTTCAGGTGCTAGGAATTTCGAACTGAACCCTTTATTACAATCACTGGACTATCATTCTCATCCCTTGCGTAGTAGTGTCTCTTTTGGAAGTCATGAGTGAAAAAGTAACTTACAGGGTTAAAGGGAGATAAATTATAACTTCCAAAAGAGGCATTACTACGCAAAGAATGAGAATGATATACCCCAGTGATTGTAATAAAGGGTTCGGTTCGAAATTTCTAGCACCCGAAGAAGGCGGGTGCGTACAACGGCCGAAACGTTGTACAAATGGCAACAAAGATGAGGACAATAGTCCGAATAATGTAAATACTGTAAATACTACCTCATCTTAGAAATATATACAAATAATAAAGTACTTCTGTAAAGAGATTATAAAAGACATTCTTAGAAGAACTGAGTGTTTTGGGTATTTACTAATGTCGAAGCAATATTTTTACGTTATTGTCTGAGAATTCTTTCAGTTATAAAATATAAATGTATCGTGAATATTTAGTTAATAAGTGGATTACGACCACATCACGTTGAAACATTGGTTTCCATAAGATTACCGAATTTAAGTAACGTTGAGCCTGATCAGTACCAAGATGGGTGACCGCTTGGGAATACCAGGTACTGTAAGTTTGGATCCGCGGATGGTGACTCGAAATCATTAATGGAATCGAGTTCCAATTCAAATTGAGTTTGTTATATTCACTCACGGACAAATACTGCTGAAAAAGACATGAATTCACATCTTCTCCACCCAGATATGGGTTAATAAGTAAGACTGATATCATTAAATTATATCTAAACAACAAAATTCTTACAATTTAAAATATTTTCTGCAAGGTGTTGATAAAGCGTAAAAACGCAATCAATCAATTAATCAATCAAATACTGAATAGCTATACAGGCATTTTTTGAGATTCATTTACATTATCTGAAATATAAATATGTAGAAACTCTCGTGACCACAAAGTGAGGGATCAGTTTATATATCATGTATAATATAGAATTGATCACCCGCTTTATATCTTCTTCTTCTTCTATTTGCCTTGTCCCTTCAGGACGTAGGCGATCATGGCCTTCCACTTTTCCCTATCCCTGGTGGCTCTGAGCACGCCCTCTCCTGTTACACCATGCAACCCTCATTCCGTCATCCACCTGATTAGGTCCTTCAAATATGTTATCCGTTGCTTTCTTCTGTCTCTTTTTTCCCTCTATTTGGCCTGTTAGTATCAGATTCTCCAAGCCCTCCTTCCTCATTGCGTGTCCCAGGAACCTCAGCGGTCTCTTCCTGATGCTCAGTATTAATTTCCTTTTTGTTTCCATCATTTCCAAGACCTCATCATTGCTCACATGCTCAATCCATGATATTCGCAGCATCCTTCTGTAGAACCACATTTCAGTTGCTTCAAGGTTTTCCTTCATCTTTGATGGTATTGTCCAGCATTCACTGCCACATTGAAGGACGGATAGCACGTAGCAATCCAGTCCTCTCTTCCTTGTTTCTAGCGAAATTGTCCTGTTTCTTAATACCTTACTCAACTTCTGGAAAGCTTCCTTCGCCATGCCAATTCGCCTTAATTTTCTTGTTTGATTATCAAATTTTAATTAGTTATGATTCCACCTCTTTCCCTAGTTATGGGTTAATTATTAAAACCTGCATCACTAAATCATTGTTAACTAAAAAGATATTTCAATCTAATAATATTTTCTGGTTTTAAATAACCTGCGAGGTGTTGATAAGCCGTCGAAAACAAATCAATCAATCAATCAATCAATTGATCGATCGATCAACTAAGAAGCAAACCAATTTATTTACGTGCAGAAGAATGTATAATGTATCTTTCCTAAACGATAAAAAAGCAATTGATAAGCTACCACACAATAGTTCTTAGGAAGCAAAAAAGCTCAAAATTCGAGATACGAATTGGATATGCCAAAATCATGCCTGTACTGAAATTTAAATTTCTGGAAAGTATTATAACAAACGCCGGAAAATAAAATCAATTTTCAGTACTTTAACATAATCTAAATTAAAATAGAAGCACAATAAGTGAGCAATAATTAGTTGTCCATGGAGGAACAGATTGAAAGATATTGTTATATTTTTCCTTTCATTGGTTTCAGATAAAACAAAAACAAACATCATTCTTTTCAGACAAAAATAAAGAAACGACAGAACAGCAATGATAAGATTGTAAATGAAAATGGGAGTAATTGAAATACAGTCAATTGTAAGAAGAGAATATATGACCGTCGGCAAGACGAAAAGACCAAGAATCGAGTTACAAAATGAAAATTTTAAATTAAAGCAAGAATGAAAATTTAAAATGATAGCATTTGTAATAATAGACGACGAAAAAATAGCTCCAAAATCCGAAGGTGCATTGGATGCCTTAAAAATCGAGCAAACTATTTAGAAACAGGAAAAAAAGCTTTGAAACAAAGAATGCTTAACTGATATGTGCAGCGTGACACAAAAAGTAGAACCCATAAATATTGTAATAAATCCTACAAATGTCCAGGTATTTTCAAGAAACTTGGTAGATTTACACTTCATTCTGTGTATAATCATCCTCGAAAGTTTTAATTTGATTGGTCGCTTTGCATAAAAATCACGATCTTTCCAAAACATGCTCCAAATGGGCGTTGGAGACAAACTTGCAAACGTCGCTCAAATTTTTTGCTGTGATTGCTACCTTCAGTTCACCAATCGTTTGAGGGTTGTTCTTGTACACATTATCCTTGAGATACACCCCACATATAAAAATCTGGAGTGTTCAAGTCCGGTGTGTGAGGTGCCCACACAACGTCACACTTATCAGTCTCTCTTGAAATCGTTCTCTCAGCCAGGCTAGGGAGTCATTTGATGTATGGGAGTGGGGTGGGCAAAACGTCTTGCTGGAACCATTGACTCTCTCGATCTATCTCTCTGCGTCTTCCCAGTGATTAACAGTTTTATTCACAAATTTTAGGTTCTGTTTTTGAAGGGTAATCCTGTAATATTAATCCTCATATATAGCAGTGAATGCTGACCAATCTTTTCGCAGATCTAGAGGAGATTTCAGGCATATAGTTCTGCAAAAGATTGTAGAGAATACCATGAGCAGAACATGTGAGCGACTATGAAGTTTCAGAGAAAATAGGAATGAAAAAGACACTTGTAGTTAGAATCATAATTCAGTGTCTAAAAGTATAGCCGAAAACGCTGCGATATAGAAAACATTTAGACAATTTCCATATAATTTACGTCTGTAAAAGAAAAAAATTATAAGAACACAAGAAAAATTAAATAATAAACTCAACATTGTATATTGTAAGTCGATTTCAATGAAACATGTATAAAAGAAGCATTGCTACCCAAGTACCATATATATATATATATATATATATATATATATATATATATAATGTATTTGATATATATATATATATATATATATATATATATATATATCAGAAAGAAACTTTACCCTGACGAGTGACGACATCATAATGGTGTCCTCATGAAACTTCGAAGTCGGTGTGAACCTGCTCAGTTACGTAACAAACTTCTCAACATGAATCCTATGAACACACTATCTCTCCTCCTATATCAAGCACTCCACGATAAAAACCTTCCTCACCAATATCTTCTAGCAGTAAAACCACTGAAAACCAAAACACTTTGCGCTAAATATTATCAGAACTCAACACTATATGCATATATTTGTGTATTTAGGCAGCAAATTTTCTTTTAGAGATGTCAGATTAAATAAATCGCAAATATTGTGTCTGCTTATTTTTAATAAAATCCGTTCATACTCACTGATAATCTTTCGCGTATTATAATTAAAAGATGTAAGAAATTAACAGATGATTTTATTATTCATTTCTCGTTTTGACCAATTTCTTTCAGTCTCCTTCCGAGATCATCTTGAGGGGTGTGAACTGTGGTAACACAAAGTAACTGCAAAACTGTGTTGATAAAAGTTACTGTAAATTTTCTTCTTGCTTCAAATATGACAGTTGACATTACAACATAAAAAATTCAATTTTAGATAATTTTCACATTCTAATGTACGCTAATCAATTAGTCAACCGTTACATTTGAAGCAAGAAAAAATTTACACTATTTTTTTAGCAACACAGTTTTGTGGTTATTTTTTGTTACCACAACTCACACTACTGAAGATGATCTCGGAAGGAGGTTGAAAGTACTTTGGTAACATCGAGAAATTAATTATAAAACCATCTGTCAGTACGTATCCCACATATAAGAAAAAACTGCCGGGTAAGTTGAAACCTTGTAAGAACATGAAAACAAACTTACTATAAATGATTTAACGATTAAAGCACATTCTATACAAATTCTCATTTTTTAAATCGAAATTATGGTTAAATTCACTACGGTAAGCAAGCAATGTACTGAGTGTTTTGTAGTGTAAATGACTCGTCTTATGTTAATACAATCATCTACCTAAATTTCTCATGGTTTCTCCTATGTATTTTTTGCAGCAATTATTGAATGATAAGGTAATGTCCTCCTTAAGGTTTTAACTGTTTATAAGCCGGTTGTCTGCTGCAACTCGAGAGTAAGAAATCATAAAAATTTATTCTTCACAACTAAAAAGAAAAGCATTTATTAAAAATTACTGTTTATCATGAAGTTCTAAAAATAATTAAATTAAAGAAATTATTAAAACTTGAAGTAGGGTCTTTATTAAAGTATTTTCCAAAACAAATCAGCTTACTCACATTTTATCCATTGGTTTACGAAAATGAACGAAACGTAAAATTGATAACCCTTGACAATAATGTTAACGATAACTTCAATACTAAATATTATGAGAATTTCAACACGCGTCATCGTGTTGCAAAAAAAATCCTACTAAATAAATAATAGAAGGAAAATATGAATAAAGACAAAAGGAAAACTTATCTTAGTCAACGCCTTTAGTCCTCTGATGGACTTTATCAAGGCAAGTGTAAGGATTCTATTTTACGACAAGTGTTGATAAAAATAAAAATAAAAATAAAAATTTCGTTATTTTTTTTTTCATAATTTGTAAATTTACAAACGCTCATAAATAAATCTGAGGAACTCCGATTTGAATTCTTTCGGAAAGTGCATATTTTTATTTAATAAGATTTCTTGAATATTCGGGCCCATAAACATGAATAAATAAACATACTGTTAAATAAATAAACGAGGCGTCTACTCAAATATGGTTATCCACTAGAAATAACGTTTAGAGTGATATTATACATATATATATATATATATATATATATATATATATATATATATGTATTGTATCTGTGTATGTATGTGTTCACAAATTATACACTTTATGCATGGAGCATTAATGTGAATAATGTTTCTTAGTTTGGGAATATGCGTGGGTAGATATTCGTGGGGTGCACGCCTATTGTGTACGCCCAAACATTGCTCGCTTATCTCTTCCGTTAGCTCTTTAATTTAGAATCTTCATTTCGACGCCTGCAACCGTTGTTTCCCTCTTCGTTTCTTATTTCGTCTCGCTTCCTTCTCCTTCTTGTTCCTCTATCTAAAGGCATCTCTGATTCACCTCTGCCGACACATCTCGCAAATTACGAGCGAGCAGCTGGAGATTGAGGGATGGAGATCCCAAATCGATATTTGACAAAAGACATTCGTCTATCCACACCATGTACCACCGCATACTTCTTATTCTGAATAGACATTTCGCCAGGCTCACGATCCGTTTAGCTGTCTGTCTGTTCGTGCAATTCACTGGCTGACTCCCAGAATTTAAAATGGACGCTGTAGGGTTTATGTGGGATTGGCTTGTCGGATAAGCCTTACAATTCGTGCGGATGAATTCACTTGATGGTTCTGGAACGCACTTGTCGATTACATATTTGTCATTATGACTTTCATTAATACTCGTTTTATGGCAATGACAGTAATACAAGTTTGGCGAGCGTTGAAAGTTCAGTTTCGAAAGGCAGAACAATAACTGGAAAATGTTATATATTGCTGTATGGGTGGTCCAAGCATAACCGGATGACATTAAGAGGTGGGGAAACGAGATTGAGGTAGCCGAAAGATTGAGTCAGTTCAAACCAGTGAAGGTATAACAAAAACGGGAAAGAAAATGATAAACGTTTTTGATATTCAGATAATCTGAAGATAGGAAATGTATACTTAAAAATCAATGCTTACTGTGGGAAAAAATTAAAACCAAAAATAGATAATGAAAAATTAAGAGCTTAAGAAAAAAATAAGAAAAAAAGAAAGAAACTGTAGGTAAGAGGTGCCTTCAATAAGTTTCCAGACTTTTTTCTAGAGACATTTAAAATTATTGTAGGCTCTTGACATTTGTATTATGTTATTACTATACATCTGATGAACTGACAGGCCCATTTTTATCATTTCAGGTTGAAAGGAGCTTCAAAATGGCTATAAATATAACCGAAATCGCGAAACCAAAACCGTTTTATTGGACTCACACATATACTTTATTGTATTTACATAATGAATGTTAACATTATTTACATTGTTCAGACTGTTGTCCTCATCTTTATTATCCATGGTTAGGAAGTCTCGGCTGTTGTACGCCCCGGCCTTTGTAAAAAATAAATAAATAAATAAATAAATAATAAAAAAAAGTAAATAAAGCAAGAAAAAGAATTTTACTTACTTTATATTCGGAAGTAAATTAAGAATTTTAAATCTCTGTTATTGTTATCAAATAGGAATCATAAATTGCAAGAGTCCACTCCAAAGCACAAAGTTTATTCAATATTAAAAGGAACAATTAAAACAATAATTTGCATAAATTGTCCTAGATGCGAGAGATTTTTATTAACAGATTTTAAAATAAATAAATTAAAAAAGGGAAAAAATTCATATTTATTAATAATCAAGCTTATGAGAACTGTGTATGTTATACTCCTTTAATTGGATGCATTACTGCTGATGATAATTTTTATTTACGTTAATTTATTAACGTAACATTTTAAATTGCCTTTTTTATGATTAAAAGACAATATTCTTACTTAAAAAACTCAATAATTGTTTGAGTTATATTATATTACTCATAGAACAAACATTACTGATGTTTGTTCTAAATTAATATATTTACGTAAAAAATATAGTAATTTACTAAGCGCAGCTTAGATATGGTACAAGGCCGAAAGTATGGTGCGCCTAGTGAGGATCGAACTCACTACTGAATTGCAATATTTCTAGCGAGACAAGCTTGCTAACCATTGCACCACCTCGAGGTGCTCAAAAATGTAAATAATATATCAATAAGGTTGTATTCACCCTATTATTTAAATATTTGAAAGACTTTATTTAGGCTAAAAGCCAAAATCCATTTACATTCAAGTTATTAAAACTATAATTTTAACTTGAATAAATTCCATATTAGTACAGTTAATACGAATGCAGATTTGGGAAAACGTAATAGTTTCAATATTTCTGTAACTACATTCATAAAAGTAGCAAAATGTTATTATTGAATTAATTACAGCTTCATTTGCAATAAAACAGAGAAAATCCGATTACGTATTTAGTTTATTACGTTCAAATCATTCTTGTAATTAATATAAAAAATAAGAGGCTTTGAAATATTCATTATTAGATATCAAAATTTTCGTCTAATCATCTAAGTCGCTTATATTACAACTTAAAAAAAATAACGATTTCATTTGGAATGAAACCGGAGAAAATCTGATACGTCCAACAGTTGGAACCGATCAAGAAACTCTAATTTAATTTGACTACTTTGCTCAACACGAAAACTCTTGCAGACGACAATTTCTTCACGCCAACAAAGCAGATGTTCACGCTAGCGTTCATTACCAAATACGTATCAAAGAAACGCCCATTTTCTTATATAAGGAATTTTCCAAATAAGGCTTTTTTTTACAATAATACCAAAAACACGCTCATTACAAATAAGGAAAGTTAAGAGTAAATCCTAAAACCTTATAGTTGAACAAATTTCAACCCAAAAAATGTTTTACAATAAAATATTAAACATTATTATTATTCGGTTGAAATACAGAAAAATAATTTTTACATCTTCAAGTGCTAGAGAATTTTGAACCTAACCCTTTAATTCGATCACTTGGGTAAATCGTTCACGTTCCATTTGCGATGCCAGTTCTGGATGCCGTATAGTTATCTCTCTTTTAACTCAAAACTCTCTAAGCTATTTGTTCACCACTGCTGTAGCCAGGTATTGAACTTACAACTCTTTGGGTCGTCACTGAAACTAACAGTAACTTGACTAATTAATCGCTAAGATATTTATAGTTTGTTAGATACAATACGTATTGGCTTAAAGGTAAGCTTTAATAATACAATTAATGTAAGGTAAGCTTTAATATTATTTTCCTCCTTTTTTTTTTTTCAATTGGAGTAGATAGACTAAACTATCGCCCGGTTCACTTTCCACCCACACCTATCGAACGGGTGAAGAGGCTCATCCCTTGTTTCATGTTTAGGATGTGGTTTCTGGCTTTCTCTTTTCCAATCTTTTCACTCTTACGTAGCCCCCTGCACATCAGTGGCGTTACCGCCTTGCTCGGGGTGATATGATTAAAAAAAAAAAAAAAGAAAAAAGCAGTTATCTTCCATATATGCATTCAGGACAGATCCATTAGTAGAGAAAATGTATCATACTAGATTCTCCCCTACTTGCTCCTACAGAGGAAAGAAGTCCTTGAACTGATCACGCATTCTTTACTGTCTGCGAAGCCGTGGCGGATTACAAAAAGCATGATGAGATTTTCCATAGTTCTCGCCCGAAGTAGATTTAATCCTGCAGTGTTTTCCTAGTCTGACTTGCACGTCCTCTGAAGTATTGTCAGGTGGTTGTACTCTCTACTGAGAAACCCGTTCGTAACCAGTCGAGGGATCAGAGCTCAAGGGTTACTCATAATCTTGAGAAGGAGAACATATCTCTGTCTCTGTCTCTTCAAAATCCGTTAAGATGCCCTGAGAACAATCCTCGCTTACGTCTGTGTCTCTCGATTGGTCCCCTGATGGAGCAAAAGCTCTTAGTGAGACAGTCTTCCTATCCATCCGGGTAAAGGACACGCGCATACTAAGGGTGTCATCAAGTAGTTCTACTTGATCTAACAGGGGCTCGTTTTTATTCAGTTGCGTGTGTCAAAAACGGAACAAACTGCTTGTCGAGGATACATCTGGGCAGGGTATCGTGGAAGGAAACTGCAAATATTCGTCAATCATTGTCAACGTGTATTTGTTGCTAGTTTTTAACAAAAGAGAACATTTAAAATCCAGTGCAATTCTTTTATAGAGTTGCGTGGCTGGTGTTAGGACTGTAAAATCTGGGTTTATTTTCAGCGCAAGACTTACATGTGTTGGTAATCTCTTTTAAATCCTCTGCTGAGTAGGGAAGGCTTCTTATTTTCGTCATGTTTCCTTGGTAGGAAATCTCCCTATGTAATCTCTTTAATCTTTCTTTGCTAGCAGCCGAGCTACGTACACGTAGGAGGGTGTCCACAGCTGCGTATTCTTTACTGATGTGCTACAATACGTCAAACGAGTAACACTAGAGTTCCATCCTTCGCATGGCTATCTTCTCATGTTTATTTTCATTTTGTTGGTCGTTTGTGCGTTAAACATGAATCCGACTGAATTTTAATTTTGAAAGGATGGAAACGAAAAGGAAATTGATACTGACCGTTAGGAAGAGACAGCTGAAGTTTCTGCGACATGCAATGAGGAAGGAGTGCTTGGAGAACCTGATACTAACAGGCCAGATAGAGGGAATGAGTGACAGGGGAAAACAGCGTGTGACGTACTTGACTGGCCTGTGTGGGTGGATGGCGGAACGAGGGTTGAGCAGTGTAACAGGGGAAAGCGTGTTGAGAGTCACCAGGGAGAGAGAGGCGTGGAAAGCCATGACTGTCTATGTCCTTAAGGGACAAGGCACAAAGAAGAAGACGAAGCTTTTCATACGATGGGTGGACCAAAACAAATGAAGATCTCTTTGACTTTACTGCATTTGTATTGTACTTTTTAGTATTTTGTTTTGCTAAATCTAGTAGGCTTGCCTAGTCATAAGCCTGCTGTAACGTTAAGGTCCTATTTTTGAGTATTCTTTGTCGGATAGCCGCGGTCTGAAGCCCGTTTAAAAAGGCATCTCGTATCAATTCGGCTCGATATTGGTCCACTGATACCGAAGAACACGAACAGTTCTCACTTAGTTTACTAAGGCTTGATGAAATCTCTCAATTGAATCTGAGCAGTTGACGTCTCGAACCTAGCAAGCGACTAGAGACCATTTTATTTCAATTTTTTATCTAGATCCTGTCCAGTGTTGTTAAAGCCTCTTCGTAGTAAGGCGTGTCTGTGAAATACTCGAAAACTTGTACCGCATTTCGTGAGTTAGAACTTTCGTCGCAGTAGATACTTAAGAAGTTTTTGAAAGTTCTGCTCCGGTGACGATATTCTTAAATGTAAGCTTTAATAAACTAATATTTATTTTCGTAAAAATACAAAAAATGTGACAGAAAACCAAAAGTGGGAATGAGGAAGACTGGTCAATATCTGTTTTATTTTGAATTTAGCTACACACAATCTTTAACCGAAACAGACTATACAATATTCCTTGCACCAAAATACCACATTTTTACCTACCATTCTTACTACAACCACCATAATACTTTGAGTCCTTATAAGATCCGAACGAATGCCCATATCTACAATGTGTCTATGGATAGGGAATATAATGATATAACAACATTTAATATGAAAATGAAACCCTTTATATTGTAGCAGATAAGAAATTAATTAAAATCAATCTTCTTCATTTTACAAAAATTCACAATGACGTGTGAAATTTTGGTTTTTCCCAAATAGAAAAAGGATTGACGAAAAAGTCGAAACCAGATTTCGCAAGTAGGTGTTAAATTGACTTTTGGCCAATGGGAGCTACTTGCAAGACCAAAAGGACTTCGCGAGTAAGTGTGAAAAATCTAGATTACAATAAAAGGACTTCATCAGCGTCAGTTTAGACAAGGAGAAAGATAGTTTGGTGTAACTTTAAGTTACACTAGAATGAAAAATGAAAATTTGGCTGGCACCCGAAAGGAGTGAAAAAAAAAAATAATAATTTCAGAGCAATACAATTAAAATAACTTAACAAAAGATATAAAATAAACTCAAAACTTAACAAAAATTTGCAAATATATATCCAAAAAATGATTGACAGTAGCAGACAAAGTCTTGTTCGATAATGATAAAATTTAATGCAGGCTGCTTACCAAAGAGGAAAGCAATATTTTTTCCCCCTGATTTGCAGGAAATGTGACACAAAGTCAATGATGAGGGTTGGGAAGAGTTGTTCTTTATACTGTCTTATCTTTAACTTAGATAGCCATAATCACTGACCCAAACAATCTACAATATTCCTTGCATCAAAATACCATATTCTTACTTACCATTCTTACTACAATCACCATAATACTTCAAAGTCTCTGATAAAACTAATCTCCATTTATACAATTTGTCTGTGGTGATGCGGAAGAGACTAACATTTAAAAATGTAAAGCCCAATGAACATTTACAATATGCATACTTCTATATATACAAGAAACTAAAAAAAAATGGTTTTAGTAATATAAACACCCACAATTCATAATTGCAGTGGTAATATCAGTTAAAGGGACAAAATTAATACGGGACTTGGATGAATTAAAAAAATCAATCATTCGACCAACCACATAGACAGATAGGCATTCATTTAGACACGACAACAATTACGGATAAAAGAATATAACTGATATTTCTGGTCATCTAACGGGAGAGAGGATAGTGAATTAAACTAAAATAAGTGGGGACAAAAATAAAAGGGAGTAATGAATATGTATCCACCAGCTCTCCATAGAATTCCTTCTGTTGCGTCGTCTATATCACCTAGTTAGCACAAGAACACTTAGTGCTCAATTATTCAACGATATTACCACATTGCTATAAACAAAATTGGCGTCAAGGACAAAGGATTTTTCGCGCAGTATGATGTCATGTTCAGCAGAGAACTGACATTTCTTGTCACCTAAGGGGAGAGAGAGAGAGAGAGAGAGAGAGAGAGTAAGGGGAATTAAGTTAAAGAAAGTGGGACAAAAATAAAGAGGCTAATATACATATATTTTCTAGTTAAGTTAACTAGGCGTAAAGAATTAACAGACAAATTAAGTCTGTAGTGGTGTTGTCAATACAGGACTTCCAATATCCTGATCCTTAACCGGCATCAAAATGCCGCTATAAGTCTTGACAGATATGCGCAAGACTTACCCACCTTTTGCCTAATTCTAATGGTAGGAGTCGTCGTCTTTCATCCTGATCCTGATTTAAACTGATGTTTAAAGAACAAGATCAATTAGGAAGAAGTATATTTCTTGTCTTCATAGAATTCTTTATGTCACATCGTCCATATCACGAGTCGCATAGCACCTAGTTAAGCACAATAACATATAGAGCCCACCCTTAGTCACCGACGTAACCAAATTGATACAAACAGAACTGGCCAGAAGGACAAATAATTTTCCGCACAGCATGCGAACCATGATGCCTTCAATAGACGTACGACTTTGCAGGAGAAGAAGGCCTAATCCAGGACTTTACAAACTCACTGAAGCGAACGTAGGCGAGAGAATTTTCCAAGCCCGCTGAAGAAAGTTTTTGCAGCCCAGAGGTCTTTTCACATCAACAGCCAAGTGGGTTGTATTTCGTTATTATTGTGTTATTTTAGCACAGCTGCGAAAGGGCATATCATTAACCGAACTCGGCAATCAGACCATCTTGAACGGACCCCTTCACTAACACCTGGTATAATGCCTTACGGGACAACGCCTGGACATCGGGAGGCTATCTGTCGTCCGCAAGAGGAACCTGAAAGTTAACCGGCATTCGTAACAGAAAAAGTCTAAAAGACCTTCTTTATTTTAACGTCTAGCACGCAAAGCCGGACCGCCGGATCTGCGAAGACAAGAGTACACGCCACATCCAAATATATGCTCACTAGCCAGGAAACACCTCTCAAAGGATGATAAATAGAAGTCAAAACCCATGAACTGAATGCCTTCATGATCGTGAGTTGAAAACCGGGTCTCCTGTATACAAGACGCTGAATATCGCGAATGCCGAGACGCTGAATAACGCGAGTGAGTTTCACCCTGCGAGACACTGACCTCACGCTATAGGCATTCAAACTAGCTAACCAGAGTGTCATCATCAGTCTGATTAGGGTTGGGAATATGGCTTGAACATGGTCGGCTAAAGGACACTGATGGCCTGTCCCACTGACCTATAGACCATTCTTTTTCCTAATAAGACTCTTTAGGGAGAGTCTGCCAATGTTCATGGGATATATCAGTTTCAACACTTTATCGAGTGAGGGCTGAACAAAAACACGTGTCTTCGCCGCACAAAATTGTTTCAGTTTGCTGATTTCATTGCTTTCGACAAGTGCGAGTGGTGGGATGATTTTGAATGAGTTGATGGCCTGCTCGACCATACAACTTTTGTGCCGCGTCCCAGATCCCGTTCGGATGATTGGGCGTAACTCTTGAACCGCTTCAAAAACTCCGAGATGTTGATCACGCATTTAGAGGGGAATTTCAACCATTGTCATTTTTTTCATTCGTACTTTTCTTGTTTTTGTTAATATTTGACCGTTTTTGGCCTGGTTTTTCTTGGTCATTTTTCTGGTTCTTTTCAGCCTTAAGATTACTACTATTTTCTTCAAGGTTTGATTTTTCTTTTTTATCGGATGGGTTTACCTCGGAGGTGGTTTCAAACAAGTCTTTCTTAATCTATATCTATAAAAGTGACGAGGGTGGACGTTGTGTAAGTATTTGTTTGTTTGATAGATTCGACTTGGCGTCTGCATTTTGAGGTCTACCTCGACGGAAGTTGCGTTCAAATGTAGATCAAAATTTTAGAACGCTAACGACACTTTGAAATTTTTCAGAAAGCCAAAATTAGGGGTAGAAAAATATACATTATCACTCCACAAAGTCAGGGGTCAGTTTATGTATTGATGATAATATAGAATCGATCACCCCACTTTATATTATCTATATCTATATATGTTGCCCCTCCCCCTCCCACCCTAATCCAGTAGGGCTATTCTACATTGTTATCTATATCTATAAAAGTGACGAGGGTGGACGTTGTGTAAGTATTTGCTATGGAAATTCATCATATGTTTTTGTTCTTATTATTCCTTAAACTACCCGAGTGGAACCGAGCTAAACTGCTAGTTAGATAATATTTTTCGACCATTTTGAAATGGGTGATTCTTTTTTTATAAAATGTTTTTCTTTTCAGGAAAAATGTATGTGTATATTTGTGAGTGTGTGTATGTGAGTAATTCTTTTATAAAAAAAAAACGAAAAAAAATTTAAAAAGAAACTTAAGATACAGAAAATAAATTTAATTTTGATACGTATAGAAAAAGAAGGTAACTAAACAATTAAACAAAAATTATACAATTAAAATTAAAATGAAATAAATTGAAAAACAGAAAAACACCCAGCACTAGTTTTACTAACTGAGGAGGATGTCACTAAAAATAAGTAAAAAAAAAAAATATAACACGAAAATAAACAAGTGAGAGAGAAAAATAGACGACAGAAAAATTGTGATAAAAAAAAATGAAAGTTTCAACGAAAAATCGATGAACATAAAATAAAAGAAATATAACCACTAAAAATATAAAGAACAAAAGCAATAGTCTCTGAATTTTTTTTTTTTTTTTTTTTTTGTCAACTAAGAAAAACAAAACAGACAAGCAAGAAAATAAACACGAAAAAAAAAAAAACAAGAAAAAAGTTAATGTTCGCTGATGCAAGCGACGGGGTGAAAAACATGGGAATGTAAACACTATAAATAAAATACACTAAAATAAAATAAATAATGTAAAAGAAGACTGAGAGATAAAAAAGAAAACATAAAATGTTGGAAATTTTATATTTTTATACACAAAAAATTAAATAATGTGCGAGAAAAATTTAAAATTTGCCGAAAGAAATACAAAAACACTTAACTAAATTACAAAAAAAAAAAAATAAATAAATAAATGAATTTTTTTTTTAATTGTTTCACCCCAAGCCAGACGGTACCACCACTGATGCGCAGGGGCCTATATAAAAGCAAAAGTTTAGACAAAACCGTTCTCCCTCCTCTCCTGACTGCTCTCTACTAGATAGCATTGCTGACGACATAGACAAGGCTATTTCCTACCACCCATTCGCCCACATATTTGTATTTGGAGACCTCAGCGCCCATCACTCTGAGTGGCTTGAAAACGCTGTTACTGATCCAGCGGGCATTCACGCCATGAACTTCGCTATTTACCAATCCCTTACGCAAGTGGTGGACTTCCTCACTCGCTTCCCAAGCACTCCCTCTGGTCATTACTCACTACTAGATATATGTTTCACCTCTGCGCCTGACGCCTGTCAAGTCTCGCAGTACCCACTATAAAATGACCATGTGTCACATCTAGCCTTGCGTGGGAAGGCTGGTAAATACCGTCAAGTCTCGCAGCTTTGCCCTCTCGGCAACTCCGACCACGCTGTTGTCTCTCTCAGTATTTCTTTCCACTCTCACTCTCCCCAGGAGCCCCCTACCTATAGGACCTCCTACCTCTACCAAAAAGCTGACTGGGATGCCTTTCACGATTTCCTCTACGACGTCCCTTGGAGAAAAGTGTTCGATCTACCAGTTGATGACTGTGCCTCTAAGGTCTCGTCATGGGTGAAAGCTGGCATTGATACCTTCATACCCACCAGGAATTATTGCCTAAAACCTCATTCCTCTCCGTGGTTCTCTCCTGCCTGCTCAGCCGCCATTGCCTACGGGAACCATTAATTCCGTCGATTCCGGAGACAGTCATCTGATCAAAATAGGCGCCTATTCACGTCTGCTCGCAATGAGTGCAAGAGAACCCTAAATGACGCCAAACTGTTGTTTGCTGAGAGAATGCGACAGCGCATATTGACCGCAAGTTCGGCTCCAAGGACTATTGGAGGATTTGCAAACGAGTGTTGAACAATAGCAAATCCTCAATACCTCCTTTAATCCATGAATTTGAGGTTCTCACGTCATCTGCGGACAAAGCTGAGTGTTTTGCCCTCAGATTCTCATCCAACTCCACATATGACTCATCTGGATTACACCCACCCGACTTCCCTATAAGAACTGAGGCCAAACTGCATATATATATTACCCCGACATTAGTATCCCGAGTAATTTCAAAACTTGACCCCCATAAGGCGAGTGGAGACGATGGAATCCCGGTGATATTCCTTAAGGGGTGAGCTCCTGAACTTTCCCCTGTCCTCTCTAAACTGTTTAACTACTGCCTTTCTGCTTCCTGCTTTCCTGCATGCTGGAATTTCTCTTCAGTCGTTCCTGCATTTAAGAATTGTGGTGAACCCTCGGACCCATCCAACTATCTCCCTATCAGTCTTCTACCGATATTCGGGAAAGTGTTCGAGGCCATAATCAATACTGAAATAGTTCAACATCTTACTGCCCACAAACTCTTCTGTGACAGGCAATATGGCTTCCGCTTTGCCAGGTTCAAGGCCGACTTGCTAACAACCGTGACGGAGTACATGCTCCAGGCCCTTGATGAGTCTGACGAGGCTCACGTGGTTGCTCTGCACATCTCCAAGGCTTTTGACAGGGTTTGGCACTCTGGCCTTCTATGAAAGTTACGTGTTTAAGGTATTACCGGTCGCCTGCTTGTCCTAAGCCAATCTTTTTTAAATAAATGCAAAATGAAGGTCGTTTTGAATGGGCATGCCTCTTCATCCTACAGCACGAATGTTGGTGTCCCACAGGGCTCTATCCTGGGCCCGACGCTCTTCCTTATTTTCATCAACGACCTGCCAGATGAGATCAAGGGCCACGTAGGCATCTACGCAGATGACACCACAGTATACTCCTGCACCAGTAAGAAACCTGTCGTGGCGGATAGACATAATCTCGCTAGTGACCTTGAACTGGACCTACACTCTGTGGTGAATTGGGGCAAGATGTGGCTTATCAACTTCAATGCGTCTAAGACCAAGCTGTTGTCTGTCAACCATCACAGCAACCTCTCCTACCTCCCATAAGCATGGACCAAACGATTCTCCCTGAGAGCAATACACTGCGCCTCCTTGGCCTTACCTTCTCAGACCTCAAATGGAACCACTATATCGAATCCATAGCTAAATCTACTGCTAAGAAGTTTGGATCACTATGTCGATCCAGGATGTTTTTTTCCGCCTGAATCCATCCTGCATATATACAAGTCAACCATCCGTCCGTGCATGGAGTACTGCTGCCATTTATGGCCAAGCGCCCCTCCCGTTCTCCTCAGTATTCTCAACAGGCTCCAAAGGAGAGTCTGCAATGTGATAGGCACTGATCTGGCGGCTCGACTGCAGCCACTTCCCCACCGTCGAAATGTGGCCTCCCTTTGTCTGTTCTATAAATACTTTCATGGCTTCTGCTCGGACGAACTGGTGCCTCCTCAGCAGGTGTTTACTCGTGCAACCAGACTGGCAACTGGTCCCACCCATTCACAGTTAGGTTAGCCAAATGCAGACGACAATTCTACACCTGCAGCTTCTTCTCTCGCACTTCCCACCTGTGGAACTCGCTCCCATATTCTTGCTTTCCTGATGGTTAGAACCTCCAGAAATTTAAATGCAATGTCAATACTCATCTATTAACCACTGGACTCTAGTTCTCTCCCCACTCCCGTATATCCTTCCCTTTCCCTCCACCTATGTATCTGTCATCACACCTGCATTCTCATCTTTCTATTGCTCCCTTCTAACTAGTTTGTACTCCTCACTCTCTTCTAATTAATCTTTTTACAGTAATGTAGCCCCCCCCCCCGCTCATCAGTGGTATTTCCGCCTTGCTCGGGGTGAAATGATTAAAAAAAAAAAGAAAAAAAAAAGGAGACAAAAGGGGAGTGAAAAGAAAGAGGGAACCAGTTACAATGGGTGTCAGAGAAAGGGCAAGAGAAGGATGGAAACAGAGGTGTGATGACAGTTGCTAACGCAGAGAGGAAGGAAAAGAACAAGATATACAGGTTGATGTAGAAAGAACTGGAGTCAAGTGGATAAGAGATGGGTATTGACCTTGCATTTAAATACCTGGAGGTTGTAGCCGTCAGGAAAGCAAGTATATGAAAGGGAGTTCCACAGGTGGGAATCGCGAGAAAAGAAGCTACTGGAATAGAATTGTCGGCTACATTTGGTTGATCTAACTATAAATGGGTGGGACCTTGTTGCCAGTCTGGTTGCACGAGTAAATTCTAGCGGCGGGGGCACTAGTGACTCAAGTTCTTCGGAGCAGAAGCAAGGAAAATATTTGTAGAATAGACAGAGGGAAGCCACATCTCGCCTGTGAGAAAGTGGCTGGTGTCGAACTCATAAGTCGGAGTCTATCACGTTATAGATTCTCCTTTGGCGCTTGTCGAGAACACTGAGATGAACAGCTGGGGCGCCTGACCATATATGACAGACAAGAAAAAATAATTAAACAATAATGTTGAATAACTCAGTTACACTGGAAAAAATAAAAATCGGGTTACTAACACCGGAATAAAATTTCAAAAAGGGAAAATAAACGGAAAAGAAGGTATCCAATACAGATAAAAATTGAGTCAAAATAAAGTCAATCTTAGCAAGATATTTAAATCCAAAGTTCCAATACAACGCTTACCGATACATTTCTTTTCCTGTCAGCGCAGAAAAGGTGCTTTTAAAACGTGTGCAGATATTTTGCTGACTGTGCTTTGCTCAAAATTGAAAACCACAATTCCGTGTATTTATACGCAAAATCTGGATTATCGAAGAGTTGCTGGCCTATCGCAGAATCCTGCTCCGCTAGCGTCAAACGTGTATTCCGGGTAATAATCTTCTTCTTCTACGTGCCATGTCCCTTCAGAACGTAGGCTATCATGGCTTTCCACGTCTTCCTATCCCTGGTGGCTCTTAGCACGCTTTTTCCTGTTACTCCACCCAAACCCCGCTCTGCCATCCACCTGCTCATGCCCTTCAAATATGTTATCGGCTGCTTTCTCTTTCCTTCTATCTGAATAGGGAGTATCAGATTCTCCAAGCCCTCCTTCCTCATCACTTGTCCCAGGAACTTTAGCTGTCTTTTCCTGATGCTCAATGTTAATTTCCTTTTCATTTGAATCCTTTCCGGAACCTCATCATTGCTCACATGCTCGATCTATGATATCCACAACATCTTTGTGTAGAACCACATTTCAGTTACTTCTAGTTTTTCCTTCATCTTTGATGATATTGTCCAGCATCCACTGCCATACTGAAGAACAAACATCACATAATCAAATCCAGTACTTTCTTCTTTGTTTCTAGCAAAATCTTCCTATCTTTTAATACTCTACTCAGCTTCTGGAATGCGTCCTTTGCCATGTCAATTAGCTTTCGGATCTCAGTGTCGCACTTTCCGTCTTCTGTTAGAACACTTCGCAGCTATTTAAATTTTTGTACCTCCTTGATTTTAGTATCCCCTACCTGTAATTGGCATATTGGGATCCTCTGTTTGCTGATGAGCATGTATTTGGTTTTCTTGTAGTTTATTTGTAGTCTTTTCTTTCGACTTACTTCAGCTACCTTCTGTAGGAAGACTTGCAAGTTCCTTCTCGTGTCTTCTATCAGCACTGCATCATGCTCGAATCTTATGTTGTTCACACTGTGGCCGCCGATGACGAATCCTGGCATAACTTCTAGGGTCCTCATAATAATCTCTCTGTACAAGTTGAATAGATCCAGGGAAAAGACACACCCTTGTCTTACTCCCGTTTCTATCTTTGTGTATCTGCTGAATTCGTTTCCTCTTCGTATGCAGGTGGTTTGCTGTCAATAGATGTTTTTGATTATTCTGATGTCTTTCCCAATATATTTCGATGTTGCTGGGTATTTCTATCAATTCCTTGTGGCCTACTTTGTCGATTGCTTTTGCATAGTCTATAAAAAAAATATGTACACATCCTTTTTCGTTTGTATTGCCCTTTCTGATAGCATCCTAATCATAAATATGGCGTTCATTGTTTCAGTGTCTTTGACGAAACCGCACTGTTCTTGTCCTATCTCTGGCCTGATAGCTGTTTTGTGAAACATTATACCAGGAGAATGCTTTCCCGACCACGACAATCGTAAGTTTAATGACAATCTTCAAGTTTAGGGTTAACTGCTATGTTTTCCCCATCTGCTCATAAAGTGCACCATTTGCGCTCACCACTTAGACAATAACCACCTTCAGTAACCCTCTAACTTGAGTGGCCCTTGAATCTTGTAAAGGATGAACATTGATTTGTAATAAACAAAACAAGATGTAGATTTAAAATTCAAATGCTAAGCACCGACTCATTGATTTGTTATAAATTAAAAAAGATTCAAATTTACAAATTTTGCTTGACACACACGCAAAAGCGAATCCAAAACAAAGCTAGTGAAATTTCACAACGTGATACAAAATATTTTTCGGCCAATAGAAAACTAGGAAAAATCTAAAAACAAAATTCAAATAATCTTCAATTATCAGAAACAAATTCTTTTGCGGACCTTTTCGCGAGCCGACGCGACGCGAAGTTTGTTCGTCGTCCAATGGAAAGGCCAGAATCACCTCCGGGAGTGAATTCCTAAATGGTTTTTTCGAGTTCCACACACGAAATAAAAGACGGGCCAAGTTCCCTTCTTGCCAGGGAGATGACGAGCGTAATTAACATGTCCTTGACAAACGTCAAGGGATCGTTATTATTATGTCTATCTTTCTCTCTCACTTCTTTATTCTCACAGTTCACCCATTTGCTTCTTTTTTTAAAATCATATCTCCCCAAGCAAGGCGGTAACGCCACTGATGCGCAGGGGGGTACGTAAGAGTGAAAAGATTGGAAAAGAGAAAGCCGGAAATCACATCCTAAACAGGGAACAAAGGATGAGCCTCTTCACCTGTTCAATAGACGTTGGTGGAGTGTGAACCGAGCGATAGTTTAGTCTATCTACTCCAATTGAAAAAAAAAAAAAGAAAAGAGTGAAAAGATTGGAAAAGAGAAAGCCGGAAACCACATCCTAAACAGGGAACAAGGCATGAGCTTCTTCACCTGTTCAATAGCCGTGGGTGGTGTGTGAACCGGGCGATAGTTTAGTCTATCTACTCCAATTGAAAAAAAAAGAAAAGAGTGAAAAGATTGGAAAAGAGAAAGCTGGAAACCACATCCTAGAGAAGGAACAAGGGATGAGCCTCTTCACCTGTTCAATTGCCGTGGGTGGAGTGCGAACCGGGCGATAGTTTAGTCTATCTACTCCAATTGAAAAAAAAAAGAAAAGAGTGAAAAGATTGGAAAAGAGAAAGCTGGAAACCACATCCTAGAGAAGGAACAAGGGATGAGCCTCTTCACCTGTTCAATTGCCGTGGGTGGAGTGCGAACCGGGCGATAGTTTAGTCTACTCCAATTGAAAAAAAAAAAGAAATGAGTGAAAAGATTGGAAAAGAGAAAGTCGGAAACCACATCCTAAACAGGGAACAAGGGATGAGCCTCTTCACTTGTTCAACAGACGTGGGCGATAGATTAGTCTAACGGAACCCTTTAAGACTGAGCGATTACTTTAAACTAACCATAACTTTCATACATACAGCGATAACGTTCATACCTACATCCACACAAATTACTACTACGAGCTCTTGATACTCTTAACTCTTACCTCTGTTTCTTATTAAACTTTTAACTCCTACCAATTCAGATTATTCTTTTCTATTAATAAATTTCTATTTAAACATACAAAAAGTATACTTTTATTCTTTCACAAATCCACTTTCTGATAACCTTCCGATGATAATTCTAATAAAACCTTAAGTTGTGTGAATTGTCGGCTGTGTTTGTGAATCGCCCTTGTACCAGACATGGCTAACTGTCCCAACTACTACAGAGGTGAGACCTCTTGTCACAAATTAAAAACACGTACATTCTTTTACATTAGTGATTCTCAGCCGCTGTGCTGTGGCACGCCATTTTGCTGTGCGATTCTCTTCATGTACCGCGAAATAGTGCCACAATATACACATATATGTGGGTGTAGAAATATGGGACAGCAGTGTTACTTGAATAAAGGAATAAGTATTAAACTTGTTTAAATAATTCTTTTCACTATTCTTCGATCCTGTTATTTTAAAAATACTTTGTTTTTATCTGCATTTTTTACAAAATATTTTAATTTTTGAATTTAACTTTTTAACATTTTCCTTCATATATATACACTTTAAAAATATTACAAAACATAATTCTACATTAATGAATTTCTTCACGTGGGCGCCATTTTTCAAGGGAGCTTATTCTAACAAAAAATTGCATAGTCGTCTACCTTGAACATTTTTTTTTTATAATTTTATTACAGGATTATTTCCCTTTGTCTACACATTGTCGGCCTCGGCAGAATTTATGATTTTTTTTCTACAGAATGTCAGACCATTACCGTCTGACCCACATATTTGGTTCTATGCCAAAATTAATGCTCGTACTTCTCACTTGTTGAACTCTCTTCTGGCTCCTTGCTTTAAAATCACCTTTAGTTTTCAAAAATGTAAATACATGTCAATCGTTATCTTCTGTCTTCTTAATTCCTGTTCTTTTATTCATCTAGCTCCTTAATAATGTTTTATTTTTTCATATTCTCGACCTTATGTAAGCAAAGTGAATTACCTTTTTTGTTTCCACGTTATTAAGAAAAGACAGTTGTTTTTTTAATAAAAAAAAACATTAAATGGACAAAGATCTTCGCATCATATGAGCTATAGATGCAAGAATTTTTTTTCCTCCCAGGAGATGGTGTACCAGGGGTTTGTTGATTTGTCCCTCAGTTCTTTTTTATCAGACCCAAAGATCTAACCACAACAGGAACTGTTTTAGTTTTTAAGCGTCACTTATTTGTATTTGCTGAGTTTTTCAAAATCCTTCTAAGAGATGTTTTAGATGTCACTTGGCATACTCATATCATAGTTTTTTGTGTCTTTTTTAATCTTCAGAAATACATGTCTTTATGAACATTTGGGTAATAATTAACTTTTAGGAAAAATAGAAACAAAAATGAGATATAATTATAATCAGAATGATACAGTTAAATTATCTAGGACACATAATGCAGAAAGAAGGCTTGGAGAATTTAACACTCCCGGGAGATACTAAAAGCAAGAATGGCAAAGGAAAGCAGAGGATAATATCCCTGACAAACTTGTAGGCAAAACTCTTCTACTTGGTAAAACATTTTTTTTGCATTTCCAGGAGAGATGGTTTCTTAATTCATCAGATCCAAATCTCGAACCAAAACAGGAACTATTTAGTTTTTAAGCGTCGCTTCTTTGTATTTACTTAGTTTTTCAATATCCTTCGAAGAGATGTTTTGGATGTCACTTGATGCACTCATGTCAATCAATGTTCAAACTTTTTCTTTTCTGTCTTTGATAATTTTGTCTGAGTGACTTGCTTGACCTGTGCTGATAGAAAAATCCCAGATACTCCCTCAACTACAGAATAAAGCTTTTTCGTTTGTTTCAGGAACATTCCGCGTTGTATCATCCAGTCTTGTATAGCTACAAGATACTTATATCGTTCTATAGTTTAAAATTTTAAGACAATTTCAAATGAATCATGCAACTAACTTTACATCAATTTAGTAGATATGACGGTTAACATCTACCATAAGAGGGTTCATATGAGTTATTTGTAAATCCTTATTTCAATTTTCTTGAATTTGTGATGAATGCAGCGTATATATATATTTTTTTCGTGTATTTTATCGATAATTTCCAGTAATCTTTCCACCTTCAATTCGTCCAGAGGTGATGCGAGGATTTGTGTTCTATGTGTGTAAATTTTGTGTACGTGATCGACACGTGTATATATTTGAGTGTGCGAGAAATAAACGTGTGCGATAGACACGTGTGTGAAAAAGTCGAACAGTCAAAAAAAGAAAAGAAAGAAAAACGCATGCGTGCCTCTAACTTAACGTACCACTACATCTGAAAGCCTGTGTAAAAAAAAATAAAAAATAAAAATAAAGAAAAATGGTGAAGGAGATAAATGCATATCTTTTTATAGGCTTAACAAGCGTCTCCTAGCGAGAGTGTTTATTTTTTGTTTTTTTTTTTTGCAAAGATAAGTGGGACACTTCATGTTCGAATTTATTATGTTTGAATCTACAAGTTACAACTGTGATGGCAGTCATATTTTTCGACTTCACTTCAGTTTTTATTATTACGCTCACTCTTCTGATGCCACTCTTTTCTGTATTTCTAACCCTTTATTTACACCCAGACACTCGTAAGTAACTTCCTGGTCGAGGTTTTTAATCACAGTATCCGCATCAAGAGTTATTTCCTTCTTTTATTTGTCGTGTCCCTTCAAGACTTAGGTGATTACGAATGACCACTTACGCCTATCCCTTATCCCTTTTAAAGCATTTTCTCTAGGTATCGTTCCCACATCCCACTCCGCCATCCATTTGCTCACGTTGCTTTCCCCTGTCTCTCTTTCCCTCTTTCCGTCCCTTAAGTATTAGATTCTCCAAGCTCTCTTTCCTCAATACGTGTTCCAGAAACCTCACCTGTCTCTTCCTGATGTTGAGTATAAGTTTCCCTTATTTTTTGGGGGTGAGGTGGGGAGGGGATCCTTTCCAAAACCTCGTCGTTGCTCACATGTGCGGTTGATGGTATCCGCAGCTTCTGTAAAACCACATTTCTGTTTCTTCGAGTTTTTCTTTCATCTTTGAAGAGATTGTCCAGCAGTTGCTAGGATATAAGAGGACAAATATCACCTCACAGTCCAATATACTGTCTCTTAATATTCTGCTTAGTTTTTTAAATGCGTCCAAGGACATGCCAATGCGTCTTTATACACCTGCTTGATTTTAACATCCCCGACCTATAGTTGGCATTTTGGGCTTCTCCGTTTGCTGATGACCATTCATTCGGTTTTCTTGTAGTTTATATGTAGTCCTTTGTTCTTTGCTACCTTTTGTAGGAGTTTCTGTATTTTCTTTTCTGTATCTGCAGTGTCATCTGCGTATCTTATATTGTTAAGATTGTGGCCGTTAATGATGTTAATTCTCTCAAAGTTGCTTCGGTGTACATGTTGAATAGATCCGATGAGAAGACACATCCTTATCTTACACCCGTTTCTATTTTTGTATGTCTGCTGAATTCATTTCGGTTTGCTGCAAGTATAGGTTCTTGATCGTTACAAATAAGCTTTCCTCGCTTAAAGATGCCCATTGGACATTTATCTGACTTTAATTCGATGTATATTTTACTGGTGAATAATTTCAATTTTTAACAACATATCTAATTCATTTCTTGCATGTAATTTCAAGTCACCCATATAAATTAGATGATTTAGTCTTTCACTGATGATGCTGTACACATATCCTGTATAGTATAACAGTTTTGATAAAGGAATTAATACCAGATCAATGAGAAAAGGATGTAAAGAGTTCCTTTAAAATAGTCATATTTAAATTCATTTAGGAACACGCCATTAAAGAGTTCCTTTAAAATAGTCATATTTAAATTCATTTAGGAACACGCCATTAAAGAGTTCCTTTAAAATAGTCATATTTAAATTCATTTAGGAACACGCCATTAAAGAGTTCCTTTAAAATAGTCATATTTAAATTCATTTAGGAACACGCCATTAAAGAGTTCCTTTAAAATAGTCATATTTAAATTCATTTAGGAACACGCCATTAAAGAGTTCCTTTAAAATAGTCATATTTAAATTCATTTAGGAACACGCCATTAAAGAGTTCCTTTAAAATAGTCATATTTAAATTCATTTAGGAACACGCCATTAAAATCTGAGAGTATCAGACTTGTCCTCCAGAATTACATATGTCTGCAGATATTCACAGTTGGTGAGAGTTTTTCTAATTCAAGGACCTGAGGGTTCATCAGTGAGTAATTATGCCGAAAGCGCTTTGTTGTCTAATATATGCTACACTGAGATTTTTGAGCTTTGAGTGAGTGTTTGTAAATACAATCCTAGGAACTGATCCTTCAGTCATATAAGCCCCCGCGACAACATTTTAAAATATATATTGTTTTTCCAGTTAGCTGTATATTCTTTCGGTTGATATGGAGATTAACAACTTGCAAGGTGTTAATAAAGAAATGAGAGTTCGATAGATTTTATGGTTTCACTATTCATTGTTTCCATAATGGCAGGAGTCGCAGAAAAAAAAAGCCAGAAGTTTAGAATTTTGTCAATTCCTGATAATTTACACTTGTGAAATTTGTTTAACGCGTGATTTTATTTCTTTTGTTGGAATATATTGCCATTGCAATTCTTGGAATGTTCATTATTTTTTTTCCGGATTTTTTAAAACTATTTGTTTTCCTCATTTCGACATTTATCAGCACACCATATGTTATTTCAGAAAACGTTTATTTCTCTTTTCAATAGCTTTTTCAGCGGACCTGAAGGAGACTACCACCACCTTTAAATTTGTTGTTTCTCATTGTTTTTGACTTTTTCAGTGCAGTCTTATCGATTATCCCATAATGTTTCCGATTATCAAAAAATAAATAAATAAATAAATAAATAAAAATTGGGAACATTTCAATATTTAATCAATTTTAGCGGTAGCTCAATTTCTCATACAACGCGAGTGGATCCATTTTGGATCCACTCGCGTTGGAGTCGCTTTGTTTTTTTTTTTTTGGGGGACGAGTTGTTGCTCTTCTTTTTGCCTATTTCAAGTTTTCTTTAATTCTTACGATGGCATCTTCCTCGGAAACTCCAAGAATGGCTTTATTCAAAAATTTCGCAAAGGATTCAGTTGTTAAATATGTGCAAGCAAAACATTTAATTGCACAGGATCGATTCACTAGTTTTGAGCCCCCACCCAATTGTTTAAATGTTGAAATTTTTACAAATTCTTTTTGTCAATCTGAAATTTAGGGTTTAATCGAAAATATTAAACTAAAAAAGTACAAAAATTGATAATCAATAAATTTACAGGTGATAATAATGTCGTATTGGTGAGTGATTTCAAAATGGGGGATCGATTTACTATAACGTTTTTTTTTGTTTTTTTTTTTTATAAGCGTTTCACCCCGAGCAAGGCATGTCACTGCCACTACTGTGCAGGGGGCTACGTAGAGTGGAGAAAGGCTGATTAAATATAGGAAATGACAGAGGGTGGGTGATAGGCGGGTAAGGATACCGAGAATGAGGGTTGGGTAGATGAGAGTGTTGTGAGAATAGTTGGGAGTTAGTGTGATAGGAGGTGTCTATTGACCCTACATTTAAACACCTGGAGATTGTAACTGTCGGGAAAGCAGAGTTGTGGAAGGGAGTTCCACAGGCGGGAAGCGCGAGAAAAGAAGTTGTTGGAGTAGAATTTACGGTTACATCTTATTTGTTTAACTGTAAAAGGGTGGGACCTAGTTGCTAATCTAGTATCTCGTGTAAACTCGTGCTTAGGCGGCACCAGTGATCTAAGCTCATCGGAGCAGAAGCCATGAAAGTACTTGTAGAAGAGGCACAGGGAAGCCACATCACGCCGGCGTGAGAGCGGCTGCAGCCGGTCTGCCAAGTCAGTATCAACCACGTTACAGATCCTCCTTTGTATTTTGTCAAGAAGCCCAAGGAGAGCAGCAGGGGCACCCGACCAGATATGGCAGCAATATTCAATACACGGGCGGATGGTAGATTTGTATATGTGCAGAATAGATTCAGGTGGGAAAAATTTCCGGGACCTGCACAGGGAGCCGACTTTCATAGCAGCAGATTTGGCAATGGATTCAATATAGTCATTCCATTTGAGGTCCGCCGAGAGTGTAAGGCCAAGGAGGCGTAGTATTTTACGCTCTGGGAGGCTAGCCTGTCCCATGCTAATGGGAGGTAGATGCGATACGTTGTATGAAAAACTGAGTCCCCCCTAACATTATTTAAATATTGAAATTTTTCCAAACATTTTTTTTTGTCAATCGAAAAGTTTAGGCTGTAATTGATAAGATTGCACTGAAAAATAGTAAACAACGATAAAAAAGAACAAATTTAAAGGTGGTGGTAGTTTCCTTCAGGTCCACCGCGTTTTCTTAATTAAAAATAATTTGGATTTTTATTTTCTCTGTAATTTCTTTGCGTCTGTTTCAAATATATATTTTTTCTCTATAGAACTTTCACATTTGTCGAACCTGCTGAGAGATTGGTTTTACCTTGAATTTTTGTTTTCAGTTCTTTTTTTCAGATTGGGTATGTGTTTTTCATCTGCATTTGATACTTTCTCGTAAGTTTACATATTTTATTCCAACATTCTTATGAAGTTCTTCCAAAGTAGATTTAAACTAATCATTATTTTTTATTTTTAGAAGAAGCCCTCTTACATACATGTCTGGGTGGACTACTTTCACTTTCACTTTACAATTATTCATCCTTTAATAGCTCGAATATCATCTGCATATTCTTCTTCAAAATCGGTTGTTTCATAGTCAATTTCAGTTATATTTTCATTTAATTTTTTTTTAATCATATCACCTAGAGCAGGGCGGTAACGCCACTGATGTGCAGGGGGCTACATAAGAGTAAAAATATTTGAGGAGAGTGAAGAGAAGGACGAACCAGTTAGAAAGGAGCAAGAGAAGGACGGAAATACAGGTGTAATGACAGTTGCAAAGGTGGAGAGAAAGACAAGGATATACAGGGGGATGTGGAAAGAAATAGGGTCAAGTAGTTAAGAGATGATATTGACCTTGCATTTAACTTCCTGGAGGTTGTAGCCTTCAGAAAAGCAAGAATAAGGAAGTGAGTTCCACAGGCGGGAAGTGCGAGAAAAGAAGCTGAAGGAGTAGAATTGTCGTCTGCATTTGGTTGATCTAAATGTGAATGGGTGAGATCCAGATGCCAGTCTGGTTGCACGAGTAAACACCTGTTGCGCAGGCACCAGTGACTTAAGTTCGTTGGAGCAGAGGCCATGCAAGCATTTATAGAACAGACAAAGGGAAGCCACATCTCATCGGTGGGAAAGTGGCTGTAGTCGAGCCGCTAAGTCGGTACCTATCATATTACTGATTCTCCTTTGGAGCCTGTCAAGAACACGGAGATGAACAGCGGGGGAACCTGGCAGCAGTACTCCATGCACGGACGAATGGTTGATTTGTATATATGCAGGATGATTTCAGGTGGGAAAAACATCTTGGCCCGACACAGTGACCCAACCTTCCTAGCAGTGGATTTAGCTATTGATTCAATGTAGTTGTTCCACTTGAGATCAGGAGAGGGTAAAGGCCGAGGAGGCGCAGTGTATTGCTCTCGGGGAGACTCACTTGGTCCATGCTTATGGGAGGCAGGAGAGGTTGTGTGTGATGATTGACAGACAGCAGCTTGGTCTTCATTCTCAACTTCATTAAATTTGTCAATACCTATCAGTTAGTCGGGCCTGCATCAGATCAATTGGTTTCTTCCCCTTCAACTTCAGTCTCCGGCTTTTCGTCGTCTAATTCATGTTATCTATTTCTTTGTTCTATGTTTTGTTTGATGTTGCTCCGAACTCTTGATTTAATTTCTATTCATTCAGCAACAATGAGGTATTTTGGTTTCATGATATATCGTCTGACATTTACAAAATTATTTGAGTTTAAATATTTTATCTTGTCCTTATTTCTTTCACGACAAATTTGATAAGCATCTTTAAGAAGTATTTACCAGGTTTATTTAGTGCAAAGTAAAAAAAAAAATACACCAATTCTTTATATTCTGCTCTTGTCCTTTTAGTTTTCGGACTTCATTTGGTTTCAGGTGAATGTAGATCTAGAGGGTTAGAATTAAACTGTTGACCTGTCAGGTCTTTGGATCCGCTGGTAAATATTCGACTTTGTGGCTGGCCCTACTCCCTGAGAGACGCAGTTTGTATACCTCTTAAGCTGGGGTTTTAAGGGGTTCTTTCAATGGGTTGGTTGATTCTATTTTTTATCAAACCAAGTGCACCTACTCTTACTGGTACTATTCTTGTTATCAATTTCCACATTTTTTTCTATTTCAATTTCCAGGTCTTATATTTTGAGAATTTTTCGAATTCCTTGGTTGCTACGTTACAATCCGCTGGACAAGCCATATCAATTAATAGGCAGGTTTTTTCCTTTTGGTTTTTAACAATAATGTCCGACCTATTTGTTTCAATTTTCCTATCTGTGTAGATGGTGTAATCCCATAGAATGGTGACATATGTTTCTGTAACCGGTGCTGGGTGATGTTCATACCAGTGTTTGTTTACATATTTTCCATAGTGTTTGCACATTGTCCAATGTAAATATTGTCACGATAGATCGTGACGATTTGTATAATCATTCGGGGCAAGTACAGAACATCCTGAGATTAGATGGTTTATTGTTTCTTGGTATTTATCACAGAACCTGCATTTTGGATCCACATTATTATGTATAATATTTGCCTGAAAGTTCCTAGTGAAAAGATTTTGGTCTTGCGCTGCAAGTATAAAGCCTTCAGTCTCAGACTTTAATCCAGATGCACGTAACCATCGTTGAGTATTAACTTGATCAACTTTGGAATTATTAGCACGTTCTGGATATTGGCCATACAAAGTTTTGTCTTGTCAGCGTTGTTTCCTCTGTTCAAGAGCTTTATCCTTGGCGTTGTTTTTCACATTTTTTGCCGCAATAGTTGGTTCTTGGCTTTTGTTTTGCTTTTCTACGGAACCTACTAACTGTAAATCTTGTTTGTATTTACTGTCTTCTTTCATTATAGAATATTTTTTTCTTTCTGTTTTCATGTTGTTTGACTAATTGTATCATTCAGTCCTTTTTTGTTTCCATATGTGTTAGTAAGCCAATAGTTGTTGTCTTGTATGACAATTCTAGCTGACCTCTTCCACCTTCTAAACGGGGTACGTATAGATGGTCTATATCAGCCTTTGCATGATGCATCTTATGCTTAGTAAGAAGCTTTCTTGTTTTAGAATCCATTCGTCTGATGTCGTTTAGAGTCCAGCTTAAGATGTTGAAACTATATTGAACCACTGAGATGGCAAGGCTGTTAATGGTTATAATTCTGTTCTGGGAATTCAATTCAGTTTGTAATATTAGTCGTAGCTTTCTATAGTACTCTTTATGCACTATTTCTTTCATTTATTATGGTGAATTTTTTCACTCTCATTTACCCCTGGGTATTTATAAGCTTCTTCTGGCTCTAAATCATTTTTGTTACACCAGTCTCTAAGGTAATTGAGGATGTTTGTTGTAGCGATCCTCGTAAAACTGTATCTTTAGCACATTTATTCAAATTGAATTTCATTCCAATGTTTTCACTGAAGCATTTTACAGTTTGCAGAAGACCTTCCAGCTCATTATCATTCTTATCATACAACTTTAAGTCATCCATGTAAAATAGATGGATTATTTGCTTTTGAGCTATTTTATAACCACATTATGTCTTGTTATGTTTACTGGTTAATGCTATTAATGATATGCAAAATAGTAAGGGAGACAAAGAGTCACCTTGAAATATACCTTTTTTGATGTTTATTACACCAGACTTATAGGTTCCATTATTATTATTATGTCATTTTTCATCATATTTCGATTTCTGCTTTGGTCTCACTACCAACCAAGTCTGCGGGGAGACCTAAGGCAGGTAGTGGCGTGTTGTTATGGCTCCATTTCATGTTTTTCTATCTTCCCTATCATCCTCAGCATTACATAGATAAAGTTTTCCTTAGTGTGTGGGCTGTACTTAATAAGACAATTTTTTGTATGTCTCTTAAGCTGGGGTTTCCAGGGATTCTTTCAATGTGTTGTTTTGTTCCATTTTTTATCATTCCAAGTGCACCTACTATCACTGGCACAACTCTTGTTTTCAATTTCCACATTTTTTCCATTTCAATTTCCAGGTCTTTATATTTTGACAGTTTTTCAAATTCCTTGGTTGCTATGTTACAATCCGCTGGACAAGCCATATCAATTAATAGACAAGTTTTCTCCTTCTGGTTTTTAACAATAATGTCTGGCCTGTTTGCTTCAATTTTTCTGTCTGTGTAGATGGTGTAATCCCATAGAATGGTTACATCTTCTATTTCTGTAACCGGTGCTGGATGATGTTCATACCAGTGTTTGTTTACAGCTTTTCCATAATGTTTGCACATTGCCCAATGTAAATATTGCCCAACTCTATCGTGGCGATTTTTATATTCGTTTGGGGCAAGCACAGAACAGCCTGAGATTAGGTGGTCTATTGTTTCTTGGTGTTTATCACAAAATCTGCATTTTGGATCCATATTATTATGCATAATATTTGCCTGAAAGTTTCTCGTATTATTCAGCATATTTCGATTTCTGCTATGGTCGCATTACCTGCCGAGTCTGCGGGAAGACCTAAGACAGGTCGTGGTGTAATGTTTTTTCTATATCCCCTAACATCCCTAGCGTTACACAGACAAAGCTCTCCCTAGTGTGTGGACTGTATTTAACAAGACAGTTTTTTGTAAAACCGATTTATTCTTCTAACCAGGTAAAAAGAATACAGAAATATAGGAAGAATACAATGACTAATATTTTTTTTGCGCTTGGACTGGAAAATCATTGTATTCATGTTCGTGTTAGTAGATCAAAATTCCGGTAGGAAATAATTGAAGCTTTTAGAGTTATTTCCCTTACCATATACTGCGAATTTAAATATAAGAAAGTTACCTCCCTTGGTTCATGGAGCTGAACCACAATCATTGTATACAGGAATGTAGGGCCCTTTAGTGTAGAATAAAATAAAATTTCACTTTTTTAAGTTTGTTAAACGTTTTAATTATAGACTGATATTATTCATTTATTTTTTCTCTTTAGGATCTCATAGGGTATCTACATTATTTTATTCTTTTATCGAAGTAATTTGGGTAAATCAACTGAGCAACTCTCTTTTTCAAACAGTGTATCGCAAGAATAAAAACAATGAATGAAAAACCAATGGAAAGGTTAGCGATATTGATAATGTAAAAAATTTAAATAACTGAAGTTTTTACGCTTTATTACTAATAGGCGTCAACAAAAAGAAAGTACAAGATGAGGGTTTTTTTTTTTTTGTCCAAAAACAAAAAACAGACAATAAAAAAATACTTCATTTAAGATATCCGGACCTCCAAACGAAAACAAACAAAAACATTTAAAATGCATATTAAAAAATTAAAAATCTTTCTTAAAGCTTTTATTGTAATTTTAATTCCAAGCCTTCGTCGTCATCGGTTTAAAAAGTATTATGCGGTATCCAAGAATTTAATTTCTTATACTAATCGCTTGCTTTATGATGATGGCGTTGATAACTAAATTCGCAGCCAACGTGTATATATCCGTGTAGCTCTGCGCTTGTGCTGTTTTTTTTTTTTTGTTTTGTTTTTGTTTTTTATTTTGGGGCATTATGTGTGTGTGTGTGTGTGTGTGTGTGTGTGTGTGTGTGTGTGTGTGTGTGCGCGCGCGCGTGCGCGGATATTATATTATTAAAACCGCTAATGTCTGTTTGTATGTTGGCGTCTTTCGGTCGGAATGAAAGAACAAAATTACATATTTCTTTTGTTTTACTTTATTTTTATTTTTTTTAAACCTCTTATGAACACGAAACTCGGCAACTGCAGGGCGGGTCTACCGTCCCCGCTACTCTCTACATCAACTTGCTTGCCGCATTGGACTATTATCGCTTATCGCTGTATTATATCGCTGATACTGAAAGAAAAAAAAACTGTAGTAGTCCAATTCGTTTTAAGGTGAGCAAACCTGTTTGGCTATATCGATTACGGCTTTCGACCTTATCCCACGTCTAAACTATGCTTAGAAAATCATCATCAAAGACACGTATTTAACTATCAAGCGAAGGTGAAACAAATTGTCAATAAAAAAAAAAGGTTTTCGATTTTGTTTCATTTCTACACATTTGTACAGATTCTATACTAATATATATATATATATATATATATATATATATATATATATATATATATATATAACGGAAATAGGGGTTGTTTCAAAGGGAAAAATTGGTGTAAATATGAAAGGTCGTGTACGTTTTGTTTAAAGACAAGCTTTATTGTTATTGTTATTAATAATATCATTTATCTTTTGCATAATTAATACATTAAATGTCCATAATTATATTTGTGTCACTGCACATATTTCGAGTCTAAAGTTGACTCTATTCAGGTGAATAAATTTCTGACATTTACATATAGAAATCCGTTTGTTTTTTTTTGTTGTTGTTTTTTTTTTTTTTGTATTATACAAAAGATAAGTAATATTAATAACAATAAATCTACATTTTAAACAAAACATTTTTCACCTATATTAATATATATACATTGGGACGCCACTCGTATTCGAGGATACCCGTCTACCAGGGTGGCTAGTTAATCCCCACTGTAGCTCAGGCACACTTGTACCCACCTGTAGTTGCAGACCTTAGTTACAGTTTCTAGCGTGAACAAAGCCGGAACACTCAAACTCTCGATCACGATGAATTGTGACTTCGAGCAAGCACAACCATCGACGACTTCTCAAAGGGAGCCGTCTACCCGATTTCACTCACGAGCGCCTGGTATGGTTTTCAGGCACTTTCAAAAGGTGCTACACGCTGGGATCGCCTCTTCCAGACCTGACAAATCGACTATGGCGAGATTCAAACCCGGCCATGCCCCATATATATATATATATACTGGGGTGGTCTAATAATTATGCCCGGTAGTGTGTATATATATATATATATATATATATATATATATATATATATACATATGTATATATACACACACACACACTACCGACCATAATTATTAGGCCATCCTACTGTTTAAAAAAAATGATGGATTTCATACTATTTTTAGTATATATTGATAAGTGAATGATTCTAGATGAAAATAGAATGGACCTTTTGTTAATACTGCACAATAACATATGCATCAAATGAATATACAAATATTTAATAATTACCTATATTGCAGTTTCATCAATGAAAAAATGAAGAAAATTTCGGGTAATTCGGAAAATTTTTCAAAGTAATAACAAAAGAACTATTCTATTTTCATTTAGAATTGTCCACTTAAAAATAGTATGAAATAATAAAACTTATTTATAAATGGAACTTCGTCTGTGTGTGTGTGTGTGTGTGTGTCTGAGTGTGTGTGTGTGTGTGTGTGTCCGTTACCTATAGACTCCGAAACGGTTGAACCGATTTTCTTGAAATTTTACACAGTTGTACTATAAGCGTCTGCGAGTGTTCTTAGCTAGGTTTTGTGTCGAGGTACCTCCGATAAATATCGAAAATCGATAATCGAAAAAAATCGGGTTATAGAAGGCGTGGTCCGATTTTAATCAAATTTAATATACTCATAGACAAAGACATAAGAAACGATATTCAGAAGTTTCAAGGTTGCAGTTCTTACAATAGTGCAGAAAATCAATAATATATATATAAAAGGCGAGATGTTTGTGTTTGTGTGTCTGTTTATCCGTCTGTATGTTCTTTATACAAATCCACACTTTTTATCCGATTCTCACCAAACTTCACACAAATATTCTTTAGGCTGAGTCTGAGCTCCAGGACCATGGATTAGTTTTAAAGCTTCATTACACCTAGTAATATATATATATATATATATATATATATATATATATATATATATATAATGAGCCGTTGTAAAGTGCGATGAGTAAATTGTTGCCATTTTATTTTTATTTTTCAAATTTCGCGGATGTCCGTTGTCTTATTCTGATTTTTTTCAGTACAGAGCTTGTTAGGGCCAGTTGGGCACCGACTGTAAGAAAAAGAGCACCATGACGCTATTCACTTCGCCAGAAATTTGGAAACGACTTGCTCTACTGCTCAGCATTCGCTCCAGAAGCTTCAATAGAAACATTTCAGTGTGTTTAGGTGTTAATCTGAGGACAATACAGAGGATTTGGAAAGAGCTGGATGAGCTTAATGGTGACTACGAAGGTGTTTGGAGTGATCACTACTGATGACACATTATGCCTCCATCCATCTTCCCACGGGGCCTCAGACTCAACACGGACGCCTACATCAAGTGCTTTGAGGAAGTAGTACAGCTTTGGGTTAGGAGGGTGGCTGCTAGAAGACCCTGTGTTTGGCAACAGGATTCTACACCATGCCACACAAGCAGGAGAACTCAGTCTAGTCTATACATTATTTTTAATTGTCTAATTAAAAAAAATCAATGTACAATACTAATCACTTACCGACTGGAATTCGTGAGGCCACGTCACATTACGTGATTCGTATCATGACGCGGTCTCATGGCTTAGTAACATTGGGTTGCATATGTTCGTCAACCGTAGTAGATGTGACGTGTTTATGACAAGGTAATCTGATGGAACACATTCCTCCTAAGGAAGAATTTCCTTTACGATTGTTCATCCAACGCAGGACCCAAAAGTCATCCAAAGTGGAGGCTTTCAGAATGACCTCAGTTGACTTGAAGAAGTTAAAATTGTAATGATCAGGGAAGCATCCTCTTAGGAGTCTGCTCCACAAAGCAGCGTGAGAAATCTGTCCGAATGAAGCTTGCAACTTAACAATAGAATGAGATTGATGCAACCCTCGTGCCAGAATCGGTATCAGTCTTAAATGTCAGAACTTGTGGAACCACTTATTTTACTAGTTGTATTAAATTTAGAGTTTTCCTTCTAGATTGATTCCTAACCAAAGTTAGAGAACCAGTTTACCCTGCTTATTAATTCCTAGCTTGGGAGTGGGGAAATGTGTTTATACCGGTCTTAGGTTATTTGTGTGAAAGCGAACGCAACAATCACAGTTAGAATTTGAAATCGGTACTCATCAATGTGATAACCTCTACACTATCGTCATGCATATTTGCGTTTGCCAAATAGAGAAATTAAAGAAGACTAACGATTTTAGAAACTTTTTTTAATAAAACTTACATTAGATGAAGAATTGTCAGCCATTATAATTAATTTTTGACGAGCTTTACTTTCATCTTCATTTTAATCAGATGAAGCACAGTCAACTTTTAAACCATTGTCACTGATTTTTGTATCTTTTTCATCATTTTTACTAGATCGAGAATTTTCAGCGATTATTAATAATATGTTTAATATTTACTTCTTTTTTTTTGTTGATTGCAAGTTAATTCTTTCTTTCCGACCATACGTTCCATCCTTACTGCGTACCCCATACTTTCGGCCTTGTGCCACATCCAAAGCTGCGCTTAGAAAATTACCTTTCTGACCATACGTTGTATACTCACATCCACGTTGGCCAAAGAGATAACATAAAAAAGCCGAATTATTTTTTTTCTCGTTGTATTGTTTCAGTTATGAACAAGACTGTTATTTTCTTTCCTGTCGCAGGCAAATGAACGTACACTATTGAAAGCTATATTCTCACGGATCCTGGTGTGGGTTTTCCCTTTTTCTTTTTCTTTTGTGCTTTTGTTTTTCAGAATGTTAAAAATGCTGGTGGAGGTATGTGTGTTTACGGGATATGAAGGGGAAATGAAGGTCGAGAACAAAGAAAAGCCGTTTCCGCATTGAAAATTTTGGAGATGGACGAGTGGGTGAGAGGATACTAAGGGAGTCAAATTGAGGTTTTTCTCCTCGACAAGGGCATTGACAGATTTAAAAAAGTGCTTTTCAATGTCAGCGCCGATGCATAGCCTTTATCCGCAATCCAATATATATGTTGTTATGCGATTCTCATTCGTTGAAAGGTGTCTTGATAGTATAAATAAGTGGCTTGCAGAGGCTTGGTAGCGCCCGGGGGTGAGGATTGTGACTGCCACCCCCTAATCCCAAATAATCTCCAAATAAAACCGTAACAATATACTTAGCATATTTTTTTTCGACATGGTGTACTTAAAGATGTGGATTGTGGTGCAGTGGATATCGACAAGGAACGAGAAATCGAGGTTCTGAGTTCGAATTCCCTTTTATTCACTTACGCACAAATGCACTTGAGAAAGGTATTAACCCGTCTCTTCCCGACAGTTATGGGGTAAATAAAAGGACAGTCTACAGCAGAAAGTAATGGCAACATTCTGCGGAATAATCTTCAGCCAAGTCATGTCTCGAAAGAGACATGATCGCCCAAGTGTGTATCACGTATGGCACTTAACTGACTGATACATAATGACCAATCCGAATTGATCATCATGTGTAAGTGGAGTCTATCCTCGTCGACATAGAGCGCTTTGTGGAGACATTTTTTAAAACATGCTAGCGTTATATGAATTCTATCTAACATTTTCTTTACAAGTTTGTCCAAATTATCAACAGCCAATTATAAATATTGTAAAATTTTATTTATTTTTAATATTTAATTTTAGGTTCATTTTCTTAAAAACAAAAATAATATACTCCATCGGAAGTGCTGTCTCCTTCCCTCAGGGTTGCCACCCGGGACCATCGCCTCATCAACCCTCACCCTTGCACGCCACTGGTATAAATATACATAAATTTGAATAATATTGAATTTTACTGTCATATATATATATATATATATATATATATATATATATATATATATATATATATGTGTGTGTGTGTGTGTGTGTTATGTCTTGAAGGCTGTCACAATGCGTTGAATGAAATAAAGGAAGGTCGGGAGGTGTTTGTATGACCTGTTTATTTTATATTTCGAGACTATAATCTCATCATCAGAATGGCAGAGAAAACTTCAAACTGTCCGTGCTTTTAGCTATCCATCTATAAATGGCTGGCTTTATTCACAGTTGCTGTACGTGGGTACGTGTATGTACGTGTGCGTGTGTGAGAGTGTGTATCTTGTTTTTTTATATGGTCTAATGGTGTGTGTGTGTGTCTGTCTGTGAGTGATTGTGTATGTGCGTGTATTCAAGATGGGGTTTTTATTGGTCTGATGGAATCAATTCGTAGGATCTAGGAGTTGATGTGACTTTGAACGGGTCAAAGGATATCAGTTACATGGCTGTTGTCTTATCTGTTTGATTTATCTGGTGGTGTTTGCTCGTTCTGTGTGCTGTAATTGAATCTACTTTTATGTGTGTGTGTGTGTGTGTGTGTGTGTGTGTGTGTGTGTGTGTGTGTGTGTGTGTTCTGTCCTGGTACGTGTTTTGTTATGGGCACCTCTGCTACTAAAGCCCGGGGGGGAGAAAGTGTGTTAGCGTGGTTATTGTAACTATTTTTTGTGTGTAAAGGCTATATGTAGTATTGTAATTAAATCTACCTAACTTATTTATCTGTGTGTGTGTGTGTGTGCGCGTGTGTGCTTTAGCCTGGTTAACGGTTTGTTATAAGGGAGGAAGAAGTGTGTGTGTGGTTGTTACTGGTTGCGCGTGGTTTAATTCTTGGCGATTGTTAATTGTCGGATGTAATTTAGATGTTATTAGGGTCTCTTTAATGCGTAGGTTACCTATGTTGCGTTCCTTAGCCAAGATATTAACGGTTATGGTCTTTTCCTTATTTTTGCATTTTTTTAAGTGTTTTTGGAATGACGACGCTTGCGTGTGTAGATGTCCTTTATTCTAATGTGTAGATGTCTTGTAGTGCTGCCGACATAGAATGCATCGCATTTGGCGCATTGTAAGCGGTATACGAATATATACCTGGTGGCATATACTGGTACCTGCAATAGAGCAGTTGGTTAGTGTGCATGTGGTGTTGTTGTTTGTTCTGTGGTTGGGGTTGAGATGCCTTCGAAGAGGGGGTCGTAGTGTGCTAGCTGTAAAGGATTGTGGGTAACCGTTAGTCACCAGTGTTTTCTTGAAGAATGCAGTGTGGGTGTTAACGTGTTCGCCTTTGCTGAATTTCTTTCGGATACGCGCGAGTTCGTTATTGATGTAGCCGGTCTTAGCGCTGAGAGGGAGGGCTGATCGGTAGTAGACAAACATATCCCTGCTGGCAGGCTTTTGGTAGAAATCGGTGTGGACTTCACCTCTAACCGATATTTTAAGCTTGAAGTTCAGCAGTGATAGGCATCCACTGTCATCGGAGTGCTCGATCGTGAAATTAATTTTACCGTCCATTCTGTTGAACGTCGCTGACATACTGCTTGCCTCGTTGCGTGAAGAATTAAGGATGAGTATATCATCAATATATCTCGTAAAGAAGGCGTATGAATGGCAGGTGCTGAGTGCGCGACGCTCCAGTTGGTTCATATATGCGACGGCAAGTAGTCCCGATATATGGTATATCTGTGTGTATTTATATCATTTTATTCCAAGCAAGGCGTGAGTCATCCGCATATACATATGTATATAGATATTCTTTTATATATATATATATATATATATATATATATATATATATATATATATATATATATTAAAAAAGGATTAATTCAAAGATGTTGAATAGCCATTTCGATATGAAGATTCCCACGGGGGACGACACATCACCTCAGCAACAGAAAAAACCTTTCAGAAACTGGAGAAAAATTAGTCTACTTTTCCTTTTTAAATAGATTGCAAAGAAATTAAAAAATAAATAATAAAATAAAATAAAATAAAATAAAAATAAAAATAAAGGGAAAGAAAAAGAAAAAGAAAACGAAAAAGAAAAAGAAAAAGGTAGAATAAAATCAAATAAATAAGAAAAGAAAAAAATGACATCGTCTGGGTTCGCAAAAAAAAGGGAGAATGTAACTAAAAATTAACAGACAGACGCGTTAAATCGACGTCCGTTTAGGCAACACGGAAAAAAGGTGGTAAGAGAGATAAAAGAAGGAAGGGAGGGTAAAAGAAAGAAACTAAAGAAAAAAAATTTTTTTAAATATTACAGACGCTGGACAAATTCAAAAACCTAATTTCCCCAAAACGTTGAAGTATTAGAAAAAGGCCTTTATTTAAAAAGGCATAATTATTAATAAAAGGGAATAAAAAGATATAGGATTTAAAATAAAATTATTTTTAAAAAAATTAGGTCATTTGAAATTAGACTAAATAAATATATATATGAAATAAATATATATTTGAAATTAGACTAAATAAATATATATATGGTATATCTGTGTGTATTTATATCATTTTATTTCAAGCAAGGCGTGAATCATCCGCATATACATATGTACATCGATATTCTTATATATATATATATATATATATATATATATATATATATATATATATATATATATATATATATAGGTATATCTGTGTGTATTTATATCATTTTATTCCAAGCAAGGCGTGAGTCATCAGCATATATATATATGTGTGTGTGTGTGTGTGTGTGTGTGTGTGTGTGTGTGTGTGTGTGTGTGTGTGGTATATATGTGTATTCATATCATTTTATTCCAAGCAAGGCGCGATCGCCACTAGTACATATGCAGCGGTTGCAGTGAGAGATGGACGAGTGTGTGAGTAAACTATGGGAAAGTATCTAAATTCATTTCAGTCAGTTAAGTGCCTTACGTGAGAGTGGGTGCAGAGGGTATTGAAGAAAGTGTAATATTTGGAGATTGTAGCTATGAGGGAAGCAAGTAAAAGGAAGAGAATTCAACAGGTGGCAAGTGCGAGGAAGTAAAGCGTTGAGGTAGAAGTGGCAGTTACATTTAACTATTTCAACGGTAAAAAGGGTGGGACTTAGATGTCAATCTGGTAGCCCGCTTGAATTCACGAGGTCGGGATACAATGGAAAATGTTGTTTAATGTTTAGCATAGTTATGTTTAATATTGTAAATGGAAAGCTTGTATCGATTGTCTGAATAGAAAATGTCAACACAGCATTCATGTTTTTATTCATTGTTGTGGTCAATAAATATCGGCTCGGAACGAGAAATCAAGGAGCTGAGTTCGAATTCCAGTTGAATTCCTTGCATTAACTTACGCGCAAATACCCTTGGGAAAGATGTTAATCTGTCTCTTCCCTACAGTTATGGGTTAAATAACAGGACAGATTGGATTCTATAGCCTTGGTCGACAACCAGTCTACCGTAGAAAGTAATGGCAACCTACTGCGGGATAATCTTCTGCACAGTCAGTCATGTCTCTTTCGAGACATGATCGCCCAAGGGTATACCACGTATGGCACTTAACTGATTGATTTGCATAGATTTTCTTTCATTCAAAATTTTGTTATTTGTAATAAAGTTTAAGAAGTAAAGTTTATGAAATTGAACTTAAAACAGACCAAAAGTAGCAAATTTCTTAAATTTAACCTTCGACCCCCAAAAAGATATTTATCATCTTTATGTGTTATGCCGTCTCAGAACGTATGTGATCGTGGCTCTCTACAACTTTCTATCCATTATATACTGGGTCTTGCTATTATTTCTCCTAAACTCTATTCTGCCATCAATTTATTGAAACTCACTAATTATGTTATTAGTCGTTTTTCTTTGTCCTTCTTGCTCGCTATCTAACTTGTGAGCATCAGGTTTTCCAAGTCTTCTTTCCTTATTATGTACCCTAGAAATTTTAACTGTCTCTTTGTGATGTCAAATATAACTTTTCTCTTGGTTTCCGTTTTCTATAAAAGTTCGTCGTTAAAGACATGTTCGGTCCATGGTATACCCAGCATTCTTCTGCTGCTTCAAGCCCCTTCTTCATCTTTTATGAGATTGTCCAGCAGTCACTGCCGTACAGGAGGACAGATATCACGTAACAATTTAATACTCGTTTAGAAAGCCAAACGGCAACCTAGTTTCATATTCCCAACACAACCTCAATGTTAAGGAAAAAAAAACACCCTTTGTCAACGGAAAATTATCCGACAACTAGTCAAGCGAAGAAATGTCCAAAATGGATATAAAATTATACTAAGCGACAGTTTTTTTTTAAATTAAAACTTACATTTATCCAAATTAAATGAAGCTTTGTCAGCTATTATTATTAAATTTTGATTAGCATGTACTTTCGTTTTCATTATTTATTAGATTTAGCATTCTCAAGCATTATTTTTTATTTTTTACTAGTAATTAATTTTATCTTCATTTTTAATTAGATTTAGCATTCTCAAGCATTATTTTTTATTTTTGACTAGTATTTAATTTTATCTTCATTTTTAATTAGATTTAGCATTCTCAAGCATTATTTTTCATTTTTGACTAGTATTTAATTTTATCTTCATTTTTAATTAGATTTAGCATTCTCAAACATTATTTTTCTATTTTGGACTAGTATTTATTTTTATCTTCATTTTAATTAGATTTAGCATTCTCAAACATTATTTTTCTATTTTGGACTAGTATTTATTTTTATCTTCATTTTAATTAGATTTAGCATTCTCAAGCATTATTTTTCATTTTTGACTAGTATTTATTTTTATCTTCATTTTTTTATTAGATTTAGCATTCTCAAGCATTATTATTTTTTTTTACTAGTATTTAATTTTATCTTCATTTTTAATTAGATTTAGCATTCTCAAGCATTATTTTTTATTTTTGACTAGTATTTAATTTTATCTTCATTTTTAATTAGATTTAGCATTCTCAAGCATTATTTTTTTTTGACTAGTACTTAATTTTATCTTCATTTTTAATTAGATTTAGCATTCTCAAGGATTATTTTTTATTTTTGACTAGTATTTAATTTTATCTTCATTTTTAATTAGATTTAGCATTCTCAAGCATTATTTTTTATTTTTGACTAGTATTTAATTTTATCTTCATTTTTAATTAGATTTAGCATTCTCAAGCATTATTTTTCATTTTTGACTAGTATTTAATTTTATCTTCATTTTTTTATTAGATTTAGCATTCTCAAGGATTATTTTTTATTTTTGACTAGTATTTAATTTTATCTTCATTTTTAATTAGATTTAGCATTCTCAAGGATTATTTTTTATTTTTGACTAGTATTTAATTTTATCTTCATTTTTAATTAGATTTAGCATTCTCAAGCATTAGCATTATTTTTTATTTTTGACTAGTATTTAATATTATCTTCATTTTTAATTAGATTTAGCATTCTCAAGCATTAATTTTTATTTTTGACTAGTATTTAATTTTATTTTCATTTTTAATTAGATTTAGCATTCTCAAGCATTATTTTTTATTTTTGACTAGTATTTAATTTTATCTTCATTTTTAATTACATTTAGCATTCTCAAGCATTATTTTTTATTTTTGACTAGTATTTAATTTTATCTTCATTTTTAATTAGATTTAGCATTCTTAAGCATTATTTTTTATTTTTGACTAGTATTTAATTTTATCTTCATTTTTAATTAGATTTAGCATTCTCAAGCATTATTTTTCATTTTTGACTAGTATTTAATTTTATCTTCATTTTTTTATTAGATTTAGCATTCTCACGGATTATTTCTTATTTTTGACTAGTATTTAATTTTATTTTCATTTTTAATTAGATTTAGCATTCTCAAGCATTATTTTTTATTTTTGACTAGTATTTAATTTTATCTTCATTTTTAATTAGATTTAGCATTCTCAAGCATTATTTTTTATTTTTGACTAGTATTTAATTTTATCTTCATTTTAATTAGATTTAGCATTCTCAAGCACTATTATTCATTTTTGACTAGTATTTAATTTTATCTTCATTTTAATTACATTTAGCATTCTCAAGCAATATTTTTTATTTTTGAGTAGTATTTAATTTTATCTTCATTTTTAATTAGATTTAGCATTCTCAAGCATTATTTTTTATTTTTGACTAGTATTTAATTTTATCTTCATTTTTAATTAGATTTAGCATTCTCAAGCATTATTTTTCATTTTGGACTAGTATTTAATTTTATCTTCATTTTTTTATTAGATTTAGCATTCTCAAGGATTATTTTTTATTTTTGACTAGTATTTAATTTTATCTTCATTTTTAATTAGATTTAGCATTCTCAAGCATTATTTTTTATTTTTGACTAGTATTTAATTTTATCTTCATTTTTAATTAGATTTAGCATTCTCAAGCATTAATTTTTATTTTTGACTAGTATTTAATTTTATTTTCATTTTTAATTAGATTTAGCATTCTCAAGCATTATTATCTATTTTTGACTAGTATTTAATTTTATCTTCATTTTTAATTAGATTTAGCATTCTCAAGCATTATTTTTTATTTTTGACTAGTATTTAATTTTATCTTCATTTTAATTAGATTTAGCATTCTCAAGCACTATTTTTCATTTTTGACTAGTATTTAATTTATCTTCATTTTAATTACATTTAGCATTCTCAAGCATTATTTTTTATTTTTGACTAGTATTTAATTTTATCTTCATTTTTAATTAGATTTAGCATTCTCAAGCATTATTTTTTATTTTTGACTAGTATTTATTTTTAACTTCATTTTTAATTAGATTTAGCATTCTCAAGCATTATTTTTCATTTTTGACTAGTATTTAATTTTATCTTCATTTTTTTATTAGATTTAGCATTCTCAAGGATTATTTTTTATTTTTGACTAGTATTTAATTTTATCTTCATTTTTAATTAGATTTAGCATTCTCAAGCATTAGCATTATTTTTTATTTTTGACTAGTATTTAATTTTATCTTCATTTTTAATTAGATTTAGCATTCTCAAGCATTAATTTTTATTTTTGACTAGTATTTAATTTTATTTTCATTTTTAATTAGATTTAGCATTCTCAAGCATTATTTTTTATTTTTGACTAGTATTTAATTTTATCTTCATTTTTAATTACATTTAGCATTCTCAAGCATTATTTTTATTTTTGACTAGTATTTAATTTTATCTTCATTTTTAATTAGATTTAGCATTCTCAAGCACTATTTTTCATTTTTGACTAGTATTTAATTTTATCTTCATTTTAATTACATTTAGCATTCTCAAGCATTATTTTTTATTTTTGACTAGTATTTAATTTTATCTTCATTTTTAATTGGATTTAGCATTCTCAAGCTTTATTTTTCATTTTTGACTAGTATTTAATTTATCTTCATTTTTTTTTATTAGATTTAGCATTCTGAAGCATTATTTTTCTATTTTGGACTAGTATTTATTTTTATTTTCATTTTTATTAGATTTAGCATTCTCATGCATTATTTTTTATTTTTGACTAGTATTTAATTTTATCTTCATTTTTAATTAGATTTAGCATTCTCAAGCATTAATTTTTATTTTTGACTAGTATTTAATTTTATCTTCATTTTTATTAGATTTAGCCTTCTCAAGCATTATTTTTTATTTTTGACTAGTATTTAATTTTATCTTCATTTTTAATTAGATTTAGGATTCTCAAGCATTATTTTTTATTTTTGACTAGTATTTAATTTTATCTTCATTTTCAATTAGATTTAGCATTTTCAAGCATTATTTTTTATTTTTGACTAGTATTTAATTTTATCTTCATTTTTAATTAGATTTAGCATTCTCATGCATTAATTTTTATTTTTGACTAGTATTTAATTTTATCTTCATTTTTAATTAGATTTAGCATTCTCAAGCATTATTTTTCATTTTTGACTAGTATTTAATTTTATCTTCATTTTTTTATTAGATTTAGCATTCTCAAGCATTATTTTTTATTTTTGACTAGTATTTAATTTTATCTTCATTTTTAATTAGATTTAGCATTCTCAAGCACTATTTTTCATTTTTGACTAGTATTTAATTTTATCTTCATTTTTAATTAGATTTAGCATTCTCAAGCATTATTTTTCATTTTTGACTAGTATTTAATTTTATCTTCATTTTTTTTATTAGATTTAGCATTCTCAAGCATTATTTTTTATTTTTGACTAGTATTTAATTTTATCTTCATTTTTAATTAGATTTAGCATTCTCAAGCACTATTTTTCATTTTTGACTAGTATTTAATTTTATCTTCATTTTTAATTAGATTTAGCATTCTCAAGCATTATTTTTTATTTTTGACTAGTATTTAATTTTATCTTCATTTTTAATTACATTTAGCATTCTCAAGCATTATTTTTTATTTTTGACTAGTATTTAATTTTATCTTCATTTTTAATTACATTTAGCATTCTCAAGCATTATTTTTATTTTTGACGAGTATTTAATTTTATCTTCATTTTTAATTAGATTTAGCATTCTCAAGCACTATTTTTCATTTTTGACTAGTATTTAATTTTATCTTCATTTTAATTACATTTAGCATTCTCAAGCATTATTTTTTATTTTTGACTAGTATTTAATTTTATCTTCATTTTTAATTGGATTTAGCATTCTCAAGCTTTATTTTTCATTTTTGACTAGTATTTAATTTATCTTCATTTTTTTTATTAGATTTAGCATTCTGAAGCATTATTTTTCTATTTTGGACTAGTATTTATTTTTATTTTCATTTTTATTAGATTTAGCATTCTCATGCATTATTTTTTATTTTTGACTAGTATTTAATTTTATCTTCATTTTTAATTAGATTTAGCATTCTCAAGCATTAATTTTTATTTTTGACTAGTATTTAATTTTATCTTCATTTTTATTAGATTTAGCCTTCTCAAGCATTATTTTTTATTTTTGACTAGTATTTAATTTTATCTTCATTTTTAATTAGATTTAGGATTCTCAAGCATTATTTTTTATTTTTGACTAGTATTTAATTTTATCTTCATTTTCAATTAGATTTAGCATTTTCAAGCATTATTTTTTTATTTTTGACTAGTATTTAATTTTATCTTCATTTTTAATTAGATTTAGCATTCTCATGCATTAATTTTTATTTTTGACTAGTATTTAATTTTATCTTCATTTTTAATTAGATTTAGCATTCTCAAGCATTATTTTTCATTTTTGACTAGTATTTAATTTTATCTTCATTTTTTTATTAGATTTAGCATTCTCAAGCATTATTTTTATTTTTGACTAGTATTTAATTTTATCTTCATTTTAATTAGATTTAGCATTCTCAAGCACTATTTTTCATTTTTGACTAGTATTTAATTTTATCTTCATTTTTAATTAGATTTAGCATTCTCCAGCATTATTTTTCATTTTGACTAGTATTTAATTTTATCTTCATTTTTTAGTAGATTTAGCATTCTCAAGCTTGTTATTTTTTATTTTTGACTAGTATTTAATTTTATCTTCATTTTTAATTAGATTTAGCATTCTCAAGCACTATTTTTTCATTTTTGACTAGTATTTAATTTTTATCTTCATTTTTAATTAGTTTAGCATTCTCAAGCATTATTTTTCATTTTTGACTAGTATTTAATTTTATCTTCATTTTTTTATTAGATTTAGCAATTTCTCAAGCATTATTTTTTATTTTTGACTAGTATTTAATTTTTTATCTTCATTTTTAATTAGATTTAGCATTCTCAAGCATTATTTTTATTTTTGACTAGTATTTAATTTTATCTTCATTTTTTTATTAGATTTAGCATTCTCAAGGATTATTTTTTTATTTTTGACTAGTATTTAATTTTATCTTCATTTTAATTAGATTTAGCATTCTCAAGCATTAGCATTATTTTTTATTTTTTGACTAGTATTTAATTTTATCTTCATTTTTAATTAGATTTAGCATTCTCAAGCATTAATTTTTTTATTTTTGACTAGTATTTAATTTTATTTTCATTTTTAATTAGATTTAGCATTCTCAAGCATTATTTTTTTATTTTTTTGACTAGTATTTAATTTTTATCTTCATTTTTAATTACATTTTAGCATTCTCAAGCATTATTTTTATTTTGACTAGTATTTAATTTTATCTTCATTTTTAATTGAATTTAGCATTCTCAAGCACTATTTTCATTTTTGACTAGTATTTAATTTTATCTTCATTTAATTAGATTTAGCATTCTCAAGCACTATTATTCATTTTTGACTAGTATTTAATTTTTATCTTCATTTTAATTACATTAGCATTCTCAAGACATTATTTTTTATTTTTGACTAGTATTTAATTTTATCTTCATTTTTAATTAGATTTAGCATTCTCAAGCATTATTTTTTTATTTTTGACTAGTATTAATTTGTCTTCATTTTGAGTGGATTTAGCATTCTCAAGCATTATTTTTTTCATTTTGGATTAGTATTTAATTTTATCTTCATTTTTTATTAGATTTAGCATTCTCAAGGATTATTTTTATTTTGACTAGTATTTAATTTGCTCTTCATTTTTAATTAGATTTAGCATTCTCAAGCATTATTTTTTATTTTTGACTAGTATTTAATTTTATCTTCATTTTAATTAGATTTAGCATTCTCAAGCATTATTTTTTTATTTTTGACTAGTATTTAATTTTATTTTCATTTTTTTAATTAGATTTAGCATTCTCAAGCATTATTTTTATTTTTTGACTAGTATTTAATTTTATCTTCATTTTTAATTAGATTTAGCATTCTCAAGCATTATTTTTTATTTTTGACTAGTATTTAATTTTATCTTCATTTTAATTAGATTTAGCATTCTCAAGCACTATTTTTCATTTTTGACTAGTATTTAATTTTATCTTCATTTTTAATTACATTTAGCATTCTCAAGCATTATTTTTATTTTTGACTAGTATTTAATTTTAATCTTCATTTTTAATTAGATTTAGCATTCTCAAGCATTATTTTTTTATTTTTGACTAGTATTTAATTTTATCTTCATTTTTATTTCATTTAGCATTCTCAAGCATTATTTTTATTTTTGACTAGTATTTAATTTTATCTTCATTTTTAATTAGATTTAGCATTCTCAAGCACTATTTTTCATTTTTGACTAGTATTTAATTTTATCTTCATTTTAATTACATTTAGCATTCTCAAGCATTATTTTTTATTTTTGACTAGTATTTAATTTTATCTTCATTTTTAATTGGATTTAGCATTCTCAAGCTTTATTTTCATTTTTGACTAGTATTTAATTTTATCTTCATTTTTATTAGATTTAGCATTCTGAAGCATTATTTTTCTATTTTGGACTAGTATTTATTTTATTTTCATTTTTATTAGATTTAGCATTCTCATGCATTATTTTTTATTTTTGACTAGTATTTAATTTTATCTTCATTTTTAATTAGATTTAGCATTCTCAAGCATTAATTTTTATTTTTGACTAGTATTTAATTTTATCTTCATTTTTATTAGATTTAGCCTTCTCAAGCATTATTTTTTTATTTTTGACTAGTATTTAATTTTATCTTCATTTTTAATTAGATTTAGGATTCTCAAGCATTATTTTTTATTTTTGACTAGTATTTAATTTTATCTTCATTTTCAATTAGATTTAGCATTTTCAAGCATTATTTTTTATTTTTGACTAGTATTTAATTTTATCTTCATTTTTAATTAGATTTAGCATTCTCATGCATTAATTTTTATTTTTGACTAGTATTTAATTTTATCTTCATTTTTTAATTAGATTTAGCATTCTCAAGCATTATTTTTCATTTTTTGACTAGTATTTAATTTTATCTTCATTTTTTTATTAGATTTAGCATTCTCAAGCATTATTTTTTATTTTTGACTAGTATTTAATTTTATCTTCATTTTTAATTATTAGATTTAGTATCTGCTACACTATTTTTCATTTTTTGACTAGTATTTAATTTTTTATCTTCATTTTTAATTAGATTTAGCATTCCTACATTATTTTTCATTTTTGACTTTGTATTTAATTTTATCTTCATTTTTTTATTAGATTTAGCATTCTCAAGCATTATTTTTTATTTTTGACTAGTATTTAATTTTATCTTCATTTTTAATTAGATTTATATTCTCAAGCACTATTTTTCATTTTTGACTAGTATTTAATTTTATCTTCATTTTTAATTAGATTTAGCATTCTCAAGCATTATTTTTCATTTTTGACTAGTATTTAATTTTATCTTCATTTTATTAGATTTAGCATTCTCAAGCATTTATTTTTTATTTTTGACTAGTATTTAATTTTATCTTCTTCATTTTTAATTAGATTTAGCATTCTCAAGCATTATTTTTTATTTTTGACTAGTATTTAATTTTATCTTTCATTTTTTTATTAGATTTAGCATTCTCAAGGATTATTTTTTATTTTTGACTAGTATTTAATTTTATCTTCATTTTTAATTAGATTTAGCATTCTCAAGCATTAGCATTATTTTTTATTTTTGACTAGTATTTAATTTTATCTTCATTTTTAATTAGATTTAGCATTCTCAAGCATTAATTTTTATTTTTGACTAGTATTTAATTTTATTTTCATTTTTAATTAGATTTAGCATTCTCAAGCATTATTTTTTATTTTTGACTAGTATTTAATTTTATCTTCATTTTTAATTACATTTAGCATTCTCAAGCATTATTTTTTATTCTTTGACTAGTATTTAATTTTATCTTCATTTTTAATTAGATTTAGCATTCTCAAGCACTATTTTTCATTTTTGACTAGTATTTAATTTTATCTTCATTTTTAATTAGATTTAGCATTCTCAAGCACTATTATTCATTTTTGACTAGTATTTAATTTTATCTTCATTTTAATTACATTTAGCATTCTCAAGCATTATTTTTTATTTTTGACTAGTATTTAATTTTATCTTCATTTTTAATTAGATTTAGCATTCTCAAGCATTATTTTTATTTTTAATTAGTATTTAATTTTATCTTCATTTTTAATTAGATTTAGCATTCTCACATTATTTTTCATTTTGGATTAGTATTTAATTTTATCTTCATTTTTTTATTAGATTTAGCATTCTCAAGGATTATTTTTTATTTTTGACTAGTATTTAATTTTATCTTCATTTTTAATTTCAGATTTAGCATTCTCAAGCATTATTTTTTATTTTTGACTAGTATTTAATTTTATCTTCATTTTTAATTAGATTTAGCATTCTCAAGCATTATTTTTTATTTTTGACTAGTATTTAATTTTATTTTCATTTTAATTAGATTTAGCATTCTCAAGCATTATTTCTTTATTTTTGACTAGTATTTAATTTTATCTTCATTTTTAATTAGATTTAGCATTCTCAAGCATTATTTTTTATTTTTGACTAGTATTTAATTTTATTTTCATTTTTAATTAGATTTAGCATTCTCAAGCATTATTTTTTATTTTTGACTAGTATTTAATTTTATCTTCATTTTTAATTAGATTTAGCATTCTCAAGCATTATTTTTTATTTTTTGACTAGTATTTAATTTTATCTTCATTTTAATTAGATTTAGCATTCTCAAGCACTATTTTTCATTTTTGACTAGTATTTAATTTTATCTTCATTTTAATTACATTTAGCATTCTCAAGCATTATTTTTTATTTTTGACTAGTATTTAATTTTATCTTCATTTTTAATTAGATTTAGCATTCTCAAGCATTATTTTTTATTTTTGACTAGTATTTAATTTTATCTTCATTTTTATTAGATTTAGCATTCTCAAGGATTATTTTTTATTTTTGACTAGTATTTAATTTTATCTTCATTTTTAATTAGATTTAGCATTCTCAAGCATTAGCATTATTTTTTATTTTTGACTAGTATTTAATTTTTATCTTCATTTTTAATTAGATTTGGCATTCTCAAGCATTAATTTTTATTTTTTGACTAGTATTTAATTTTATTTTCATTTTTAATTAGATTTAGCATTCTCAAGCATTATTTTTTATTTTTGACTAGTATTTAATTTTATCTTCATTTTTTAATTACATTTAGCATTCTCAAGCATTATTTTTTATTTTTGACTAGTATTTAATTTTATCTTCTCATTTTTAATTAGATTTAGCATTCTCAAGCACTATTTTTCATTTTTGACTAGTATTTAATTTTATCTTCATTTTAATTAGATTTAGCATCTTCAAGCACTATTATTCATTTTTGACTAGTATTTAATTTTATCTTCATTTTAATTACATTTAGCATTTTCAAGTATTATTTTTTATTTTTGACTAGTATTTAATTTTATCTTCATTTTTAATTTTCTAGATTTAGCATTCTCAAGCATTATTTTTCATTTTGGACTAGTATTTAATTTTATCTTCATTTTTTTATTAGATTTAGTATTCTCAAGGATTATTTTTTATTTTTTGGATCAGTATTTAATTTTATCTTCCATTTTTAATTAGATTTAGCATTCTCAAGCATTATTTTTTATTTTTGACTAGTATTTAATTTATCTTCATTTTTAATTAGATTTAGCATTCTCAAGCATTAATTTTTATTTTTGACTAGTATTTAATTTTATTTTCATTTTTAATTAGATTTAGCATTCTCAAGCATTATTTTTTATTTTTGACTAGTATTTAATTTTATCTTCATTTTTAATTAGATTTAGCATTCTCAAGCATTATTTTTTTATTTTTGACTAGTATTTAATTTTATCTTCATTTTAATTAGATTTAGCATTCTCAAGCACTATTTCTCATTTTTGACTAGTATTTAATTTTATCTTCATTTTAATTACATTTAGCATTCTCAAGCATTATTTTTTATTTTTGACTAGTATTTAATTTTTATCTTCATTTTTAATTAGATTTAGCATTCTCAAGCATTATTTTTTATTTTTGACTAGTATTTATTTTTATCTTCATTTTTAATTAGATTTAGCATTCTCAAGCATTATTTTTCATTTTGGACTAGTATTTAATTTTATCTTCATTTTTTTTATTAGATTTAGCATTTCCTGTGATTTATTTTTTATTTTTGACTAGTATTTAATTTTATCTTCATTTTTAATTAGATTTAGCATTCTCAAGCATTAGCATTATTTTTTATTTTTGACTAGTATTTAATTTTATCTTCATTTTTAATTAGATTTAGCATTCTCAAGCATTAATTTTTATTTTTGACTAGTATTTAATTTTATTTTCATTTTTAATTAGATTTAGCATTCTCAAGCATTATTTTTTATTTTTGACTAGTATTTAATTTTATCTTCATTTTGAATTACATTTAGCATTCTCAAGCATTATTTTTTATTTTTGACTAGGTATGTAATTTTATCTTCATTTTAATTAGATTTAGCATTCTCAAGCACTATTTTCATTTTGACTAGTATTTAATTTTATCTTCATTTTAATTAGATTTAGCATTCTCAAGCACTATTAATCATTTTTGACTAGTATTTAATTTTATCTTCATTTTAATTACATTTAACATTCTCAAGCATTATTTTTTATTTTTGACTAGTATTTAATTTTTTATCTTCATTTTTAATTAGATTTAGCATTCTCAAGCATTATTTTTTTGTTATTTTGACTAGTATTTAATTTTATCTTCATTTAATTAGTTTGGCATTCTCAAGCATTATTTTTTCATTTTTGGATTAGTATTTAATTTTATCTTCATTTTTTATTAGATTTAGCATTCTCAGGATTATTTTTTTGTTTGACTAGTATTTAATTTTATCTTCATTTTTAATTAGATTTAGCATTCTCAAGCATTGTTTTTATTTTTGACTAGTATTTAATTTTTATCTTCATTTTTAATTAGATTTAGCATTCCTCAAGCATTATTTTTTATTTTTGACTAGTATTTAATTTTGTTTTCATTTTTAATTAGATTTAGCATTCTCAAGCATTATTTTTTATTTTTTGACTAGTATTTAATTTTATCTTCATTTTTAATTAGATTTAGCATTCTCAAGCATTATTTTTTATTTTTGACTAGTATTTAATTTTATCTTCATTTAATTGATTTAGCATTCTCAAACACTATTTTTCATTTTTGACTAGTATTTAATTTTATCTTCATTTTAATTACATTTAGCATTCTCAAGCATTATTTTTCATTTGGACTAGTATTTGTTTTATCTTCATTTTTATTAGATTTAGCATTCTCAAGGATTGTTACTTATTTTTGACTAGTATTTAATTTTATCTTCATTTTTAATTAGATTTAGCATTATAAAGCATTATTTTTATTTTTGACTAGTATTTAATTTTATCTTCATTTTTAATTAGATTTAGCATTCTCAAGCATTAATTTTTTTATTTTTGACTAGTATTTAATTTTATTTTCCATTTTTAATTAGATTTAGCATTTATCAAGCATTATTTTTATTTTTGACTAGTATTTAATTTTATCTTCATTTTTAATTAGATTTAGCATTCTCAAGCATTATTTTTTATTTTTTGACTAGTATTTAATTTTATCTTCATTTCAATCAGATTTAGCATTCTCAAGCACTATTTCTCATTTTTGACTAGTATTTAATTTTATCTTCATTTTAATTACATTTAGCATTCTCAAGCATTATTTTTTATTTTTGACTAGTATTTAATTTTATCTTCATTTTTAATTAGATTTAGCATTCTCAAGCATTATTTTTTATTTTTGACTAGTATTTAATTTTATCTTCATTTTTTAATTAGATTTAGCATTCTCAAGCAGCATTATTTTTTATTTTTTGACTAGTATTTAATTTTATCTTCATTTTTAATTAGATTTAGCATTCTCAAGCATTAATTTTTATTTTTGACTAGTATTTAATTTTATTTTCATTTTTAATTAGATTTAGCATTCTCAAGCATTATTTTTTATTTTTGACTAGTATTTAATTTTATCTTCATTTTTAATTACATTTAGCATTCTCAAGCATTATTTTTATTTTTGACTAGTATTTAATTTTATCTTCATTTTTAATTAGATTTAGCATTCTCAAGCACTATTTTTCATTTTTTGACTAGTATTTAATTTTATCTTCATTTTAATTAGATTTAGCATTCTCAAGCACTATTATTCATTTTTGACTAGTATTTAATTTTATCTTCATTTTAATTACATTTAGCATTCTCAAGCATTATTTTTATTTTTGACTAGTATTTAATTTTATCTTCATTTTAATTAAATTTAGCATTCTCAAGCATTATTTTCATTTTAGACTAGTATTTAATTTTATCTTCATTTTTATTAGATTTAGCATTCTCAAGGATTATTTTTTATTTTTGACTAGTATTTAATTTTATCTTCATTTTTAATTAGATTTAGCATTCTCAAGCATTATTTTTTTATTTTGACTAGTATTTAATTTTATCTTCATTTTTAATTAGATTTAGCATTCTCAAGCATTAATTTTATTTTTTGACTAGTATTTAATTTTATTTTCATTTTTAATTAGATTTAGCATTCTCAAGCATTATTTTTTATTTATTTTTGACTAGTATTTAATTTTATGTCTTCATTTTAATTAGATTTAGCATTCTCAAGCATTATTTTTATTTTTGACTAGTATTTAATTTTATCTTCATTTTAATCAAATTTAACATTCTCAAGCATATTTCTCATTTTTGACTAGTATTTAATTTTATCTTCATTTTTAATTACATTTAGCATTCTCAAGCATTATTTTTTATTTTTGACTAGTATTTAATTTTATCTTCATTTTTAATTAGATTTAGCATTCTCAAGCATTTATTTTTTTATTTTGACTAGTATTTATTTTTATCTTCATTTTTAATTAGATTTAGCATTCAAGCATTATTTTTCATTTTTATTAGTATTTAATTTTATCTTCATTTTTTTTATTAGATTTAGCATTCTCAAGGATTATTTTTATTTTTTGACTAGTGTTTAATTTCATCTTCATTTTTAATTAGATTTAGCATTCTCAAGCATTGTAGCATTATTTTTTTGTTTGACTAGTATTTAATTTTATCATCGCATTTTTAATTAAATTTAGCATTCTCAAGCATTAATTTTATTTTGACTAGTATTTAATTTTATTTTCATTTTTAATTAGATTTAGCATTCTCAAGCATTATTTTTTTTATTTTGACTAGTATTTAATTTTATCTTCATTTTTTAATTACACATTTAGCATTTACAAAGCATTATTTTATTTTTGACTAGTATTTAATTTTATCTTCATTTTAATTAGATTTATACATTCTCAAGCACTATTTTCATTTTGACTAGTATTTAATTTTATCTTCATTTTAATTACATTTAGCATTCTCAAGCATTATTTTTTTATTTTTGACTAGTATTTAATTTTATCTTCATTTTTAATTAGATTTAGCATTCTCAAGCTTTATTTTTCATTTTTGACTAGTATTTAATTTTATCTTCATTTTTTTTATTAGATTTAGCATTCTGAAGCATTATTTTTCTATTTTGGACTAGTATTCATTTTTATTTTCATTTTTATTAGATTTAGCATTCTCATGCATTATTTTTTATTTTTGACTAGTATTTAATTTTATCTTCATTTTTAATTAGATTTAGCATTCTCAAGCATTAATTTTTATTTTTGACTAGTATTTAATTTTATCTTCATTTTTATTAGATTTAGCATTCTCAAGCATTATTTTTTATTTTTGACTAGTATTTAATTTTATCTTCGTTTTCAATTAGATTTAGCATTTTCAAGCATTATTTTTTATTTTTGACTAGTATTTAATTTTATCTTCATTTTTAATTAGATTTAGCATTCTCATGCATTAATTTTTATTTTTGACTAGTATTTAATTTTATCTTCATTTTTTTATTAGATTTAGCATTCTCAAGCATTATTTTTTATTTTTGACTAGTATTTAATTTTATCTTCATTTTTAATTACATTTAGCATTCTCAAGCATTATTTTTTATTTTTGACTAGTATTTAATTTTATCTTCATTTTTAATTAGATTTAGCATTCTCAAGCATTATTTTTTATTTTTGACTAGTATTTAATTTTATCTTCATTTTTATTAGATTTAGCATTCTGAAGCATTATTTTTCATTTTTGACTAGTATTTAATTTTATCTTCATTTTTAATTTGATTTAGCATTCTCAAGCATTATTTTTTATTTTTGACTAGTATTTAATTTTATCTTCATTTTCAATTAGATTTAGCATTTTCAAGCATTATTTTTTATTTTTGACTAGTATTTAATTTTATCTTCATTTTTAATTAGATTTAGCATTCTCATGCATTAATTTTTATTTTTGACTAGTATTTAATTTTATCTTCATTTTTAATTAGATTTAGCATTCTCAAGCATTATTTTTCATTTTTGACTAGTATTTAATTTTATCTTCATTTTTATTAGATTTAGCATTCTCAAGCATTATTTATTATTTTTGACTCGTATTTAATTTTATCTTCATTTTTAATTAGATTTAGCATTCTCAAGCATTATTTTTTATTTTTGACTAGTATTTAATTTTATCTTCATTTTTAATTAGATTTAGCATTCTCAAGCATTATTTTTATTTTTTGACTAGTATTTAATTTTATCTTCATTTTTAATTAGATTTAGCATTTTCAAGCATTATTTTTTATTTTTGACTAGTATTTATTTTTATCTTCATCTTTTATTAGATTTAACATTCTCAAGCATTATTTTTATTTTGACTAGCATTTACTTTCATTTTCAGTTTTTCATATCTTTAGCGTTCTCAATCCTTATGATTAATTTTTCACTAGTGTTTTTTTATTTAGTGCTTAAGAAATTAAAAGTGTCCGAACTATCTAAGCGACGGAACTGTTGAAAACAACTAGCATACTGAGGAATGTTCTGGAGTATTGAGAATACATACAATCACATAATTCCCGATATAAACCTATAGTTAATACTGGCGTGAATACGCAAATTGTTATTGATAATAACAATAATAATAAATCCCTGAAAATCCAAGCTTAAGAGAAATATAAAAATTGTCTAGACAATACATCCCATATAGTAGAGAAAACTTTTTTGTTCGTCTCATATGGGAAAGTAACTAAATTCATTTTAGTCAGTTAAGTGACTTACGTGATACATGCTTTGGCGATCATGTCTCGAAAGAAACATGACTAACTGGGGAGGAGATTTTCCCTCGGTAGGTTGCCATTACTTTCAGCGGTAGACTGGTTTCCAACCAAGGTGATAGAACCCAATTTGTTTCGCTATTTAACTCATAGAAGAAGGAAGAAGAGACAGGGTATTTGCGCGTCAGTATTAATGAATTTAACTGGAATTTGAACTTCTCTCACCGATTTCTCGTTCCGAACCGATATCCACTGAATCACAATGCACATCCTACAATATATTTAATTTAAATATTCTAAAATAAAAGTATTTATCTGTGTGCAAGTATCCGGTTTAAATTCCAAAACTACGAGATTTACACCTTTAAAATCATATCTATTCAGATTCAGGATATTCCAAGGAAGATCATTTTACACAACGTATTTCTGTACCCTTTACAGGCGAATATACAGAGTGTATCCGAAATACATTCATAAACTTTCTGGGGGAATTCCTCACACCGAAATAAGGACAAAAACCAAATAGACATGTGACTGCAAATCCTTCAACTTTTTAAGTTATTAATTTTAAAGTTTACGATAGACGCTGTTAAATGTACGCTCCAAGTTTTACACCCTTTGGAGCCACAAATCCTGTCTCAGCAACGAGTCAATAAACAGCAGCGAAGGTTGTATGTTTTTGATTTGTTCCGAGAATCCAGCGTTCAAAAGTTGGTAAAACCATTTTTGATACACCACTTTCCGCCTGTGGAACTCGCTTTTTTATTCTTGCTTTCCTGACGGCTACAACCCCCAGGAATTTAAATGCAAGGTCAATACTCATCTCTTAACCACTTGATCCTAGTTCTTTCTTCACCACCCTGTATATTCTTTCCTTTCTCTCCACCTCTGCAACTGTCATCACATCTGTATTCCCTTCCTTCTCTTGCTCCCTTCTAACTGGTTCGTCCCTCTCTTCACTCTCTTCTATCCAAATTTTACTCTTATGTAGCCCTTTGCACATCAGTGGCGCTACCGCCTTGCTCGGGGTGATATGATTAAAAAAAATCTTTGTAAATTAAAACCTGTGTAATAATTAACATTAGAAAACGAAGCAAAAAATAAGCCGGTATATTTTTTCTTCTATGCTCCGTGTCCTTTCCTCGTTCTTAACAGCTTCCTGCCCCATTCCTACAAGTTTGTCAAGTAAGTAGCTCGCTTCCTTTCTCTATTTTTCTGACTCGTAACATGTCCCGTGAGGGCTAAGTTTTCCAAGTGCTCCTTGCCCTAAAAAATTCGACTATCTGTTTCTGATATTTTTTAGTTTCCATTTTCTCTAAAACTTCGTCCTTGCTCATCCGTTTGGTCTATGGTATTCTGAGAATTCTTATTTAGAACCACATTTCTACTGCCCCAAGTTCCTTCTTCATCTTTTTTTTTAATCGGCATCACCCCATGCAAAAACACAAAGACGGTATTCCGCTTAGGCCAATTTTTAGCTGCCATTATTCTGTGTGCCCCCACCCTCTGTGGATATATTTGACTTATTAACAGAAAAGTCACCATCGCATATCCGAAGCTCAGATAATTCAACCAGATAATGAGCCTGAACGTGGTGAGTTTGTTCACCAAGATATCCAAGGAGGAGACACTATCGGTAGTCATAGACAGACTAGCCTCGCACTCATTCCCTAAGAGAGGTTTCCAGTAGATTGAGGGAGATGCTGACTTTCTGTACACATACAATACACTTTGGAATAGAACCAGACATATATCGTCAGGATGAAGGCTTAGCAATGGGCTCGCCATTATCACCAGTCATACTTCTCTCCCTGATGTTAAGTATAAGTTTCCCTTTTGTTTTCATTTTCAATGAAACTGCAATGTTGCTCACGTGTTTGGTCCATGGTATTGTCAGCATCCTTATTTAGAACGACATTTCTGTTGCCTCAATTATTTTCTTTATCCGTGTGGAGATTGTTTAGTATTCTCTGCCAATGTAAGAGGCCAGATGTTTCCAATTCAAATCCGACAACACCCAAGTTTATTTCATTTATAAACAGTATTGATGGTAGCTAACTAATGGGTTATAGAATAGTTCACATATTTTGTTTAATGATACATTTTAGTAAATTTGCGCACGGATCGCCACAACAACAGCAGCGATGGCCAGAACTGAAAAGGATATGTAAGAGCAACATTTGCTTTTACGCCAAGTTCATAACCAACACATTGCTGGTCGTATCCATTCGGTTTGAAACTTGGGTAGTACTGGTTAAGCAGTCCTGGTTGGGCAGCCCCGGTCGGGTAGTCCTGGTTGAGCTAGAAAAGATGATCCTCGCTTTCGAGAATTTTTTGTCTATTGTAATTCTGAAAAGCATTGAGCAACAAGAGATTACTAGAACTAGAAGCAAACATTGCTAGAAAAGAAACTGTTAGCATAAAACTAACGATTACATCTAGTCAGTTCAAGTGTTAATTGAAATCTCGACGCCAGTCTAGCACTACGGTTCAATTTAAAGGGTCGAGGTAAAAGTCATCTGTGTGGACAGCAGCATAAGCTTCCATGTCGAGTTCACGCTCTACATATCGCTGGTCGTATCCATTCTCCTCTACTTGTGTGGCATTTGGGCACTCTTTGTTGGGATAGGAAAAAGAATCTAGGCCTTTGAGAACCATTGCTTGAAAAAGCTCCTCCGTATTTCCGCGTAAGTGTATGCAACGAATTCAACTGAAATTCGAACTCGTGTATACACTTAACTTATTTACGATAAAAAATTAATTTAAACTAAATAATATTTTTTACAATGAATTTGTACATTATTAAATTTATTTTGATGGAATACATGATCAAAGCCAAGTACCTTTGAAATGAAAATGTTTTTGATCTTAAATTCTTTATATGTTCCATTCTTAACCTTCAAACTTTGGTGTTTGTTATGATTAAGGAATTGATTATATAATTATTATTGACTGCGTACCGTAAAAATCAAAGCAATATATATATATATATATATATATATTTAGTAAAGGTTTGTAATTTGCTTGAAGCAATGCGTAAAATAATTGTATGTGTTATGTCTTGAAGGCTGTCACAATGCGTTGAATGAAATAAAGGAAGGTCGGGAGGTGTTTGTATGACCTGATATATATTTATATAGGTGTTGTATGACCTGATATATATTTATAATATATATATATATTATAAATTATGTTTTAGAACATGTACATACTTTTTATATATATAGAAGAAATTATGTACATGTTCTAAAACATAATTTATAATAAATATTCACAGCTCTATACATTATATATCGAGCACTGTTTTAAATTAAATGTTTTGGACGGTGAAAAAAATTATTTCTTCGTTCTGTATTCACTCGGATATATATATATATATATATATATATATATATATATATATCCGAGTGAATACAGAATATATATATATATATATATATATATATCCGAGTGAATACAGAACGAAGAAATAATTTTTTTCACCGTCCAAAACATTTAATTTAAAACAGTGCTATATATATATATATATATATATATATATATAATCATTTCCCTTCAAGTAAGGCAGAACCACCACTTGTACGCATTGTACGCAGGGAGTTCAGTGAGATAAAAAACAAGATACAGTGGGTGTCGATGAAAAGATAAGAGACAGATGGGAACCAAGTAGATAGAAGATGGCAATTTACGTTGCATTTAAACTTTTGGCGATTGTAGCTATCAAGGAATCAAGCAAACGGTATGAAGTTTCACAAACCGGAAGTGTGAGAAAAGAAACTATTAGAGTAAAAGAAAGTATGGTATTTAACTGTTTTGACTGTAAAAGGGTTTTAGGCAAAATTCAACTTTATTCATCAACATAGTCTCCTTCTAGGGTGATACACTGGTTTTAACGCTTCTCTAACAATTCGATGCATTTTATAGAACGATTTGTCTTTGGTCTCAAAATACGCCCCAGTTTCCGATATCACTTCTTCATTGAAGTCAAATCTCTTTCCTGGAGACATCTTTCCAGGTTTGCAAACAGCCAGTAGTCGATGGGGGCTAAATTTGGAGAATAAGTTCGATAAGGATGAAATTCGAAGTGCAGTTCATGTAGTTTTGCCATCGTTGCGATCGACTTCTGACACGGTGCGTTGTCTTGGTGAAAGATCACTGTTTTCTTCTTCATTTTGTGGCCGTTTTTTTGTGGTGATTTTTTCCTTCAAATGCACCAATAATGCTATATAATATTCGCTAGTGATGTTTTTTCCTTTCTCAAGATAATAAATGAACTACATACCTTGCTTATTACAAAATACGAAGGCCAAAATCCTTGCCTGCTAATGTCTGCGTATTTGGTCTCTTTGGACGGCATTCACCTGCTGCTGTTCACTCACCTGACTAACGATTTGACTCCGAAGTGAAGTGGTGGATCCATGTTTTATCCAATGTCACGTATTTACGCAAAAACTCATTGTTGCGTTGAAACAGTTGCAAACAACGCGTTGTTGTTTTGGATCGACTGTGGGCAAACGCGACACCCACCTTTAACACAGCTTTCTCATTGACAAATGTTTATGCAAAATAATGAATCCACTGCCTTTTGATATGTTCAACTTCTCTGCTATCTCACACAACTTCAATTTAAGATCGGCCAAAACGAGTTTGTTGATGTTTTGGTGTTTTCTGGGACAACTACCGTTTTGGCTCGGCGGGGACTTAGAGTTTAGCATCATTTGTGTCTGTACGACTGTGTTTAAAGTCAGCATACCACTTCTTAACCGTTGTTTCCGACGGAGCAGAGTCTGAATAACACTTATCAAGCTATTGCTTTGCTTGAACAGTATTTTTCCAGTCAGAAAGCAATGCTTTATCAACACACAAAATTCGAATTTTTCATTGTTTTAAAAATTTGCAACAGCAGCTTCACTTAAATAACTGTAATTTGTAAACTCATATTATATATATTATTACTATGTTATTATTACTACGAATATAATAATATATTATATATACATATATATATATATATATACGTTATTATTACTAGGAATATAATAATATAATACTAATATTATTACGATTAGAATTAAAACAAAAAATTAAAAATTAATTTTTCTAGCGTAAATTCAACCCCTAATTTTTAAATTTTAGATTTCAATGTCATGCATCTAAAACTGACAACTGACAACTTAGGTCAAAGTTAATTGTTTTCATTAACGAAGGTTTATTTTTTATTTATTTTCTGTTAATCTAGGCCAAAGACGCTACGAGAAGATCTAATACGTTAAGTTAAACCCCCTTTCCCTCTATTCTTTTCTTCTCCTTTTCTTTTTCTTTCTCTTTTCTTTTTAATTTTTTTTTCTTTCTTTTTTACTTTTTCTATTTCACTTGACTTTGTCTGGATAAATTTGAACCATTCATTGTTGCATGAATTTAGTCTGACGGGTGGTGAGAGCAGCGAAATATTATATTACCAATGGGTTTGTAAAAAGTTTTTGTTTCTTGCTTATAATACTCTGTTAAATTTAACAATAAATTTTAACATTGAGTTCTCTTTGGAGTTAGTCTCTGTTGGAATTTACCTTAACTTATTCCAAGGATTCTACTTTCCGGTTCACACTCCACACACGTCTATTGAACAGATGTAGAGGCTCATCGCTTGTTCCCTGTTTAGGATGTCTTTTCCTGTTTTCTCTTTTCCAATCTTTTACTCTTTCCCAATCTTTTACACTTTTTTTTTCAATTGGAGTAGATAGACTAAACTATCGCCTGGTTCACACTCCACACACGTCTATTGAACAGGTGTAGAGGCTCATCGCTTGTTCCCTGTTTAGGATGTCTTTTCCTGTTTTCTCTTTTCCAATCTTTTACACTTTTTTTTTTTCCAACTTTTACACTTTTTTTTTTTCAATTGGAGTAGATAGACTAAACTATCGCCTGGTTCACACTCCACACACGTCTATTGAACAGGTGTAGAGGCTCATCGCTTGTTCCCTGTTTAGGATGTCTTTTCCTGTTTTCTCTTTTCCAATCTTTTACTCTTTTCCAATCTTTTACACTTTTTTTTTTCAATTGGAGAAGATAGACTAAACTATCGCCTGGTTCACACTCCACACACGTCTATTGAACAGGTGTAGAGGCTCATCCCTTGTTCCCTGTTTAAGATATGGTTTCCGGTTTCCTCTTTTCCAATCTTACTCTTACGTAGCCCCCTGCGCATCAGTGGCGTTACCGCCTTGCTTGGGGTGATATGATTAAAAAAAAAAATATGTAAATAAATACAAAAATAAAAACACAAGGATTTTTATAAAGATATATATATATATTCCGTTATCCACCTGATCAGTCCCTGCAAATATGTTATCCGCTGCCTTCCTCTGTCTCTCCTTCCTTCTATCTGTCCAGTCAGTATCAGGTTCTCCAGGCTCTCCTTCCTCATTGCATGTCCCAGGAACTTCAGTTGTCTCTTCCTGATGCTCAGCATCAATTTCCTTTTCGTTGCCATATATATTGCCATATATATTCTTCACTACTCAAAAATCAAAGCCATTGTTAAAGAACGAACTCCCAGCAACAGATTTCTTAGGTAGTGATAACTTTTAATAACTGGTTGTAGAGAGAACAAACTTATCCGACGCTGCCTCGCTATTGTCTCTCTAATGAACTGGGCCGACGCGGTCTCGCTGTTGTTTCCCTCTCCATTAGCCTGACCGGAGGTATATATGTACACAAATGTCCTTATTATAATATAGGAGTTTCTTTTTTATTAGGTTACCATTACTGAAGTGTAAGTTCCACTTGAGTAGCTTCTTTTCACGAACCGCTGCTTTGTAGAACTTACTCCCAAAGGGAAGTTACAGTATTAACTTATGTTATCTTCCTCACATATTTCTATAAACAGTGCCTCTTACTCTATAGCCCTTCTAGCTAATGTGGCTCTTGGGCCGTAAACATCATTAAAAAAAAAAAAACGAAAACAATCTTTAAGTTAGGGTTTATTGTCCGTGGCAAGACATATTGACATTTTGGGAAAAGTAAATCGTGTATCTTATGGCCGTCACAAGTAAATATACGTACTGACGAGAGCGGAGATGATCGTTTTAGAGTCTGCAAAACATTTATTTGGATGCTGGTTCAAAATCCGACATTGTTGACAATTATATTAGTATGATTGCCGTTCTTCTTCTTCTTCTTCTTCTTCTTCTTCTTCTTCTTCTTCTATGTGCCCTGTCCCTTCAGCACGTAGGCGATAATGGCTCTCCACGTCTCCCTATCCCTTGTGGCTCTTAGTATGTTTGCTCCTGTTGCTCCTGGCAACCCCCGTTCCGTTATCCACCTAATCAGTCCCTGCAAATATGTTATCCGCTGCCTTCCTCTGTCTCTCCTTCCTTCTATCTGTCCAGTCAGTATCAGGTTCTCCAGGCTCTCCTTCCTCATTGCATGTCCCAGGAACTTCAGTTGTCTCTTCCTGATGCTCAGCATCAATTTCCTTTTCGTTGCCATTCTTTCTAACACCTCGTCGTTGCTTGCATGCTCAGTCCAGGATATCCGTAGCTTCCTTCTGTAGAACCACATTTCGGCCGCTTCCAGTTTTGTCCTCATTTTCGATGATATTGTCCAGCATTCACTGCCGTATTGAAAAACTGACATCGCGTAGGAGTCTAGAACTCTTTTCTTCGTTTCTATTGAGATTTTCCTGTGTGTTAGTATTTTGCTCATCTTCTGGAACGCGTCCTTTGCCATGCCAATTCGCCTTCGGATCTCCGTGTCCGTGTCGTTACAGAGTCAAAAGATAGGCAACTTAGCACTTAAAGACTAAGCTCTAGTGTTACAGAAAAGAATCGAACTTAAAAAGTCTGTTACCCAATCATCTCTACAAAAGAAAAAGCACTTCGACGTGGTGTAATGGTTAGCAAGCTGGTCTCGTTAGAACAATTACAACAGAACAGTTAGTTTGTTCCTCACTAAGTGCGCCTTGCACTCAGACGTGCCATATCTAAACAACGGTTAAAAAAATCAGATCATTTAGACTAGAACAGTTACGAGTGAAAAGTGACTTTGATCCACACTGGGTGCCCCATACTTCCAGCCGTGTGTCACATCAAAGCCACGCCTAGAATATCAGTTTCGGAAGCTTGGCATGGTGTAATTAATGGCTAGTCAGTTGTCTCGCTAGAACAATTACGACTAGTGAGTTTGCTTCTCACTGGGTGCCCCATAATTCCGAACTTATGCCACATTTAAGCTGAGTTTAGAATTTCGCCATATCTACCAGAGAAAACATGATATCTAAATAAGTTTTTTAAAAATATTTCCTTGAAGCCATTATTATTCTTCTATGAGGAAACATGATTTCCTCAGGACGTGGGCAATCATGACCCTCCACAACTTCCCGCCCGATGTAACTGATAGTAAATTTTGTCGTTTTTCTATCTTTTCTAATCCCTGTTCTTCTAACCGTTTACACAAGTTCGTTAGGAAGGTTATTTGTTGCTTTTCTCTTTTTTCGCTTGCCATCAATATGTCCTGTAAGTGTCAAATTCTCTTAGTTAAGTTTGTGTTTTTGCTATCTCTTTGAATCCCTGTTCTGCCAACTATTGACACAAGCTCCTCAGGTAGGTTCAGAGCGTTATTTGCAACTATTTCAAAGCAACAATGAGTTTTTGCATAAATATGTGACAATGGATGAAAAATGGACCCACTACTTAACCCCGGAGTCAAATCGGTAGTCGGCTGAGTAGACAGCAGCAAGTGAAAGCTGTTCAAAGAGACCAAAGATGCAGACAACAGCAGGCAAATTTTGGCCTCCGTATATTGGGATGCACAATGTATTTTGTTCATTGATTACCTTGAGAAAGGAAGAACCATCAATAGCGTTCTGTTCTTCTTGCTATCAATATATCTTGGGAGTGTCAAATTCTGGAAGCTTTTCTTTTACATAGTAATTTAAACTGTGTCATTTTTGCTTCCATTTTACATAAATTTTTGTCGTTGCTCACATATTCAGTCCATTTTATGCGTTCCAGAAGCTGAGTATTTGGAAGGGGAAGATAATAATAATTTAGTGTAACAGATCTTACTAATTAATCCATGGCTGGGAGAAGAGGTGTATTCAGACCTTTTGTGAGAGTTTTTACATAATAATGATACAAGTCTTATTAATTAACCCATATCCGAGAAGGAAAAAAGATGTATTCATACTGTTTACACAGAAATTTACGTGTAAATGAAAATAACGAACCCAAATGGAATTAGAATTTAACTTTTCGATTCTCGATTAACAACTCCGAGTCATTATCCATTAAATCATCATCCAAGCTTACAGCGCCTGCTATTCCCAACTCGTTACCCATCTATGTACTGACCAGGCTAGGCGTTAGTTAACTTCGGTGATCGTACGGGAACCGATGTTTCGATGTATTTCGGCCATAATAGCAAATGGCCATTCGATCGCAAATCTTTGTAACTATTAGATCTGAGGAAGCAGTTGTATACGGCCGACAGTTGAGATATTTCGGGATGGATTTGGCGCCAGGCATGACACTCATATGAAAGCCGAGAGGAGGCTATGTAAGAACGGGAACTGATATCTAAAGCTTTGGTTACACGAATGACACAGAAATTCAGTCAACCATAGAAGACTTTTTTTTCTGAACGGGTAATGTTCATAATACATAGTAATGTTCATGTTTACTGAAAGGGTAATGTTCACTTAATAAATCCCGGGCCTAACTAAAAAGACAACTTTTAGGCATATTCCGACTTTATTTATCAACATAGCCTCCGTCTAGGGAAATACACTGATTTCAACGCTTTTCTAACAATTCGATGCCATTTTGTAGAAAGATTTGCCATTGGCATCAAAATTAAAACCAAATCTCTTTCCCTCGAGGTCTGCTAACAATCAGTAGTCGCTAGGGGCCAGTTCTGGAGAATTTAGTAGATGTTGAAGCAATTCGAAGTGCAGTTCATGTAGTTTGCCATCGTTGCGAACGACTTGTGACATGGTGTGTTGTCTTAGTGAAATATCACTTTTTTCTTCATTTGTGGCAGTTTTTTGGTGATTTCTTCTTTCAAACGCATCAATAATGATATATGGTATTCTCTATAGATGGTTCTTCCTTTCTCAAGGTAATCAATAAACAAAATACATTGTGCATCCCATTATACGGAGGCCAAAATTTGCCTGCTGTTGTCTGCATCTTGGGTCTCTTTGAACGGCTTTCATTTGCTGCTGTCTACTCAGCCGACTGCCGATTTGACTCCGGAGTTAAGTGGTGGGTTCATTTTTCATCCATTGTCAAATATTTACGCAAAAACTCTTTATTGCTTTCAAATAGTTGAAAATAACGCTCTGAAAGTAGGCTTAGTTGTTTTTGATCGACTGTAAGCAATCACAGCAGCCACTTTAAACACAGCTTTCTCATTGACTAATATATATATATATATATATATATATATATATATATATATATATACTTGTATGTAAATATATTCGTGCTGAATAAATCATAAATTTTGAACATTTTGTGCCATTTTCTAATTATATAAAATGTTGAACTGTGATAATATTCAACACCAGGGTTATTGTTATTTCAGTGGTTTTACTGATAAAATGTATTTTGTGAAGCAAGTTATTTTTCGTAAAGTGCTCGATTTCGGGGTGGAGATAAACAGTTGATAAGCATAAAGATTTCTCACTTTAACTGTTTAGGTTCATGATGACTTCAAAGCTTCATGAGAACCCCGTTATGATGTTCTCACATCACAAGGTTTTGCTTTTAAGTCCCGCCTTAGTTAAAAATTTATTATGAAATATGGAGGAAAACTGGCGCATGAGCCCAAAATGTTAAGAACCAATGATTTCTTCATCACATACATATATACAGCACAGGAAATACACACACACACACACACACACACACACACACACACACACACATATATATATATATATATATATATATGTATGGCTTAGTCAAGGTGAATATATACACATGCAAGTGTTTAGTCGTGATAATGTTTAGCACCAATGTTGTTGTTTGTCAGTGGTTTTACTGATAAAATAAATTTTGGCAAGCATTTTTTTCTTGTTCATATAGAATATTAACTTTTATCAGAAATCAATTTTTTTCCACCTTCCATACGATATTTACCGTTTCTTCGAAGAAAATTTTTCCTGTTTTTCTCGGTATTACAAAATGACAGTATTTTTCATATTCTACTACTGCTAAGTTTCTCAACAAAATTATTTTTTGTCTTCTAAGTCGCTGCAGTCTTTTCTGTAAATTCGCTCGCAACTTCTAAAATAAGCAGAAAAAGTAAATCCATCATCTAAATGTTATGTGAATTCAGATATGGCATTTGCCACCACGTCAGGAGTGAAAGAAATTGGAAAAATGTCTGTTTTCTTATGAATTATTTCAATTAACTTTGGTTGCTTTGGAGTTTCAACAACTGCTGTAGTTGTTAAATTTTTACTACTTTGGTTAATAATTCTTCCATACTTAAGAATATCTTTTTTTTTTTTACGCGCAGTAAAGAAAAAAACATCAATGTAGTTCTAATTTATCGTCGTAACTGTTACTATATGCGACGAAGCAAAAAGGTACATTTTCCTACTCCGTTTCAATTCCTCGTCACCAAAGTACTTACGGTTATAACTGTCTCTGTAATATAACAATCTCGCCCCACCCGAGGAAGCTGAGCAAGCGGGGGCGTTTCCGGTCGTTGAAAGGAACGGATGTTTGTTTGACCTTATTTCCGGCAGTAGCGGAAATGGCTACAAGAGGCAAACAGAACAGGTGTCTCTGAGAATTACGTGGGCGTGCGTGGGCGAGGCAAAAATGATTTATTTTTGTTGTTAATATTTTACCATATATGTGAAGTGAGTTTACTGGTATGTTGCTTAATTAATCTGACTTTTATTGAGTAAGTGAGGTGTAAAATCATGTAAAGGAAGTTTCTTCTACTCTTTAGAGTGGATAATTGGATTAACTTGTTGATAACAATGTTTTCGTTGGGTTGTGCAGTGTTAGGTTTTGTTTTTTTTTTTGGAATTCTTTTCAATGACTGTACACTACAAAATGATTTACATTTCTATGGTTGTGAATTATGCTTTTGTGCAGATTCCCATCAATTCAACATCCTCTGTGAATTTTCATTTATGTGACTTGGGAAATATCTTTTGAAGATATATTAATTTCTGAAAACTAGTAAATACCTTGGAACAGATAAATATGGAGAGATTTAGTGAAGGATGTGAGGAACTCCCGAGGAGGTTGACGATAGGGGTCATTGCTGGCGTGGTCGGCATAATAATAATCCTTGGAATAATAGCCAGGAAGCGGATTTTTAAGTGTAAAAGAAGCAACAGTGCTTCGGGAAAGGAAATTGAGTTATCCGTTGTGAATAGTACTCCGGGATCAACGGGTGTTCAACACTCAAATGTCTCTGCGTTAAACAGAGAGATGTCAACAAATCAGATATGCTTGGTTTCGAATCCAGAGTAAGTAGTTCAAGGAATGGGAAGCATCGTACAAACTAAGGAACTACGAGTCACGGGTCCATTTTTTTTAGACTAAATTAATATCCTCCACAAGTAAATTGCATGCGGATTAACGATGGAATCAGGGTAATTTTCTTCATTTTCTATTGAACATTTCTCGGTCAGACTATGAATGATATGTACGGCAATAATGGCCATTTTTCTGTGTTCAAACATAGTATGTTTGAAATTAAATTAAATTAAATGAAGTTACGTGTGTAACAATAAACTCGAGCAGAAGCACACATGGTGTTGGTCAAAGGTCATTTACTCGATGTTAGTTTAGAAACTGGGGCGCGGTTACCGCCTATAATCACATGGTTATGCATCGGGGTGTCTACGCTTATGGACAGAGTCGAGAAAGAAAATGAACATTTTTAAGAACTTTGCCCAATTCTGTGAAAATGGATATTAAAAAAAAAAAAAAAAAAAAAAAGGAGGAAAAAAAAAGAAAGAAAAAAAAAAGAACAATGAAACATCGAGCTGGTAGAACAATTTTCAAGAGGGACACGAACATTGTTGGGTTGCCGATGTAGGCTCCCCTATATTTTATTTTTTTGTTGTTTTTTTTGTTTCGGCATGCACATGTTTTTGTTGTTTTGGCGTGCACATGTTTTATATAATTGTCGGGCTTGTGTGGCATGGGGAGGAGAGTGAGGGTGTTGCGCTTAAAATGTTCTTAGGTGAACATTTTGGAAAATGGGTGGGCGAGGAATGTAATATAACAATCTCGCCCCACCCGAGGAAGCTGAGCAAGCGGGGGCGTTTCCGGTCGTTGAAAGGAACGGATGTTTGTTTGACCTTATTTCCGGCAGTAGCGGAAATGGCTACAAGAGGCAAACAGAACAGGTGTCTCTGAGAATTACGTGGGCGTGCGTGGGCGAGGCAAAAATCGGAAGTTCCGGTTTGGAGATTATAAAAAGACCTCGGCGCACGGATTTGAGACGCAGACAGAGAGAGACGAGACAGAGAGCCAGACCAGACCAGAGGAGCAACAGATACGACCCCCCCCCCCCGTCAACCCGTCAACCCTTAGAAGCGCGCTCTCACTCTCTGTTCACTAGGCTACACGGTTCATCGTCATTAATAAAGATATCACTTGATATATTTTTATATATATGCGTGTTTGTTGTATATTGCTATATAACATCTCGACTAACTCCAAAAGTACTCTAAAGAACACTGTATCAGAACTCTGGGTATTTACTCTGTATGTGACACAATGTCAGGCTTTATGTGAAGAAAACGAGCGTGGACGCTCGGTCAAAATTTTCCCAGCCCTCACCTAAGTCAAATATTCTTCTCGGCTAAGTCTCTATCTGAATTCTGAGTCGAACTCTGTCCGAAAACAGAGTGCTTGTCTGTCTTTACCAGTCAAGTTCCACTCCAGAGACCGCGTGCCCGACAGAGCAGATCATGGACTGAAGACAGAGAACTCGACTGACACTTTCGAGTTCGCGTTCGGGCCAAGGGTCAAAATTTTCTCAGCCCTCGCATACACAGGATCGGACTCTAAGCCGATATAACCTACTTAGCTGAGCCTGATCCTCGACGGAATAGAACTCTGCCCAAATGCAGAGTGCATGTCAGTATTTTTGAGCCGAGTTCCAGTCTGTAGACCGAGCCGCGCCTGAATCGTTCTCTGTTCGAAAACAGAACTCGCCTGACACTATCTATCTATCTATCTAGATAGATAGATAGATGCCTCTCTGTTGATCAGAGAATTCCGAATTTCTTTCTCTATAGGGAACTGGTCATCGACATAAGGGCACGAGAGTAACCTCACCTTCGCTTAAAGGACCGCTGCAAAAGTGACGTGCGAGCGATGGACATCGAGGTGCGGGAAAGCGTCATCAACGATCGTACACGCTAGAGATGCGATCTACCCTAGGAATTGGAGCAAGGAAAGAATAATTGGAGGCTTGCTGCCGGGGTTAAGCTTGTCCGAAGGAAAGTAAACAACAAGGTGACCTCAGGAGAGAGCGCCTTCACATGCATTCGTTGTAATTCAGACTGTTACTTCCTGTGTGGATTTACAACCATAACAGATGCTACGCCGGCATGAGGTATAACTTAGTTTTGGGCGAAGTTCCATTGGGTCATTCGGGACTGACGGATACCACACACAAAACAAACAATACCCTCTTTAAAGAAATCTACGTTAAATGCGGATGTGCATTGTGGTGCAGTGGATATCGACTCGGAACGAGAAATCGGGGAGCCGAGTTCGAATTCCAGTTGAATTTATTATATTACACTTACGCGCAAATACCCTTGGGAAAGGTATTAATCCGTCTCTTCCTTCCAGTTATGGGTTAAATAACAGGACAGATTGGGTTCTATAGCCTTGGCTGGCAACCAGTCTACCGCAGAAAGCAATGGCAACCTACTGCGGGATAATCTTCTGCCCAGTCAGTCATGTCTCTTTCGAGACATGATCGCCCAAGCGTGTTTCACGTATGGCACTTAACTGACTGACTGACATTAAATGATAATTCTATCTGAACCCTCTTTTAAGAACATCTGATCAAGCAATACTAATAAAATATTTAGACGTTTCTCGAAATTAGTTTGTCTTTTAATCACAGCTTTAGCTATTTAGGTTCAAATTTAATCTCTTCGAATGTAGAATTATTTAATGAAACCGGATAAGTAGCATAGCAAGAATGAAGAACAAATGACGCATTCTGATATTTATAGTTTATTCAGCAAATTGACAGGATGAGTCATCACAGCGAAATAAGTACACAGACCTCATTGAACACGTGGCCAGTAGCTTTTAAGGTAATATTAAAGAAAATTGTTTGAATATGCTTGTATTTTGAACTTAACGGTGTTCACAAAACCTTTTCAGTTTTATGAAATAATAAAACACAATAAAAATTGTGGACTTTTATTTGGTAGTCTGATTGTTTTTCGTCTGTATAAACAAAGGTACAGTGAAAATAAATGTCAAATAGAATTTTTTAAAACTTAAATAAAATGATCTGTAACCTTATATGCATTAACGCAGTGACGCACATAAGTTTATATATATATATATATATATATATATATATATATATATATATATATATAAACCTTATATGCATTAACGCAGTGACGCACAGAAGTTTATATATATATAAGTAAAAAGAGTTTGTCTCTTTAACTGAGCAGACTCATGTCTACTTTGAACTTTCGTTAGGACACAGTTATAATGTTCTCACTCGTCAGGGCATCATAACGGTGTCCTCAAGAAACACGGTTTTCTCTATCTCCATCCCGATATTGGGCATTTTACGATAAAATACCTGCTTGCCAAATTAAATTTTATCAGCAAAACACTTGAAAAAAACAATAACCTTGGCGCTAAACATAATAAAAATTAAACACTATATTTTTTAGTATTTATTGTCAAGTGAATAATTGTAAATGAAAATGGAATGGACATTTTGTTAATAATGCACAATAACACGTGCATCAAATGGCTTTATAAATCTAAACTTATTTATAAATGGAACTTTGTCTGTGTGTGTGTGTGTGTGTGTGTGTGTCCGTTACTTATAGACTCCGAAACGGCCGAACTGATTTTTCTGAAAATTTACACAGTTACACTATAAGCATCTGCGAGTGTTCTTACCTAGGTTTTGTGTCGAGGTACCCCCGATAAATATCGAAAATCGATAATCGAAAAAATCTGGTTATAGAAGGAATGGTCCGATTTTAATAAAATTAGATACACTCATAGACAAAGACATAAGAAACAATATTCAGAAGTTTCAAGGTTGCAGTTCTTACAATAGTGCAGAAAATTTGATATCGATGCCAGGAAATCAAAATTTGACTTACATCCATTCATTTTTCTTTCAGTCTACGGTTTCGCTTTAACTTGAAACAACTATTGCTTTTTAGTCATTCATGCCAACGCCCAAAGTGTCTAAGCTCCAGGATCATGGATTAGTTTTAAAGCTTTCATTACACCCGAGCAACCCCGGGTTATACTTCTAGTATTTAATAATTACCTATATTGCAGTTTCATCAATGAAAGAATGAAGAAAATTTAGTGTGATTCGGACAATTTCATCTTTGCTTCCTGTCCTTGTAAAATTTTGAAAATGTAATCATAACAAAAGAACCATTCTATTTTCATTTGGCACTAAATACTAAAAATAGTATGAAATACATAATTTCTTTAAAAAAAAACTGGGGTTGCCTAATAATTATGGCCAGTAATGTATATATATGCAAGTTTTCATTAAAAATGATAGGCAAGGTATTGTGGTTAAGTTTTTTAATGTGATTTATTTAATGTTAAAGCTTTCATTACACCCGAGTAACGCCGGACTATACTGAGAATATTACTATATTTGTATTAAACGCACACAGTCACCTTCCAAACTCTACCCGTAACATACCTGTTGATAATACAAATACAATAGCATCATTCATGTGTAAAAAAAAAAAAAGCGAACAAAAGTTGAAAGCATTATTAATAAAAAAAGAAAAACCCCAACACTTAATAGTATCAACTATAAACATCGTAACAACGTGCTTATCGTATTCAGAATATAACACACAGTGACACAGCACATTCATAAACACTGCATATATTCAGTCCCACGTTAAAAAAAAATTATTCTCGATAATAGCTAAAAGTATAGTCGAAAGCTCTCGGAAAAGCAAAAGATTTGAACATTTTCTATAAAATTTATGCCTTGCAAAGTAAAAAACCGTAGAATCACAGGAAAAATACATAAAAAAAACTTAACCACAATAACTTGTTTGTCATTTTTAATGAAACCTGCATTAAAATGAGGTTGCTACCCAAATACACCATATATATATATATATATATATATATATACGGAAATTAACTAAGATTAATGAAACCTGGTTATAACCAACCGACAATTTGAAATGATTTGCTTGAACATTATTTTTTATCGATACTCGTATTTAAGTAGATATTCTGTTTGTAATTAAGCAGTATTATATATTTATATCTACTGGCCTGATTATTTACGATAAATTTTTATTACGAAAATGTGTGTCATTCGGCAGGATTCGAACCTGCGACCCCTATCCACATAGTAGCTTCCCCTTTGTGAATAGGATTTGCAGGTTCGAATCCTGTCGAATGACACACATTTTTGTAATAAAAATTTATCGTAACTAATCAGGCCAGTAGACATAATGTTCAAACAAATCATTTCATATATATATATATATATATATATATATATATATTTCATTTGTAAACGGGTTATTACGCGACTTAGGTCCTACCATAAGTGGTGTCTTCAGGCGATTTTCAGTAACTCTTATTGAAAATCGCCTGAAGACAACACTCATGGTAGAAACCTAGATCGCGTAATAACTCGTTTACAAATGGAAAGTATTAAAAAGTTCTCTAATATAATTGTATTGAACACTTTTTTAATACAAATATCTACTGGTCTAATCTTATTATGACCAGAATCTAAGTAATTAAATAATCAATAGATAGATAGATAGATAGATAGATAGATAGATAGATAGATAGATAGATAGATAGAACTAGAAATAGTAAAAATCTTGTTAGATAAGATTTATTTTCCACTTTCCAACGTCTCTTTCTGTTATGGTGTCTTTCTACGAGGAATGGACTCTTCCTCTTGTTATACATAATTACCTGCGTGACTTCCGGGAAGCAGTTGACGACAGCTGGTTCTTCTCTGCGCATTATCGAAATCTCTGCCTTCGGCCGGAGAGTAAGAATCCAGTCGAGGCTCCGCGGAAGGGTAAAGTCTCGTCTGGGGAAAATTAACCATAATTTTTTCTCGGGCTATATTGCCCGGTTTTTCCACATTAAAATGGCCTTGTGCCACATTTGGGAAGTGGGAAGGGAACTAAACACTAGTTGCTCCCAGTTAGTACGCAGTTAAAGCCAGCTACGATTCAGGCAATACGCAACGTAACTGTACCGTTACTTACTTATTTCTATTACTGATCACTTACTTTGCACATATGTTTTTGCTTAACTAATACAATGTTTTGAACCTACCTCCTGTGTTGTGTGTCTTACTTCCGACCAAACCGGTCACAACAGCTTTGCGGCTACAGCAACTCCACAACACTTACATAGCTGGGCTATCGCCAGTCTATCACTGCTCTACTACCATGGCAAGTACTAGAACGAACTACATTTATTGGTTACATTTATTGGTCTATCCTTCATGACTAGGACCCGCCATACTACTTAAATAGGGACAAAACACCCACATTCCATCGGCAAGAAATAAGTTTCCCTCAAACAGTAGGGGCATAAGATTATTTCCCAATTCAGCATAGACTTGACTTACTATTGATTAATCGAGACTCACCCACAAGAACATTTTAAATTCTATCCTTATGCGCTACTTTTAACTCACGGAAAAGGGTAACGAATTGTTTTTAAATTTACATAAAAATCATTCCTATCACCAGTTATCCACCACCATGCAATTCATAGTACTGAAACATGAAAGCATTTGTGTAGAGATGTATAATGTTTTTATTATAACCATTTATAATAAAAATATTGCAATAATATATATATATATATATATATATATATATATATATATACTAACAGTATAGCCCGGCGTTTCTCGGGTGTAATGAAAGCTTTAAAACTAATTCATGGTCCTGGAGCTCAGACTCTTTGGACGTTGGCACGAAAGACTAAAAAGCAACAGTTGTTTCCAGTTAAAGCGAAACCGTAGACTGAAAGAAAATGAATGGATTTTGATTTCCTGGTATCGATATCAAATAAGTTTTTTTTGTCGTAAATTGAATTTTGAAGGCTAAATAAGTCTTCTGAGTAAATGGTGTCATGGCTGAGACTAAGAACTACAATTATACCTACTTACAACCAAACCCAAAGCAAAAACTAAAATTAAAGGGCTGAAAAAATACAGACATGCAGGCAGATAAACAGACCCACATACACAAACATCTTGCCTTTTATATATATATATATTATCGATTTTCTGCACTATTCTAAGAACTGCAACCTTGAAACTTCTGAATATCGTTTCTTATGTCTTTGACTATGAGTGTATCAAATTTGATTAAAATCGGACCACTCCTTCTATAACCCAATTTTTTCGATTATCGATTTTCGATATTTTTCGGGGGTACCTCGACACAAAACTTAGTTAAGAACACTCGCTGACGCTTATAGTACAACTGTGTGAAGAAAATCGGTTCAGCCGTTTTGGAGTCTATAGGTAACGGACACCCACACACACAGGCACACACAGAGACAAAGTTCCATTTATAAATAAGTTTATATACATATATATATATATATATATATATATATATATGCAGATCATGTATTGATCCGAATCCAATAGGATGATAAAATAAGGAAATAAGAAACGTTTATCGATCTGACATGTTTCTCTAATATTTTCTGAAAGTAAATGGAGAATATGGAGAAAAATAAGAAATAAATTCTGGTATTCTGTTTGCTTTTCATTAATTTTCATGATTAAACAAGATTAAATATTCCAGAGTTTCTTCTTTTTTTCATATCTTTTTCTTTGTGAAGCTTTAATAAAAGCGAACCATGCGAGACTGATATATCGAATCTACTGGTTCTTTATCTTATCATTCAGTCAGACTTCGATCCATATTATTTGATCTCCACTCATATGTGTATTACCAAATTACCGCAATATCAAATTTAAACAGAAAACTTAAAAAAAAAAGGAATATTTAGCTTGTTGCCAAAAGGTAAGGCCAAAGTTTTCTACTGAGGCAGGGGATTACTTCTTTCGCAAGTTTAGATAAACGGATGATAATAATAATCAATAGAGACAAGCAACAAACTCAGATATTCAAATTTAACAAGATTTAATAGAGAGTAAAAATAATACAAGAAAACTGTGGAAAGATATATTTGCAATTTCAGGCAACAGAACAAAGTTAAGTGTTTTACGATTCCCATTGGGCCATGTGTCTATGAGAACATTGGATAAAAGCTTTAATTGGATTCAGTGACTTGACCAAAAAGAGTTGTGATTTCAATACCTGGCTACAGCAGTGGTGAACAAAAACTTATAATGGGAGTATCATTTCGCTACAAACTTTGACTTCTTAAAGTTGCAATTTTCTGTTGCCAAGTGATGTTCATTTCCTTCACAATTTTTGACAGCGTAAAAATTAACTTTCTGTTGTAAAATTTCAACATTGAAATGACTGAAGTGCACCCAGTCTTTCTTAACTGGGAAAATCATACATGCCATTATATTAAGTGATTAACACAACTGGTGATTCACCGTTGCTTTTTTGTTTGTGACTATTTATACAATCGAATAAATAGCATGGAATTATTGTGGCTGAGTTTGATAAAATATACAGTCTCTTCATATTTCAACCCCCAAATCTGTCGGTGACATGAAAATGAAGTTTTCATTCCTCGAGGACTGCAATCAAAATTAACTCTTAATATAAGAGATGAATATACGATTCGGTCGCTTCGTTAAGCAATCTCCTAATATGACGATAACATGTGAAATAGTTTTTTTTTCTCTAGACCCACAATCCAACTGATTAGACATTTCTACCGCACAATTTTTCGTATTTGGTCATGTGACTCTAACATATGTGATCTGCTAGTTTTAGCTATTAGCAGATCCTGATTTCATGGATCATTATTTAACATTACATGCATTGCTTAACTATTGGTTTCGTAAGGTTATCAGTGATAATGAGAGGGAGAGGAAGTGTCACAGAAAGAAAAAGAAAGTATGAGAGTTTATAGACTATGTGCTTTTAATATTGTGGCGGTTAAGGGTGAATAATCATTAACGTAACTATATATATATATATATATATATATATATATATATATATATATATATCACTCCCTGATTGAGCACTCTGGAAGAATGGTAGACTTTGAAAAAACAGTAGAAACTCTAGCATCTACGCATTGCTCATTGAGTAATGAATTAGATCACTTTGGTCACTGGCGTATGATACATCATATGCTGAAAGTCTGCCTCCTTCTACCGAGCGCCTATAGCTTAGAGGTAGAATCGCCGACTGACGCCAATTTGGTCGGGTTTCAATCCTGGGTTAAAAAGCAATCGGATGTCTAACTGTACTGATAAGCTGTGATACAGTGAAGCAGATCTGTCTGCGGATGACTAAACTTCATATCGCTCTGGTTAACACCCATCGAGCTCTCTATATGGATTTACCTATTAATAATTTATATTAAGGAAATCTTGTTGGATTATCCTCACCGTTTACGGACTGAAAATTATACCTATATATATATATATATATATATATATATATATATATTGCAATTTAATACTGAAAAATCATTCAAAATATTTTTCAAAATAATCTCATCGCACTTAATTCTGTGATGCAGATTAAACTTTTCATCATATTTTATTGAATAAATGTTTAACGAGGAATAGGATCGATGCTTAATTTAGTGGGTGTAAATGCCCAATAAGCTATTGTTTGGGTGTGCTTTGTAACATAGAATATTTAATGTCATTGCATATATAGCCGCTGTTTTAAGGGCAGTATTTTAGTACTGACTGTGTTTATAAAGATGTTTTCAGTTGAGGAATCGTTGTATATTCTGTGTTCAACATAATATGACATGTGTCTAATAAAAGACAGTGGGTGGTTTGATTTAGGATGTATGTAAATAGAGACAGCATTATATTTTACGTAGGGTGTGTATGCGTTATTAGAGTAACATTTAGGAAGTCAACTTTTTAGGTTAGTTTGTACTATTACTTTAAGACTAAAGTTTTTCATAAGGCGATGTATTAATTTAAGAAACTCTATCTACTTTAAAGTTTGTAAAATTATGGACAGTCATGATACATACATACATGCATACATACATACATATATATATGTAAACATGTTACGGAAATTAACGAATTTTAAAATAAAATAATGTTCAAAATAATTCATTACATATATATATATATATATATATATATATATATATATTGCCAAATGGATAATTCTAAATGAAAATAGAATGGTTCTTTTGTTATTATTACTTTGAAAATTTTTACAAGGCAGCCAGAAAGACTTTGCTTCGGCCAGCCAATAAGAAAAAGAGACTAGCATGGGGAAGAGATCACAAAAACTGGACACCAGAACAGTTCATGTTATTGTGCCGTATTAAAAAAGAACAATTTTATTTTCAGTTAGAATTATTCACATGGCAAACTAAAACTAATATGAAATACATAGTTTTTTTTAAAAAATTGGAGTGGCATAACAATTATGGTAGGTAGTATATATATATATATATATATATATATATATATATATATATGAATTGTTGTCGGGAAACATCGTTACAATTTGCTCCAGTATTTATTGGTCCACACCCACAATTTTTTAAAAATATAACCTCCCACTACATTAATCTTATATGGTAGATTTTTGTTTGTTTTGAAGTTTAATTTTGTTAATTCAAATTTTCTTAACAATATACATATGACCCGTTAAATGAGCAACATTTCACTGCCTGATGATAGTATATTGAATACTTAATAGCTTTTGATTTCCAGTATGTTATTATTATAGCAAGAATAATAAGTACATCTCTATAAATGCTCTCTCTCTCTATATATATATATTACTTTGAAGCACACACACACACACACACACACACACACACACACATATATATATATATATATATATATATCCAATTGAAAAAGTAACTACGAAAATATTTGCAACGTTCAAAACATTAATTTAAAACTGTGCTAAATATAAACATAGAACAATGAATATTTATTATGAATTATACTTTAGAACATGTACAAACTACCATTAATACCTGATGTCAATGTCTAAACAAAATTTACAATTTTGTAGGAGACTGTAGTTTGTACATGTTCTAAAGTATAATCTATAATATATATATATATATATAGTTCATTCACTAATGAATTCAAACACTCTAATTACTGGCGTATGTTTACATGGTATATCACACGCTAAATGTCTGCCTCCTTCTATCGAGCTCTCATGGCGGTAAAAACAAACATTTTATTAAGATCGGCCATTCCAAATATTTAGACAAAAATACCAGTCGACCCCATTGTAATGGAGAAATATCATGAAGACTATATACATATATTATGGGTGACATGAATAAAAAGAAGGGAAAAAAATTTGTAGTAGATAAGGAGATCAATTGCTCGTTGCCCTTCCTAGATGTTCTACTTCATAGGACACTTTCCTCATTCTTACTTCAGTTTATAGGAAGCTCACCTTTACGGGTCTCTGCATACGTTGGGACTCTTTTTGTATTAAACAACAAAAAATCATAGAGAGTTGATGATTTGTTCTGATGACACCTTGAAAGATGAAAATAATTCTATAACTAGTATCTTTTTGAACTGTAACTATCCTTCGGTCATTGTTCAATCGGTTATTCGAGGGAAGATTGCTGAGTTTCAAGAAATTAAACCTTTAACGATTAGAAAATGCGCAGTCCATTTTCGAATACCGTGTTTGGGTAGCTTGCCGTTACATTTTAGATGTGTGTCAGAAACTGACTGACCTCTGGAACCGGTTAGAGACCATCCTTAAATATTCAATCCAGTCAAGTGGGGTGGCTCAAAGAACGATATTTTCTTTAGCTGTGGAAAAACCGTTTCTCTGACGCATTTTGAATTTTTCGATTTGATGACCAATCAGGATTAAGAATATGATTTTTCACCAGAACTTCTGCGTGGAGCCCAGATGCGCAAAGACCAGTTTTGATCATTTGCTATCTGGGTCTCTGAGGGCAAACATCCGGTCCCTCACTTGCTCAGTATCACCACAAGATCTTTGCAAACCTATTTCATTAAGTTCACGTGAGTGTTATTTTGCAACTAATGTACGTGTTGTGTTTAAAACAAGACCTATCCTTCCTTCTATGCCTAAAGACATGTTATCTTCCCATCACATTAACTCTGTTATTAATTATTTTAAATGTAGTTGTGAAGTCGACTACATAGAACGACGCAGCGCTTTGATGTAAGTATCAAGTGACACGTACCTGCTAAATTATTAAATAAGAATTTTTTGTCTGGCGATGCTATTCGAAATACAGACTAGTCTTCCATTGCGAATCATCTCATAAATAATTCGATTTGTGCATTGGATTTAAGTATAGACTGGTTCTCTAACCACCACTATATCATGGTCAACTCTCTACTTCCGATCGGAGAGGAACTCAGACAGGGCTCCGCCGAAGGGCAGAGTCTCGTCTGGGGTGAATAGGCAAGAGCTCGACCCAGCCTTAAACTGGGTCTACGGAGTATTTTGAGCTGAGTTTAAGGGCTCAAAATCCACATTTTAATCAACCTTATGTCGCATCCGGCTTGATGGGAAGGTAGTAAATACCAGTGTGGACTGTTTCTCTAACCGCCACTCTCTCTTGATCACCTCACCGAGCGGAAAGGGACTCAGACGAGACTCCGCCGAAGGGAGAGTCTGGTCTGGGGTAAACAGACGGTCTACGAGATATTTTTGGTTGAGCTTAAATGCTCGGAATCCCCACTTTAATTGATTTTGTGTCGCATTCGCCTCGATGGGACGGTGGTAAATACCAATGTAGACTGGTTCTCTGTTTTCACACTCGTTGTTCCATCTGAAGGTGTTGGAGTCACAGTTTATCAGGTCCAGGCGTCCCTCCTTTTGTAAACAAAGAGAGTATTTGCTTGTGCTTGCTTTGCTTTGCTAGGTCGCTAGCATCTTCAGATGTGATAAACTTAGCAAAGGAAATTTTTCTTTAATATTTTTCTTTTCTTTTCCTCTTCCTCCTTTCATTCATGTCACCCATAATATATGTGTATAGTCTTCATAATATTTCTCCGCTACAGTTCTGACGAGTGGAGTTTTTGTTTTCAAATTTGACATGTCCGATTTTAATAAAACTTTTGTTTTTACTGTCATATTAACATTTTGTAACACCAAATATATAGTTTATGTATGTAATATTAGTTTTTGGTTATTATTAATCAGAGCAGGACACGGTTGTACTAAAAAGTGATCAATACATTTATATTGTAGAACTTTTGATTATTTTTTAATTTGGAAAGGAATCATTTTCGCAACCTAGGTTTCATTATTTGAATATTTTCAGGCGATTTATAATAATTGATTTTCCGTTTATCAAACGCACGAACAGGGATTTTTTACGAACGCGTCACGGGAATTTTCAAACAACCGACATTTTTTCAAAATTAGGAAGGAATTATTCAAGGATCTTACAACACTTTCATTCATGTTTGTATGATTTTAAGATGTATTTATAGGTATGATTACATCTGGGCATGATTTCTGTTCTTTCATGATTTAATTATTTTCGTTCTGGGAACAAAACAATAGATAACTTTTCCTCCTGGCACAATCTGCATACATCGCCACCGACGTATGGTTTGGATATTTTCACTATACTCCAAGTTATATCAAGGTCTTTTCCCTCTTTCAGTTTTAATTTCTGCGCGTGGTTAGCCAGTTTGGTACAATTTTTGAGGTTTTTCGCTTTAAACGTAGATTTGTGATTACTCAGTTTGTTTTTGTAAAAAATGCCTTTAGTAGACCCCAAATATATATATTTTTTCATCTAGGTTAAGTACCTCTTCTTTGTAAATAACCTCTTCTGTTTTACAAAGTCCGTTAACTGGGCATTTGGTTTTTATCCCTACAGTTACATTCAGTGTTAGTGATGTTAATTTGTACATTATTATTTAGCTTTCCTGCGTTTTCTTATATATATATATATATATATATATAGTTTTAATGTACGTTATATTTATGGGTAAAAATACTGAATGTCAGTTACAGAGCATCTGTAGGAGAGGTCAATACAGAGTGACGACAGACAGACAGACAGAGAGTAAGTAGGACATGGAGAAAGAGAGACTTAGAGAAAGACAAAGACAGAGAGATTGACGATTTTTTGTAAATCATTTTTGTTCTCGTTTCGTTTTCTATTAATCAATTCTTCTATTAACTTCCGCTTGACTCATGCCTCCATGATTTGATTCTATTGCTTACAGTCTACTGCAATTTATTTCTGGTGTATTGGTTTTATCTCACTTTATACTTAAGTACACCTCAAAGTAGAAACATACCTCCTTCCGGTTGATCTATAACCAGCGAAGAGATATTTGGTATCACCCTCAATCGTAGATTGTCTGAGGGGATAGAATTGTCCGACCTTGGCTCTACCAGGTTTGCGATGCTTTTATCCAAATTAGTCGCCATATCGTACACATTTCACTGTTATTCATGTGTCTGGATAGCTTTATCAGACTGCCTGTCTTAATGGCTATGTTGGGTTTCGTATATTTGTAAACTAACGTGCTCTTCTCTTGTTTAATAATAATAATAATAGACGCGAAGTGTAGTAACATATCAAACAAATAACTACGCAGATTGTATTGCGAGATACTCATGAGTTTCTTAAAACTTACCAGGCATTTTTTTTTTGTGCTGGGTGAGGACCCCAAATCATCTGTCAATTGCGTCTCTGTTCTCAAAGACAGAGTGCGGCTCAAATGTTTCTCTTTCCGAGGACAGACATGCAATTAAGAAAAAAAAAATATGTGAGATGCCCAGTTCAAGGGAATAGTGTCCCGAGGTCGCGTCACCTGACTGCATCAGAGGAGTGGACCGGTGCTCGTCGCCGGGGACACCTTGAAAGATGAAATTAATTTTATAGCTAGTATCTTTTTGAACTGTAACTATCCTTCGGTCATTGTTCAATCAGTTATTCGAGGGAAGATTGTTGAGTTTCAAGAAATTAAACCTTTAACGATTAGAAAATGCGCAGTCCATCTTCGAATACCGTGTTTGGGTAGCTTGCCGTTACATTTTAGATGTGTGTCAGAAACCCGCCACCCCTGACTGACCTCTGTGACCGGTTAGAGACCATACTTAAATATTCAATCCAGTCAAGTGGGGTGGCTCAAAGAATGATATTTTCTTTAGCTGTGGAAAAACCGTTTCTCTGACGTATTTTGAATTTTGCGATTTGATGACCAATCAGGATTAAGAATATGATTTTTCACTGGAACTTCTGCGTGGAGCCTAGATGCGCAAAGACCAGTTTTGACCATTTGCTATCTAAGCCTCTGTTGGCAAACATCCAGTCTCTCACTTGCTCAGTATAACCAGTTGCGGGGACTGGATAATTTGTGTACCTTACCCGCTCGTTCGCGTCCGGGCTTCCCTCATTAAAACTCGACCTTGTGTTGCATCCACTTCCTAAATAATACTCATAAGTTTCTTAAACCGGACAAGAGAAGAACGCAGAAAGATGTACCCTGAAGAAAAAAAAATCCGATAGCAATTTCGAAATCATTGTACCTAGAAAATGGTGCCTATAAACTACATAAATCCAATAAAAAAAAAATAAAGAAGGAAGATTTTGGTCAGCACTGAAGTTTGTATCGACTCTGTTAACATAGAAACTCTGGCAGAATTATAATTACAGGCATTGTATTGTGGCGTTTTCTTTATCTCTACTCTTCGACTTAATACACTCATCTTCATTAATATCATTATATTACTTTTTTTTTTCATTTCACGTCAAGAAAAGCGATAATGCTATTAAGACGCAAGGGGTTACTGGGGATGAAATAGAATTAAAAGATTTTAGGAGAAGGAAAGGGAAACCCAATTCTAAAAAGGAAACACGGTATGAACCTCTGTTTCTGTTAAAAAGACCGGGGAGAGTGTGAACCGAATCTCGAACCTACATACTTCTAATGAAGAAGAAAATAAATTAGATTAATAAAAACATAGTAAATAAAATTTGAGATTTAGCCGGAGACGTTAAAAATATAGAATTGAAAAAACCCAGTCCTAAACAGGAAGCAAAGGATAAACTTCTACTCTTTTTCAAAAGGGCAGAGAGGAGAGTAAACCGGACTATAGGTGAGTTAATCTACTCCTATTGAGAAAAAAGTAAATAAATAGTAAAAGTAAGTTAAGAGTTTTAGGCGAAGTTAAGAGAATAGTGTTGAAGTAGATTTTACAAGGGACCAGAAACCCGATCCTAGATATGACACAGGAATAAACTAGGAATAGTGTTCAAAATGCGAGATAGGAATGCGAATTGGATAATAGGCGACCCTATCTACTGCTATTTTGAATCCATGGGACTTATATCTCCACACTCTAGCTCAATACATTCATTATTATGGCTCTTTTTTATGATTAATTTAAAACCATCTCATTATTGTTACAGAAAAGACGATTCCAGCCCGTAACGACATTGAATGAAAAACATGTCCGCTGTTCACTCAAGCATTGTAAATAAAATCTGATAGGCGAAAGTATTTGGTAGCCGTCGATGTTTGAATTAGCAGGAAATCTTAAGACATTAAGTGGGGTTGAAAGTGGGGCTTTGTTCACCGAACACTGAACACTCCTGAATATGCGCTTTCTCCTGCAAATTGTAAATCAAATCCACTCAGCATGGTTGTAATATAAACCAAAGCTTGGTTTTATGGGTGTTGAAGATAGAAAAATCTGCCAGGGCCGGAGTGTGCAACCCTAACAGACGAGCATACTAGGAAACGACCCGCCAGTCAGTACCGTAAGTTCTATTCTAATAGTACCTTTTCTCGCATTTCTAACTCGTGGAAGTCTCATCCAGTCTTTTGCATCCCTGCAACATGCGACCTTCAAAAATGTGATACGTTTCATTTTTTATTTGTTTGTTTTTTTAAAATATTTTTGGTTTAATATATGTTCCATTATTACTAATATTTTATTGCGAGCTTTGATTATTTACTATTTTTTCTTTTAGCTTTTTTGTCACATTATTCTAGGTTGACTACTAGATTGGAAATTAGGTCTCATCGTTTTATTGATGAACGAGTTAGATGTAACCGTAAGTTCTACTCTAATATTTTTTTGACTCGGATTCCTAACATATGGAACTCTCTCCCGCTCTCTTGATCCCTGCGGCATACGATCCTCAAAAATGTAAATGCGATGTCAATCTTCATATTCTGCCTCGCTTAGGCTGTTCTTTTATTGTCCTTTTAGTTCACATGTCCTCACTAAAGTCTTTTATCATTATCTTTCACTCCCAGTAACCACTTGTGTCCTATCGGCATTATCGCCTTGCTTGGAATCAAGTAATTATTAAAATAAAGTTTTTATTCATTTATTCTGTCCAGTGTCCTTTCTCCTTACTAAAGTCTTCTCATTCTCTAAACGTAATAAAAAACAAATTTGTCAGGTGGCACATTTTTTACTAAGTTTTCTCGAGTACCGAGACCAGTAGATGAAATAAATCAGTCAATCAGTTAAGTGTCATACGAGATACACTCTTGGGCGATCATGTCCTGAAAGAGACATGACTGACTGGGCAGAAGATTATCCCGCAGGAGTTTGCCTTTGCTTTCTGCGGTAGACTGGTTGCCAGCCAAGGCTATAGAACCCAATCTGTCGTATTATTTAACCCATAACTGGAGGGTAGAGACTGAGTAATACCTTTCTCAAGGGTATTTGCGCGTAAGTGAATGCATGGAATTCAACTGGAATTCGCACTCGGCTCTCTGATTTGTCGTTCTGAGCCGATATTCACTGCACCAGAACGCATATCCAGATGAAATAAATAAACAGAGCGTCTACTCAAATACGGGTATCCACTAAAAATCACGTTTTAAGTAATAGAAATAAGATGGAGTAAAATTAATAAAGGAATAACAGTGAACAGTAAAGCTTTTTTTTAAAAATAATGTCGGTTTAAGAGAAAATTATATGGGAAATTTGTTATTTTTTAATGATGAAAACAAATAAGCAAATTGTAAATATGCTGAACGGTACAACGAGAAACAGTCATTTTAAACATTTGTACAGAATTTATGGTTAGTTTCGCGTAACTGTCTTTTGGCATCTCTTTGACGTAAAAAATTTAGGATAAGATTACCGTCAAGTGAAGGTAATTAAAAAAAGCGTTGTAATGGAAAAATATTCTTTTGACACCTCGTCTTATTCCGTAAGTTTATGCTTGCCGAAATTTAATTCACACAATATCATCATTTAGATTGGTTTAATATATGTTTCATTATTACTAATATTTTATTGCGAGCTTTGATTATTTACTTTTTTTTTCTTTTGGCTTTTTTTGTCACAGCATTCTAGATTGACTACTAGATTGACAATTAGGTCTCATCTTTTCATTGATGAAAATTAGAGAACATAGCAACCATCCTCTATTATAATGTGCTGAGAAGTTGTTTAGCATCGTAATTTAGATTCTTACTGCCATATTGCACGTTGAAACACATCCTCGTAAGATTACTGAAGTTATCTAACATTGAGCCTGGTCAGTACCCAGATGGGTGACCGTTTGGAATACAAGATGCTCTAAGTTTGGTTGGAAGGTTGTTGTAATGGATAACAATCCGAAAAGAGAAATCGGAGAGCGAAATTTCAATTCCCATTGGGTTCTTTATATTCACTTAAGAGTAAATAGCCTTGAGGAAAGTATGAATCGGCTTTTCTATGAATCTACTGAGCTTTTCCGCTTAGTTATGGGTTAAATAGTAGGAATTGTAAAAAAATTCCTTATGATCTCGAAAAGGTTGATAAATCTTAAAAAAATAAATCAATCAACTAATATAATTTTGACGATGAAAAAGTTAGCAGATGAAATAATATTTTTCGTAGTGTTTTCTGATATAGAAAATAATAAAATTCATATCTCTCACTCTCTCTCTCTCTCACACACACACACACACACACACACACATAAACACACATACACACACACTTTGTCGAAATAGTTGTGCATTTTCAAGTTGTCACCATTCGAATACTTGTAAAATCCAATATTGCGAGTACTAATTTTCCATGCCGAAAGATACCTTCGTGTGAAGATTAGTACATTCATGTCCTTGCAAAATCATTTACTATCCGTACAATTTTTTTCTTTCACTCAATCTGTCTCTAATTCTCTCTCTCTCTTTTTTGTATTGTATAGTATAGTATAGTATCTATCTATCTATCTATCTATCTATCTATCTATCTATCTATCTATCACTTTAGAGCACGTGTAAACTACAAACTATTACAAAATTGTACATTTTGTTTTTTTATTGAAAGAACAATGTCTTATCAGGTAGTTAACAATGATGGTACCATCATTATTAACTACCTGATAAGACATTGTTCTTTCAATAAAAAAACAAAATGTACAATTTTTAGTAGTTTGTACATATTCTAACGTAATAATTAATATTAATAATATATATATATATATATATATATATATATAGTCATCCGCAGACAGATCTGTTTCACTATATCACAGTTCATCAGTACGGTTAGACTCCGATTGCTTTTAAACCCAGGATTGAAACCCGACCAGATTGGCGTCAGTCGGCGATTCTACCTCTGAGCTATGGGCGCTCGGTAGAAGGAGGCAAACTTTTTTAGCTTGTATATTATCATTATACACGCCCAAGAGGTGTTCTAATTCATTGTTGAATGAACGATGCGTAGATGCTAGAGTAGCTACTGTTTTTCAAAGTCTACCATTCTTCCAGAGTGCTCAATCAGAGTATATATATATATATATATATATATATATATATATATATATATGGATGTGTTTGTCTCTTCACTACATACTACCAAACCGTTTCTCGTAGAACTTAAGATTGATATGCCTACATTTTTCTAAGTAAATTCATTGTAAATGGATCACTTCCCCGGAAACCAAAACAAACTATACTAATACTACGTGATTTTTTCCTTGTTCCATTGTTTTTTTTTGTTTTTTTTTTGTTTTTGTTTTTTTCTTTATTTATTTATGTCTTCGTTAAGAAGACTGAATTCATGGTCATCTGCAAGAAAAAGAACCCAAAATGCTAATTACAAGTCTAGGATACTAAAATCAAGTTTAGAGAAAATTAAATACCTAGGAAATGTTCAAACTGAAGACGGAAATTGCGACATTGAGATCAGAAAGCCTACTGGAATAGCCAAAGACATATTCCAAAAGCAAAACAGAGTATTAAGAGACAGGAAAATATCGTTAGAAACGAAAATTAGTACTGAACATGATATCTGTCGTCCTGTATGGCAGCGAAGAAGAGACTCGAAGCAATAGAAATATGGTTGTACAGGAGGATACTGAGGATACCATGGGCCGAACACGTGAGCAACGAAGAGGTTTTGGAGAGAACTGAAACAAAAAAGAAAACTTATATCTAAAATCAAGAAGATGTAGTTAAAGTTTCTGAGACGCATAATGAGAAATGAGGACTTAGAAAATCTGATAGGGACAAGGCGGAAAAGAGGGAAGACGGGCAGGGAAACCAGCACCTGATATATTTGGTGGGGTTGAGCAACTAGATGGCAAGGCAGGGTTTATGAGAAATAACAAGACAAAACTTATTAAGATCTACAAAGGGCGGGAAGATGTGGAGCACGTGATATTTTGTTCACTGTAGATAGAAGGTAAATTTACAATGACTTTGCAAATCAACCTGGAATCGCGCAATATATCTTATGATATTGTATGAATTAGATATATTTTGATTTTATTTATTTTATATTTGAAATCTAGGGTGCTCAATCTATAGTAATTTTTTATATTCTGAATCTGGGGTGTTTAATCTAAAGTAAATTTTTATATTCGGAATCTGAGGTGCTTAATCTATAATAAATTTGTATATATATATATTTTTTTTTTAATCATTTCACCCAGAGCAAGGCGGAAACGCCACTGATGTGCAGGGGGTTACATAAATGTAAAAAAATTAATTAGAAAAGAGTGAGGAGTACAAGCTAGTTAGAAAGGAACAATAGAAAGCTGAGAAAGAAGGTGCGATGACAGATACATAGGAGGAGAGAAAGGGAAGGTTATACAGGGGAGGGGAGAGAGCTAGAGGCCAGTGGTTAGTAGATGAGTATTAACTTTGCATTTAAATTTCTGGAGGTTGTAGCCGTCAGGAAAGCAAGAATACGAGAGTGAGTTCCACAGGCGGGAAGTGCGAGAGAGGAAGCTGCAGGAGTAGAATTGTCGATTCGGAATCTGAGGTGCTTAATCTATAGTAAATTTGTATATTCCGAATCTGGGGTGCTTAATTTATAATAAAATGAAAAAATCTTTATTGTTGGCTGTAGTGGATTCTGTCGAATTCATATTAGAACCAGTTGCAAATGAAATCTTTTTTTCGTACCCAGCGTAGACAGGTACGTCAGCTAATATAGTTATATTTAAGGAAATAATAAAGAATTCAAATCTCGTTTTTTTTTTTCATGATTTTCTCCTGTCTTTATTTTTACAAACGTTTCTTTAATTCAAAGAACCTTCTAGAGTTTGTTCTCACAGTCAGATTTCGTGTGGGGTCTGCTTACTGTCTATATTTGGTTAATTTAATTTGATTCCTCTTCAAAAATAGAATAAATAAAATATAAAAATGTATTAACGTCATCGCAAGTACAAAATCCAATATGTGGTGTCGTTAAATACATCCTCTCCTCTTTCTTCCTCCCTCTCTCTTGCTTTCTCTGTTGCTTTCCCTCCTCCCTCTCTCTTTCTTTCTGAATTCATGAACGTCACTTCTTTTCGTTGTTTATGTTAATTCCAGCCAGTCATCTTTCCCTTTATTTGCTTTTAGATACCAAAATGTACTAAATGTTGGCCTGTAAATTCTTTCGGTGATTCAATGGTGCCTCATTCTCACGAGAAAGCCGTCGACCATGTCGGAATGACAAAAGTTCAATCACATTCAAGTTCAAGCACATCTACTTATTATTCAGTTAGGAAATCGAATTTGCCTGCAGGCAATGACGCGCTAATCCTAAGAATTCACGGCGAGGAAACATATTCTGGAAAAGTGTCATTATAAACATTTCCTCCTTTCCAACAGAATTCGTTTTGTGTGAAATGTTAAAAAGGAAAAAGCATCTTCGGAATGCTAGGAATGCTTGATAGGCGCAGCTGCCTGTCGTCTTCGAATGGAAAACGTATTTTGATATCAAATTAATAACAGTTTCAAAAACCCAATTCCAATTTGTTGCAGTAGGACATTTGTTTGCAGTAGGACATTTGTTTGCAGTAGGACGTTTGTATTGAATATAATTGTTTTTTAACAACTAGCTATATCTGGGAAAAAATCGCGGTTTTTCTATTTGAATTGTTAAAGAATCTTGAGTTTGAGTTTTGCTTAACCCTCTAGGGCCATTCGTATCATATTTGATACAGTATTTCCCTATAAGGAAACATTTGGTATTTCCCTATAAGGAAACATTTGGTATTCATTGACTGAGCAGTCAGTACTGCTTTCATTTGAAATTTATAAAATATCTCTCTTAAAAAATTTTTCAGGAAAATATTTCTTTCAAGGCTTGTTTTCATACTGTATCAAATATGATACGAATGGCCCTAGAGGGTTAACGGCATATCAACACTTCTGTGGGTTATTTAATGCCAAAAAGGTGGGGTTTTAAGGTATTCCTTTTTAATGATCGGTTATAGTCAGATTTTGATGAATTTTTTATTTTATTTTAGAAAGCTGACGATGTCTTCTAGCTTTGTATTAAAAAATGTATTGCTGGTAATGTTTTTCCTTCAACAAAGTATTATGGCAATTTTTTCCCTTTAAAAAACTGTACTTTTTTCTAAAAAAATTATATTTTCATGTATATATTTCTATAAAAGTCTATTTTTATACTTTCATAGTGTTTTGACACCAGTTTGGGGGTTAAGTATTTGCCTATAGCTGGGACCCTAACAGGTGCTACCACTCTGGGTAAGGATGGACCTGGGAACAACAGCAATTAAGAGGTGGTTCCATGCTCCTCAGAATCTCCCAATCAGAGGCCTTGCTGTCGGATTCAGTTTGTAGTCATACACAGGACTATACAGAATCTTAATTTTTAACTTGTTGATTTAATCAGCTTCTTGCAAGTTCCGCAACTATAAAAATCAATGGAAATTATCTAATTGAATCTGTATTTAACAAATTAACATAGACGAAATACCCAAGAAATACACTAGAAATTCCAAAGCTATACAATTGCTCCACTTAACAGGAAACTACGCATAAGCATTGAATAGTAACAGGAAAGAGCAAGAACTTCACAACAGCCACGTTAAATATTTGAGCTTAAGTATTTTAATAAAATATTACAAAAACAATCTTAAATGTGAAAGCTAAACGGTCACATTACGACGAAACATCGGATCACATACGATCATGACGTCGAGTACATAGATGGGTAACCACTGGTCAGTACATAGATGGGTAACCACTTGGGAATAGAAAGTGCTGTAAGTCTAGAAGTGCGATTGGTTTACCGGATAATGGCTCGGAATTGTTAATCAGAGAGTTCTAATTCCCATTAGGTTCGTTATATTCTTTTACGAGTAAATACCTTGGGAAAGGTGTGAATCCATCTATTTTCCTCCAGCTATGGGTTAAATAGTAAGACTTGTATTATTAAACCATTATCAGCTTCATTCTACCAAAACATTTTAAAAATATTTTCTGGCTTCAAATAATCTGCAAATGTTTGATAAAACGTAGAAAACGAATCAACCAGCTAACTTAAACATGGATGCAGGTAATTATTTAATGCCAAAAGTGTACAAACAAAAAGGTTAAAAATTGACAAGGTTTTCCATTTCACTGAATCAGACCTTAAATACGTGAGAGTATTATTGTCTCCCCCGTCTTCCCTTTTTTTAGTTTTCCCACTAAATCCAAATAACGCCTCTGATATGCCTTTTTCGTCTTTCCCCGCGATTGAAACGGGTTATTCCATTATATATGAGGTATTGGCAGGGTATAACGTACGCGCTAAGGAACTAGGTAAGGGACTAAGAAATAAGCAGCATTATAATATGATAGGTTCCATAACAGTTCTTGCTTCTTGAAGACTATTGCTATTGTAAAGAATTCGATTCTCAATGAATGCTTCCTAACTGTGGTCACATGAAGTGAGTTTAGTAGATTTTAAAATACCTGCAAATTATTAGATTAGTTAATATTGAATTTTGTATGGTTCACTGAGTGAGAAACGAACTCACTACACAGTAGTAATGTTTAATCATATCAGCCTCGCTAACCATTAAACTTTGTCAAGGCATCTGGAATTGATTTTATTAAGAAAATAAATTTCTCTATGAACGTATATTCAAAATAAATTTACTATGAAATTTCATTAAAAATATGTTTACTATGAAAATGCATTACCAATGATTTTAATATGAATTGTATCTAATTGTTTTACTATGAACATATTTTACTCGTGATCTTTCAATAAAAATGCATTACCAATGATTTTAATATGAATTACATCTAATTGCTTTGCTATGAAAACGTTTTACGAGTGATCTTACGAGAAAAATGCATTACCAATGATTTTAATATGAATTGCATCTAATTATTGTAATATGAAAACGTTTTGCGAGTCATCTTACGATGAAAATGCATTACCTATGATTTTAATATGAATTGCATATAATTGTTTTACTATGAAAATGTTTTACGAGTGATCTTACGATAAAAATGCATTACCAATGATTCTTCTCTAAAAATGTATTAGAGACTATTTTAGGTGTCATTGTGGCATCACCCATCCAACGGAGTGAACTCTTCCAACCACTACATATACTCCTCCTCACAAGAAGTGGTGGCAGAGATAGTGGAGTGATAGTGTGAGTAGCTTGGAGATAGCTAACACTGCTACCGTAACGACCGATGCGTGTCCCAGTTCGATTATTGAATTATATTTTTACTACCTTATCCGTATTTATGATTCTGCTAACAGAGTTCCAAGTATAGTATTTTGCTGTGTTTAATATATATATCGTTATTTTCTATTTAGCTGTTGCATTATTACTTGCTGGACTCTTAACCGTGTTCACGGCATTAGGTTAACCTGGTTGATTTTAAAATATGCTAACCCTTATAGGGTTTTTAATATTGATTTTGTATGGAGCACCCAATTAGGATCAAAATCTAAACTTACTAGTGATCATCAACCACACTAGCCTCACCAACCACTACTCATGTCGATGCATTTAATTATGGTATTTTTATGTAAGACTGTTAATAGATACGTATGTGCGTTGTGTTGCAGTGGATATTGGCTAGAAACGAGAAATCGGGGAGCTGAGTTCGAATTCCAGTTGAATTCATTGCATTCACTTACGCGCAAATACTCTTGGGAAAGGTATTAATCCGTCTCTTCCTTCCAGTTATGGGTTAAATAACAGGACCGACTGAGTTCTATAGCCTTGGCTGGCAACCAGTCTACCGCAAAAAGCAATGGCAACCTACTGCGGGATAATCTTCTGCCCAGTCAGTCATGCCTCTTTCGAGACATGATCGCCCAAGGGTGTTTCACGTATGGCACTTAACTCACTGACTATTAATAGATATATCACACAAAGAGTTTAAGGTAGTGTAATGAGCCCGTTAGGATGTGCGTTGTGGTGCAGTAGATATTGGCAGGGAACGACAAATTGGGGAGCCGAGTTCAAACTCCAGTTGAATTCCCTGCATTCACTCACGCGCAAATACCCTTGGGAAAGGTATTAATCCGTCTCATCCTTCCAGTTATGAGTTAAATAACAGGACAGATTGGTTTGTAGAGACTTGGTTGGCAAACCAGTCTACCACAGAAAGCAATGGCAACCTACTGCGGAATAATTTTCTCCCCAGTCAGCCATGTCTCTTTTGAGACATGATCGCTCAAGCGTGTATCACATATGGCACTTAACTAACTGAATGGGCCCGTTCCTCATTGGATACTCTGCTACTTTATTTTTTTGCTAGATGTTGCTAAGAAATAGATGAACAGAGTACAAGCTGCATAGAGTGAGATTCAGTCAGTTAAGTGCCATACGTGAAACATGCCTGGGCGATCATGTCTCGAAGTGTTCATTTCAACGATGAGTCAATGTTTAACCTGTTCGGTTGTGACGAGAGATCGTTCGTTCGATGCAGTCCTAAGGACGATATTTACCTCAGTAAATTAAAACTAGCTTTAAATTTGGAGGAGGAAATGTGATGGTGTTTGGTATGATTTCATCCACTGGTTCGGAACCTCTTGTTAGGCTACACGGTAAAATTAACGCAACTGTATACAAAGAGATGTTAAAGAAACATGTTGTACCTAATTTGAGAACTGCAATTAATCAACCAGCTGTATTTATGCATGATAACGCGCCATGTCACACAGCGAAGTCTGTTAAGATATTTATTTCTGAGAAGGGTGTTACTGTTATGGAGAGGCCTGCTCAAAGCCCAGACATGAATTCTATTGAGAATATTTGGGAGTTACTAAATGAAAGAGCTAAGGAAAAGAAACCAACAAACGTCGAAGAACTATAGGCTAATTTGAAAAGGGAATGGAAGAAAATATCCGTTTATGACTGCAAGACATTAATTAAGCCATGTATCAAAAGATATCAAGCTGTTATTGAAAGTAAAGGTTTTTCACATCAAGTACTAATGAATTATGAACGCTATTTCCAGTTAAATATGATGTATCTATTATAATAGTATGATTTTGTTAATCGTGCTGATGTTTTTGATCATCTATTTCTTCGAATGTTACATAATTAATCTTATAACTTTATCAAAATAAGTTTACTGAACTTTATAATTTGGAATTATATAATTTACCTTTATTTCCTTATTTTTCCTTGATAAAATGTTCTATGAAGCTTTAAAATAAAAAGTTATATCGAATTTAATCTTTTTCTTAACATCTGATCTTTATGCTCGCTACAGTATATGAAGAGCACCAACAGGTTTAAAATCCCGAGTCTTCAGGGATTTTTTTTTTTGAAAGTGCTCAATACAAATAGATCATAGAACATAATATGATTAATTTTTTTAAATCAATTTAATTTGCATTGCGATACGGAAATTTCTATGTTTCGAGATTGATCCCATCATCAGGCAATGTTCAATAACTATGGTGAAAATTATTTACATTTGAATTTAGAAAACAATACGTTTGCTATTTAAAGGGTTAATATGGAGGGGGAAGACGGAAAAAGTTAAAGTTTATTGGTGTGTTTAATTTAACTAATCAGAATGATGGTCGACTTAAAAATTTTAAAAATATAGGTTATATATATTGGGGATGCCGATTTTTTTTCGATGCTTACGGGATAAATGCCATTTTATTCGTCTAGAGTCTAGACTGCTTACATATGGTAAGATGTATATATTTTAGCTACAAAGGTAATTCTCTTAGATTTCTATGCATCTGAGTTATTTTAAAAACAAATAAGAAAGTAAACACTTCATTTTTGACCTGACTTAAAGGAACCTTTGGTATGATTAAACTATTTTCTTCGGTTCAGAGCGTATCTTCATATATTCTTCTTCTTCTATGTGCCCTGTCCCTTCAGGACGTAGGCGATCATGGATCTCCACGTCTCCCTATCCCTTGTGGCTCTTAGTATGTTTGCTCCTGTTGCTCCTGGCAACCCCCGTTCCGTCATCCACCTGATCAGTCCCTGCAAATATGTTATCCGCTGCCTTCCTCTGTCTCTCCTTCCTTCTATCTGTCCAGTCAGTATCAGGTTCTCCAGGCTCTCCTTCCTCATTGCATGTCCCAGGAACTTCAGTTGTCTCTTCCTGATGCTCAGCATCAATTTCCTTTTTGTTGACATTCTTTCTAACACTTCGTCGTTGCTTGTATGCTCAGTCCACGATATCCGTAGCATCCTTCTGTAGAACCACATTTCGGCCGCTTCCAGTTTTGTCCTCATTTTCGATGATATTGTCCAGCATTCACAGCCGTATTGAAGAACTGACATCACGTAGCAGTCTAGCATTCTTTTCTTCGTTTCTATTGAGATCTTCCTGTGTGTTAGTATTTTGCTCATCTTCTGGAACGCGTCCTTTGCTATGCCAATTCGCCTTCGGATCTCCGTGTCGCACTTTCCATCTCCTGTTAGAACACTTCCTAGGTACTTAAATTCTTGGACTTGTTTGATTCTGTTATCCCCCACCTGTATTTGGCATTTTGGGTTGTATCTTTTGCTGATGACCATGCACTCAGTTTTCTTAAAGTTTATTTGTAGTCCCTTCTTCTCACTCACCACTGCTACTTTCTGTATGAGATCTTGCAGTTTCATTTCCGTGTCCGCAATCAGTACTGTATCGTCCGCGTATCTTATGTTGTTCAGGTTGTGGCCTCCAATAACAAATCCTGGTGTGTCATCTAGGGTCCTCAAAATATTCTCGCTGTATAGGTTGAACAAATCCGGTGAAAAGACACATCCTTGTCTTACGCCTTTTTCTATTTTTGTGTATCTACTGAGGTCGTTACCTGTCCGTATGCAGGCCGTTTGCTGCCAGTAGAGATTCTTGATTATTCTTATGTCTTTGCCGAAAATGTCGAGGTTGCCTAGTATTTCCATCAATTCTTTGTGTCGTATTTTGTCGAATGCTTTCGCGTAATCGATGAAGCATAGGTACAAATCTTTCTTCATTTGTAATGCCCTTTCAGAGAGCATCCTAATCATGAATATGGCGTTCCTTGTTCCAGTGTCCTTGACGAACCCGCACTGTTCCTGCCCTATCTCTGGCCTGATTCTGCTTCCCGCTCTATTCATCAGGATTCTGACAATCAGTTTTGTAATGTGACTCATTAAGCTGATAGTTCTGTGTAGTTCGCACTCGTTTGCACCAGGTTTCTTCGGCAGCGCTATAAATATCGACTTGCATAGGTCGTCTGGTATTATTCCGCTGCTATAAATTTCGTTTATTATGTCGGTAATCCTTTCTATGCCATATTCTTCTAAGGCTGTCAGCAGCTCTATCACTATGCCATCTGGGCCAGGTGCTTTGTTTCTTTTCATTTTGGCCATTGCAGCTTCCACTTCGGATTTTAGTATTTCCGGTCCATCCATCTCCTTGTGTATTCTCGGTTGTTCTCTCTTGTCGCAAAAGAGATCCTTTATGTATTCTTCCCATCGCTGGAGTATTTCCTCTTTCTCTAATATGATTGTCCCTTCCTTGGATTTTATGCATCCTGTTGAGGAACAGGTTTTTTGTCCTGTCAGTTCTCTTATCTCTTTATGCATCTCTGCTTTGTTGTTCCTGCTCAGTCTCTCTACTTCTGCACATTTGTTGTTGAGACATTCCTCTTTGGCTTGTCTGCATTTGTTCCTTATCTCCCTGTGAAGTTTTTTGTACTCTGATCCGTGTCTTGGCGTTATTTTTGGTCTCCTTTGCATCATGTGGAGGATCTCTTCGGTCATCCACTCATTTTTTCTTCTGCGTCTGATTTCCTTTGGGGCTATGTTGTTCGCTGAGGTCACCATTGCTTCTTTTAATGAATCCCATTTTGAGTATCCTTTTCCAATTTGTTCTTCATATATTCTTAACATGCTTAAATTTTAATATGTATTAAATTAATATTATATCATAATACAACACAAAGTACCGTACAATGTAATCTATAATCGTTTATGAAGAACTATTAACTATATTCTAAGGTAATCCGCAGACAGATCTGTTTCTCAGCTCATCAATACGGTTAGACATCCGATTAGAATCAATACGGTTAGACATCCGATTAGAAACCCAGGATTGAAAACTGACGGAATTGGCGTCAGTCGGCGAATCTACCTCTGAGCTATGGGCGCTAGGTAGAAGACGGCAGATTTTAGCGTGTCATATACCATGTATTCATGTGCCAGAAGTGAAAGTGTTCGAATTCATTACTGAATGAACGATGTGTAGATGTTAGAGTAACTACTGTTTTTTCAAAGTCTACCATTCTTTTTTTTCTTAACATCGTTCTGATCTTTATGTTCGCTACTGTATATATAGGAAGTTTGACAGAAAGAAAGAAAGAAAGAAAGAAAGAAAGAAAAAATAGAAAGAACAATTTAAACTGGAAAAAGAAGTCCAAATATTTTATTAATAAAATTAAATGAGGTAAGAAAGAAAGAAAGAAAGAAAGAAAGATAGAAAGAAAAAAGGATGAAAGGAAAAAGGATGAAAGAGCATTTTTCCCTTTATATAAACAACTGGAAAATGAAGTCCAAATATTTTATTAATAAAATTAAATGCGGTAAGAAAGACAGACAGACAGACAGACAGACAAACAGACAGAAAGAAAGAAAGAAAGAAAGAAAGAAAGAAAAAGAATGAAAGAACAATTTTCGTTTCACATAAACAACTAGAAAAAGAAGTCCAAATATTTTATTAATAAAATTAAATGAGGTAAGAAAGAAAGAAAGAAAGAAAGAAAGAAAGAAAGAAAGAAAGAACAATTTTCACTTTACATAAACAACTGGAAAAAGAAGTCCAAATATTTTATTAATAAAATTAAATGCGGTAAGAAAGACAGACAGACAGACAGACAGACAGACAGACAGACAGAAAGAAAGAAAGAAAGAAAGAAAGAAAGAAAAAGAAGATACGAAAAAATGAAAAAAAGGAAGAAAATTAAACATCTACAATTATGGAAAAAGAAAGGCTTCAGACAGACAGAAAAAAAGACAAAAAAAAAAAACAAGAAAGAAATATAAGAAAGACAAAAAAGGAACAAAGAAGCAAATGATAAATAAAAAGTTAAAAACTGAAGCAAAGAAAGAAAGAAAGAAAGAAAGAAAGAAAGACAGAAAACAAATAAGAAATAAAGACATAAATATACATTAAAGAAATCCAATCAACTAAAAAAAACTCTTGAAAAATGTTATTCAATACATTCTAGTATTTAAACAAAGAAATAATAATAATTAAAGCGGACAAAGAAAGGTTAAAACATAAAAGAAAGAAAGAAAGAATCATGAAAGAAGACAAAGAACTAAAGAAAGAAGAGAAAAATAGAAGTATTGTTTGATTTTCTTTCAGTCATTCATCAACTACCTCCATAAAAATGAGCCGGTTTATTTGTAAATTATGCTATTTATAGTCTATCGTTCGTAATTTTTGCCTCATTTTATTTTCTCTTTTCTTTCCTTCGCAGCCTGTGATTACAATTGAAAGTGACATTTTAACCGTAACGCGCAGGACACAATAACCTTATGCTGGGCGTTCACTGACAGCGTCATTTTTCAATCTTTGATTAAACATTACAAAAAAAGTTCTATTTCCGAGTTTTCTAATAATTTTTACCAAGAAAGCAATTCATCTGAGAAGTGCAAGAATAAGCGTTTAGCTAAACCGTAATTATATACACAATTTACATTCGAACTTTGTTGTAGTTATCACAATGCTTTGGTTTGAACTCAGAGGAAACAAGGTAAGCAATAACTTAGTCCATTAAGTGCTATACGAGATACACATTTAGGCGATCATGTCTCTTTCGAGACATGACTGACTGGGCAGAGGATTATCACGCAGTAGGTTACCATTACTTTTTGCGGTAGACTGGTTGCCAGCCAAGTCTATAGAACTCAATCTGTCCTGTTATTTAACCCATAACTGGGAGGAAGAGACGGATTAATACATTTCCCAATGGTATTTGCGCGTAAGTGAATACAATAACTAAACAGTACTAAAAATAAAAACTAGACGTGTCATCCCTTCACATCGACAGTCTACCCTCGGAGATTGAATAAAAGTATCAGTTCGATATTCCTGTGGATTATACAGATCGACATACACCTGATGATGGCTGGTGTACACAACGACCGAAACGTTAAAATGGCAACAATCAAGATGAGAACAATAGTGCAAATAGAGTGTAAACAATGATAACTGCTTATTCTAGAAATTCAGACATAAACCAATTTTTTTATGCGTATATAGTGGCCGCATTTTCAGTGTAACAACTTCCTACACCAACTCTCAGTTAAAATATTTCCCAGTGGTTTATTCTCGTCTCGACCAAAAATCTGCTGAGGCTGACAAAGCAAACCTCGTTGCAGAACTTGAAAAGGACCTCCAACCTGTGGTGGGATGGGGTAAGAAATGGCTCGTGAATTTTAATGCCTCCAAAGCGAAACTGCTATCTATTAACCATCACAGACAATCGCTCCTACCCCCCGTTAACATGGACCAGGCTAGAATCCCTGAAAGCAAAACACTGCGCCTCCTCAGGTTAACTCTACAGACCTCAAGTGGAACGACTATATCAAATCCATAGCTAAATCCGCTGCTAAAACGGTCAGTACTCTGTGTATGGCCAGGAAGTTTTTTCCCGTCTAAAACCATCCTGCACATATATAAATCTACCATCCGCCCTTGCATTGAATACTGCTGCCATATTTGGTCATGTGCCTCTGCTATCTTGACAAAATCCAACGAAAATCTGTAATGTCCTTCAATATGGCAGTGAATGCTGGACAATACCATCAAAGATGAAGGAAAAACTTGAAGCAACTGAAATGTGGTTCTACAGAAGGATGCTGCGAATATCATGGATCGAGCCTGTGAGCAATGATGAGGTCTTGGAAAGGATGGAAACAAAAAGGAAATTAATACGGAGCATCAGGAAGAGATAGCTGAAGTTCCTGGGACACGCAATGAGGAAGGAGGGCCTGGAGAATTTGATACTAACAGGTCAGATAGAGGGAAAAAGAGACAGGGGAAAGCAACGAATAACATATTTGAAAGACCTAATCGGGTGGATGACAGAACGAGGATTGCCCGGTGTAACAGGAGAAGACGTGCTCAAAGCCACCAGGGATAGGGAAACGTGGAAAACCATGATCGCCTCCGTCCTGAAGGGATAGGGCACATAGAAGAAGATCGATCCCGATTTGGCAGCCACTTTCTCACCGGCGCAATGTGGCTTCTCTGTGTCTCTTCTACAAGTACTTCCACGGCTTTGCTCGAGCCACAAGATTAGCAACTACATCCCACCATTTTACTGTGAAAACAATAAAATGTAAACAATAATTCCAAACCATCAGCTTCTTTTCTCGCACTTCTCGCACTTCTCGCCTGTAGAATTCTTTTCGGTTTACTTACTTCTCCGACAGCTACAATCTCCATGGATTTAAGTGTAACGTCAATAATCATCTCTAATCTTGCTAACTTGAATCTTCTCCCTCATGCTCCTTACTCCGTCCACTCCACTCGCAGTATCTTAACCCTTCTCTTACCCACTTCCTGACACACCCTGTAACTTGCCACTTTTTCTCATAACTTTCCTCCTATGTAACCCCCTGCGCACCAGTAGCAATAGAGTGCCTTGCTTCGGGCAATATGATTCTTATATATATATATATATATATTCCCCTTCTTTATCTTTACTCTATACACTCTTTTTATATTCCTCCCCTTCCTTTTCTGTTCTTTTTTGTTTAACCCAATCCTCAACTTAACGACCTCCCATTTCCTTAACTCTTTTCGTCTATTTAGCTAGACATTCCAATCTCCCATCTCTTCACTTACAAAGTAAAAACCAAAAATAGACTGATCTTAAAAGAATTTTTGTGACGTATTTTTCTCAAAACTTATCCGTTATTTATTTTTGTCTCCTTCTTAATCCATTTTTTCTTCATTTTGAGATAGAACTGTGCCGCTGAGGAGACGTGAACTATCTACTGGAGATTTCATGTCGAAATGTGCATTCGACATTTTTTGAATTTTGAAAATTTACCGTAATATATATATATATTTTGTGTGTGTGTGTGTGTGTGTGTGTGTGTGTGTGTGTGTGTGTGTGTGTGTGTGTGTGTGTGTTTGGGCAGCACATTTTCTTTAAGACATGTCAGATTAACTAAATTGCAAACATTGTGTCTGCTTATTTTAAATAAAATCCACTCGTAATCACGGATAATCTTTCGCGTATTATTATTGAAAAATGTTAGAATTGAGCTGTAACTTTGACAGATGATTTTTTTTTATTCATTTCTTGATGGTCCCAAGTATTTTCAATCTCCTTCTGAGATCGTCATCAGGGATCTGAGTTGTGGTAACAAAATAAACCGCAAATCTCTGTTGCTAAAAATTACTGTAAATTTTCTTCATGATTCAAATGTAACGTTTGACAAATTGCTTAGTGTTTATTAGTACGTGAAAATTATCCAAAATCGAATTTTTGTTTTATATTGTAATGTCATGGTCATGCACGTGTTAAAGCATGAAACAACTGTTCTTTCTATAAACATTTTAGAACATTACTAGATAAGCTGATTCTATTCATTGACGGCTTAATATTTTTAATGAATATTAATGTAGTTTGCTTTTGTTGTTTACTTGGTGTAGGATAGTTGTGTTATAGATCATTATTTTTTATAGTGTAGACAGGAATGTTGTTATATATGTCTAGAAATGGACGAATAGTCAGACATGTAATGTAAGATGTCTTGTTAATATATATATAGAAGTGTGTGTGTGTGTGTATGTGTGTGAGAGAGAGAGAGAGTGAGAGAGAGAGAGAGAGAGAGAGAGAGAGAGAGAGAGTGTGTGTGTGTACATAGGTACCTCCAAAGAAAAGATATTCAAGGTTCAAAGTACATTTTTAAATAAGAAAAATCATTCTTGAAATTTTAATATCAAGCAGATTAAATTTAGTATTTTCCTTTATTTCAAACCGAATTTTAATTAACTTGAATTATATATATATATATATATATATATATATATATATATATATATATATATATATAAAGGTTGCTCCACGGAAGAGCGATACTAAAATTGTTAAAAATCTGCCATATTTATAAATCTGTCAATACAACGTAATTTTCTTTATTTAAATGATTTTCAAAAATAAAATTTTATTTTCTGAAACCTTATTCGAAGAAGATTAGCTGATTTATAGACCAATTAATCTGATTTTAAACAAATATTACTTTTAGTGTAAAATATACTGTAAAATAATTTTTTTAGACGGGTGTCGGTGATTTTCTGAGGTGATGCTTACTTTCTCAATAGATTTATGTTTGGGAATTTTTTTACTGGGGGACTTAACTGTATAAATTGCTAGTCGAATATAACATGAGTGCATTTGTATGTTATTTATTAACTTTGTTAGTAATATTTAAAAATTATAAAAATATTCAAAGTAACCTAATATTTGATTGAATTTTAGGTATTTTGGCTTTATGCATATTTACAAATATGGTGACAGTCAACTTGTGGCCGAGCATGAGTACTTTGACTTTGATATAAAGATTATTATGGATTACGATTCTCTCGTTGTGGTCATAGCTGGCTCATTTTTGTTTCTTCTCAGTTAATCAGTTGAAGTGTTATATTATTGTTGTTGATGTTTTCTTCTTTGTTGACGGCGAGAATGGTGAGAAGGAAGAAGAGGTAAAGGATATTAGAACAGGAGAAAATGAAGGAGAACGAATCTATGACAAAAAACCTTATGTCCGGGTCAGTGGTTTTAAATTTCTTTTGTCACATTTAGCGTCTCTAATTTCTGCTCCCATCTGAATGGCTGATTCGATTTTCTTTCTTTGTTTTATATCGATTTACTTTTAACATCCTGTTAAATTTTCTCTCAGTTTTGCAAATTACTTCCATTCATTGGTTAGAAAATTAATTTAAACACGGATCGCGAAATTTGGCTCAGGCTTTTTCTTTCAGTACGGAATCAATCCTTTTCCTATTCATCAAAATTAGGACTTCACACGTAATTGTGAATTTTTGTAAAAGTGAAGAAGAAAACAGAGTTACTCTTACTTCCGCATTCACCACAAAACCACTGGCATTCCCACAGACAATGCAAGTGATGTCAATCTGAATGTTATATGTAGTAGTAGAATGTTATATGTAGTAGTATTAAGTCCATGAGATCTTCCTTATATTAATACAGACATGTTCTGCTGCAAATTTCACATGTCAACTCTTCTCTGGATTCTCTCTCTCTTTTTTTTTTTTGTTTTTTTAATCATATCACCCCAAGCAAGGCGATAACGCCACTGATGCACAGGGGGCTACATAAGGGTAAAAAGAATGCAAAAGTGAAAGCCGGAAACCACATCCTAAACAGGGAACAAGAGATGAGCCTCTTCACCTGTTCAATAGATATGGGTGGAGTGTGAACCGGGCGATAGTTTAGTCTATCTACTCCAACTGAAAAAAAAAGAAAAAAAGAAAAGAGTGCAAAGATTGGAAAAGAGAAAACCGGAAACCGCATCCTAAAGAGGAAACAAGGGATGAGCCTCTTCACCTATTCGATAAATGTGGGTGGAGTGTGAACCGGGCGATAGTTTAGTTTATCTACTCCAACTGAAAAAAAGAAAAAAGAAAAGAGTGCAAAGATTGGAAAAGAGAAAACCGGAAACCGCATCCTAAACAGGAAACAAGGGTTGAGCCTCTTCACTTGTTCAATAGATGTGGGTGGAGTGTGAACCGGGCGATACTTGGATTGGTTTCACATCTTCTAGATACTTAGAAGCATAACGTATCCTTTCTCCTTCAAATTTCTTCACTGCCTGCACCATCTTTTTCCATTCATCTCTTTTCTTTGCTTTCTCCTCCCAAGTTCTTTCATCGATGTTTGTCCTCTTCAAGGTGTTATTTAAACATACTTTGTATCGTTTTTTATAGGCATGTAGGCAGGTCGTTTTCTTCTCTTAGTATCCCGTACATAGCTTGCTCTGGTATACAGCAGTCTTTCTGTCTGACATGTCCACTCCACCTGAATATTTGTTGCAGGGTCATAGACTCAATGCGAGACAAACCTGACCGATGAAGAACAACCGTATCTGAAACATACGTATGCTAAGAGATTTTATAGATGAAGCAAAGGTATTTTTGATTAAAGCATTCTAAGAGCTTAATATGCCTTTCGTTACTTGTCCAGGTATCACAAGCGTACATTTAAGGTAGTCAATACACAACTTTTGTGCACCATCAACTTTGTCTTTATAGAGATGTCTGATTGTGACGAGAGTTTGCTCCCCAGCTTTCCCTAGGCTATTCGCGAATTTACCCCGTCATCAACGGCGTTCCATCTAGAAAGTGAATATCCAAGATAGACAAAAGTATCAACTACCTCCAAATGTTTGTAATTGACAACGATAGAAGCAAAAGCGTAGACTTTACCAGGTGATGTCTGTTACATCCCCACGGATAGACTTTTACGATTTCTTTTTCACATCAGACAATCTCGAAAGAAGTTTACCGTTTCTTTTTCACATCAGCCAATCTTGATAAACTTTTACCATTTCTTTTTCAAATCAGCCAAACTCGATAGACTTTTACCATTTCTTTTAACATCAGCTAATCTCGATAGATTTTACCGTTTCATTTTCACATCAGCCAATCTCGATGGACTTTTACGATTTCTTTTTCACATCAGCCAATCTCGATAGACTGTTACCCTTTTGTTTTACATCAGCCAATGTCGATAGAATTTTACGATTTCTTTTTCACATCAGCCAATCTCGATTGATTTTTACAATTTCTTTCTCACACCAGCCAATCTCGATAGACTTTTACAATTTTTTCCACATCAGCCAATCTCGATAGACTTCTAATATTTTTTTAACATCAACCAATCTCCATAGATTTTACCGTTTCTTTTTCACACCAGCCAATCCCGGGAGACTTTTACCATTTCTTTTTCACATCAGCCAATCTCGATTGATTTTTACCATTTCTTTTTCACATCAGCCAATCTCGATAGACTTTTACGATTTCTTTTTCACATCAGCCAAATCTCGATTGATTTTTACCATTTCTTTTTCACATCAGCCAAATCTCGATTGATTTTTACAATTTCTTTTTCACATCAGCCAATCTCGATAGACATTTCCATTTTCTTTTTCACATTAGCCAAACTCGATAGACTTTTACGATTTCTTTTTCACATCAGCCAATCTCGATAGACTTTTTACCATTTCTTTTTCACATCAACCAATCTCGATTGATTTTTACAATTTCTTTTTCAGATCAGCCAATCTGGATTGACTTTTACAATTTTTTCCACATCAGCCAATCTCGATAGACTTCGAACATTTTTTCAACCAATCTCCATAGATTTTACCGTTTCTTTTTCACACCAGCCAATCTCGGGAGACTTTTACCATTTCTTTTTCACATCAGCCAATCTCGATAGACTTTTACCATTTCTTTTTCACATCAGCCAATCTCGATAGACTTTAGCATTTCTTTTAACATCAGCCAATGTCGATAGACTTCTACCATTTTTTCACATCAGCCAAACTCGATAGTCTTCTAGCATTTCTTTTAACATCAGCCAATCTCGATAGATTTTACCGCTTCTTTTTCACATCAGCCAATCTCGATAGATTTTTACATTTTCTTTTTCACATCAGCCGATCTCGATAGCTTTTAGCCTTTCTTTTAAAATCAGCCAATCTCTATAGACTTTTACCCTTTCTTTTTTACATCAGCCAATCTCGATAGACTTTTACCCTTTCTTTTTTACATCAGCCAATCTCGATAGACTTTTACCCTTTCTTTTTCACATCAGCCAATCTCGATAGACTTTTACCCTTTCTTTTTCACATCAGCCAATCTCGATAGACATTTACATTTTCTTTTTCACATCAGCCAATCTCGATAGACTTTTACGATTTCTTTTTCACATCAGCCAATCTCGATAGACTTTTACCCTTTCTTTTTTACATCAGCCAATCTCGATAGACTTTTATCATTTCTTTTTCACATCAGCCAATCTCGATAGACTTTTATCATTTCTTTTTCACATCAGCCAATCTTGATAGACTTTTACGATTTCTTTTTCACATCAGCCCATCTCGATTGATTTTTACCATTTCTTTTTCACATCAGCCAATCTCGATAGACTTTTACCGTTTCTTTTTCACATCAACCAATCTCGATTGATTTTTACAATTTCTTTTTTCACACCAGCCAATCTCGATAGACTTTTACAATTTCTTTTTCACACCAGCCAATCTCGATAGACTTTTACTATTTCTTTTTTCACATCAGCCAATCTCGTTAGATTTTTACCCATTCTTTTTCACATCAGAAAATCTCGATAGAATTTTAAGATTTCTTTTTCACATCAGCCAATCTTGATAGACTTTTACGATTTCTTTTTCACATCAGCCAATCTCGTAGACTTTTACGATTTCTTTTTAATATTAGCCAATCACGATAGACTTTTAACATTTCTTTTTCGCATCAGCCAATTTCGATAGACTTTTACCATTTCTTTTTCACATCAGCCAATCTCGTAGACTTTTACCATTTCTTTTTAACATCAGCCAATATCTATAGACTTTTACCATTTCTTTTTCACATCAGCCAATCTCGTTAGATTTTTACCCATTCTTTTTCACATCAGCCAATCTCGTTAGATTTTTACCCATTCTTTTTCACATCAGCCAATCTCGATAGACTTTACGATTTTTTTTCACATCAGCCAATCTCGTAGACTTTTACGATTTCTTTTTAATATCAGCCAATCAAGATAGACTTTTAAGATTTCTTTTTCGCATCAGCCAATCTCGTTAGATTTTACCATTTCTTTTTCACATCTGCCAATCTCGTAGACGTTTACGATTACTTTTTAACATCAGCCAATATCGATAGACTTTTACGTTTTCTTTTTCACATCAGCCAATCTCGATAGACTTTTACATTTTTCTTTTTTACATCAGCCAATCTCGTTAGACTTTTACCATTTCTTTTTCACATCAGCCAATCTCGATAGACTTTTTCCATTTCTTTTAAACATCAGCAAATCTCGATAGACTTTTATCATTTCTTTTTCACATCAGCCAATCTTGATAGACTTTTACGATTTCTTTTTCACATCAGCCCATCTCGATTGATTTTTACCATTTCTTTTTCACATCAGCCAATCTCGATAGACTTTTACCGTTTCTTTTTCACATCAACCAATCTCGATTGATTTTTACAATTTCTTTTTCACACCAGCCAATCTCGATAGACTTTTACAATTTCTTTTTCACACCAGCCAATCTCGATAGACTTCGAACATTTTTTCAACCAATCTCCATAGATTTTACCGTTTCTTTTTCACACCAGCCAATCTCGGGAGACTTTTACCATTTCTTTTTCACATCAGCCAATCTCGATAGACTTTTACCATTTCTTTTTCACATCAGCCAATCTCGATAGACTTTAGCATTTCTTTTAACATCAGCCAATGTCGATAGACTTCTACCATTTTTTCACATCAGCCAAACTCGATAGTCTTCTAGCATTTCTTTTAACATCAGCCAATCTCGATAGATTTTACCGCTTCTTTTTCACATCAGCCAATCTCGATAGATTTTTACATTTTCTTTTTTCACATCAGCCGATCTCGATAGCTTTTAGCCTTTCTTTTAAAATCAGCCAATCTCTATAGACTTTTACCCTTTCTTTTTTACATCAGCCAATCTCGATAGACTTTTACCCTTTCTTTTTTACATCAGCCAATCTCGATAGACTTTTACCCTTTCTTTTTCACATCAGCCAATCTCGATAGACTTTTACCCTTTCTTTTTCACATCAGCCAATCTCGATAGACATTTACATTTTCTTTTTCACATCAGCCAATCTCGATAGACTTTTACGATTTCTTTTTCACATCAGCCAATCTCGATAGACTTTTACCCTTTCTTTTTTACATCAGCCAATCTCGATAGACTTTTATCATTTCTTTTTTCACATCAGCCAATCTCGATAGACTTTTATCATTTCTTTTTCACATCAGCCAATCTTGATAGACTTTTACGATTTCTTTTTCACATCAGCCCATCTCGATTGATTTTTACCATTTCTTTTTCACATCAGCCAATCTCGATAGACTTTTACCGTTTCTTTTTCACATCAACCAATCTCGATTGATTTTTACAATTTCTTTTTCACACCAGCCAATCTCGATAGACTTTTACAATTTCTTTTTCACACCAGCCAATCTCGATAGACTTTTACTATTTCTTTTTCACATCAGCCAATCTCGTTAGATTTTTACCCATTCTTTTTCACATCAGAAAATCTCGATAGAATTTTAAGATTTCTTTTTCACATCAGCCAATCTTGATAGACTTTTACGATTTCTTTTTCACATCAGCCAATCTCGTAGACTTTTACGATTTCTTTTTAATATTAGCCAATCACGATAGACTTTTAACATTTCTTTTTCGCATCAGCCAATTTCGATAGACTTTTACCATTTCTTTTTCACATCAGCCAATCTCGTAGACTTTTGCCATTTCTTTTTAACATCAGCCAATATCTATAGACTTTTACCATTTCTTTTTCACATCAGCCAATCTCGTTAGATTTTTACCCATTCTTTTTCACATCAGCCAATCTCGTTAGATTTTTACCCATTCTTTTTCACATCAGCCAATCTCGATAGACTTTACGATTTTTTTTCACATCAGCCAATCTCGTAGACTTTTACGATTTCTTTTTAATATCAGCCAATCAAGATAGACTTTTAAGATTTCTTTTTCGCATCAGCCAATCTCGTTAGATTTTACCATTTCTTTTTCACATCTGCCAATCTCGTAGACGTTTACGATTACTTTTTAACATCAGCCAATATCGATAGACTTTTACGTTTTCTTTTTCACATCAGCCAATCTCGATAGACTTTTACATTTTCTTTTTTACATCAGCCAATCTCGTTAGACTTTTACCATTTCTTTTTCACATCAGCCAATCTCGATAGACTTTTTCCATTTCTTTTAAACATCAGCAAATCTCGATAGACTTTTATCATTTCTTTTTCACATCAGCCAATCTTGATAGACTTTTACGATTTCTTTTTCACATCAGCCCATCTCGATTGATTTTTACCATTTCTTTTTCACATCAGCCAATCTCGATAGACTTTTACCGTTTCTTTTTCACATCAACCAATCTCGATTGATTTTTACAATTTCTTTTTCACACCAGCCAATCTCGATAGACTTTTACAATTTCTTTTTCACACCAGCCAATCTCGATAGACTTTTACTATTTCTTTTTCACATCAGCCAATCTCGTTAGATTTTTACCCATTCTTTTTCACATCAGAAAATCTCGATAGAATTTTAAGATTTCTTTTTCACATCAGCCAATCTTGATAGACTTTTACGATTTCTTTTTCACATCAGCCAATCTCGTAGACTTTTACGATTTCTTTTTAATATTAGCCAATCACGATAGACTTTTAACATTTCTTTTTCGCATCAGCCAATTTCGATAGACTTTTACCATTTCTTTTTCACATCAGCCAATCTCGTAGACTTTTACCATTTCTTTTTAACATCAGCCAATATCTATAGACTTTTACCATTTCTTTTTCACATCAGCCAATCTCGTTAGATTTTTACCCATTCTTTTTCACATCAGCCAATCTCGTTAGATTTTTACCCATTCTTTTTCACATCAGCCAATCTCGATAGACTTTACGATTTTTTTTCACATCAGCCAATCTCGTAGACTTTTACGATTTCTTTTTAATATCAGCCAATCAAGATAGAATTTTAAGATTTCTTTTTCGCATCAGCCAATCTCGTTAGATTTTACCATTTCTTTTTCACATCTGCCAATCTCGTAGACGTTTACGATTACTTTTTAACATCAGCCAATATCGATAGACTTTTACGTTTTCTTTTTCACATCAGCCAATCTCGATAGACTTTTACATTTTCTTTTTTACATCAGCCAATCTCGATAGACATTTACATATTCTTTTTCACATCAGCCAATCTCGATAGATTTTACCATTTCTTCTTCAAATCAGCCAATCTCGATAGACTTTTACTCTTTTTCATATCGGCCAATCTCTAAAGATTTTTACCGTTTCTTTTCCACATCAGCCAATCTCGATAGACTTTTACCATTTCTTTTTCACATCAGCCAATCTCGATAAACTTTTACCATTTATTTTCCACATCAGCCAAAGTCGATAGTCTTCTAGCATTTCTTTTAACATCAGCCAATCTCGATAGATTTTACCGCTTCTTTTTCACATCAGCTAATCTCGATAGGTTTTTACATTTTCTTTTTCACATCATCCAATCTCGATAGCTTTTAGCCTTTCTTTTAAAATCAGCCAATCTCGATAGACTTTTACCCTTTCTTTTTTATATCAGCCAATCTCGATAGACTTTTACCAATTCTTTTTCACATCAACCAATCTCGAATAATTTTTACAATTTCTTTTTCACATCAGCCAATCTTGATAGACTTTTACAATTTTTTCCACATCAGCCAATCTCGTTAGACTTTTACCCTTTCTTTTTCACATCAGCCAATCTCGATAGAATTTTCAGATTTATTTTTCACATCAGCCAATCTCGATAGACATTTAACATTTCTTTTTCGCATCATCCAATCTCGTTAGACTTTTACTCTTTCCATTTTTTTAACATCAGCCAATCTCTATAGATTTTTCCGTTTCTTTTTCACCTCAGCCAATCACGATAGACATTTACGATTTCTTTTTCACATCAGCCAATCTCGATTGACATTTACATTTTCTTTTTCCCATCAGCCAATCTCGGTAGAATTTATCATTTCTTTTAACATCAACCAATCTCGATAAATTTTTACGATTTCTTTTTCACATTCGCCAATCTCGATAGACTTTTACGATTTCTTTTTCAAATCAGCCAATCTTGATATATTTTAGCGTTTCTTTTAACATCAGCCAATCTCGATAGACTTTTACCCTTTCTTTTTTACATCAGCCAATCTCGATAGACTTTTAGGATTTCTTTTTCACATCAGCCAATCTCGATAGATTTTTACGATTTGTTTTTCACATTCGCCAATCTCGATAGACTTTGACCGTTTTTTTTTTCACACCAGCCAATCTCGATAGACTTTTAACATTTTTTTAACATCAGCCAATCTTAACAGATTTTAGCGTTTCTTTTAACATCAGCCAATCTCGATAGTATTTAGCATTTCTTTTCACATCAGCCAATCTCCATAGATCTTTAGCATTTTTCCCATCAGCTTATCCCGATAGACATTTTCCGTTTACATTTCACATCAGCCATTCTGGATTGACTTTTACCATTTCTTTTTTACATCAGCCAATCTCGAGCGATCTTTAGCATTTTTTCCATCAGCTAATCTCGATAGCCTTTTAAAACTTTCTTTTTCACACCAGCCAATATCGATTGACATTTACCATTTCATTTTCCCATCAGCCAATCTTGATTGACTTTTACTATTTCTTTTTAACATCAGCCGATCTCGATAGACTTTTACCATTTCTTTTTCGCATCAGCCAATCTCGTTAGATTTTTACCCATTCTTTTTCACATCAGCCAATCTCGTAGACTTTTACGATTTCTTTTTAATATTAGCCAATCACGATAGACTTTTAACATTTCTTTTTCACATCAGCGAATCTCGTAGACTTTTACCATTTCTTTTTAACATCAGCCAATATCTATAGACTTTTACCATTTCTTTTTCACATCAGCCAATCTCGTTATATTTTTACCCATTCTTTTTCACATCAGCCAATCTCGTTAGATTTTTACCCATTCTTTTTCACATCAGCCAATCTCGATAGACTTTTACGATTTCTTTTTAACATCAGCCAATATCGATAGACTTTTACGATTTCTTTTTCACATCAGCCAATCTCGATAGACTTTTACATTTTCTTTTTTACATCAGCAAATCTCGATAGAATTTCACCATTTATATTCACATCAGCCAATCTCGATAGACTTTAGCATTTTTTTTAACATCAGCCAATGTCGATAGACTTCTACCATTTTTTCACATCAGCCAAACTCGATAGTCTTCTAGCATTTCTTTTAACATCAGCCAATCTCGATAGATTTTACCGCTTCTTTTTCACATCAGCCAATCTCGATAGATTTTTACATTTTCTTTTTCACATCAGCCAATCTCGATAGATTTTACGATTTCTTTTTCACATCACCCAATCTCGATAGACGTTTACAATTTCTTTTAACATCAACCAATCTCGATTTAGTTTTGAGATTTCTTTTTCACATCAGCCAATCTCGATAGACATTTACCGTTTCCTTTTCACATCAGCCAATCTCGATAGACTTTATTATTTCTTTTTCACACCAGCCAATCTCGATAGACATTTTCCATTTCATTTTATCATCAGCCAATCTCGATAGACTTTTACAATTTCTTTTTCACATGAGCCAATCTCGTTAGATTTTTACCCTTTCTTTTTCACATCAGCCAATCTCGAACGACATTTACATATTCTTTTTCACATCAGCCAATCTCGATAGACTTTTAAGATTTCTTATTCACATTAGCCAATCTCGATAGACTTTTACCGTTTCTTTTTCACATTAGCCAATCTCGATAGACTTTTCACATTTCTTGTTCACATCAGCCAATCTCGATCGACTTTTAGCATTTCTTTTAACATCAGCCAATCTCGTAGAATTTTCCGATTTCTTTTTCACATCAGCCAATCTCGGTAGACTTTTACCGTGTCTTTTTCACATCAGCCAATCTCGATAGACTTTTACCCTTTCTTTTTCACATCAGCTAATCTCGATAGACTTTTCCCTTTTCTTTTTCACATCAACCAATCTCGATAGACCTTTACCATTTTTTACATCGTAAAAAACTAAAATTCTTTGAATTTGTTTTCCAATTAGATATCTGGAAACAATAGTGTGTCGGGCGTGTTGAAGATTTAGTAGTTTCATGCTTAAATAGTCCACTTTAACCCTCTAGGTCCATTGGTTTCATATTTGATACAGTATTTCCCTATAAGGAAACATTTGGTATTTCCCTATAAGGAAACATTTTGTATTCATTGACTGAGTCGTCAGTACTGCTTTCATTTGAGATTTATAAAATATTTCTCTTAAAAAATTTTTCAGGAAAATATTTCTTTCAAGGCTTGTTTTCATACTGCATCAAATACGATACGAATGGCCCTAGAGGGTTAAACTTCGGTTCCAATTTCATTAATTGTTTCGCTGTCATCTGCAGATATATGGTTATTCTATAATGTCTATCACACTCCTGAGAAAGGCTTCTATCTTTCTTTGGTAAAAGGTTTTGATGCAAAGTCCATGTCTATTCCAACGAAGTAATCCAGTGTCGTTGATAATACTAATATTACCCGTTACCTTACAAGGAAAAGGTCGTTATTTGTTTACCTAGCTGCTTGTAATACTTAATACTTAAAATTATAAAATCTTTCTTTAAAACAATTTTTCAGGTAAACAGGTTTCCCATATCAAGTAGCTCTCCTAATTCTTTCCAGTATTGTTGAGTGCTTCCTTCCTAAACTTTCATTTGAAGTAGTGTGGGGGATCAATATCTTCATTCGATTATTATTTTGTCTTCGAGTTACATCTGATATCAATTTTAACTGTCGCTGCTATAGATAGTCAGCAAGTGAATAATTTAGACAAATTACATTTTAGGCGAATTGACATGGCGAAAGAAGCATTCCAGAAGTTGAGTAAAGTATTAAGAAACAGGACAATTTCAATAGTAACAAAGAGGCGAGTACTGGATTGCTATGTGATGTCGGTACTTCAATATGGCAGTGAATATTGAACAATATCTTCGAATGTGAAAGAAAAAATTGAAGCAGCTGAAATGTGGTTCTACAGAAGATGCTGCGGATATGATGGACCGAGCATGTGAGCAATGACGAGGTTTTGGAAAGGATGGCAACAAAAAGGAAATTAATACTGAGCATCAGGAAGAGACAACTAAAGTTCCTGAGACATACAATAAGGAAGGAGGGCTTAGAGAACTTGTTACTAACAGGCCAAGTACAGGGAAAAAGAGACAGAGGAAAGCAGCGGATAAAATATTTGAAGGACCTGGTCAGGTGGATAACGGAACGAGGGTTGCATGGTACAACAGGAGAAAACGTGTTAAGAGCCACCAGGGACAGGGAGATGTGAAAAGCCATGATCGCCAACGTCCTGAAAGGTCATGGCACATAAAAGAAGACCTTTGATAAGGCTTTTTTATTTTGTCACGTCCACACAGTGGCAGATCTTGTTTGCAAATATATAATACAGCGTTTACTGTTTTAAATGTGGCTTGTATCTTTCAATTTTTGTCTCTTCATTTCAAGTTTTGCAGGCATACGAGTAGCAATTATGTCCCATTCACCAAATGCTCTTAAACCTTTGTAATTATAAAGATGATTTATAGATTTAGAATGATGTTAGTAATCCCTCAAAATATGTTTATTTTTAACAAAACAGTATTTCATGATTGACCTGATTTAGACTGGAGAAAAGCACAGACAGTTTTTTGTTTCTGATACAATTGCACATATCCAATTAATCTGATCATACTGTCTGATTTGAAAAGAAAGCGTGTGCCTGCATGAGTTTTCGGTAGAAATGTGGGTCGTTCCGATTTGATAATTTCTCGTTTCTCGGGAATATTGCTCTGTTAAAGTTAATTTTTCCTTTCGATCTAACAATGTACCTATCTCTAGTTTTAATAAACTTATATTTATTTCATCAACAATCTTTTTGATAATACGCCGACGGGTCTATAAAAACTCTCAAAACTGTTAAGATATTAATTTTATTTTAATAATTTCTGTTATTAGGGAAACAAAATGTAAAAGGTATTCGGTACATAAAGAAAACCGATGTAGGCATATTTCGAATAATATGATGACAGTTATTGGTAAAGATAAAAAAGAACTGAATTATTGGAGGATTCTATTTTTAAAATCATTTCACTCTAAGCAAGATAGTACTGTCAATTGTGCGCACGGGTTACATAAGATGTGAGTGAAAAGAAAGAGGAACAGAAAAATTAGCAGAAAGCGAAAAGGCAACCTGCAAATTGTTGGATATTGGTTAACAGCAAGTAATTTGACACCCAAGTAGATTGGTCTAGTCACTCCAAATAAAAGAAAAACCTATTGAGTGATCTAATGGATATATATATATATATATATATATATATATATATATATGATTGAATTGAATCCACTCATGCCAATGTGTTGTGCAGGTTCATTATAGTGAAGTGGACTTATCCACCTGCTGAATTAAATACTCTTATGAATGAGGTAGATTACTTCAATGGGACAAAAAGAAGGCAGCCATATTTGAAGGCAAGTTATTTGATTTCTACACAGATGTGTAAAAATATCTTCAAAGCCACTGATGTTTCAAATGATGAGTAAATCCTTCATTAAAAAAGAATAAATCTTCGGAATAGTCATTATAATTCGATGAGTGGTGAAATTATTTATAATTACTTTGGAAAAGTTATTTTTAAAAAATAAAGAAACAAAATGTTTTTGATTATCTTCAAGTTCTTATCAGTCAAAATGGCGGTATCCCACATCAACTTTTCTTGCACATTCTGGTGTACCTGTTCTATACACTTTCTACCTTATTAATGGAATACAAAAGGAACGCGTATGAGTTTACTGTGTGTATGTGGTAAGAAAATAATGCTATAGCCGTGTATACGTGGTAAGAGAATACTGGTATTGGCAACCGTGTTGCTATGATAAGTCATCTGTATCGAATCCATTGCTAAATCCGCTGCTATGAAAGTCGGTTCTCTGTGTAGGGCCCGGAAGTTTTTTCTGTTTAAATCTATCCTGCACATTTATAAATCTACCATCCGCCCGTGCATTGAATACTGCTGCCATATCTGGTCGGGTGCCCCTGTTGTTCTCCTCGGTCTTCTCGATAAGGTTCAGAGGAGGGTCTGTAATGTGATAGATACCGACGTGGCAGACCGCCTGCAGTCTCTCGCCCACCGGCGCGACGTGGCTTCCCTGTGTCTCTTCTATAAATACTTTTACGGCTTCTGCTCCGATGAACTTAGATCACTAGTGCCACCTAAATACGAATTTGAACGAGATACTAGATTAGCAACTAGATCCCACCCTTTTACAGTGAAATCGATAAAATGCATCCGAAACTTCTACTCCAACAGTTTCTTTCCTCGCACTTCCCGACTGTGGAATTCTCTTCCAAACGATTGCTTCCCCGACGGCTACAATCTCCAGGAGTTTAAATGTAAGGTCAATAGACACCTCCTAGCACACTAACCTACTCCCATTCTATCAAGCACTCTTTCCATCTGCCCAACCCTCATCTTCGCTATCCTTACTCATCTGTCACCTTCCTCCTGACATTCCCTATGTCTAACCACTCCTTCTCTTTACCTTCCCCTATGTAGCCCCATGCGCAATAGTGGCAGTGGAATGCCTTGCTTGGGGTGAGATGATTAAAAAAAATCTGTATAGTTAATGTCTGTCAAGATTTTTACAGGATATCGGCTTGAGAATTAGCATAGTGACACTGCTTGGACATTAACTAAAGACCTTGAGTCTAAGCTTGATAGAACCTAAACTCGGATGCTGAGAGCTATATTTAACCTCTCTTGGAGACAACACCAAATTAAACCACAACTCTATGGAACCATTCCTGATATTTCTACACTCTTACGCGAACGGAGAATGCGCTGGCAAACAAAAGAAGAATTCACGAGTGATCTTATTTTTTTCAAAGCAGATATATGAAGAATTGTAGCTAGGCTAGATTGGGATATGTGTATCAAACATTCATTAACAACTACAGTAGGTGATTCAAGGGTTTCCTCTTTATTTTTTTTATTTTAGTTTTCACAAGTGCAACCTAAAGTTGTGAAGAACAGGCTTTTGCGAATGGCTGATCAGCTCTCTCACCACATATCCAGCTTTAGTATGGAGCCGTGCTTTGCACCGATATTTTTGCTCACAACACCAATATTTCAACTCGTTGTCAGTTCTGCTTGTTTTGTCAAAGACGTTTAAGAATCCGTTATGAGTTAATTTTTCTTTAACACATTTGGTTAATACTTTTTTAGCCATCATATGTCTAAAGTGAAAATTTCTAGTTAAAAAAAAATATATATAAAAAGATAGTAAACGAATGCAACACTTAGCCTCAGTTGAGTTAGCTGTCGCTAAGGACTGACTTACTCAACTGAGACGTTGGTAGGAATAAACTGTTTGTAGGCTGAACAAACAGCTAAACGAGGAGAGAACTAGTTTTCCTGTTTATAAATATCTATATCATATTTCAATTTATAACGGATATAATATAGGATGTGGGTTGTGGTGCAGTGGATATCTGCTCGGAACGAGAAATCGGGGAGCCGAGTTCGAATTTCAGTTGAATTCATTGCATTCACTTACGCGCAAATACCTTTGGAAAAGGTATTAATCCGTCTCTTCCTTCCAGTTATGGGTTAAATAACAGGACAGATTGGGTTCTATAGCCTTGGCTGGCAACCAGTCTACCGCAGAAAGCAATGGCAACCTACTGCGGGATAACCTTCTGGCCAGTCAGTCATGTCTCTTTCGAGACATGATCGCCCAAGCGTGTTTCACGTATGGCACTTAAATGACTGATAATATAGTTAGCTTCCAACAGACATATTTATAATTAAAAGAATGTTTTTAATATTTATAAATTTAAAAAAAATTGTTTTGGCGCCAAAACAGCAATCGCCAAATCAGCTGGCGCCAAATCAGTCGTGCCTAAACGACCACGCCCAAACGGCTGCACTCAAACCTACCCTACCCGTTCTGGACACCTAGTCATGACACAAGACGGGTTTGTCGCTCAGCATCACCTACATCGGCCAGTTATGTTATGACAAAGAATGCCATCCTAAAGATCTTCTGACCTTGATGCAAGACTGTGATGGTTGGCATTATGAATGTCCGAGCAAAGATTGACCGAATGAAATATACGTGTCTTGACGAGTTGTATCTGTTGCGGTCTGGACTAACGGAAGTAAAGAATGTAACTCGTCTGAAAATTTGACATGAGAATAGTAGTAGACTAGCAACGTTTCATTTGTGGGAAAGGGGTTGCAGGATAGTAAATAATTCATCACTCACAAGGCCGGGTAAACGTTTTTCAAATCTATCAATGCTGAAAAGCGATGACTGGACAGCTACAGTGAGAAGTAACACCAGAGTAACCAATATATACAAAACCTTGTTTAGCTTCGCACAAGGCAGAAATTACGTGACAACCAGTGAATATGAAACCCACCACTAAACCATACGAGCCCGCCAACCACTAACGCACGCTGAGACAATAAGGTTAGAGTTGAAGTGTGACAGTTATTGCTGGATTTTGAAAACAAACTGCTTTCCCGTCCTCAATGGGCGTAACTTGTATACAATTAAATTTTAACGCATTACCTCGTCTACAGCTTTTCAAATAGACTGCAAAAATAAGTGCATACATCATCAGCTCATAAGTTTGTAACCTTTCTTTACCAACCGAAATTTAGATCTTTGTTTTAATGCAGAAAATGTAATATAATGCAGAAATGCAGAAAATGTAATATAAATATAGAAACAATTAATAATAATAATACATTCTTAAATCTTAAATAATATAAGCTTAATATCAATATCAAGAAATAATATCAATATCAAGAAATAATATACAGGCGAGTGACCGAGTGGTTAGACCGTTCGTTTTCCGATCATGAAGATAAATTATCGATGTTATTCTCCTAGAAATATGAGAAAATTTGGTGGCTAAAAATGGATATTTCTGTTGTGTTAACACGAAATCACAAATCAAACATTTTTCAGCATATTGGTTTTCTTCAAGCTGTCGATCACGCCAGATGATGCGTTCTGTCCCCCAAAACTGTAACTACAGTCTGCTCAGAAGAGTTGCGTTAGAAACAAACATAGACATTCTTCAGTAGGTGTCTTTAACGGGGATTCGCGAGCTGCATATATATATATATATATATATATATATATATATGTTTCATTAAAAATGATAGGTATTATCATAAGATTTTATATACTTTTTCATGAGTTCATTTAACATTAGGCTACACTTTTAGCCATTATCAAGAATTAATTTTGTTTTACTTGTAAATAAACATGTGTTAAGTTTATGCATACAGAATCTTGTGTATGTTAAGTTCTGAACACGGTGGCACATTGTTATCGTATAAAACTTTCTTATATAGTTTGAGTTTTGAAAAGAAAAAATTATCCGAACACATGAAAAAATATATAATAAACTTAATGATAATACTTTATGTCATTTTTAATTAAACCTATATAAAAGAGAGATTGTTGCCCAAATACACAATATATATATATATATATATATAAAATATATATATATATATATAAAAAATTCATCTGCACACAGATCTGTTTCGCAGCTCATCAGTACCGTTAGACATCCGACTGCGTTTACCGAGAACTGAAACCCGACGAAACTAACATCAGCCGGCGATTCTACCTCAGAGCTATGGGCGCTCGGTAAATGAAGGCGGACTTTTAACGTGTGCTATACCATGTAAACATGCGCAAGTAACTCAGAGGCTAGAGTAACAATTGTTTTTTAAAGTCTACCATTCTTGTGCACTAGTGGCGGTCCCGTCTTGTTTGGCGTAAAATAATTAAATAATATATATATATATATATATATATATAAGTTTTCATGTAATCATTTTACCCCAAGCAAGGCAGGGCCTCTACTAGTGCGCAAGGAGTTTCAGTAGTGAAATGACTCATTGCAGGTGGTATTGAAGGATAAAAGATGAATGAGTTTTGAGATAGAAGATGGAAAATAACGTTGCATTTAAATTTTTGAAAATCGTAGCTTGGAGTGAGTGTTTGAAGCCAATGACGATTTTGCTGAATAAATTTACTCATTTAGCATTTCAAAATATTTTTGTGTAATTTTGGTAAATACATCTGTTAAAATGAGATGTCAGTGTTATTTCCATTTTTGTGTAATTAAGGCGACCATTTATCCATCGTAACCTGTATGTAAATAGAGAGAGATATATATTGAGTGAAAGAAAGAAAGAAAGAAAGAAAGAAAGATAGTTATCAAGTATATAGATCGATAGGGACAGATTGAGGCAGACATAGATAGATAGATAGATAGATAGATAGATAGATAGATAGAATCTTATATATCAAACGAATAGATAGATAGATAGAATCTTCTATATCAAACGAATAGATAGATCGATAGATATCAAACGAATAGATAGATAGATAGATATCAAACGAATAGATAGATAGATAGATATCAAACGAATAGATAGATAGATAGATAGATAGATAGATAGATAGATAGATATCAAACAAATAGATAGATAGATAGATAGATAGATAGATAGATAGATAGATAGATATCCCCACAGTGTGTAGGAATTTGTTTTCATCATCCTGTCATACCAAACATATTTTCCATTCTGTTACAATGATTTTTGCAAATCCCAAATAAAGTTAATCTTATTTACAGCTGATACTTTTATTTGTCTTCGTGTCACTGAGTCAGATTTCGTCACGAAATTTACTTCTTCTTCTTCTATGTGCCGTGTCTCTTCGGGACGTAGGCGACCATGGTCCACCATATTTCACTATCACTTGTGGCTCTTAACAACCCTTCTCCTGCTACTCCTCTCAAACCCATTTCCGCCATCTGTCTGCTCAAGTTCATGGCGTATATCATGTGTCGCTTTTCCCGCTCTCTTTTTCCCTTTATCCGTGAATATCAGATTCTCCTAACCCTACTCCCTTATTACATGTCCCTGAAAATTTAGCTGTGTTTTTTTCTGATGTTAAGTATCAATTTCCTTTTCGTTCTCATACTCTCCTAAACCTCATCGTTGCTCACATGTTCAGTCCATGTTATCCTCGGCATCCTTCTATAAAACCACATTTCATTTGCTTCCAGTCATTTCCTCGTCATTGATGAGATTGATAAGCATTCACTGTCATATTGAAGATGACATTATCACCCAGTACTCTCTTCTTTGTTTCAGCGAAAATTCCCTGTCTCTCAACACACTTCTGAACTTCTAGAACGGTCATGTCAATACGCCTATGGATCTCAGTGTTGCACTTATCATCCTCTGTTAGAAAACTTTCAAAGTACTTAAATTTACTTATATTGCTCAAAAAGAAATAAAATTAAAATGTGGCCTGGCGTTGTCATGTTGCAAAATCACTTTATAGTGTCTCTGCTCGTATAGCGATCCCATTTTTTTTTCTTCAGCGTTCGGTTCAAACGCATCAATTGTAGTCAATAGCGATATTCCATGACGATTTTGGTCGTTTTGAGCACCTCATAATAACCTACACTTGGCTAATCCCACCAAATGCAGAGTAGAAGCTTCGAACACCAATGCTGATGCGTGGCCAGGCTTACACCATGATCTTCTACGCTTAGGGTTATCGTAGTGTATCCACTTTTCACCACCGGTCACGATACGATGCAAAAAACCTTTCCTTTTCTGTCGATGAAGCAGCTGTTCACACGTGACAAGACGCCGTTCGACGTCTCTCTATCCGTTTCAACTCGTACGACACCCAATGTCCTTGCTTTTGAATCATTCCTAATAATCTCAAACGTTTCGAAACTTTTTTGTGATCAACTCCTGATAATTCTACAAGTTCAGCTTGCGCCTGACATGGATCTTCACGAAGTAATGCCTCCAATTCTTCGTTTTCAAACATTTTCGGTGCACCAGAGCGTTCTTTATCTTTAACATCAAAATTATTATTTTTTGAAGCGTCTAAACCAATCTCTGCATGTTGTTTCCGGCAGAGCATAATCGCCGTAAGACTCAATAAGAACAGTCTGTGTTTCTGCTGCAGATTTCCTTTGAATAAAGCAGTGCAGTAGAATTCATCGCAAATAAACTTTCATTGCCACGAAATCCGACATGTTTAACGCTATGGAAAACTAAGTTGTTTAAACTTCGACGAAATTACATACACTGAATTTAGATCTTGCTTATAATACTTTCGTATAGACGCGTTACCATCTGAAACTACGCAGTTCTGGGAACGCGATATGTTAGAAAACAGCGAACACTTATTTAAGGTCCTAATATATATATATATATATATAGATATAGTCATCCGCAGACAGATCTGTTTCGCTGTATCACAGCTCATCAGTACGGTTAGACTCCGATTGCTTTTAACCCAAGATTGAAACCCGACCGAATTGGCGTCATTCGGCGGTTCTACCTCTGGGCTATGGGCGCTCGGTAGAAGAAGGCAGACTTTTTAGCGTGTATATTATCATTATACACGCCTAATAGCCAGAGTGCTCCAATTCATGATAGATAGATAGATAGATAGATAGATAGATAGATAGATAGATTTGTGAAAAAGAGGATTCATCGTGCAATCTAGAAAAGGGCTCTCAGAAAGCAGGATAGTGCTTCAATTTTATATAGCCTTCAGCCTGAGCGTTCATGCAACATCTATAGTAGTTTTGCTATACAAAGTAATACACGCTAGTCATCTAAGATCTCCTGACAGTAAGCAGTTGCATGCAGACTAAGGTTGACAGAGGCTTTCAGGAAACGTATGCAATTTTTGTCGTAAAAGAATGTAAACCAGCAGCCTGGCTTCATACAAAAGTATGTTAATTAACTGGAATGGCTTCTAGCTAATTAATTCACTACCAGGCTTGAAATTGAATCGCAAAAGTGTCTCTTTTTTTTTTTTTTTTCTTATCCCGTATAAATTCACTCGATTCAATCGCGTATTTACAAGATTTGCTATAATGTTGCTATGTAGGTATATTTATTACTGACAATCCAATGTCTTTTGAACAGGAGTAGAGATTTAACACTTCTTTCTTCCATTGAATTGGGTTTCCATTTCTCTTTAAAAAAGTTCTTTTTCACTTTTTGTTACTTCTTACGCATTGGTGGCCCTATCATCTTGCTCGGCAACTATCTACCTCGAGTAGATTTTGGTTCTTTATATTAAACCGCCACTGTAAAAATTTCTGTTCATAATGTAATTATCATTAAAAATAAACGTGTGTTTCCAGTTCATCTAAAGTAAAAGGAGTTAATTTAAAGATTTCTTATCCATTTCTCAAGTCAAATTTAAATGAAGAAAGAAGCAAATATGTATATAAATTACGACGAAATATTGTGTGAATGAATTTCAGATTACACACCGATAGGAATAGCAGCTTATTCCATGTTTCATGTGGTTTCGTCTAATATCTACTTCCAGACTATACTTCTAACCTCTCCAACTGAACTCTGAAATCTTATTCATTAATTAAATCTCGTCTCATCAAGTCTAGAGTTACCTGCTATATTTTTTGAATAGCCACAAGAACGTCATTTCTTGTCATTTCTTAAGGTAATGCAAAACCACACAGTAAATCTCTACCTTGAGTTGCGCTTGGGTCTTGTATTAAGTGAGCATTATTAAAAAAAACTAGCAGTATAGCCCGTTGCTCGGGTGTAATGAAAGCTTTAAAACTAATCTATTGTTCCTGGAGCTCAGACTCTTTGGACGTTGGCACGAAAGACTAAAAAGCAATAGTTGTTTCCAGTTAAAGCAAAACCGTAAACTGAAAGAAAAATGAATGGATGTAGGTCAAATTTTGATTTCCTGGTATCGATATCAAATAAGTTTTTTTCGTCGTAAACTGAATTTTGAAGGCTAAATAAGAGTAAATGGTATCATGGCTGAGACTAAGAACTACAATTATACCTACTTAGAGCCAAACCCGAAGCAAAAACTAAAATAAAAGGGCTGAAAAATATACAGACAGACACACAAACATCTTGCTTTTTATATATATATATATATATATATATATTATCGATTTTCTGCACTATTGTAAGAACTGCAACCTTGAAACTTCTGAATATCGTTTCTTATGTCTTTGTCTATGAGTGTATCAAATTTGATTAAAATCGGACCACTCCTTCTATAACCCGATTTTTTCGATTTTCGATATTTACCGAGGGTACCTCGACACAAAACCTAGCTAAGAACACTCGCAGACGCTTATAGTATAACTGTGTAAATTTTTAAGAAAATCAGTTCAGCCGTTTCAGAGACTATAGGTAACGGACACACGCGAAGTTCCATTTATAAATAAGTTTAGATAACACGGTTTTGAGTTTTATTATATAACTAGCTGTATAGCCCGGCGTTGCTCGGGTGTAATGAAAGCTTTAAGACTAATCCATGGTTCTGGAGCTAAGATACTTTGGACGTTGGCACGAAAGACTAAACAGCAATAGTTGTTTCCAGTTAAAGCGAAACCGTAGACTGAAAGAAAAATAAATACATGTAAGTCAAATTTCCTTGTATTGATATCAAATTTTCTGCACTATTGTAAGAACTGCAACCTTGAAACTTCTGAATATCGTTCCTTATGTCTTTGTCTATGAGTGCATCAAATTTGATTAAAATCGGACCACTCGATTTTCAATATTTATCGGAGGTACCTCGACACAAAACCTAACTAAGAACACTCGCAGACGCTTATAGTACAACTGTGTAAATTTTCAAGAAAATTTCTTCAGCCATTTCGGAGTCTATAGTTAACGGATGCACACACACACACAGACACACACTGACACACAAAGTTCCATTTATAAATAAGTTTAGATGATAGTGAAAACTGCAACAGTTTGATAGCCTTGCCTTTTACTGAAAGTGTTTTGTCAGAAAAATATTTCACTAGTGTCTTCCAGAAGCAGCCTAATTTATGATATTTGGAACATAATGGCGTGTAAGTAAATACAGTTTAATTTACAATTCTTTATATGTCTAAGTTAGGCCCAAATACAGTGTGTGTCTGGCATATTTGTTTGCCATCAGGTTAAACAGGTTTAGTCAGACATATTTCTGATTAAACAAGAAATTCGAATAAGAACCAAATGAAAAGGTCAGTTCTTCATTTCCTCGAGAATTTTCATCTTCTTTTCAACTTAATTACTCATATAAATACGGGTTCACAGTTACAAATCGAAATGTATGTGACTCATAGATAGAGCACTGGCCTATTTCCGTCTAGTGTGGTAATTTTCAAAACATGCCTTATATGTGGAACAAGGTAGAAAGTATCGGGTCCCCAGTGAGAATTCACTCTTTAGTCGTAATTGATCTAGAGAAGACAAGCTTGTTAGCCATTACACCACGAAGAGGCCTGATTTTCTAAACGTAGCTTAGTACAACAAGGCTGAAATTATGGGGCACCTAGTGAGGAATTAAACTAACTACTCAGCAGTAACTGATATAGAGAGACAGGCTGGCTAACAATTATACCACACTGAAGCGTTCAAATGATTTCCAAAGCGTAGCGTAGATGTGAAACAAGGCCGAAATTATAGGGCACCTAGTGAGGATTAAACTAACTACTCAGCAGTAACTGATATAGAGAGACAAGCTTGTTAACCATTACACCACATCGAAGCACCCAAAATAATTTTCTAAGCGTCGCTTTGATGTGGCACTAGGCCGAAAATGTGAATCACTGTGTTGTTATTGATATAGTGAGACAAGCTTGTTAACCATTACACCACGTTGAATTGTCCCTTCTATCTAGTGTCATAAAGAAAATTGCGCTCTTTATTGTTTTAGTTTCACGAATTTACAAACTTTAGAAACTGCATTTACTAAGACAACTTGCAGAAAACGCTAAAACTAAAGCTATGAAACAAACTACAAAAATAATTGGCCGATTGAGACGACCAGAAAATGACTCCTGATCTATTCTCGGATCGAGAACTCACACCTTAGTACGTAAAAATGACTTGTAACATTTAATATCTCAAAAACCAAGTTAGTAATGTTTCATCATCACTGAGAAGACTGTTTTAGTTCCACCAGTTCAGACCTTCACAGCTAAAATCTGTCATTCCTCGCACACAGAAACGACTTTTATTCCTTTCGTATTTCATGAGTAAGGAAGAAGTTCAACTCACACAGCCTTTTCCTCGGAACAGTTACTTTGTGAAACAGTTTCCTGAGAGAGTGCTCCCTCGATCACACCATATATAAACTTATTTAAGGTCTACCCTTATAGATATGTCCCGGAAAGGGATATGTATATTATTCGAAGTCGCTAAGTGGTTTTGGCAATGCCACCGGGAAGGACAATCTAGCCGTAATGGACTGGTACGCGTCGTAGTCGTATGCAGGATGCTTAGGCATAGGCTTATGCAATAAGCGTAGTCAATAGGCGTTCCAATAGGCGTAATCTTCGGCGTTCCCGCCTTAGTCTGTATTTATGACTGACACCAGCCAATCATATTACAGTGAGGGAGGAACCAAGGTGTATGCATATTCATTACATCACTTATCTATCCGACATATCGTCATAAAATGCACTTCTTTTTTTATTATTTTACGTCCTTATAAGAATCTTGTTCAGTAACGCTATACCATGCGTGGCTATTGGGCCTTTCATTGACTGGAACAACATTATAAAAAGAGACAGATATTAAAAAATTAAGAGTCTCGATAGCGAAAAAGGCAAAAAACAACTTCAGTTAACGATAATGATTCTCTCACTCTCACTCTCTCTCTCTCTCTCTCTCTCTCTCTCTCTCTCTCTCTATCTCTTCCTTTCTTTGTCTCTCCCATTCCATTTGCCCATTTTGCGAGGTAGCAGGAACCAAATGACTGGCTCTGAGCTAAATTGCATGATAAGTTGGATTCATGCCTTTCGCAGATACCTTAGAGCACAAATGAAGCAAGCAGCAGTAGCGATAGTTCAGGAAACAGATATTCTAGATTCTACCCTTTTCGGACAAAACAAAAATTATTTTGAAATATCTAGATATAATAAATAATTTTTATTTTTCTGAATTTCTTGGATGAAGAGTTATCATTATTAACAATATTTATATTCGGACTATTGTCCTCATCTTTATTGTTGTTATCAAAACGTTTTGAGTGTTTTAATTAGTACTCTTCAGTTATTTGCCACCCGTTTTCCACTAAATGCAGGTACATCCAGGGCAACGGTCTAGTGAATAAAACCATTTCTTTGTGAATTTGGTGATATAGTGGTTGATAATTCAGTGTGTACTTGCACTAAATTCAGATGGGCGAGCAATAACTGAACCGTATGGAGAAGTTATCATTACTTAGCCTATTTCTGTTCGGACTATTGTCCCTATATTTGTTGTTTTTATCATAATGTTTCGGTTATTGTGTTTCCGGTCTTCTTTAGACGTCTATCGATCTGGGTCACATATAGAGATTTCTGATCTGAACCCTTTATTTAATCTACGACAAACTTTCAACATAACAACTAGTTGCAGCTGTCAATATAACAGTTTTCAACATAACAGCCAGTTGCAGCTGTCGAGGTTCGGTTTAACGCTCTAAGTTTTCTCCACTTACGGAAAATAGTCCAGTAGTTAAATGCGTTGGTTTGTGAATTTAATTGTCAATTCAATATCTGGGTCGGGCAGTGTGTACTTGCCCACAGTTGAAACGGGTGAGCAATAAATGAATAGTACTAAATGATATACTAGGACTAGCCGATATCCCTATTAGCAGTGGAACGAGAAAAACATATTCCCATAGATTAAATAAAGGGATCAGTTCGGTGTTTAGATCAGTTTGTTATCTAAATCGGGTACACGCAACGGCCGAATATAAATAGTGGAAATAGCAATTGATTCCTTATGTTGACTCAAGCAATTGTTCTTTTCTTTTGTTGTTATAGACGTTAAAATTATAGATAAAACGTTACGGCTAAATAATCTCCAGTCATTTTCATGTCCTTTAACTAAAACATAATGGACAATGGTTAATCGACAATTGTAAAAATGAGAATTTGGGTAAAATAATGTTTATTAGATTTAATTCTGCATCATAGATTTGACCATATCAAATTCGACGTCGAAAAATAGACTATATCTTATCCGGTTGTCATTATTAAACTTGACCACATTTAATTTGTCTTCATCAAATTGACCTGATCTAATTTGGCATCATAAAGTTGATCATATCTAATTTGATATTATAAAGTTGATTTGTATTTAATAGGTATCATAAATTCGATCATATCTAATTCGCATGATGAAATTTGACTATATTTAATTCGGTATCATTTACAAGATCATATCTAATCCGGCATCATAAAGTTGACCATATCTAATACACATTATATTATGATCATATTTAATTCAGCATCATAATTTTTATATCGGTTTCGGTTGTTTAATTCGCCCGTATCAAACATAGCTTCATATTACCATATGTAACTGAGCATCATAAAGTTGGCCATATCAAATTCGTTATCATAACGTTGATCATATCAAATATACCATCATAATGTTTACCATATCTAATCTTGACGATGTCTAATTCAGCATCATGTAGTTGATCATAACTTATTCATATCAAATTATTGACCATCTCTAATATGACATCATAATGTTGATCATATCTGTTTAGACATCAATGAAGTTGACCATATCTGAATCGGTATCATAATGTTGGCCATACGGAATTCCATATCGTAAAATTGAACAAATCTAATTCGGCACCATTATAAATTATAAATTTAACCGTACTAAATTCGGCATAATAAAGTTGACCACATCTAATTCATCATCATAATTTGACCATATCAATTTCGGCATCAAAAAGTTTACTATATTTAATTTATCATCATAACGTTGACCATATCATATTTGGCTTCACAAAGTTGACCTTATCTAATCCAACATAATAATGTTAACCTCATCTAATTCGCATCGTAACGTTGATCATATCTAATTCGGCATGATTAATTTGACCATATATAATCCAGTGTCATAAAGTTGATCATATCTAATTCGCAATCATGAACTTGCACGTAACTAATTCGGCATCATAAATTTAACCATGTTTAATTCGTCATCAATAACGCTAACCGTATCTAGTTCGGCATAATAAAGTTGACCATTCTAATCCAGAATCTTAGACTTGACCAAATATAATTGGCATAATATAAAAATTCATATTTTATTCTGCAGCAATAATGTTTATTTAAACTTATTTATAAATGGAACTTTGTGTCTGTGTGTGTATGTTTGGTTGTCTGTGTGTGTGTGTGTGTGTCCGTTACCTATAGACTCCGAAACGGCTGAACCGATTTTCTTGAAAATTCACACAGTTATACTATAAGCGTCTGTGAGTGTTCTTAGCTAGGTTTTGTGTCGAGGTAACCCCGATAAATATCGAAAATCGATAATCGAAAAAATCTGGTTATAGAAGGAGTGGTCCGATTTTAATCAAATTTGATACACTCATAGACAAAGACATAAGAAACGATATTCAGAAGTTTCAAGGTTGCAGTTCTTACAATAGTACAGAAAATCGATAATATATATATAAAAGGCAAGGTGTTTGTGCGTGTGTCTGTAAATCTGTCTGTATGTCCTTTATACAAATTCAAAATTTTTATCCGATTCTCACTAAACTTCACACAAATATTATTTAGGCTGAGTCTGAGCTCCAGGATCATGGATTAGTTTTAAAGCTTTCATTACACCAGAGTAACACCGGGCTATATAGTCATATATAAGTCGGCCTCATAATGTTGACCATATCTAATACGACATCATCAAGTTTTTCATGTCTAATTTAGCATCACAATGTTGACCGTATCTAATTCAGTATCATTAAGATGTTCATATCTAATTCGACATCATAAAGTTGACTATATCTAATTCGTTACTATAAATTTGAAAATATGTAATTCGTTATTAATAAAGATGATCGTATCTAATTAGATAATAAATGTGATCATAACACATCACTCAATAAGTCCCGCGTCTGATATATAGATGGCGCCACTAATAAAAATATCCGTATGGTTTTTCTGAAGTACTAATATTCAGATGTCACGTAACAAAATTTGGGCCCAATCGGATTATTAGTTTACAAATTACAGTTATTTAAGTGATGCTACTTTTGCAAATTTTCAAAACAATGGGAAATCTGAACTTTTTCTTTTTGCACGCCGTTGGTGAAGCCCACTCGCTATAGTCTGTGGGGACAAAAAAATAAAAAGGACCGGAAAGGGGTAATCTGCCCTTGGACAGCGTAGGATTGGAAGTGAGCATTTGGACAAGGAGGTGAACGGTTAGCGTTGAAAATTTCCAACGTGAGTTGAGCTACAAGAACACATATTCCACCACCTTTTGGTGAGTCTTATAAACTCTAAATATTTCCGATTGATGTAAATGTTTTTGTCTTATATTTGTTGACTATTTGGCCTGTAATAAATGTGTAAATGTACCTTGGGGTTAGTTTTCTTTCATGTTGTTTTAGTTTTAATAACTTACTTTCGAACTAACAAGTCCGTTTAAGATACATACCTTTATTTTTTAGTCTATCAGGTTCGTCATTGTTCTGTTTTAATGATGTAAAAGGTGCATTCCTTTTTTTTTATACCGGTTGTACATTTTCTTTTAGCTCGAATATAGCTTTCATTATATTGCACTTGCCTAGACCACCAGAAAATACCTCTGGGAAATTAATTTTTAATTATTTCTTTAAACTTTCTGCTTCGTTGGTAAAACTTTTAACTTTTTGGTAAAACGAACTACTCGGACAGTTCCATAACTTAAACTGTTCCATATAATCCGGCCCCCCCAAATGTTATTGTATTTTTTATTACAAACTTAATTTCAACGTTGTTTTGTTCAACGTCACATTTATAATAAATTTCTCTTCGAATGGTATTTTCTGTCCTGTACGAGCGATTTTATTGCTAACCATTAAAGTTCGTTTTCAATTTATTTTCTATGTATATTCATTTATTATAGTTAGGGTTAACAACTTTATCTCCTCTTTTAAAAAATCATTAGCTTTTAAATCATTAGCAGTTGATTAATAATTGAAAAGCGAGAGTAAACTTATAATGACGTGTAATTTCAATGGAATACATGTAAGATAAGTTTTAAAAATAAATCTATTGATTTACAAAAATAAACATCGTCACTACCAAAGTGAAATATTAAATGAAAATCAAGTGAAATTTAAATTGTGTACAGGTAAAAATCAAACAAGATTGGTACAAGCATGATGCTGTCAACTATTTCAAAAATTTCTGCGTTCTCTGTTACATGAACATAGTACGCTGTCTGGGCTTCAGACTAATCTAAGAACTTCCTGTAATCATTGGTGCCACGTACGGAACTAAACGTCATCAGATTATGATAAATGTGCACAAAAGACAAGTAAACATGCTCAAGTGTTTTAAAGTGGTTAAAATCAGCAGATGCGGGAACTAGCGCCCATAAACGTCAGTCACATACTTGTGCGACAACGAATTGAATTTGAAATGGTTCTCGGAGAAATTGCCTCCAGATCACTGACTGAACAGGTTTACTGATTGCAGACTGGATCTTTCGGCATTTCTGCTGCCTGTTCTGACAGCATCCTGATCTTAAAAAATTCTTTGTTTTGTTCTTATCAGCTTTTCAGTCTAATTCTGCTACGAGTTGACATAATGATTAGTTTTACTATGTACATTAATTATATTCGCAATATTCTCCTCATTTTTTTTATTAACACAACGTTTCGGCGTTGTCTCTTCTGGCCTTACTCATGAGTATATTGATCTGATGAGCAAAATACTAACACACAGGAAAATCTCAATAGAAAAGAAGAAAAGAGTTCTAGACTGCTACGTGATGTCAGTTCTTCAATACGGCTGTGAATGCTGGACAATATCATCGAAAATGAGGACAAAACTGGAAGCGGCCGAAATGTGGTTCTACAGAAGGATGCTACGGATATCGTGGACTGAGCATACAAGCAACGACGAGGTTTTAGAAAGAATGGCAACAAAAAGGAAATTGATGCTGAGCATCAGGAAGAGACAACTGAAGTTCCTGGGACATGCAATGAGGAGGGAGAGCCTGGAGAACCTGATACTGACTGGACAGATAGAAGGAAGGAGAGACAGAGGAAGGCAGCGGATAACATATTTGCAGGGTCTGATCAGGTGGATGACGGAACGGGGGTTGCCAGGAGCAACAGGAGCAAACATACTAAGAGCCACAAGGGATAGGGAGACGTGGAGATCCATGATCGCCTACGTCCTGAAGGGACAGGGCACATAGAAGAAGAAGAAGAACCTACAGGGAATTCTGAAAGTGAAACTTTCATTTTAATCTACGAGGATACGCTGTTCTCGTTCCCCTGATCATGTCTAGGGATATTGCTTAGTTCTCATTTTGTTTCGTATTGTTCAGTTATATTTCGACCATTTGCATTGAGGGCAAATATACATTGAAGTAACAACCACTACGTACACCAAATTCACATAATATAAAAACAACAAAGCTGAGAACAATAGTCCGTTTATATATTGTGTAAATAATGATAACTCCTCATCCCAGAAATTCAGACAACGAAAACATTTTTTAATACACAGATATTTAAAAATAATCTTTGCCTTGTCGGAAATACCTACTAGTAGGTATTCTAGACAAGGCAAATAATCTTTATCTAGAATACCTATTTCCTGAATTGTCGCTACTATTGCTTCCTTCATTTGTGCCATAAGATATTTTCGAAAGGCAAGAATCCAACTTCCAATCATAGCCAGTCATTTAGTTCATGTCTACCTCCGTCAAAATTAAGCATATAGAATGACACACACACACACACACACACACACACACACACACATATATATATATATAAAGAAAGATAGAGATATAGAAAGAGAGAGATAGTGTGAGAGTCTATCATTATCGTTGTTATTGAAGTTGTTTTTACCGTTTTCGCTATCGAAGATCTTACTTTTTTAATGCCAGTCTCTTTTTTATAAAAAAAAAGAAAATTCACTCAATGAAAGGCCCGATAGCCATTAAAGGTAGAGCATTACTGAACAAGATTCTTATAAGGACGTAAAATAGTTTTACTGCTATGCACTTAGTCGAAAAAATTCTTTTCTTTTGTTTTTGTCTTTTCTATTCATGAACGATACACCTAATCAACGAAGAGGTCTGAAGGTAAATGGTAACAAAAAGAAGTCTATGCTCATATTCAGGAAAAAAACAACGGTAATTTCTTGAGTATATAATGAGGAATAGGGTCTTGGAAAATGTACACTCACAAGGCATATCGAAGACAAGGCACAGAGGTTGGTGGAACGGGAGCTGTATTCTTGGCAATAGGACAAACGTTGATAGGGCCTACAATGGAGAAGAATTTGCGGAGATCTATGATCGTCATGTCCTAAAGGGACACGGTGCATAAAAGAAAACCAACGCGGACCTAGACTATTTTTTTAAAGCGTCGATAATGTTTATTTTGTTCTCTGGAAGTCATAATATCATTTCCTACGTCAGATAAAGCAGAAATGCCGTTGCAGTTCAGGTAATGATATTAGACATCGTCAAGAAGATATTTTTACAGGGGTGCAATAAGGGAAAATATTTTTTTACTATTAATAAAATCTGAAATTAACAGTTAAAATTATATTGATATACTCTTCTAGATGTCCTATCTTGGCTATTTTAGTGACAAAGTTTTAGGCGTTGTAAACCGGGGAGCCGAGTTCGAATTCCACTTGAATCCATTGTATTCACTTTCGCGCAAATACTCTTGGGAAAGGTATTAATCCGTCTCTTCCTTCCAGTTATGGGTTAAATAGCAGGACAGATTGGGTTCTATAGCCTTGGTCGGCAACCAGTCTACCGCAGAAAGCAATGGCAACCTACTGCGGGATAATCCTCTGCCCAGTCAGTCATGTCTCGAAAGAGACATGATCGCCCAAGCATGTATCACGTATGGCACTTAACTGACTGACTATTCAGCCGTGTTCTAACAACAATAAATTCTCTCTCTCTCTCTCTCTCTCTCTCTCTATATATATATATATATATATATATATATATATATATATTCTTTGGGAGATTGTATCTCTGACAAAAAGTAAGTATCTCGGTTGGTTTAATGGCCACAGCATTATCAAGACGTCTTCCACTTCATTTCTCCGATACAAGTTCTATTGCACAGCATCTAAAAATACATTCCTTTCTACCTCCACAATACAGAAAAATATTTGTTGACAACACCAATACACCACACTACGAAAATAAAAACAAAAACTTCAAATTCTTGATGCCCTCTATATCAAAATCAACCAACCAACACTCAACAGAATTTATTACGAATATAGCAACAGCACATTAATGTGTATATAGCAAACATTTAATATCATTTTACATTTCTCTCAATTTTCGGTCAGCTCTCTGATATTGAAAAGCTTGTTTGCAAAACATTCCATAGTTAAAACAGATAAGTTTAAAATACCTATAGCAGACCACATTCGCACGTGTTTTTAAAAGTCACCATCACAACGGAATGCAGATTTTTTCGGCATTGCACCAAGTTTATCTTTGTAATTTACCCCTGGAGATGACCTTGGAAAGTCAGTTTAGTGTCATACGTAAAACACGCTTGAGCGATCATGTCTCGAAAGATACATGTCTGACTGGATAGAAGCTTTTCTCGCAATAGTTTGCCATTACTTTCTGCGGTAGACTGGTTGCAAACCAAGGTTATAGAACCAAATCTGTTCTGTTATTTACCCCAATAACTGGAGGGACTAGACAGATTAATACCTTTCCCTAGGGCATTTGTGCGTAAGTGAATGCAACGAATTTTGACTGAAATTCGAACTCTGCTCTCCGATTTCTCATTCCGAGTCGATATCCACTGCACCAAAACGCGGATTTAAAAAAAATAACTATGGCGATTTCCTTGATGAATTTAATCTTAATATCAATAAACTAATTAGACAACTGGAAAAGATCAGTATAAAAATAAGTAGACACAATATGTTTATATTATTCAATGAAACATGTTTGAATGTAGATATCTTGGTACCTTCCTTGATGAATTTCATCTTAACATCAAGAAACTGATTAGACAACTGCAAAAGATCAGTTTAAAATTAAGTAGACACAATATGTTTATATTATTCAATTAAACATGTCTGAATTAAGATATGCTGACTAAATATACATATATATATGTGTGTGTGTGTGTGTGTGTGTGTGTGTGTGTGTGTGAATATGGTATGCGAATGTGTGAGTAGTGTGCGTGTGTGTAAAACTGGGAATAGTCATTTGCTTGTTTGCAATACATGGACAAACCTTTTCCATGAAAATCTTCAAATTTGGTGTGGGTACCTATAAAACACAATAGAAATTTCTAACATAAAAACGAAATCGTAATTATCAAGAAAAATGCCTATTATTGTGGGCTTGTTGGGGCCAGAAATAAAGACACAAAGAATGAATAGAATTAAACAAACACATTTAACAAAGATAGTAGCACAGATATATACCAATATATTAGTATATTATTAGTATATATTAGTATATATATTAGATTATTAGCCTGATTGTTAGTCCGACTGTCTGAGTTTTTTTTAAAATCATTTCACCCCGAGCAAGGCAGAAATGCCACTGATGAGCTGGGGGCTACATAACTGTAAAAAGATTAATTAGAAAAGAGTGAGGAGTACAAACTAGTTAGAAGGGAGCAATAGAAAGATGAGAATGAAGGTCCGGTGACAGATACATAGGTGGAGAGAAAGGGAAGGATATACGGGGGTGGGGAGAGAGCTAGAGTCCAGTGGTTAATAGATGAGTATTGACATTGCATTTAAATTTCTGGAGGTTATAGCCGTCAGGAAAGCAAGAATATGGGAGTTATCTGCTGGAATAGATTCCGCTCTAATTCTCTCCCCTCTACAAAGCAGAATTGCTGCTTATATATAGTTTGGAAGAGTTCATGTAGAAGAGTTCATGTGGAAGAGTTCATGTGAGTAAGTCCTATATATTTTTAAGCTGAAATATATTTTGTAGTAACGATTATTGTATGTAGCTCTTTCGCGTAAAACTAGAATTTATGTTTTATTTTTAATGTTTAAAGAAAAAGTTGAATTAAAATTTAAAAAAATATATTCTATAGTTTTCATATTAATTTTTCGTAGGAAATTTGCCATGATAAAAATGAAATTACTTTATTTGTTTTTGTTCTGCTAATTTCTTGTACATGACCATTAACATTTTGGGATGAGGTAGAAATAATAGACAGAAAGCATCACTGGGAAATACCGAAACTTAAGGAATCAGAGCATATGTTTGGCCACAAAAACTCATAAGCCGGTCAAGCCACAATGGGTTATTTAATGCCAACATTATTTTTACAATAGATATGTATGAATAGAATAAATATTCTTTGTAAGAAATAGGTTTATAGATAAGCTTTGTTTTGATGTATTTTTGTAAAGTAGTTTTTGTTAGAAGTTAAAAGTATTGCTGATAATATTTTTCTTCAAAAATATATTCCTGGAATTTTTACTATAAAATATATTTTCATACATTCATAGTGCGTTGACCCTAATTTAAAGATAAACAATTTGTCCATGGCTCCCTAGTAGGTTCTATCACTCTGGGTCAAGGTGGACCTGAGAACAACTGCAATTAAGAGGTGGTCCATGCTCTTCGCTACCTCCCAGTCAGAGGCCTTGTTGCCAGTTGCAGTTTGTCATGCCCAGGATCAAGAAAATAATGACATAATTAAAATTACACTACTTTGAACAAATGTTAGGAAGAAATCACTATCAATACTAGTGAGAGCAATAAAGTTGTCTTAACACCCATGTCTATTGAACAGGTTAAGAGGCTCATCCCTTGTTCCCTGTTTAGGATGTGGTTTCCGGCTTTCTCTTTCCCAATCTTCTCACTTTGTTTTCTTGGTTTTTTTTTTCAATTGGAGTAGATAGATCTATCTATCGCCCGGTTCATACTCCACCCATGTCTATTGAACAGGTTAAGAGGCTCATCCCTTGTTCCCTGTTTAGGATATGGTTTCCGGCTTTCTCTTTTCTGATCTTTTCACTATTACGTAGCCCCCTGCACATCAGTGGCGTTACCGCCTTGCTCAGAGTGATACGATTAAAAAAAAAAAAGCATAGAAATGAATACAATATTTGAACCAGTAATAGGGAGTGCTAGAGAAAAATAACAAAATTGTAATATGAGCTCTGTTAAAAAACTTGAATACGGCAACAAAGATGAAAACAACTGTTCTAACAATGTAAATAATGTAAATAATGACCGTTATCGATGAAGATTGACCTTGACGCCCATAAAACAAATATATTGTTAAATACACATTTCTTTGTTACCTGTTTCATTTCTTTCACCTGATTATTATAAGGTATGTGTGACTAGTTTTCCGGACGACCTCTATCTTAGCAGTTTCGCATACCTTGGTTTTGAAAGAGTCTTTTCAACAAAAAGTAGTAGTTCGTCACTATAAGCACCCTTGTCCAGCGGCGACGTTAATACAAGATATTCTCTCGCATAGACAAAGAAATGAGAACAGTATAAAATAGTCGACTATTTTCTGACCACACTGTCCAAAATTGATTAAAGCATTTTAGAGGGGTGACTTGCGATTTGAAATAAAACCCAGAAGTAAACGGTTGTTTATTATGATGGTTTAAATTAAAAAAACCGTCTGTCGAAAACTTTAAGAAGAGTCAGCATCTTCAGAAGGTATATGTAAAATTGTATATAAGGATAAAGATAAACAAATATCCCAAACTTCTAGAGCAGTGTTTACTAAACTTTTGGTGCTGCAATATCCTTAAGAAAAATAAAGATTTCTTTTTTTTTTGTTGATCCATAACAATTTAATCTTTGAAATTAAACATGAAAAAATAAAACAACTTTTAAATGCGTGTTACTTGCAAAACATAACGTTAAACTTAATGGCTAAAGTACAGCAGTTGTTTTCAGGTGCAATGCTTTTCAAAGTCATGCATGATTGATGTAACTTATGGCCTCCTCTGCATTTGGTCTATTTATAGAGTTGATGAACGTGTCTGTTTTTATCACACCAGAGTTTCTGCTGATTTTTTTTTCTTTTAGCACTGTTTCTTTTCAGGTTTTTGTGTGCGATCCTCATTATAGAATGAAACAAATTATAGAAAGGTTCCCTGAGTCCCTGGACCTCACTCATGAAGCCTCATTTCTCCGCAGTAGTCACACATACCTTATAATAATCAGGTGAAAGAAATGAAACAGGTAACAAAGAAATGTGTATTTAACAATATATTTGTTTTATGGGCGTCAAGGTCAATCTTCAGCGATAACGGACATTATTTACATTATTTATATTGTTAGAACAGTTGTCTTTATCTTTGTTGGCGTATTCAAACTTTTTAACAGAGCTCATATTACAATTTTGTTGTTTTTCTCTAGCAGTCCCTATTACTGGTTCAAATATTGTATTCATTTCTAAAAATCCCATACAAGAAAGCTTTGCTCATTATTAAAGAGCCACTTAAAAAGATTACTTTTCATACACACAAGTGATTGATTTGTTTTTTCGGTTTATCAACCTTTCCCTTTCATACACACAAGTATTAATCTTAGTCAATCCTTCAGAGTATGAAATATTGCTCGCATATTTGGTCTGGGTCTCTTTATATCTTGAGATTCTTAACAAAATTCAAAGAAGGATCTCTAATGTAATCGATTCTGATCTGGCATCTCGAATTTTCTGCAAATACGTTCATGGGATCTGTTCTGAAAGCTTTCCTCATTAGTACCTCGACTGCATGAATTTAAGCGTGCTACTAGATTGAAAATTAGGTCTCACAGTTTTGGTGTTGAACTAGAGAGATTCAACCTTCAGTTTTATTCTAATAGTTTCTTTTCTCGCACTCCTCGCCTGTGGAACTCCCTTCCGTTTACTTGCTTCTCTGTCACCTACAATATTCAAAGATTTAAATGTAGCGTCAGTTAACTTTTTCTATTTTTCTTGAATCCTGTTCTTTTATTGACTTTTATGCTCACTTGGCCTTACTAAAGTTTTCTAATTATTTTTCCTTGCGTCTTAGCGGCATTAACGCCTTGCTTGGGGTGAAATGATTCAAAATACTACGCGTTAATTTAGTATTTCAGAAAGGAAGGTAGAAAGATTGTTTCCCACTCGTTTTCCAAGTTAGCGGATGTACAGACAGTTTAATGATTAGCGGCTAGACTTCCGATCAAGATTATTATATTCGCTTTTATATAAATACCCTTGGGCAAAAAAACAAAAAACAAATTAGCTCTGTGGGTGTTGAAGAAGCACAAATGAGTTTGAACAGACGGGCATACTCAGAAATTACACAGATTTTCAGTGTTCATTCAAGTCGAAGCAACACTGATTATTCCAAATTGGCCAGAGGCCTATCTATCTACAAAATTAATATTTCAAAACGAGGCTTTTTGTGCTTCAGCTAGAACACCAACCTTTAATCAATAACCAAAGTCATGGGATAAAAAAAAAAAACAAATTCTGTCAGGTGAAAAAAAAGTTTGTTTCTAAGTACGCTGCCCGGACCAACCAACGATCGATTGCTGGCTTTTATCGTATTTACAATGACGATTTAAATGAGTTTCTTACTTTCTGTTAGAAAAAAACACCATCTTATATTTAAGAACATTTTTTTTCAATCCCAGATAACGATTATCCGATTCTGACCGATATTATGAACAGAATGTTTGAAAATAAAATTAAAAAAATATTATCGGGTAATTGGATAATCTACTTCCTGTCAGTAATGATTGTGGCGAATAGAAACACATGGCGTCTAAAACGCTTATCGATTTACGTCATCATTTGCAGACTCAGGTAGAAAGAGAATGGCTCCTCACAAAACATATGCTCGTCAAGAAGTCCGTAGTTTAATGATAAAAAACATTTATTTTACATAAGTAATATTTAGTTCTGTCAATGAACTTAACCCAACACATCTGAAATTTCATTGATCTAACATTTCATCGTAAAAATTTATGTGCAAAATTATGTGAAACTGCAAACTTACTAGTCCAGCCTTATAGCTGTATATCGTCTAGCAATCTCGAAAAAACGTCTTATGCACTTTGGGGAACTTTATATATATATATATATATATATATATATAATTTATTTGCTTGAACATTATTTTTTATCGATACTCATATTTGAATAGATACTCTGTTTTTGATATTTACACACACACACATACATACATACAAAATGAATTGTTTGAATATTATTTTTTTCGATACTTGTATTAAAGTAGATATTCTGTTTTTTAATTAAACAGTATTATATATTTATATCTACTGGCCTGATTATTTACGATAAATTATTTATCGTAAATAATACGATAAATAATTTATCGTAAATAATCAGGCCAGTAGATATAAATATATAATACTGTTTAATTAAAAAACAGAATATCTACTTAAATACGAGTATCGTTAAAAAAGAATGTTCAAACAATTCATTTCAAATTGTCGGTTGTTTATAACCAAGTTTCGTTAAAATTCGTTAATTTCCGTGTACATATATATGTAAAAATATACTCAGTTATGATCTGAGATGAAGGACAGGATGGTTAAATAAAATAAAGACAAGGGGAAAACTGTAAATACAGTTTTCCTCTTGTCTTTATTTTATTTAACCATATATATATATATATATATATATATATATATAGAGAGAGAGAGAGAGAGAGAGATAGAAAGAGGCTTGATTGTTTATGACACATTTTATGAAGAAATGTGTGTCATTTGGCAGCATTCAAACCTGCGGCCTCTAACAACACAGGGGAAGACACTTAGACCACTCGACCACGAATGGATTCACAGTCCAAACGAAGCCAAATCAAGCTATGTATACACAATTTTCGATTTCTGGTAAAAAAATCATCGTCTATGCTCTGAAATGCATCGTAATGTAAAAAAATGTAAACAGACAATATTACGAAAAGTGCCGAAGAATAACGAAATGGAATTAACAACCGACATATTAAATTTATTTGTTTGGACATTATTTTTAATCGATATTCGCATTTGAATAGATATTCTGTTTTTAATTAAACATTATATATATATATATATATATATATATATATATATATATATATATTTGTAAGATGCACCAGATCATTCGGTGGCTTCCCCTATGTTGTTATGGGTAGAAGGAACGAATCCTGCCGAATGACACACGTTTTCTTAACAACATTTTTTATAAATATTCAGGTTGGGAGAAATATATATATATTAATATACTGTTTAATTAAAAACAGAATATCTACTCAAGTACGAATATCGACTAAAAATAATGTTCAAACAAAAATATTATATATATATATATATAATGTGTGTATACCCCGCTTATATACAGCACGCTAAAATTTCCCTTCTCTGATTCCATACGCCTATGGCTTAGGGTTTAGCAACTACGACTGACAGCAAATCGGTAGAGTTTCGATCCCAGCCAGAAGCAAGTGGATGTCTAGTCACACTGATGAACTATGATGCAGCGAAACAGGCTTGTATGTGGATGACGAATATATATATGTGTATATATATATATATATATATAGTCCGCAGACAGATCTGGTTCGCTGTATCACAGCTCATCAGTACCAATAGACATCAAATTGCTTTTTTAGCCAGGATTGAAACCCGACCGAATTGATGTCAGTCGGCGATGAGCACTCGGTAGAAGAAGGCAGACTTTTAGCTTATTATGTACACTGTACACACGCCAGTGGCTGAGTGCTCTAATGAACGATGCATAGATGCTAGAGTAGCTACTATGTATATAGCGCCCATAGCCCAGAGATAGAATCGCCGACTGACGCCAATTTGGTCGGGTTTCAATCCTGGGTTAAAAGCAATCGGAGTCTAACCGTACTGATGAGCTGTGATACAGCGAAACAGATCTGTCTACGGATGACTATATATATATATATATATATATATATATATATATATACAAGCACTCCCACACATACATGGTGACTGAAATGTAACTCCCTATTTTATATATAATGGACTCTGCCACTTCGTAAAATGTATACAGTTAGACGGAAGAGTCTCTAAAATAGGTTGTTACTTTTCAATTGCCCTGTATATACTATTGGACTCTCCCGTCGTTTTTGGCGCGTGAGAGTCAAGCAGTTCAGTTCTTCGAAGTAACAGCCAGACTACACGCACACACCGATGAAGGCTTGTCCAGAATTACATTTTTGGGAATAGCCGAACACAGAGACCTGTTGTTGCACAGTATGCCATAAGCCACTAAAAACATTTTTCCTCTTGTTTTACCCCTGTGCCGTGTAACTTCAGGGTGTAACCCTGCCACATCTCCCTATCCCTAGTTGCTCTTAACACATTTTCACATTAACACATTTTCTCAACACGCTTTCTCCCTTCCAAAACCCCGCTGTGCCATCCATTTGCCTCAGCGTTGCTAACCCGTGCCTCTCTTTCTCTCTATCTGACCTGTGTGAGTATCAGATTTTCCAAGCCCTCTTTCCTCATTATATGTCCCAGGAATTTCAGCTGTCATTTCGAAAAGGAAACTCATACTTAACAACATGCTAAGTATGAGTTTCCTTTTCGTTCCCATCCCCTTCAAAACCTTCGTTGCTCACATGTTCTGTCCATGGTATCATCAGAATATTTCTGTAGAATCAGATTTCAGTTGCTTCAAGTCTTCTTCTTATCTTTGAGATTGTCCAGAATTTGCTGCCATATTGCGTTTGGGTTTGAGCTTTTTTTTAATGGCATATCAACCTCTATGAGTTATTTAATGCCAAAAAGGTAGGGCTTTAAGATATTTTTTTAATGTTTGGCTCTAGTGAAAAGGTTGATTTAGTCAGATTTTGATGAATTTTTTAATTATTTTATTGTATTTTAGAAAACTGAAGATGTCTTCTAGTTTTGTATTGAAAAATGTATTATGGCAATATTTTTTTCCTTCAAAAATGTGTTATGGTCATAATTTTTTCCTTCAAAAATATATTGTTAATAATATTTTTTATTAAAAAATGTATATTTTTCCATAAAAGTCTATTTTTACACTTTCATAGTGTTTTGACCCAAGTTTGGAGATAAACTATTTGTCCATGGTTGGGACTCTAACAGGTGCTACCACCCCAGGTTAGAATGGACCTGGGAACAACAGCAATTAAGAGGTGGTTCCGTGCTCCTCACAACCTCCCAATCAGAGAACTTGCTGCCAGATGCAGTTTATTGTCAAACCCAGGACCCTGCCATATTAACATCGCAAAACAATTCGGCCCTCTCTTCTTTGTTTTCAGCGAAAATATTATGCCAAAAAATAGACTAAATAAAATTGTGTGCAAATTATTTGTCAAGGCACTTAATTTAAGAGTAAAGACATTGATCGAAAATTATACGGTGAATTTTCCACATAAAAATTAACCAAACAATTGTGTCGATCTAAGGATGATCATTCACTTTTTAAGATATTCATTTTTGTCAATGCACTTACTTCAGCGTTAAATATTTATTACATAGAGCAAGCATTTTAGGTTGAAATTTTTAGATTACATTTTAACTGATAAATACGTCCCTGCCTACACAGTTGCTTTCCCACCCTCGTATGTTTTTCCTAGTATGTATCTGACCCTAAATGTTTCAAAGAATGTCTGTAAAAAAAAAAAAAAATAATGCATGACTTGTTTATCAAATATGGCGTTCATTTTTTTATAGCAGATGTTTTAAAGGATAACGTTCAACTCGACGCTTCGCGCCAAATCTTTTTACCAACACCCACTTTTAAACTCCTTCACACGCTGGTTATTCTGCAACCTACATTTTTTTGTATTTTGTTTGATAAACAAACGAACTGCATTTTAGTCCTTTTCCTCTTGCGTAACAATCTGCACTGTCAAATTTTGTTCCCTTTCTCCCTAGGTGTGGCAAAAAAGAAAAAAAAAAGAAGAAAAAAAAAAAGAAAATAACGTCCGGTGTTCTGCAATTCTGTGTGAACAGTGCAGTTGTTTTTCCAAACACTTTTTTTGTCAACTTTCTTTTCTTTCTTTATAAACTTTTTCTCAACACAAAAAAGACTCAGTTGTTCGTTTTGCCTTTCCTCAATCTTGAATTTCCAGGCTTACGGCCATATCACGTTAAATACACCGATCAATCACCGAAGTTAATAAACGTTGAGCCTGGTCAGTACTTAGATGGGTGTACGCTTGGGAATACCAGGTGCTGTAAGCGTTTAGTGACGGATGTGCGATGTGGTGCAGTGGATATCGGCTCGGAAAGAGAAATCGGTGAGCCGAGTTCGAATTCCAGTTGAATACACTGCATTCACTTAAGCACTGGTACCCTTGAAAAAGGTATTAATCCGTCCCTTCCCTCCAGTTATGGGTTAAACAACAGGGTAGGACTTGGGGACCCTGCCCTTAAAAAACAAAATCCCAATGCATCTTGATACTCGAAAAGACAAATGTATTACTGGACACAAAACTTATATAACAACAACAATCAATTGCTGAAAGAAAAAGGTATTACCAGCAATAAATAAATCAAATATAGTTGGCAATAAATAACCCGCCGTGGTTGATATGCCATAAAACAAACCAACCTGAATTTCCAATTTTGACAGAATTCAAAAGTATTTACGTGGCTTTAGAGCCGATTAATTATTTTCAGCCTTGCAATCTTTTTTTTCCCATAGTCAAAACTTCGCAAGCTTATTGTTACTTAATGTCTATTTATACGGAAAATGTTTAGATGGACTCCAGTCCTTAGATATATTTGTTTAATAGCCTGGGATTTATTTTTGACTGAAGCTCGGGTTTTGTTATTCGCGTCGAAACTATTTCTGCCGTTTTTTTAAGATGTATTTTTCTGTTAGAGCCAAAAATAGTTTTGTGCAAAATAAACTTTCATACACTGGAAATATACTCCCGTTTATTGTCGGATGCAAGCATGGGCAATGTGATATGGAGGACAGGCTGTTGCTGATGTATCACGTCCACGTCACTGAATAGGTCAAAGGAACGAAAGGGTTGTTACGCGGATGTGGTGCAGTGGATATCGGCTCGGAACGAGAAATCGGGGAGCGGAGTTCGAATTCCAGCCGAATTCATTGCATTCACTTACGCGCAAATACCCTTGGGAAGGGTATTAGTCCGTCTATTCCTTCCAGTTATGGGTTAAATAACAGGACAGATTGGGTTCTATAGGCAACCAGTCTACCGCAGAAAGCAATGGCAACCTACTGCGGGATAATCTTCTGCCCAGTCAGTCATGTCTCTTTCGAGACATGATCGCCCAAGCGTGTATCACGTATGGCACTTAACTGACTGACGTCTCAGGAGTTGTCAGAACTAGTTGAATACAGCAGTGAACTGCCTTAGGAACTCCGACTCCTTATTTTACCTAGAGGCTTACATCTGATGCCTTTTCCATGACTGGATATGGCCACAAGTCAGCGGAGGTTTGAAATGAGGGTTTTCCTTCCCTTATGTGAACTACCTTCTCAGGCTGACGAGTTCCACCTGCTCGAAGCAACTGGTTATGAGATGCCACTGACCCGCCTTTCACTCCTTCTCTTGTCTGTAAAAGTAGTTCCATGACGAGCACTTAATCATGAAGGAATTATACGGTGTCAATATCTTCTATTTTCTACGTCACACAGACGCGTTCTTTCTATAGCTTTCTCTATAACAGTGTTTAATAGCACTTTTTCGAAACAGAAACCTTGTGCTGATGCCCTTAGTGTGATACGGGAACGCAGAATAGAGAAACGGAAATGTCTTTCTGATCTTAGGCAAAAGAGTCGCAGCGCATATATATGACCCTGATCCTTGGCTGAAGTACCGAGCCATACGCAAAGACTTCTTTTTTCTGTGTATTGTTGTAACGATATAGCTTAGTGCCGAGTAATGAAAACACGAGATTGAACGTCTCATAATTAACATTACATTTTTATCTTATTAATTTCAGGACATTGTCAATTAATGTTGGCCGGTGTGTGTGTGTGTGTGGGGGGGGGGTGTGAAGGCGGCTCTGAATCCTTATCCGAACGTGAACCTTACATTTCCGCATTGCGATATCTGAAAGAAACTACTCGTCCTGTCTCTAAGTACTTATATATATTTAACATATGGTTTTTTCCCACGCGTACATTCTAGGTGCGGCTGGGTCGTTCAAGTGGGTCTGGAGTCACTGACGAGGAGGCCACATCAAGGTAATACTGCAAATGGCTTCTCTGAAAGAGATTGAGTGCATGATCTGAAGTGAAATACGTCTTCTATAATATCTTGCTCATATATAAGTACAGAGAAGATATTATTTTTTTACAACGATTCATGCTCTGTATAAGGTCCGAGGGCCATTCGAGGTAGAGGTTTACGACGTAAAAGACACAGCTTATGTATGAGGAAGATAACGATTGAACCTAAACTTGAACAGGTAAAGATTATAATGATCAAGAAATCATCCTCTTAAGATTCGCTTCCACAAGGCAGCGGTTCGTGGTAAGAAGCTGCTCGAGTGAAATTTACATCTCACTAAGAAAATATGAAAAGAATTAGGGTGGTTCGCTACAATGCGCGTGATATGGAGGGTCTTAGCCGTGAAGGTTAGGATTAGAACTGAAGAGCATCGAAATAGCAAAAAAAAAAAAAAGGAGGATTGCCAAATCTTGACTGAGAAAGAAGGTTGTTGGGTAGAAAATACAGACAAGGACGCAGAGACGCTTTTTGGGTGGAAAGTAAAGACTAGATAGCTCCTGCTCATATATAGCAACAGTACTCCATTTTCAGCCTGACCTTGCTTTTGTAAAGGTAGAGGATAAGAAAGAGGAATCAGGTACTTACTGGATTAGTCAATCGAACTATTTTCCAGTATCTTTAGTAATCGATCATACGTACAAGTTTCACTTGTGGTCTGGGCTGGGTTTGTCCTAAAAGGCGCTCAAAGAACAGTCTTTCCGAGGGATCATTCGTTCGTCGTGACTGATGAAAGTTCTGGGTCAGATCGGCGATGGTGGAATTGTCAATAATTTGGTTTCCGAGACATTCAAGCCAGTTTTTTCCCACTGATCTCGATCAGAAGAGACATCAGCTGCCAAGCTCTGGTCATCTAGGGTTTTGTAAGTGCAAACATAGTATCAGAAAGTGGTGCTATCACACAAGAATGCAGTGTCTTCTTTTAAATATATATGTGTGTGTGTGGGGGGGGCATGCTAAAGTAATGGGATTTACGACAACTAACTTATATGCAGGGATCGAAAACTACTTTCCTAACACATACATAGTTTTGTCTTTCTTTTATTCCAACAAATAACGCCAAAAGGAACATAAACTTTCTCCGGTGAAATGCATCTTTGATATAAAAAATCCTATTTTCTCATCATCTACACTTTTGTTTTGGATACTTTTATATCACACACATGTATACACATACACGCACAAAAATACACACAGACATACACACACATACACACAGAAACACATACAGACATGCACACACACTTACACAGATATACACACACACAAAAAAACACTTTAATCAATAGGAATATTTATTTAGTCTGAAATCTTTTTAGAATATGAAACCCGTTACTTAGATTTATTTCAAATTTGTCCTTCAGATACTAAACATTGTCCTGACCGATAGAAATATATATATATATATATATATATATATATATGACAGAAAAGGCTTTGTTTGCTCTACTTTCGTATTGAGCGCTTTAGTGTTAGGGTTTTCGTCTTGGTTTTTTTTCTTTCTTACGAGTGCTTGACTTTTTGTTCATGTACTTTGTTTGTTTCTTTTTTTACTTTCCTTTCTTTTCCCTCCGAGTTTGTTCTCGGTGGGTTGTACAAGGCGATTTAAATTATAGTTTAATTAATACTAGTTTCGGCAGAGCTAGTTTTGTTACTATTCGTATTGTTATTACTATAGTTAATATATATATATATATATATATATATATATATATATATATAGGTGTGTGTGTGTGTATGTGTGTGTGTGTGTGTGTGTGTCAGTGCGTTTGTCTGGGGGGCGGTTAACTGAAAAATTTATTTTACTATTGTTGAAAGATAGCATCAGAATATTTTATTTTTAATTTATTCAAAATTATCGCTATCGGTTGTATTTCCATAACACGCATAACAAGACAAGAGTTATATTAAACGAACCAGCTGCATATTGCTGTCATATCCAGTCTGGATCTGCTTAGTTTTTCCTTTCCAGCATTGATAGAGTTCAGAATCGTTTACGAGGTCTTATAAAATTTGACGTGATTTCTATTCTACATCTTCTTTCCCCCACACGTAATACCCCTACCATTTTTTGCAATTCTGTTTCTATTTCTATGGCAAATATTCAGATAAGATCAATAAGTTCCGGACGTTTCTCCGCATTCCTATTGTAAAAATTCCATTCAGATTCTTCTTCTTTGTGAAATAGCGTGGATGTTTCCTTAATATTACAAGCTTAACTACTTCAAGTCAAAAGTCAAGTCAATCGTCGTTTACTCGTTGACTGAAAAAATGGTCGACTGTGTCAAAATTGTTTAAATCCAGAATCCACAAGTCAAAACCTCCGCACGAAAGAGGTAAAAATTATTCCACCGGTATCTCTTTGACAACTTCACCGAGGATTTTTTCTTCACAACGATAAGCGTCTGCGAGTGTTCTTAGCTAGGTTTTGTGTCGAGGTACCCCCGATAAATATCAAAAGTCGATAATCGAAAAAATCGGGTTATAGAAGGAGTGGTCTGATTTTAATCAAATTTGATACACTCATACACAAAGACATAAGAAACGATATTCAGAAGTTTCAAGGTTGCAGTTCTTACAATAATGCAGAAAACCGATAATATATATATATAAAAGGCAAGATGTTTGTGTGTGTGTCTGTTTATCTGCCTGTATGTCTGTATTTTTTTAGCCCTTTTATTTTATTTTTTGCTTTGTGTTTGGCTCTAAGTAGGTGTAATTGTAGTTTTTAGCCTCAGCCATGATAACATTAACTCAGAGGATTTATTTAGGCTTCAAAGTTCAGTTTACGACGAAAAAACTTATTTGATATCGATGCCAGGAAATCAAAATTTGACTTACATCCATTCATTTTTCTTTCAGTCTACGGTTTCGCTTTAACTGGAAACAACTATTGCTTTTTAGTCTTTCGTGCCAACGTCCAAAGTGTCTGAGCTCCAGGAACTTGGATTAGTTTTAAAGCTTTCATTACACCCGAGCAACGCCGGGCTATACTGCTAGTTTATATATGAATAGCAATTTTTCATGGTCCGAATGTTAGTTTTTGCAAAATTCGAGGATTGTTTTGATAACACTTGCCTTAGTTTAGAAAAGAAATAAAGCACTAAAAATAATCAAATGTAAACGGTGACCTATACTTGCATTCCTAACGGGCTCTGTTAGAAAAAAAAACTCTCTTATCACTGATAAAATTTTAATTTGAAACGTTGGCTCCTTTCTGGAATGTATTTCAGACAATGCATATCACAGAGTGAACATTTGAATCAAGGTCTACTTGCTCCATAAAATACGTTTATCTTTTGCAAATTACAAAACTGAATAACATGAAGTTAATAGAGAAAGGTGCACACATAGCTGATTTTTACTGGCCCCAAAACAGGCTTCACTGAAATCGAATCTTTAATTTGAAGGTTTCTCTTTACCGAAAAATCCAAACGTAGAAAATAAATACTTTTATATCTGAACAATGTTAATTTTTATTATTATTATTATTATTATTATTATTATTATTATTAGGCAGACCCTGTGCTTGTCTACGGAACGATGCTGTGAATTCCACGGACAAAATGGAGACGAGAAGGAAACTGATACTTAACCTCAGAAAAAAACAGCTAAAGTTTTTGGGACATGTAACGAGGAAGGATGGCTTGGAGAACCCAATGCTCACGGAACGGATAGAGGGAAAGAGAGACAGGGGTTAACTAGATGGGCTGAAGCAAATGAATAGGAGGGCGAGGTTCGGGAGGAATAACAGAAGAGAGACAAACGAAAGCAGTGCAGGAAATACTCGGTTGAGCGGGGATTGAGCGGGATAACAAGGGAAGGGGAATTAAGAGCTACAAGGGTTAGGGAGAGTTGGAAGCCCATGATCGCCTACGTCTTCAAAAGACACAACATATAGTAGAAGATATTTTATGCTTTATATTGTTAAGGTACCCTAACTATAGGAATGGACTCTTCCTCTGTCAATAAATACTAACCTGAGTGGCTTCCGGGGATGCAGCTAAAACGAAGCAGTGAGACAGTCGAGATGCAGCGTAACGATACTGTTCGGATTTACATTTCTATTTTGCCGATTACTAACACTTTCCTTTGTATATATGTTCTTGTTATTGTTTGAACCAGTCTTTTTTCCGTGTTTTTCTTCTTAACTGGCCACAACAAATTAACGACGAAGATTTCGCCACAACGTATATGTATAGGTTGCGATGAGTAAATTTTCATCATTTTATATTGTTTTCGCGCATACTTAGCGTTCACACCGGAATGTCCAACATGAACATTTTAGAGCGTTTAGGCGTCAATCTGGGGAAAGTGTAGATGATTCGGAAAGAGTTGGATGACACATCCAATCAACATGATGGTGTTTAGTTATGGCGATGTTATGTCTTCATTCATCTTCTTATAGGATCTCAAGCTTAACAGAGAGGCTTACATCAAACGCCATGAGAAGGTAGTGATGTCCTGTGTCAAGAAGATGGCTGCTAGATCACCTATATCTGTCAACAGGAAACTGCACCGTGCCACACAAGAAAGAGAACCCAGTCATGACTGTCAAACAATTTCAGCGACCCTTACATCTGGCTCCCTAACTCCCCAACTGCAACCCCCTTGATTACTATGTGTGGGGCGCAGTTGAGCGAGAGAGCAACAAAACTGCTTGTAACACCAAAAATGGACAGAAGGCAAGGATTATGGCAGAATTGAACAATTTAAACAAGCAGTCCTTCCAGAAAATATGTAGGATATTCCAAAATCGATTAGAGGCCGTAGTTAGAGTCAAAGATAACTATATTAAATAAATTTACTTTTTAGTAGTTCAAGATATTTTTGTGTAATTTTCGTTAATATGTCTGTTGAAATGACATATCAGTGCCATTTTCATTTTCCGTAATTTTGACGACAATTCATCCATTGCATGTTCTATATAAAAATTAAAATTAAAAGCTTAAAATGCAAAACAAACTGAAGACTCAATGCCGAAGTCTACAAAATTTAATTATAATATATTATAATAATATTATTAACATTGATATTACTAACTAATATTAGATTAGTGATTAAAATTGTTTCCAGTGAATGAAGACTGCAACTCCTAACAAAGACCATCCTTCTTCTAAACTAATAGACTGGCGCTATATAATCACAAAGAAACTTACAAAATTACTGAAACCACACCACTAGAGTAATTTCAAGAATGTCAAGAACTAAAATGGACAGCACATGTAAATCGAAAAGAATATCTAAACTTATTTCTAAATGGAACTTTGTGTGTGTGTGTGTGTGTGTGTGTGTGTGTGTGTGTGTGTGTGTCCGTTACCTATAGACTCCGAAACGGCTGAACCGATTTTCTTGAAAATTTGCACAGTTGTACTATAAGCGTCAGCGAGTGTTCTTAGCTAGGTTTTGTGTCGAGGTATCCCAGATAAATATTGAAAATCGATAATCGAAAAATATCGGGTTATAGAAGGAGTGGTCCGATGTTAATCAAATTTGATACACTTATAGACAAAGACATAAGAAACGATATTCAGAAGTTTCAAGGTTGTAGTTTTTACAATAGTGCAGAAAATCGGTAATATATATATATATATATATATATATATATATATATATATATAAAAGGCAAGATGTTTGTGTGTGTGTCTGTTTGTCTGCCTGTATGTCTGTATTTTTTTCAGCCCTTTTATTTTAGTACTTACTTCGGGTTTGGCTCTAAGTAGGTATAATTGTAGTTCTTAGTCTCAGCCATGATACCATTTACTCAGAGAACTTATTTATCCTTCAAAATTCAGTTTACGACGAAAAAAACTTATTTGATATCGATAGCAGGAAATCAAAATTTGACTTACATCCATTCATTTTTCTTTCAGTCTACGGTTTCCCTTTGACTGGAAACAACTATTGCGTTTTAGTCTTTTGTGCCAACGTCCAAAGAGTCTGAGCTCCAGGACAATGGATTAGTTTTAAAGCTTTCATTACACCCGAGCAACGCCGGGCTATACTGCTAGTAATGACATAAGCGAAATGTTGAATTTCCACGGTATTTCAAACAAAAGTTAGGAAGGAAACCTCCATCAGTATTGGAATGAGCGATAATTACAATTACTAAGAAACGTATTTGATGAAAATTGTTTTAATGGAACGACTTATACATTTTAACCGACTGTAATACTCGCTGTTAAGTCAACGAATACCGAATGTTTCTTAATAAAGAAAATGGCTAATATTACCATTATTTTGCAATGGGCACTACGTGAAGTCTTAAAGACCTTATATAAGGTCGAGCCCCTATCGAACAGCTGTTGACTGTATAAATAATCAAACAGTATGTCGCCTACTCGAGATATCATGAAAAAATGGATAGAACTTTATACAATTTAGTATAATTCAAAATTTAAAATTATGGTCTGGAGAAATAAGTGAAACAGAAAAAGAACAAAATGCATAGTAAAAAGAAAACTAGGTCGTACCTCAGCCACTCACACGCATGCGTGTTCGCACAAAAATATATTTAAGGTATCGGTTGTATAAATTACACGCAAAATTTAAGGTCAAGAGAGTCGTTGTCAAGGCTAACTGGTCAATTTGTTTAAAGAAATGGAGGGCAAATATGTTAACGTAAATAACAAGATTGACTCACTAGATGAAACCTTTGTGAATGCGTTACGAGAAGTGTCTGGTTGTTACGTTAGATTTGCACGCTTTTGAGAATAAGATTTTGCACACTAAGTGTTCTATAGTTGTCACCCTGAGTCCCGAATAGGCATAAGTATCCATTAGAATTTTGCCAAAAAATAAAAAAAATAAAAATAAAAATAAAGAAATGCACACGAAAAATAAATCTTAGAGGATTGCTTTGTATATTTAGTTTCTAGGTAAAGGGGTCAATTATATACGAGTAGCTACTGTCAAATTTAAAACTTGAAAATGAGATTGATTTCACCATGTTGATATAAATGAATGACCTATTTTGTGTCGTTTAGGTTTTTATTTCGCTCTTGGGTATAAAGAAGAAAAGGCGATTTTTGTTAAAAAAAAAAAAGTATGAAACCAAGTGAATCATTAAATAGTACTCCATCATTGTTGAAATGATATTAACTTCTGCCATATTGGAAGTTACAATTTATGGGGTTTTGTTTATACACTTCAGTAAATCATTTCTCATACTGACAAAATAATACAGGTTTAAACAATACGTCGGCACTTGCAATATTTTTTGTTAAAATGTAATCGATAAGAAAGAAAACCATTCACATCTAGATGTAAAACTAGGCATCATAATATTAGAATTATTGGGTTAATAATGATGACTACAAAAGATATTAAAATGAATGCAGTATGAAGAAAATCAATTCTATATCTCATCTTTCCTGTTTACAGAGAAGTTCCCGATTCCTTTCCTCTACTCATGCCTTAATATCGGTGTTGTCACGGGTTTGAACAGGAGAAGAGTCTCATCCCTTGTTTCCTGTTTAGGGAGGTGTCTCCGGTTCCTTTTCTCTTCTCAGACATTAATGCTGACACATTTTTTGTAACGCGCGTGGATGGTGGCAATGTCCCTTCATACTGAGGATACCAAGGTGGCAGTTTTCTGGTTCCTGCTTCCAGACTGGCAGCTAGGATCCCCGAACAGTTGCGTAGCGTTCAGAATGGCTACTGTGATCAACAATCGAATAATATCGGGGTTCTTGCAGTTCCATGTCTCGCATGTATAGGTGTCCCTCCAAGCACCTCTAATGGGCAACTCTTAGGACAAACTCGGTTGCAATCTGTGCCAGTTCTCTTTCACACATGTTACATTTGACGAGAAACTGAATGATATCTTTGGTTTTGAACATCATTTCTAAATTAGACTCCCATAAAGCAAGCGAGGGCGATGGAATTCCAGCCACAATCCTAAAGAAATACACCCCGAACTGGCTCCAGTACTGTCCAAACTCTCCAAATATTGCCTCTCTCCTTCCTACTTTCCACCTTATTGAAAGTTTAGCTCCTGTTTTTAATAATTCCGTCCCTTATAACTATCACTCTATTAGTCTCTTACCACTTTTTGCAGTGTTGTAGGCTTTAATCAACGCTGAAGTGGTTAAGAATCTCCCACCACCTATTCTCAAGCAAACAACACGACTTCTGATTCGCTAGGTCTACTGCTGATGTGCTAAGGACCATTACTGAATATGCATACCAAGTTCTTGATTATAATGGCGAAGGCTTTTGATAGAGGTGGGCACGCTGGCCTTCTTCGTAAGCTCCAGTGCTACGGTATTACGAGACAATTGGTTTTTATTTAATCCCATTGTTCCTATCAAATTGTGAAAGGATGGTCGTTTTGAACGGGCACGCTTCCAGATCCTTTCACACAAAATCTGGTGAACCTCAAAGATCTATCTTAGATCCTACGACATTTCTGATCTTCACCAATGGTCTCACTGACGTCATCAGTTAACAGATAGGCATTCATGCAAATGACACTAACGTTTTCTCCCTTCTGAATAAGAAATCCGTCAAAGCTCACAAAGTAAACCTGCCTGCTGCTCTTGAAAACGACCTCCAATCAGTGATTAATTAGCACAGGAAATGGTTCGTAAATTTTAATGCCTCTAAAACAAAATTGCTCTTTTTTAACAACCATAGACAAAATTTCCAGCCGTCCTCAGCGTGGCTGATGCTATTCGTCTAGAAAGCAAAACACTGCGCCTCTTTGTCTCACTTTTTCAAACGACATTGTAGAAGGACGACATTGAATTAATAGCTGCATCTACTGCAAGGATATTTAGACTGTTGTGTCGTGTCAGAAAGCTTTTTTCACGTCAGAGTCTATCTTCCATACTTATAAATCTACCATTTACCCGTGCATTGAATACTGATGCCATATCTGATCGGCTGTTCCTACTATTAATTTCTAGATTCTTGACAAAATCCAAAGAAGGGTCTGCAATGTAATCGATCCTCACTTGGCATCTCAACTTCAGTTCCTATCTCGCCGAAGCTTCCTTCTGTCTTTTCTAGAAATACTTTCATGGCAACTACTCTAACGATTTGTTTTTTTCTTGGTTCCCAGAGCGCATTAATTTAAGCGTGCTATTAGATTGGATTCCAGGTCCAATTCATTTGCTCTTCAAAATTTTAAATACAACTACCACTTCTCCGAAAGGTTCATTTCTCGCATTTCTTGTCTGTGAAACTTCCTTCCGTTTACTTGCTTCCCTGATAGCTACAACCTCCAAACATTTAAATGCATCTTCAATCTTTCTGAATCCAGTTCATCTTTTATTCTTTCTTCAATACCCCCTGTTGTTTTTCTCACTTTCTCTCTCTGTACCCCCCACTACGTACTAGTTACATTCCCGCTTTGCTTGGGTATGAATTGACTTTTTTAAAAAGTAATATATATCACACAACACAAAAGAGTAAATGCAAGCACGACAACAGGTTTTCATTGGACAGATCTCGTATTATGTTGCCTGCAATATATGCACGAAAAGTACATATATACAAATAATCTTTTTGCTAAACTGTATCACGTAACATTATGCTATTAAATCCTAAAAAGAAAGTTTTGAAAATCTGAGGAAACATAAGATAATAACAGAAACACCAATCAAGTCAAACACCTCATCTTCCCCACCAACACTATAACCATCTGCATAAAATTTAATCTAAACAATAACAAATTGACATGCATCACGGTAAACTTTAAAAACAAATAAAGTTTAATAAACAGGAACAGATAGAATAACAACAATATCGATACAGAGGCTGATATATGCGTCTTAGTATGCATTAGTTTTTTCTCTTTTTCTCTTTTCCAATCTTTTCACTGTTTTATTTTATTTTATTTTATTTTCAATTGGATTAGATAGACTAAACTATCGTCCGGTTCACACTCCACCCACGTCTATTGAACAGGTGAAGAGGCTCATCCCTTGTTTCCTGTTTAGCATGTGGTTTCCGTTTTTTTTTTCTGTTTTCCAATCTTTTCACTCTTACGTAGCCCCCTGGGCATCAGTGGCGTTTTCGCCTTGCTTGGGGTGATATGATTTTAAAAAAAAAATAAGGAGTTAAAAGCATTAGTTCAGTGCAAAAAGATGTCTGCTTATATATTTCATAGGCTATGTATAAGCGTTTGATAAAGTACGACACAAAAATCTTTTTTTAAAAACAAAAAAAAAATATTTATTTGCTCCCCAGCGCAAATAAAATAAAGTTTCCTAGCAGTTGGAATAATCCAGAGTTTATACTAGGAAAAACCGCCTGCATGCGGATAAAAAATTAAATGAGTCTGTATTAAAAAAAAAAAAAATGAACATAAAACAAATTCATTCAATCTTTACAGCGATGCTATCCTAAGGAACTGATGTACGTTTTGGTGCAGTGGATATCGGCTCGGAATATGAAATCAGAGTCCTGAGTTCTAATTCCAGTTAAATTCGTTGCATTCACTTATTCGTAAATTCCTTCAGGAAAGGTATTAATCCATTTCTTCTTCCTCCAGCTATGGGTTAAATACCCTTCTATAGCCGTGAAGTATAAAGTTTATGAGGTATAAAGGGGTTTGCGTAAGGCAATCACTCCTATACGTAAGATCGTCGATGAATTATGCTCTAATGGAAGCGATGGGGGAGTATTCTAAGGGAGCTGGAATTCTTGTCAAAGGCGAATTCGAATGGGAAAAGATGCTGTCTGAAAACTAAACTATCAAGAAAAAAGAAAATTTTGTTAAAACCAAAGAAAAAGGGTGCTGAACTGCTATTTAATATCAATCATCCTATATGGAACGCTAGAAAACTTCCTCACAGATGAAGAGAAGACCTGAAGCCGAAGTGATGTGCGTCCACAGATAGATGATGAGCCTATCATGGACGGAGCACGCAAGCAACGAGAATGTTTCGTGGTAATGGAAACAAAAAATAAAATAAAATATAAAACTAAAAACGTATAGTTGAAATCTTCTGGAAACATAATGAGAAAGTCCTAAAAAATACGACACCCAGAATTTTAGTGGCAAGTGGAGTAGATGAAAGCAGCAATTAATCTACATAACGAGATTTTGTAAATGTATAGCAGAATAGCGATTGAGGTTAGTAAAAACAAAAATATTAATACGTAGGGTAGGGTGGTATAGAGAACCATGGTCATCTATGTCCTGAAAGGACACATATAAGTTGTTGACAGCAATAAACACAATCACAAGTTTTACTGAAACATTATACCCAACAACATATATATATATATGTGTGTGTGTGTGTGTGTGTGTTATGCGTATATATATATATATATATATATGCATAATGTATATATATATATATATATATTATGCATATATATATGTATTATATATATACATATATTATGTACGTATATATATATATATATATATGTATGTATGTGTGTGTGTGTGTGTGTGTGTGTTATGTACGTCCCTATATATATATTGTTACGAAGATGCATTTCTATATAAAAATATTAATAAAGCCTATAAAAAGGTTAAAATGTATAGTAAGGGATTCTACTGAGTCCTACTTGTTAACACAAAAAAGTTTTCATTCATGAAGCAGTTGTAAAATAGAGAAATTAGAAATAGAACGTTTGGAAGATTCTAGATCATTCCAGCAATTCGAGAATAAATTAGATGATTCGAGAAACATCGAGAAATATGCTAATTAGGTATCAGCTCATATGAAAATAGGTGTTTGAAAGAGAGTTGTCAGTTGTAAAGAAGGAATTTCTGGTATTAGCAACTCCGGCTTTTGATTCGTAGATTATTATATCCAGCCGAAAGAATCTCTATGAAAAGTTACCGACCAACAAAAACCAAAAAGAGGACTCCCTGGAACTAACATGGTAAATAGAGTTTTTGAATATTTTCATGGACCAAACTAAAAATTGTTCTATATATGCATATATTTGTAGATTTCCAGTAATAGCACTTACTTCGCTAGCTCTAACGTGTTAAAAATACTTGACCCTCGCCTTTCCTTCTCCCTTATAACTCTTCGCCAGTAGACCGAGTATAACCTAAACCTCCACGTTTTCTGTGCTGAATGCTACAGTTGTATCTTCGTATACATGTTATTCTGTGTTTTTTATTGAAAATTTAATATTTGTTTGTGATTTAGCTCTGTGTTTTGGTAAATTATTTTCTTTTCTTTTGTTATAACTTCTAACACGAAACAATATATATATATATATATATATATATATATATATATATATAAAGTCATCCGCAGACAGATCTGTTTCGCTGTATCACAGCTCATCAGTACGGTCAGACTCCGATTGCTTTTAACTCAGGATTGAAACCCGACCGAATTGGCATCAGTCGGTGAATCTACCTCTGGGCTATGGGCGCTCGGTTGAAGAAGGCAGACTTTTTAGCGTGTATATTATCATTATACACGCCCAATAGCCAGAGTGCTCTAATTCATTACTGAATGAGCGATATATATATATATAGTTTTCTAGCCTACAGACATTTTCCCATAGACGAAACTACTTTCATGACAGATTTTCGGGCGAGCGACAAACCTGTCCAGACCATTACAGTTCGGACCCACCAGTACACTGACTCAACTCATCCACATTCTCTTTATTAGTGTGGAGGGAAGTTGCATTACCGAACAAACCCTTAAGAGGATGCTTTACCGTTCACTACAATCAAAGATCAGTCGTTAGTTATTCTAAATTTCCTGATAATATTCACCTCCTACTTTTTCTGTACGGGATTAAAAATAATTTAGTAAGTCCCCACCTTGAGCTGCTCTTGGGTCTTGTATTGAGTAAACAATATTAAGAAATGTCGCCAGATAAAAACACAAATTAACCTTTCCTACGAATGAAACTCCGCAAACGCCTTGCAGCTCTATCGATATTTCCATGGAATCTGTTCAGACGAACTACATTCTGTAGTTCCATTAGTTCTAACCTTCACGGCTAATATCTGCTATTTTACGTATATTTTAGCGAACCACCCTCATTCTCTTCGTGTTCCATTGGTTAGATGTAAATTCCACCCGTGCAACTTCTACTCACGAACCGCTGCTTTGTGTAACCCACTCTGGCCACGACAATCGTAACCAGTTCAGGTCTAGGTTTAACTGTTACCTTCCCCATATATCTTCATAAATTTTTATTCAGTAACCATTTATCTCGAGTGGCTCTTGAACCTTATGTAGAATGAACGTCAGCGTAAATAATTACATGTTAACATTATTTTATTATTTTTTAGCAAAAGAAAGTTAAGAGACAAGATACAACAGAAAATATTTATGCAGACTTAAATTCTTTTTATGCCAATGAAACTAAGTCTAATTAATTTAATCTAATTCTCCGATTAACATCAGGCTGGAGAGTATTAAAATTTCCAGTTGATTCTGTCTTGTTCTCCTACTTTAAGCGTTGTGGAGCAGTGGATATAGGCTAGGAACAAGAAATTGGGGTGCCGAGTTCGAAGTCCAGTTGAACTCCTTACATTCACGCGTAAATACTATTAGGAAATGTATTAATGCCTCTCTTCCCTCCAGTTATGGGTTAAACAACAGGACAGATTGGGTTGTATAGCCTTAGCAGGCAACCAGTCTACCGTAGAAAGTAATGGCAACCTACTGCGGGAAAATCTTCTGCCCAGTCAGACATGTCTTTTTCGAGACATGATCGCCCAAACCGTGTATCACGTATGGCACTTAACTGACTGACTGATAAGCCGAAAATAGTCACAGACCGAAAAAAATACATTTTTAAAAAATCATCGAATAACTATAAATGGAATAATTAATATTGTAAAATTTAAATTTTAAATTTTCCTACACAATTAAAAAAAAAGTTCCCAGTTTATTAAATCTAGACGACTTCACCATTTTGTTAACCTTAACAATTCCTGCTTTTCTTTTAAACATGGCTGCTGCTACTGATAGTAACGACAGTGAATGTCTTGATTTTATGCGAAAATTTTGAATTTCATGTCACAGCATGAAAGTCAGGCCATATCTTGAAGACAAATTATTTTAAACGAGGTTAAACCAGGACACAACTGAAAAGCAATAAAACAGGTTGTACAGGTATCAACATCGACAATCAGAAGACAGCGATAGTTTTTACTATAATTCCGTCTTCACACAATACATCTTCCCATGATGTTGAATGCGATAAAGATATTAAATTGTGTTATACTTAGTTTTTGTTTTTGTTCATCAAATTTATTATTCAAAAATTAATTATAGTGAACATGAAATAATGTTTCGAATGTTGCAAAAGATATTAACATTTTTTTAAAAATTCGTAAAATACGCTAGTTTACGAAATCCTTTTTATAGTTATTCACCATTATTTGCAATGACTTATTGCCACTAATCAGGCAGTAATTTGATATGTTTTTAGTAAAATTCCACAGATTCTAATGGGAAAAATTTTTTCGATGAACGCTTTAACCTGGTTCGGGTGAGGAAAAGTTTTCCCTATTGTTTTAAGGCAATCGATAAAGGTTGATGCAAGACCAGGTGAATATGGCGGATGAGTTAGAACAGACCAGCCAAATTCCCATGTTTTTCTTCTTGTTAAACTTTCTGGATGTTATCTTGCGTTGTCATGGCAAATAGCCCCATTTTACCTTTTATAAATCACAAGGATCTTTTCGACCAAACGTTTATGGATATATGCGTTGTGGTGCAGTGGATATCGACTCGAAACGATAAGCCGAGTTCGAATTCCAGTTGAATTGCTTGCAAAAATAAAAGGAAAAGCTTATCACTTCTTTTAAAATACCATTGAGAAAGGTATTAATCCGTCTCTTCCCTCCAGTTATGGGTTAAACAAAGAGACAGATTGGGTTATATAGCCTTGGCTGGCAATCAGTCTACCACAGAAAGCAATAGCAACCTACTGTGGGATAATTTTCTGCCCGTTCAGTCATGTCGCTTTCGAGACATGATCACCCAAAGCGTTTATCACGTATGGCACTTAACTGTCTGACTGACTGACTGACTGACCGATAAATGTGTATTTAGAGTTCCGATGCATTTTTAAGAAATCTAAATAAATATATCTTTCTATATTTCTGAGAGGAAAGAGTATAATTATTTAAACCATTTACATTGTTTAGACTGTTGTCTTCATCTTCATTTGGCTTACGGCCATATCACTTTGAATACACCGGTTCTCGCTCGATTACCGAAGTTAAGCAACGTTGAGCCTGGTCAGTACTTAGATGGGCGATCACTTGGGAATACCAGGTGCTGTAAGCGTATAGCGATATAAGATAATTTTATCCGGTCCCAACAACTCTCTTATATCAGGGTTACACTGTACCAGCAATAAATAAATAAAAAATTTAGTTGGCAATAAATGACCCGCCGAGGTTGACATGCCATAAAACAAAACAACCAATCATCTTCATTTCGGTCGTTGTACGCTGCGGCCTTCATCAGGTGATTGAAATTTCGAACCGAACCATTTATTTCATTCAACGGGGTAGATTTTACTAGTTCCATGTACCTCAAGGACACATGGCCCACTGAGTAAAAGCGTCGGTTGAAGTAATTCAGTGACTTGATGCCAAAAGTTTTGAGTTCAATACTTGGTCACAGCATAGGTGAACAAGACCTTGGAGAGTTTGTAGGGTTTCATACATTGACACCCACAGACACACACACACACACGCGCGCATGGTCACTCGCCGTCCACGTGATGACTGGTTTCACGTCAAAAACGATGCTAATAAAAACGGAAAACAGCACGTGGTACACTAGTTAGGATTTCGTCCCGGGACAAGAGCAACATGTCTTCCTAACTCACGCAAACACACGCGCAAAAAAATTTCTTTTATTTTTCTTCTCTTACATTAACACTATGCACATTAACTTTCATTCAAACAGGACTTTACATAAAATAACTTCCTACACATAATTCCACAATTTTTCCAACCTTCGTCAGTAGAAATCCACCGACTGCTACATTCGCATGTAAGTCCCTCTCTCTCTCTCTACTCAACGCACACACAGACACAGAACTTTGTCTTCTGTCTGACTTTCTTCATCAAGGATTTGAACTTTGAACTCTTTACGATAATCTTAACAATTGTTACAAACCTTTCTTTCAGCTAGAGAAAAAACTTCATACATCTTATTTTGTTTCTACGAACAGACGAAGGGGAATGACTCTTTCCTTTTCACTTTCTTATGCATGCTCTCTCAACCCCATGTAACCTTTGTCAATATATTGTTTTTCTGGTTACTTTCGCCTTTTTGTTCTTCCTTAAAATCCTGACCTCATGTTACGTCGAGTCGACTCGCAAACATAAATTAGTAAATGGACGCCTTCGTCCACAACTACAAGTTAAAGAGAAATTAACTAAAGCTGAGATACCCGGAAGAGACATGGGACCCAAAGAACTCGACATTACAACTGAATACTGAGTTCGATCCTTACTGGATGTCCAATATTTATTGTTATGTGTGACATCTTAGCAGCGTTTAGAGAATCAGCATTCATTTTTTCTTACAGAGTCTATCGTAAAAACACTTCTTATATTTTCATCTTCTTTCGGTAACTATCCATGAACAATCTGTACACTAAATATTGCTAATAGCAGTGCCGTGCTTAGGAACACCCCCCCCCCCCCCGCAGAATGCGCTTTGCGGCCCTTACCGACAAAATTCAACTTGCGCCCCCACTTCAACCTACTGAACCCACAATAAATGGTACTTAAAACAAAATAACATACTCACGAAACGTAGATATTCGGTGATAACGAAAAAAACAGAAGAAATCGCAGAATTGGGGTTTTGAAGCTAACGGTTTCACCACTTTTAGCTACTTTTTGGTATTTTCTAGCTATTTTATAGCCATTTCAGTGCGTTTTGACTCTCAACCTTCTACAAGTTTTTCCAAAGAATTTTCAAACAATTTAAGCCTAAATTTCAAAACTATTTTGCTCCAGAAAGTTTGATATACTGTCCAAAATTAGACTTCAGGAGTTTATTTTAAAAATGGAGGGGGTGTCAGAAAATGTTGGTATGGGGGGGAAAGAAAAAACAACGAATTAAATCAAAACAACATTAAAAGAAACCAAGTCATTTTGAAATGTCACAAAGTAGGAGAAAGTCATTACGTGCTAAAAAGCCCATACACCCCCACTAAGATGCGATAAATACAAACTTGATAACTTGTAAAGAAAATGCGTGAGTTTTTTTTTATTTTAATAAAATTTATCTCATACTTTTACAGCGGAAAGAAATCCCTGATTATCTGGTTAAAATATTTTACTTCAAAGATAATTAACGCATTGCAACCTTCTGTAACAGGTTCGTTGAAATGTGATTATTTCACAAATCCATTAACAATAAGAAACAAAAACAAATGTCAGGATCTAATGTATCAGCGATGGGAAAGCAGAAAAAAAAAGAAAGAAAAAAACAGAAATGAAAACTATTAAAAAAAATTATTTGTCGATTCAAATAAAGATAATTTCGCCCTTTATTAATGGCAAACCTGGAACTCATTTAGATGTTAAATAATGAAAAGACAAACACTAAACAGGTTTTTATAGGGACGTGTTAATTTGGATTCTCTTGGATAGTAAATAAAGAAGCAGATAAAAGTATTTTCATGTTAATTTGTACTTAAAATAGTCCGTGATGTAAAAAACAGCCTTTCGATGAAAATTCCTTCAAAATTGTATTAAAACAGGTTTTCAGTCGCACAAAATGTTTGTGCATGCTGAAGCAACAAATGCAATCGGAAGAAAGCTTTGGTCAGAGTCGAAAAAAAAATAAACAGTAAACAGGTTTTACCAAAATTGAAAATGGAATTGAAGACAATTTGTGTCCTTGCCATCCTTATATTTAAAATTTCACTTTTCTGGCTTTCTCTGTGGAAAACTGCTGCATTAAATTCTCCGTGTCAATTTCTCGGCTTAGTTCATGTTTAATGCTTATAACAGATAAGCCAGCCAGTCTTTCCTGAGACAATGAGTTCCGATGAAAGTTTTTAATTAGTTTCAATTTAGAGAAAATGCGCTCACAAGATGCCACTGTAACTGGCAATATGGTTACAATTCTGAGTGCAACAAGTGGGTTGGGATATAAATCGACAAGTGTGTATAATTTATACATTCAATAGCGGAAAATGTAATACACTTCTTAGTGTCCATGAGATTAACGAAATTGATAATTTCTCTTTCAAGTTTCTCGCAATCAATATCGCCTTCTACAATACCTTTTGCCAATCAGCGCAGCAGGACGGCAACATGTCTGAGGTTATTGCAGATTTCATGTTACTTACACCAGACAAAAACCCGTACTTTGATTTAAAATCATTTATGTTTTCAAACCGTTCCTGAAGACTTTGTGAGATTGTATCCATGAATGGATAGAAAAATTCTCGGCGAAACGCTTCTCCACCAGTCTGATGATCGATTCATCTGCCGATTCGTGTATATATATATATATATGATAGAAAGAGAGAAAGACGGGTCGATAGATAGATATATATATATATTTCAACATACAAAAATGATATTAATTTTCAAGTTAATCCTAATAATTTTTTTTTTTTTTGCATTACAATAGATCTGCGGAGCCAAAAAGAGCCTTGCCACTTCCCGGGGCCTTACGGTCCCTAGGGAACTTGCGACCCCCACACCGCAATTGCGGGGTCTGCGGGGACCCTAAGCATGGCCCTGGCTAATAGAATAACATTTTGTATTTCATTCATACTTTTTTTTATTTCTTTCAGTCAATTGAACACTTGTAATTTTTCTTCGTTCACCTACAACACCTTCAAACACGCCAAAAGTAATTTGGAACACGACAGAAGCTTTTCAGAAAAGACAGTTTACCTTTAAGACATAGTTTTTGTAATGTTGTAAGGTTATGTCAAACGAGCAGGGTGTACAGGTAAGAAAATCAGTCAATTAAGTGCCATACGTGATACGCGCTTGGGCGATCATGTCTCGAAAGAGATATAACTGACAAGACAGTAGATTTTCCCACAGTAGGTTGCCATTACTTTCTGCGGTAGACTTATTGCTAACCAAGGCTATGGAACCCAATCAGTCTTGCCATTTAATCCATAGCTAGAGGGAGAAGTAATTAATTAATACATTTTCCGAGGGTATTTACGCGTAAGTGAACGCAACTTATTCAACTGGAATAATCTCCGATTTCTCGTTCAGAGCTGATATCTACTGAGCCACAACGCACATCCGAAAGCCTAAGATTTAGAGTTGAAAAGCATTATTATTGTTTAGCTTTAAGTTTGATATTTTATTCAGAGAGGCTTTAAATATTGATTGATATTTAAGTAATCTCTGAATTTAATATCAAATATTTGACATTTTTTTTCTTAAAGGCTAACTCATGGCTGATGCAAGGATCTCGTGCCCACCAATTTATCTACGTCCCCCACATACACACTCTACTACATGTCAATTTTCGTAAGGTAGTATTGTGCGTTGTGGTCCAGTGGATATCGGCTCGGAACGAGAAACCGGGAAACCGAGTTCGAATTCCAGTTGAATCCATTGTATTCACTTACGCGCAAATACCCTTGGGAAAGGTATTAATCCGTTTCTTCCTTCCAGTTATGGGTTAAATAGCAGGACAGATTGGGTTCTATAGCCTTGGTCGGCAACCAGTTTACCGCAGAAAGCAATGGCAAACTACTGCGGGATAATCTTCTGCCCAGTCAGTCATGTCTCTTTCGAGACATGATCGCCCAAGCGTGTATCACGTATGGCACTTAACTGACTGAGTATTAATGTAAAATGCACATTTGCTTGCAATCTAAGTATGTACAACAATAGATTATATGCAATATATGGAGGCAATTCAACAAGAAAAACTGAAAATAAATACGATGAATCTAATTACAAATTAAATTTATGTCATATAAACCAAACCATCTTAAATAAATCAACAATATTTTTCGGCAATTGTTAACATCTACTTGAAATTTTTCTTGTTCAAAATTGGAACAATAATTTTTTTTTAATTTCACACACACAATAGTGAATTTTATATCATGTTTATTTAAGACTTAGCATGAGAAAAACAAATTTCCAGATTTGGATGAAAAAAAAAAAAAAGAAAACCACGGAATGATGTCAATAGCCGCGAAAATTTTTCATCCTTTAATAGTAGGGGAAGTAACAAAGCAGTATGTAATTTTTACAACTGCCGAAATAAATTCTTGATTTATAACCGTTCAATTATGTGTTGAGTTTTTCTCTCAATATATATATATATATATATATATATATATATATTGAAATATTGAGAGAAAAACTCAACTCATATATATATATATATGCTATTAAATATAAGAGACAATGAATGCATATGTTTAGCATATGTTTAGAAAATTACTTGCTGCCTCGATATACTATATATATATATATATATATATATATATATATATATATAGTGTATCAAAAATATTTACAAATTTGTACGGCGGGTTCCTCACACGAACAAATGCTTTGGATCTGGAAACGCAAGGTGATACAGCCATACAGTCTCATTTTCATTACGATTCGCATGACTTATGTACAAATATCTGCTTGATCACGATACGAATATCCAGCCATTGTTAAACGAAGCACATCTCACTATTACCCACATTAGGCAGAGTAGACAGACGGTTTTCTAAGCGCAGCTTAGATGTCGTACCAGGCCGAAAGTATGGGACACCCAGTGAGGATCGAACTCACTATTCGTAACTGGTTCTAGCGAGACAAGTTTGCTATCCATTACACTGCCTCGAGGTGTCCCAGACGAGCCACAAATGTACACAAATGAGAAATGTTACCTAGTCTCCATGCCAATACAGCGCTATCTACTGTAGCTAAAAAACGAAGGGTTTGCAGACATGTGCTTGTATTGACTATTCTACCTATCTATCTATCTATCTATATATATATATATATATATATATATATATATATATATATATATATATATTGTGGAGGTAGGAATAAAAAGATCGATTTTAATTCTTGGAAACCAGACGTAACCTGTGCTTATAAACATTAGTGCACCAACAGTTTAAGCATAATCGTTTGTAATTCACTTTTGGTAGACAAAGAATATATATTCTCCATCTTTCCGTTACATAAAGTGCAAATTGCTTTTCAATGTAGGTTTAAAAACAAAGACTTCACTTTCGTGCCACAACTTGTTTCGATAAGACCTCAAAAAAAAAAAAACATGTCGGTTTGCATATTACAAAGTAAATTGATTTTTAGTATAATAAGTTAGCACACACTAGTTCTTTCACACTGTTGCGATATCTGGTCGGGTGATTTTGTTATTCATTCCCATGTCCTCAACAAAATCCAAAGAAGGATCCGTTCCCGGCACCCCGACTCGGTATCTCGTCTTCAGTCAATTTCTCACCGATATGACGTGGGTTCCCCCCTGTGTCCTCTACAAATATGTCCATGGCAATTGCTCCGACGAACTTTTTTATCCCTGGTACCGCGTCCAAGTGAATTTCAGAGTGCTACCAGATTAGCATCCAGTCCCACACCTATACTAATTCATTAAACAAAGAACATACCATGATGAAAGAAAATTCTGTAAAATTGATAATAACAAAGTTTTATTGTGAAAATCTTCAATTTATTATTAAAAGAAAAGATTTTTTTATTCTTTAATTATAGTTTTTTCTATCCTTTCAATACGACTGACATTTAAATTTTTTATTGAAAATCGTTTTCTTTTCATCCTTTTAGACCAAAGATTAGTAGAGAAAATTTTAGCATATTTTTTCTTTTGAAGAATGAATTGATTTGAAAATTCTCGCAAAAGTCAAGAAATTGTCGTTTTTTAACGAAACTTTCAGAGCTTATTCTTTTTTGTATATATAATTTTTTCAACTCAAGCAAGGCAATACTGCAACTGTTGCGCAGGGTAATTATATAAAAGGCGAGTGATGAGAAAGAGGAATAAGTAACAGAGGGTGTCAAAGAATGGGTAAGAGAAGGATGAGAACACAGATGCGAAGAGAGTGGAGACGGAAAAGAATATGATACAAGGTTTTTCAGGGAATGGATGCAAGTCAAGAAGATAAGAGATGACAATTGACATTGCATTTAAATTCTTGGGGATTGTATCTGTCAGGAAAGCAAGTATACGGAAAGGAATTCCAAAAGGCAGGAAGTGCAAGTGAAAAAGCTGATAAGAGTAGAAATTACGGTTACATTTGATCGGTTTCATTTTAAAAGGGTGAGACCTAGTCGTTAGTTTCGTAACTCAAGTAAATTCATGCAGAGGGAGTAAGCTCATAGGAGCAAAAGCCTTGAAAATATTTGTAGAAGAGACAGAGGGAAGCCACATTAGGTCGGTGAGAATGTGACTGGAGTTGAGCTACCAGGTCGAGATCGATTACATTACAGTTGCTTCGTTGGATTTTGTCAAGAACCCCGAGATGAATAGCATGGGCATCCGACCAGTTATGACAGCAGTATTCAATGCACAGGCGGATGGTAGATTTATATATGTGCAAGATGGATTTAGATGAGAAAAACTTCCTGGTTCTACACAGTGTACCGACCTTCCTAGTAGCAGATTTGGCTATGGATTTAGTGTAGTCATTCCACTTGAGGTCGGCTGATAGAGTTAGACCGAGGAGGCGCAGTGTCTTAATTTCAGGGAGACTAGCCTGATCCATGCTGATGTGGGGTAGGAGCGATTCTCTATGCTGGTTAAGGGATAGCAGCTGTGTTTTGGGAGCATTAAAATTTACGAGCCATTTTTACCCTAGTTCACCACAGATTGAAGGTCTTTTTCAAGATCAACAGCGAGGTTTGCATTGTCAGCCTCAGCAGATTTATTATCGAGGCGGAAGAAAATGGTGGCATCGTTAGCATAGATGCCTACTTGAGATCTGATTACATCAGGGAGATCGTTGATGAAGATCATAAAAAGAGTAGGACCTAGAACAGGGCCTTGAAGGCCACCCGCGTTCGTATGATAGTATCTGGAAGCATGTCCATTCAATACTATCTTCATTACTCGGTTTAAAAAAAAAACTACTGAATTAGATCAAAAATGCATCTGGTTATACCATGGCCCTGTAGCTTGTGTAGTAGGCCAGCATGCCAAACACTGTCAAATGCTTTGGAGCTTTCTAGGGCAACAGCTCTATATTCGCCGGAGGCAGGAAAGCAAGAAGCAAAGAAGCAGTAGCTTTAGAGTTTGGAGAGGACAGAGGAGAGTTCAGGGGCACATTTCTTCAGGACGATGATTGAGATTCCATCACATCAGCTTGCCTTATGGTGGGCATGCTTTGAACTTATGTTAGAGACCAGCGAGAGAATAATGTAAATGTCACTCAGTTGAGCCTCAGTTCTTGGTGGAAAATTGGGTGCGGATATCCCAGACAAATCAAATGGTGTGTTGGTGGAGAATCTGCGAGCAAAGCATTCTGTCTTGTCCGCTGAAGATATGAGGACCTCAAATTTATTGATTAAAGTGGATGGCTTGCTGTTGTTTAACACATTTTTACAAAACCACCAGTAGTGTTTGGATCCAAACTTGCGGAATGCTATACGCTGCTTCATTTTTTCAGTAAACAACAGCTTAGCATCATTTAAGGTTATCTTGCACTCATTACGAGCAAAGGTAAAAAGGTGCCAATTATGGTCAGACGCGTAGCTCCGATAAAGCCAGAAGTGATTCATGTAAGCAATAGCGGCCAAGCAAGCAGGGGGAAGAAATTGAAGGACGAATGGAGTTTAAGTCGTAACTTCATGGTTGGGAGGAAAGCATTGATACCAGCCTTAATCTAAGAGAAAACCTCTAAACTTCCGATGGACGTCACACAGAAAATCGCAGAACGACTCCCAGTCAGCTTTTTGGTAGCAGTATGTGCGTGGTGGGCCAGTGGATATCGGCTCGGAACAAGAAATCTGATAGCCGAGTTCGAATTCCAGTTGAATTCATTGCATTCACTTACGCGCAAATACCCTTGGGAAAGGTATTAATCCGTCTCTTCCTTCCAGTTATGGGTTAAATAACAGGACAGATTGGGTTCTATAGCCTTGGCTGGCAACCAGTCTACCGCAGAATGCAATGGCAACCTACTGCGGGATAATCTTCTGCCCAGTCAGTCTTGCCTCTTTCGAGACATGATCGCCCAAGCGTGTTTCACGTATGGCACTTAACTGACTGACTGAAGATATTCTGCTCGTCACAGGTTCCTGGGGGAGTGAAAGTGAAAAGATATATTAAAGGAAACCACAGCATGATCAAAGTTGCCAAGAGAGCAAAGGTGCGTGGCTTGGTAAGAATCAGGGACAGGAGTGAAACAGATCTAGCAGAGAGTATTCACAAATAAATTAATCTTTTTAGAATATTTTTTATTAGAAAATCTTGGTAGTTTTTATATTTTTTATCTTCTTCTCCACACATATATGCGCTCGAATTTATTTATGAAATATTGAGAAATTAGAATTTTCACTCTTTAATATTTATATTAGTTAAAAGCAGAAAATCTTTAAGAATTTAAATCATCAATTTTTTTGTAAAACAGAAACAACAGTTACCGAAAATCTGCTTTGAATCGTAAACTAAAAAAATGCAGTAAAACTAAGACATTATTTAATTAGGAAACTTTTAATCGCTTTTATGTAGATACCATCACTAAATAGCTGAAAAACAGTATAGTATGAATATAAAAAGACCCCAAACTTAATAAAAACAAAGTTTTTTTCTATCAAAATATTTATATCATTATTAAGAGGAAGATCAAAGTATTTTTTAGTTATTTAAAAGCAGAAAATCTTTAAGAATTTAAATCATCAAATTTTTTGTAAAACAGAAACAACAGTTACCGAAAATCTGCTTTGAATCGTAAACTAAAAAATGCAGTAAAACTAAGACATTATTTAATTAGGAAACTTTTAATCGCTTTTATGTAGATACCATCACTAAATAGCTGAAAAACAGTATAGTATGAATATAAAAAGACCCCAGACTTAATAAAAACAAAGTTTTTTTCTATCAAAATATTTATATCATTATTAAGAGGAAGATCAAAGTATTTTTTAGTTATTTAAAAAAATGTTTTAATCCCTTCTAACAAGTTCAAAATTTTAGTCAAAATGTTGTTCGGATTTTAGATAGCGGTTAACCACATCGTTACGAGAATTTACAATGGAAAACGTAATATTACATAAGTCAGTTTTTTTTTTCTCCGTGACAAATACATTAATTTAGAAATTCTTGCAAAAATCAAATAATTGTCGTATTTTAATGAAACTTTCAGGTCTTATTCATAAATGAATGAAATTAGTTTTTAAATTATTATTTAAAAACAACTTGGTAATAATATTTTTTACATTTGTTACCCCATCTTCACGTAAATCCATTAAATTTGAAGAAATTAAATTTTGTTGCGAAATTTGGTTTTATTAGTTAAATGCAGGATTCAATGAGGAATGCAACCTATCTATTACTTTTTAAAAAAAATTGCCTCTATTTTCAAAAATCAGCTCCAAAAAGTAAAATAAAAACTGCAATATAACTATGACATTATTTAATTTGATAAGCTTTTAATTAATTGAATGAATAATAAAAATTAAGGACGATATAGTCTGAAGAAAAAAATTTATTTTCGATTAATAATGAAATTTGAAAATAATTTTTTCATTTTTTAAATTATAATAATTTATACAGTTTCAAAAATATTTTAAAACTCTTCAAAGATTTATTGGGGTGAATTTTAAAAATTATTAAGCGAAGATTATATTTAGTAATTGAAAATTAAAATTTTTATACAAATCAGTCTGCCTCTCTACTTTTAAAGAAATTTTTATTTTTATTTTTGTGTATTTAAACTATTTTTGTATGGCAATTTCTGTGTGCAACTTAAAAGGTCATGTTATTCAGAGTGTCTTCCCCTTACCGGAAAAAAATTGTACAATTATGTCAATTGTGATCGCCAAACACTTACCTTATCTTGCATTTGTCAAATCTGTCAACACATACGATAGAAAGGTCAGAAAGTTAGACTCTGTGTATAAGAAATAGTTTTATTTCAAATTTCCTGCTATAAATGAGTAATAGTCTTGTAAATAAAATTAATTTAACATTAAATTTGCTATTTTTAAAAAAAATAATGTGTCACAGATGTATATTTTATTTTAGCAAGATTTTTAAAACCGAGAATTAACCTTTGTTTTGTAAACAACGCTTAAAAATGGCAAAAAATTGAAAGATTAAAAATAAATTGAAAAATGTTAGATTCCAATCAATATAATTTCTGACCAGAGTTTTTTGTTTCTTAGAAGTAGGTAGTTTAGCCATTTAGTTTTCAATTAAAACTAAAGTAAAAGTTTCAGAAATAAGTTCAATTTAAAATTCAAACATTAAAAATGTATGGCGGTGCCTACTTTTATGAATAAGATATATTATGGACACTATTTTCTTAAAAATGAAACATTTTTTAGTGAATAATGAGTTTTTACAAGAAGTGTTTTAATTATTTTCAAAATATGACTTAGAATAATTTATAAAGTTGAAAATACTTTAAATTGCTGCATTAACTTGACACCGTTAGATGATATTGTTATTAAGTGAAAAACTATGAATCGAAAAGCATAATACAAATCAAATATCAGTATTTTAAAAAGAATTTTGATCTTTCTTTTTTGCATGCGTATAAACGCCAATTTTGTAGATACGGATGTTCATACGCGACATTATCAGAAAATAAAAATAACTATACTACATTTAAAGCCAAAGCATCTAAAATTCAATAATATATTAGATAACGGAGAATATTTTCCTAAACGTTTAAGATTATTGAATACTCTCAAATTATATAAGAAAGGGAATAACGTTATATTCTTCTTTTTTTTTTTTTTTACTTATTTTACACCGTAGGAAAACATTTGATAAGTATCCATTTGTCATCAACCTGTCAACATGTCAACACCTTAAAAAAACAAATGTTTATAAGATAGTGAGGTTTACAAAGTACTAGCCGATGCCCCTAATCAGGCTTTTAGGAGTCAAGGCTAGTACCCGCCAGGCTTGCTTTAAACTTCCCAATAACCTTATAATTATTTTAACTTTTAGAATTTTCCGAAATAGTTCCGACGCCTTTTGCTTTTTATGCTAAATTCCTTTGCGGTTTTCTCACAAGATAAGTTATCAATTCAGTCTTTATATATAACAGTAAACTTTCTGTTGTTCAGATATTTTGAATGTTATCCTTGACCTTAGCCTAGAATTTATCCGACAAATTATACTTAAACTGAGTTCATTAGTAGTCGAAAAAGTACCACTGAATAATAAATTTTCAACATTTTATTCAGCGTAGACATAAGATTAAAAAAAATAAATTATAAAATAGATTTATAAAAGACTAGCAGTATAGCCCGGCGTTGCTCGGGTGTAATGAAAGCTTTAAAACTAATCCATGGTCCTGGAGCTCAGACGCTTTGGACGTTGGCACGAAAGACTAAAAAGCATTAGTTGTTTCCAGTTAAAGCGAAACCGTAGACTTAAAGAAAAATGAATGGATGTAAGTCAAATTTTGATTTCCTGGTATCGATATCAAATAAGTTTTTTCGTCATAAACTGAATTTTGAAAACTAAGTAAGTCCTCTGAGTAAATGGTATCATGGCTAAGACTAAGAACTACAATTATAAAATAGAATAAAAGGGCTGAAAAACTGATTTTGATCAGACCCGGTAGGATATCGGGGTATCGGTTTCCAATATCGGAGCCAAATAAGTCATCCAAGGATAGAACTGCAACCTTGAAATTTCTGAATATTGTTTCTTATGTCCTTGTCTATGAGTGTATCAAATTTGATTAATATCAGACCACTCCTTCTATAACCCGAATTTTTCGATTTTCGATATTTATCGGGGGTACCTCGACACAAAACCTAGCTAAGAACACTCGCAGACGCTTATAGTACAACTGTGTAAATTTTCAAGAAAATCGGTTCAGCCGTTTCGGAGTCTATAGGTAACGGACACACACACACACACATACACGCACGCACGCACACACACACACACACACACACACACACACACAAATTTCTTTATAAATAAGTTTAGAAAAACGGTTTTTCTGTCCGTAATCCGTTGTCTACTTTACATGCATTTGCGTTTATAATGTACATGTGTATATCGGTGTTGTAAGTGGATGATGTTTTAAAATCATTTCATCCCAAGCAAGGTAGTAATGTCATTAAAATCCAATAGAGAGAAAGAGAATAAGAACACTTTAGTAAAGAGAAAAAATAATTAAACACTTCAGGAAAACTTCAAGAATATAGAAAATGGCGATTGTCGCATATGATGGTTAATGTGACGACTGATGAAGTTGGTAAAGGAAGAACAGGACTTGGAAGTTTTAAAGAATATTATAATACAGTTATGTAAAATATAATTGAGACAATGTTATTTGTGGCAAAATATTGTTCTGTTTGCTGCTAATAATATATTGTACAAAATAAACAATTATGAGTTCACGTAACTGAAGTCATTATGTAGTTGAGTGTTTTTGCGCACTAGTTAGTAGTACAGCCCTTCACAGTGTAACTGCAGGTATTTGCCGTAGCCACGAAATTCAACGTCGGGTAAAAGAGGACCTAATGATCATGTCCTTTATAGAGTAGAGTTGACAGGGGAATACAATTCACCTACTTTAGGTATAATTTTTATAATTGACGTTAAATTTAAATGTTTGAAAATTGTGAGTATCAGGTAAGAAAGAAAACACAAGAGCGATGAGTGCAAGAGAAGAAACTATTAGAAGAGAACTTATGATTTAGTCTTGTTAATTCAACAGTAAAACAATGAGATCTAGTAGCCAATCTAGTACTACGCTTAAATTTATACGGTCGATGTACCAAAGAGGATACCTCATTAGAACAACTGCCATGAAAATATTGATAGGGAAGTCATCTCACGTCGGTGGGAAATTGATTGAAGTCAAAATTCCTTGTCAAACCGATAATATTATAGATTCTTCTTTGGATTTCGTCGAGAATCTCATGAGATACAGCCCAGATATGACAGTAATATTTAAAGGACGCATGTAATTGTGCCATTTAATGTATACACATGCATATATACAATCGATTTGACTAAATTTGAAATAACACATCGTCGTCTGGCGGCCATTGGCCGAGATAGAACTCACTACACCCCTCCAGTATTCCCTGTGCATTTGGAACCCTGGCGCAGTTTGCAGCGAAATTCATAATCTTGTCAAATAGCTGAATACTTGATGCTTCGCCAGGGCTACCAAGGGTGTTTTATATTGTGACACCAACACTAAATGGGTTGCGTTCCTTTCCCACCCTGTTATTTAACCCATAACCGGAGAGAAGTGACAGATTAATACCTTTTCCAAGGGTACCAGTGCTGAAGTGAATGCAGGGTACTCAACTGAAATTCGATCTCGGCTCACCGATTTCTCCTTCCAAGCCGACATCCACTGCACCACAACGCACATCCGTCACTGAACGCTTACAGCGCCTGGTATTCCCAAGTGGTCACCCATCTAAGTACTGACCAGGCTCAACTTTGCTTAACTTCGGTGATCGAACGAGAACCGGTGTGTTCAACGTGATATGCTGTAATAACACATTGGAATAATAATTTCCTAGACTACTCAATATGGACAACATATACTCTGGGCTGAGTAATAAAATCACATAAAAAATACAAAAATAATTAAAAAACAATAAAATTTTATTGAATATCTCAGGCAATATTCGGTAATAAGCAGAATTATATTTTTTAAAAATTTTGTGTAAATATATTTAAATATGCAAATGAATTATACATGCGTACACACAAATGTTCATATACCCACAATTTGAATAAAATTGAATGGATATCTGGGATACAAAGATTAATTTATTTTTTTGTCTGGCAGCAACCTGTGGGTAAGAGGAAAAGTGTATTAGTCGAACTGTATATCCCTTTCAATTCGTTCTTATTACTCCCATATTTAAACTGAATATATATATATATATATATATATATATATATATATATATATATATATATAAGTAGGTGTGGTGCCAGAATTAACAATTTCAGTGAAATCGGACAACTTTTAAAATTTTCACTTTTATTTAATATGTGTTCGAATTGTATAAATTCTATATGATAATAAGTCATATATATATATATATATATATATATATATATATACAAAGAGTTTAACTATATACTATATACAAAGAGTTAGCACAAATCTGCTCAGTTAGAGACAAACACTTTGTACTTAACAACGCTCCATCTTCACCCCAATATCGAGCACTATATGATAAAAAAGTTGCTGCCAAAATACATTTTATCAGTACAATCACTAAAAAACAACCATCTTGGCGCTAGTCTTCATCACAAATGAACACTATATATATATATATATATATATATATAAAGGAAAACTCAATACGTCATTTAAATTGGTTATAAATTATAATTCATTTCAATAAGCTAAATTAGCTCAATTTATCAGACCACACAATATTCGTTCCATTTGGTACAAAAATGTTTACCGGAATAAACATTTCCTTTAACTGAAGAGAAAAATAAGAAAAAAGAAAAAAGAAAAAGGATAAAAGAGTCAGGATAGAGGTATTGGCATCATATCAATTGGGGGTATTCAGACCAGTCGCGAAGATGTTGACCACCAAGTCATTAACCGCCTACTTCTAATTCCATGTATACGTATGTATGTATAACCCCACAAATTAAGCCACCCATGTACTCTAACTTGCATCCATATATGCATATGCGCACACATCCCCATATCTACATACAAATGTTTATGCTGATACATACTTATAGACTTACATTTATATATGCCCACATACGAATCTTGCGTTTGTATCCTCACATATATTTTATAAAGACGGGATTTCCGCGCTTATAGTGTTATATATATGTAAGTATGCTAACAATTCTCACACATACTCCCAAATTACTCATAAGTGAATGCAAGGAATTCAACTGGAATTCGAACTCAGTTACTCGATTCGTCGTGCTGAGTCGATAGCCATTGCACCACAACTTACACCCAAAGAAACATTTGGCGACCACGACGAGACTTTGTGTTATTTTGCTTAAATCTGAGGCTAAGAATACTTAAAAAAAATAAACATCTTGAAGAGAATATTTTAAACATGAAAAGAAATCTGAAACGTAACGAAATTGCACCTGGGATAAGTATGTAATATCATCCGTGGGTATGAATTTAAGAAAACTTAAGGCAAAACCGGAAAGAACAAATGATACACAAATATTACTGTATTTGCTTCAGCGTTCTAAAATCGACGTCAAGCTCATTTACCGAACACCAAGGGGGCCTCGATGTGGTGTAATAGTTAGCAGGCCTGTCTTGTTAGAACCTATTACAACTGAGTAGTGAGTTCGATCCTCACTGGGTATCCTTTATTTTTGGCCTTTTGCTACATCTAAGCGGCGTCTAGAAAATCAACATTTACCAAACACCATTATATGTAACTCTGAAGTTATATTAAAAGACAAAAAGTTTGGAATTATTTAAATCTTTCTTTAAATTAATGGCTATATGAAACTGTTTCATTTTCATTGAGATCTTCTATTTTTTTTTTGTTTGATTTACAAAAGTAACTTCACGACATATTTTTATTTTTTATTTTTTTTGCAGTGAAGTTCGCCCTCTGGAAAGCCCGAGAGCAACTCGAAGCAGGGGGTTCCATTAAGAGGCAGTTTATACGGACCAGAGGGAAATATAACGGTTAACCCAAGACGTGAAAGTAAGTGATCAGGGAAACATCCTCTTTGGAGTCAGTTCCACAGAAAAGGGGTTCACGGAAAGAATTGGTTCGCAGGAAGAAGATGTTCAAGTGGAAGTTTCTTTTCATCTATGGAATACGGAGGGAAGGTAAATAGTTTGCAATAATGTAAGTGGTATGGCGGGTCCTAGCCGTAAATGTTAGAATTGGTGGAACTAAGGAATGGCGTTCGTCCGAAGACTTTAGATGGAAATAGCGATATATCAGAGAAAGGTTTACCACATCCTGTCTGTGAGAGAGATATTAGAGGGAGAAATAATTTTTAACATAATAAAAAAGAGATTGGAAATTTTTGTAAAAATCAAATAATTGTCGGATTTTAAAAAAACTTTTAAGACTTATTTTACAAGTAAATGAATTTTTTTTTTCAATTATGATTTTTAAAAAATCTTGGTAAAATATTTTCTGTTCCCCCACTAAAATTCATGAAATTTTACGAAATTCAATTTTGTTGGGAAAATTTGGTTGTATTAGTTAAACTGTAACCCTATTTCCAGATGGCGGGTATTAATTTTAAGTGATTTTCAAGATGAGAAGATATTTCTTTAAAAATTTGAGAATACACTTATTTTTCTTAGGAAAAGTAGCCGAAGTGATAAAATTAGAAAATACAGATTTAAAACTACAAAGACTGCAAACTTCTTTGGTCGGGAAAAGTAAGCGAATATCAAAGCTAGTTAGTTATCATTAGGTGTAGACGATTTGTGACTCTAGGTCAAAATTCGGCCTTGAAGATTTCCTGTTTAATGACTACCAGGACGGCTATTAGGAACAGGCAGTTAATGGCAGAAAGACTCACTCGAAATGGTTAAATGATATTACATACATGTCGAGATGGTAAGTCATATATACGAAGGGGGGATAGAAATCCCTTGCCCACCTTCAACACTCCGATTTTGTGCCTTTTTAATAAAACTGGGATGGAAAACGAAATTAAAAGATACAGGGACCAGCAATGGAATGATACGGTCAAGCTGAAATAGCTTTCCACCAGAGATATTGCAGTCCGAATTCGGCGAGCTGCAAATTGAGCAAACCACCGTCCCGTGCTGACAATGAATATTAGCGTGCTACTGAAATACTAGCCAACTGATACTTTTTTGTGTCACTTAGCTTTGTTTATGAATCTACTATTTATTCGATATATATATATATATATATATATATCGAATAAATATATATATATATATATATATATATATATATACACCGTGGCGTTGCTGTCTTAAATCTGGTTTTCATTATACACCGTTCCCTCGCGTGTCCGGGCTAACCTAGTCGGGTGATAACAAGCGATCCTGCTTTGGCCGGTCCGAGATCAACAACACAACGTGGGCGGAATCGACCGAAGGTCAGGAAGGTTGGCTGGACTCAGCCAGGGGTCGTGTTATAAAACTGATTGGGGAATGTAAATCATCTATTAATCTTTTCAAAAAATTGCCTTTATTACCAAAAATTTGCTCCGAATTGTAAAATAAAAAATGCAATAAAACTATGATATTATTTAATTTGATAAGTTTTGATTGCTTTAATAAATAATATATATTAAGAACATTATTGTCTAAATAAATAATTTTTCGATTAATAATGAGATTTTAAAAGAAGTGTTTCATTATATTTTAATTATAATAGTTTCTAAAGTTTCAGAAATATTTAAAATATACTTCAAAGATTTGTTAAGTAAATGCTATATTTACTAAGAGAAAATTAGAAAGTTTAATATAAATCGTTATGCCTTCGTATTTATGAATTTTGTGTGTGTGTGTGTGTGTGTGTGAAGTTCTTTTTTGTGTGGTAATTTCTGTGTGTATATTAAAAAGTCCTGTGTTTCACGATTTCTTCCCCTTGAAAGAAAAACTTATGTCATTTGTGATCACCATAGACACTTAGCTTATCTCGCATCAGGCTGTGGCCACTTCATATAGAGAAGGTCAGAAAGATCAACATTCGGTGGTTAAGAAAGAGTTTTAGTCTAAATTTCATGATACAAATAAGTAATGCTTGTGTAAATCTTATTAATTTAACATTAGATTTGCTAATTTTCCAACAATAACGTATCACAGATGTATATTTTATTTTTAAGATAATTTTTAAAAGCGAGAATTAACTTTTATTTACAAATGTGTTGATCACTAAAAAATGTCGGCAAAATTCAAAGCTTGAAAAAAATCTCAAACTTTTATATTCCAATCAAAATGATTTCTGTTTGAAATACACCAGACTATTTTGCTTACTGGAAATAATAAACTTAATCATTTAGCTTTCAATTAAAACTAAAATAAAAGTTCTAAGAAAAATGTTTTAAACTTTAATTTTAAAGTTAAGCGTCAAAATTAGTGGATGTACCTACAGTTTTATTTTAATTAATTTTTCTAATCAAAACTTTTTTTCTTTTATGAATGTAGAGATTAAGAAATAGCTATTAAATCTGGGACAGGGGCCAACGAAAAAAAAGCTACTTTTCGTACGCTTTAAAAAGGCTCAGTTTCCCCACCTTTTCTTGAAAAACGTCCTATTTTAAAAGGCTGATCTGTTTAGGACATTCATTGAATATTTTGTGTAAAAGAACCCAATACTTTCACTCCAATAAAAAATATACGAGAGCAAGTCTCTGTTTTCCTCTTTCAGAATGAGTCCACTTTACAAACACAACAAATAAATGAAAACGACAAAAAATAAAACTAAAAACTAAAAAAGCAAATAAAAAAGAATCCAAATTCCAGCCGACATTTTTACAAGAAGAGAATAGCAGAATGAAGAGTTTGAGAAATCGTGAAACTTTACGGTTTAGCACAACTAACGGAATACATGACGGACATTCATCAGTTTTTTGAAAACCCAGTAGTAATGTGAGTAGTCCAGGAACATTCAATGAGAAGAATATGCGTATTTATAAATCTTAATACTTTAGACCAATGTTTCTCAACATTTTTCACTGCAGGGTGTGCACACACTATGGGGGCGCACCTTAAATTTGAATAGGAAAATAATAAAAAATAAATTCTTATCCATTCTTTGTTAAAGATTAAGTAATTAAGCATCCAGTTTGAAACATTAAAAAACAAAGAGTTAAATAAAACATGGAAGCAATGTGGCTGGTGTCTCAAGCATTTTAAAATAGATATTTTTTCAGACTTAAACTTATTTATAAATGAAAATTTGTCTGTGTGTTGTGTGTGTGTGTGTGTCCGTTTCCTATAGACTCCGAAACGGCTGAAACGATTTTCTTGAAAATGTACACAGTTGTACTATAAGCGTCTGCGAGTGTTCTTAGCTAGGTTTCGAAAATCGATAATCGAAAAAATCGGGTTATAGAAGGAGTGGTCCGATTTTAATTAAATTTGATACACTCATAGACAAAGACATAAGAAACGATATTCAGAAGTTTCAAGGTTTCAGTTCTTACAATAGTGTGGAAAATTGATAATATATATATAAGGCAAGATGTTTGTGTGTGTGTCTGTTTATCTGTCTGTATGTCCTTTATACAAATCCACAATTTTTATCCGATTCTCACTGAACTTCACACAAATATTCTTTAGGCTGAGTCTGAGCTCCAGGACCATGGATTAGATTTAAAGCTTTCATTACACCCGAGAAACGCCGGGCTATACTGCTAGTAATAATAATAAAAAGAAAATAATAAATTGCTCTTCTTTTGAATTTGGGCCTATCTGGCCACCTTTCTGGGCGCATTAGTTACCCCAGGCGCGCCAGTTGAGAAATGCTACCTTCATTTCTGCTTTTATGTGTCTTCGCACTTCAGGACGTAGTCGATCATGGTCATCCACGTATTCTTGTCTCTTGTAGCACTTAATAAGTTACGTCTCTTTGTTATTTATCCCAAACCCTATGCTGTAACCCATTTGCTTAAGCCCATCAAGTATGCTACGTGCTGCTTTCCTTTGCCACTGTTTCTCTATAACACTCCAGTGAGTATAAAATTTTCTAAGCCTTCCTTCCTCATTACGTGTCCCAGCAATTTCAACTGCCGCTTCCTAATGTTAAATATAAGTTTCCATTTTGTTTCTGTAATATCGTACGCAAATTTATATACAAGTATAGAGAATAACTGGAGAGGTAAGGAATAGAAAACTCTGTTGTCACAAAGGACGCGGAGAGTTGTGCTACGACAACTACTACGCACAAAGAAATACGAAATATAAGTTTCCCTTCTCTCCAAAACCTCGTTGTTGCTCACATGTTCAGATCAAGGTATTCTCATCATCCATGTGTTGCTTCAAGTCTCTTCTCATTTTTAAAGAGATTATCCAGCATTCGCTGTCATACAGAAGCTCTATTTCATTAAATAGATAATTCATTTCGATTCCTAATAATTGATATGATATGCTGAAGTTATGATATGCTGAAGTAATTGGACATTTTTTATCACTACCAACCTATCGGATGGACGGCTAGTTACGTACCAGACGTATCAGGACATTTGCATTCCCAGACGAATGCGTTCCTGGATAGTTGCGTTCCTCTGAGAATTTTTAAAAGTTTCAGTTCATTACCAGTTTCAGTTCCTTCTAGTCGTGCCTACCATAAATCTAAACTTATTTATAAATGGAACTTTGTCTGTGTGTGTGTGTGTGTGTGTGTGTGTGTGTGTGTGTGTGTGTCCGTTACCTATAGATTCCGAATTGGCTGAACCACTTTTCTTGAAAATTCACGCGTCTACGAGTGTTCTTAGTAAATTTTGTGTCGGGGTCCTCCCGATAAATATCGAAAATCGATAATCGAATAAATCGGGTTATAGGAGTGGGCCGATTTTAATCAAATTTGATACACTTATACACACAGACATAAGAAACGATATACAGAAGTTTCAAATTTGCAGTTCTTACAATAGTGCAGAAAATCGATAATATATATATATATTTATATAAAAGCAAGATGTTTGTGTGTGTGTGTCTGTTTATCTGCTTGTATGTCTGTAATTTTTCAGCCCTTTTATTTTAGTTTTTGCTTCGGGTTTGGCTCTAAGTAGGCACAATTGTCGTTCTTAGTCTCAGCCATGATACCATTTACTCAGAGGACTTATTTTGCCTTCAAAATTCAGTTTACGACGAAATACACTTATTTGATAGCGATACCAGGAAATCAAAATTTCACTTACATCAATTCATTTTTCTTTCAGTCTAAGGTTTCGCTTTAACTGGAAACGACTATTACTTTTAATTTTTCGTGCAAACGTCCAAAGAGTCTGAGTTCCAGGACCAGGGATTAGTTTTAAAGCTTTCATTACACTCGAACAACGCCGAGCTATAATGCTAGTAACTATTAAATCCTGGATTTTACAGATTATATTTTTATTTATTATCCATGGTTATGTTCCGAAAAGAAAACACTGGTTGAAAAATATTTGTTGACAAGGAAATCTACAGCTCCCACTGTCATACGAAAAACGTTGATTAAACATAAACATACTGGCGACGTGTAGATCTATCTTGCAAGGCAAGAATTTAATGCCGTAAATGGCTCAGTCGCTACATGGTATAAGGAGCATAATCACGGATCCTCAGAAATCAGAGCATAGGGAGTTATGTCCCGGTTAAAAACTACTTCAGTTTCAGTCGATGTATCAGCGAGAAATCTTTTTGGAGCAACGAGCGCTAATGAAGATGAGTTATTAATTACCTACATGGGATCTTTATCAGCAACGGAAAGAAGCGTACGTCGATGGGTAGAAAAAACTCAAAAAACACTTCCAAAGAATTAATTCTACCGTTTTCTTTGAGGTATGCCATTATTCAGGGATACATTTGTCTTAGAACGCAAATATCCAGTACGCAACTGTCCTGGATGCTAATGACCGGGACGCAAATGTCCGGCATGCAAGAGTCCGGTATGGAATGGTCCGGTACACAACTGTCCAGGATGTTAATTCCGTAACTTAAATGTCCAGTACACAACGGTCCAATACACAACAGTCTGGTATGCAACAGTTCGGGATGTTAATGTCCGGTACGCAAAAGTCCTGTACGCAAATGCCCAGGATGCTAATGTCCAGAACGCTAGTGTCTGGTACGCAACGTTCTGGTAGGCAACTGTCCGGGACGCAACTATCCGGGATGCTAATGTCTGGGGCGCAAATGTCCGGTACACAACTGTTCGAGTGCTAATGTTTGGGACGCAAATCTCCGGTACCAACGGTCCAATATGCAACTGTCCGAGATGCTAATGTCCGGGACGCAAATGTCCGAGACGCAAATGTCTGGTACGCACTGTTCCAGTACGCCACTGTCCGGGATGCTAAGGTATCGGGATGCAAATGCTCGGTACGCAACAGTCCGGTACGGAACGGTCCGGTAAGCAAATGTCAGACTCACAAATTTTCGGTACGCAACGGTACACAACTATCCTGGATGCTAATGTCCGGGACAGAAGTGTCCGGTACGCAACGGTCCACTACACAAATGTTTGGAATAGTAATGTCCTGGACGCTAATGTCCAGTACTCAACGGTCTGGTACTCAACTGTCCGGGATGCTAAAGTCCGGGACGCAAATATCCGTTACGCTAATGTCTGGGACACAAATGTGCAGTACGCAACAGTCTAGTATACAACTGTCCGGCAGGCTAATGTCTGGGACGCAAATGTCCGGTAGGCAAATGTCCGGTACGTAAATGTCCGTTACGCATCAGTCCTGTACGTTACTGTTAGATGGTGCAATAGCTAATATTGCTGTGATAATTATTACATATAATATATGTAGATATATTATATGTAGCAATGGTGGTTAATACTTGAAATAGAGAGATTTATTAACGACATTTTATTAAATTTATGGATATGGTGCCATAGCTGATTGTCTAGTTCGCTAGGGCAAGAAGTGAGAATTTTTATCTGGAAAACCTAGAACGTTCTGGTAGGGCTGCAGTCACTGATGTTGACCAAATTAAAGCGCTGTTTAAAAATAATCTAGATAATATGACAGGGAGCATCGCAGTGATATTTCCCAGATGTCATGTAGGCGTTAGAAGACATTTGAAAACACATTGATACGTGAATCATAACGATTTTTTTGGTACCACACGATTTACAAGAAAAATAATGGACGGCCTTTCCAACTGCGACTTTATGTTCAAACGTAATAGAAATAATCCATTTTTAAAAGAATAAACACAGGCGATGAAAGGTGGATTGTTTAAAACAATGTGAATCACAAAAGAATTTGTGGAAGCGAAATAAGCTACCAATGCTTTTCTAAGAGACCGTCTGCATTAGAAAAATGTGATATTGTGAAAGGACATCCTAATATAGGGTTCGTCTAGAAAATCAGACGTTGAATTCAGACAAGTAATTTTTCAAATTGAAACAGTGAAAATCCATGACAATTTATTACATCATATTATGTACATATCACATTATATATATATATATATATATATATATATATATAGAGAGAGAGAGAGAGAGAGAGTGAGAGAGAAAGAACGAAAGAGTCAGAGACAGAGAGAAACGCACCAAACGCAATGCGTCATTTTTCTTTCTCTTTTAAAAGTTTACTTATTATTTAATTTATAAAGAATTATTACAGCATTTGTATGAAAATTACCTAATATGTCCTTATTTGAATTGTAAAGATGCCGTGTTTGTGAATAATATAGAAATCTTCAAGACAGAATTGCAATCAGATAAATATCTGCATACCTGACATAACATCGGGGATGAGTAAAAGCAATTAAAAAAAAGGGGAATCCTAAAGGATGAAACACGTTTAAAAAGACTTTTTCCGCTTTGTCATAGATTGTCTAACACACACACACACACACACACATACACACACATATATATATATATATATATATATATATATATATATATATATAATGTCAAGTTGCGATGATGCTTAGTGCCATTTTCAATGGTTTACTGGTAGAAAGGCATTTTGGCAAGCAGCTTTTTGGGCATAAAGTACTCGATATCGAGATAGCTACAGAGCGCTAATAGAATTAATATGACGAAGTTTGTAACTTAACTGAACAGAATTATGCCGACTTCAAAGTTTTGTAAAGGCACCACTGTGGTGTCTTCACGCCTCGGTGTTTTTGCTTTTCCTGCTCTCTCTAGCTCTCACGCTTTCTCTCTCTCTCACTCTCTCTCTCTCTCTCTATATATATATATATATGGTTAAATAAAATAAAGACAAGAGGAAAACTGTATTTTAAATCGCCTACGCGTTTCGTCCTGTGATGTACTTTATCAAGGCAAAAAGACGAAATGAGTTTTATTCTAAATTCAGTCAGTTAAGTGCCATACGTGAGACACGCTTGGGCGATCATGTCTCGAAAGAGACATGACTGGGCAGAAGATTATCCTGCAGTAGGTTGCCATTGCTTTCTGCGGTAGACTGGTTGCCGACCAAGGCTATAGAACCCAATCTGCCCTGTTATTTAATCCATAACTGGAAGGAATAGACGGATTAATACCTTTCCCAAGAGTATTTGCGCGTAAGTGAATGCAATGAATTCAACTGGAATTCGAACTCGGTTCTCCGATTTCTCGTTCCGAGTCGATATCCACTGCACCACAACGCACATAGATGCTCACAAATCATTTAAAAAGATTAACAGAATATTTAAGTTTTTAGAATTTCTTCAGGTGTAGTGCAAAGAATATTTTAGTTTTTGGAATTCCTTCATGTGTAGCGCAAAGTCACGAGATATTAAAATGAATTCATTTTAACATTTCGTGATTTTGCACTACACATGAAGGAATTCTAAAACAGACTAACACACGAAACAGTTTTCAAAGAAAACGGTCAAATTCCCTTCATTTTAACATCTCGTGACTTTACACTACACATGAACAAATTCTAAAAGCTAAAATATTCTGTTAATCTTTTGAAATAATTTGTGAGCGTCTTTGTGGTTGCCAACACTGTTTGTTTATAGATACGTAATTTAGAATAAAGCTCATTTCGTCTTTTTGCCTTGATAAAGTACATCACAGGACGAAATGCGTAGGCGATTTAAAATACAGTTTTCCTCTAGTCTTTATTTTATTTAACCATTCTGTCCTTGATCTCAGATTATAACTGAGTATATTTTTACATATATATATTTATATATATAACACAATTTATTACACACACTCTCTCTCTCTCTATATATATATATATATATCATAACGCAAATAATATATTACGCACTCACTCTCTCTCTCTCTCTCTCTATATATATATATATATATATAACAATATATTACTCTATATATATAATAACACACATAATATATATTATTCTCTCTATATATGTATAATAACACAAATATATTACTCCTTAAAAACATGTAAACTACAAAAATTAAACGCGTTGCAAAATGAGCAAACCTTTGTAAAATAAAATATGTAATATAAAAAATAAGCCATCAATATCAAGATAAGGAAAAGTTAAAAAAAAAAAAAAAGATTTATCCCATGATGAACTTTAAGTTTAACGAACAAATCATAGGTTGACATTTGCAACGGTTAAAATTATAAAGCAAATTCTCAATCAAAATGATAAAACTTAAAAACATTCAGTTCTCATATAATATAATATATATATTTTATAGTATATTATGTATTATATGCAATAGTATATATATATTATTCCATTTGAACCTATTTTGAAGATTTAAATATTGTCACATGAAAAAATAGCGTTTTGACTCTGAGACTGGGATTCGAATCATATCATGGTCGGATTTTGAAGGCAGTGATTTTCTTGATAAGATCAGCGTGCTGAGACAGTGTTCCAGCGTTTGGTACCATTGACAAATGTTTGAAAATGATACGACGTGTTGATCAACACGTTGTGAGTGAAATTGGGTAACCATACAGTTCGAGAGATGTCAATGGCTGTGTTACAATGCTGCTGGTCATTGTGAGCAAGTATCAGAGTGTACTGGCCTCGTTCAAAGAGGGGGATCTCGCTAGATTATGTGCGTTCTCTCCTAGAAATCATAACTAATATTTGCTCAGAACAATTGCACTTAAAAAAAGAAAGTTAGTTCTGTGAATGTTTTAAAAACTCAACATCTGACAGAGCAGGCGTCTGCTAGTTACCTAAGCAGATTGGGATAATTGAATATGAGCGAATCATTATGCATATATATATATATATATATATATATATATATATATATATATATATATAAACTTATCACTATACTCGTTTCGAAAAACCCTCCGAGTATATACGCGGAAGGAAAAAATGGATGTAAAAAAAGAAAGAGCTAAGCACATGAACATCAGTCAAAGTACGTACCTCAAAGAAAAAACCCCGAGACGAGTAATCTATAACAAAAAAGCGCTCAATGCATAAGCAGAGCAGAGTAGAGAAAATAGACAACCTAAAGAGCCAACAAACCTACCCAGGTTTCACCTAACAGATTTTTTTTTGATCGTTTCACCCCGAGCAAGGCATTCCACTGCCACTATTGTGCACTGGGTTACATAGGGTCGGGGAAGTGATGGGAAAAGGATGATTAGATATAGGAAATGTCAGAAGGACTCATAAACGCACATAAAAATAAACGATTTGTTTCATATACAGGCATTCAAACATGATTCTTTCATTTTATTTAAAACAGAAAATTGTTTCATCGCTTGATACGTGTGTATACCTTATTTCACATACTAACTTTACCGACTTATAAACACACACACTCATAGATGGTTTCTTTCATACACATTCATTCAAACATGATTCTCTCATTTTATATTAAAAAAATATCGTTCCATCGCTTGATATATATATATATATATATATATATATATATATAAATAAAAGATTGCAAATTCTGAATTCTGAATTCTTTATACCTTTTGAATGAGTTCATTTTATAAAGAAAACAATCCTGACGAGAATTATTTAAACAATTTAAACACTAAGTATTAAAAAGATTTTTGTGTTCTTTATGACTATAATAGGTTGTACCGCGACATTCTTTACAAGTATTTACACGTTCTGCTCTCTTCAAAAATTTAGAATGTAATGTCAATCGATAACCTCTCTCCTTAAATCTCTCTCCTTAAATCTCTCTCCTTAAATCTTGTTATTTTATTATACTCTCTTTTTAATCATTTTATCGGTTTCTTTCAAACTCAGTAACCCATGGTCTTGCGTTTTAGTAACTTTCTCATCTTGCTTGTCGTGAAATGATTCATATATATATATATATATATATATATATATATATATATATATATATATATATATAAAACAGTAGATTCTCTAGCATCTACGCGTCGCTCATTCAGTAATGAATTAGAGCACTCTGGCTACTGGCGTATGATAGATCATACGCTAAAAGTGTGCCTTCTTCTACCGAGCTCCCATAGCTCAGAGATAGAATCGCCGACTGACGCCAATTCGGTCGGGTTTCAATCTTGTGTTAAAAGCAATCGGATGTCTAACCGTACTGATAAACAGATCTGTGTGCGGGTGACTATATATATATTTAGAGAGAGAGAGAGAGAGAGAGAGAGAATTCTACGCGAGTGTATTATAAAAACTTCTCTTCCTGAACAAAATGAATTTACACATCTCGCTTGAATTTAAGTGGGCTGAAAACCTTTTAGCATCCATATCAGATAGATAAATAGATAGATAGATAGATAAGCGCAGTACTAGATTGGCGGCAAGGTCTCATCAATTTACGTTTGAAATGGCTAGATGTAACCATAAGTTCTATGCTAATACTTTCTTCTTATCGCACTTCTCGCTTGTGGAACTGTCATTCGGTTTCTTGCTTTCCACTCAAACATTTATCTTCAAAAATGTCGATGCAATATCAGTCGTTATCTTCTGTCTTCTAAAACCTGTTCTTTTATTGTCCTCTTTCCTTAATAGTAGTTTTTCTAGTATTCTCACTTAGCCTCTTGTATCTCAGTAGAGTTATTGCCTTACTAGGGTGAAATAACTAAAAAAAAAAGAAAAGATAGATAGATAGATATATCATCACCACTAGGGGCATCACGGTCGACGTAATCTTGGTTGGTATATACGAGTATACTTTTTTGAGGTCGGGTCGCCGCAGACACACCTATCACTCCTTCTGCTTGTCCGACTCCTTTAAAGACACTCCCTATCCCCTAGTCTCTGTAGAAAAAGAAAATAGCTAACGCAAGATGTACACGATGGAATTGTCTCATGGTTGGCTGATTAAGTCAATTTTTCTCAACCGAGGAGCAAATGAAAATAACACGGCACACTTAACAATGTTTTTAAAGTTTTTTTAAATTTCAAGATTATGAAATAAAGCCAATGTTGTTGTTTTCTTTTTTTTTTAAATACACACACAAATGTGAACTTTATTTCAATGTTTCTATTCGACGATTTGTGGAGCTTATTTAGTGTGAAACTTGTTTTTATCGAGATTTCTTTGAAAAAAATGAATATCAAAACAAAGTATTCAAAATAACATAATCGATAAATAGTGAAAAGAATTATTTATCAAAGGTTTAATAGGTATTCAGATCCTAACACTTGATCATTGCTAATTCTACACACACATATTTATGTATGCCGTGACAATGTTTCTATTTAACTTATTTAGTGAGAAACTTGTTTTTATCGAGATTTCTAAAAAAGATGTATATTAAAACAAAGTATATATAACATAATCGAAGAATATTGAAAAGAATTATTTATAAAAGTTTTAATAGGTATTCAGATCCTAACGCTCTATCATTGCTAATTCCATACACACATATATATGTATACCAGAACACTATTTCGCGGCACATATAAGAGAATCGTTCGGCACACTAGTTTGCCGTGGCACGACGGTTGAGAATCACTGGATGAAGGCAAGAATTTTGCCTTTCTTTTTTTCTTTTTCTTTTTTACTTCTGTCTGGGTAACAACAAATCGAAGTGCCGAGTTCGAATTCCAGTTGAATTCATTATTATTTTTTAATGGATACTCATATTTGGGTGGAAAGTTTGTTTTATTTTATAGTTGAGCAGTGCATTATAGTTGTCGCTGGCCTTAGTTGTTTGAGAAATTTTCTGTAGGTCGATTGGTAAAGACATGTCTGATCTAAAGACGGCATCTCTTCAGTGTGGAAGTTTGCAAGCTCATTTACTGCCAGAAGATAGAAATTTTTTAAACAATTTCCCAAACAACTGGGGCCGGTGGGAATTGTCATGTAATGTTTAACTACATAAAACGTACTTTCCAGTCAAATGCGCGTGTTCATTAAAAATAATAATAATAGTAGTAGTAATATTTAACAAATAAAAATTAAAATACATATATATATGTATATGTATATGCATATGTGTATATATATATGTGTGTATGTATATATTTATGTATATATGTATGTGTGTAGGTATATATGTACGTATATATATGTATGTGTGTATGTATATATGTATGTATATATATGTATGTGTATGTATATATGTATGTATATATATGTGTGTGTATGTATATATGTATGTATATATATGTATGTGTGTATGTATATATATGTGTGTATGTATATATGTATGTATATATATGTGTGTGTGCACGTATATATGTATGTATATATGTGTATATATATATGTGTGTGTGTATATATATATATGCGTATGTGTATATATGTGCATATATATATATGTGTATATGTGTATATATATATATATATGTGTGTGTACATATGTGTATATATATACGTATGTATATATGTGTATATATATATATGTGTGCATATATGTGTATATATATATATGTGTATATATATGTGTGTGTGTATATATGTGTATATGTGTGTGTATATATGTGTATATGTATATATATATGTGTATATGTATGTATATATATGTGTGTATATGTATGTATATGTATGTATATATGTGTATATGTATATATATATATATATATATATATATGTATATTTATTATTTTTTTTTATTTTTCTTATTTTTTTTAATTGGAGTAGATAGACTAAACTAAACTATCGCCCGGTTCACACTCCACCCACATCTATTGAACAGGTGAAGAGGCTCATCCCTTGTTTCCTGTTTAGGATATGGTTTCCGGTTTTTCTCTTTTTCTCTTTACCAATCTTTTCACTCTTTTATTTTATTTTATTTTGTTTTCCATTGGAGTAGATAGACTAAACAATCGCCCGGTTCACACACCACCCATGTCTATTGGACAGTTGAAGAGGCTCATCCCTTGTTTCCTGTTTAGGATGTGGTGTCCGGTTTTTCTCTCTTCCAAACTTTCACTCTTTTTTTATTTTATTTTATTTTATTTTTCAATTGGAGTAGATAGACTAAACTATCGCCCGGTTCACACTTCCCCCACGTCTATTGAACTGGTGAAGAGGCTCATCCCTTGTTACCTGTTTAGGATGTGATTTCCGGTTTTTCTTTTTTCCAATCTTTTCACTCTTACGTTGCCCCCTGCGCATCAATGGCGTTTTCGCCTTGCTTGGGGTGATATGATTAAAAAAAAAAAATTCCTCACATTCACTTACGCACAAATATCCTTAGGCTTAGTCTGTCAGTCATCGTAACATATCAATGACAAAATATCAAGATAGTGAAACGATGAGACAGAATAAAGAGAGGAGTGAAAACTTTCGTCAAGACCGTGAATGTTCATTGAACGTAAAGAAAGTTTCTTTATTTTTTTAACCATGATTTGAACTCTTTTTTAACAATTACAATCCAGTACAGGTAAATATAATGACATCATGCACATCTGTTGCGGGTAACAAGAGTCGTGTTTATGTAGAAAACACGTGTCTCCTGGTACATTTTTCTCGCATAAAAGTCTTGCGGACTCGAGTGTGAGTCCGACAAATAAATGACTAACACAAAAGTGCCATACGTGATACACGCTTTGGGCGATCATGTCTCTTTCGAGACATGATTGACTGGGCAGAAGATTATCCCGCAGTAGGTTGGCTTTCTACGGTAGATTGGTTGCCAGCCAAGGCTATAGAACTCAATCTGTTCTCATAGCTAGAGGGGGAAGATATGTGTTATATTATTAAGTCGTAATTAGTGGGGGATCAGTTTATTAATTCATAACAATATAAAACCGATCCCCCCGCTTTATGCCCAGTAAAAGCCTTAATCACGATTCCGACTATTATATTCAGTCAGTCATACGTGATACAAGCCATAGCTACCTAGTCAGTCAGCCAAGTGCCATACGTGATACAAGCTTTTTTGATTGAGTGGGCACAAGATTATCTCGCAGTAGGTTGCCATTGCTTTCCACGGTAGACTGGTTGCTAGCCAAGGCTATAGATCCCAATCTGTCCTCTTTTTTAACCCATAACTGGAGGGAAGAGACAAATTAATACCTTTCCCAAGGGTATTTTTGCGTAAGTGAATGCAAGGAATTCAACTGGAATTCGAACTCGGCTCCCTGATTTGTCGTTCCGAGTCGATATCCATTTCTTGCTCCTGTGTTAACTAAAATTAAAGATAGCATGAATATATCGAGCATCTCTTTCTCGACGAAAGTTAAAAACCGGCAATACACAAATACGCCCGGGCCGGAAATATTAAAAAGCGAAGTGTGAAATTGAAATTGAAGAGAAACAAAGCAGCAGGGTCAGAATTGTATTAGAGATGCTAAAACCCAATCTTCCTAGCAGTGAATTTAGCTATTGACTCAATGTAATGGTTCCACTTGAGATCGGAAGGAAGGGTAAGGCCGAGGAGGCGCAGTATATTGCTCTCAGGAAGACTCGCTTGGTCCATGTCTGGGTGGGGGGTTGACAGCAGTTTCGTTTTAGAAGCGTTGAAATTTACGCCACAAATATCTGTTAGAGCTGCTCACCAACCTTGACATACATAAGGAAAACATTACAATAGTCAAAAATCTATACTGGCAATAAACCGTCTGGGTACGGAAAGGAAGTGAGTCCAGCAGATATACAAAAACAGAAAAGGGGATAATAAGACATGGATACAGCGAGGCGAGAACTATAAATTCTGCCACGATTCTTCATTAGCGGCCACAATATTAACAATATAAGATATGCAGATGTTGATAGCAGACACGGAAAGGAAACTGCAAAATCTCTTACAGAATGTAACGGAGGAAAACGAGAAGAAAGGACTAAACATAAACTGCAAGAAGACCAAATGCATGGTCATCAGGAAAAGAGGAGCCCAAAATGCCAATAAGAGGTCGGGATACTAAAATCAAACAGGTACAGAAATTTAAATACCTGAGAAGTGTTCTATCAGAGGAACGAAAGTGCGAAATTGAGATCCGAGAACGTATCCCATAAGCTAAGCAGAGTATTAAGAGATAGGAAAAATTTTGTTAGAAACAAAAGAAAAAAAAAAAAAAGGAGTAGTGAACAGGTGCGTGATATCTGTCATCTCGTATGGCAGCGAACGCTAGACAATCTCCACAAGGCTGAAGAAGAGACCTTAATCAGCAGAAATGTGGTTCTACAAAAGGATATTGATTGAGTATAAAAAGTTTGAAAGATGTGAGCAACGACGAGTTTTTGGAGAGAATGGAAACGAAAAGGAAACTTATACTTAACAACATGAAGAGACAGTAGAAGTTTCTGTGACACATAATGAAAAAGAAAGGCTTGGAGAATCTGATACTCCCAGGGTGGATAGCGCGAAAGCAGGACAAAGGAAAGCAGCGCGTGAAATTCTTGATGGGTCTGAGCGGATGGATGACGCATCGGGGTTTGGGAGAAATAAAAGAAAGAAGAGCAACAAAGGGCAGGAAGATGTCGAGGGCCATGATCGCCTACCTCCTGAAGAAACACGGCGCATTAGAGACGATTCGTTCTATGAAACAACCTTGACGAATACTGTGACACTAGACTAACAAACGCATCGGTCACACCAGGTAGGACATAAATTACAACACGCACACACACACACACACACACACACACACACACACACACACACACACACACACACACACAAACAAACAACTCCCGCCTTGCATACTGATTTATCTATTAGTGAAAGACAAATATCGGTACATAACAAATATATTGTAAAAATATATCCTGACCTATCATTGCCAATACTTTTTTCACTTAAACTGGTAACACACTGCGTGCGTGTGTGTGTGTGTGGTTATCGTCTTCTTTTTTTTTTTTTTTTTTTTTGCCATATTTGGACTGGTAGTGAGTTTGACATAACGACCCCACTCCAGTAAGAAAAAACAGCGACAAACATCAACCTTCGAACTGCCCTTTACCGCTCTACACTTTTTCGTTTTAAGTCTTTTTTAGTTTAACTAATTATTTATTACAGAAGTTGTTAACGGTATTTTTGCAACCAAACGTGAGCCTGAGAAGTTGGTATCAAGTCGCATTTTAATAGCACTTTTTAAGCACTTTCAAGAGCGGTTTATTTTTTAACAATTTCCGACCAGACCCGTTCCGAATTTTTATTTCAATTTCCTCAAAAAATAACGAACGTCAGTAACTAAAAAATGCGTTGACACCCAAATTGGCAGTAAAAAAAAAAAATAAAATAAAACAAACGTTTACACACACTCGCATGCGCAATACACCCACACTTAGAAAAAAAATTTTTCTTATAATTTACGCCTAAAGAGGAAAAGTGATAGAAAAGGAAGAACGAAAAGGAATAGTTTAATAGTTTTTAAAACTGTTCGCGTGGGCAGACGAAGTATTTATCTTGTTAATATTGTTCACATCAGCCCTGAAAACTGACTAATCATCTTAGAGCTTGGTGTCACGTGAGCCAGCGGTGACTCACGAAAAAGGAAAAAATAAAAGAAAAGAAAGGAAAAGAAACTACTTCCTTCACCAAAAAGGGATGTATGAATAAATTCTTTATAAAAACAATAAATAAATAAAAGCTAATAATAAAGTAAACGAGACTGATAGAAAGATAATAGAAAGGAGAAAGAAAGAAAAGAAAAGAAAAGAAAAACTATTCGTGCGTGAGAGGAGAACGAAAGATAGAGAGAGAGAGACAGACAGACAGACAGACAGGTTCGCTTTAATTCGTCACCACCACCAGTGCTGCTGCTAGCGATCACTTCTATATAAACTTTTATTTTCTTCAGACGTCTACTTCTGTTGCTGTTTGAGAGGTTTCTTTCTTGTGGACAGTTATTGAAAGAGAGAACAGGACAACAAAAAAATGAACCGAGCTACGAAATCTGGACTCGGAGCAGAAGCTCAGGCCAAAGTAAGTAGAAATTTATGTAGACATATGATTTAATTTTCTTTCCGTATCATTGAATTTAAGGATTTTTTTTTTCTTTTAAGTTTCCGATATCTCGTAAAATTTAGTCTGAATAAATTTTTCAACTTTCGTAATTTGTGGGTGCAGTCAGTTACATAACTTTTTACCTCTTCACAATGCTTCAGTGGTTTTATTCTCTATTTTATTTTAAAACAGGTAATTTTTTTTTTTTCTTCGATAATTGCTAAAAATTTCAAGGGGGGTGAGATATCTAGACGACTTAAACTAAATTCCCACTAACCAAGTTTAACATCAATAAACACAAAATTAAAAAAAAAAAAAACTTCCGGCGTAGTTCATCACCAGACGCTCTTTCTTCCTGACGAGGAATTGCGTATTTTCTGGACGTCTCTAGCATCGCATATCACTTGCGCAAAAGTAATAAGCTTTTACTTTTATTTTTGCTAACGGTAATTGTTTATTACCAGAAGACTTTTTTTTTTTTTTTTTTTTTTTTAATACTTCGCACGTAAATACGACATACATCACCACATTAAATTTTGGCTAGCACACATAAGAACAGTAAAATAATTGCTGTTCTCTACCGAACACTTTTTTTTTTTTTTTTTTACACCATAGGCGACCCATGACCTTATTTCAATATAACATTACTGACAACACTCGGCTATTTCTAACCTGCTTAGCCAAGGACCTTTTTAACATAAAGCAGGATCTGCATTTTAAACAACAAATATTACTAATTCTATCGATTTAACGGCACAGTCTTTAATATTGTGGTCTGTATTTTTCTTTCTTGATAGGTCGCGACAAATCATATAATCGAATATATATATATATATATTTTTTTTTTTTTTCTCTTTAGCTCTCATGTAATGTCTCAATTTGGGTTTTATTCAATCAATTTTTATGCTGGTGGAAACTCACAGTTGTAGAGAACATGTTATGGGTGCACATTCAGCTGTTGCTTTCGCTATTGAATCCTTTGCATCAGTTAATACTGCGAACAGTTTAGATTCACATGTTTCTGTAATGTCACAAATCCGAGCACTGACATCTGAAGTTCAATGCCATGATTTTCCCTAGCCAAATGTTGAAATCCTGCATCAAACTATTTTATTTAAAAAAAAAAAAAAAAAAAACATTGCGTGCACTGAGCCGTGTAGAAAAATCATCTAAATGTGAATTGTGAACTGAATACTACTCAATCTATATACTGAGATGAATCGAACAGGTTTGAAGCAATTTCACAAAAAATGTAAGGATTTCTTAAATTTCAAATTGTCAAGTATTTTCTCTACCATTCTCAAGTCTCTACTCAGTGGCGATTCTACAAGGGGGAGGGCAAACCGCCCCCCTTCAAATTTCGGTTGGCGTGGCGTTTTATAAACTTTAAACATTTAGACTGATCAGTCACTCATTTTGACAAGATGCGATCTTAAGTGCTTATCTTCTGCGTTTTTTTTTTTTTTTTTTTAGAACATAGAGACCAATTTGAAGAAAAACTAAAACCAGATAGAAACGTGTTGTTGACGGGGAATAGTAATATTTGAAGGGATAAGTTAATCCGAGCTAATGTCCCCAACCTGACGAAACATAGGCAGGATGATTTATGGCAGTGAAAGAATTGGCCAAATCACGATGCTTGAGTTGCCTATATATATATATATATATATATATATATATGCGCGCGCCGCTGTATTGTATACACGGATCGAAGTTTGAATTCTGAATTCAGTTTAGAAACATGTTTGTCCGGTAGAGTAGCCGTGACTGAATAAACATTCAACTTGAATTTAATCTTACAATTTTCGCACGTAAGTGTCAAGCATGACATCTTCGGAATATATTTATTTAATGTAATATTTTTAACACTCAGTTTTCTACATAATGCACTACCTTGTTCAATTGCCAGTTTTGTGAAGTGTTCGAACCATCTGCGGTTAACACTTCCTAGTGTTAACCGGGCAGTGAAAACTCTTGTACCGCGAACGTGTTCGTCTATTGTCTACAGGTTGCGATGGATGAATTGTCGTCTAAACTACGAAAAAATTGAAAACGCTGACATTTATTTTAACATTAACCAAAACTACTCGAATATCTTAATGCTGAAGAATTTATTCTATAAAATTATCGCGGGCTTCAATGATGGCCTCCATTCGACTTCTGCACTGTCTCCTTGTTTAAGGTGATGAATGCTGCCATAATCATTGCCTTCTGTTCATCTTTGTAGTTATAAGGTGTTTTGTTGGTCTTTCGTACAACTGCGCTCAACACAATGAAGTGTGTTGCAGTTTGGAGAGATGGGTGGTCAGATGTAAGGATCGATGTATTCGCAGAAATTGTCTGACAGCACTGACTGGATTTTCCTGCTTGGGTAGCATGGTGCAGTGTCTTGTTGCCAAACATAGGTTCTTTCAGCACACTACCACTTCAAGGCACTTTTGATGTATGCCTCTGTGCTGACTCTGAAGCCATTACTAACAAATGCGGGAGTTCTTATAAGATTGGTCAGCGAGTTCCGATCTGATGTACCTTCGTAATCACCATTAGACTTTAACTCTTTCCGAATTCTCTTCACTGTCCTCAGATTAACACCCAAATACCCATCTTTTCGTATTAAAGATTACGGTGCCCAACTGACCCTACTATATTACAGTCGGCATTTTTTAAATATAAATCGCAGTGTATGGGTAGTTTTTTTATAGTAATTTATTTTCAAAAATACTTCAAAACTCTTTGCAGTTTATAAACTTAAGTTTCAATTTACTAATTGAAAAGTTTAATACAAATAGTGCCTTCGTAACTTTAAATTTTTTTATTCTTGTGTGGTAATTTTAATGTGTACATTAAAAGGTCATGTTTCAGGGTCTCTTCTTACAGGAAAAAAACTGTGCAATTGTTACTTGTGATTGCCATACACTTCTCATTTGTCAACACCTTTCAAATGCGATGGAAAAGCTAGAAAGTTCAATTCTGTATTGAAGTTTTTTTTAAATTTCATACTATATCTGTGTAATAAGATTAATTTTGCAAATCTTCCCAAATAAGTCACATTTCAAGATTTATAAAAAAAAAATTTAACTTTGTTTACAAGTGTATCGATCACTTAAAAATGGCCGACAAATTGAAAGGCTTCAAGAAATAAAAATTTGGCTCCAATCAATTTATTTGAAATACATCAGTATTTTGCTTACTTGAAATGGTAAGATTAATCATTTAGTTTTCAATTAAACTAAGTTTCAAAACTTTTTTTTTTTTTTTTTTTTTTTTTTTTTTTTTTTTTCAAAAAATTCAACTTGAGTTATCGAAAATAAGTGGAGGTACCTACTTCATATCTTGGGTTGAAGCAGCAGATCTGACTTTGAGCTTGGTGCCTAATTGAATGTTAATTGTTTCATAGGCGGTCTCTGTCGACGTTTCTGCATTGGGTACTATTTTTCTGAGGCTCTTTGTTAATTTTCATTTTTCTATGAAAGTTTGTAGCATATCACTTACTACACAAACGGGTTTTTAATAGCATGTTAAAATATTGAAAAAGCTTGCTAGCTAAAGTTTCAGTAATTAAACCTGCCTGATTAATCTTCACGTGATGCGATAATCTTTCTAGGTCGTGTCCACTATGACGAAAGCAATTAACGATTCATGTTACAATCGATAATATTGCATAAAGAAATGTAGCTGTTTGACCCAAAATAACTTCAGCTGTTGCAATTATATTATTGGTGTCCTCGTTCAAGATTTTCTAACTATAAATTCAAAACTGTAATTTCATCTAGCTGCAGTCTAAACTGTCAAGTTTAAAACCTGACACTTAAGCTATTTAAATTTTAGAGGTATTCTATTTTTTTTAATTTAGTGCTTGGTCTGAATTTGGTTTTAATTTTTATTTCTGTCGCATTGTAATTTTCTCCATCTTTTGTAACGTTAACTTCTGGTTAGATGACCAGAATGAGGTGACCGCAAACCTAGACTCACAAAAAATACCTACATCCAACTACCTGAAATGAAAAATCTTAAATGTGATTAACTAGAATTTAAAAACCTGGCTTTTCTTCCATTCTATATTTTTCCTACCTTCATTTATATCAATTACACATAAAATTAAGCACATTAACTAAAATTTGCGTTGTGGCTAAGATGTGCGTTGTGGCGCAGTGGATATCGGCTCGGAACGAGAACTCGGGGAGCCGAGTTCGAATTCCAGCTGAATTCATTGCTTTCACTTACGCGCAAATACCCTTGGGGAAAAGTATTAATCCGTCTCTTCCCTCCAGTTATGGGTTAAATAACAGGACAGATTGGATTCTATAGCCTTGGTCGGCAACCAGTATACCGCAGAAAGCAATGGCAAACTACTGCGGGATAATCTTCTGCCCAGTCAGTCATCTTTCAAGAACTGATCGCCCAAGCGTGTATCACGTATGGCACTTAACTGACGAGTTCTCGTTCCGAGCCGATATCTCGTTCCGAGCCGATATCCACTGCGCCACAACGCACATCTTAGCCACAACGCAAATTTTAGTTAATGTGCTTAATTTTATGTGTAATTGATATAAATGAAGGTAGGAAAAATATAGTGGAAGAAAAGCCAGGTTTTTAAATTTTAGTTCATCACATTTAAGATTTAAAAAAAAAATTTTATAGATTTTGAATGAGTTTTTTTTTCACCTCGACCAAAATCAAGAAAAGCAATAAAGAACCTAAGGATCGAGAACTAGTCATCAAAAAGAGAATGATTTTACTTTTTATGGGGATCAAAACTTACTGAAAAAACTTGTATCCAGGAGAGTTCCACGAGCGTGGAGTGCGAGAAAAACGTACGGTTACCGCTAGAAAATTTTAACTGAAAATTGATTGTTGCTAGTCTAATATTGCGTTAAAAAATCTGGGTATCATAACGAAAAAGTATTAACAAATCTTCAGTTGGAAACAAAGAAAATTGCGTGAAATCGTGACTTAAGATGGAATGATCTATTATCATCAAAGATGAATATAAAACTTGAAGCAACTGAAGTGTGGTTCTACAGGATGCTGCGGATATCATGGATCGAGCATGTGTGGAAGGAGGTTTTGGAAAGGATGGAAATGAAAAGCAAGTTAACACTGAGCACCAGGAAGACAGCTAAGGTTCTTGGGACATGTAATGAGGAAGGAAGGCTTGTGAATCTGATACTCACAGATCAGAGGGGGAAAGCAGCAGATAACATTTGAAGTCTGAGCAGATGAATGGCAGTGGGTGGGGTAAAAGAAGAAAGTGTGCTAAGATCTACCAGGGATGGGGAGACGTGGAAAGCCATGATCACCTACGTCCTGAAGGCACATCTATTGGCATGTTCTAATTTGTATTTAGATACATTGTTCACATCTACTGCACATAATTTTTATCGTATACAATTAAGTGACAATAAAATGTATTCTGTATGAATACTACCTTTTTATGAATACTGAAATACAGTAGCATGGGGATCATCCAGACCCTTGCACCGACTTTGTTAAATATCTTAAAACTTAATACTTAGAAAAACATCTTTAAGGGAGGTATCTCGGATTAATTTAATCTTCAAATGTCTTATGCATAACTGAGTTATACATGTAGAAACGTAACTATTCAGCTTTACTGTTTCTCAAATTGCTAACTCGCGTTTTCAGTCTTAAAATGAAATGCCTTAGATTGTTTGAATTGTCACTAGATTTTGTTTATTATGAGGTCAAATACCTCTTAACTCTTGTGCACTAGACACTGTAGCTTGTTTCCTATAGACACAACGTCGCTTACTCTTCATTAAAGCCCCACTCTCTAGTTTCACCAGTTCTGACATAACTAAGATTGCCATGCTATATCCAGAGTTGAATTGTCCACATTTCCTCCGTGTTAAATTTCAGGGACTTCCACAAAACCAGATTTTCGCCACGAACTGCTACATGTAGAACACTCTTACGTGGAGAAAAATACTATATTTTCAAGTCGGACTACTCATTATTTATATCATTAGCCTAATTACTTTCATAACGAAATTCATTCAATAACACTTAAGTGGTTCTGTAGCTTGTTACCTTTTTCCGGCGGACCTGTGCAACCGGCACCCACCTCCCTGTAATATGGGGGATCGATTTACAACTCATTGTCTTTTACTCGACCCCAAAGCGAGTGTTTCCAGTATGGGGGATCGACTTACTAGAAACTGAGCAGCCCCTAAAAATCTTTAAATATTGAACTTTCCAAATTTTTTCCCTAATCTGAAAGTTTAGGGTCTAATCGATAAGAATGTACTAAAAAAAGTGAAAAACAAACATTACGAGGGGTGCCGGTCAGCGTTTTTTTTTTTTTTTTTTTTTTTTTTTTTTTTTTTTTTTTTTTTTTTTTTCAACTGAAAAATTCGATGAAAGGTTTCCGTACTGATAAACTTGTATTTTTCTTTTCCTGTCCCGCCCAAGTGTCTACTGGCTTTTCGTTTCAATATTAAGTGGGTATTAAAAACACAATTTCCCTATTGTATTCACTGTATCCGCACTAGCCTGGTAGCGGTTGACAATTGCGTTAAAACAAAACGACGTAGAAAACTAGTATGTCTTTCAATGTTAGCAAATAAGTTACTAGCTGATACTGCAACAAATCTTTTTTTTTTTTTTTGTTGCTAGACTGATATTGACCAATCAACTGGCAAAGCCATTGTGGTCGGTCACTAAAAAATGAATTTACTAATTTTGGGCGTCTTGTGAAACATACTGGCTTCGCAGGTCATTAACGTGAACTCGGTCCTGTGTAGTCTATATTTGTGACTGTATATCGTATTACTCGATTCACTATTTAAATAAAAACGAACAATATTGAAGTGACTTTTCAAGAAGTTTGACTATTAAATGCTTGAATGCTTTTCGTCTGTCACAGGTTAAGCTTGGACTTGGTAGCAACAAGTTGTTGCGTGTGCTGTTTCGAATTTATCAAATCATTTATGATTAGTTACTTCAAAATAGACCACACTGTTCTCACTAACTATATAACTGGACCTAATTTTATATTGTAATGAATTCTATTGTCATATATTTAGACGGTGGTTTGGTAAGATTGATTTCGTGATAAACGGTTATTGGAATCCTTCAAGTTCCAGCATTATTTTAGCATCTCGCATCAACCGTCTCTTCATATTTTTATGTGGGGGCTGGGCTATTTTTAAGGATAAGATGCGCAATCAGCGTAGCGGCCATTAGTACGTGAAATGGAATAAACGAACCGCTGAAATTTGCAGCAGATGGAGTGCATGAAGTATCTCGTTCCACTTCCTATGTTAAATAGTAGGGTAGACGGGTCTCGGTAGTCTTGACTGAGAATCATTCTGATTATCCTGAATTCCAAAGGAGATGGGAAACCACTTAGAAAAGCATGTCAATTTTGTTTTAACGCCTCTAAAACGGAACTGTTCTTTTCGTAGTCTTAAAGAACATTTGTCCTCCATCAGAATGGCTGATGCTAGCCTTCTAGGAGACCCAAAGCACCATCTCTGGCTAAAGTGGTTTTTTTTTTTCCACTAACGGTAAATGGAACGATTATATTGAATAAAATGAAAGGTTTACGATTACAAAAATGTTTTTGAAATTCTTCAAATCGGAATTTCTTAGACATGCCTACGTCTGACATTCCTTCGTACTGTCAATTTGTGGTGTTTCTGTGTATCTATAGGTTCTTGACACAATCCAAGGAATCTGCAATGCTACTTGTCCTGACTTGGCATCTCTGCTTCGATTACTTTTTCCACCACCGTAATGTAAATTCGTGCGTATGCGTTATGGTCCGGTAAATATCGGTTCGGAACGGGAATTCGGACAGCCGAGTTTGAATTCCTTGCATCCACTTACGTGCAAATACCCCTGGGAAAAGTTATTAATCTGTAGCTTCTCCCTCCAGCTATGGGTCCAATAGCAAGCGATTGGATTCTATAGCCTTGGTTGGTAACCTTTCTACCACAGAAAGTACTGGCAACCTATTGCGAGAAAGTCTTCTGCCACGTTATATCATGTTTGTTGCGAGACGTGATCGCCTAAGCTATTTTTTTTTTTTTTTTGTCTATTTCTAAGATGTTATTGTAGCTACTTACACTATTTAGATTAGTGCAATTGTTCTCATCTTTATTGCCATATTCACAGCGTTTCGGCTGTTGTACGCTCTAACCTCCTTCAGATGATAACCGTTGGAATTTCGAACCGAAGTCTTTTAGTTCACTGGGGTAGATTGTCCCCAAGGACACCTAGCCCAATGGATCCAAAAAGTGACTTGACTCGGTTGAGTTCAATGGGAGTAACAAGTCTCCTACTTAATTTTTTTTTTAATTAAGTGCTTATCCTATTAATATAGAAATACTACTCTATTTAAGGGTGTGCGTTGTGGTACAGTGGATATCGGCTCGGAACGAGAAATCGGAGCCGAATTCGAATTCCAGTTGAATCCATTGTATTCACTTACGCGCAAATACCCTTGGGAAAGGTATTAATCCGTCTCTTCCTTCCAGTTATGGGTTAAATAACAGAACAGATTAAGTTCTATAGCCTTGGTCGGCAACCAGTCTACCGCAGAAAGCAATGGCAACCTACTACGGGATAATCTTCTGCCAAGTCAGTCATGTCTCTTTCGAGACATGATCGCCCAAGCGTGTATCACGCATGGCACTTAACTGACTCTAATAACAATATAAACTTTCGCCTTCTAGCGCCTACCCTATCGGTAATGGACTCGCGTGGTTATGCTCTTACTGGCTTTTTCTAATTCACGATATTAGGAAAAAATTGACTAGCTTTAAAAGTGTAAGATATTATTAAATTGAATAGGCTTTCTACAGAAGGCATAAAAACTGAAAAAGATCCAGAAAAGCATGGCACGCGGACTTGGTCCATGGAGAGAGCCCGAAATAAATATTTCGGTTTAAAACCTGAAGATGGGAGCACACAATAGCCGAAACGTCGTGAATATCAAAGCTGAACATCCCAAACAATGTAAATAGCGTAAATATTTGAATGTAACTGTTCTGATTTTTTTACTTCGACGTCACGGATTTCAATTAAATACTAGATTGACAGCTATATTTGCATATATTTAAAATGGCTATATGTAACTGTTAGTTCTATACTGTTTCTTTTGCACATTTTGCGTGTAGAACACAACTTTCTTTCCAGTTAAATTGCATTGTTTTTCCCCCATCTTGTTTTAATGGCTTCATCACTCTTTTGATGAAATGGTTATAAGAACTTCCCATGAAGATGGATCTGGTATCCTAATCGCGTACGTCCTAAAAAGGTATTCTGTATTGCGTCCCTTCAGATTGTAGGGGGTTATGGCTCACCAAAACTTCTTCTATATCATCTCAATCTTGTTTCGTCATTCAAGCTCATTAAGTTATGCATTGCTTGGCGGAATACAGCAGCCACTTTTTTTTTTATGGACGGGTCTTACTAACATTGTTCAATTTTAGTTTTGACAATTGTATTATGTTTTTGGGTTCATCCCCCTCATTTTAAGTCTTTATATATATATATATATATATATATATATATATATATTACTGCATGCATTTTTACTGTCATGGGTTTTCTCCCTTTTTTTTTTTTTTTTTTTTTTTTTTTTGTTTTTCTTTTTAGGTGTCCCTTGTAAATATGTGGTATAGTGTGAAAGATTGAGAGGTGGTGGATGGGTTCTTGTGAGTGAAAATTGTAATGAGTGATTGGGTCGTGATAGTGTTTAGCTAGGTATAGGATAGATACTGATGACCACCCTTTACCCGCCCGCTTTCTGTTTTGTGCCACAATTTGGGTATTCTTTACGCAAATAAATATTAAGTTATGCGTTGTTTTAACATGTCACTCTTGCCTTCAATCTGTCCTATGTTTATCAACTTCATTGCGTCCATGTTCGGTTCATGGTATCCTCAGCATCTCCCCACTCCGTAGAGCCATGATTCCTAACCCCGGGGTAAATTACCCCAGTGGGGGTCATGAGCCCATATTTTGGGATAATGGATGTTTAGTTTGGGAATTTAAGGACAATATTGCTTCCATTTTGTGGGAAATTGGAACTATGGACCAGACGTATTGGAAAGGGAATATTTGCACAATTTTCTGCATTGGATGCCTTCCTTGATAAAGTTAGACATCCTCAACCACTTGAAAACACATCAGTGATCACTTGAATGGCCTCTTGGAAAACTTACGTAAGTAATTTCCAGACGTGAATAATTTCAACAATGAATAAGAAATCCATATCTTGTGAGTGAAGATATCATTCCAGCAAAAGAATTTCTCACGCTCAGGATGAACAATGCATGGAAGCCTTTGAGACCAAGTCTGGTCTAGACACCTTTTGGATCTCTCGTCTGCAGGATATACCAACACTAGCCTCTAGAGCAGTACAGATTCTCATGAGATTTTCAACCACTTATCTATGTGAACAAGCTTTTTTTTTTACTGTCCTTGAAATGAAGAGTAAGAAACGTAGCAGACTCAACGTGGCAAACGACGCTCGAATAGCCCTTTCAGTCACAAAGCCAAGACTAAAACTGGCACAGGCAATACAAGCTCAACACTCACATTAAAAATCACGGCTAGGTTACGGCTACTATACCTCTTACTATAGATTGATATTATTGTATTGAATAATTTTTAACTTTGTCTGCTTTTGATGTATGAAAATATTACTTTTCCTATATGACGGGTATTTGTTCATTGGAGTAATCGCAGCAAAAAGTTGGGAACCTATGCCGTAGAGCCACGTTCATGATAGCTATAGTCTCCTCTCCATCTGCGAGAAGATCCATGCATTTACTGCCACACAGAAATGGTATTACGTAAGTTTAGTATTTTCATGGAATATATAATCTACCAAAGATTAAAACAAAAACTAATTTGACTATCGTGAACATTTGTGATAGGCAATAAATTAACGACATACTTTCATCTAGCGCTTACATTTTCGATATATGCTATTATGCTCTATTAGTGGATTTTAATCTAATTCACAATATTAGGAAAGATTAAAGTTTTAAAGTATATTTAGTTATTGAATAGTATTTGTACAGAAAGTCTATAAACACTGAAGTGAAAACTCGTCTTGGACCTTTTTTTAATTTTTTTTTCTTTTTTTTTTTTTTTATTAGTTGGAACCTCTTTACCTGTAACTACATTTGTAGGATTGTGTGTTGCTTTGAATTCTATACTTACACTAAAATGTTATGTAAACTGCTGATTCTTGAATCTTCTGAAGCTTATTTATACAAGTAAAGTTGTAACTTAGTTTTTGCTAGTTTGGTGCATCACCCTCACTACCCAATATCTGGGCAGCTTTGAGTTAGATCTGTCAAACAAACCAGATCTTCCGCCCCTGTTAAAACTAAACTGGGGCCGGTGTGTACGATCTACTTTGTTTGGCTATCAACCCTGATTGGGGAGTCTCAGACAGTACTCTTGACTCTAGCTATCTCAACAGCTTTTTTTTTTCTACCTACACAAGCTACAAATTGAACTAAACACAATTATGAAAAGAAAAATATATTTAGATTGCTGTCATTCTATTTTGCCCCCTCTCACTATCTGAATTTGTCATGTTATGGCTTGAAAGGAAAATATATATATATATATATATATATATAGTCTTGTGTGAATACTACCTAATGAAAACTTGTGATGGGTTCCGTATTATAGATGGTGGAGGCCCACGATACATGGTTACTATTTAACCAGGCTGCGTCCTTCTAAAAATATTCAATTTTAAATGCATGCAGTTGGTGTCGGTGTAAGGCTTGTAATCTTTCATTAATGATACACTTAGAATGTTTCTCGTGGCTTTCCGCTGGTCTGTTTATTACATTATTCTTCATACGTACGTTACAATGAAGTTTAATTGATAACGTTGTTTGCCAGTGATAGGTTGTGACCGTGTCATAATACTTCATTGTGTCGCTTTCCTTTCTGCCTCATATTGAAACAACAAAGAAATAACATCTGCTTCTTTTGCCGTTAGACTTGTTATTAGATGGCGTAATTTGGCGGGACGGATTGTTTGGGCTTTTTTTTTTCTCTCTATCTCTCTCAAAATCACTACTTGATGTCGTAGAAATTTTGTAAAACCTGGCCGCTGACCTACCAGTCACACCATTGCAACAGTCAACGACTATCAACTTACCTCACCGCCGACACCTCATTCCGACACTACGGTCGTTCTTTCTTATCCTCGCCTAAAAGGAAATGGCTGAATGTTTTTTACTTCCATTTATGGAAAGGAATGTATGGCGCAAGCTCTGTGCCCCTACTGCTGGCTATTTGTCTTTCTGCGTGTTTATAGGCTTGGTGGGACTACAATTTTTTTTTCTCTTCTCTTGAAAATAAATTCTTTTCTCAATAAGGATTAAGGATGGTGAGTTTGTCACAAATTCTTTCGTTTTCAAGGCCAGTTGGTTTGTAACAGGATTGTCGCAAATGTTTTTTTTTTTTTCTTCCGCTTACGGATAAACGGTAACATACATTCTTGTTCATTAAAACGCTCACTGAGCACCTCTACGTGGTATAATGGTTAGAAAGTCTCGTTAGAATCATTACAATTGAATATTATGTCCTCACTGGGGGCCCTATACTTCCGGACTTATACGCTTAAAAATACTTCCCATGAACGTAAAATATCTAAAACTTATGATTGGTTGGTAAGAAAAAAAAATCTTGTGCTACTGTTTCGTATACATGAAAAATATCTACACCATTAAATCTTATTCTGGAATGATATCTACATATATATATATAACTAGCAGTTTAGTTCGGTTTCACTCGGGTAGTTTAAGGAATAATAAAAAAACATTGATTTACATAGCAAATACTTACACAACGACAACGGCCACCCTCGTCACTTTTAGAATGTCTCTATTGGATTGGTGGTGGCGGGGGGGTAACATATATATATAATATAAAGTATAGTGATTCATTCTATATCATAATCAACACAAACTGATCCTTGACTTTGTGGGGTGATATTTTTCTACCTCTAATTTTGGATTTCTGAAAAATTCCAGGGTGTCGATAGCGTTTTAAAATTGATCTACAACTGAGCGCAACTTCTGTCGAGCTAGACCGCAAAATGCAGACGCTAATGCCTTTTGCCTGCCTGCTTACCTACCTACCGCGGGAAAATCTCTCTGGTCATTCATGTCTCTTTCGAGACATGATCGCCAAAACGTGTAGACATTTTTAGTGAATTTAACACCGTCAATACAGAGGTCTGTGTTATTTCTTGCCGTCTAAATGCATTATCTCATCTGCTGACCCGATAGCCTTTTACAAAATAGTTGACACCGAGAGATACTAAAATTTTACTTTCAAAAGTTTTTAAAATAGGTCACATCATTAATTACGATAAAGTATTTTTCCACAAATAAATCCGCAACAATTTACAGAGTAAGTTTGGTACTTATTAAGTAAAGACATTGTCGACTTGTAGGCAATACAAGTTTCTTGAAAATACGTAATATAAGGATAATTTATAATGCTGAAATATTTTTAGTTACTGAGCAAGAACGTATCCATCTTAAAGAACAGCATTAAAATTTTGGCGGTCACCATTTGTATCGAAGTCGAAGGGTGGATCATGATTCACTAAGACGGTACAGTGATCAGCTGAAATATTTGTAGCATACAAATTCTAATAAGTCAAATTAGCATCAAATTAGTAAATCATGTGAAACAGTAGCACGAAAACGTGGAAAATAATTGTATGTGCGTTGTGGTACAGTGGATATCGGCTCGGAACGAGAAGCCGGAGAGCAGAGTTCGAATTCCAGTTGAATCCACTGTATTCACTTATGCGCAAATACCCTTGGGAACGGTACGAATCCGTCTCTTCCAGTTATGGGTTCTATAGCAGAAAGCAATGGCAACCTACTACGGGATAATCTTCTGCCCAGTCAGTCATGTCTCTTTTGAGATATGATCGCCCAAGCGCGTATCACGTATGGCACTTAACTGACTTTCAGGACGTAGGCTGTCATGGCCTTCCACATCTTCCTATCCCTAGTAGCTCTTAACGCGCTTTCTTTGGTTACCCCTCCCACATCCCACTCTACCATCCATTTGTCCATCGTCGGTTTATATAATATTGGGAGGATTACTTTACTTTTTATCCTCATCCGTTTGTTACCCTTCTCCTGACATTATAACTAACCCCTCTTTCTCATCAGTTTCTCCTATGTAAACCCTCTGCGCTCTGGCCTTCGGGCTGGGGTCCAAAATGACCAAATTAAGACAGTTTAGACCGGTTTTGAACCTATCCACCGGTGGATAGGTAATGTTTTGACCAGTACCTGGGCGAACGCGCCCAGGTTCCCCACATTAAACAAAAACAAACAAACTGTAACTGCATGTTTAAACACCTTCTCAAACCAAACATGTGCTTATTTTTAACTAGCAGTATAGTCCGGCGTTGCTCGGGTGTAATGAAAGCTTTAAAACTAATCCATGGTCCTGGAGCTCAGACTCTTTGGATGTTGGCACGAAAGACTAAAAAGCAATAGTTGTCTCCAGTTAAAGCGAAACCGTATTCTGAAAGAAAAATGAATGGATGTAAGTCAAATGTTGACTTCCTGGTATCGATATCAAATACGTTTTTTCGTCGTAAACTGAATTTTGAAGGCTAAATAAGTCCTCTGAGTAAATGGTATCATGGCTGAGACTAAGAACTACAACTATATCTATTTAGAGCCAAACCCGAAGCAAAAACTAAAATAAAAGGGCTGGAAAAAAAAAATAGATATACAGGCAGATAAACACAAACATCTTGCCATATCTAATATATATATATATATATATATATATATATACTATCGATTTTATGCAACTTTGAAACTTTTGAATATCGTTTCTTGTGTCTGAGTATTAAATTTGATTAAAATCGGACCACTCCTTCTATAACTCGGGGTTTTTTTTTTTTTTATCGGGGTACCTCGACACAAAACCTAGCTAAGAACACTCGCAGACGCTTATAGTACAACTGTAAATTTTCCGAAAAATCAGTTCAGCCGTTTCGGAGTCTATAGGACACACACACACACACACACACACACACACACACACACACACACACACACACAGTTCCATTTAGAAATAAGTTTAGATAAATATCTACATTTGTGTGATTTGTCTTTTTCTTCTCTCCAGATTGTATCCAAATATGATCCCGGTCAAGCTTCAGAATGCCTTGAATGGGTGAAAACAATCTTAGCGAATCATGATCCACCCTTCGACTTCGATACAACTGGTGACCGCCAAAATTTTAATGCTGTTCTTGAAGATGGATACATTCTTGCTCAGTAAGTAACTAAAAATATTTCAGCATTGTGAATTATCCTTATATTACGTATTTTCAAGAAACTTATATTGCCTATAAGTCGACAATGTCTTTACTTAAGTACCAAAGTTACTTTGTAAATTGTTGCGGATTTATCTTTATTTGTGGAAAAATACTTTATCGCAATTAATGATCATGTGACGTATTTTAAACTTTTGAAAGTAAACATTTAGTATCTCTAGGTGTCAACTATTTCGTAAAAGGCTATCGAGTCAGCAGATGAGATAATGCATTTAGACGGCAAGAAAGAACACACACCTGTATTGTCGGTGTTAAATTAAAGAATTTTGAAAGTGAAATTACGCAGTTATTTCTGACAATATTTAGTTAACCCTACCAGGAAATATATAACCTTGAATCCACCCACGTCTATTGAACAGGTGTAGAGGCTCATCCCTTGTTCCCTGGTTAGGATGTGGTTTCCGGCTTTCTCTTTTCCAATCTTTTCACTCTTACGTAGCCCCCTGCACATCAGTGGTGTTACCGCCTTACTCGGAATGATATGATTTAAAAAAAACAACAAAAAAACCAAAACAAAACTATTGCCTTTTAACTCAGACAAATGCTCTTTGTTCTATTTTAAATTAGTTGTAAATGATGCCTCTTATAGTCACCTGCCATTTTTATTGCTAGTTAAGATTACAAAACTGACAAGTTATTTATCAATTGAAGAATTTTAAGAATTCAATTTGTTCCTTCCATTGTAGACAAATGGCAATAAGTTTTATTTTCAAATTTTCCTCTGAATACATTAAGGTGGAGAAAAAAAACAACAATTTGCATAATTTGTTTCATTTAATTTTTTTTTTCCAGTTTAATCAATGCTCTCGAACCAAATAGTATTCCTTTGTCAAAATTAAAGATGCGTCCAACAATGCAATTCAAAAAGATGGAACTGATTGATTTGTTTCTGGGGAAACTTAAAACTTATGGAGTACCTGATCATGAACGGTTTGCAACCATCGACCTCACAGAATCCCAAGATCTCAACCAAGTTGTAATCTGTTTGCAAGCTTTAGGAAGAAAGGTAATTTTCTTTTTATTCCAGAAATAGATTTGTTATGTAATGTTGTCAGTTTGGCTCCGTATAAATGTTAAAGTACATAGTAATTTCTATTACTTTTGTTACTAGAATGACAAATTGTAGAGGGATTTTTTTTCCAATTAGAAAAGCACAATGCTCAGCTTTTCTTGTATTGATATAAAGCTTCTCGATTTTGCCTTTCCAAGATTTACTGTAATTTGTATTGCAACTCTATCAAGTTGCAAACTATTGGCCCGAATTCTTATCCAAATTTTTACAATATCATTTAAAAGTCATTGCTCTTTATACTTTCCTAACAGTTTATCCAGGTTCGAGTAAATTATAATATGGAACTTTTTTTTCTTCACTTATGTTCACAATCTAACACTATTGTATTTATTTGGTTTTTAGGCTCGTACGAAGGGACATATTGGTTTTGGACCAAAAGAATCTGAGGCAAATATTCGAAACTTCACAGAAGACCAGCTGAAAGCAGGACAGAACGTGATTAGTCTCCAATACGGAAGTAATGCCGGAGCATCCCAAGCCGGAATGAGTTTCGGAAAATCTCGAATGATTCTTGATTAAACTTTTTCTGTTAACATCGTCATAAAAATAAAAAACAAAACAAAAAAAAAAAAACTAATGCCATAAGACAAATCCGCCAGTTTTTTTCCCTGCAAACACAACACTGATGTGACACTTATCTTGCCTGCAAAATGTTTCATACTTAAAAACTTCTCGGATCTGGAGGAGGTACTTGATGTCCAACTTAAGGGTTAGTGTCCTGCTCATACCCAGCACACTAGTTTAAGAGACGGATTTAAACTGATACTGCAATGTTACAAAATTAAACGGTTTAATGTTATTTCCCTGTTGCCATTTTGGCTTGTATTCATTTCATAAACTCACGGTTAATTTTCTATCGACATTTTATTTTTGCTAGTCAACTCCATAGACTGACTAATATCAGTTGATCAGAGATGTTCCAGGGAGACATTCCTACTAAAATTTACAATCGGAATAAAACTTAAATTCAGTGATCTTTTTCCAAGTCATTTCTGTAAACACTTTTTATTTATTTTTTTTTCCTTACTAAAGCAGGAGGTTTGGGAATTACTCTAGGTAGATTGTTCATATTAAAATGCGTGATGAATGAAAGGTGGTATGAACTTAAAATAAGGATAACAATTCTTTTTTGACTTAGGTGAAGATTGTTTTAATCGGAAGCACCCATGCGGAATATTTTTTTCTGTAAAGCTGTTTGTGGGGTGGGGTGACTACTTGCATTTTGAGTCTAGCCACTAGAATTAGCTGGGTGTCTCCTAGATGGATCAAATATTAATCCAAAACTTAAATGAAACAAATTATGCAAATTATCTCTTTTTTTTTTTTTTTTTTTTTTTTTTTTTTCTCCACCTTAATGTCTTCAGAGGAAAATTTGAAAATAAAATTTATTGCCATTTGTCTACAATGGAAGGAACAAATTGAATTCTTAAAATTCTTCAACTGATAAATGACGTCAGTTTTGTAATCTTAACTAGCAATAAAAATGACGGGTGACTATAAAAGGCATCATTTACAACTAATTTAAAATAGAACAAAGCATTTGTCTACGTTAAAAGGCAATAGTTGTCAGTAAAAATGTTATAAATTCTTAATATTAGTGTCAAATTTAAACACTTACCACTACTTACTGAGGATGTCTAACTTGGCTCCACGAATTCAACATTTTTGAAATTACATTTTTGTTGGACTAACTCTATGCAATTCAAACCTTCTAGTTCCCAGTGTTCGACTGGTGGAATATCTTATTACTTTTTATACTAATATATATCGCAGTTTGTCACTTTAACTGAGCGGGTTCTTGCCGACTTCGAAGTTTCGTTATGATCGTGCTCGTCTGGGCTACTTTGCAAACTGGTGAAAGCATCATGATGCTCAGTTAGGTGATAAGGCGTTAATAAAGTTTCTCACTGACGATAAAGTACTTACTAAAATACGGTACTGTGCAAAAGTATTAGGACAAGAACTATTTTCTCTTGAGGCACATTGACAGAAAACAATTTAAAGTAATTGCATTTGATTTACTCAAATGATTTAACAAGGAAAATACTTGTTATAAAATAAACTTAATATTAGTATAATAGCCATTTGCTTCGATCACAGCCTTAATTTTGTCAGCTTCTTCAATGTATCATCTGCCAAGTAGCTTGTATTTGTTCCCAAAGTGTCTTGTAAAGTAACATTTAGATTTATCAATTTGAGAGGAGGCAATAAGCAAAATCAGTTATATCCGAGGATAATAGAATAATGAGCAGTTTCAAAATAACTTCAATTTTTCCTGTCTTCTATTAAACAATTTTTTTATATACACTTCTTTTACACCTAGTTTTAAATAATCAATATTTATTAGCAATTTACTTGTGGTTTTTTTTTTTTTTTTTAGCCTGTATCTGAATTTTAGTGAGGCTTTTAGGAACCCGGTTCACACTCTACCCACGTCTTTTGAACAGGTGAAGAAGCTCATCCCTTGTTCCCTGTTTAGGATGTGGTTTCCGGCTTTCTCTCTTCCAATCTTTTTTTACTCTTAAGTAATCCCTGCGCATCAGTGGCGTTACTCCCTTGCTTGGGGTGATATGATTAAAATAAAATCCCTTCCCTGTTCTTTCACTTTTGCATACTACCGGTAGTGTGCAAAAGTGTTAGGAGAGGGGGTGATTTTTAAACTTTATTTTGATGCCTCATGAAAGATAAAATAGTTCTTGTCCTAATACCATGTACAGTACTGTGCTAAAGTATCAGTAAAACTGAAAAAAAAACCTTGGCGCCAAATATATCAGTGTATAGAGTAAAGTAAATGTATAAGCATACTGGGTTTATATAAAATCCAACAATTTGATTTCGTCAAAAATCTTTCAACCAAATCCAGTCATTAAAATTAATGAAACTACCCACCCCCTCCTGGAATGCACATCAACGGCCTATACGAAACCACTCCTCTTTATTTCTCTGCTGTTCTATCATCGCATGCGCAATATCATGTTTCATTTCCATAATTCATTTCTAGACAGACAAGATGAGTAAATCATAGCCTGTATGATTTACTGCGATAGGCTGAAGGCTAACATTCGAGCCTCATTGAATTACATGTCAACAAGATGTGCCTTTTTCAGAGTGCAGCTTAAAACGATATATGACTAATATTGATCTGTTTGCTATATGAAACCTACAAGGGGGAGGGAGATCTCGTAACAGTACCACAATAGCGAAAATTATCGACGATGGCCTCTCCTAGTTCGAACGTGTTGATTTATGAAAATCACATTCCTAGCAACCAGTCGCAGTCTAATTAAATAGCATCCGTGGCATTTATTAGGAATTAATGGTATTCTTGAATCGAGTAATAAAAAATAGTTTATATTGCTCAAAAACACATGGCCAGCAGATAAAAACGCTGGATAAATCCAGTGACTTGACCTAAAGTATTGTGAATTCAATACTCGGTAAGAGTTGTGGTGAACAAAAACTTAGATGAGTTAAAGAGAGGCGACGTGACTCGTAGAATGATCTTCTCCATCCCCCACCCACCAAGAGCAAAATAAAAGATTAATTAAAAAATTTCGGTCACTGTCGTGAATAAGGCCCTGGGGCGCTCAAGATAGACGTCTACAAAATGGAAGTTAACGATTAACCATAGATTTGAACAGGTTAAGATTACAGTGATAGCGAAAGCGTCCTTTTGAGAGTAGTTCGTGGGAAGAATCTGTTCCAGTAGAACTTACCGTATTTTTCGGGTTGGAAGATGCACCCTGATATTGGATATAAATTTCGAAAAAAAAAAAAATTCTTAACACATTCACCACGTGTCCCTCACATACATGCACCATGTATTGTTGACATTAATAACTTGTCCGATTTTGTTTGTATGGTGATGGCATACTAGTTAGGGGTTAGTAAATTTACCATACACCTTTCATTAACTCACTAGACAGACGCACTCCACAACCCGGCTGTTGCTCCGGTATGATCCACTATTAAAGGTTAGCCATAAGTTTCCGATTCTCAACGTAGATTCGACGCCACCCTGAGGCCACGTTATTTATATATTTTTTTAAACCTGGATGCTCCCCATTAGTCCACCTGTGTGTTCGTCGTGTGAGTATCTGGTTAACAGAAAAATAAATATAACCCAGTCGATGCGATTTGGAAAGGACAGAATGGTTGTTATATATTTGTTAAATATAAGAGACAATGAATGTCTATTATGTTTAATCATGATCCGTTCTAAACGTTGTATTTTGGCTTTAATTTCAGTTACATAAAGACATTCTTCAACATTTGGATAATTTTGTATTAATTTGGTTCTAAGCTTTCGGCTCACAGAGAGGTTATTAAAACGGTAACAAAATAACATCCATCATCACCGACAAATGTTGGAGAATTTTTGTCTTTATTTTCAACTGAAATTAAAGCCAAAATACGACGTTTAGAACGGCTCATGATTAAACATAATAGACATTCTCTCTTATATTTAACAGTATATGTTTACAAAATTATTTGCTGCCTCGATACACTAAATATATCTAAACTTATTTATAAATGAAACTTTGTGTGTGTATCCGTTACCTATAGACTCTGAAACGGCTGGACCGATTTTCTTGAAAATTTACACAGTTGTACTATAAGCGTCTGCTAGTGTTCTTAGCTAGGTTTTGTGTCGAGGTACCCCCAATAAATATCGATAATCGAAAAAATCGGCTTATAAATGGAGTGGTCCGATTTTAAAGTTGATACACTCAAAGACACAAGAAACAATATTCAGAAGTTTCAAGGTGGCAGTTCTTACAATAATGCAGAAAATCGATTATATATATATAAGCAAGATGTTTGTGTGTGTGTCTGTTTATCTGCCTGTATGTCTGCATTTTTTTTTTCAGCCCTTTTATTTTGGTTTTTGCTTCGGGTTTGGCTCTAAGTAGCTACAATTGTAATTCTTAGTCTCAGCCATGATACCATTTACTCAGAGGACTTATTTAGCCTTCAAAATTCAGTTTACGACGAAAAAACTTATGTGATATCGATACCAGGAAATCAAAATTTGACTTACATCCATTCATCTTTTTCTTTCAGTCTACGGTTTCGCTTTAACTAGAAACAACTATTGCTTTTTAGTCTTTCGTGCCAACGTCCAAAGATTCTGAGCTCCAGGACCATGGATTAGTTTTAAAGCTTTCATTACACCCGAGCAACGCCGGGCTATACTGCTAATGTATATATATATATATATATAAAATCACACACAGACACAATTCTTGTTAAACAAAGTTGAATGTCTCTTGCATATGAACAATAACCAAATAAAACACAAATGCTTTGAACAATTTCAGTAAAGCAGAAATGTGACCTTCATTTAACCCTTTTTGGTCTTTGTCTGAAGGGTTACTGAACATTAAGTTTATAAGTTCCAAAATTTCAGTTGTTCTTGTGCCTAAGGGCACATCGTCCAGTGGATATAGATGTTGGTTAGTTCCTGTGACTTGACGCAAAGAGTTGTGCTACAGCAGTGGTGAACAAGTAACTTAGAGGGAGATAAATCATGACTATCAGAAAAGGCTCTACGCAAGGAATGGAGATGATATACCTTAGTGATCGTTATAAACGGTTCGGTTCGAAATTTCTGGTACCTGAAGAAGGCCGGAGCGTACAACGGTCGAAACGTCGTACAAATGGCAATAAAGATGAAGACCATAGTCTGAATACTACCTTTTTGATCTGTTCTTAGTGCAACTGTTGCAACCTTCGACGTCTTTTTCATTTCGTGTCGGTGCTTCTCACTGTGCTCGCGTAAACACGCGCTTAAATAGAGGTGGCTGGTCTTAGAACACAACCTGATTATTGACTTCTCCCCTTAGTTCGACCACACCAACCCCCTCCATGACATACCTTTTAAAGTACTATTTCAACCCTCCGAGAAAAAACAATTTACTTTTTCATCGATTGATTTTTCAAGGTTCACAACAAAACGCTATTGTTTTATCACCTTGCTATTAATTATCCTGACGTACTTCTTTTAAGGATGTGCGTTGTGGTGCAGTGGATATCGGCTCGAGAAATCGGGGAGCCGAGTTCGAATTCCAGTTGAATCCATTGTATTTACTTACGCGCAAATACCCTTGGGAAAGGTATTAATCCGTTTATTCCTTCCAGTTATGGGTTAAATAGCAGGACAGATTGGGTTCTGTAGCCTTGGCCGGCAAACAGTCTACCGCAGAAAGCAATGGCAACCTACTGCGGGATAAACTTCTGCCCAATCAGTCATGTCTCTTTCGAGACATGATCGCCCAAGCGTGTATCACGTATGGCACTTAACTGACTGACTTCTTTTAAACTACAGAGATCTTGTTTAAAAACGTTATAGCTGAAAACATCCTTAATTTTATTCTTGATTCTTAGTGTCAAAATCCATTTCTCTTTTAAAAGTTCTAATTTATTACTGTTCCATTAGTAATCTGATAACCTTTGTATACTTATAAAAGGATTATACTTCTAAATGACCTTTTCGTATATTAATATTTCAAAGTCTTTACAGCATTTCAAAATCTTGATTATCGAGACGTCTCACTTTCATTTGGCGTCTTCTGTTTTACGACACAACCTCCTTTATTGTTATTATTATTTCAGGGGTGACATCACCCTGCCACATATTGTCCAGGGATGGCTTTGTTTTTCGTTATTGTCATAAAAATGAATTTTAAAAATATAAATTTTATTCGTCATCAAATCCCCAAAACTCGTCACTGCTGAATTAATGTGAAAGCTTTAAACTATCATCTACGGAGTTATCACTACAGTCAGTCGTGTAAAATAAATGATCCTTAGTACTGTCCATGTCATGGTGGTCACTGATAGACGCACACGTATTTTTTCAGGTTGTTTTTTGTTTTTTTTCGTTTTGTAAGATGGAAATACGGTAAATATCAGCAGAGGAAGTAAGTGATGGTGATTTGCTACAATGTGTGTGGAATGTCGAGACTTCGTCGTGAAGAATCAGTGCTTATGGAATCGAACAATTTACAAGGGAATAGCGAAAGGTGACAAGGACGTAGCGACTCTTTTAGACTATCAAAAGTGGAAAGCAAAGAGTGAGTAGTTTCTTCCCATATATAACAGCAGAACTCCATTTTCGTCCTGACTTGGCTCTTTTAGAGGGTAGCAGTAGTCAGGTACTTACTGGAGCTGTACATGGAGGCAACCATTTTTCCTGCATCTTTAGTTTATCATCACTTCAGGTCTGATCTGAGCTTAAAAAATTCCTGTGCGACGAATTATTTTGCACTGTGCAACCCCGTTTCTCACAGACAAGACGTCGTAAGATACTCACTGCTCTAATACTATTTCCATGCTAAATGTTCAGATGAATTAGACTCATTAGTTTCACCAGTCGTAACCTTCACAGCTACGACTGGTTGTGTTACACGCATTGTAGAGAGTTATTCGCGTTCCCTTCATATTCTTCCTACTAAGACGTAAATTCTTCTCAAGCGGTTCTTCACACCGCAACCAAGAGTCTGTTTCCCGACCACTAGTGCGTTGTGGTGCAGTGGATATCGGTTCGGAACGAGAAATCGGGGAGCAGAGTTCGAATTCCAGTTGAATTCATTGCATTCACTTACGCGCAAATACCCTTGTGAAAGGTATTAATCTGTCTCTTCCCTCCAGTTATGGGTTAAATAACAGGACAGATTGGGTTCTATAGCCTTGACTGGTAACCAGTCTACCGCAGAAAGTAATGACAACCTACTGCGGGATAATCTTCTGCCCAGTCAGTCATATCTCTTCCGAGACATGATCACCAAAGCGTGTATCACATATGGCACTTAACTGACTGACTACAAACTTATTGGAGTAGATAGACTAAACTATCGCCCGGTTCACACTCCACCCACGTCTATTGAACAGGTGAAGAAGCTCATCCCTTGTTTCCTGTTTAGGATGCGGTTTCCGGTTTTCTTTTTTCCAATCTTCTCACTCCTATGTAGCCCCCTGCACATCAGTGGCGTTACCGCCTTACTCGGGGTGATATGATTAAAAAAAGTGTAGGATTAACTGATATTTTTGGCACATGTCCGTATAACCTTTGTCTTTTACTGTAGCCCTATAATAGCCTTGTAAAGGGTGAACGTCAATGTTTAAAAACAAGTCCTGATAGGCGCTAAAGGCAAGGGGTATTCCTGAAGGAACATCCGTTCATTGCGATTGATGAAGGTTATGGGTTCGATCGGAGATCGTGGAATATCACTTGTTTGGTTTTTGAGATACTGATTATGACCAGTCTGTTTCTCTCCCACTGAAAGCTAGATCAGAGGAGAGATCAGTTGCCAAACTCTGGTCATCTGTCAACAGAGAATGAAGAGCAAGATTCCAATGCTGGTTAACTTTCTGTAGCCTAATCGTTATTGTGCTGTCGTGGTAAGACTGCGTTCAAATTACGAAATTACTACTCAGGTGTTTGCTGACTGAAGTGGAATTAAAAATAGAACCTGTTTGAAATATTTCCATGGTAACTGCATCTTATCTCCTCCATATTCCAAATATCAAGAAAATGTTCGACACAAAATTTTTATCGAGAAGAATTACTTTATGAAAAGCTAAACAATTTTAATTTTCAGTCAAATGTCTAGTCACGATCTATCAGCGTAGTTTTCACATTCTACTACGTATATCCTGCACTTCAACAAAACCACTTCGATATTATCTACCTTGAGTAACTCTCAAGCATTGTATTGAGTAAATTACTTTTTAAAAAGTGGGGGCAAAGTTACTACCCACCATTTTGTTCACTTTAAAAATTAAATTACGCTGCCTAATAAAGAAAATGTTTTTTTCTCTACAGAACAATTCTATACGGCTACAGGATTTCTGTGACGTATATATATATATATATATATATATATATATAATCTGTTGTAAACTATAATTAGTTAAAAGTATTCACTTCTATTTCTCTGGTAGTTTCGTCTTCAAGGTTAAGATCTGGGGTATTTCTAGGACGCCCATGTCGCAACCGAAGGTGATACAAGGTCAAGGTTTACAGTGGATTTAATGCCCATACAGTCTAAAATCTCCCACGCCCCTCAGCACTTTTCCTTTTGCAGATGCCTTAAGCACCGGATAATCAACCCAGCTTCCTTCCGTGGCAGCGGTACCACCTGAGTCGAAACAAACCTGGGTCTTGGGCTAATATTTTAAAAAATACAAATCCCATTTCATAAATTTAGATTTATTTATAGGATTAATATCGTGTCCAGGTGAATTATTTGCTATTTGTAAGGTGTAAATTTGCATATTAAAACAACATTCTTTCTCACATGTTTTTTTTACAAAACAAATTTGGAATACTAAAACAAAAGAAAAATATTATGTATTCGATCAAGAGTTTTTTTTTTGTTCTTTAGTGATACGCTTAGAGGATTTGGGGGCATTTTTGCATTGTTTACCTACAGGAGTTACAGATTCCTGACTGTCCCTTCAGTTGAATTACTGAGCACTAGTTGTGGTACAGTATCTTCTGGTTTTCGTATTTTATTTCCATCCAAATCCATCAGAGGGCTGTTTTAGACAATTTTAACGGATTCAAATTCGAAGATTTTTATTCATTTCCCAGCAGGAGCGAGCTGACGTAAAACAACAGTATTTTCTTTTTCGTGTGGCAATCTGATAATAGCGTAATCGGGATTCGCTTTAAACAATTCGGCTTCTCGTACTTGTTCTGAGCAGTTTCTTATAAACGCATTTGCAGGACTCAACCACGAAGGAGTTTCTCGGACAAGAAGACGTCCGTTCATGAGGTAAAATTAGTGGCTTTACATAGTAAGGAACGAATCGAATGAAGAGCGCCAGCTAGTGCAGTTTCCCATTCATGCACTTGACCGTTTCCCCGTGGGTTGTACGCAGTAGACCCACAAGTGTCGATTCCTTTCTCATGAAAAAAAATCTTAATTTGGACATAAAACTAGGTTCTTTTATCAGTGTATGTAATTTGGCATACCAAAATAATTCACTTATGCAAGTGAATACAGTTGTAACGATCATGTTCCTCCACTCGAAAAGGAAACTACTACATTCATTAATGATAGTCAATAAATACTTGTTTCTTCCTCGATTAGAAGTAAACAGTCCATTAAAATAAATATTCAATCTTTCGAAAGGTTCAGTAGCTTTAATTATTTACCTCCTTCTCTCACAAATCTTGTCTTTTCTACGGCACACACAATATATTTTTCTCTTCATTTCTTCTGTTGAGAAGGACAAATTTCTCGACCTGATAATGTTAGTAATTCTTGATCCACCAAGATAATAAATCATTTAATTCTTTAAGGCCTATATTCACGATAGAAGCGCAATATGCTCTGCTTAACACATCTTGGCAAGCATTTTTTAACGCCTGGTCAATATGACATCATATTTGAAAGTAGAAATTCCATTTGTCATTTTTAGTCTTCAAAATTTTATGCTAATCGACAATGTCAGATCCGTGTCAAGAAGAAAATACTTACCTTTCATTCCCTGACCGCTTCGATAATCGTGTCAGTTTCTTTTTCTACTGGGGAGAAATTGCAACAAGCCTGTCTCCATGGTTTAGCGTCGCATTTAATCTCACGTAGCTAGCATCAGTTTCAATTTCAAGGGTTTTTTTCTCTTCTATAGTGTGTAGTACAGCTCTAATTCTCTTTATTTATTGTAAAAAATTACAATTATGGCACAAGGCCGATTTGGGGGAGGGGGACAAAAACTCAGGCTGGTTTTCCGTATCTATCCTATACCTAGGTTATCCGATTCACGACCCAAACACTTTATAATTTTCTCATCCACCACAAGAACTTGTCCATCAGCATTCAATCCTTCATATACCAAAATACTTCAAACATACCAGGGACCGAAACACACCCCAAATGAGCATAAAAATTCTATTATAAGCAATAAAATACAAAAATATATTTGAAAAATATATCATGAAATCATATGTACAGCTCTAATTCTCTTTTCGAATATTCAAAAGAGTCTTATTTTAGCAGGTAAGGGAAATATTGTGTTGTTATTTAGTGTGTTAATTTTTAGCGAAACCAATTTCGGATCCGACTTTTGTAGTAAGCCAACATTCCGACGAATCTCTTTTGAGCTTATTGCCTGAAGAAGGACGTTCTTGCAGAGGCCTCAGTCTTTCAGAGTTTGGTCTAGCGGCCATTTACTTCATAGTTCAGAGGTTTTATTTTCTGGACTCTGTAGACACATTTATTCTCATTAAAATGAGACTGTGCTTTTCAGTCAGTTCTTCTAGTCAAGTTATTCATTTTCTCTTTCATTAATAGCACAAATGGTCACGTCATCTCTATACACGAATGAAACCTTTAGGCCTTTTCGTTTTTTCATCTCAAATCATTCGAAACCCGGTCACTCTATTTGTGATCCCAAACGGTATCCTTTTAAAATTATACAATTTATCACCGGTTTCAAAAGCTATGTTAGAGCGCTCTGCTTTACGTATACGTAGAGGAAATTGACATTTTAGGTTTAGCTTAGAGTTTATACTTTGCTATTTCCGAAATCCTCATTGTAATCTTAGGTAGAGGACATCTTTTTTTTTTAGTTTTTAATAACACGTCAGACGAAGTTATACTGATGATGTAGTTAGTATGTCTGACGCTCAAACCCATAGACTGAGTTAGTATGTCTGACGCTCAAACCCATAGACTGAGTTAGTATGTCTGACGCTCAAACCCATAGACTGAGTTAGTATGTCTGACGCTCAAACCCATAGACTGAGTTAGTATGTCTGACGCTCCCAAACCCATAGACCCTGAGTTAGTATGTCTGACGCTCAAACCCATAGACTGAGTTAGTATGTCTGACGCTCAAACCCATAGACTGAGTTATCTTTGCTGTCGATAAAACTATGACTGCTTTCCGAATCTACAAGTACGAGCTTTTTTTTTTTTTGTTTACGTGGAATTTTATGGTTTCGAAACTCCGTGTAGCGAAGTAGTTACCGTGGCCATTACAAGTAATTAATAAAAAAACAACTGAATTAGTGACATAAACATCCTTCTAATAATTGTATCAACCCTTTTTTGTAATCAGATGTTTACATCTAGGATGATTAATGCCTCAGCAAAAAAAGAAAAAAAAGCACATTTGTTTTTAAAAATGAGTTTTATAGCAGCGGATGTCCGAAAGGCCTCCTCCCTTTTTTTTATTTTTCCTCTTGCGGATAAGTTAAGTCTGGGGTTCTGACATTGATCCCACTTGATAAATTGTTTGGGTATTCGGAGAATAGGGCTCAGACTTATTAAAAACTAAAAAAAGATGTAAAGCGAATTTTACGGTGGATACCGAAACATATTTAAAATTTCTTCTTAATGGATTTATGTGCTGTTATGATCCTTGGGCAAGACTTTCAAGGCCTGCACCAAAAAAAAAAAAAAAAGAGAGAAAATATAATTTTTATATCAGGGAAGCAGGCTACTTCTAAAACTGTGCGGACTAGCTAGCATGAGGATTTCACCTAGGACTGAAAATCTGTCGTCTGACTGGAACGATATCTGTGAAATCGAGAGAAGGTTCACACTCCACCCACGTCCATTGAACAGACTTTAGGATAGCTCTTTCCACACTTTGCACTTGATTCCAGCTTCAGTGAGGGTGAGTGTTTTGTTTTTAGGTAGTCCCTGTTGAAAAGAAGATAAGGATAATCCAGAAACAAAGGCATCACTAATAGCTTCCTCTTTTGTAAACTTGCGCGGTAACATCTTTGAATTTACAGCCCTTCGCCAGAACGTGCAATGCTTGAAGGTTTCTCCAGCCCGTTGAGTTGTTGTTGTAATTACATGCCTGGTGTATATCTTTTTTTTTTCTTATACGAAAGCTCTCTTTAGAAAGTTAATAGCTTTTTCAAAATTTTTATATTCGCTGAACAGTTCGTATATATCAGACGACATTTAAATATCAGATTATCTAACTACTCCACCTCAATATTCCTAAGAAAGTTTTAAAATGTTCAATACCAATGATACCATATTTTCTCTGCCATGGTGGGTCTTACTATCTATATTCAGAAAGTTAAATTTTCATACCATGTCCATTTCGATATCCGAAACAAGAATTAGTAGTGAATAGAATACTGTAAACAATAATTAGTTGAAAATATTCACTACTATTTATCTGGTAGTTTCATCTTCAATGTTAAAATTTGTGGTCTTTTTAGGTCACCTAGAAAATTTCAGCTGAATTCGTTGCATTCACTTACGAGCAAATACCCTCCAGTTATGAGTTAAATAACAGGAAAAATTGGGTTCTATAGCTTTGGCTGGCAACCAGTCTACAGCAGAAAGTAATGACAGCCTACTGCGGGATAATCCATGTATGGCACTTAACTAACTAATGTCGCATCCGGACGGGACACAAGGTCGAGATTTAAAGTAAGTTTAACACACATCTTTTTCTTCTTCATATGCCGTGTCCCTTCCGGACGTGGATGATCATGGACTTCCACTTGGCTCTGTCTCTTGTTGCTCTCAGTAATTTTTCTCTTGGTATCTCTTCCAAGCCCTGCTCCATCAACCATTTGTTCAGTACGTCTCGCGCTGCTTTCCTCTGTCTCTACTTCCATTTATCCGACCTGTGAGTACCAAGTTCTCCAGGCCCTTCTTCCTCATTATGTGTCCCAGGAACTTCATTTGTCTCTGCCTGATATTTATTATCGGTTTTCTTCTCGTTTGCATCCTTTCCAACACCTCATCGTTGCACACGTGTTTTGTTCATGGTATTCTCAGCATCCTCCTGTAAAACCACATTTCTGCTGCCTCAAACCTCTCCTTCATCTTTGTTGAGATTGTCCAGTATTCACTTCCATACAGAAGGACAGATATCACGTAGCAATCCAGCACTATTTTCTTTGTTTCTAATGAGATTTTTCTGTGTTTCAGTACTCGGGCTAACTTCATACAGCCCCAAAATTCCCAAGATTCCTCGGTACTTTCACTTTTTGGGTATGGGGCGCTTATAACACTGGGTAATGAACCCAAACACTCACGAAGGACAGGTACTGCGTGAGGAGAAATCCTCCTGAGGCTTGGGATAATATTGAAAGAATACAAATCTCAACCGATAGATGAAGATTTATTTAACCTCCCGCTGTATCAATTGTTATTTATAAGATGGAGATTTGTGTATGAATGCAATAACGTTCTATAAGGAATTGATTTATTTTAAAATATTACATTTTTATTACCTGAAACGTTATTTTTATTGGTACCAGTATTATGAGTAGATGTCTCGTTTATTTGAAACGATATTTATTTCGCTTACCGGTCTCCATATCCGAAAAAATGCGACTTTGAGTATGTAGCTCATTAAACGAAATACTAATAAACAGCGCATCAACTCGGATACAGGTCTTCACAAACAAAAATGAAAAACCTTGGATGTGCAGATGGAACAAAGGATAATTGTTTGGAACTATTAATCGGAGATCCGAGTTCTAATTCTCAATAGGTTCGTTATATTTACTTACGCGCAAAAACCATTCGGAAAGTCTCCCCCAACTATGGGTTAATTAGTAATACTTATATAACTAAACCATTATCTCCAAAATTAAAACTGCGTACAAAATATTTAAATAACCCAACAATTTTCAAGAATTCAAATGTTAAGTCAATAGTCATCTCCTATTTCACAAAGAAAACTGTGAAATAAAATTCTATTATTAAATGTAAGTAATGCATACATAATTTATCAAAATAATACAATTAATGATAATTACATTAATAAAACTGTTATATATATAAAAAAAAACCTTGCATCCTCTCTCTCTCTCTCTCTCTGTCTCATGCTCCTTTCTTCGTCCACTCCACTCTCATCAGTATTCTCATCCTTCTCCTACCCTCTTTACAAACCCACTGCTCAACAAAAACAAACCACCAATCAAGGTTAAGAATTCATTTTCATCAGTACAGGCTTCTCAGAAATGATTCATTTTCATCAGTACAGGCTTCTCAGAAATGATTCATTTTCATCAGTACAGGCTTCTCAGAAATGATTCATTTTCATCAGTACAGGCTTCTCAGAAATGATTCATTTTCTTCAGTACAGGCTTTTTAGAAATGATTCATTTTCATCAGTACAGGCTTCTCAGAAATGATTCATTTTCATCAGTACAGGCTTCTCAGAAATGATTCATTTTCATCAGTACAGGCTTCTCAGAAATGATTCATTTTCATCAGTACAGGCTTCTCAGAAATGATTCAGTTGCACTGAAAGAAAATAATTCCATTAAAATGATAAGTCTGACACATCTAGCGTTCAATTACAAAATCTTCAAACACTAGTTTTATAGTTGCAAACTTAAGCAATAAAATATTTTTATGGGTTGGCTTATAGTTTCAATTAAAATTTTAACATTATTTTCCCACTAAAAATATAACTGCGAATAAACTCGTTGTTGGCGTCTGTTGATGAAAAATTGATGCTAAAAGAAAATTCCGAGATATCTCGTAGACGGCCTTTATAAAAAAAATAACAAACTGCCAATCACAAGATAATTCAATGTGTTAATATAGCTTAGATAAATTCACACGTGTTAAACAGGTTTTTACTCAATCTGACAGCTGCTGTATAAATGACTATTCATATCTGACTATATCGGCATGTTAAAGTTCACATGTATATATAGTTATCAATTATTTCGTAAACAATGCTCTTATTTTTGCCATGAAGAGAAGAGTAAGCAATAAAAATTCTCTGTCTAAATAATGAGGAACAGGTTGTCAGTGCCAAATTAATTTATATGTAAACGTCACAATCCTTTACGAGTTTACATTGTGTTTTAGGTCATAAAAAAATCATTGGTACTAATTAATACACCAAGTCAATTTTCAGACTAGATATGGTGGATACAACGCGGCCTTCAACATGGATCAGGTCATCCACAGGGAAATGGATGTTAAATGATTTTATCCGAGAACAAAGTGTCGGCTATATGTATTTGGCCCGGATTTTCTTTTTCAATTATCTCGTTCCGTAAAGGAAATACTGTTTAGCAAATGAACATGCATAACAATCACAAAATTAAATGAAAAGAAAACTGTGAAATAAAATTCTGTTATTAAATGTAAGAAATGCATACATAATTTATCAAAATAATATAATTAATGATAATTACATTAATAAAAATATTATTTATAGAAATCAAAAAATTCAACATTTACTTAAGTTTATTAAACATTAAATTACATCGCTTAGCACCCTCCATAATTTACCCTGAGTTTCAGTTAGCCTGGAAAATATTTTAGACCGTTTTTATATTTGAAAATCTAACGATTTTTTTAATTCGGTTTATAAATAGATGTTGTAAAATGAAATCTTTACATTTAACTTGATAAATTGAAATTCCAAATCGAAACGAATGTTGGCGAAAAAAACATCCTTTTTTTGTTTTCAGTTTCTAACACACCCACACCCACACCCACACTGTAGAACGAGAACCGACTATTTATTTTTATATTTTAATACACTTTCCAATTTTCGGATAAGATGTTGCTAAATACTTGCTGCCCAATTTTATATATATATATTTAACTATATATATAGTTAAATATAACAGACAACGAATGTCTGTTATGTTTCATCATGAGCCGTTCTAAACATCGTATTTTGGTTTTAATTTACGGTGAAAATAAAAAAAAAATTGCCCAACGTTTGGATATTTTTTTATTATGCTTGTTCTCAGCTTTCAGCTCACATGAGCCATCTTCAGAGAGGTTACAGAGGCCTTAATATAAAGACATCCACCATCAAATATGATATCATCTTGTGTTTACATAAAACATTGATATGCAACGACAACAGTCACCGAATAGCAGACGCAGTTCGTAAATTTGTAATGCCTTATCTTTAATTTTTAAATGTTAAATTTCAATGTTATGCTTTTCAAAGAAAACAGACGACTTGGAACTCTGGTCAATACTCTCGTTTTCTTTAACGAAAATTTGTTATGTATCTAGGGCATAGACGCTACGTGTCGATCTAATACGTTAAGTTTAACCTCCTTTCCCCACCTTACCCTTTCGTTCTCCTTTTCTTTCTCTTTTTTTTTAAATCCCCCCCTATTTTCTGGATGATTTTAAAAATTCACTGTTGTATGATTTGGGTCTGAAGAGCGGCTTGGCCGCGAAATATTTATTACCTTTGGATTTGTCCAATATCCAAACATTTTATCTTGATTATATTACTCTGTTAAATTTAGCAATAAATTTTAACGTTCTATTTAGAGTTTGTCTCCGTTGGAATTTACCTTACAAAATACCAAGGATTCTATATATTATATATATATATATATATATATATATATATATATATATATATATATATATAGCTCTCTCTGAAGCAGATACCATCAAAATCCTGCTTTAACAAATTTCATCTTTCAGTGTGAATTCGTCAGCCCCAGCAAGGCTAGATTAGTATCGCACTCAAGAAAGCACGAATGAAATATCTTCCTCTAACCAGATTTTCTTCACAATTACACAAAGCATAAAAAACGAAGGCCAACATTGACTGGTCCTCATTTATCGTTAACAATAAGAAAATCCACCACATATATATATATATATATATATATATATATATATATATGTGTGTGTGTGTGTGTGTGTGTGTGTGTGTGTGTGTGTGTGTGAAGATTGTATTCGCTTTGTCCTTTTAGGTGTGTGAGCAACAATTTTTCTTTTTCTTTTTCACTGTTTTAAATTCGAATTCAAGTCGTGGTTCCTTTTTCTTCTGACATATTTTCTGCTACAGTGCGAATTGTTTCCCTGTTATCAATCAGTTTTGCTAATATTTTCGTCTGACATTATGCTAGCTGAAAGAGCTCTCAAGAATGTCTTCGTACATATTCATGTAGCTATATATATCTATGTGTGTGCCTTTCAAAGCACCAATATATTTACTCTTGAGATTTTCTTTCCAAAGTATTAATCTAGTTGAATGTCGTCGAAAAGTTAAACAGGGATAGCAAGATTGTACTCAAAGTTAACATAAAATCTTTACTTTTACTTCGGAGCTTGAACACTGGACACTGGACGTTACTGTGAAATACACGGCTCAATTTCCAACACCATTGTTAGCTTAGTTTGAATCAAACCGTAAGTATGTGTTATACTGTGACGATTGAACTCCATATAATAGACAATTTTTTTTATAATTTTTGTACTAAATTATTTTGTGTATCAGCTTTAGAAAAAGAGGTAAAATTAAGCAAAAAGTGTTTCTAAATACTTTGTTTTATCGTATTCGAGAATTCTTCCATTTCTGTTGAAATTTTATTGTTTATTTATTATAACCAAACATAAAAATTAAGCAAATTTATTACTAAATCTTGCACAAAAATTAATTAATTCAATTTTACGTCAAAATCCGAAGAAGTTCATAATTTTGAAAAAATGATTTGAATGTGGCAGATTATCTCTAATTTGATTAGCTTCCTAGTTAGATTAACTGGCTAATTATTCAGTCACTTAATAACCAATCTGTCCTGCTATTTAACCCATATCAGAAGAGAGAAAAGACGGATTAATACATTTCCCTAGGGTATTTGTGTATAAGTGAAAGAAACGAATTCAACTAAAATTCAAACTCTGCCCTCCAATTCCGTATTCCAAGCCGATATCCATTGCACTACACCACACATCCATAGAGTTGTTGATATACAGCTAAAAAACAAAACAAAGAATCAGCTTATAAGAAACGGCTAACTTTACCCTGTCTTTCTCTTTTTAGGTCGTTCATTAGGCATAGGTCTTTCCCACATTCATGGCGAGGAATGGGACAGTACTCCACCGACCTGGCTTTGCGTGTTGGTATGTGTAGATATCACACGCTTGAAAGACAATTGTCTCTTTTCGATTTATAACCACACAAGTGTATTTGAGTATGAATATAACGATTCTAACTAAAATTCGAACTCAGCTCTCGGATTTGTCACTCCGAGCCGATTCTATGCCAAACCGAAATAGGGTCATTTCTATAAAAAAATACATAAATAAAAACAAAACAAAACAAAAAAACAACAACAATTATACTGTCACTTTGTTGTGTCAATAAAAATGTAAATAAGAAAAAAATAATTTTACTTTAAAAAATAATGATAATAAAATATTTATAATAATTATAATTATCATTAATTTACTCTTTCTAAACCAATAAGAATCACTCACACTTTTCTCCTCTATAGAAAAAAACATGCTTCTCCTTGGAATGACCATAATTTCTTCTCCAGATAAGTTACCTTCTAAAGGGTCATCAAGTGTGTGTCTGATGGTCTCCGAATTGCTTATTTCCGAAGACGTATTCAAGGCATTTCTGATACCGACCAGTCTCTCGTTCTCCAAAGACTCGCTGCTATTATCACTTATCACTAAAGAATGAGCGAAGATTCTTTTAATGTGGCGTGGCATTCCATCAATAAGTGTGGGCTACTAATTTCAGTGACCCGTCCCACGTAATATCTAGTAGTTCATTGGCCTTGTGGGGATCCATACACGGTCTTTTAAGCTGTATGGCTGTCGTCTAGTCTCCTGTTCTGGCGAAGGTGCTTCATAAATACCGCGTATCCGAACCCTGTAGAAGTAGATTCTATTTGCTGGCGCAGTTAAGAGTGAAACATTAGTTTTTTTTTGTATTAGATTTTGCCATTATACAGCCTCTGCCACGGAAATTCGTTAGTTGCTGCGGTGACATCATTTAATGATTCCGTTGCAAGAAGGGACATACGCGCAACGAAAATGGATGTCGACTCCCCACTCGCCCCCAAATTCTCTGAATAATTTACTGCCGAACGCTGTGTTGTTGCAGGCGAGGATTTCAGCAGGAAGACCACGTTGGAAAAATAGGGCCCTTAAATTGCTGATTACAGTGTGATTCCTGTCGATGTAGCTGTCGTCATATAGTCAAACGAGCGAGACCGCAGTCTATTAGCGTCAAATAATGTCTACTATTGTAGTGGGTAATGTTCACTCCCAACAAAGTTTATGCATCAGTGACGTCCAATTTTCCACTCGACAACGGTGATGGGTCAAATAGACGGACAATCTCCGTATTCCTTAATTACTGTTCTGGTCACCGCTTTTGACGCCGTTGGAGGATCCACCTGGCAAAGTTGAGGGTCGTTTTGATTCCAGAATGTCCACTTTGACGATGTGCGGTCCTTATGTAGTCGACGATGCATTTGCTTATTACTGCTGTACAGACAACCTCTATCGCTCTCCCTCTCTTTCTTTTTTGTGTCAAGCCACTTCAGTGACACTGTCGTCACCTTATCAGCTCAGTTCTGGTTAGATCTAGCCAACGTCACATCCACTAATCTAAACTTATTTATAAATGGAACTTTGTCTGTGTGTGTATGTGTGTGTGTCTCTGTGTGTGTGTGCGCGTTACTTATAGACTCCGAAACGGCTGAACCGATTTTCTTGAAAATTTACACAGTTGTACTATAGGCGTCTGTGAGTGTTCTTAGCTAGGTTTTTTTTTGTCGAGGTACCACCGATAAATCGATAATCGAAAAAATCAAGTTATAGAAGGAGTGGTCCGATTTTAATCAAATTTGATACACTCATAGACAAAGACATAAGAAACGATATTCAGAAGTTTCAAGGTTGAAGTTCTTACAAAAAGTGCAGAAATCGATGATATATATATATATATATATATATATATATATATATATATATATAAGGCAAGATGTTTGTGTGTGTGTGTGTGTGTGTCTGTTTATCTGCCTGTATGTCTGTATTTTTACAGCCCTTTTATTTTAGTTTTTGCTTCGGGTTTGGCTCCTAGTAGATATAATTGTAGTTCTTAGTCTCAGCCATGATACCATTTACTCAGAGGACGTATTTAGCCTTCAACATTCAGTTTACGACGAAAAAACTTATTTGATATCGATACCAGGAAATCAAAATTTCACTTACATCCATTCATTTTTCTTTCAGTCTACGATTTCGCTTTAATTAGAAACAACTATTGCTTTTTAGTCTTTCGTACCAACGTCCAAAGAGTCCGAGCTCCAAGACCATGGATTAGTTTTAAAGCTTTCATTACACCCGAGCAACGCCGGGCTATACTGCTAGTAAGTTATACACATGGATTAATTTTTCCAAGGTACTAAGCCTCCTCCGAATGAGCATTTCACTCAAATCGTTTGTGTACACCCTCACCTTCCTCGTAATAGTATTCAATACTCATCAGTAAATAGTGAATAGGTGCAATTTTCTTGCCTTCTATTGAAGTGCTGTATACACTGAAGTATGGCATCCAGCTCCGCTATGTTTATATGCCTAATGTCATTCTCCCGATGCAACTAGTAAACATCCTCCATAAACATCCCCTTTTAGCTTGAAGGACACTCGCATCGACCAATATTTTTAACCCGTATCCGTCCACAAACCACTTCCCCCATGAGATTGTGTCATGTTGTACTCTGGCGACTACGTTTTGAAACGGAGTTCATTACTTTATCACCCCAAACAGACGTAACTGCAGTCGCTCTGCGTTTAATGCATGCAGTAGCAACACGAAGCCATCCACAAACCGAAACGTGTCTCACCAATTTTCTACAAAGTAAAAATACATTGCTGCGTGTCAAAATTTCAAGAACTTCAGGTATATCGTTTTCCCGCTTTTAATAAAGAGTGTCCTGCTTTCCTTCGTAAGGCAAGGGTTCGTGCTCTGTTCTCCACTCGTTCTAGGTCTCTAGCCCGTCAGTTCAGTCAGCAAGATGTTGCTTTACGCATTCTGTGGAAGCCATTTGTTCATTAATGCATATGTCATCAATAGAGGCTGAAGTGGCCTTTCAGATACACATATCTTTCGCCAGCACGGTATCCACAATGGCTTTCATGACAGCTGGTGCCACATTGAGTTCAAATTCCATTCATGTCAGACAGTATCTCTGTCTCTTGTAAACAACCGTTTAAAAATGGGTACAGTGATCAATCCACGTGTATCTGTAGATAAACTTTCAATCGACTACGGAGACCTTAGACCCTTTGCTCTGCCATTCCCTCAACTTTTTTCGCACAAACGTCGGTATGAGCTGTGTATTCATCAACACAGCCGTTTAGCTCTGGGTAATCTAACACGGGACGAACTTTTCATTTGTTTGCTTGTATCGCAACCATTAATAGAATTAGACACTTTGGAAGACTAAGTTCTTCGAGTTAGGTTATCAACCACTCATAAGCCATGTCTGCGAACTGCAGACATGGCTTACCATGTCTGCAGTTCGCGGTGGTATTCGTTTCTAACCTGCTTCGGTACGGGGTATTCGTGTATCCGGTTTTTAAACAATTAGGCGGGTATCTACCTAACCACTTCCATGATATTGTCCAGGTCTTCGTGTCCTGATCAAACTTTGCACCAAAATCAGGTTCATCGATGTTTATGGCCGCACAAACGGATGGATTGAGAACTTTTACTTTACGCAACTCAGTGAAATGAACTCTGCCTAGCTGCTTAATGAAGCCTGTTCCAAGAATTCAACAATTCGCTATCATCGATTTTAACTTTATCACCGTTGTTCATACAAAATTCGATGCCAGCAACTGCTCGGCTTCTGAGAAGCTTTCCATCTCCCGTCAGCATGTCCTTAACCTGTCTGCTCCATGAACCAGTCGATATGTTGACAAGTGACTTAGAGCAGCCGGTGGTCACCAGGGCTATGCGTTTTATTCCATTAATGTGTACATCAATTACAAGGAGCACCTCTTTTATGACTTGCGGAGAAATGAGATTGGCGCTGACGTCGTATCCCCATCTTTCTTCCCGGACACGTAGAGGCAATGTTTCCCACTTTGTGGCATCTAAAACATCGGATATTCCTGCGTAACATTCGCACCGAATCACGCCGATATTGGCAGTCTTTGGCAAAATTATTTGGTAAATTATATTTTATAGCAGGTAATATTGGCACAAGGATTAGTAGGCTGATCTGAATTATCGCGGGTACCGGATATTTGAGCGCTGCGGATATTGTCTCCTCCGAATCCCTCTCATCAGTCATAATGGCAGGAGCCCAGGTCAGTATTTGACTCAAAGTCATGTCACCCATCCTGATTGACACCCGTCAAATGTTCGTCTGACGTGGCTCCTTTGCTGTCCGGACACAAAAGCAGACGCCATCCATCGTTCTGGTAGTTCTCTGATCAATAGTGCTAGCTTTTCCAGCTCTGAAAAAAAAGGAAAAATATCCACCCTCCTCCCGAGACGCAAGCGTCGCGAGGTGAACTGATCCAAAGCCACAAATGGGTCTTTTACGAACGCAGCAGAGCAAGCTTAATCTGCCCCATTGCCAGCCTTTTGCTCTTTGTACAGGTTACACACAAGATTCCCAGTTTCTATCCATTCGACCACAGTCTAGACAGTTTTATCGCCAGTGAATTCAAGTATCAACCTGACGTTGGACTCTTACTCCTCCATTTAAAAGAACATCAAGAGTTAAAAATGTTACACCGAAATAGCGTGAAGCAAAAACGTTCGACCATTCTGGATAGCACACTGCTAACTTTCTCTACCAAGACTCAAATAAACACAAATTCAACCCCCCCCTCATCAGATAAAAGCAAATACTTTCTTAAAGATGACGTATAATTTCATTGCCAGGACAGTAAAAGTGGACAAATCATTTGCATGAAATAGTCAGTTAAAAAATAACGTAAGTTAAACAAAGAAGAAAGATTTATTCGTTTTACCCTCCATCAGCAGTCCGCACAAAAGGCACTAACCCGTTTTGTGGGGTAAGGGTTTTCTCCTCGTTCGTCATAGGTAGGTAGCAGAATAAGCCATTATTTCCAGGCCTACACTTGAAAACAAATTCCGACTTCTTATTCAATGATCTGACATGCTCGCAGGGTGTGTGGGGAGAATTCTAAATCAATAAATTTTTCTTCCACGCATAATATGCTCCTCTTAGATACTGCTTTGCATGCAAACGTTTTTCTTAGCATTTTTCACTCCACTTCCGGTGTATTCCTATCCCTGTCTTTCGATTATAGCCAAATACGTAAAAAGCTTCTTACAATACATGATTCACACCGGATAATATTAGATGGTTAGAATCTAACCTTAATTTGAAAAGATTACCCCAGTAAGAAGCATTTTAAACCCAGATTATAAAAAAAAGTTGCAGTCATTGTCACACGAGACCATCTGAGAAGCCATGTGGATAGATTGGTTGGCGTGAAAGGTGTTCTTATAGAAACCCAGGGGTACATTCATGGTGTTCAGAATGTTAGTAGCTTCCTGTTGGGACGTAAATCTGGGGTTTCCCATCTGCGCTTAGAATGCGCAGACGTGGGATAAACAATGACAGAAGGATAAGAGAGAAATAAATAGTTAGTTGCTTACATCTTCGCAGAAGAGAAATCTACATCCGGGAAAATAAACTCTAAAAACATTATTGACTAAGTCCGAAGGTGAGTAAAGAATAATTTTCTGTATGAAAGACTTAGCCTCTTCTTAGTCTTGTCTCTGGGACTGTGAGCAGAATTTTTAATCAATACTAATAATAACAGTATTCTGCTATTACTTTTATATATATATATATATATATATATATATATAGAGAGAGAGAGAGAGAGAGAGAGAGAGAGAGAGAGAGTGTCATGTACGCAGTATTATACGGCTTCTAGTAGATACCACAATAATACTCACAAATACAAGCATTAAAAAGTACTTTCAGATATCTACATTAAATCAAAGCAACCCTCACTCAATAAAATCACAATTCAATTTTGTCTCATCACATTACATTGCATTTAGACATATGGTTCTGTTAACATTTTGGTCTCTCACGCGGTGTGACGTCATAAAACTGCATTATTAATTTACGACCTGCGTCTGCTATTTGGTGACTGTTTTTGTTGCATATGAAATGTTTTATGTCAACAGAAGAGAATATCATCTTTGATGGTGATTGTCTTTATGTTAACGTCCCTACAAGCACTCTGATAATGGCTCGTGATCCGAAAGCTAAGAACCAGCGTAATAAAAAATACGCAAACATTGGATAATTTTCGTCTTTATTTTCACCAGAAATTAAAGCCAAAATATGATGTTTAGAACGGCTTATAATTAAAATTAATAGACATTCATTGTCTGTTATATTTAACAAAATATGTATAAATGTGTATTTATACATACATACATACATACATACATATATATATATAAATGTATAAATAAACATTTATACATATTTTGTTATACATATATATAGACATATGTATATTAAAAAAGGATTAATTCAAAGATGTTGAATGGCCATTTCGATATGAAGATCCCCACGGGGGACGACACATCACCTCAGCAACAGAAAAACCTTTCAGAAACTGGAGAAAAATTAGTCTACTTTTCCTTTTTAAATAGATTGCAAAGAAATTAAAAAATAAATAATAAAATAAAATAAAAATAAAAATAAAGGGAAAGAAAAAGAAAAAGAAAACGAAAAAGAAAAAGAAAAAGATAGAATAAAATCAAATAAATAAGAAAAGAAAAAAATTGACATCGTCTGGGTTCGCAAAAAAAAGGGAGAATGTAACTAAAAATTAACAGACAGCCGTGTTAAATCGACGTAAGTTTAAGCAACACGGAAAAAAGGTGGTAAGAGAGATAAAAGAAGGAAGGGAGGGGAAAAGAAAGAAACTAAAGAAAAAAAAATTTAAAATATTACAGACGCTGGACAAATTCAAAAACCTAATTTCCCCAAAACGTTGAAGTATTAGAAAAAGGCCTTTACTTAAAAAGGCATAATTATTAATAAAAGGGAATAAAAAGATATAGGATTTAAAATAAAATTATTTTTAAAAAAATTAGGTCATTTGAAATTAAACTAAATAAAGACAACACTAGGTAAAAAAAAAAAAAAAATTAATTACAATTATTATATACATACCTATAGAAGTACACACATACATACATATATATACACACACAATTCTACGAATAAGAATACATATATACATACACATACACACACATACATTCAATTTATTACACACTTATATACATATACATGCGCATACACACATATATATGTGTGTACACACCTATATACAAAAAATTCATATACACATAATATACATGTGTACACATACATGCTCACATATACACACACACGCACACACACACACACACACACACACACACACACACATAATATATATATATATATATATATATATATATATATATATATATATATTCCATATGCACTCACACACATACATATTAATGAATATTATGAAAAGGAGCATTTAAATAGCTAAAAAAAATTTTTCAAAATTACATATAGCCTACATACATAAATACATATATACATATATATACATATATATACAAATATGCACATCCACACACAAACATACACATATACATTAAAAAAAAAAATTAAAATTAAAATTAAAAATTTTTTTTAAAATATTAAAAAATTATAGAAAAATTTAGAATTTAAAAATTAAAAATTAGAAGTTAAATTTTAAAATCCGCCCTATGGCGGCACTTGTTTATAAATTCCCTCCTAAAGTTCAAAAGTAAGTCCTGATGAGGATACTTCAAAATCAGAATCTTCTCCAATAAACACAGACGACACCTATCACGAAAACTTTTAGGAGTACAAGCTGAGCCTATTAATTTCCAGCTGATTATAGGGTCCTGCCCTTCCTCCTTCATTTCCCAGAACTTACATGATAGTGCCGTCTGGAATCTCTGTTTAGGGTTCGAAAACGAGTACCTGTGATTATAAAGCCTCTGTTTGAAAGAGCCCGCGGACATGCCAATATAGGTCCGGTAATTGTCCTTGTTATTAGATGGAGAAATGCGGGCTTCATAAATTACATGGGTGGATTTACATTTGCCTTGCACCGGGCAGGCATCCACCGAATAACAATTGCATTTGTCGACAATTCCGGATTTAGCTTCCGTATTATTTAGGTTCATTAAAATTTGTTTATTGTGGGAATTAATTATATTATCTATATTTGAGGTGCAAGAATAACTAATTTTTAGGGTGAATCTATTAAAAATTTTATTTAAGGGATTGTTATTATTATTAAAATGTTTATCGATTAATCTGAGATATACTTACCAATATTTATATTAGTTAGCTTACAATAAGGAGGGTTAAACCAAATTATCTTCCTTTTTCTACATTTTCGGGTGTTTTTAGTTTTTGATGATTCTGGGTTTATAGCAGGCTTATCATACTTTAACTTATTAACAAAACCGCTTTTCTGAAGGGCCTTATCGTAAATTTCTTTGCTTGCGTTGAAAATTTTTATATTGGAAGATAATTGGTTAACCCTATTATTTACTATCTTGGGTATTTGTCTTATAATATTCTTGGGGTGGTTGGATAAACTATTTATATAGGTGGGAGAACTATTTTCTTTGAGAAAGGGTTGGTAGGAACCATCAGACATATGTATATATATATATATATATATATATATACATGTATATATACATATATCAGACATATGTATATATATATATATACATGTATATATATATACATGTACATATACATATATATATCATATATCAGACATATGTATATATATATATATATACATGTATATATATATACATGTATATATACATATATACATATATATATACATGTATATATACATGTATATACATATGTATATATATATACATGTATATATACATATATATATTTTTAAATGTATATATATACATGGATATATATATATATGTGTGTGTGTGTATATATAAATGTACATGTATGAATATATATAAGTATAAATGTACATATATGTATGTATGTATATGCGTGTATATATGTATATATGCATGTATATATGTATAAAAGTATATCAAGTTATATATATATATATATATATATGTTTGTATATTTAATTTATTTCTTTAAACATTATTTTTAATCAATACTCGTATTTGAGTAGATATTCTGTTTTCAAATAAACAGTATATTTATATGTATATTTCTATCGGTCTGATTTTTCATGAGAATTTTGGTACAAAATTGTGTGTCATTCGGCAAGATTCAAACCTGCGACCCCTAACAACATAGGGGAAACCGCCAATTGATTTGCTGAGTCTTAAACCATGCGACCACGAATAATTTTAAAGTCTGAACGAAGTCAAATCAAACATTTGATACATATATTTTTATTTTTCGTAATAATCAAGCCTGGTCTGAACAGATTATTTCGTAGTAATATATTCTTATATGTATGTATATATGTATATATGTATTCTTATTCGTAGAATTGTGTGTGTATATATATGTATGTATGTGTGTACTTCTATAGGTATGTATATAATAATTGTAATTAATTTTTTTTTTTTTACCTAGTGTTGTCTTTATTTAGTTTAATTTCAAATGACCTAATTTTTTTAAAAATAATTTTATTTTAAATCCTATATCTTTTTATTCCCTTTTATTAATAATTATGCCTTTTTAAGTAAAGGCCTTTTTCTAATACTTCAACGTTTTGGGGAAATTAGGTTTTTGAATTTGTCCAGCGTCTGTAATATTTAAAAAATTTTTTTTCTTTAGTTTCTTTCTTTTTCCCTCCCTTCCTTCTTTTATCTCTCTTACCACCTTTTTTCCGTGTTGCTTAAACTTACGTCGATTTAACACGGCTGTCTGTTAATTTTTAGTTCCATTCTCCCTTTTTTTTGCGAACCCAGACGATGTCAATTTTTTTTCTTTTCTTATTTATTTGATTTTATTCTATCTTTTTCTTTTTCTTTTTCGTTTTCTTTTTCTTTTTCTTTCCCTTTATTTTTATTTTTATTTTATTATTTATTTTTTAATTTCTTTGCAATCTATTTAAAAAGGAAAAGTAGACTAATTTTTCTCCAGTTTCTGAAAGGTTTTTCTGTTGCTGAGGTGATGTGTCGTCCCCCGTGGGGATCTTCATATCGAAATGGCCATTCAACATCTTTGAATTAATCCTTTTTTAATATATATTTGCTCTGTAATATTTTATTACATGGAGCTCTCTTCCGGTATCATTTTTTAATATTAAATATATTAAATATTAAAATAAATTTTTAATATTAATTAGGATCGGGTTTTTTGGAATTTACCTTCCTGCTTTTTTCCCTTGGATTGAAGTATGTGAATTAATATATATATATATATATATATATATATATATATATATATATATATATATATATATATATATATATATGTCGGTTATTAATTCAATTTCGTTAATATCCAGAACTTTCCGTAAGATTGTGCAAGTCCACACACACACACACACACACACACACACACACACACACACACACACATATATATATATATATATATGTTGTGCAAGTCGTAACAAACAAAAAATAACTCCTGAGGCGGGGAATGTCATAACCATGAACAAATGTGGACATCTTGAAAACGTGAAGCAAGGGATGATTAGATTAAACATAAATATTTTAGACATATATGAAACGAGATGTTCAAACAATGGAGACTTCATCAGTGATAACCACAAAATTATATACGCAGGAGTTAAAAATAATGAAAAAGGAGTCGGCATTATACAAAGAAACAAGCATATGCATTATGGGATACCGCCAGATATCTGAAGGAATTCTAGTAGTTAAACTGAAAAGGAAGCTTCTCAATATATCGGTAATAGTGGCATATACACCAACAACGCAAAGTACAGAAGAAGAAATCCTTCTACTCCATGCCTTTTTATGCCAAGGCACAGTGCAAATCACAAGATATTAGAATTATCATGGAAGATCTCAATGCCAAAATTGTACAAGGGAGAGAAGGTAAAACAGTCGGCTATTTCGGGCTAAGACAACGCAATGACCGTGGTGAGAAAAGGGATCAATGGTGCACAGCGAAAAAGCAGATATTTACTAACACCTTGTTCCAAGAGCACCCAAGAAGTCTATGATCATGGGGAATTCCAGAAGGAGAAATTAAGAACCAAACTGATTATGTTACTATCAACAAGCGATTCAGAGACGTAGTCCTTCACTGTAAAGCTTACCCAAGTTCTGACTGTGGAAGTGACCACATACCAGTTTTTTGGAAACTAAGGATAAAACTAAGGCGATTAAAGAAACCTAACACAGCCCTAAGACTGCTGTACAATAGACTCGTGAATGACTCGAACCTGCAGGAAATGTATACGAAAAGCGTGAAAACGTTATACGAAGGACAAATTGGAAACTGAAGCTCAAAATGGGAGGCAACATACCGGAAGAATCTTAATAGTACTACTTAAGAAGCCAGGTGCAAAGGATGTGAACTCCACCTAACAATCAGTTTTTATGAGCCACTTAACAGAAATCATCATCCAGATTCTGATAGATAGAGCGCGCAGCAGAATTGACCCGGAGATAAAACAAGGACAGTGCGGCTTTGTTAAAGATGCCGGAACAAGGAATGTGATATTCATGCTCAGAATGTTGTCTGAAAGAGCAATAGAAATGCAGAAGGAACTATATCTGTGCTTTATAGAATAAGCAAAGGCATTTGACAAAGAACGACACAACAGCGACAACAGCGACAATGATGTTATAATAATCAAGAATATCTATTGGCAGCAAAGCGAACGGATTAAAAGTGAACTAAACAAATATACAAAAATAGAAAGAGGCGTAAGGCAAAGATGTGTTTTCTCACCGGATTCAACTTATACATTAAAATAATTTTGACAGAAATAAAACCCTTGCCAGGATTCGTCATTGGTAGCCACAATCTCAACAAGTTAAGATACGTGGATGACACAGTGCTGATAACAGACACGGAAAGAAGAATGCAGGACATCCTACAGAAGGTAGGAAGAGAAAGCGAGAAGAAAGGACTAAGCATAAACCTCAAGAAAACTGAATGCATGGCCATCAGCAAAAAGAAGACCCCAGAATGCCAACTACAGTTTGGAGAAACTAAAAACAAGTAAAGAAATTTAAATACCTGGGAAGCGTGCTAACAAAGGATAGAAAGTGCAATGTTGAGATCCAAAGATGTATTGGCATGGCCAAGGACGCATTTCAAAAGCTAACCAGAGTACTGAAAGACAGGAAAATCTAACTGGAAACAAAGAAGAGAGTGCTAGATTGCACTATGATATTTGTTCTTCTGTATGGCTGTGAATGTTGGACGATCTCTTCAAGGATGAAGGAGAGGCTTGAGGCAGCAGAGATGTGGTTTTACAGAAGAATGCTGAAGATACCATGGACTGAGTATGTGACTAATGACGAGGTGTTGGACAGGATGCAAACGAGGAGAAAACTCATACATAATATAAGGGAGAGATAGATGAAGGTTTCTGGGACAGGAGAAAGCAACGCGAGACCTACTTGATACACCTGAGCAAATAGATGGCAAGGTTCCTCCTTAAAAAGTTGCTTTATGGTGATTTATGTGAAAATGAAAGGCCTCGGCATAAGCCTAAGCTTAGATACAAAGGTTGCATGAAAACAACACTGAAGAAATGTACAATTGGTACAGTTCATTGCGAGTAGAATACACAAGATGGAGACCATTGGAGAAATCTTGTTAGTAGTGGAATAGAGCAGTTTGAAATCCACCAGGCAAATGCGCAAACAATGTTTCAGTAATTTTGTGTGATGAATTCGGTGCATCTCCTGAATTTGTCTGCCCAAAGTGTGGAAGGGTAGGCTTAAGTGAAGTTGGACTGATAAACTATTCATCTAGTCACAATGTTAAAACATATGTAGACTATTTCTATCATAGTGTGGCCACCTGTAATCAATGTCGTAAATAGTGTAAATCAATATGAGGATTAAAGCATCACATGAAAGTTGACGATGCTTCGGCAGCCAAATCAAAAGGCATTTGGTGTTGCAAAATATACAGCAAATATAAGAAAAAAGTTAGGCAGACATGTTATATCATGGTAAATCGGAAGTATGGGCCTATTTCAGGCGAACCATCATCAGCTTCCGTCTTTATTGTACAGAAGCCTCGTGTAAAATCTTCTGTACAATAAAGATTCGTGTAAAATTTTCTGTACAACAAAAACGATTTTTAGTTGTGAGCTTGTAGGGTTATTAGTTAATAACCCTACAAGCACACAACTAAATCATCTACAGGAAACCAATAGAGTGTATCAATTTAGTTGTGTGCTTGTAGGGTTATTAACTAATAGCCCTACAAGCACACAATTAAATCCTCTACAGAAAACCAATATAGTGTATCAATTTAGTTGTGTGCTTGTAGGGCTATTAGTTAATAACCCTACAGGCACACAACTAAATCCTCTACAGAAGACCAATGTAGTGGATCAATTTACAAGCCCATTCAGAGATTGTGTCTCTGGTACTAATAATAAACCCATCACATATATTGGTTTTGCTACAACCACGATCCCCCGTAGACTTACCTGTCACCTTTCTGATCAGAGTACCATTAAACAACATTTCTTAGAAAAACATAGTCATGTAGGTAATATCAGAGAGATTTTAGTCAACAATACACTGATCCTCGCTCATACACACAGTAAAAATAACCTTCAGATATTGGAGGCCATCTACATTAAATCCAAACAAGCCACACTTAATAAAATCACGTTTAAATCTGGTCATAACACATTACATTGCATTTAAATATATGGTTTTGTTAACATTTTGAGCTCACACGCGGTGTGATGTCATAGAACTGCATTACAAATTTACGAACTGCGTTTGCTATTTGGTAACTGTTATTGTTGCTTAGCAAAGTTTGATGTCAACACGAAATAAAATCGTCTTTGATGGTGGATGTTTTTTATATTAACGTCCCTGTAGCCTCTCTAAAGATGGCTTATGTGAGCTGAAAGCTTAGAACCAACTTAATAATAAATTATCCAAATAAGAATTTGGAGAATTTTTGTCTTTACTTTCACCTGAAATTAAAGCCAAAATACGATGTTTAGAACGGCTCATGATTAAAATTAATTAATTGTCTCTTATATTTAACAGTATATATTTAGAAATTCATTTGCTGCTTCTCTCTCTCTCTCTCTCTCTCTCTATATATATATATATATATATATGTACATATATTTTATATATATAAGTATGTATATACAGTTTATATACATATTTACATGTATGTGTTTGTGTGTGTGTGGAAATTATTTAACATAAATACAGAACAATTTATTAAGTGCATTATGCATGCATAGAAATAAATTGAACGACAGCTTATATCCAAATAAGGTTGCAGTTCTTAATAGAGAAAGTAATTCAATTAGACAGAAAGTTATTCAGAGTGTGAGAGTCTTCTTCTTCTATGTGTCCTGCCCCTTAAGGACGTAGGCGATCATGGCCTTCCACGTTTCCCTATCCCTGGTGGCTCTGAGCACGCCTTCTCCTGTTACACCAGGCAACCCTCGTTCCGTCATCCACCTAATTAGGTCCTTCAAATATGTTATCCGTTGCTTTCCCGTGTTTCTTTTCCCCCTCTATCTAGCATGTTAGTATCAGATTCACCAAGCCCTCCTTCCTCATTGCGTGTCCCAGGAACTTCGGGCTGTCTCTTCCTGATGCTCAGTATTAATTTCCTTTTTGTTTTCATCATTTCCAAGACCTCATCATTGCTCATATGCTCGATCCATGATATTCGCAGCATCCTTCCGTAGAACGACATTTCAGTTGCTTCAAGTTTTTCCTTCATCCTTGATGGTATTGTCCAGCATTCACTGCCATATTGAAGGAGGGACAGCACGTAGCAATCCAGTACTCTCTTCCTAGTTTCTAGCGAAATTGTCCTGTTTCTTAATACCTTACTTAACTTCTGGAATGCTTCCTTCGCCATTTCGCCTTCAGATCTCTGTGTCGCACTTTCCGTCTTCTGTTATAACGCTTCCCAGTTATTTATATTTAAAATATTTCTTTTCATTTTTTTTTTTTTTTGTGAGATACTTGCCAAAAATTAAATCCGCGCCCCGGATATATTCTTCTTCTTCTTCTTCTTCTTCTTCTTCTTCTTCTTCTTCTTCTTCTTCTTCTATGTGCCCTGTCCCTTCAGGACGTAGGCGATCATGGTTCTCCATGTCTCCCTATCCCTTGTGGCTCTTAGTATGTTTGCTCCTGTTGCTCCTGGCAATCCCCGTTCCGTCATCCACCTGATCAGACCCTGCAAATATGTTATCCGCTGTCTTCCTCTGTCTCTCCTTCCTTCTATCTGACCAGTCAGTATCAGGTTCTCCAGGCTCTTCTTCCTCATTGCGTGTCACAGGAACTTCAGTTGTCTCTTCCTGATGCTCAGCATCAATTTCCTTTTTGTTGCCATTCTTTCCAACACCTCATCGTCGCTTGCATGCTCAGTCCACGATATCCGTAGCATCCTTCTGTAGAACCACATTTCGGCCGCTTCCAGTTTTGTCCTCATTTTCGATGATATTGTCCAGCATTCACAGCCGTATTGAAGAACTGACATCACGTAGCAGTCTAGCACTCTTTTCTTTGTTTCTATTGAGATTTTCCTGTGTGTTAGTATTTTGCTCATCTTCTGGAACGCGTCCTTTGCCATGCCAATTCGCCTTCGGATCTCTGTGTCGCATTTTCCATCTTCTGTTAGAACACTTGCTAAGTACTTAAATTTTTGTATTTGCTTGATTCTGTTATCTCCCACCTGTATTTGGCATTTTGGGTTGTATCTTTTGTTGATGACCATGCACTCAGTTTTCTTAAAGTTTATTTGTAGTCCCTTTTTGTCACTCTCCACTGCTACTTTTTGTATGAGGTCTTGTATTTTCCTTTCCGTGTCCGCAATCAGCACTGTATCGTCCGCATACCTTATGTTGTTCAGGTTGTGTCCTCCAATAACAAATCCTGGCGTGTCATCTAGGGTCCTCAAAATATTCTCGCTGCATAGGTTGAACAAATCCGGTGAAAAGACACATCCTTGTCTTACGCCTTTTTCTATCTTTGTGTATCTACTGAGATCGTTACCTGTCCGTATGCAGGCCGTTTGCTGCCAGTAGAGATTCTTGATTATTCTTATGTCTTCCCTGAAAATGTCGAGGCTGCCTAGCATCTCCATCAATTCTTTGTGTCGTATTTTGTCGAATGCTTTCGCGTAGTCAATGAAGCATAGGTACAAGTCTTCATTTGTAATGCCCTTTCAGAGAGCATCCTAATCATGAATATAGCGTTCCTTGTTCCAGTGTCTTTGACGAACCCGCACTGTTCCTGCCCTATCTCTGGCCTGATTCTGCTTCTCGCTCTATTCATCAGGATTCTGACAATCAGTTTTGTAAAGTGACTCATTAAGCTGATAGTTTTGTGTAGTTCGCACTCGTTTGCACCAGGTTTCTTCGGCAGTGCTATAAATATCGACTTGCATAGGTCGTCTGGTATTATTCCGCTTCTATAAATTACGTTTATTATGTCGGTAATCTTTTCTATGCCATATTCTTCTAAGGCTGTCAGTAGCTCTATCACTATGCCATCTGGACCAGCTGCTTTGTTTCTGTTCATTTTGGCCATTGCAGCTTCCACTTCGGATTTTAGTATTTCCGGTCCATCCATCTCCTTGTGTATTCTCGGTTGTTCTCTTTTGTCGCAAAAGAGATCCTTTATATATTCTTCCCATCGTTGGAATATTTCCTCTTTCTCTAATATGATTGTTCCTTCCTTGGATTTTATGCATCCTGTTGAGGAGCAGGTTTTTTGTCCTGTCAGTTCTCTTATCTCTTTATGCATCTCTGCTTTGTTGTTCCTGCTCAGTCTCTCTACTTCTGCGCATTTGTTGCTGAGCCATTCCTCTTTGGCTTGTCTGCATTTGTTCCTTATCTCCCTGTGAAGTTTTTTGTACTCTGCTCCGTGTCTTGGCGTTATTTTTTGTCTCCTTTGCATCATGTGGAGGATGTCTTCGGTCATCCATTGTAACACCCCAACGAACAGTCCGAACAATTTCTCCAGCGGCCGTTCTCCACGCTGTGATGTTGCCGGGAGTTTTGTTGAAAAATTCGAAGCCTCAAGCTGGGGGTACAAGATTAAACTATAAGGAACGAACTTCCAAAACTTGGATGAGTTGAAACGATGCTTTATTTCGTTTAGAGTTAGCCTTTTTGTTTGGGGCAGGCGAATGTGACACACAGCTCTAACTCTAATTAATGGAGATCAAATCCGAACTGACCGAAACACGACGAACGGAGGTTCTACTTCAAGCACACGCCCGATGGAACTAACTCAACTCAACTGATCTGACTCGGAAAAATCACCTGTATTTATTTAAAATTAATCCGGAAATCCGGAAATGCTTTAGACCACCGGGTGATAAGCATTGGTGACTGTAAGTCCGAAATTTCAGAGTACTTAAATTTTCCTTCTTTTGATGTGTAAACATCCTGCAGACACCCAGTCTGCACTTAGCCTTAGTATTTTTTTCTAGGATTTTTTTATCTTTTTATCTTAATATATCTTCCGCCGGAAAATTCTTAATGTGTGGTCAAGATACAGTAAAAGACAGCCTTTGACCTGATCATTCAAAACCCTATTTCCTCACTTATCACATTAAATCACTGAGTCAAATATTTACCGGAAGAGTGGTAGGATTTAAAACAGTAATCTGATACCCTTTTCTCTTCCACAATTTTCCTCATAAAAGAAAAAGCGTTTATTTATTTATTTTTTCTCTTCTTTTACATTTTGTTAAACGAAACATGTTTTTAATCTATTTTCTATTCTTAACCATTTTCTATTTTAATCTATTATAATAAAATATATATTTTACAAAGCACCTTAATATACGCCTAGTTATCGTGTCACATCCACTCGTTTTTTCTTCTGCGCCTGATTTCCTTTGGAGCTATGTTGTTCGCTGAGGTCACCATCGCTTCTTTTAGTGAATCCCATTTTGAGTACCCTTTTCCAATTTGTTCTTCATATTTCTTTCTCACTGTTATTGTATTCTTTCTGCAGAGTGAGATCGTCCTCTAGCGTGTCGTATTGCAGCCTTGGTGATGTACTGGGCTTCTTCAGTCTTCGGAGTTTAACTTTTAGTTTGCAGATGACTGGGACGTGGTCACTTCCGCAGTCGGCACCTGGGTATGTTTTGCATTGAATTACTGCGTTCCTGAATCTCTTGTTTATAGTTATACAGTCTATTTGGTTCTTCGTGTCGCCTCCTGGGCTTCTCCATGTCCATAAACGTCGTGGGTGTTCTTGGAACCAGGTGTTAGTAATAACCTGGTCATTGGCTGAGCACCATTGAACCCATTTTTCTCCTTTTTCGTTGCGGTCTCCTAGTCCGAAGTTGCCGTTCGTGTCTACTCTATCTTTACCTACCTTTGCATTTAAGTCTCCCATTATTATACTAATTTCTTGGCTTTTGCACTGAGCCTTGGCACTGTCCACTATTGAATAGAAAGATTCTATTTCGTCCTCCGAGCTTTGAGTTGTCGGCGCATAAACTACTATAATAGCTATATTGAAGGGCCTTCCCCGCAGTTTAACCAAGAGGACTCTCTCTGACAGTTACCAGTATCCAAGTACACATCTCTTCACTTGTTTGTTTAGTATTAAAGCGACCCCTTTTTCGTTTTTTTTCCTCCTGCATATATTATCCTGTCGGTGTCGCTACTGAAATCTCCGTTATTAGGCTATCTTGTTTCATATATGCCTAGGATGTTGATATTCAGTCTGTTCATCTCCTGTTTGACATTCTCTAGTTGTCCACAGTTGAGTGTCCTGACGTTCCATGTTCCAATAGTGAGTTTGTCTTTGATGCGCACAGTTGCAGGGTTACGATCAAGAGACACCTGTTGCTCATGTCGTTCTTTCCCGGGCGAGGGACAAATTTTGGAGTAAAATGTCCCCTTTACGCCGTTGGTGCTAACAGTCGCCGGATGAAGGTCAGGTGGCACCTGTTGCCCATGCCGGTCCATACCGAGCGAGGAGTTGCTTCCTTGGGAAGCAACCTCCTTCACGCTGTTGGCTTTAATATATTTGTTGTAACTATCCATGATTGAGCGGGGGTAGATAGTGGAGTGGTATCCCGTTACCTTCTCCACGATGGTTTATTGAGACATCACCTCTAGTTAGCTGGCCGTTGACTCTTTGAGAGTTCTTCCGCCCTTTGTAGTTTTATATTTTTTGGACCTACAGGGATGCTAACGTCCCAATTATATATACATATATATAATTGATGTAAATAAAATAAAATAAAATAAAATAAGAAAAAAAAGGAAAAAAATCAAATTCATACTGATACGGTGCTGGTAGGAACACGTGTGTTTTTTTTTGGGGGGGGGGGGGCAGAAAATGTTGGTAGGCGAGAAAGGACGCTAACTTCTTTTTAGAATTAGAGAAGGGAGAGAGAAAAAAGTTCATTTTAAATTCAATGTAATTCTATTCTTATGGCAGCTAGAGACAAAAAAAATACAAAATAAAGTCACTCTGAAAGAAAATATATGTAATAAAATATACACAGCATGAATTAATCGAACATTTTCTTTAACTCGTCTAAATTATAAGAACCTGTCAGCAGTAGTTACGATCAGCATACGTTACCAGTAGTCACAAGAAAGAAGTTGCATTTTCGACATTTTTGCAGAGTCATCTTTTGACTGTCTTTGGTTATTCTAATGGAATTTTCAGTATTCCTCAGTCAGACTGCATTTCTTTTTCCTCTAGTGAAAAAATGGTCCAACATTCTGCCATTTAAGAAGATTTATTTGTTTTTAACGAATTGTTTTACACTTCTCAGTAACATGCTTAGATAATGGAATGTTTCTTTCTCTAGTCGAATGCGAGTTCAGATACCAGTGTCTCATTTTCCACCCTACTGTTAAAATGCTAACTAGATATTTAAACTTCCGTAGCTGCATGATGTTTAAATTTTCTATTTATTTATAACTTGCATTTTTTCCTCTTGTTGACGTTCATACTTTCCGTCATTTTCCAATTGTTCTTCTTTTCTTCGCGTAGTCACAATGTTAGAAGATACGTAGACTATTTCTATCATGGTGTAGCCACCTGTAATCAATGTCGTATATAGTATAAATCAGTATGAGGATTAAAGCATCACATGTAATTTACTTACCGAATCAGCCATCAAGACAGTGTCATCAGTTGCTTAGTGTGTAGAAAACTTATAATTGCGCGATAACGCACATTTCTCCGGTTCGCATAATTAAGCCGGCTTTCCGTATATTAACTGATCAGCAAGGATTTTTTTTATGAATGTATCAGAATAAACATCTGCACATAGAGTCTCTTAGGGCAAGAGACTGGCAGGCTTGAATATAAATTTCCTTTCACTATATTTAATTTAAATTTTGGTATCTAAACATGCATGACTGACGATCAAGAAGATTGCATCTGTTTAACTTCCTCAGAGTGTTCAGATTTTAAATATGATAGAATGTATCAACGACCGTTCTAGTTCTTATCTCTATCTTTCTCTCTCTCTATCTCTCACACACACACACTCTCTCTCTCTCTCTCTCTCTCTCTCTATATATATATATATATATATATATATATATATATATCTAATCTAAACTTATTTATAAATGGAACTTTGTCTGTGTATGTGTGTGTGTGTCTGTGTGTGTGTATCCGTTACCTATAGACTCCGAAACAGCTGAATTGATTTTCTTGAAAATTTACACTGTTGTACTATAAGTGTCTGCGAGTGTTCAGAAATTTCAAGGTTGCAGTTCTTACAATAGTGCAGAAAATCGATAATATACATATATATATATATATATATATATATATATATATATATAAGGCAAGATGTTTGTGTGTGTGTCTGTTTATCTGTCTGTATGTCCTTTATACAAATCCACAATTTTTATCCAATTCTCACCAAACTTCACAGAAATATTCTTTAGGCTGAGTCTGAGCTCCAGGACCATGGATTAGTTTTAAATCTTTCATTACACCCGAGCAACGCCGGACTATATCCCTCCCTCTCTCTCTCTATATATATATATTTATATATATATATATATATATATATATAGAGAGAGAGAGAGAGAGAGAGAGAGAGAGAGGAAACGTGACATTACGCGAAATCTTTCTAGTGTTAAATTCCTTAAAATTTTAGTATGCAAATATAAAGAAATTTTCTGAAGTAATGCATTTTTATAATAATCCGACAGATTTTTAGCCCCTATATAACAAAAAAAGTATATTTAGTCCTTCACCGTTATAATCAAAAGATATGTGCGGACGTTTTCCAAACCTAGCTTTAAAACTTAACGAAGAAATTGACACGTTTATATAAAAACAAATATTAAATAATTTTTTTATGTATTCATATGTGCGTATATGTATCTGTACATGTGTATATATACTAATATATGTTTGTATATGCATATATTTGTTTATTTGTCCATATGTGGATATCTATATATTTGCATATTTGTGCGTCTATCTCTTTTCCTAGTTTCATATTTGTATTACTTTGCAATAACCTAAATCTAATGCTTTGTTAAATTTAGAACTTAAAATTCGTAGTTCCTTAATTCATAAAATAGATTTTCAATAACTTTTAATATTTATTGTAAAGTGAAGCTAATAGTCGATTAATTTTGATGATTTTTTAAAAATAAATATTAACATTAAATATTAACATTAATGCCCCAATAAATTGTTTTTAGAGTCTGTTCCTTTGTTCTTCAAATTAGAAATTACTTGTATTCTGATTAGTCACCACTGACTACGTAACTATGTTTCCCTGATTGAAGGGGTTTGGCTAGTTTTGAAACTTTTAAAACACTTCATCTTGAACATCACTTGATAAGACATGGTTAGTCTCGAAACAAAATTGATATTTTGTTGCGATATCATAACATATTTATGTTATAAATTCTAAAAAAATATTATTCACTCTACTTTGTATTGGATACTTTTTGAAAATAGAGTTTCTTTGGATACAGAATTTTATTCCATCCATACCTACCTTATACTCGTATATATACATACATATTCATATGCACACACACACACACACACACACACACACACACACACACACACACATATATATATATAAATACATATGTATATACATATGTATATACTCTAACATATGTATATACATATGCATATACACATATGTATATATACGTATATATATGTACATGCATATATATATATATCCATACATTTAATATGCATCCATATATACATAGTTATATATGTATATATATATATATATGTATTTATATATACTTATATATATAATTAAATATGTATTTATATATGTATATATAAAGTTATATATGTATATATAGAGTATATATATGTATATATAGAGTTATATATAAAATTACATGTGTGTATCTAATTTTATATACATATGTATATAAATAATTATATATATGCATATATATATATATATATATATATATATATATATGTATGTATATATATAGTCATTCGCAGACAGGTCTGTTTCGCCGTATCACAGCTCATCAGTACGGTTAGACGTTAGTCAGGATTGAAACCCGAACGAATAGACATTAGTGGTAGAATCGACGATTCTACAACTGAGCTACGGACACTCGGTAGAAGAAGGCGGACTTTAGCGTGTTATATACAATGTAACATACGCCAATAGCTGAGAGTGTTCAAATTTATCACTGAATAAACGATGGGTATATATATATATTATTTCTGATCGCTATAATCTCCAAAAATTTAAGTGCATCGTCATTTGCCATCTTCTGTCTCCTTGAATCTCGTTCATCTTTTCTCCAGACCCCTTGTAAACAGTCTTTTCTTTTATTCTAATCTCCAACGCTCTGGTTGCTGGTCCGTTTTGTTTGGGGTGTATGGATTTAACTAAAATTTAACTATCCCTACTTAAATACATGCACTTGAATCTCACGTATTTTGTTTGTATTTTATGTAGTAATTTAATTTTATTTGTACAGTTTTAAGATTATTCTTTTTCAATAGAAATAAATAATATAGCGTATGGCCCGGTTCTCCGCCCTTCCTCGTCCTTTGAGACATGAGTAGAGCTAAATCTCTTGTTTCCAATTAGGTTTTGAATTTCTGGTTCCTTCTTTCAAAATCTTCTTATTCTTATTCACACCTTGATACTTTGTAGCCTTATCACCTTGCCTGAAAGGAAGTGGTTACCAGGAGTTTAAGAGAATGAAATGATTTTAAATAAGAAGAAAGGTCAATGAAAGAAATGAATCCAAGAAAACGGAAAATTGGGATTTTCTTTGCATTTAATTCTTTAAAGACTGTCAGTGATAAGAAGCAAGAAACCGAAACAAGGTTCCATAGGCAATCAATCAGTTAAGTGCCATACATGAAACACGCGTGGGCGATCATGTCTCGAAAGAGACATGACTGACTGGGCAGAACATTATCCCGCAGTAGGTTGACATTACTTCCTGCGATAGACAAGGTTGCCAGCCAAAGCTTTAGCACCCAATCTGTCCTGTTATTTGATTCATAGCTAGAGGAGGAAGAGATGTATTATATTATTAAGTAGTAATTAGTGGGGGATCAGTTTATTACTTCATAACAATTAAAAACCGATCCCCCACTTTATGCCCAAAAGAAACCTTAATCATGTTTTCAACTATTATTTTTAGTCAGTTAAGTGCCATACGTGAAACACTCTTGGGCGATCAGGTCTCGAAAGAGACATGATTGACTGGGCAGAAGATTATCCCGCAGTAGGTTGCCATTGCTTTCTACGGTAGACTGGTTGTCGAGCAAGGCTATAGAACCCAATCTGTCCTGTTATTTGACCCATAACTGTAGGGAATAGACGGATTAACATCTTTCCCAAGGATATTTGCGCGTAAGTTAATGCAAGGAATTCAACTGGTATTCGAACTCAGCTCCCTAATACTAATACCTTTCTCAAGGGTATAATAACTACGAGAAAAGAATTTACTATTAGATCTAGCTATTTCAACAGTAAAATGATGAGATCCACTTGTCAAGATTGTCGTACGCTTAAATTCATGTTGTAAAACGTTAGAACAAATTCCGTGAAAATATTGATAGTAAATTTTAAAGGAAATTATGACACAGTTGAGAATTTTGAGGTATATTGTTGGAACATCCTACTAGATAGGACTGCAATATTCATTGAATGGACGTATGGTAGTTTTGTAAACGTGCTGAATGGCTTCTTACAAAAAAACTCTGATAGGTCACAGTGAACTAACTTTCTTAGTAGCAAGCCTAGCAACTGATTCAATATAAATGCTTCACTTCATGTCAGCAGAAAATGTGAAATCAAGAATACCCAATGAGTTACTTTCCTGGAGGCTAGCACTAGCCATGTTGTTGGGGGTGCAAAAATGATTTTATATAGTGACTAGCAGTATAGCCCGGCGTTGCTCGCGTGTAATGAAAGCTTTAAAACTAATCCATAGTCCTGAAGCTCAGACTCTTTGGACGTTGGCACGAAAGTAGTTGTTTCCAGTTAAAGCGAAATCGTGGACTGAAATAAAAATGAATGGATGTAAGTCAAATTTTGATTCCCTGGTATCTATATCAAATAAGTTTTTTCGTCGTAAACTGGATGTTGAAAGCTAAATAAGTCCTCTGAGTATATGGTATCATGGCTGAGACTAAGAACTACAATTATACCTACTTAGAGTCAAACCCAAAGCAAAAACTAAAATAAAAGGGTTGAAAAAATACAGACATACAGGCAGATAAACAGACACAAACAGAAACATCTTGCCTTATATATATATATATATATTATCGATTTTCTGCACTATTGTAAAAACTGCAACCTTGAAACTTCTGAATATCGTTTCTTATGTCTTTGTCTATGAATGTATCAAATTTGATTAAAATCGGACCACTCCTTCTGTAAGCCCATTTTTCGATTATCGATTTTCGATATTTATCGGGGGTACCTCGACACAAAACCTAGTTAAGAACACTCGCAGACGCTTATGGTACAACTGTGTAAATTTTCAAGTAAATCGGGTTAGCCGTTTCGGAGTCTATAGGTAACGGAAACATACACACACACACACACACACACACACACACACACACACACACAGACAAAGTTCCATTTATAAATAAGTTTAGATTAATCGATAGCAGTTTAAAGAATGCGTTAGAATTTACGAGTCGTATTTTGCCCTGGTTAACAACTGACTTGAGATCATTTTCGAGAGCACTTGTTAGCTTTGCATTCTTCGGACCTATCAAAATTATTAAGGCAGGAATAATTAGTTGTGTCCTCAGCATAAACATCTAGTTGTGAAGTGTCAGATAATTTACCTAGCGTGAATATGTAGGTGGAGTGACGACGATTGGTATTATTTTTAGATAGCGTGAGAAACCTTCTAACCGCTGGTCCGGTATGATGACTTACAGAAAAGATATTCAGAGCGAAACTAGTTGTGAAAAATTTAATTCTCTATATTATTTTATTTGCTAAAATACTGCAAGAAAAATGACTGTGTTTTTTTTATTCTATGTAATGCGTCAAGGGGCATTAATTCAGTCTGTTATGAAAATAGTACAAGAAGCGCCCTGAGTATCCGGTTTCAAGTGTAAATGTTAGAAAGATAATAGATGATATGACAAGATGGATACAAACTATAAATGAAACAAAACATTTTAAGTAGGCGATATATAAAAAAAATTTATAGTCATAACTTGCAGTTTGTTTCACGAATGATACCACAGGCAGTATCCATTATAAGAAAACTTGAAAAATGCTATCCACTCTACTGATTACATGTAATAATTTGGCATTCACAAGGATGTGGATCTGATTTTCTATTTTCTCGAGACTGGAAAGTGAAAAGTGAGCAACTCCTGTCCATATTTTCCAGCAGTTCTGTATCTTTGGCTTGATCAGGCTGTTGCAAAATTAGTGTTACGACCAAATTGCCGCGAAAAAAAATTTAAAAAGAAAAGTAAAAAAAAAAAAAAGAAGAGACAGAATATTAATTTGTTGCCGTGTCCATGGTTTTATATTCCACCTGACAAAAATCACTTTTTACCAAATTAATAGTAAGATTCGCCAATCTAAACCCTTCCAAAACCTTTTGCAATGTCAAGAACTGATCTACCCAAGTAGCACTATATATCACTGTGTCGTCGATATATGTCAACACCCTGAGCATTGCTTCATTAGTCTTACAAAGATAGCCCGCGAATTCACTGAAAGTTTCAAAGGCTGATATTTCTTTCGCCCTGTCAGTTAATGGTACCGCCCAATAACATTTTGAATGATCGCAGTTCGTAATATATGTAGCTTTTTCCTTTTTGTCTATGCAATCATCCATTCGTGGAATAAGATGGGAAACTCTTTTGGTAACTTTTCCATAATACGTACAAAATCTCATCGAATCGTCTGTCTTTTCTTGCCAATACCTGATTGGGTTTCATAAATCAAGAATAAAGACTTATATTCCGAGATAAGAGTAGTTAAATCATTTTTCTTCACAATAGGTAACTGTACTAATTTGCCGTTTATGTCGGCTAGTACCTCAGAGTTTTTAAGTTTATGGAAACAATCCCGATCAACATACAATTCTCTCTTTTTTTTGTTTAGGATATATATCATTCAGTATTTGTCCACACTTCTGAAATGAGGTAGTATTTACAGTATTTAAATTATTCGGACTATTGTCCTCATCATTGTTGCCATGTTTACAATGTTTCGGCCTTTGTAGCCTCCGGCCTTCTTCAGGTGATAGGAATTTCAAACTGAGCCCTTTATTACGATCACTCGGGTATATCATTCGCATTCCTTGCAAAATTCTGTTAGTCATGAGTTATCTTCCTTAAACTCTCTAAGTTATTTGTTCAACACTGCTGTAGCATGTTATTGAACTCACAACTCTTTGGGCCAAGTCACTGGGACTAATCATGTTTTGTTTGTGGAAAACATCAAGTGAATTTCTGGAACTTATATACTTAATGTTTCACTACTCATTTTTTACCAGAATTCATATTGCAGTGGAGTGATAAAGAAGCTCCCTGTTTCCTATGGAATGAAGTTGAAATAATAGATAGAGAACGACACTTAAAACTACATAATCTGAAAAAATCAGCGCGTATGCTAGGCTACAAAAATCCCCTAAACCGACCAAGTATAGAAATGAATAAATTATGGGAACCAGTAATAAAGAGTGCTAGAGAAAATCATTAGCGTCGAAAAGATTGCAATACGAGCTCTGATAAAAAATATGAAAGGAAATCTTTACCATCAAAAATGCAATATGAAATTTGGTAAAAAAATGTTTACTGAAACATTAAGTTTATAAGTGCCAGAAACTCACTTTGCTGTTACATGGCCCAGTGAATACAGACTTTAGTTAGTTCCAGTGACTTGACCCAAAGAGTTGTAATTTCAAATAATATATAACTTAGAGAGTTAAGTTAAAGGAAGATAACCCATAACGCATAACGCTAATAATATACTCCATTGATTGTAATAAAGGGTTTGGTTCGAAATTCCTATCTCCTGAAGAAGGCCGGAGCCTCCAACAACCGAAACGTTATAAAAATGGCAAAAAGAATGAGGACAATAGTACGAATAATGGAAATACTGATGTGCATACCCACAAGATTTTAATAGCGAATATAGATCTATTATTTATTCTTCTAAAATGCAGTTTAATCATGTTCACATAACATTTTTGTAGGTATCGCCACTCATTTTAGATACCTAAATTTAAACTGAATTTTTAAAAATAAAAAGATTTCCTTGAAGTTCTAATTTTAGCTTTAATTGAAAGTAAGAAAAATAATCTGGTGTATTTCAAACCAAAATTATAATCACTGGAATATAAAATATTTTGATTAAAAAAAATTTCAATTTTTCGGCCTTTTTTCAACGATCGACACATTTTTTAAACATTATCCAATTCTCGGTTTTTAAAAAATAAAATATTACAAAAAAATATACCTCGTTGAACCTTTATTTTATTAAAATTAGTAAATTTAAACTTACCTTAATCTGATTTGAAACAAGTATTACTTGCTTATTGTCTGAAATGTACGATAAAAGCGTTTTTTAATCATGGTAGTCCTCTTATCAGGGTCATCGGAGGTGACAAATGATTTAATGAGAAACAGAAGCCGTCAAAAGGCTAAGAATGGTGACCAAACATGACAATTGTATGTAATCGTAATCGTACGTTTCAATTTTTGGTTTTTAACTACATAGTAAAATTAAAAATTTAGCATATTATTTTCAGCAATTATATAATATTTTATAGAATTTTAGTTTATCTTTATAGCCATACGTTTGAATATGGTTTATGAATAAATAAAAGTTAAAACAATATAATACTTACTTTTAAAATAATTTTAAAATTTAATAAGAAAAAAATGAAATTGAAATAACCGAACTAATTCAATTTACGAGATGTTGTGCTAAGTAAGAATTTAACAGAATAAAAATTCATAATTTCAATGGCAGGATTAGCACAAAAGCTATTGAAATGTACAAGGAAAACAAACCAAACTTGGGTCATAAAAATAGAAAAAGGAAAGATTTTTTTAATTTCTGTAAAGTACCTACATTCACAGTTAATGTAAAAGATGATGAAACTAGGAAGTAAATTTATTTAAATTTTTAAAGCGGGATTCAGGAAGCCTGTTGTTGGGTGATTCAGAAACAGCTGGAAATGAAAAGTATTGGTCACTGAATACAAATGTTTATTTTTTTGTCAGGAGGACAGACCTTGAATCACATGACCTTTTAATGATAAATATCACGTCTGGCCACCCGAACAAACAAAATACGGGTAATCAGCATACACACAAATAAAACGTTTTAATTATTTAAAAAAATCCATTGGTTAAATTATTTGTATTAAACTTTCCAGTTTTTGATTAGTGAATATAGTCGTCACGCATTAATTAAATAACCCAGCGTTAACGATGAAGAAGGAAATTGTAAAAGATTTTTGAAACTTTATAAATTATTATATTAAAAATTAATAAAAATGAAAACAACTCTTGTAAAAATCCATTATTCATTAAAATTTCTTTTCTTTTCAGACTATGATATCCTTAATATATATTGTTTACAAAACCAATTAAAAGTTTATCTAAATAAAAAGAAAATGGCATAATTTTATTACATTTTTGTTTTCGCATTCGGAGCAAATTTTCAAAAAATGGGCTCATTTAGAAGAAAAAGAGACAGTTGATTAGCATTCCCCGATAACCCCTAAATTTAATTAATGTTAGGTTTATGGGGAAACAATCGCGAATTTCTAGACATTTCGGGAAATTAATAGATGGTGGGTAACATGTAAAATATAAATACATTTAGCAAGATTTTCTAAAAATACTTATTCCAGAAATGATTATAGTCAATTCTGAATAAGTCCTGAAATTTTCATAAAAATCCGACCATTATTTGATTTTTGCAAGAATTTCCAAATTAATGTGTCTTTCATCGGCAAAAAATACCTTGCGTAATATTACGTTTGCCGTTATAAACCCTTGTAAAAATTACGTCATTCACGGAGAAAGAAAAACAAGATTTTCTATCAAAATTTCGAAAGCGTTAGAAAGAATTAAGAAGTTTTAAAAAAATAATTGCAAAATACTTTGATCTATCTTCTTAATAATGACATAAATATTTTTCCGATAAAACTTTGTTTTTATTTAGTTTGGGGCCTTTTTTCTTCATACTACGCTGTTTTTTCAGCGATTTATTGGAGGTACCTCCATTTTGTGTTTTCTTCATGCAATCAGGCATATTCACTGCATAGTTGAGATCATTTATCTTTCGCTTATTTCGTTATTCATCGGAAGTAAAAATTGAAATTTCCTCACCTATTTTGAATATTCAAACCACAGATTTCTGATAGTATAGCCCGTTCATTTACGTTGAACACTTTCGATGTACTCTCAGACTAACGCATTCGCTTCAGATATTCGTTAATAGCTTTACATAACCTAACATGTTTTCTCTACTGGTTATGCTGGAATCACTTTTCCTTTATTAGATGTAGTGGTCCGTGAACTGAATGTTCAAATATAAGTTCAAACAGAATTCTTGCACTGATTCACGCGATTCGAACATTAAGAATGGAACGCCTCCATCTAATTCTTTCTGGTGATCTAAGCAATAGATTCTCATCATATTCTTTAAGGTGGATTGAAACTGTAGCGGATAAGAAATTAATGAAAATCCACCTTCTTCTTCATTTTTACAAAAATTCACAATGATGTGTGAAATCCTGGTTTTCCCAAATAGAAAAAGGATTGACCATCTGCTTAAAGAAAAAGTCGAAACCAAATTTCGAAAGTAGGTGTTAAAATAGTTTTTGACTAATGGGATCGACTTGTAAAACCAAAAGGACTTTGCGTGTAAGTGCAAAAAATTCTAGATTACAATAAAACGAATTCATCAACGTCAGTCAGCCAGAGAATCATTGGGAGCCGCGAGACAAACATCTAAAAATGTAACTTCAAACTTCAAGCGACTCGGACATTGTCCTCTTTCTCTTTCTCCTTATCTCTTTTAACAATTACTACTAGAACATTTTGTACGAACTCCACCTTTAACCCCTTAATAATGTTTCTAATTGAAAATTAACTTCTACAACTTATGTTATTCCTCCTTTTAATAAATTCCTATTTTAAAATAAAAAAATTATATTTTATTATTCCACTCTTCTACACTAATCCACACATTCCAACTGACAACCAACCTTCTGATAATAATCTGATGATAATAATTCTGATGATGATAATTCAGCCTATAACTTGTAAGCCGCAGGGTTCGGTTAAGTCTGACACAAGGCCAAATCAAAGAAACACTAACCAGCTCCCTACACTTCAAAACCTCTCCAGAGTACTCTGTGATTTCGGATGGCAAGCAGCAGTCAGTTTTTTAGAAGTTCTATACTCGCTTTCTCTGCTTCTGGTCAATCGGCGATTCGGCTTTTTCTAGTCCAATTTGTGTCTAAGGCATTTCCTGTGTGTCTATCGGTAGCTGGCTTAGTACTTCTTTCTCAAATACGCTATTATCTACCATATGCTTTGTTATTATCCTTACTATACTTGTCTTTCTTATGGCTACTTACCATCTATTTCTGTTTTCCTATTTTTAATATATATACTACAGGCCATAATTATTAGGCCGCCCAAGGTTTTTAAAAAAATGATGTATTTCATACTATTTTTAGTATTTATTACCAAGCGGATAATTCTAAATGAAAATAGAATGTTTCTTTTGTTAGCACTGCACAATAACATGTGCATCAAATGAACTGTTCTGGTGTCCAGTTTTTGCGCCAACTTCCCCATGCTAGTCTCTTCTTCTTACTGGCTGGCCGAAGCAAAGGCTTCCGGGCTGCCTTGTAAAAGTTTGCAAAGTAATAATAACAAAAGAATCATTCCATTTTCATTTAGAATTATCTCCTTGTTAATAAATACTAAAAATTTATTTATTTAGATATTTTCTTGGCTTCTTTATATATATATATATATACTACCGGCCATAATTATTGGGCCACCCCGGGTTTTTTTTAAAGAAATTATGTATTTCATCCTATCTTTAGTATTTATGGCCAAGTGGATAATTCTAAATGAAAATAGAATGGTTCTTTTGTTATTGTTATTTTGCAATATTTTACAAGGCAGCCAGGAATCCTTTGCTTCGTTTAGCCAATAAGAAGAGACTAGCATAGAGAAGAGAGCACAAATACTGGACGTCAGAACAGTTCATTTGATGCACATGTTATTTTGCAGTATTGACAAAAGAACCATTCTATTTTCATTTAGAATTATTCACTTGGTAATAAATTCTAAAAATAGTATGAAATACATAGTTTCTTTAAAAAAAACAAAAACAAGGGTGGCCTAATAATTATGGCCGGTAGTGCATAAGTTCTAATTTATTTAGCTGCTATAGAAATGGTCCTCTTAGAAAGGATTGTGCGACATCGGTATTGGCCTAAACGTGTATCTTCGCTTTGAGTGAATTCACGAGCCCCAATTTGTGCTACTACCAAATTGCCGCAACATAAAGTTTAAAAAGAAAAGTAAAAACACAAAAAGGAAAAGAATGTTTAGCTTGTTGCCAAAAGTTATATTGAACAGGTGAAGAGGCTCATCCCTTGTTCCCTGTTTAGGATGTAGTTTCCGGCTTTCTCTTTTCTAATCTTTTCACTTTTATTTTTTTCAATTGGAGTTGATAGACTAAACTATCGCCCGTTCACACTCCACCCACGCTTATTGAACAAGTGAAGAGGCTCATCCCTTGTTCTATATTTAGGATGTGGTCTCCGGCTTTCTCTTTTCCAATCTTTTCATTTTATTTTTCAATTGGAGTAGATAGACTAAACTCTCGCCCGTTCACACTCCACCCACGTATATTGAACAAGTGAAGAGGCTCATCCCTTGTTCCATATTTAGGATGTGGTCTCTGGCTTTCTCTTTTCCAATCTTTTCATTTTTTTTTCTCAATTGGAGTAGATAGACTAAACTATCGTCCGGTTCACACTCCACTCACGTTTATTGAACAAGTGAAGAGGCTAATCTTTTGTTCCATGTTTAGGATGTGGTCTCCGGCTTTCTCTTTTCCAATCTTTTCACTCCGTTTTCTTTATTTTTTTTCAATTGGTGTAGACAGACTAAACTGTCGCTCGGTTCACATTCCATCCACGTCTATTGAACAGATGAAGAGGCTCATACCTTGTTCCCTGTTTAGGATGTGGTCTCCGGCTTTCTCTTTTCCAATCTTTTCACTCCTTTTCCTTTTTTTTCAATTGGAGTAGATAGACTAAACTATCGTCCTGTTCACACTCCACCCACGTCTATTGAACAGGTGAAGAGGCTCACTCCTTGTTCCCTGTTTAGGATGTGGTTCCCGGCTTTCTCTTTTCCAATCTTTTCACTCCTTTTCCTTTCTTTTATTTTCAATTGGTGTAGATAGACTAAACTGTCGCCCGGTTCACACTCCACCAACGTCTATTGAACAGGTGAAGAGACTCATCCCTTGTTCCCTGTTTAGGATGTGGTCTCCGGCTTTCTCTTTTCCAATCTTTTCACTCTTACGTAGCCCCCTGCACATCAGTGGCGTTACCGCCTTACTCGGGGAGATATGATTAAAAAATTAAAAAGGTTTTTCAATCCGATAGTGGATAAAATGCTAAATGCAGGTCGGGGATACAAGAATCAAGCAGGTACAAAATTTAAATAACTGGGAAGCGTTATAACAGAAGACGGAAAGTGCGACACAGAGATCCGAAAGCGAATTGGCATGGCAAATGAAGCATTCCAGAAATTAAGTAAGGTATTAAGAAACAGGACAATTTCGCTAGAAACAAGGAAGAGAGTACTGGATTGCTACGTGCTGTCCGTCCTTCAATATGGCAGTGAATGCTGGACAATACCATCAAAGATGAGGGGAAAACTTGAAGCTATTGAAATGTGGTTCTACAGATGGATGCTGCGAATATCATGAATCGAGCATATGAGCAATGATGAAGTCTTGAAAATGATGGAAACAAAAAGGAAATTAATACTGAGCATCAGGAAGAGACAGCTGAAGTTCCTGGGACACGCAATGAGGAAGGAGGGTTTGGAGAATCTGATACTACCAGGTCATATAGAGGGGAAAAAGAGACAGGGGAAAGCAACGGATAACATATTTGAATGACCTAATCAGGTGGATGACGGAATGAGGATTGCATGGTGTAACAGGAGAAGGCGTGCTCAGAGCCACCAGGGACAGGGAAACGTGGAAAGCCATGATCGCCTACGTTCTGGCGAGACAGGGCACATAGAAGAAGTGGATGGTTTCTTTTGCAGAGTCAGATACACGAATAAATAAAGTAAGCAATAGAGGTGAACAACAATCACCTGGTTTGAAATTTAACAAGATTTAATAGATGACTAAAATATTTAAAAAAATGTCCGTGTGGAAAGAAGAATGCGATGTACACTGCACAGTTTGTTTTTTTAAGAAATTATGTATTTCATACTATTTTTATTATTTATTGATAAATAAAAATAGAATGGTTCTTTTGTTATTACTTTGCAAAATTTTACAAGGCAAGGAAGCAAAGATAAATTCGTCCGAAGCACCCTAAATTTTCTTCATTCTTTCATTGATCAAACTGCAATATAGGTAATAATTAAATATTTATAAATTCATTTGATGCACATGTTATTGTGCAGTATTAACAAAAGAGCCATTCTTTTTTCATTCACTTGGCAAAAAATACTAAAAAATAGTATGAAATATATAATTTTTTTAAGCACTGGAGTGGCCTAATAATTATGGCCGGTAGTGTGTATAATATGAGAAATGAAAAAACACAACACTTAACTTTGGTCTGTTGTCTAAAATCACAAATATACTCTTTCTTTCTTTCTTTCTTTCTTTCGCCTTTTCTTGATTTCTCTTTCACTCTCTTTCTACTTCTCTCTGTTTTTATATTCTACATTTTTCTCTTCTCATCTTTTTCGTCAGTTCCCTTCTTTACATTATTTGTCTCGCGCATGGGTGTGCCATTTAGCTACAAGCGTTGACTTCCTCTTAAATTTGCAATCTTCTGTTGCTAAGCGATATTCACTTCGCAGTTTGCGACAGCCTAAAAATTATCTTTAAGTTGTAAAAATTCAACATTTAGTTGACTGAATTGTTCTGTTTTTCTTAACAGGAAAAATTATGCATGCTTTTATATTCGGTTATTAACATCACTGGTGATTTACCGTTTATTTTTGGTTTGTGACTATTTAGTCAATCGAATAAATTTTCATATGCGGCATGGGATTAATGAGTTGGATAAAATATTCGGTTTCTTCCTTTAGGAAACTCCAGATCTGTCAGTGTGTGTGTGTGTGTGTGTGTGTGTGTGTGTGTGTGTGTGTGTGTATAAGTGTGTCACAGAGAAAGAAATAGTGACACTTTATAGACAGTATGAAATTTTAATGCTGTGGGTATTAAGCGTGAATACGTGGTAACGAAGCAGTAGAGCATAGCAGCAGGAGTTAGGTACTTCTTAAAGAGGTACAATAAACAACCGAACATTTTTCCAGGATCATGTATCGTATGTATGAGTACTACCTGTGGTCTGGGTTAAGTTTAAGGCCCAGTAGTCACGCAAGGCACGTGGCCTTCCTGAGGGAATACCCATTCACGGAGATTGGTGAGAGTTTTGGGTCCGATCGGCGGTTAAAAAATATCACTAGTTTTTTTTTTATGCATTGAATGTAACCAGGTAGTTTTTCTTTCACTGAGCTGTTAGAGATAGGTCAGAGGAGAGATCAGCTGCTCGTCTCTACTCATACAAATTTTGGACAACATATATATATATATATTTGTCAGAAAACATCATGTTCTTGTGCCGTGTCCCTTCAGGAGCTACATTGTTTTCCACAATTTCTTACTATTTGCAGCTCTAAACAATGTTTATCTTTTATACTTCCTTCGTTCTCTGTTCAAGCTTTCACCCCTGGTTCCCCGACCACATGTGCTACAAGATTACTACTAGATTGGCATCAAGGCCCCACGCTTTAACCCCCTCTTCTATTCTAATAGCTTCTTTTCTTGCATTTCCTGTTTGTAGAACACGGTTCCGCACGCTTGCTTCCCTACAATCTCCAAAAGTTTAAATATAACGTCGATGTCCCTCAAGGCTCTATTCTAGGCCCCACGCTTTTCCTTATCTACATTAACGAACTCCTCGATGTAATAAGATCCCAAGTAGGCATATACGCTGACGACACTACGGTTTACTCTCGCATCAATCAAAAATCTGTCGAGGCTGACAAAGCAAACCTCGCTGCCGAGCTTGAAAAGGACCTCCAATCCGTAGTGAACTGGGATAAGAAATGGCTCGTGAATTTTAATGTTTCCAAAACGAAGCGGCTATTAACCACCACAGACAATCGCTCCTACCCCCTCACCATTAGCATGGATCAGGCTAGTCTCCCTGAAAGTAAAACACTGCGCCTCCTCGGGTTAACTCTCACAACAGACCTCAAGTGGAATGACTATATAGAATCCATAGCTAAATCCGCTGCTAAGAAGGTCGTTTCACTGAGTGTGCAGGGCCAGAAAGTTTTTTTTCTTTTTAAAACAATCCTGCACATATACAAACCCACCATTTGCCTACCATATCTGCGTTTAAGACCAACCTGTTGTCTGTCAATCATCACAGGCAACCTCTCCTGCCTCCCATAAGCATGGACCAAGCGAGTCTCCCTGAGAGCAATACACTGCGCCTCCTCGGCCTTACCCTCTCTTCTGATCTAAAATGGAACCACTACATTGAGTCCATAGCTAAATCCACTGCTAAGAAGGTTGGGTCACTGTGTCGGGCCAAGATGTTTTTCCCGCCTGAATCCATCCTGCATATATACATATATACAAATCAACCATTCGTCCGTGCAGGGAATACTGCTGCCATATTTGGTCAGGCGCCCCTGTTGTTTATCTTAGTGTTCTTGCCAGGCTCCAAAGAAGAATCAGTAATGTGATAGGTACCGACTTGGCGGCTCAACTCCAGCCACTTCCCCCACCGACGAGATGTGGCTTCCCTTTGTCTGTTCTATAAATACTTTCATGGCTTCTGCTCCAACGAACTTAAGTCACTGGTGCCTCTGCACAGGTGTTTACTCGTGTAACCAAATTGGCAACTGGGTCCCTCTCATTCACAGTTATATCAACCAAATGCAGACGACGATTCTACTCCTTCAGCTTCTTTTCTCGCACTTCCCGCCTGTGGAACTCGCTTCCATATTCTTGCTTTCCTGACTGCTACAACCTCCAGGAATTTAAATGCAATGTCAATACTCATCTCTTAACCACTTGACTCTAGTTCTTTCTTCACCACCCTGTATATCCTTTCTTTTCTCTCTACCCTTGCAACTGTCATTACAACTGTACTCTCATCCTTCTCTTGCTCTTTTCTAACTGGTTCGTCTTTCTCTTCACTCTCTTCTAATTAATCTTTTTTACTCTTATGTAGCTCCCTGCACATCAATGGCGTTATCGCCTTGCTCGGGGTGATACGATTAAAAAAAACAAATATAGAAAATTTTCAACTTCTAAAATATGTGTTCAATCTGGTTTCATTTTCCTTAAAACCTCCTTGTTGCTGACTTATTCCGTCCACGATATCCTCAGCATCCTTCTGTAGAACATCTGTTGCCTCAACTCTTCACTTCAGCTGTGAGAAAATTGCCTAGCATGGACTGCTATATACTAGGGCTGTTATCATATAACGGTTCAGTAATCTTTTTTTTTTTTTTTTGCTAAATAGCTTATGAAATTACTTAATACGTTACTTAGTTTTTGTAAGGCATCTTTCGTTATTACAATGCGCTTTCGAATTTTGTTGTCGCACTTTTCGTTTTCAGTCTGATAATCAATTTTTGTGCTTGCTTGATTTTGACATCTCTAATTTGTAGTTCGAATCTCAAGCTGTTTCTTTAACTGCCATCCATATTTATGTCTTCTTACAATTGATAGTTCTTTATTCGCCCTTTCCTTTATTATCTTGTCTTTGAGTTCCTGCAGATTTTTTCCTGGCTGCCATCGACACGGTGTCATCTGCATAGCTTATGTTTTAAAATCTTACTCACCGATAATAAATCATGTAGAGCCTCCCAGTTTTCTTGGGATCGCATCGCTGTATAGTTTTAATAAATCTTATTATATCTGTCCATATTTATTTATTGCAATATTCACAACGTTTCGGCTGTTGTAAGCTTCGACCTTCTTCAGGGGATATACGTTAGAATTTCGAACGGAAGTAGATTGTTTTAATTCCAAGTGCTATGAATTTGTTTAGATATCTCAGTATTTATTAATTCCCTTTTCTATCTCAACTTTTAAAATTTTTGTCCCATCTGCTGTGGCCAGGTATTGAACTCACAACTCTTTTGATCAAGTCATTTTGGAGCAATCAACCAAAGCTTTTATTAGCAGGATCATCTATATATATAAAAGGCAGGACGTTTGTCTGTCTGTCTGTCTGTCCTTTATACAAATCCACAATTTTTATCCGATTCTCACCAAATTTCAAGTCTTTCCGTTGTATTTTATCTAATGCTTTTGTGTAGTCTATGGGATTTATATTAGCATTTTATTGCTATCTTTAGTATTTGTCTATATTTTTGAGATTAAATAGTATTTACAGTATTTACATTATTCAGGCTATTTTACTCATTTTTGTCTTCTGGAGAAAACCATCAACGTCAAAAATACCAGAGAAAACCATTAACGTCAAAAATACCAGAGAAAACCATTAACGTCAAAAATACCAGAGAAAACCATTAACGTCAAAAATACCAGAGAAAACCATTAACGTCAAAAATACCAGAGAAAACTATTAACGTCAAAAATACCAGAGAAAACCATTAACACCAAATAATTGCTGTATGAACCCTGTTAAAAAGGGTTACTGAACATTAGGTTTATAAGCCCGAAAAAATTCAGTTGTTCCTTAAGAACACATGGCTCAGTGGATATAATGAATGAAGTTCATATGCCCCAGTGATTGTAATAAAGGTTTTGGTTCGAAATTCCTAGTACCTGAAGAAAAAATTGCAATATGTAAGCGTACAACGACCAAAATGTCGTACAAATGGCGACAAAAGATGAGGACAATAGTCCGAATAATGTAAATAATGCTATCTTTGGCATTATTCCGATCATAAATATTGTCTTTTTTATTATAATGTTTTAAAGAAATCCACACAGTTCTTGTCCTATATCTGGTCTTCTTCTACTACGCGATCTTTCTCTTCTATGTGCCCTGTCCCTTCAAGACGTAGGCGATCATGGCCTTCCACGTCTCCCTATCCCTGGTGTCTCTTACCACGCCTTCTCCTGTTACACCATGCAGCCCTCGTTCCATCATCCACCCGATTACGTCCTTCAGATATGTTATCAGTTGCTTTCTCCTGTCTCTTTTCCTTATTATCTGGCCTGTTAGTATCAGGTTCTCCAAGCCCTCCTTCCTCATTGCATGTCACAGGAATTTCAGCTGTCTCTTCCTGATGCTCAGTATGAATTTCCTCAGTTTCCATCATTTTCAAAACCTCATAATTGCTCACATGCTCGATCTATGATATTCGCATCATTCTTCTGTGGAACCACATTTTATTTGCTTCAAGTTTTCCTTCATCTTTGATGATATTGTCCAGCATTCACTGCCATATTGAAGAACGGACAACACATAGCAATCCAGTACTCTCTTCCTTGTTTCTAGCGAAATTGTCTTGTTTCTTAATACTTTACTCAACTTTTGGAATGCTTCCTTCGCCATGCCAATTTGCCTTCGGATCTCTGTGTCGCAATTTCCGTCTTCTGTTATAACACTTCCCAGTTATTTAAATTTTTGTACTTGCTTGATTCTAGTATCCCTGTCAGCAGAAATCAGATTATAATCTTATTTATCTGGCTCATTGAGTTGATTATTAGATCGAGCTCTCATTAATTTGCAGTTGTCTTCTTAGGCAACACTACAAAAATGGAACGTATGCTGATAGCATTTCTATTACCGTCCCATCTGGTCCTGCCTGCTTTGTTTCTGTTCATCTTAACCGATTCTCATCTTACGTTAGACTTTAATATTTCAGGTTTATCCATATTTCTGCGTCTTCTCTCGCCGAGAAAGAGACTTCCAGCGTATTTATTCTATCTTTGAAGTTTTTTCTCTAATTCTTCTTCATGTGCCGTGTTCCTTCAGGACGTAGTCGATCATGGATTTCCACTTGCCTGTGTCCCTTGTCGCTCCTAATATTTCTCCTCTTTGTATCTCTCCCAAATCCCAGCCCGCCATCCTTTTGCCCAAGCCTATTAGAGATGTCTCGCGCTGCTTTCCTATGTCTCTGTCTTTCTCTGTTCGTCCAGTGAGTATCAGATTCTCCAATCCCTCCTTTCTCATTACGTGTCCTAGAAACCTCATGTCTCTTTTCCTGATGCGAAGTATAAGTTTCCTTCTCATTTTCATCCTATCCAACTCATTCTCGTTGCTCAAGTGCTCGGTCCATGGTATCCTCAGCATTCAGTCAATCATTTAAGTGCCATACGTGATACACGCTTGGGCGATCATGTCTCAAAAGAGACATGACTGACTGGGCAGAAGATTATCCAGCAGTACGTTGCCATTAATTTCTGCCGTAGAGTGGTTGCCAACCAAGGTTATAGAACCCAATATGTTTTGGTATTTCACCCATAGATGGAAGGAGAAGAGAAGGTTTTGCGCATAAGTGAATGCAAGAATTCAACTGGAACTCGAACTCGGCTCTCCAATTTCACGTTATCCACCGCACCACAACGCACATCCCAGCATTAAGTGTTCCAAATTTTGATTTTAGGCATCTTTATGAGCACATCTTTCCTCTTCTGTTATTATTCTTTTCTTTTTTCTTTTTTTCTTTTTTTTTTTCATGTAGCTGCTTTTCTAGGACGCGCATTCATTCTTTCGCTGAACATTTTCATTTGAGTTATACATCTGCTGTCTGCGTTTGTTTCTAATTTTTATTTTATGGTTTATAGTTCTAACTACCTCTTTTTGCCTATCAGAGGATTTCATTCGTTTCCCCCCCCCCCACCCCCGTTTCATTTTGGCTTATGGCCATATCACGTTGAATACACCGGTTCTGGCTCGATCACCGAAGTTAAGCAATGGTGAGCCTGGTCAGTAATTAAATGGGTGACCGCTTGGGAATACCAGGTGCTGTAAGCGTTTAGTGACGGATGTGCGATGTGGTGCAGTGGATATCGGCCCGGAAAGAGAAATCGGTGAGCCGAGTTCGAATTCCAGTTGAATACCCTGCATTCACTTAAACACTGGTACCCTTGGGAAAGGTATTAATCCTTCCCTCCAGTTATGGGTTAAATAACAGGGTAGGACTTGAGGACCCTGTCCTTAAAAACAAATCCCAATGAATCTTGATACTCGAAAAGAAAAAAGTATTACTAGACACAAAAGCTTATATAAAAACAACAATAAATTGTTGAAAAGGAAAAGGTGTTACCAGCAATAAATAAATAAAATTTTGTTGGGAATAAATGACACGCCGAGGTTGATATGCCATAAGAAACAAAACAATCAAACCAACCGTTTCATTTCCATTGATTCATTTTATTTCTATTTTGAATTTCCATGCTTATTGAAGTTATTGTATTTGCTTTTATTTCTCTCAATCATCGCTTTGCAATTTGGGTTAATCCATAATCCATTTTGCACATTTATAAATCTATCATTCGTCCGTGTATTGAATACTGTTGCTGTATCTGGTCGGGTGCTGCTGCTATTCATCGTCAGATTCTCGATAGAATCCAAAGAAGGATCTGCAATATCATCGATCCTGACACATCAACCAAATTTCAGTTACTTTCTTACCTACGTGATGTGACTTCCCTCTGTCTTTTCTACAAATATTCCATAGCAAATACTCTGACGAGCTTTTTTTTTTAGCTGGTACCCCGACCACATGTATTTACTCGTCTTACTAGATTGACACCAGGGTCTCACTCCTTTTACTGTCGAAATAGTTAAATGTAACCGCCTCTTCTACTCTTCTTTTCTCGTACTTACTATTTGTGGAACTCACTTCCATTCGCTTGCTTCCCTGATAGCTACAATCTCTAAAAGTTTAAATGCAATCTCTACAATCTCTAAAAGTTTAAATGCAACGTCAATTGCCATCTTTTATCGACTTGATTCGCATCCATCTCTTATCTTTTCTTCAACATCCCCTGAACCATTTTTATTCTCTCACTGTAACCCCAACTCACCAGTGGCATTTCTGTCTTGCTTAGTGAAAAATCCGAAGTTCAACATCTTTACGAACCCTGGACAATGCTAATGGATTCACATGTGGGAATTTCAAATTTGTGAAACTGTAAGAAAATAACATCTTTAGGACGTGGATATTTAGTAACCTTTCGGGTTATTTTTCTTACTAGTGATGTCGCTGCTTACATTACTAGCATTAGAAATTTGATCATAAGTAATTATTTGACTGTCGCGTAAAGTAACGTCAACTAGCTTATCAATATTACTGTCAAACTTTTAATCGAATATCTCGATATATTAAGTCAAATTGTAATCTTTAAGTGAACATTATGAGACAAAATGGAGAAGGTATAAACGACACGTTTTAATAAACATCTGTTGATTTCGGATTCTTCAGGTCAAAATATAAAACAAAACTGAGTATAAAAAATGCGTTGAGATTTTTTAGGGTAAAAGGTCCTTGTCAGATCCGCCGATCAGATACATTTAAAGTCCCTGATACATTTCCAAGCGGGTTGACTTGATTTAAAAGTAATAAAATGAAGGGTATAATAACGTCGAATTGTAGAAGTTCTTTAATATTGTTATCAACTAGGATATAAAGTAATTTCCTTCCAGATTTTAAATCAGGTTTCGCAATGATATTGTAGAAAGGAGAGCACATTGATCCAAACAAAATGGCGTGTCGGGTGAACGAGCTGGTTAACTTTGTTCTGCTGTGCCATTGAATTTCTTTTTGAGATCAGTTGCCAAAAAGATGCTTCCGATGGAATTGTTTATTTAATTTGTTTTTAAATCTTTTAATTAGCTGAAGAAATATTTTTTTTTATTCAATGTCATCCCAATTTTGAATATCGTATTTTGAGTCGGAAATGATTTCTCTGGCGGTTCTTCATTGTTTTTTTTTTAATTTCCGGTTTGAAACAAGCTGAAAAGACAGAGAGAAAATGTACGTTAGCCTTTATTTTTATATCAGTGCTTTTTTTAAAAAATCATTTCACCCCCAAGCAAGGCATTTTACTGTAACTGTTGTGCAGGGGGTTACAAAGGGGAAAGTGATGAGAAAGTGGGGTTAGCTATAGGAGATATCCGTCTGTTACCCTCCTCCTGATGAAAATACCGGTCTAATAGGGGTGGAGTGGGTGAAGAAAAGAGCTTGAGAGAATGGATGCGAGTTAGTGAGATAGATGTCTAATGACCTTACATTTAAATTCCTGGTAATTGTAGCTGTTGGAGAAGCAAGTTGACAAGAGACACCAATATAGTCGAATCTGGAGAGGTTTCCAAACACTTGTTATATCCAGGATTGTCCCAAGTATGAGCTTTCCTCATAAGTTGAAACACCTATGTCACATTCATTCGTTTCCGGTCTGATTGACCCCACTAAATCAGTTTAATGCTTGATGTGGTTAATGAGTAAATTTCTAACAATGTAAAATAAAAAAAAAACATAAAAAATTGCATAAGCTAAAACTTTCAGGCATGAAATCTCTTTTCAAAACACGAAAAAACTTTCAGACCTTTCTGAGTCCCATACAAATCGGCTTCAATGCCAAAAAGAAGTGTTTGGTTTAATAGACCTTTATTTGATATATATATATATATATATATATATATATATATATATATATATATATATATATATTCATTAAAAAATATTTTACGATCGAAGTAAACTGCATTTGTTTATGAAACACCTATGTTTTATCTTTTATCTTCTCTAGTATATGTCCTGGTGATGCAATTGATATTGTAATGGGATGCAAATCGGAGAGCCGATTTCGAATTCCAGCCGGGTTTGTTACATTAACTTATGCGTAAATACTGTTGAGAAAGGGAAAAATTCATCTCCTCACCTAGTTTTTGGTTTAAATAAAAAATTATTTCTATTATCAAAAATTTTTTAAATGCAGTATTCACTAGAAAAAAAAATCGTTCTTACAATACAAGATCTTTTTCGGCTTTAAATAACCACGGAAGTAGATTGACAAGCTTTAAAAACCAAATCAATCATTCACTCTAGTTATTGTATCGAACGAATACTAAAAGTTTATACAAAAATCCATTGGAAATTATTTTACTATAAAATTATATTGCAATGATACATTAAAAATATCCGTCAAATCTTTCATTCATTTAATGAAGTGGTTCCCCAAAAGTACGGCGCGCCTGATGTGTTTGGCTGACGAGGATAGCAGGTGAGGCGTAATGATTGAAAGTCAATAAAAGATTTAGAAATAGTTTTAAAAAATTCATATGTCAAAAATAAATACGATTTCAAAATTTGAAATATTATTATGGATTACTTGTAAGTGTATGCAAGAGGTTGTCTCCCTTTCTGTCATTATTATTATTATTATTATTATTATTATTATTATTATTATTATTAATTAATGTACTTTTCATCACATTAAATTTGTTGAGGCGCGTGCAAATTTTCATTCCGAGAAAAAATGTTTGGGAACGACTGCTCTAGTGATTACATCGTAAACACGAACAGCAGAGATAGAAATTCTGTGGAAAGTATTTTATTATGGAAATGCATTGCAATAAGTATTAATATCTTTTCGATTTTCTTTCACTCAAATGATTTTGTCTTATTTAACAGATATTAAAAGCAGCGAGAGAAACGTATCATTTGATTATGAAAATTGGGTACCACCAAATGGGCATCTAGGTCCCAACCATTTGCCATCGAAATAGTTAAACGTAACTACCTCTTCTACTCTAATAGTTTAGTTTTTCTCACTTCCCGTTTGTGCAACTCACTTCCGTTTGCTTGCTTCCCTCATAGCTATAATCTCTAAAAATTTAATGAAACATCAGTTGCCATCTTCTATCTTCTTGATTCCCATCCATCTCTTATCTTTTCTTCAACATCCCAATAGATACAATCTCCAAAAGTTTAAATGAAACATCAATTGCCATCTTCTATCTTCTTGATTCCCATCCATCTCTTATCTTTTCTTCAACATCCCAATAGATACAATCTCCAAAAGTTTAAATGAAACATCAATTGCCATCTTCTATCTTCTTGATTCCCATCCATCTCTTATCTTTTCTTCAACATCCCAATAGATACAATCTCCAAAAGTTTAAATGAAACATCAGTTGTCAACTTTTATCTTCTTGATTCCCATCCATCTCTTATCTTTTCTTCAACATCCCAATAGATACAATCTCCAAAAGTTTAAATGAAACATCAATTGCCATCTTCTATCTTCTTGATTCCCATCCATCTCTTATCTTTTCTTCAACATCCCAATAGACACAATCTCCAAAAGTTTAAATGAAACATCAGTTGCCATCTTTTATCTTCTTGATTCCCATCCATCTCTTATCTTTTCTTCAACATCCCAATAGATACAATCTCCAAAAGTTTAAATGAAACATCAATTGCCATCTTCTATCTTCTTGAATCCCATCCATCTCTTATCTTTTCTTCAACATCCCAATAGATACAATCTCCAAAAGTTTAAATGAAACATCAATTGCCATCTTCTATCTTCTTGATTCCCATCCATCTCTTATCTTTTCTTCAACATCCCAATAGACACAATCTCCAAAAGTTTAAATGAAACATCAGTTGCCATCTTTTATCTTCTTGATTCCCATCCATCTCTTATCTTTTCTTCAACATCCCAATAGATACAATCTCCAAAAGTTTAAATGAAACATCAATTGCCATCTTCTATCTTCTTGATTCCCATCCATCTCTTATCTTTTCTTCAACATCCCAATAGATACAATCTCCAAAAGTTTAAATGAAACATCAGTTGCCATCTTTTATCTTCTTGATTCCCATCCATCTCTTATCTTTTCTTCAACATCCCAATAGATACAATCTCCAAAAGTTTAAATGAAACATCAATTGCCATCTTCTATCTTCTTGATTCCCATCCATCTCTTATCTTTTCTTCAACATCCCAATAGATACAATCTCCAAAAGTTTAAATGAAACATCAATTGCCATCTTCTATCTTCTTGATTCCCATCCATCTCTTATCTTTTCTTCAACATCCCAATAGATACAATCTCCAGAAGTTTAAATGAAACATCAGTTGCCATCTTTTATCTTCTTGATTCCCATCCATCTCTTATCTTTTCTTCAACATCCCAATAGATACAATCGCCAAAAGTTTAAATGAAACATCAATTGCCATCTATCTTCTTGGTTCCCATCCATCTCTTATCTTTTCTTCAACATCCCAATAGATACAATCTCCAGAAGTTTAAATGAAACATCAGTTGCCATCTTTTATCTTCTTGATTCCCATCCATCTCTTATCTTTTCTTTAAACATCCCAATAGATACAATCTCCAAAAGTTTAAATGAAACATCAATTGTCATCTTTTATCTTCTTGATTCCCATCCATCTCTTATCTTTTCTTCGACATCCTCTATACCTTGTTTTTTTTCTCTCACATTAACTCTCTGCGCACCGGTGGCGATTTTCACTGCACCACAACGCACATTCTGAATAGGTTTCTTATATTTAAGAATTGGTTACTGAATCATTATCAAATTCACCGAGATGTTTAATCATTTGGTTAGATGTGCGTTGTGGGCAGTGGATATCGATTCGGAACGAGAAATTGGAGAGCCGAGTTCGAATTCCAGTTGAATTCATTGCATTCACTTACACGCAAATACCCTTGGAAAGGTATTAATCCGTCTATTCTTTCCAGTTATGGATTAAATAACAGGACAGATTGGGTTCTATAGCCTTGATCGGCAACCAGTCTACCGCAGAAAGCAATGGCAACCTACTGCGGGATAATCTTCTGCCCAGTCAGTTATGTCTCTTTCGAGACATGATCGCCCAAGCGTGTATCACGTATGGCACTTAACTGACTGACTGATTGTGAAGGGATTATTGCGTCCAAGAAATTTCAGCACCACTTAATATAATGTAAATCGTTAATGAATTTTCCGTGGACAGTCACTAAATGATGTTTTAAATTGTCATACAGGTCGGTAAATAGGGGGTGTCTTTGGTAATAATAAATAATAAATATATAATTTAGAATTTAAATCCTGGTGCTTAGACGACGTCGACGACGACGACGAGGAATTGAAATGGTTAAAGCAGACGACCTTACTATGCCAAATATTTGCCCTCTGTCTGACCTTCCTTGCTGATATAAGATTCTTTCCCCTAAACCGTTTCTTTTCTATACATTTTAAAACATGGCACTCACATCCATGAAGCTAATATTTATTTTGTGATTGAGACTGATTAGCAGTTGTGTCAAAATGAACGTCTGTTAAATTCTCCCCACATTCCACAAGTGCCTTTCTATAGATATATATTTTTTTAAATTTATCTCTCGGGAGAAAGCACTTATGACTTTCCTCCCTTATATACTTCTTTTCTTAATTGTCTTTAAATTGTTGATTTCTTGGAAAAAATAGTGGAGTGGTTTTCTATTGCTTTCTCTACAATTTTGTATTAGCAGTTTTCCTTCTCTTAGACTGGCCGCTACACAAAACTAGAGATCTCAGTCCACCCTGAAATTTGAGAAGATGGATTCATGCCTTTCCAAAAGGCATTTCTACTAAAATCTAAGCAACAGCCAAATTCGAAAATTGAAATGGTTCGGCAGTTCGACTTTGTAAAGATAACTGTTACGCAAACTGCACATATTTTTATACCCCAACTTTTCGGACAGTTTCCAGCTTTCTTTATACTGTTGATTTTGCAAAACAAGCTTCAGAATAGCGATTAAGTACGCTTAGATTTTATGCAGCACAACGTCGAGAATGTGTAGCGCCCAGGGAGAATCGGACAGACTATTTAGTCTTAAGTGATCTAACGAGACAAGCTGCTATTACAACACGTCGAAGTGCCTTGATGTTCTAAGCAAAGCTTAGATGATTTTTTAAAACTAGTACCTTCCTATGCAAGGCATTAAGCCACTAAGACACAAGAGATTACAGGATGTGGAAGAATTTTGAATAGAAATATTAATTATGAACGGGAAGAGGAAAGGGATATCAAGAAGACAGCAGATAGCGATCGACATTTCTTTTTAATTTTTTGAAGGTTAAAATTGGCACGAAAGCATTGAGCTAGAAGGGAGTTCCACGAGGAAGAAGTGCAAAAAATAAAAATGAAACTTAGCATATAATTTATGGTTATATCCAGCCGAATGAACTGTACATTGATGAGATCTCACGGCCAATCTAGTACAGCGCTTAAATGCGCTTAATTGAAAATCGGAGTGTCGAGTTTCAATTCCAGTCGTGTTCGTTATATTCACTTACATATAACATCACATATACATAATTGGTTTAACGGCACATCAAATACACATGGGTCATTTAATGCCGAAATTTAATTTTATTGAGAGCTTAAGTATTTTCTTTTTTAAAATCTGTTCCTGATAATTTATTTTTTAATTTATACTTTTAAGTTTTTTTTCTTTTTACCCCAGTTTTCGGGTTTACTATTTGCCCATATCTGGGAGCCTAACAGGTGCTATCACCCCGAATCAGGGTGAACCTGGGAACAACAACAATTATGAGGTGGTTCCAAACTCTTCAAAACCTCCCGATCAGAGGTCTTGCCGCTGGATGTAGTTTATAGTTATATTCAGGACGACACATACGCGCAAATACTCTTGAGAAAGGTGAGACTCCATATCTTCTTCCCATCTACGGTTAATTAGTAGAACATGTATTACTAAAACATCATTATATTTTCTAACTTTAAATAAACTGAAAATATTGTTAAAGCGTTAAAAAACAATCAATTAAGATAGAAACACCCACTCAAACCAATTTTTTCGTGAGTAGTCCTGGTATGGATAGAGAAAGATTTGTTTTTTTGTGGGTTTTCATTGTCGGTTTTCGCGGAAAAGTTTGGTAGGAAGTCATCTCTTCAATGAAGAGCTCAGAACAAGCTTCAAATCAGTCATGTGACCAGGTTTGGCACAGGGCAACACTTTGAGTAAGCATCAAAACAGTCATGTGATAAAGGACCCATTGACCAGGTTTACAGTCATATGATTTACAGTCATTGACAAAGTTTAGACATTTTCTGAGTTCGTCAAAGTTTTTAAATGACACTTGCATTGAACCGCTTTTTTTAAATTCTTGTGACGTTTGCTTCAACTCTTTTACAGAAGCTATTGACAGAACTTAGACGTCCAAATCGAAGGAAATCTTTGAGTGGAAATTTTCCCGATCGAAACCGGTCAAATCGTGTTGTTGTTGTTGCTGTTGTTGTTGTTGTTGCTGTTGTTGTTGTTGTTGTTGTTGTTGTTGTTGTTGTTGTTGTTGTTGCTGTAGTTGTTGTTGCTATTGTTGTTGTTGCTGCTGTTGTTGTTGTTGTTGTTGGTTGGTGGTGGTGGTGGTGGTGGCGGCAAATCCTGATAGTGGAGTAGATAGATAGATAGACTAAATTATCGCCCGGTTCACACTCCACGCACATCTATTGAACTGGTGAAGAGGCTCATCCCTTGTTTCCTGTTTAGGATGTGGTTTCCGGCTTTCTCTTTTCCAATCTTTTCACTCTTACGTAGCCTCCTGCACATCAGTGGCGTTAGCGCCTTGCTCGGGGTGATATGATTTAAAAAAAAAGAAAAAAAAAGTTAAAACTTCATTTCCCCTCGCAGAACGAAAATTTTTTGCCACACCCGTTGCTGAAAAGATTATTTTGACTTTATACAGCACACAATGTTTGATCTGGTTCTGACCTAAACACATCTTAAATGGGTAAGATAAATACAACATTTACGCAATGTGCAAGGAATAAAAAAAAACATTAGAATGTAAAATTAATGGTTATTTTAACCCAAGTATTAAAAAGTACCTTCAAAATGATCAGGTTCAAAAGGACATTCTTTCCAAACTAACATGTATTTACATTAAAGCTTTGCATGCTAACTATTTTAATTATTAATTTTGAATATTCAGTGTAGGATTCTGTTTGATCTTCACTCTTGCCTTTATGTAACTTTTTAAGCGAAGTTTAATAAATATCTGTATTTGATGCTCAGAGCATGGCAGCGGATCTCTCATCTGACCTAGAACTAAAACTGGCTTGTTATATTCAATACTTCCAAATCAAGCAAGTAACGTTTCGTCCTAACAGAGTTGATTATGAATCTTCGCCTATTAATTATTGTACTCACGATGCTGCTCCTGGCTTCAAACATCTACTGGGACTTAAGTTCACTCCAAACCTTAAATCGAACGCATATATACGATCCATTACTAAGAATGTCGGTAGAATAGACAGTTTCTCTTACTACTTCAGAAAATAGTTAACTTCTTCTTCTTCTTCTTCTTCTTCTTCTTCTTCTTCTTCTTCTTCTTCTTCTTCTTCTTCTTCTATGTGCCCTGTCCCTTCAGGATGTAGGCGATCATGGTTCTCCACGTCTCCCTATCCCTTGTGGCTCTTAGTATGTTTGCTCCTGTTACTCCTGACAACCCCCGTTCCGTCACCTGATCAGGACCTGCAAATATGTTATCCGCTGCCTCCCTCTGTCTCTCTTTCTTTCTATCTGGCCAGTCAGTATCAGGTTCTCCAAGCTCTCCTTCCTCATTGCGTGTCCAAGGAACTTCAGTTGTCTTTTCCTGATGCTCAGTATTAATTTCCTTTTTGTTGCCATTCTTTCCAACACCTCATCGTTGCTTGCATGCTCAGTCCACGATATCCGCAGCATCCTTACCTTTACAAAAGACAGACCAGACGAACACTTTCCAGCCTTGATAGAGTTGGAAAACGACTACGCTGCAATGGGCCGTTTAATTGTTTCCCACTTGACGACCTCTTTCCCAAAGTCGATACTTTGCAAGACTCTCGCTACTCCAGTATACTATATCCATAGTAAATGTTCTAACATTCATTAGATCCACCAGTTCAGATGTTCGGGTTTACGACTCACATGTATGTCACATACATTCCCTTCTTATTCAATTAATAAGTAAGGTGTTCAATTCTGATAGCTGCTTCCCAAGAACTGTTAGACTTCTGAGATGTTTCACAGATCACTACAATCTGAACCCCTAAGGTCAGCCTTTATCATCATCATCATCAATGTTATTGTGCGTGTCCTCTCTAGACGCAGGCGACCATAGCTCTTCAAAATGTCATAACCTTTGTATCTCTTATTGAATTTTGCCTTTCTGTTACTTCTTCTAAACTATGTTCTTCATCCGTTTATTCAAACTTACCAACAATATTACGCGTTGGCTTTCTTTGTACGTTCTGTCAATCTGATCTGTATCAGTTTTTTTAAACCCTCCTTCCTCATTCTGTGTCCTATAAGTTTCAATAGTCTCGTCTTGGTTCTATGTATAAGTTTCCAATTTTGTTTCAAAAGAATTTACAGGCCGTCTTAATTTTTGCAGATTTCTCTAAAGCCATGGTTCCCAACCCCGAGGTAAATTACCCAAGTGGGGTAATGAGCCCATATTTTGCTGGTAATGGATGTTTGGTTTGGGAAGAGGCGATCAGTTTATAATTTCACCCTGTGTTCTTGGAATGAAGATCAAGAAACGTAGCAGATTCAACGTGGCAAACGACGCCCAAATAGCCCTTTCAGTCACAAAGCCAAGAATAAATAAACTGGCACTGGCACAGACAAGACAAGCTCAACACTCACATTAAGAATCATGGCTAGGTTACGGCTACTATACCGCTGATTATTATAGATTGGTACTATTGTATTGAATAATTTCCATTAACTTTGTCTGCTTTTGATGTATGAAAATATAATTACTTTTCCTATATTACGGGTATTTATTCATTAAAGTAATAGATAATTGTATTTTGGGGTAATCGCAGCAAAAAGGTTGGGAAACTATGCTGTAAAGCATTTGATTTTGTACATAATTATATAAAAATTGTCCAAATGTTTCGTTTCTCCGATCGCTTTCGGCTATGCTTTTGGCCATTTTCGAGGATTAATTTCATTTTACTTCGACCCTTCTTATTGACATATGTCAGTCAGCGTCAGCCAATGAAAATGGGGTTTTTCACGGTCCTCTACTCTGTAGTGGTGTCTTTTTTCTCGTCTTCTTTCTTTTTTACTACGTCTGGTTTAGCTTTACTACTTCCTGAATCCATAACGAGGTAAAATGGAAACTTTTTTGCATTGTTTGTGTCAATCTTTTACATATTAAATACTAAATCCCACAACGATACTAAATCTCTGGTCCGTTGCTCCTGCTATCCACTTAGGCGTCCTCGACCGAATCCACCAGAGAATCTGTAATGTGATCGATCCCGATTTGGCAGCTAGGATACAGTCGCTTTCTCACCGACACAGTCTGGCTTCCGTGTGTCTCTTCTACAAATACTTTCACTCCCTCTGTTCCGATGAACTTAGCTCAATGGTACCCCCTATATACGAATTTCCTCGAGCCACAAGATTAGCAACTAGGTCCCACCCTTTTACTGTGAAACCAATAAACTGTAAACACAAATTCTACTCCGTCAGCTTCTTTTCTCGCACTTCCCACCTGTGGAATTCTCTTCCGCATACTTGCTTTCCCGACAGTTACAATCTTCAAGAATTTAAATGTAATGTCAATAATCATCTCCTGTCTTACTAACTTACATTCTCTCTCTCATGCTTTTCAACACCCACCCCACTCTCATCAGTACTCACTTCCCTCTCCTATTCTCTTCCTGACACTCCCTGCAACCTCTCACTCCTCATAACATTCCTCCTCGTCCACCCCACTATCATCATCAATCTCTTCCCTCTCCTATTCTCTTTCTGACACCCCCTCCAACCTCTCACTCTTCATATCATTCCCCTATGTAACCCCCTGCACAACAGTGTCAGTAAAATGCCTTGCTTGGGGCGACACGATTATATATATAACAAAAAACAAAAAACTAAACCTACCCGTATACCCAACCCAAAACCATCCTAAAATCTCAATTAACTCATACTAATTTATCTGGATTTCCTTCCCTGTTTTGTCCATTACCGACTAAAATAATTGGATGGCCTAATTACAATAAATAAATAAATAAATAATTAAAATATCTATTCACTTGAGTATGCATAATAAATAAGTAAATAAATAAACCCAAAACCTGTTTATTGTCACATAATTTTCTTTAATAAGATTTCTTAAACATTCTGGGCAGTAGACGAAAAAAAATAAATATAAATTTAATTAATAAACTCCCATACGAGTATCCACTATAAATAAGGGTTAAGTAATGAGATCTGTCGGATTATTAAAAATCCAATCTAAAATTCTAATATATATCTTCATGTGCCGTGTCCTTTCAGGACATAGGCGATCATGGACTTCCACTTGGCTCTGCTTCTTGTCGCTCTCAAACTTCTTGATATCTCTCCCAAACCCCGCTTCGCCATCCATTTGCTCAGGCCTATCAAGTAGGTCTCGCGCTGCTTTTCCCCGACTCTCTTTCCCTCTATCCGTCCAGTGAGTATTAAATTCTCCCGTCCCATCCTTCCTCATTACATGTCCCAGAAATTTCATGTCTCATTCTTATGTTAAGTATGAGCTTTTTCCCGTTTCCATCCTCTATGGAAACGAGCATATATATATATATATATATATATGGTGATATAAAATAAATAAATAAATAAATATCTGGTTCTAAATTTAAATGTGACAGTTCTAACGAAACTACGTGCCAAGAATTTATTATACTTTAAAATTTGGAAGTTAGAATTAGCGTTTCGTTCGTCTTGAAAGAGTCTAAATATGGGGTATAAGAATAGTTATCTCCACTCAATTGCCGAAGAACAGCACAGCATGATGTTAAAACTTAATAAAAACAAAGTTTTATCATCAAAATGTTTGTGCTATTCCAAAAAGAAAGATCAGGTTTTGTCGTCATTTAAAAAAAAAAATTAATCCTTTCTAACACGTTCAAAATAATTTCAGTTAAAATTTATGTTACGTAATGTGACTATTAAGCAAAACGTAATATTACGCAAGCCGAAAATTCTTGCAAAAATCAATTGTTTGATTTTAATGAAACATTCAGGAATTATTCACAAATGAATGAAATTATTTATGCAATTATTTTCAGAAACTCTTGGTAAAAATATTTTTTTACATCTGTTACAACCTCACTTCAATTAATTACAAAAAATTTCAAGAAATGCATTATCTACACCAATTTCTTATTTATTAGTTAAATGCAGGACTCACTGGGGAATATAAATCATGTATGTATTTTTTCTTAATTACCGGACCATTTTTCCGAAAAATCTGCTCTGAATATTAAAATAAAAAATGCATTATAACTACGCTATTTTTAATGTAGATAAAGTTTTTTTTATTGATTTTCTAAATAATATGATTTTAGCATAATATATTCTGAAGAAGAAAAAAATCAATGAATAATGAATTTTTATAAGAATTGTTTATATTTTTATCTTTGTTGATTAAAGTTTCAAACAGCTTTTTGAATTTCTTCCAGTTACTTAGTGTCTTCGGTTATTAATCTATAGCGGGTATCTCTTATTCCTTTTCTAGTTGTTGTAGAATTCTGTATCAGGTTAATGGAATTTTTGCCTTGTGGCAAGATAGCCCACTATAATTCATAAAATGATTTTAACTTCAAGAAAGGCAATTTTGAGTATAAAATAACATTGGAGTAGATAGACTAAACTATCGCCCGGTTCACACTCCACCCACATCTATTGAACAGGTGAAGAGGCTCATCCCTTGTTTCCTGTTTAGGATGCGGTTTCCGGTTTTCTCTTTTCCAATCTTTTCACTCCTATGTAGCCCCCTTGCACATCAGTTTTGTTACCGCCTTGCTTGGGGTGATATGATTAAAAAAATATATATATATATAGCAATTATGTTTTACAATTAAAACAATACTTCAAACAAAGGTCCAACGGAAGTTAGAGAGAGTTCAGGGCAAAATAATAATGAGCTGAAAGAGATAAAAGAATGTTCAAGGAAGATATAACGCTGAAAGGTAAAAGGCTTGGTAGTATGATTAATGTTCATTATCAAGTTGCCGTTTCTAAGGTCAGTAGGTCAGCAAGTTGGTTTGTGGAATGCCTTTGAAAAGGTCAGTTAGTACTTTGAGAACAGGGGAGGAAGAAAGTAGCAAACATAGTAGTCGCTCGACGCAGGTCAAGGGGATTAGTTACACTCTTCTCCTCTGTCTGTGCCTGTCTCTCTGGGTGTCTTTTGTCACGGCTTTTTATATTTGCCTTCGGATCAGAACGCAGGTCGTTTCGAATTTCATCCTTTGTATTTGATTCCAGGCTTCCCATTGGCTGGTAAATATAAAATGGTAATTTGATATTTGATTAATTTTTATTTTTCAACCGGAGCATCTGTGCGAACTCGGATGCGCACGACGATTTTTATTCATTTGCCTTTTAGTTGTGAGAGAGCACACATCCGGTTCATCGCTTTTGTTTGGTCGGTATCACCACAAATCTATTAAAATTAGACTTTATTTACATATCTACATTTCACAGACTTAATACAAATCATTTCGAATTAAGATTTTTAAAATAATTTTTGTTTTTTTTATTATGTTAAACTGCACATTTTCTTTTACTAAAACTAAGACACTTATCATTAAAAGGTCACATGTTTTAAAGGTTGTTCCCCTTACGAAATGTTAAACTGGGTCATGTCAACTTCCAGATTGATTGTTAGGTGCTGTCATCTCAAATTTGATAGGTCAACGAGTCAGACCTTTGCGATTAAGAAATACTTTTATTCTAAATTTAATGTCATAAACAAGTAACATTTGTTTGAAATCAGATTATTTAACTTTAAATTTGATAATTTTTCAAAAATAACAAGTGAGAGATGTATATTTAATTTTTGCAAAAAACCGAGAATTAACTTTTGTTTACAAACGTGTCAATCGCTCAAAAAATGGCCGAAAAATTGAAAATTAAAATAACAATCTCAAAAGTTTAGACTTAAATGAATATAATTTCTGTTTGAACACACCTGAGTATTTTACTTAGTGGAAATAGTAAATGTAATCTTTTATCTTTCAACTAAGCTAAAATTAGAGTTTCAAGAAAAAGTTTTTATTTTTAAAAATTTAGGTCTCGCAAACGGAGTAAAGGTACCTATTTAATAAGAAGGTCAAGAGATTTATGAAGCATCTGACCCTGATGAAGCTTTCGATGCAAAATTTTTAAGTGGGTCAGTTGAAATATTCTTGATTCAGCAAATATTCTGGCTCTAGTTTTCTGGCTCTCATTAGCTTGAAAAAATAAGTATTTTAATAAATTGTATTATCATTAATAATGTAATTTATGGAATACATAAAAGTCAGTTGGAAATTAAAATTTTTCTTTAAGAATATTAAAAAAAATTAAAACACCCGAAGGCTTTTGTTTTATCTTGGAACATTTGTTGTTTTAAGTCATTTAATTTTGTGGGTTCAATCAAGGTCCCTCGCTATTCAGTTAGAAACAGCTTACGTTGTCTCGTGGAAGGTCTTTATTCAAAATCTTTGACACTATGAACAATATAATATAACACAAGGGGGGTAACTCTGTCATAGAAAGTGTTTAGTCATCATGATTGTTAGCTTAAATAGCATTTTTTTAAAAAATATAATAACACTCCTATCTTCCTTACTTCCGGAAATTTCATATCAAACATTTACCACGCGTACTCCCCCCCCCACACACAGAACCAATGCTTGCGAAATAGAAATTACTAAGCACACATACTGATAAATTGTGTTGACCCCGAATGCAGATTCTGTGATAAATAGCCAGAAACAATTGACCAGATTGTATCAAGCTACAGAGTGTATTGTATTATCATTGTAAATGTCAAATATGGAGTACGTAAAAGTCAGCTGGAAGTTTATATCTTTCTTTAAAGAAATAAAATAAATTAATTAATTAAACACACGAAGACTTTCTTTTTTGTTTTAAGTTATTTAGGTTCAATAAAGGTCCCTTGCTATTCAGTTAGCAACAATTCACGTGTCTCATGAAAAGGCTTTACGTCAACCCTGTGACATTGCCAACAAAAGTAATAACACAAGGGGGCGTAACTCTGTCACAGAATGTGTTTAATTTTTAATAATTGTATTTTTTATATAATAGCATTCACGTGTCCTATCTTACTTTCTCCGAAAATTTCATATAAAATATTTACCACACACACACACACACACACACACACACACACGAGCGCGCGCGCACGTGTGTGTGTGTGTGTGTGTGTGTGTGTGTGTGTGTGTGTGTCAAATTGTGTGTGCGTTAAATTGTGTGTGTGTTAAATTGTTATTGTGCTTAGTGCCAAATTGCTGCTTCTTTTCAGTAGTTTACTGGTAGAAAGGATGTGGTGCAGGGGATATCGACACGGAATGAAAGATCGGGGTGCCCAGTTCGAATTCCAGTTGAATTCCTTGCATTCACTTATGCACAAATACCCTTGAGAAAGGTATTAATCTTTCTCTTCCCTCCAGTTATGGGTTAAATAATAGGACAGATTGGATTCTATAGCCTTGGCTGGTAACCAGTCTACCGCAGTAAGCAATGGCAACCTAGTGCGGGATAATCTTTTGCCATGTCACGAAAAGACATGATCGCCTAAAGCGTGTATCACGTATGGCACGCAGCCGACTGACTGGTAGAAATGCTTTTTTGGCAAGCAATTTTTTTTCTGGCCATAAAGTGCTCCAGGGTTAATAGAATTGATGTGGTAAAGTTTGTCACTTAACTGAGCAAAAAAACAATAATGAAGACATCACAATAATGCCTTCAGGAAGCGTTGAAGTCGGCATAACTCTGCTGACTTAAGTGACAAACTTATTCATTATGCTCTCTTTATTTATATGCATGTTGTGGAGCAGTGGATATCGACTCGGGACGAGAAATCGGAGAACCGTGTTCGAAATCTAGTTGAATTTATTTCATTCACTTTCAAGCAAATACTTTTGGGGAAAATATTAATCTATCTCTTCTCTTTCCAGCTATGGATTCAATAGCAGTGCCTCCTCAACAGGTGTTTACTCATTCAACCAGATTGGCAACTGGGTCCCACCCATTCAGAGTTAGATTAGCCAAATGCAGACGACAATTCTACTCCTTCAGCTTCTTCTCTCGCACTTCCCGCCTGTGAATCTCGCTTCCATATTCTTGCTTTCCTGACGGCTGCAACCTCCAGGAATTTAAGTGCAATGTCAATACTCATCTATTAATCACTTGACCCTAGCTCTTCTCCCACCCCGTATATCCTTCCCTTTCTTTTCACCTTTGAAACTGTCATCACACCTGCATTCTCATCTTTCTATTGCTCCTAACTGGTTCGTCTTCCTCTTCACTCTCTTCTAATTGATCTTTTTACACTTATGTAGTCCCCTGCACATCAGTGGCATTTCCGCCTTGCTCGGGGTGAAACGATTAAAAAATAACAAATCTTGGGTTCTATAGCTTTGGTTGGCAACTAGTCTTCAGCAAAAATAAATAAATAAATAAATAATGGCAACCTACTGTGGGAAAATATTCTGCACAGTCAATCATGTCTCTTTTTCGAAACATGATCGCCCAAGTGTGTATCACGTATGGCACTTAACTGATTGACTCGGAGTTTCATGCATTATGCAATAGTCAGGTGCATATTATGAACTGACGGTTTTTTCGATTTAAATTATTATTATTTTTTTAGATATTAATGTTCCTTAAGTTAAGGTCGTTATAAATTGTAAGTCGGTTTTGCGAATATTTTAATTTATTAAATGTAAAATTTTATACCAAAACCCCAAAAATGGGATAAGAAACTATAATCGCGAGAGAAAAATAATATTTTTATTTTAGGGTCCGATTTTTATTAATCGTACGTTGAAGGGGACGTCGCTAGTTTATTTTTATTGGGGACGAAGCATTCGAATGAATATTTCTTTCTAAGAATAACATAAAAAAGAATAAAGAAAATAAAATAAAAGTAGAAAAATAGAAAAAATAAGAAATAAAAAAATAATTACAAAATAGAAAACAGTAAAATGACTTGAAATAAATGCGCTCACATACACATGCATAAGCACACACATACATATGAATAGATATTTTTTTATTTATATTATTATTTTAGGCATTAGCATTGCTAAAGGTAAGGTCGCTGTAAATTATAAATCGGGTGTGGTAATATAATTATTTATTAAATGTATAATTTAGTTCGGTTTATACCGAAACTCGAAAATGGAATTGGAAACAAAAATCGAGAGAGAAAAAATATCTAAAAATCGTACGTTCAAAGGGACGTCACTAGGTTTGTTTATATTAAAAAATATTTCACGGACAGGTATACGCATACACAAAATATCAATTTTTTCTCTGTGCGTATAAGTTTATTTAATTTCATTTTATGGTTTTCTGTTTTTTACTTTTTAATTATTTATTTATTACTTTTTATTTTATTTTTTATTTTTTCTTGATTTTCTTATTTTTTCTTATTTATTTTCAATTTTTATATATTTTATTATTTTTTTATTCGTTGTTTTTTAGTTGTAGTTTGAAAAAAAAAATACCTCATGGAAGCCCGTGCGTAAAAGAATCTGGTTAGGAAGCCACATTGTTTTTATGCAGACAAAGTGCCGCAAATTAACGACTACCACGAAATTTGAGGAGATATATGGCTTCTAAGTAGAATTCGTGAGGTGTGTACTCGTGTTTGCGACTACTGAACTGCACTCTCGTTAGCGTTCTCGTGTTTGAGGCTACTGGCATTACACTTTCTTTGGAAAGAACTCTTGTGCGTTCTTGTGTTTGAGACTACTGGTCTACACTTTCTTTGGGGCGAACTCTTGTGAGTTCTTGATTTTGAGACTACTAATCAACACTCTTTTTGAGAAGAACTATTTTGCGACTACTCAATTACAGTTTATTCTTAAAAAGAATTATTTTTTAGTATAAACAAACCTAGTGACGTCCCCTCCAACGTACGATTTTTATATTTTTTTTTCTCCCACGATTTTTGTTTCTCATTCCATTTTTGATTTTTGGCATAAACCTAATTAAACTATACATTTAATAAATAAATCTATTATTAGCACACCTGATTTATAAATTTAGCAACCGTAACTTTAGCAACGCTAATACATAAAATAATAATTTTAATAAAAAAACCGTCTGTTTATACGTTTGTGTGTATTTATGCATAGATGCATGTGCATGTGGGAGTTTGTATGTATTTATTTGTTTTATGCTTTTCTATTAAAAAATTATTTAAAATTATTTTTCTTTTTTATCTTTTATTTTACCTTTTTATTCTTAATGTTTTTTCTGTTTTTTTTTTTCTTAGAAAGAAATATTCATTCGAACGTTTCGTTCCTAATATAAGCAAACTACCGACGACATCTTCAATGTACGATTGAAGATATAGGGAGATGGTTAATGTTTATTGATTCGGGCTTGTGTCATACATAACGGAAATCCCTACAGCTTAGAATTCATTCGTTATCATCATCGTAAGTTTGAATGTTGGTTGGAGATTGGTTGGTTAGTTGCAGCAGGTTGTAGATTGTACTTGTGTGTGGAATTGTGTGGAAAAGTAGAAGAATAAAGATATACATTTTGCATGTTAAAATAGAAATTTATTGATAGAAGAATAACATGAATTGTAGAAGTTAATGTTCACTAAGAAAGTTAAGGGTATCAAGAGTTCATAGTAGTCTGTGAATATGTATGTCATCGTCAAGTAGAACTGTTGAGAATGTAGTAGAAATAAAAGGAATCAACACAAGAGAAAGAAGGAAAAAGAGAACGGGTGTGCGACGCGACCTTACGTCCGGATCGACTTGAAGTTTCTCCTGTTACATTTTAGTGTGTCGTCTCGCTGCTAACATCTGACTGTCTGAACCAAGCCTTTTATAGCCATTTAGCCTTTTCGCACTGGATCGCTAAGTCTTGCAAATAGCTTCCATTGGTCAGAAAATCAACTCACTAAATCCGGTTTCGACTTTGTTTTTTCAATTCTTTTTCTATTTGGCAAAACCAGGATTTCACACGTCATTGTGAATTTTTGTCAAAGTTAAGAATGTTGCTTTTAATTCTTAATTCCCGATCCACCACACGATTAATAAAAATTAGACCCTGAAATAATTTTTTTTTTCTTCTACGATTTTAGTTTCCTATTGAATTTTTCGATAAACCTAAATAAATTATACATTTAATAAATAATAATATTAGCACACCGATTTATAATTTATAACACCCTTAACTTAAGGAACGCTGATCATTCCTTTTCTCTTTCTTATCCTCTCCGTTTAATATACAAGAAGCAGAAATTTCAGCACAATGACAGACACTTTGTAAATATATTTGAAATTCTAGAGTTGATTCTAGCCACATTAAAATCTTTGGCAAGCCCCACCACCCAAACGCTCTCTACTACTCTCTCTCTCTCTATCTCTCTATCTCTTTCTCTCTCTTTCTCTCTTTTCATATATATGTGTAAGAAGACATTTAACTATTTATCTCTGACAGCAAGAAACTAAAGCGAAATGCTCACTACCTAAATTTCATTCTACTCAATAGGATCTTCGAAATTGGAAGCTGGATCACCTGTGTGGAAGAGTCTATTCGGGTTTATACTAAGTTGTAATTTAATAATACTTATTTCTCCCCACACCCACTACCCCACTAACACTCCCCGTACATATATACAATGCCCCTTGAGCGACACATGTATGTAACTTTTTTTTTGTCGGAACATCGGCAACTAAACCGGTTAACGCACTGCACTTTCTTATGAGAGAGTCGGGATGTTACCAACCCGCTGTGGACGAAAAACAAGGCCTATATAAAGGGCGGATGAACTCGGAACGATTCAACAGCCAGCTAACTAGAGGCGGTTCTCGATAAATCAGGCTGGAGAAGGTAACGGGATACCACTCCACTATCATACCCGAGAACAATCATAACCTTTAAAATTAGACATATGAAAACCAATGGCTTGAAGGGAGTCACTTCTAAAGGAAGTAACTCCTCGCCCGGTAAAGACCGACATAGGCAAGAGGTGTCTCATGGCTGTCGTCCCGCGAATGCTAGCACCAACGGCATAAAGGGGTCACAATTCTTATGAGTTTGTCTCTCGCCCGGAAAGGAAAGACATAAGCAACATATGTCTAGACCGTTATCCTGCAACTGTGTGCAACAAACAAAGAATTACCATAGGAACATGGAACGTCAGGACGCTCAACAGCCGTGGTAAAGTCGAGAATGTCAAACAGAAGAGGAGCAGATTGAACATCAATATTCTGAGAATATACGAAACTTGATGTCCTAACAATTAAAACTTAAGCAGCGACAACCACAGGATAATATACGCAGGAGGCAGATATAAAGAAAAAGGAGTCGGCTTAATACTGGACATGAAGATATGCGTTCTGGGATACTGCCAGCTTTCCGAGAGAGTCCTCTTGGTTAAACTGAGAGGAAGACCCTTCAACATATAGTTATTTATGTACCAAAAACGCAAAGCATCGAGGAAGAAATAGAATCATTCTACTCCATACTGGACAATGCCAAGGCTAAGTGCAAAAGCCAAGAAATTATAATCATAATTGGTGACTTGAATGACATGTTAGATAAAAAGAGGAAAGGGGACACGACCGGCAACATTGGATTCAGTCAGTCAGTTAAGTGCCATACGTGATACACGCTTGGGAGATCATGTCTCGAAAGAGACATGGCTGACTGGGCAGAACATTATCCCGCAGTAGGTTGCCATTGCTTTCTGCGGTAGACTGGTTGCCGACCAAGGCTATAGAACCCAATCTGTTCTGTTATTTAACCCATAACTGGAAGGAAGAGACAGATTAATACCTTTCCCAAGGGTATTTGCGCGTAAGTGAATACAATGGATTCAACTGGAAGTCGAACTCGGCTCCCCGGCTTCTTGTTCCGAGCCGATATCCACTGTACCACAACGCACATTGGATTAGGAATCCGAAACAAACGAGGAGAAAAATGGGTCCAATGGTGCACAACAAATGATCAGGTAATAACTAGCACCTGGTTGCAAGAATTTCTGAGTCTCCTGTTTCTTGTTATGTAGTTGATTTGATTTTCTGTATCTCCTGAGCTTCTCGATGTCCATAGATTCAGAAATGCAGTGGTTCAATGCGAAACCTATCCAAGTGTCGACTGTGGTCGCGACCACCTCCCAATCATCCTAATGCAGCACCCAAATTGCAATGCAAAACACTCGTGAATGACATCAACCTGCAGAAAAAATAAACTGTCAGAGTGAAAAACAAATACGAAGAAGCAAATTGGAAACGGAAACTCGAAATGGGACATACTAAAGGAAGCGCTAATGACATCAACAAACAACAATGTCCCAAAGAAAATCAGATGCAGAAGAAAAAAGAAAAGCAAATTGGCATGACGAAGGACGTATTCCAGAAGCTGAGTAGAGTATTAAGATACAAGAAAATTTCACTGGAAACAAAGAAGAGAGAACTGGATTGCTATGCAATGTCGGTTCTTCAATATAGCAGCGAATGCTGGACAATATAATCAAAGACGAGGAAAAAAATTGAAGCAACTGAAACGTAGTTCTACATGAGGATGCAGCGAATATCATGGATCGAGCATGTGAGCAATGATGAGGTTTTGGAAAGGATGGAAACGAAAAGAAAATTAATACTGAGCATCAGGAAAAGACAGCTAAAGTTCCTGGGACATGCATAGAGGAAGGAGGGCTTGGAGAACCTGATACTGACTGGCCAGATAGAAAGAAAGAGAGACAGAAGGAGGCAGCGAGATAGAGGGAAAGAAGTGTAATTTATTTTTCCTTTTAAATTATCATCTCATTTTCATGTATTTTTTTAGAATTTCTATCTCTTCGTTCATTCCTTTCATCCAGTATTTCTCTCGTCTTCCTATTATTTTTTCATAACCCTTTCCGATTCCTGTGTTTACTTTAGTCTAATATAGAAAATTTACTTTTCTTCATCTTTCTTTCTTTCTCATTATCTTCTTACTTACCATTGTATATAAATTATACCCCCTTCACACACACACACACACACACACACACACACACACACACACACACACACACACACACATATATATGCAATTTACGCGCTACTCTACAGTAATGAATTGATTTCTCTCGGTGACTGGCGTGTGTATAAACCGAATATATATATATATATATATAAGCTAACCTAGTGAGCCAACAAACCTACGAAGGTTTCAACTAAACGGATCTTCAGGAAAGGTTGGAGCCAACCTTCCCTGAAGATCCGTTTAGGTGAAACCTTCGTAGGTTTGTTGACTCACTAGGTTAATTTACTTATTCTGCTCTGCTTACGGATTGAACGCTTTTTTGTTATTGATTACTCGTCTCGGATTTTTTACTGGCTCGGTCCAAATCTCTTTGGCTGATGTTCATGTGCTTAGCTCTTTTTTTTTACAGCCATTGTTTCCTTCCGCGTATATACGCGGAGGTTTTTTCGAAACGAGTTTAGTGATAAGTTTGCATTTATATATATATAACACGCTAAAATTTCCCCTCTCTCGTTCCATGCCATGAGCGCCCATGGCTTAGGGACTCCGACAGACACCAAACCTGTCGAGTTTCGATCCTGGCTAGAAGAGAGTGGATGTGTGATCAACTGTGATACAGCGAAACTGGCTTGTATGTCGATGACTAATATATATATATATATATATATATATATATATATATATATATATATATATATATATGAGGACCTTGAATAAGTTCTCGCTGATTTTTCATGAAAAATAGTGTTTTATTTACAAAAAAATAATAGGAAACATGTCACTAAATGTATCGTCTATCGCTAGCCAATACTTTTTCATATCTTCCTGGCATCATTGTAATTCCACGTCGGAAAAATGTCACATCTTTTAAAGGCTAACCACGGGTCGATACATTTTTTGGCATCATCATAAGAATAAAAATGCTGTTCAGTCAGGTCATGTGCCATCGATCGGAACAAATGATAAACGAATGTCTGGTGAATACGGCAGGCGGTGTTAGACTTTCGAGTTAAGCCTTTCTATGTAGGTTTTCACCCATTTTGCAACATGTGGTCTAGCGTTGTCATGCTACAAAATCACCTTGTCGTGTCTCTGCTCGTATAGCGGCCGTTTTTTCTTCAATGCTCTGCTCAGACATATGAATTGTAGTCGATAGTGATCTCGTGACGGTATGAGCAGCTCATAATAAACTACATCTAGCTGATCCCATCAAATGCAGAGCAGAAGTTTTGCCGCTGATGTTGATGCATGACCGGGCTCACCCCACAATATTCTATGCTTAGGGTTAACTTAATGTATTCACTTTTCATCACCGGTCATGATATGAGGCAAAACAATATTTGCTTTTTTTTTGCCGTTAAAGCAGCTGTTCACCCGTGTCAAGACGCCGTTCGACATCCCTCGGCTGCAACTCGTCCGGCACCCAATGTCCTTGTTTTTGAATCTTTCCTAATGGTTTCAGTTGTTTTGAAACTATTGTGTTATCAATTCCTAATAGTTCTGCAAGTTTACCTTGCTCCTGAAATGAATATTCATGGATTAATGCCTCCGATTCTTTGTCTTCAAACTTTTTCGGCGCGCCAAGACGTTCTTTATCATGAGCATCAAAATTATTATTTTTTAACATCTCAGTCAATGTCCGCATGTTTTTTCTTTCGCCATATGTCTCAAGAAGAATTCTGCTGCAGATTTCTTTTTAATAAAGTAGTGCAGTAGAATTCTTCGCAAATAAACTTTCTTTGTTAGGAAATCCGACATGTTTAACGCTATGAAGCCCAAAATTGTTTACACTTCAGCGAAACGCTATACACTGAATTTCAAGCTTGCTTATAGTACTTTCTTATATATGCGTTACCATCTGAAACTACACGGACGCAGTTTTAAGATCGCCATCTGTTGGAAAACAGCGAGAACTTATAGAAGGTTCTAATAATTATTAATTAATTATTGGTCAGAGTCAAATGAAGCCGTTAAACAGTTGTATTAAAACGTGGCCAATGTATGCTTATGAAAAAAAAAGAAAAAAAAAATTAACACGTAGAGCTTTTAAATATTCAAATTTGAATATGTATAATTTCGGTTTTTATCGCAATAATGCATTTAAGTAGAAACCTATACTCCAAAATAGAAACGCGAGAATTTGGGTTAACTTTTAAGATAAAATATATTTATTTAAAGAAAAAAAAATTCTTAAATGTACCACCATACAAGTAATTCCAGTTTGTCTAAAATTCTAAAAATGCTTAGCAATTAAATAAAAGGGAGTGCTAAATATGCCACGGTTCACTAATAGTAATATCCCCATTTTCGCTTCTTCAACATTTTTCTTTAATAACTGCACCGGAAGAGTTTGCTTTTCACTTCTAAATTGTTCATTCGTCATCGTATTAGATTTCACTCATTTTGTTTTCGTTTTCTTCTACCCTACTTTCATTTAAATCTTTTTTTTTTTTTCATTTCATTTTTCCTTACATTTTACTAAGGTTTTCTTGATTAATATTTCCTTTCTCTCCTGCTTCTATCTATTTCGTTCTTTCTTGCTTCTTAGGAATGTGCGTTGTGGCGCAGTGGATATCGGCTCGGAACGAGAAATCGGGGAGCCGAGTTCGAATTCCATTTGAAATCATTGTATTCACTTACGCGCAAATATCTATGGGAAGGGTATTAATCCGTCTATTCCTTCCAGTTATGGGTTAAATAACAGGACAAATTGGGTTCTATAGCCTTGGTCGGCAACCAGTCTACCGCAGAAAGCAATAGCAACCTACTGCGGGATAATCTTCTGCCTAGTCAGTCATGTCTCTTTCGAGACATGATCGCCTAAGTGTGTATCACGTATGGCACTTAACTGACTGACTTGCTTCTTATCTATTTTTTTCTTTTTCTAATGTTCTTTCGTTATTTTCTGTTTTTCTCGTTCTTATTAATCTCCTTTTATACAATTTTCTACTTCTTCATGTGCTGTGTCTCTTCAGGACGTAGGCGATCATAGACTTCCACCTGACCCTGTCTCCTGTCACTTTCAAAATTCTTCCTCTTGGTGTCTCTCCTAAACCCCGCTTGGGCCGATCAAGTAAGTCTCGCGTTGCTTTTTTCTGTCTGTCTTTCCCTCTATCATGTCATGTGTGTATTAAACTCTCCAAGTTCTGCTTCTTCATTACATATTCCAGAAACCTCATCTGTCTCTTCTTATATTAAGTATGAGTTTTCTCATAGTTGCCATCCTCTCCAACACCTCGTCGTTAGTCACGTGCTCAGTCCATAGTATCCTCAGCATCCTTGTGTAAATTCATATTTGTGCTGCTTCAAGCCTGTCCTTCGTCCTTGAGGAGGACGTCTAACATTCACTGCCGTACAGAAGGACAGATATTACATAGTAATCCAACACTTTCTACTTTGTTTCCAATGAGATTTTCCTGTCTTTCAGTACACTAGTTAGTTTTTGAAATGCGTCCTTGGCCATGTCAATGCGTCTTTGGATCTCGACATCGCACTTTTCATCCTCTGTCAGTACGCTTCCCAAGTATTTAAATTTCTTGTTGTATTTTAATTTCTCCGAACTGTAGTTGGCATTTTGGCGTTTTCCTTTACCTGATGAGCATACTAACGGCTTTCCTGAATTTATGTTTAGTACTTTCTTCTCACTTTCTCTTGCTACCTTCTGTAGAAGGTTCTGCATGCTCCTTTCCATGTCTGTTATCATGTGTCATCTGCATATCTTATATTGGTGAGATTGTGGCCGCCAATGACAAATCCTGGCAATAGTTTTATTTTTCTCAGAATTGTTTCGCTGTATAAGTTGAATAGATCCGCTGAGAAAACACATCCTTTTCTTACATCCCTTTCTGTTTTTGTATACCTGCTGAATTCACTTCCTCTCTGTACGCTAGCAGTTTGTTGCCAATATAGATTCTTGATTATCCTAAAGTCTTTTCCGAAAATGCCGAGGATGCCAAGCATCACATCTTAAACTCTTACCTTTCATTTCTTCACTTCTTCTGTTTTCTTCTTTTACGAACTGTCCATTGTGGTCCTTGGTGTGGCATTTTAAATATCAATACTAGTAACTGTACTGACATCCATTTAGAAAAGACTGACAAATAGGAAAATCGCCGAGTTACTTTTCAAACAGATTTACTATAATTTGTATGAGTCTAAAATTCACCAAATATTCTTTCCCCGTCATGTTCTCTGGAAATAACAAATGTCCATTTTAACCATAAGTAAGTTAAGATTTTTAATATCAGTCCTTATCTCTGTACTGTTGCCCATTGATAAAATTCTCTTAAGTAGGTCAAGAGCTGAATTCTAGTCAAGTTTATAAAAATTCTTAGAAATATAAAATTAAACAAATAATATTACTTTATTACGTTCCCTGGAAATTCCAATTGCCCTTTGTACATCTTAGTAAAGAGTGATTATGTTTATACGAATCCTAATCCCCGTACTGCCAACAATTTAAAAAGCTTGTTATGTAGGTCAATGGATGAATTACTTTTCCTCACATGGTTACGATAGGTTCTATGAGGCTAAAATTCAAAATATTTTCCTTTCCTCGTATATATCAGTTGTCCTTCGTAGCCCTTAGTAAGGTGACACTTCTTATATCAATCTTAATCCCTCTACTCTTATCCATTTACAAAAGATTGTTAGGTAGGTCGATCACCTATTTCCATTTCTTACACGATTAGCATATCTTCTATTCATGTGTAAGCCTTGCAATGTTATTTGCTCATTACGTTCTATGGCACTTTAAGTTTTTTTTTTTATCCGTTTGTAAGGTGTCATTTTTCATATCAATCTTGATACCTGAACTGTCATCTGTTTACGAAGGATTGTTAAGTAGATCAGTGCCTGAATTCCTTTGTCTCTCATGATTAATAAATCTTCAATGTGTGTTTTTCATTCAATATGTATTGCTCATTACGCTTGCTGTAAATTTATATTTGTCTTTGTATACCTTAGAAAGGTGTAACTCTTTATATCGACATTGATCCCTGTACTGTCTTTCATCAAAAAGGGCTGTTAAGTAGGCCCATAGATTTCGTTAGTCTAAGGATGCAAACAAAAAGAAAACATACTAAATATCAGGAAGAGACAAATTGAGTTCCTGAGACAATTAATGAAGAAGGAAGGCTAAGAGAACTTAAGACTCACATGTCGGATAAATGGAATGAGAAACAGGAGAAAGCAGCGCGAGACATACTTGTTAGGTCTGAGCAAATGGATGGCACAGCGCGGCTTAGAGATACCAAGAGAAAAAAATATTGAGAGCGACAAGAGACAGAACCAAGTGGAAGTCACCAAATGTTCTTTCATCATTAGATTTCCTTGTAAATTTAAATTTGTTCTTTCTACTTTTCTGCACATTAGTAAGGTGTGACTATTAATATCAATCTCGGTCCCTGTATTCTAATTAATTTGTAATATAACAATCTCGCCCCACCCGAGGAAAGGCTGATGCAAGCGGGGGTGTTTTCCGGTCGTGAAAGGAACGGATGTTTGTTTGACCTTATTTCCGGCAGTAGCGGAAATGGCTACAAGAGGCAAACAGAACAGGTGTCTCTGAGAATTACATGGGCGTGCGTGGGCGAGGCAAAAATCGGAAGTTCCGGTTTGGAGATTATAAAAAGACCTCGGCGCACGGATTTCGGACGCAGAGAGACAGAGACAGTCCGAACAGACAGACCAGAGGAGCAACAGACGACCCCCCCGTCAACCCGTCAACCCTTAGAAGCGCGCTCTCTCACTCTCTGTTCCCTAGGCTACACGGTTCATCGTCATTAATAAAAAATACAACTTATATTTTTATATAAATATATGCGTGTTTGTTGTTTGTCGCTATATAACAAATTTACAAAAGCTTGTTAAGTAAGTCGATGGCTAATTTCCATTGTATCACATCATTACTATAATTCTATGCGTGTATAATGCATGCAATGTTCTTAACTCATTACGTTCCAAGTATATTTAAAAGGCGTGGCTTTTTATCTCAAACTTGATACCTCTACCGTCATCCATTTACAAAAGGTTATTAAGTAGATCGGTGGCTGATTTCTTTCGTTTCACATTAGTATTTATTATATATGTGTATAATTCACGCGATGTTATTTCTTCATTACGCTCTATGGAAATATATATTTGCCTATTGTAGCCCTTAGTAAGTTGTGAATTTTTTTTAATCAATATTGATCCCTATACTGTCATTAATTTACAAAATGTTGACTAGGTCAATGGCTGATTTTCTTTTTCCTAAAATAATTACGATAAATGGAATACTGCTGCCATATTTGCCCGGTTCACGCACCACCCTCGTCTATCGAACAGGTGAAGAGGCTCATCCCTTGTTCCCTGTTTAGGATGTGGTTTCAGGTTTTCTCTTTTTCAATCTCTTCACTCTTACGTAGCCCCCTGCACATCAGTGGCGTTACCGCCTTGCTTGGGGTGATAGGATTTTAAAAAAAATATCTGGTCGGGTGCTCCTGCTATCCACTTGGGTGTCCCTGACAAGACCCAACGGAGAATCTCTAATGTGATAGATCCCAGCTTGGCAGCTCCGATACAGTCACTTTCTCATTGGCGCAATGTGGCTTCCCTGTGTCTCTTCTACAAATACTTTCACGGCTTCTGCTCAGATGAACTTACATCACTGCTACCCCCTATATATGAATTTCCTTGAGCCACAAGATTAGCAACTAGGTCCCACCCTTTTACTGTGAAACCAATAAATTTTAAATGCAAATTCTACTCCAGCAGCTTCTTTTCTCGCACTTCCCACCTGTGGAATTCCCTTCCATTTACTTGTTTTCCCGACACCTATAATCTCTAAGATTTAAATGTAAAGTCAATAGTCATCTCCTATCTCAATAACCTGCATCCTCTCTCTCATGCTTCTTTCTCCATCCACTTAACTCTCATCAGTATTCTCATCCTTCTCTTACCCATTTCATGACACCCCAACTCTATAACCGTTTACTCTTTCTCATAACTTTCCTTCTATGTAACCCCCTGCAAAACAGTGGCAGTAAAATGCCTTGCTTGGGGTGATATGATTATAAAACAACAACAAAAAAAAAAAAAGAAAGAAAATTCAATGCACTCAATGCTCTTTCCTCGTTCAGTTCTCTGCAAAATTAAATTTGAATTTTGTAGTCTATAATAAAGTGTGATTCCTATATCAAACTTGATCCCTGTACTGTCTCCCATTTATAAAATATTGTTAAGTACTTTGATAACTGGTTTCTTTGTCTCACATGATCAGTATATCTTTAATGCGTATATAATGCACCCAATGTTCGTTTCTCTGGAAATTTTATTTTTTTACGTTGTAGCCGACGTAGTAAATACGAAAAAAAAAACAAAAAAACTTTCTATTCTTCACTATTTTCAAATTCACGAACCACTGCGAAAATTTATTTTTTAATCGTTTCACCCCAATTAGGCGGTACCGTCAGTGATGCGTATGGGGGCTACATAAGAGAGTAAAATTTTAGGCAGGAGTAGAGTGAAAAGAAAGATGAATCAGTACAAGGGTATCAGAGAAAGGGCAAGAGAAGGATGGGAACACAGGTGTGAAGACAGTTGCGAAGGTAGAGAGAAAGGAAAAGAACAAAATATACGGGGTGGTGTAGAAAGGACTGGAGTTAAGTGAAGAAAAAAAAAGACTGGCTCCGTGCTAAAAAAAAGGGCAAGACAAAATTTCGAGAGCAAGTGCATAATATTTGATAACCAATTAAAATAGAGCGCTTGACAAAAAACAAAAAACAAAAAACAAAAAAAAAAACGAAAACAAACAAACAAAAAACAAAAACAAAAACAAACAAATTGAACTTTCAGTGACCCGTGTCATGTTTCTTTCTGACCAAAAATTACACGCAGATACATCATCATCCTCTATTAACAATTCGGAATTTCAAGAGCTCTATTCAATGCTTAAGCTAAGTACCTTTAAATATATCTTATTTTGTATTCAATTATATAACTTTTGTGTGAAAAACGAACTCTCTCAATAAGTTCTAAGCATTTTAGAAATTAATTTCGTGTCTAATGATTTAATATGAACATTTTCTCTTCTGGACTATTCATCAAATCTACGAACTTAAAACGTTTGATTTTTTGTCTTGAAACAAGCTACTGATAATTGCAAAGGTGCAAATTTGTAAATAAATTCCATATCTTGTAAAATATACGCGCGTATTTCTCGTCATTATCCCTACATTACCTCACTGGATCACTGTACCTTCCTTCACCGTTAGTAAGGTACGACTTTTCATATCAATCATAATCCATGTACTGTCACTTATTTACAAAACATTTTTAAATTAGTTTAATGGCTGATTTGTCTCCACTGATTACCATACAATCTATACCTATATAATTCACCCAATTTTCTTTCCGCATTAAGTTCTCTAAAATTTTAAAATTGTCCATTACTGCTATTAGTAAGGAGCGACTTTTTATATGAATGTTGATCCCAGTATTGTCATCTATTTACAAATGATTTTAAGTAGGTCGATGACTGACTTTCTTTGTCTCACAAAATTATTATATCTTCTACGTGTCTATAATGCACCAAAAGGCACAGCTTATTAAGGCCTACAAAGGACAAATTTAAATTGTCAGTTAAATTTTTGGCGGTTCGACTCCAGCCACTTTCTCATCGACTGGATATGGCTTCCCTCTGTCTGTTCTACAAATATTTTCATGGCTTCTGCTCCGACGAGCATAAGTCACTGGTGCTCCTGCCACATAAATTTACTCGTGCAACCAGACTGGCAACTGGGTCTGAATCATTCACAGATCAACCAAATGCAGCTGACAATTCTACTCCAGAAGCTTCTTTTCTCGCACATCCCTCCTGTGGAACTCTCTTCCATATTTTTGCTTTCCTGGTGTATACTACCTTCAGAAATTTAAATGCAATGTCAATACCCATCTCTTAACTATTTGACTCCAATTCTTTCTACATCACCTTGTATACATTTTTCTTTCTACCTTTGCAACTGTCATCATACATGTATTCCCATCCTTCTCTTGCTCCTTTCTTTGACACCTCCTGTAACTGGTTTGTCTTTCTCTTTACTCTCCTCGTATCTAATCTTTCTCTCTTATATATCCCCCTGCGCATCAGTGGTGTTACCGCCTTGCTTGGGGTGAAACGATTACAAAAATAATGAGGAAAGTACATTTGTAAGATTATACACGCATAGAAGATATAATAACCATGTGAGACAAAGATAATCGGCCAGCAAACTGCTTGACAATCTTTTGTAAAAAGATGACAATACATGGATCAATATTTATACAAAAATTCCACTTTAAAAATGGCTACAATAGACAATTTTCAATTTCCAGAAAACCTAGTGAGGAAAGAATATTGTGTGAATTATACAGGCATAGAAGGTATAGTAATTATGTGAAACAAAATCAGGCATGAAACACCCTAAAATTCTTTTGTAAAAAAATGACAATTCCAAAATCAACATTCTTATAAAAAGCCATAATTGCAACAAAGGACAATTTAAAATGTCTTGAGATCGTAATAAAGAAAGACCATTTGGTGCATTATACACCTATAGATGATAAAGTTATCTTGTGAAAAAAAAAATCAGACTGAACAATTATTTGTAAATTGATGACAATACAGTGATCATGGTTCATATAAAAAATCACACAATACTAATGCCTGCAATGGACAATTTCAATGTTCCTGAGAACGCAATGAAGAAAGAACATTGGGTGAAATATACACGAACAGAAGATATGGTAATCATGTGAGACAAAGAAAATCAGCCATCAAAATACTTAAAAATTCTTAAGACAATATATGGATGATGATTGATTTGAAAAGTCGTATTTATTAACAGATAAAAGGACAAATTTAAATTTTCAGAAAATGTAATGAAAAATGAATATTTGGTGCATTATACACGCGTAGGAGTTATACTAATCGTGTGAGACAACGGAACCAGTCATCAAACAACCTACAAATATTTTCTAAATGTATGACATTAGAGGGATCAAGTTTGATATAAGAAGTCAGATTTACTATGAACTACAAGGTTCAAATTAAATTTTCCGGGGAAAATAATTAGGAAATAATTTTGTGTGCATTACACACGCATAGAATATATAATAATCACTTCAGAAAAAGGAAATCAGCCATCGATTTATTTAACAATCTTTGTAAATGGATAATAGCACAGGAAAAAGACTGATATAAGAAGTCACAACTTAATAAGCGTAACAAATGATAAATTTAATTTCCAGAGAACCTAATGAGAAAAGAACTTTGTGTACATTATACACGCACAGAATTATAGTAATTATGTCATACAAAGAAAATCAATCATTGACCTACACATAACATTCACTTTTAAACAGATGACAATACAAAGAACAAACTTGATATGAAAAGTCACATCTTACTAAAGGTTGTAAAGGAAAAAAATTACAATTTTCCGCAAACATAATGAAGAAACATCATTGGGTGCATTACACACGCATAGAATACGCCCTAATCATTTGAGATGAAGAAAAATATAAAATTGTCTAAATACTTAACAATCGTTTGTAAACAGACGACAGTCCAGGGATCAAGATCAATATGAAAAATCACTTTACTAATGGACAAATTTAAATTTTCTGAGGTAATATGTAAAGAAAATTTGGTGAATTTTACACGCATAGAAAATATAGTAACCTTGTGAGACAAAATAAAGTCTGTCATCGAACTACTTAACATCTTTTGTAAATAGATGACTGTATGTGTATTATGATTGATATGAAAAGTCGTACCTTACTAACGGCTACAAAGGACAAATTTAAATTTTCTGAGGTAATATGTAAAGAAAATTTGGTGAATTTTACACGCATAGAAAATATAGTAACCTTGTGAGACAAAATAAAGTCAGTCATCGAACTACTTAACATCTTTTGTAAATAGATGACTGTATGTGTATTATGATTGATATGAAAAGTCGTACCTTACTAACGGCTACAAAGGACAAATTTAAATTTTCTGAGGTAATATATAAAGAAAATTTGGTGAATTTTACACGCATAGAAAATATAGTAACCTTGTGAGACAAAATAAAGTCAGTCATCGAACTACTTAACATCTTTTGTAAATAGATGACTGTATGTGTATTATGATTGATATGAAAAGTCGTACCTTACTAACGGCTACAAAGGACAAATTTAAATTTTCTGAGGTAATATGTAAAGAAAATTTGGTGAATTTTACACGCATAGAAAATATAGTAACCTTGTGAGACAAAATAAAGTCAGTCATCGAACTACTTAACATCTTTTGTAAATAGATGACTGTATGTGTATTATGATTGATATGAAAAGTCGGACCTTACTAACGACTACAAAGGACAAATTTAAATTTCCAGAGAACGTGATGAAGAACGAATATTACGTAGACTCCTGATCAAAATTTTAAGACCACTTAAAAATCTTTAAAGAGAAATATTTTTTTTACGGATAGATTTTAAACTCCTCCCACTTAAGGTTACCAATATCTAAAAGGTTATGGAAACAAAAAGCTATATTCCAAACATTTTATTTAGAAATTTACATTTTTATAGAATGAGGCGATTTACACATGATCAAAATTATAAGACCAGAGACAAAACTTCTACGAAACTGTACAAAAAGTGTATGAAAACATTCAACAACCAAATTTAATAATGAGTTCTACCTCCACTGCTTTTGATGAATACAAAAATTCTGTCGGGCATGCTAGAAATAAGCGTTTCGGGTGCGGGGGATGTTGATCCAGCTTCTGAAGATGGCTTCACGAAGTTCATTTTTTGTTGAATATTGTTTACCATTTCGATAAACATTTCTTGTCATCCATCCTCAAACATTTTCAATTGGGTTCAAGTCTGGTGAGCATGCAGGATGTCCCAAGAGATGGAAACCATTTTCTTGTAGAAAGGACAAGGTCCGTTTGCAGCGTGGATTGCAGCATTATTCTGTTGGAATAACCATCCATCCACCCACACACCACTATGACGTATGGAGAAAATTTCAGGAGGCATGTTTTTGTTATGCCAATCTTGTTGGAAGCCATCAGGACCTAGATTGAATATTTTAAAATCAGAAAACAGGACTTTCTTCCACTTCTCAACGTCCCATGTTTGGTATTCACAACCAAACTTTAAGCGGTCCACCTTGTGACGTGGAAGCAGCCGAGGAATTTGTTTACGCTTTTTATTTACCGTGTCTTTTTGTCGTAAGTGTCGTCTGATGGTTACGAGACTGCAATCAGCATCTGTGACTGCCTTAATTTGACTAGAAGAAAGTCCCCCTCTTTTATAACAACCCGTCTTATTCTCTTACTCAAGGCAGGAGAATTTTTTGGGGGGCCTACCAGGATTTTGCTTTTCCATAATTCTCACTGTTCTTTAGAAAGTTGCAAATCACAGTTTTACTGCGATTTACCTTAGCTGCGATCGCCCGCTGCGATAAACCTTGCTCATGGAATTCTAGAATTCGAGAACGCTCAACTTTGGTAAGTCTGCTTGCTTTAGGCATGGTAACACCTTTACGCAGTGATTGCTAATCTCTAACTGAACTAAAAACATTAGAATTACCATAGATATAACAATTTATACCCCTGGTCTTATAATTTTGATCATGCGTAAATCGCCTCATTTTATAAAAATGTAAATTTCTAAATAAAATGTTTTGTTTCCATAACCTTTTAGTATTGGTAGTATTGGTATTGATAACCTTAAGTGGTAGGAGTTTAAAATCTATCTGTAAAAAAAAAAAATTCTTTATAGGCTATACAGAACAACTGAAATCCCCAAAAAGTTTAATGAAGTAAGAATATATCATGGTATTTACACACACAAAAATTACATGTGATACAAATACAATCAGTCCTTCACCTACTTAAGAATATTTCAACCCCTTGTAAACAGAGAATAAGGAAAAAGTTTAGGCTCAGAAGTTAGCTTTGGTAAAGGAGAGGGTTGGGAGGCATTGGTTTTATTAGAGTTGGGCTAGGGGAAAATTTAGTTGTAATTTCCTCATTGGCATTGGGAGGTATGTGGCTTGACCCTTGAGTTAGTAGTGATAGGTGGTGGGGCTGCTTGGCCAAATTTAAAAAAAAACTTAGAGTGACTAATTGAAAAAATAGGATAATTATTGTAATTTATACTTGTTTATATGGCGACACATACTTATGATCTCTCTTTGTTTATTTAGGAGTATATTTTGGTATTGAAATTTCAAAATTTTAATTTTCTTTTGTCAAACATAGATTACATCTATCTCTTAAGCTATTAGAGGTTCTAGCCTTGCCTATGAGCTTCCATTTTATCTGGGGATTTAAGTTACTTTCTTTTAATTCCCAGTATTTTCTAGAAAGGGCTGTTTGGTATCTTAAACTAGGGTTAGTGAAGTTGGCATGTGGGTATAAAGCCGTTGCTTTCAAATTCCAGCCGAAATTCCGATATAAACGTTACCTCTCTCTTTATTTTCCTTAGGGTAGATGGTGGCTTGATAGATTACATTTTCCGATCAACATTTACCCTCAACCGGGCAGTTATTTCTAGATCTACAATTACAGGCCAAAATAAACATAAGAAAAAGAAAATTATATGGTTTAACCCCACTCCCATTCTGAGGATTATCAACTATTAACATTGGTAAGATCTTTCTTAAATTAATAAGTAAACTTTTTCAAGGAGATAACACCCTGAGTAAAATATTCAATAGGAAAACTTTCAAGATTAGTTAACATAATTAGCTCCCATGATAACCAAATCTTGAAGAAGTGTAGGGAATCTAATACAGAGAATAGAATAATACCCACTAGCCTAACCTTAATAAAACTAATTTCTCCCAACCCCTTCCTTTACCAAAGCTTTCTATTTTAGAAGACACTTCTAAATTAACAAAGCCAGTATCTCTATGGATACGTTTGATGCAACTACCTCAAGTAAATTGAAATATCAGAATTTTCTTCTTGCTTTGTGTAAAGTGTGTTGTTCTTTCCCTTTATCGCGAGTGCCGACTTCCTCTGAACGAATTCACACGGGTTAAGGACGACCTTTCTGACACCCAACTGTTATTTCCTAAGGCATCATATCGCGTGTTAGTGCGGGGGGCCGCGAAAGATTATATCAGGAAAGAGTTAGGTTTGACAAATGAGGAGTTTAGATTTCTGTGGCCTTGTGCACCCGGGAGGAGGTGTCTCAACAACGACGAAGCATCCTTTGCCTGGCTGGTGTTGCGGAAAGATCTCTGGGTCGGCAAAAGGTTCTATGCAACGGCGTTGGCAGTTATGCCAAAGTGTGTGCGCTGTGGTGGTGGTGATGATGGTGGGGTGGAGTCTTTGTACCACATTCTTTCACTGCAGTGTGGTTCGCCATTGTGAGAGTTAATTGCAGGCTACATGGTTCGCGTCTTGGGTTGAAAGATTTTTGTCTTTGAAGCCAAGTTCATTTGTAGCAACGTTGTGTCGCAGTTGAAAAATGTACACGACGTGTTATGTTTAGTCGACATTATGAGAGTCGTGATTTGGACGAAGCGTCTGAAGGGATTTTATAAAGGTGAGAGGTTTTCTTCTTCTCAACTGGTTTTGTTCTTTAAGCATCAGCTTACAGTCAAAATTAGAGCGGAATGGAAGCAGCTCTCTTCATTAAAATTTGGTGAAAGATGGGTGACTGCTTCGCGTTTTGTGCGTGTGAGAGGGGCTAATTTAGAGGTTCATTAGGTGTTGACCTAGGTTGGAGAATATTGGTCACCATTTTCGTTTTGATTTGAAGAAATAAATTTAACTTAGCTAGGTATGAATGGTCATATCCCCCCTTTTCTCTCTTATATTTTTGGTTCACTCTCACATCCTCTCCCCATTTAAGTGACAGTGATGGTGGCTCTCTGGTAACTGTAGAGGGCCTTTCGATTCGAGTGTGAGATTTCGTAATTGTTATCGTGTTTAAATGCGAGAGTTAATGTTTGAGTAACTGTTAATAGTATGTACAAACGCAAAAGTTACAAACACAAATTCCTACCTGAATAAAATACACAAACAAATTGATAAGCTATTCCTATAATTTCCTATAATAACGAAAAATTAAAAAATAAATAAAAATGTCAAATTGCATAAAATCTGTAGCTTGCAGACCAAAACCGACTTCATATCTGAAATCAACACACTCAGATTTACTATAGAAAGGTCTTTTTTTTTAAATGCAACAAAATGAGTGTTCCCCAGTATTATGTGTCTGAGAAATTTGATTTTTTTTCATGAAAAAATCGCATTTGGTCACTTTAAGTTTGAAACCGTAATCTTGAAGTTTAGCAGAAACTTCGTGGGCAAGATCCTTATGTTCGATTACATTTTGGCTTTCAATAAGAATGTCATCTAAATAAATGACTGCAAAATCAATGCCGCTCAGCATGGCATCCATGACTTGTTGAAATATTGCTAGCGCTACCTTGACCCCCAAACGGTAAACGTTCGAATTTATATAATCCGCGATGCGTATTTATACATAATAACCTCGAAATCACCTCTTCAACAGTAATTTTCAAATAAGCCTCGCTAAGGGCAATTTTAGAGAAAAATTTTCCTCCATTTAGCTTTGCAAAAATGTCTTCGGGACAAGGAAGTGGGTAATAATAGTCTTTCAGAACAGAATTCAATCTTGTCGAAAAATAAGCGCAAACGCATATTCCATTCGATTTCTTTCTTATACAGACTGCTGAGGGGGACCATTCGCTGTACTTTGCTCTATCCAGTGCCTCGTTAATCTGTTCCAACGAAGTAAAAAGCTCATTTCGCTTCTTTTTTAATACTGGCTGAATTTTGTCTTTAAATTCAATTTTAGCCATCATTTTTGTACATCTGCCTAACCCACCAGAAAAACCTTTGGAGAGGCTTCCTTCATTTCTTTTCTCAGTTTTTAGCTTCGACATTCCAATTTTCAATTTTTTGGCAGTAAAAATTTATAGGTAATCCCAAAGCTGGAATTGTGTCATCCAGTCAGTGCCAAATAGGTTTTTCATGACAAACAATTTTAATTTAAGCGTCTATAAAGTTGCATTAACAATCAATTCTCCCTCGAATTTAATTTTTTCCCTTCTGACAGATCTTGTAAACTTGCTAGATTTTATCATGGTTGGTTTGCCCAATCTTTTCCATGTTTGCAAGTTAATTATTGTTAGCTCAGACCCCGAGTCTGGTTGAAATTCTACACTTTTGTTTAACATTACGTGTGCGGATTTTCTTGGTATTAGCACCGTCTCGTTCACCCGAGCTTGTATTTCTTATGTAGCTATCGGTTTTGTTTTTAGATCGACAATGCGAACATAGGTGTCCGACTCGGTTACATGTGTAACATTTTTTGTTCCGGAAAAAAACAATCTTTATAACAGTGTAGAGCTTCACATCTATAACATGTGCTAGGAAGCAAATTATTTTGCTTTTTCTTTGTTCTATTAGTTTTAACAGACTTTGCTTGTTTCTGTTCTCTGTGCACTTTTTTACGTGAGCTATACCCGATACTTCGATATTTTTAGAATCCTACTTTACACTGACGTACTTCTGACATTTTCAGCGATCTACTGAAGAGTTATATTCGGCCAATTTCCCAATTTGATTAGCAGTCTTCTCCTAATTTCTGCATCTTTTGTTGAAACTAGTCATAGCACGAATATCAAACATTTGAAATTATTTTCACTTTGCTCCGCCAGTTTAAAATCATCGTAGTGCTTGTTTACTATTGACGCAAAAGTGGTATAATCATCCGATTCTTTCCTAGTCAGATCTAAACATTTCCATTTTTTATGAAAAAGAGATGCCTTTAGACTAAAAAGCTCGTGCGTAATTTTACTGCTTTGGTGAATATCAACTCATTAGTCTAACGCGGTAGAATGCATTTTAAGAATTTAGTATACTCAATTGTGCCAAGTTTCCTCAGAAGACGTTATTTTTTCGTTTCAGTCTAATTTTCACAATCTGTAGTACATATATATATATCTTCATATCTTCTAAATTATAACGCAAAAGTTATTGCTTTCTCAGGAGCGTATGAAAAATTCTCTAACGTACTTCAAAATGGTGTCTTGCGAAAAAACATCGTTTTCGATGAAATTACTACGTTTTCTTCGTTCAAAAACTTGCTTTTGAAATTCGATCTGTCTCTCTTGATTTTCCTTCTGGGTTTGTAGAAATAATTTTTTCATTTTTTCCTGATGTGAGAGCAGTTGTTTTTGCAACTTCTCTTGTTGTTCATTCTGGTACTTTATAAGCTCTAATAAAATACGTTTGAAATCCTCCTTAAGTGCCTTTTCTTCTTTCCGGTTTTACTTATCTAGTTTTTTCCAGATGCTTTACAAATTAAAAAAAAAAAAACAATTCCGTAAATCCAATGACAGTTACACGGAGGTCTTCAACGAAAACTCATTTGTCCGTCTTTTAATAGTTTTTCTTTTCCATCCCGGTGGTCCTCACAAATATTGGTCGCCAATTTGTTGCAGAGAAATCTTCATCGCGAAGTTGTTATGTCCTTTTTGAGCCAGGAAGGAAGACACGGAAACAGGAAGGTATGTTCAAACAGGGAATTAGAATAACAAAACATATATACAAGTAGAAGTGTTGGTAATCAGCAAATATAGATGTGTAAGTCCGAACGGTATAGTTACGCTGCGTCACGACTGTCTCTAGACTGCCTCCCGACTGCCTGGAAGTCACGCAGATTAGTATTTCTCGACGGAAGAAGAGTTTATTCCTATAGATAGAGTATCATGACAAAGGCTAGATTGAAAATTTTAATTTTACGGAAACACAATTAGAAAAGAATATTTGGTGAATTTTACACTCATTCAGTCAGTTAAGTGCCATACGTGACACGCTTGGGCGATCATGTCTCGAAAGAGACATGACTGACTGGGCAGAAGATTATCCCGCAGTGGACCACTCCTTCTATAACCCGATTTTTTCGATTATCGATTTTCGATATTTATCAGTGGTACCTCGACACAAAACCTAGCTAAGAACACTCGCAGATGCTTATAGTACAACTGTGTAAATTTTCAAGAAAATCGGTTCAGCCGTTTCGGAGTCTATAGGTAACGAGGACACACACACACATACACACACACATACACACACAGAGACAAAGTTCCATTTATAAATAAGTTTAGATATGACACAATCACCATAACAACGCATGAATATCTAAATGCCACAATTATTACAAGCTTATATAGAGGTGTGAGGGCGAACAAAATTATTTTACATCATAGAATAATCCCATGATATGCATGAATAAACATATACAAATAAAGAAAAAATTACTATGGTATCCTCCCCACGTCTAAATAAGACAGAAAAGGAATGTTGCAGGGCAAAAAATACAGTGGAACGTGTGGTTACCAGGTGTCTTGGGTTCAGTAAAGATTAAAAAAAAAACGTCGTGCATTTATATATTCATGATTTTGTCAGATAAGTGCCATACGTGATTCACGCTTTGGACGATCATGTCTCTTTCGAGACATGACTGACTGAGCAGAAGTTTATCCCGCAGTAGGTTGTCATTTCTTTCTGCGGTAGACTGGTTGCCAGCCAAGGCTATAGAACCCAATCTGTTCTATTATTTAACCCATAACTAGAGGAAAGAGACGGATTAATACCTTTCCCAAGAGTATTTGTGCATAAGTGAATGCAAGGAATTCAACTGGAATTCGAACTCGGCACCCTGATTTGTCGGTTCCGAGTCGATATCCACTGCACCACAACGCAATAAGAGACTTAAAAAAGACTGGCCTCATACACGCGAACCAGGCTTACTACATTTACCCACCTTTTGCTAAAATCTGTCGATATCAAGCGCCTTCTATCAGATCTGATCTATATCTTGAGCTGATGCCCAAATATTCTAATCAGATGCTGATAAGCATAACGCTCACATCGCAAGAATCCCTTTTTTCGCGTCGTCCATATCACCATTTGAGCTACGGCCAGCAACGTGAAAAATATCATCCGTTTCTACCCAGATTACGGGAGCGACACATCACACGCGTACGCGAGATCGATGGACACAAGAAGATCGGGCGTGACACGAGCCGTTAAATCTCCGATATAGTCCTAAAAGGGGCTCACTCGAGAAAAATAGTAGAGGGCGTGAGCAGCCGTTTCTTCCAAACGAACGTCACACCGATAACTATCGGGCATATCTACCCCGCGCCATTTGAAGAGCCTGTCATTGAAAGTGAGTGAAGGAAAAAAAGAAATATGGCCGCTCCAACCTCTTAGTTTAAGAAAGATGCGGTCTCGAAGCTAGCCATTGCTTTCTGCGGTAGACTGGATGCCAACCAAGGCTTTAGAACCCAATCTGTCCTGTCATTTGACTCATAGCTAGAGGGGGAAGAGATGTATTATTAAGTATTAATTAGTGGGGGATCAGCGTATTACTTCAGAACAATATAAAACCGACCTCCCACTTTATGGCCAGTAGACGCTTTAATCATGTTTTCAACTATTATACTGTCAGTCAGTTAATTGCCATCCGTGATACAGGCTTTGGGCGATCATGTCTCGAAAGCGACATGACTGACTAGGCAGAAGATTATCCCGCAGTAGGTTGCCATTGCTTTCTGCGGTAAACTGGTTGCCGACCAAGGCTATAGAACCCAATCTGTCCTATTATTTAACCTATAACTGGAGGAAAGAGACAGATTAATACCTTTCCCAAGGGTATTTGTGCGTAAGTGAATGCATGGAATCCAACTGGATTTCGAGGTTGTTATAAATCATTATAACCATCCATAAAATCTTTACAGAGGGGGTGCTACTATAGCGTGAGGTCTGCCTTAATATACCGTCTACCCAGCTGCAGCGCGGAAGTCTACCGTGCCTCTCTTCTCACGTGGACATTATGTGGATCCGGCGACAGAAGAATACACTCAGGCAATCGAGCGATCATAGTTGTTGATCGAGCGATCATAGATGTTGATAGCTGTTCCAGTCACAACTTGATCATTTTTGCTGAAAGATGACGAGGAAAAAATATTCCAAAGATCTATTCGTGCCATTCCATGAGAATATACCAACTGTTTATCGCTAAAATAAATACATGTATTGTATTTGATAGTGTTTTCATTTTTACTTTATCGTCTCTAATTCAAATAGTATATAGATATATAAATATTAAATAAATATGTATAATCATACAATATTATGGTTAGATGCTTCGGAAGACCTCACGCTATAGTCGAAACGGGAGGCAGACTTCACGCTATAGTAGCACCCATATGGAGTTAGGTAAGACCGCAGAAAAAATGTGGTAGTATAGTGTATATGTACATGTGTAAATGTGATGTTTTAGTGAGAGTCATTATTCGAGCGGATGGGTTAGTGATTACTTCTAGTCAATAGAGGACAGAGTGCGACGGACCCGAGCATCCATATTTGAAGGACACCTAGTCAAAGAGCGAAATAAAAATTTAGTTTATATTTAATTTGAATTGTTCAAATCATGAATCACCCGTTTTTACATATTTAAAATGTCTTCCTGTCTCACACTTCTCGGTACTAAACTCTCGCACTCGATTCTTACGGTCATACAATTTAAAAGTTCGCCACAGACATCACCAAACCTCTGCACGTCACTGTACCTAGTTAAGTTAATGATACAAGACAAGGAAAAACTAGAAAAGATCCTCAGTTTAATGCAGCCATGAATATCAATTTTATAGATAGATTTTTTAAAAATAAATGTAAACCTAAATAAATGCATAAGACCTATGTTTTTCTGTGTTTCATAAAGTTTGTAACTACCACAAATAAAAAGATTTCCAAGTGAGTTCAAGAACTCTGAACTAGAAACATTGATTTTCTCTAGAGTTAAACTGAAAAACCAAAATTACTGTATGTTGACAGAAATAAAAGCCTTGCCAGGATTTGTCATTGGCGGCCATAATCTCAAAAATATCCAATATGCGGATGACACGGTGCTGATAGCAGACACGGAAAAGGAAAATGCAGGCCCTTCTACAGAAGTTAGTAAAAGAAAAGGAAAAGAAAGAGTTGAGCATAAACCTCAAGAAAACTGAATGTATGGTCATCAGCAAAATAAGGAGACCAATATGCCAAATAGAAGTTGGAGAATCTAAAATAAAACAAGTAAAAAATTCAAATACCTGAGAAGTGTTTTGACCAAGGATGGAAAATGCGACACGGAGATCCAAAGAGGCATTGGCATAGCCAAATATGCATTTCAGAAGCTAACCAGAGTACTGAAAGACAGGAAAATCTCATTAGAAACAAAAGAAAGAGTGCTGAATTTCTGTGTGATATCTGTCCTTCTGTATGCTGGACAATCTCATCAAAGATGAAGGAGAGGCTTTAGGCAGCAGAAATATAGTTTTACAGAAGGATGCTGAGGATACCATGGACAGAGCGCGTGTTCAAAGATGTAGGTGTTGGAAAGAATGCAAACGAGAAGAAAATTGATAATAAATATCAGGAAGAGACAAATGAGGTTCCTGGGACACGAAATGAGGAAGGAGGGCTTGGAGAAATTGATACTCACAGGTCGGATAAATGGAAGAAGAGACAGGGGAAAGCAGGGCAAGTCGTACTTGTTAGGTCTGAGCAAATGGTTGACGGGGCGGGGCTTGGAAGAGATACCAAGAGAAAATTACTGAGAGCGACAAAAAACAGAGCCAAGAGTAAGTCCATGATCGCCTACGCCCTGAAGGGACACGACACATGAAGAAGAAGAATTTGAAAAGTTTCACAATACAATTCCCCCTAGTTTTGAAATTGTACTATCCATACTTTATTTTTGGCCTCATTAAAATAACTGTTTCTTTATTTATATAAAAAAAAAAAACTCCCCACAAAAGAGAGGTGTCAAAAGACAGAGTTTTATGTGGGTCATTCCGAGCGTGTACGTTCCGGCAAAAATTAACTATAGACCCCGAGTACGTGTGGTCGGGTTCTTGTTGACTTCGGCATAGCCTCGTCTGCCCGAAGATAAACGCTGTTTGCTGTCTTTGAAATTATTGATATTGTTATTCAGTGGATACATCGGAACATTTCTGATGTAACTTACGTGGAGCGAACTAAAAACTGTATTGTGTTTTACAGATTACACATTACTTGACCGTCATCAAAGAAACAGACTAAGCGAGAAAGATTTTTATGGAAAGGAACAAAGCACTGTGCGTAATAAATGTTTATATCAGGAAGGAATGTGTTTTTTTTTTAGGGATGGGCCTGTTATATTGGAATATTTATTCTTGTAAATTTACAATAAATGGGACAAGACGAAGGTGGGAGTGGATTGAGGTTGATTTTCACTTTCCATCCTACAGCTAGATAATCAGATTCGCGAACCAGTCACTCGTTATAATTTGTTCATTCGTCACACGAACTCGTTCATTACCTCTCAATCCTCCATAAACCATAATATCACATATTCGTAATGTAGCCTAAAAAGAGGTAACATAACTCATAGCATAAAAATATTTTATATACAACATTTCATAAAAAATATATTTGAAATTATGAAAATGAAAGCAGGGGTGAATGAATAACCCAAAATGTTTGTTACAGTGGTTTGGAATACTAAGCTAGTATTGTGAAAAAAATTAAAAAGCTGAAGTAGGTAGTGCGAGGAGCAGTTATATTTCCGCGAAAGATCGCAAGGATTAGTGATTTCATCCTCCCTAGCTAACTTCTAGTTCGAGTAATTGTATGTTTATATTTACACGGCTTCCCCACAAAGGGAAATTGTGACAAGGTGTTTTAAAACTTTATATTATATCGTTGGAGTCTATACACTTGGACACGGGCCAAGGACGAAAACTGTTCAGTTTTTCACGACTACTATCACGCTAACGTGCATATTACACCGACCTAATCTCTAATCATTTAATAAAAAAGGAACTGACACATTTTAATAGCTAACTGTTAAATAATAGGACAGATTGGGTTCTATAGCCTTGGCTGGCAACCAGTCTACCGCAGAAAGCAATGGCAACCTACTGCGGGATAATCGTCTGCCCAATCAGTCATGTCTAGAAAGAGACAGGATCTGCCAAAGCGTGTATCACGTATGGTATTTGACTTACTGACTAACTGACTGGCTCATTTTATTAAAGAGGTCACCCCTGTTGACAACAATAAGATCACCTAATGGTGTAGAGAAATTGGCTGTTAATCAAGCGGAAAAGTAGTGTACTTACCTTGTGTTGTTCAAATCAGTGGTAAATAACAAAATTAAAAAAAATAATTGCAAATATCTTTACTAACCTTTTATAGGTACAGTGGTCACTTGATTAGGATTACCACATGATCCCTGAAGTTGTATAAAAGGTGGGAATTTTTTTTTAATAAAAAATTAGTTTCTATATTAGTAAGGTCTTGGTCATCTGGAGGCGGGGGTAATGGTTAGCAAGCTTGTCTCGCTAGAAACGTTGCAATTGTGTTGTGAGTTCGATCTTCACTGGGTATCCCATATTTTGGGCCTTGTGCCACATCGAAGGTGCGCTTAGAAAATCACCATATTAGTAAGTTCTTAGGTTGGTATACGTTGAGAAAAACAGCAGTCTATTTCGCAACTGAAGTTAGGTCATATTGCTCGTATATATATATTTTATTGACAATGGATCCCAATCAAAGCGAAAATTTTTCTCTATATTAATTTTTTGCGTGATTTCTGGAAAACCTTCGTTACTCAGTTTAACCATTCACCAGAGATTCTTGCTCGATTGTTAAGAAAATCAAATGGAAATAAAGAGAAATCAAAAAAAGGAAAACAACTAGAGATTGAGAAAAAACAATATTTGTCTATATTTCTGAGATGAGGTATATATTTACATTATTCGAACTATTCTCCTCATCATTGTCGCCATTTGTACGGTGTTTCGGCTGTTGTACGCTCCAGCCTTCTTCAGGTGCTAGGAATTTCGAACTGAATCCTTCATTACAATTACTGGGGTATATCATCCTTATTCCTTGCGTAAAGCCTAGGTTAGAATCATGAGTTATCTCCCTCAAGTTACTTGTTTACCACTGCTGTATTAAACTCATAACTCTAAGAGTCAAGTCAGGAACTAACTAATGTTTATATTCACTGGGACATGTGTCCGTATGGCTCAGTGGATATAGACGTTGTTTAGTTCCTGTGACTTGACCCCAAAAGTTCAATACCAGGCTACAGCAGTGCTGAACATTCGCATTTTTATTTTTTATCTTGCAGGGTTAAAGGGAGATAAAACTCATGACTTCCAACCGAGGCTTTACGCAAGGAATGGAGTTCATATACCTCAGTGATTGTAATAAAGGGTTTGGTTCGAAATTCCTAGCACCTGAAGAAGGCCGGAGCGTACAACGACCGAAACGTTGTACAAATGGCAACAAAATTGAGGACAGTAGTCCGAATAATGTAAATACTGAGAAAATTTATAATGTAATTTAAAGAAAAATATAGAATTTAGAATCATGGCTCTTTACAACTTCTTATACTTCGTAGCTCCGTTTGCCCTTCCATATTTTGCTCTGTTATGCATTTAGACAAACTAGTTTATTCACCGTTCCCTTCTGCTCTTCTTGCCTTCCGTATATTCTTGCAGCCATATATAAACGTACATAAAAAAGCGAATGTTAAATTATCAAGGTTTATAAAGCATTGGTTGAAGCCCCCGGCCTTGATCAGTCTTGGCGATCTCCGGTCGGGGTGGTTTAGGTGGTAGTACGCACATGCCTTGCTTGATAAAGCGAAACCAGCGTTTTATATTACTTTTACTGGACGTGGCTGAATGGTTAAAAAGTTCGCATTCCATGAGGCTCTTGTTCGAATCACACCTTGTTTTCCGTCTTGGGGAAAGTGCCTGAAAACTACGACACAGGTTGTCCCAAGTCTTGTGAATGGAGTTGGATAGAGAAACTATTTGGGAGCTATCGGTGGTTGAGCTAGCAAAATGTCGCAAGTCATCATGACCGAGGCTTTAAGTGTTAATCACTCCAGATAATGCACTCTCAGGTTAGGTTTTGTACCAATGTTCTGTGTTTGGCAAAACTGCTACTAGCACATCCGATTCAATTTTCAATTAATTTGTCCTAGACTAAATTTGTTAAAACTGATCAATGCACTGAGCTATTCAAAATGATTGGTATTCACTAATTCACTAATTCCCTAATTCCACATTCTGTAATCTTATGGATTCGGGGATTATTGCTATCATTGTATTTATTCCAGTTTCAGATCATAGTTTCTTTTCAAAAAGTTTTTGTGAATTCGATTTTTTGTTTGTTCAATATCATTATATCAATTATTGATACCTATGTCATCAGCATATCACCACCATGAGTAAACTGAACCCAGAAGAGAAAGCAAGTACAGTTTTCTATTAATAGATTTATTTGGGTTATTATATGGAATGTTTTCATGAATATCCAGGCGATATAATGTTATTGGCATTGAAGCTGAATTTTTAAATTTACAAATAGCCTAATATTTACTAACTAGTAGAACGTGGGACAATCTAGAAAATATAGATCTACCCTTCTCACTAACATTCTATCCAGGTAGCTAGCCACCTGGGTAGATGGCCAATAAAGTTCTCACGTCTACATCATCACTCCAAGGTGATAGAACCGATATTTATTGACGAGACCGAGTTCGCTGATCAGATCAACAAGGTTACGACCGCCCAACCTCCTGCTAGCTTCCCGCCTCCCATCTAGCTTGGGGTCCACAATAGCATTCCAGTCCCCCACTAAGACTAGGCCCGTAGAATTCACTAGAAACAGCTCCAACTGATGGAAAAACGAAACTTTTTTCGGTCGTTGACCAAAAACATTGCAACGATCCGAAACGAACTATTGTTCACTGTAATGTCGACCACGATCAACCGGTCCGCGCACCGACATAGATAATGACCATGCTCGGACCCATCCTCGGATTCAGGGTGTGTTTAACCAAGAAGTCTGCTGGTCTTCGTATGCTGAATATATAACAAAATCGCTAGACAGCACACGAATATCAACTTCGCAAGCAAAGTGTTTTATGGATCGCAGCCACATCGCCCTCGAACGACAAGAGATCCTGCACATATATAAATCCGCCCGTGCATTGAATACTGCTGCCATATCTGGTCGGGTGCCTCTGCTATTCTCCTCGGGCTTCTCGATAAGGTTCAGAGGAGGGTCTGTAATGTGATAGATACCGACTTGGCAGACCGCCTGCAATCTCTCTCCTACCGGCGCAACGTGGCTTCCCTGTGTCTCTTCTATAAATACTTTCACGGCTTCTGCTCCGATGAACTTAGATCACTGGTGCCCCCTAGATACGAATTTGCACGAGATACTAGATTGGCAACTAGATCCCACCCTTTTACAGTGAAACCGATAAAATGCAGCCGCGACTTCTACTCCAACAGTTTCTTTCCTCGCACTTCCCGACTGTGGAATTCCCTTCCACACGATTGCTTCCCCGACGGCTACAATCTCCAGAAATTTAAATGTAAGGTCAATAGACACCTCCTAACACACTAACCTGCTCCCATTCTATCAAACACTCTTCCCATCTGCCCAACCCTCATCCTCGGTATCCTTACTCATCTGTCACCTTCCTCCTGACATTCCCTATGTCTAACCACTCCTTCTCTTTACCTTCCCCTATGTAGCCCCATGCGCAATAGTGGCAGTGGAATGCCTTGCTTGGGGTGAAATGATTTAAAAAAAAAAAAAGAGATGACAAAGCAGGCAGACAGACGTCCTTACTCCGATCTCTTAGGCCCCTCGCATTTAAGATGGATAGCTTGAGAGACATTTTTAAATTTAACCCATTAGACACATACTGGAGGAAAATATACTGGAGTCAGGACCCCAACGGGTTGTCCCAGGCTCCCCGTACCCAATTCCGATGTTATCCGATTTATTTAGACAATTTCACGGACGTCCATGGGATGTTAGTTTTAATGCCCTGTATAGAGAGGGGTGCAGACCCTCCCTGCATAAAACCTAAGTTTTTTAATCTGCTGTACCCTCCTGGGTCATCTGCAATTTGATAAAGGCATCTTTTGCCTCCTGTAAGTGAGACAACACTTTCAAAATTTCCCCTGCTTCTCTAATATATATCATCACTTTTGGGGCCCCAAGAAAGTTGTGGAAATCTTCTCCTGGTTTCCCATCTTTAAGTGCAATTGTTAAAAGTTGCCTCAAGAAAGCATTTTTCTGCGTGGAAGGGTTTCTCTTTTCTGTCTGCTGTTCAAATATCTTCGACATAGGATAGGTACTTTTTTACCCACTTTTTTCAACGGGTGGGGCGGGCTAGACGTTAAAAGCGGTGTAAAAGAGGATGGTTATGGGAGTGGAGACGACGAAGTTCTAGTTGGTGAAGAAGGAGAGTCGCCTTGACTTGGGATATGCCTCCACTTCTGCCGGTAAAGCAGGAAGAATGTGACCGAGCCCTGACCATGTCCTGCTCCTTTCTGTTTCGTCACGCCGACATTTCTTTTTTAATGGTTATCTCTTCAACCTCCATCACCCTCTTCAACAAGGAGGACCGAGGTGGGGGCATTTTCTGTTTCTATATCGAAATCTGACCCCCACCTTTGTTGTTCCTGTCCTGCGGTTGTTGCTAGTCTAGATGTTCTTTTTGCTGGTGTGAATCACGTTGCTTTTGTTGCTGCTACTGCTTTTCCGCTTCTGTGGCCCAGGGTGTTGCTGGTCTTGTTGCTGCTCTTTGGGGGAACTGATGCTTCTTTTCTTGAAGGCTTTTTGAGGCTGAGATAGCGAGTGCAGATTTTGTTTTGGTCTCTGGCCTCTCTATTGTTTGCTGCTGTGAGACCTCCTGTTGAAGGTTATGGCTTGACTTTCGACCCTCTTTTTTTCTCTCACTTCCATCCAAACACTATCAGGGGCCTTGCTGGACGTAACTGTTTCTTCTGCTGCTATTTGACTCGACTGTGGCGTTGTTTGCTTTCCAGAACCTGCTTTGGACATCTTCCGATGCTCTACAAACACAACAGTAGAGTCTCCTACCTTCAACCACGATGGACATCATTTTGTAGCGACACTTCAAAATATTTGGAATTTCTGCTAAACTCTTCCTCGTTATGGTAACGTGCAAGACAAAATCTCCGGTAGCTGATGTAGACTTGCATATTATTGCATTCATTTTGTCAAATTGACCGCACTGGACAAAAAAAGCCCCTAGCCTATCTCCACTGATGCCTATCGGGACTCCACGGACAGTTGTTGTGCGTTTTGTCCCTATGTGTTTTTAGTATTTTAACTTTTCCTCCGTTGACAGCAAAATGTTCCATAATGCATTCGACCTTCTCGACAAAATCTTGGGCCCTATTTGAATGTTTTTAGGGATTTTTCCATTGTTTCTCTGCTGACCATAATCAGCCTTCGAGTTTCTACGCCGGTAGTCAGCAGGGAGATAGTTCTTGTTTTAACGGCATCTATTGCTTCTGGTATGGTCAGGAAATTGCCGTTAATAAACGACATATATTTGCCTCAAAATGTATTATAGTACTCGGAGTACTTTTTTGGCCTGTTTTCACTCCAAGCAGTTTGTTTAGGCGGTGAAGTGTTTTGGGTTTGCACCACCAATTGGTCAGAATTTTCGGCCATGGTGGTTCGAAGCTACCACGGCTAAACAAATAATGTTCGCTTTTTAAACGTTTAAACTAATTACTGATTAACAAGAAACAAAATAACGTTCGTAAATGAAAAAATGCACAAAAAAAAAAACAAGAACGCGGAAAATTAAAGTTGATTACAATAAGCACGTAAAACTAAATTTGATAAAATAAATATGCAAAAAGAAATGAAAAATGGGATAGAGGATTTAAAACACAAAAAGGGGAAATAGAATGAAACATTAAAAAATGAAAACAGGTACATACAAATTAAAGTAGGTATCTCCACTCATTTTCGATAACTAACAGTGAATTTTTAAAAATAAAATTTTCTTCAAACTTATTTTAGTTTTAACCGAAAGCTAAATGATTAAATTCGCTATTTCCAGTATACAAAATACACTGTTGTATTTCAAACAGAAATTATATTGCTTGAAATCTAAAATTTTGTGATTTTTAAAATTTTGAGATTGATCGGCCATTTTTAAGCGATCGACACATTTGTATACAGACGTTAATTCTCGGTTTTAAAAATCTTTAAAAATCTTGCAAAAATAAAATATACATTTTTGACACATTATTTCCACAAAATAAGAAAATTTAATTTTAAATGAATCTGATTTACACAAGTATTACTTATAGCATGAAATTTGGAATAAAACTATTTTTGAAAATTTGAACTTTCTGATATTTCCACCGTATTTGAAATGTATTGACAGTTTTGAGATAAGTGTACAGCGATCACAAGTGACATAATTGTACAAATTTTTTTCCTGTAAGAGAAAGAAACTCTGAAACATATGACTTTTTAAGGTACACATAGAAATTACCATACAAAAAATACTTCAATGATCAAAAATGATCCAAAATTCTCTTTAGGCGAACATAGGCTAGAGAAAATCAAAAGTCAAACCAACACGCGTGGCATAATGGAACATTTATTACTGTGATGATAGGTTAAATGTGGCACAAGGCCGAAGGGGGCGTGGGCTGAGGTTGGTCTTTACGTTTTATCCTATACCTAGCTAATCAGATTCACAGATAGTGCAACCAACAATACACAAAAATACGGATAGACCAGAAAAAAAAAAAAACGATATGAAATCGGCAATGGCCAAGTTAAACTGAAATAAAGAAGCAGGACCCGATGGGATTGTAATAGAGATGACGATGCCCTCAGAAAACTTTCGCATAGACAGGCTCACAGAAAGAAATCTATAACAGGATTGTAATAGAGATGACGATGCCCTCAGAAGACTTTCGCATAGACAGGCTCACAGAAAGAAATCTATAACAGGATTGTAATAGAGATGACGATGCCCTCAGAAGACTTTTGCATAGACAGGCTCACAGAAAGAAATCTATAACAAGATTGTAATAGAGATGACGATGCCCTCAGAAGACTTTCGCATAGAGAGGCTCACAGAAAGAAATCTATAACAAGATTGTAATAGAGATGACGATGCCCTCAGAAGACTTTCGCATAGACAGGCTCACAGAAAGAAATCTATAACAAGATTGTAATAGAGATGACGATGCCCTCAGAAGACTTTCGCATAGACAGGCTCACAGAAAGAAATCTATAACAGGATTGTAATAGAGATGACGATGCCCTCAGAAGACTTTCGCATAGACAGGCTCACAGAAAGAAATCTATAACAGCAGAAATATACCGGAATATCTAAGTAGATCAATTTTCATAGCACTACCTAAAAACACAGGTGCAAAGGAATGCGAACTTCATTGAACAATTAGCTGAATTAGCCACACAGTAAAACACATTATTCGGATTCTGATTAACAGAGCGCGCAGTAGAATTGACCTAGAGTTAGGACAAAAACAGTGTAAATTTGTTAAAGATACCAGAACAAGGATGCTCTCAAAAGAGCAACAGAAAAAGCAAAACGACCTCTATTTGTGTTTTATAGACAATACAAAGGCATTTGACAAAGTACGCCGGGAAGACTTGATAGAGATGCTCGACAACCTCGACATTTTCGGAAAAGACTTTAGGATAATCAAGAATATATATTGGCAGCAAACTGCTTGTGTGTGGATAGGAAGTGAATTTAGCAAGTATGCAAAAATTAGAAAGAGGTTTAAGACAAGGATGTATTTTTTCACCGGATCTATTCAACTTATACAGCGAAACAATTCTGAGAGAAATAAAACCTTTGCCAGGATTCGTCATTGGCGGCCACAGTCTCAACAAGATATACGTATGACAGAGTGCTGATTTCAGACACGGAAAGAAAAATGCAGGACCTTTTACAGCAGCTAGATAGAGAAAGCGAGAAGAAAGGAATAAGCATAAACTTCAAGAAAACTGAATGTGTGGTTATCAACAAAAAGACCCCAGAATGCCAAATACAGGTCGAAGAAACTAAAATAAAACAAGAAATTTAAATACTTGGGAAGTGTGCTGACAGAGGATGGAAAGTGCGATGTCGAGATCCAAAGACGCATTGGCATGGCCAAGGACGCATTTCACAAGCTAACAAGAATTCTGAAAGACAGAAAAATCTAACTGGAAACAAAGAAGAATGCTGGATTACTATGAGATGTCTATCCTTCGGTATGGCAGTGAATTTTGGTCGATCTCATCAAGGATGAAAGAGACTTGAGTCAGAAGAAATATGGTTTTACAGAAGGACGCCGAGGATACAATAAACGGAGCACGTGACTAACAACAAGGTGTTGGAGAGGATGGAAACGAGGAGGAAATTCTTAATTAACATAAGGAAGAGACAGATGAGGTTTCTGGAAAGGAGGGCCTGGAGAATTTAATGCTCACAGGACGGACAGAGATAAATGACAGAGGTAAGCAGCGCGAGGCCTACTCGATAGGCCTGAGCAAATAGATGGCAGAGCTGAGATTGAGAGAGATACGAAGAGGAAGAATTTTGAGAGCAACAAGAGACAAAGCCGAATACAAGTCCATGTATAACACGTAGCCTGGCTGCGTCCAGTCAACACTCCCTAATCTTTGGCCGATTCCGCCCACCTTATTGTTGATCTCGGATTAGCCAAAACAGAACCGCTTATAATCACTTGCCGAGTTTGGTCTAGACACGCGAGGAGTAATCATATAATAAAAACCATATTCAAGATCACAACGGCACGGTGTAGATTTATATATATATATATATATATATATATATATATATATATATATATATATATCGAATAATTACAAGATTACAAGCAAGTCGAAATAAGTGACGGAAAAGAAATATCAGTTGGCTGGTATTTCAGTAGACTATTCGTGTTGTATTATTTCTACGGAACGATCAGTTGGTTGAATTTGCAATATCTCTCTCTCTCTCCCATATTCTTTTATATCTAACAGCAGGTGAGTTTTCAGGCCGACCGTATTTCAAATCTCGCTTCCAACATTTTCTAAGATACGGGAGCCGACTCATTAATTTCGTCTTTTCATTCTGAATTTGTTAAACATGCACCCCAACCGGGGAGGTACGGTTTTCATTTTCTTCACTGTATAGCTCTTACCAGCTCGAAATGAAAACAATTACATTGACTTCCAATAGAAGGGGCGAAAAACACACTCCCCAAATTTGTCTGCTTGCTCTTATCAACTGCTCTGGTAAATAAGTATAAAGGAAATTGTCAGAGCTGCATTTCGACCTGGGATCGCACATCGTCAAAACCCATTGACAGATATTTTGACTTGAAGCACTTTGACGAATTCGCTTTCAAATAATTTTGTAACCAGTATACTTTGCAACTAATTTTTCACTTGTTAACATTTCGGCTACTTTTCCCGACAAAAATAATTGTATTCTCTAATTTTAGAGAAATCTTTCCTCATCTTGAAAATCACCTAAAATTAATACCAGCCATGTGAAAATAGGGTTGCACATGATCGCCTACATCCTGAAGGGACACGGTACATAAAGAAGATATAGTAAACATGTGAGACGAAGGAAACCAACGAATGACAATTTTAAAAAGCTTTCAGAAATAGATGAATATATAGGGATTAGGATTGATATATAATAAAGGAACACCCCCCCCTAAGGGTTACAAAAACATTTGAATTTTCTAAGGATCGTAATGAGGAAATCATATTGGTAAAATTTACACTCGTCGAACATACAGCGAATATGTAAGACAAAGTTAATCAGCGTTTGACCTTCATAATCTTTTGTGAATGGATGACACTGTATGGATTAAGACTGAAAAAAAGGTACACTCTTACATAGTTACGTTGGACAAATGAAATTTTTGGGGAACATAATGCGTAAAGAATCTCTGAATTTGACACTCAGAGAACAAATAGTAAACATCCAAAACAAAGAAAAACAGTGTATGACCGACTTAATCTTTTGAAAATTCATAAAAATGCAAGAATGCAAAGGAAAATTGAAATTTTCAGAGAACCTAATTACGAATTAATATTTCTATTTTACATTCATAAAAATTACAGTATACATGTGAGACAACTGGATCAGCACACGTCCTACTTAAGCTTTTGTAAACGGATGACAATTCAGGGATTAAGATTGATATATAAACAAGTTAGACCTTACTAAGGGGCCAAAACGGACAATTGAAATGTTAAACCCCACTCTAAGTGTTTCGTTTTGTACGTAGTTAACTCTCACACAAAGTGTCTGGTTTTGTACGTAATTACTCACTTACCCAAGGGTTTGGTTTTGTACGTAGTTACCCACCTCTCAAGTGTCTGGTTTTGTAACTAGTTACCCGCTTCACTAAGTGTTTCGTTTTGTACGTAGTTGCGCATCTCATCAAGTGTCTGGCTTTGTACGTAGTTACCCAACTCCTCAAGTGTTTGGTTTTGTATCTATTTACCCACCCTTCCCAAGTGTCTGGTTTTGTAAGTAGTTACACATCTCCCCAAGTGTCTGGTTTTGTACGTAGTTACCCGCCTCCCCAAGTGTCTGGTTTTGTACGTAGTTACCCACCTTCCCAAGTGTTGCGTTTTGTACGTAGTTACCCACCTCCCCGAGTTTCTGATTTTGTACGTAGTCAAACCTCCCAAGTGTCTAGTTTTGGACTTTAACTGCCAAGTCACGGGTTTTGGATATTGTTATTCCGTAAATTTCTGGTTTTGGGACGTTTTGGTCTCATAAGTCTCTGGCTTTTGGGCGTTGTTGTCTCGCAAATCTTCGGGTTTTGGACGTTGTTGTCTCGTAAGTCTCTGGGTTTTGAACGTTGTTTGTTGTTTCGTACGTCTCTGGGTTTTGAACGTTTTTGTCTCGTAAGTCTCTGGTTTTTGGGCGTTGTTGTCTCGTAAATCTTTGGGTTTTGGACGTTGTTGTCTCCTAAGTCTCTGGGTTTTGGTCGTTGATGTGGCGTAAGTCTCTGGGTTTTGGACGTTGTTATCCCTTACGTCTCATCTCATTGCGTTTTTCTCGTTTTTACGTCTATGAATATACTTCGGGTATTTTTTAAAACTTTTCTTCGTCTTTATTCTTACTTTCTTTACCATTAACTTACTTACCTTTCTATATAAAAATTACCTTTATACTTTAAATTGTTTGTCTTTTATTTATCATTTCATTGTTTTTACATTTCTCTTTGCTTTCTTTTACTATGTCTTCTTTGTTATTGTTTCGCTATCACTCTTTTCCGTCTCTTCTCCAAGATTGATTTTTCCATTATACATCAGGTTCTAATTTAAGAATCCTTCCTATCGTCTCCATTGGCAAATATCAAGGTTTAAATTGAATTAAATCAACAAAATATTGAATATAATTATACCACTTGGCGTGAAAGCATTTGTTTGTGCCGCCGGTTAAAAAACTTAAGAAAAACCAAGCAAAAATTGTTCTTGCCTACGAAAATAACTTTTAGATTATAATGCGATAGCAGCTGATACAGTTAAGTATCTCATAAATGCTGTATTTTGTTCATCATCTACTGGTAACAAGTGATCGCATTGTTCTATTTTTTCTCATACAGTTCAATGCAGACGATATCTTTTACTTCCTGAGGGAAAATGTCTGCAGTATATTTAGTTACATTTCTTAAATGATTCTACTTTCATCCTCTTTGCCGGCCGTGATTTGACTCTCATGATTCTATCTTCTTGAGTCTCTCACTGGCCATCACAGTTTACTCATTAGGTGTGACCAAAATTGAAAGACCCTCGTGTCAAGTTGGGAATCTCTTTTGTTTGAAATATTCTTAAAGTAAGTCTTTTTTTTTCTGCCTAATTTTATATTTTAAGCTTTTCATGTTTAAATGGTTTTCTTTAAATTTTTTTTTTTTTTTGATTTTAGCAAAAATCTCTTGACTGGACTTTTACAAAGTTAAAACTTAGTAATCCACCACCATTTTGTTTTTTTCAATTGGAGTAGATAGACTGAACTATCGCCCGGTTCACACTCCACCCACGTCTATTGAACAGGTGAAGAGGCTCACCCCTTCTTCCTTGTTTAGGATGTGGTATCCGGCTTTCTCTTTTCCAATTTTCTCATTTGTTTTTTTTTTCTCAATTGTAGAAGATACATCTATCTATCGCCCGGTTCACACTCCACCCACGTCTGTTGAACAGGTTAAGAGGCTCATCACTTGTTCCCTGTATAGCATGTGGTATCCGGCTTTCTCTTTTCCAATCTTCTCACTTTGTTTTTTGTTTTTTTCAATTGGAGTAGATAGAACTATCTATCGCTCGGTTCACATTCCATCCACGTCTGTTGAACAGGTGAAGAGGCTCATCCCTCGTTCCTTGTTTAGGATATGGTTTCCAGCTTCCTCTTTTCCAATCTTCCCATTTGTTTTTTGTTTTTTTCAATTGGAGTAGAGAGATCTATCTATCGCTCGGTTCACATTCCATCCACGTCTGTTGAACAGGTGAAGAGGCTCATCCCTCGTTCCTTGTTTAGGATATGGTTTCCAGCTTCCTCTTTTCCAATCTTCCAATTTGTTTTTGTTTTTTTTCTCAATTGGAGTAGATAGATCTATCTATCACTCGGTTCACACTCCATCCACGTCTGTTGAACAGGTGAAGAGGCTCATCCCTCGTTCCTTGTTTAGGATATGGTTTACAGCTTCCTTTTTTCCAATCTTCCCATTTGTTTTTTTTTTTCAATAGGAGTAGATAGACTAAACTATCACCCGGTTCATACTCCACCCACGTCCATTGAACAGGTGAAGAGGCTCATCCCTCGTTCCTTGTTTAGGATATGGTTTCCAGCTTCCTCTTTTCCAATCTTACCATTTGTTTTTTTTTTTTCTCAATTGAAGTAGATAAATCTATCTATCACTCGGTTCACACTCCACCCACGTCTGTTGAACAGGTGAAGAGGCTCATCCCTCGTTCCTTGTTTAGGATATGGTTTCCGGCTTTCTCTTTTCCAATCTTTTCACTATTACATAGCCCCCTGCACATCAGTGGCGTTACCACCTTGTTCGGGGCGATACGATTAAAACAAAAAAAAAAAAAATTCAGCCCAAGAAAGACGAGAAATTAACTAAAGCGCAAGAAGTTTATGGGAGACCTCGATCTTGTCTATTAAATTGGTGTACTAAACGCAACTGAAATTCCCACAATTTGAGATTATCAAAAGTTTGAAAAGATACATTGGAGTAGATAAACTAAACTATCGCCCGGTTCACACTCCACCCACGTCTATTGAACAGGTGTAGAGGCTCATCCCTTGTTCCCTGCTTAGGATGTGTTTTCCGGCTTTCTCTCTTCTAATCTTTTCACTCTTGCGTAGCCCCCTGCGCATTAGTGGCGTTACCGCCTTGCTCGGGTGATATGATTAAAACAAAACAAAAATGTTTCGTTTGTATAAAAAAATGAAAATTTATTTATCGAATAGCATAACATCAATTTGTATGAATGAAATTCGTAAAGTTTGAAAATTTTCTAAGAGAAAGAGTAGTAAGTAGTTTACAGAATTAAGAGTTCGTTTGTTTTAGCGAAATGTGATTTGCGTAAAAAAGATAAGTCTGTTTCGCTGTGTATATAAAAAATAGTAAAGTTTTATTCCTCTTTTTCTGTTGTAGACGACAAGTTGTTGAAGAGGAAGAAGGCGAAATAAAACAGCACGCGAGGAGGTGAAGGAATACGAATACTTATCGCTGGGACATTTGTGCCCAATCAGCAGTTTGAAAAATCTCTTATTACATCGTGGCTGTTCTTTACCTTTTTGTCTCTGGCTGACCGACCGAAAACGAGAAATATGTATCCAACTCGATCTCGCGGTCTACTTATTTTGGGGCAGAAAGAAATGGCACGGGTCATTGAACGTTCAATTTGCTGTTTTCTGTAAATTGCTCTCTTTTCATTAGTTATCAAATATTTTACACCAGCTCGCGAAATTTTTGCCTTTCCTCAGCACAGAGGCAATATTTTTTTCTATTGGTCAAAAAATTCATTTTTCGCACTTGCTCACGAATTTTAAAATGATAAAGAAAATATTTATTTTTATTTCGTATTCATCAAAGGTTAGAGGGAGTGAAAGAGAATAAGATTTTATTAGGAGAAAGGACAAGATAAGATTCAGGAAAATAGAAGATGGCGGTTGACGTTGTATTTAATTTTTTGTTAGGCTTTCCTGCTAGCTAGAATCCTAAGTGAAAAGGGAGTTCCAAAGGCGAGAAATGCAAAAAAAGAAACATTCATACAGTTGAAGCACATTAAACCAACTACGGTTTTTTTTCTCTCAGTGTAACCTCCTGCGCACTAGTAGTAGACCCGGTGAAATAAAAAAATACGAAGAAAATGTTTGATCTGTTGCAACTAAACAATGGGGTTTGTTTGACTATTTACTATGAAAATAGTGTTAGAATATACACGTTGGAGATATTGTTTCTATGAAAATAGTGTTAGAATATACACGTTGGAGATATTGTTTCTATGAAAATAGTGTTAGAATATACACGTTGGAGATATTGTTTCTATGAAAATAGTGTTAGAATATACACGTTGGAGATATTGTTTCTTTTAATCATTTCATCCCAAAGTGAAGCAATAAAGCTACTATAGCGTAAGTTACTGTATGCTAAAAAAGTAGAGAAAACAAAAGAACAGGAATTAAAAAAAAATTAACACTGCGTATGCATTTTAAAGGTCAAAATCGACTGGAAATTATTAAGCTGGAAGAGAGTTCCAATTCCGAGAGAAGAAATTCTTAGGATAGAACTTTTGTTAAAACTCACCATTTTAGCTGTAAATTGCTGAGACCTAACTGCCAATCTAATATTGCGCTTAAAGTAAAGTCGACCTACCAAAGAGGAAAGCTTATCAAAAACTATTACCATGAAAATACTTATAGAAAAGGTACGAGATCAGGACCGATAACATTGCATTGTCATTGTGTGGATTTTATTAAAACTTCCTAAATACATAGCAAAATCACCCAGGGTAAGATGGATAAGTTGCTGTCTAAATGACGCCAAAATGAAAATAACATTGACATCTCATTTTAATAGATATACTTATTAAACTTACCCAAACATACCTTGAAATACTACAGTACAAATTTATTTGATCCTGGGCATGACGGTAAACTGCATCCGGCAGAAAGGCCTCTGATTTGGAGGTTGTGAGGACCTTTTAATTGTTGTTGTTCCCAGGTTCACTCTGATTCAGAGTGGTAGCACCTGTTAGGGTCCCAGCTATGGGTAAATAGTCAAAACCCAAAATGGGGTCAAAATGCTATGAAAGTATTTAGCAACAAAACTGTTTTGAATGAAAAATATTACCAACAAAATCGTTTTTGAATGAAAAATATTACCAACAAAACCGTTTTTGAATGAAAAATATGAACAGCAATACCTTTTTTGAATGAAAAATGTTACCATCAAAACCTTTTTTGAATGAAAAATATTACCAACAAAAATGTTTCTAAATGAAAAGTTTTATCAACAAATTTTTTTAAAATGAAAAACATTACGAATAAAACCTTTTTTGAATGAAAAATATTAACAGCAATACCTTTTTTGAATGAAAAATATTACCAACAAAACCTTTTTTGAATGAAAAATGTTACCAACAAAAGCTTTTTTTAATGAAAAATCTTACCAACAAAACCTTTTTTGAAAAAAATATAAACAAACAAAAACAATAAAACAAATAAACTAAATAAAACAAATCAAAACGATTTTCAGCATTCAATGACCAAATGAAGGTTGATATGAAGGTTAAATGACCAAATGAAGGTTGATATGAAGGTTAAATGACCAAATGAAGGTTGATATGAAGGTTAAATGACCAAATGAAGGTTGATATGAAGGTTAAATGAACCAAGAAACCAACCAAGAAATTTATTTTATGCCATTCCCACTGGCTTCGACCACGGCATCCAGATCTTTTGTCTCTTCTGGACGGTCTTCTTTAAATAGGTGAATGCTGGCATAATCCTTACCTTCAGTTGATCTTTGGTATTAAAAGTAGTTTTGTTCTCTTGCTCAACAGCACCACCCAAGAACTTCTTTACAGTCAGGGAATTTAGCTGGTCAGATGTAAGTGGTAACGTGATCGTAGAAATCAACTGACAGACATGACTCTCTTCTCCTGGTTGTGTAGCTTTGTTTAGAATCCTGTTGCTCGACATAGGATATTCCAGCAGCTACCCTCTAGAGCCAGGGCCGCTATACCTTCACAAGGCACTTGATGTAGGCGTCTGTGTTATGCATGATGCCATGTGGGAAAGTTAATGGAGGTATAACATTGCTATCATTAGTAACCACGCCAAACACTTTCGTCATCACTTTGATTCATCCAACTCTTTCCGAATGCTTTGTAATGTCCTCAGATTGACACCCAAACATTTTGAAATGTTCGTATTGGAGCTTCTGGCGTGAAATACCAAGCAATGCGGCTTACGGCCATATCACGTTGAATGCACCGGTTCTCGCTCGATCACCGAAGTTAAGCAACGTTGAGCCTGGTCAGTACTTAGATAGGTGACCGCTTGGGAATACCAGGTGCTGTAAGCGTTTAGTGACGGATGTGCATTGGGGTGCAGTGGATATCGGCTCGGAAAGAGAAATCGGTGAGCCGAGTTCGAATTCCAGTTGAATACCCTGCATTCACTTAAGCACTGGTACCCTTGGGAAAGGTATTAATCCGTCCCTTCCCTCCAGTTATGGCTTAAATAACAGGGTAGGACTTGGGGAACCTGACGTTAAAAACAAATCCCAATGAATCTTGATACTCGAAAAAGAAAAATTATTACTAGACACAAAACTTATATAAAAACAACAATAAATTGTTGAAAGAAAAAGGTATTACCATCAATAAAAATTTAGTTGGCAATAAATGATCCGCCGAGGTAGATATGCTATAAAAACAAAACAACCAAGCAATGTAGCATACAGTTTCAAAAATTTCTGGAGGAGTGAATTGCTTTATGGTGTTATTTTTCTTACAAATAGTGCCCAGCTGACCATACTACACTGGGCAGTTGACAAAATCAAAAGTAAATACTGCGCTTGTGCAAAATAAAAAACTACAAAATGGCGGCAATTACCCGAAGAAGGTTGGAGCATACAATGGCCGAAATTTCATTAATATAACAAAGATGAGTCTGAAAATGTAAATAGTGTAAATATTTACAATACCACATCAAAGAAACACAGTTATCAACGCGCAGACTCAATTGAGGTAATCACAAGGATGCAAATCAAGTTCTCGTCTTTTGTTATGATGAACGTGGCTGTCTCATACAGCTCGAATTCTGCCCGCAGGAATTCAGTGCCACCACTGACAGGATCATGACAGACTGGTCGCTACTGAACGTGTTCCAGTCAGACTCTTCTCCGTGCTTCATTATCTACGTCACCCGGAAGTGCTTAACCGAGAATTTTAGCGGCCAATTCCCTTGACTTTACTTGATTCCCTGGACAACTATATTTGAGGCATCGTGGAAGGATAGACCGATCTGGAGCCACAGAAAAACAAAGACTCACTGAAAGCAATTATCGTGAACGTATGGTTCAACAAGGGAGATAATCTGGTCAGGATATACATTTTTCAAGCCGGTGTACAGGATATCCTCGTGTGGGAGAGAGTTTTATTGAATAAGATCTTTGTTTTTCAAAATTGAACATTTTTATTCATTTGTATAATAATATGACGTCTATGTTTATACATGTAACAAATTTAAAAATATGAAAAGAAAACGATGAATGTAAAAATTGAAAAGTAATTAACTTCAAATCATTTCTTATGAAGCTGAATAATGAAGCGTTATATTTATACAGATGTTAATACCCAATCCTACTTATTTAATAACTATTTTTAACCAGTGAAAATTTCACGGTTTTCATATATTAATATTTCGATACTTAAGAATTAAATTATGGATTAAACTCATGACGAAGTACACGAGAATTAAATATCCGTAGAAATTTCCCTTTCGTATCGTTAAATGTTTAATCAACTTTAACAACATATTGCAGAAACACTCATAAATATTAATACTGGTCGTTATTTTAAGTGGTTGCAAATGAAAAATTTGACAGCAATAACTTTTTCTTTTCCTGCCTACCATTAGAATGGTTGACACTAGTCATCAAGAGATCAACGCACTTCGCCTTCTTGGCCTCACTCTTTCAAATGATCTAAAACAGAATGACTACATTGAATCCATAGCTGCATCTAGTGCTAGGAAGGTTGGTTCACTGTGTCGGGCCACGAAGTATTTTCGTCAGAATCCTTTTTACACATTTATAAATCTACCATTCGTCCGTGCATTGAATACTGTTGCCATATCTGGTCAGATACTGGTATTCATTTTGATTGTTGGTTGGTTGTTTTGTTTTCATGGCACAAGCGCGGGATTTATTTTTGATTTTGTCAACTGCCCAGTGTAGTATGGTCAGCTGGGCACTATTTGTAAGAAAAAGAACACCATAACGCAATTCACTCCTCCAGAAATTTTTGAAACTGTATGCTGCATTGCTTGGTTGTTTTGTTTTTATAACATATCTACCTCGGCGGGTCATTTATAGGCAACTAAATTTTATTTATTTATTGCTGGTAATACCTTTTTCCTTCAACAATTTATTGTTTTTATATAAGTTTTTGTGTCTAGTAATACTTTTTTCTTTTCGAGTATCAAGATTCATTGGGATTTGTTTTTAAAGACAGGGTCCCCAAGTCCTATCTTTGTTATTTAACCCATAGCTGGATGGAAGGGACGGATTAATACCTTTCCCAAGGGTACCAGTGTTTAAGTGAATGCAGGGTATTCAACTAGAATTCGAACTCGGCTCACCGATTTCTCTTTCCGAGCCGATATCCACTGCACCGCAACGCACATCCGTCACTAAACGCTTACAGCACCTGGTATTCCCAAACGGTCACTCATCTAAGTAGTGGCCAGGCTCAACGTTGTTTAACTTCGGTGATCGAGCGAGAACCAGTGTGTTCAACGTGATATGACGTAAGCCAATTCATTTTGAGGTTCTAGGCAGAATCCAAAGAATCTGCAATACAATCGATCCTGACATGGCAGTCCGCCTTCAGTCACTTTCTCACCGACGTAATGTGGATTCCCTCTATCTTTTAGACAAGTATTTTTTATGGCAACTGCTCTGACGAGCTTTTTCCCCTGATACCTCGAACGTATGCATTTATTACTGCTACTAGATTGGCATCAAGGTCTCACCCTTTTACTATCGAAATAGTTAAATATAATTACTCTAACGGTTTCTTTTCTGACACTTCCCATTTGTGGGACTCACTTTCATTTGCTTGCTTCACTGATAGCTACAGTCTCCGAAAGTTTAAGTTTGACATCAACTGCCAGCTTCTACCCACTTGATCCCCATGCATCTTTCATATTTTTGTCGACATTTTTGTTGAAACTTCTGAATATCGTTTCTTATGTCTTTGTCTATGAGTGTATCAAATTTGATTAAAATCGGACCACTCTTTCTATAACACAATTTTTTCGATTATCGATTTTCGATATTTATCGGGGAGTACCTCGACACAAATCCTAGCTAAGAACACTCGCAGACGCTTATAGTCAGTCAGTTAAGTGCCATACGTGATACACGCTTGGGCGATCATGTCTCGAAAGAAGGTTATCCTGCAGTAGGTTGCCATTGCTTTCTGCGGTAGACTGGTTGCCGACCAAGGCTATAGAAACCAGTCCGTCCTGCTATTTAACCCATAACTGGAAGGAAGAGACGGATTAATTCCTTTCCCAAGGGTATTTGCGCGAAAGTAACGCTTATAGTACAACTGTGTAAATTTCCAAGAAAATCGCTTCAGCCGTTTTGGAGTCTAGAGGTAACGGACACACGCACACACACAGACACAAATACACAGATAAAGTTCCATTTATAAATAAGTTTATATTAGATACGGAGAAGAAATTGGAAACGGAAACTCGAAATAGGGTATACTAAAAGAAACATTAGTGACATGATCAAACGACATCATCCAAAAAGAAAAACAGACGCAGAAGGAAAAATGAGTGGATCACAAATGAGATTTTCGACATGATGCAAAAGAGACAGAAAAAAAAGGTGCCGAGACATAGAACAGAATACAGAAAACTACACAAAGAAATAAAGCGCCAATGCGAACAGGCGAAACAATGGTTCAACGACAAAAGTATAGAAATAGATGAGAAAACCGTCGTCGTCGTCTTGCGGCCTTGGCCGAGATAGAACCCACTACACCCCTCCAGTATTCCCTGTGCATGTAGAACCCTGGCGCAATTTGTAGCGAAATTCATAAGCTTGTCAAATAGCTGAATACTTGATGCTTCGCCAGGGCTACCAAGGGTGTTTTTATTGTGACACCAACACTAGATGTGTTGCCTCCAGGCCCCATCCCGTTATTTAACCAATAACTGGAGAGAAGTGGCGGATTAATACCTTTCCCAAGGGTACTAGTGCTTAAGTGAATGCAAAGTACTCAACCGAAATTCGAACTCGGCTCACCGATTTCTCCTTCCAAGGCGACATCTACTGCACCACAACGCACATCAGTCACTGAACGCTTACAGCGCCTGGTATTCCCAAGCAGTCACCCATCTAAGTACTAACCAGGCTCACGTTGCTTAACTTCGGTGATCGAACGAAAACCGGTGTATTCAACGGGATATACCGTAAGCATGACAAAATAAGGAGACATGCCAAAAAAGAGAACTAACAGAAAAAATACATGATCATTAACAAGATGTATAAAATCCAAAGACGGAACGCTCATATTGGAGAAAGAGAAAATACTTCAGCGATGGGACGAATATATCCGAGATCTCTTCAACGACAAGAGAGAAGAACTGACAATACACAGAAATTCTGAGGGCTGGAAATATTAAAATCCAAAGTTGAAGCTGCACTAGCCAAATTAAATAGAAATAAAGCAGCAGGACCAGGCGGTATTGTAACAGAGATGCTGACAGCCTTAAACAATTTCGGCATAGACAAAGTGACAGAAATAATAAATGAAATTTATAACAGTGACAATATACTGAAAGACCTAAGCAGATCAATTTTCGTTACCTAAGAAACCAGGTGCCAAGGAAAATGAGCTTCACCGAATAAACAGCCTGATGATTCACGTAAAACTCATCGTCTTGATTCTGATGAATAGAGCGCACAGTAGAATCAGGCCAGAGATACGACAAGAACAGTGCGTATTCGTCAAGGACACTGAAACAAGAGACGCAATATTTATGTTCATAATGTTATCATAAAGAGCAATACAAACGCAGAAGGATGTGTAAATGTGTTTAATAGACTACGCAAAGGTTTATGACAAAGTACACCAAACAGACTCGATAGAGATGCTCCGAAACCTAGACATATAGGGGAAAGACATTCACTCAGTCAGTTAAGTGCCATACGTGATACACACTTTGGGCGATCATGTCTCGAAAGAGACATGACTGACTGGGCAGAAGATTATCGCATTATTTTCTGTGATAGACTGGTTGCCAGCCAAGGATATAGAACCCAATCTGCCCTGTTGTTTAACCCATAACTAGAGGAAAGAGACGGATTAATACTTTTCGCAAGGGTATTTGCGCGTATGTGCATGCAAGGAATTCAACTGAAATTAAAAATCGGCTTCCAGCTTTTTCGTTCCGAGTCGATATCTACTTCTCCACAACGCACATTAGAATAATAAAAAAATCTGTACTGGTAGTAAACCGCTTGCATCCCTACAGAAAATGAATTTAGAAAATACACAAAATAAAAAGGTTGTAAGACAAGGATGTGTCTTCTTATCAAATCTATTCAACCTATACAGCGAGTCAATTCTGAGAGAATTAGAAGTCCTACCAGGATTTATCACTGACGGCCCTCAATTTGAACAATACAAATAAATCTACTTTAATTTCAATGTATCTAGGGATTCAACATATTTCTTTCTGTTCAATGCATTGATCCTATGTAATATTCTAATGATCACTGAATTTTTGGATTTGTTTCACTCCAAAGCTGATAAGATGGAGAGGAAGTCTGGAAAAATTAGGAAGTTCTTTAATTTTCTCTCAAAGTTATCAACAGTCAATTCAATGGCCTAAGTCTCAGCAGTAAACATCGACCTTCCTTTTGAGAAACATTTCGTTTTGGTAATTTTTAGCATATTTATATGCACATCTGGCAACTGGGTCCCACCCATTCACAATCAGGTTAGCCAAATGCAGACGACAATTCTACTCTTGCAGCTTCCTCTCTCACACTTCCCGCCTGTGGAACTCACTCCCGTATTCTTGCTTTCCTGACGGATACAACCTCCAGAAATTTAAATGCAAAGTTAATACTCATCTACTAACCACTGGCCTCTAGCTCTCTCCCCTCCCCTGTATAACCTTCCCTTTCTCTCCACCTATGTATTTGTCATCGCACCTGCTTTCTCAGCTTTCTATTGTTCCTTTCTAACTAGCTTGTACTTCTCACTCTTTTCTAATTAATCTTTATACATTTATGTAACCCCCTGCACATCAGTGGCGTTTCCGCCTTGCTCGGGGTGAAATGATTAAAAAAAAAATCTTATTTTTCCCCACTTTTTAACCCGTCTATATATATTGTATAATCGTGGAAGTCTTCCAGTATTTTCTGGAATATGTCCAGAAATGTGAGAGGGTGAGGGATTTCTTTGGAAAATTATGCATTTGAAGGATTGCTTCTGGATTCAGTTGCTTCTTGAATATTTGATAGTGAATTACCTAATTATGCAGCAATGGGTTTCATTCTATGTCCATATGATTGTGCGAGGAACGAGAAGATTTACCACCAGCAAAGCGATTTTGCTTGGTGTGTCAGCTCTTGTTGAAAGATCGTGGCCGCCATTAAAAGTGAAATCAATTATTCCGACTCCCGTGGATGTTCAATTAAAAAAAAAACAACAACAAAAAACTAAGAATTCAAACCAGTCTGAATTCATAAAATAAGAAGTCGCGCGCGATTGAGAATTGAGTCTTGTATGCAAATATTACTTCCCTCCGACGCGAGGTAGAGAAGAGAGAAAAAAATTTGGTTGACGTGACGTCGTACAGAGGAAAGAGAAGAAAGAGGTCTATTGCTTGAATCCAAATACTTTAATCTCAGTTATCGCAAACGACTGGCGACATAAATTAACTACAGGTTGTATGACATTTTCTGCATGATGGAATTGATTACAATAATTTGAGCCCAATGTAGTCCTGATCAAAAATTTAAGACCACTTAAAAATCTTTAAAAAGAAATTTTTTTTAGGGATAGATTTTAAACTCCTCCCACTTAAGGTTACCAATACGACAATCTAAAAGGTTATGGAAACAAAAAGCTACATTCCAAACATTTTATTTAGAAATTTACATTTTTATAAAATTAGGCGATTTACACATGATCAAAATTATAAGACCAGGGGTATAAATTGTTAGATCTATGGCAATTCCAATGTTTTAGTTCAGTTAGAGATTAGCAATTACTGCGTAAAGGTGTTAGCATACCTAAAGCAAGAAAACTTACCAAAGTTGACCGTTCTCGAATTCTAGAATTCCATAAGCAAGGTTTCTCACAGCGGGCAAACGCAGCTAAGGTAAATCGCAGTAAAACTGTGATTTGCAACTTTCTAAAGAACAGTGATAATTATTGAAAAGCAAAATACTCTGGTAGGCCCCCCCCAAAATTTCTCCTGCATTGAGTAGGAGAATAAGACGGGTTGTTATGAAAGACGGGGGACTTTCTTCTGGTCAAATTAAGGCAGTCACAGATGCTGATTGCAGTCCCGTAACCATCAGACGACACTTAAGACAAAAAGGCATGGTAAATAAAAAGCGTAAACAAATTCCTCAGCTGCTTCCACGTCACAAGGTGAACCGCTTAAAGTTTGGTCGTGAATACCAAATATGGGACATTGAGAAGTGGAAGAAAGTCCTGTTTTCTGATGAGAAAAAATTCAATCTCGATGGTCCTGATGGCTTCCAACGATATTGGTATAACAAAAACATGCCTCCTGAAATTTTCTCCGCAGGTCATAGTGGTGGAGGATCCCTAATGGTATGGGGTGCCTTTTCTTACAGAGGGTCGTCAGAGAGCGACTGGTTGTGTTAACATGCTACAAAAAGCATCTTTGATGACGTAGGGCCATCGTTTGTGTGGGGATGGATGGTTATTCCAACAGGATAATCCTGCAATCCATGCTGCAAGACGGACCATGGCCTTTTTACAAGAAAATGGGTCCATCTCTTGGTACATCCTGCATGCTCACCGGACTTGAACCCAATTGAAAATGTTTGGGGATGGATGACAAGAGATGTTTATCGAAATGGCAAACAATATTCAACAAAAAATGAACTTTGTGAAGCCATCTTCAGAAGCTGGAGCAACATCCCCCGCACCTTAATGGAAACTCTTATTTCTAGCATGCCCAACAGAATTTTTGAAGTCATCAAAAGCAGTGGAGGTAGACTTCATTATTAAATTTGCTTGTTGAATATTTTCATACACTTTTTGTACAATTTCGTAGAATTTTTGTCTCTGGTTTATAATTTTGATCATGTGTAAATCGCCTCATTTTATAAAAATGTAAATTTCTAAATAAAATGTTTGGAATGTAGCTTTTTGTTTCCATAATCTTTTAGATTGTAGTATTGGTAACCTTAAGTGGAAGGAGTTTAAAATCTATCTGTAAAAAAAATTATTTTTAAAGATTTTTCAGTGGTCTTAAATTTTTGATCGGGAGTGTATAAGCTGGATTAGTATCGGGAATATACTGGAATCCCCGAGCATTAATCTGTGCCCTTGATGGTAAGGTTTATGTACGAATTTTTGGCTGGATCATATATAAAACTAGCATAATTCAGTATGGAACGGAGTAGCAATCTATTTATTTTGATCAGAATATACTGATCTTCTCCCCATTCAGTATGAATGAATCCACAAGTTGTAGAATTTTTCCTACATTTCGTTTCCAAATATTTCAGATGTGAGATAAAAGTAAGTTTTCTGACAAAAATAACACATAGACACTTGTGCTGTTCCACTACTGGAATTTCTGCTTCATCTTATTTCAATCATGGACACTTATGAATTTTTCTTAATTTGCATAAAAGCATACATTTGCTTTTTGTTTTAGAAAATGTAAACCCAGTTTCCATGGTCCATTTCTGTATTTTATTTAAGCATTGTTGAAGTTGCCTTTCTTTTGCGTTCACAAGTGAAGATTTGTAAATGATTAAGAAATCGTCAACGTAAAGGGAGCATCTAACTCCTGGGATTAGGGATTTTACTATAGAGTTGATTTTAATGAAAAAAAAAAGCATCTATGATAGAATGCTTCCTTGAAGAACTGCTTCCGATAATGTACTTTTTACTTGAACTTGAACATTTTGAATTTTATGGAGTTCCTTATGAATTCTGTCAGTCTACCTTTTAGGCTTAATTCATGCAAATCTTTTAATATGCCTAACTTCCATGTGGTATTAGACTTTTTTCTAAATAAAGACTGCTGTGAGATGTTTCTTTCGAAGAAATGCTTCCCTGACAAAGAACTCCAACCGCACTTACTGATCCATGATATTTTTTTCCTGAATGCACATTGTTAATCATTGATTGAACCGTTTTTTCTAAATACTAAGCTAAGCTGTTGGTGACCATTTTTTCTATAGTTTTTACACAGATTAGTGATTAACGCTCTAGGCCTGTAATTTCAAGGTTCTGAGTTATCCTTCCCGGGTTTCGAAATGTGGATGACGAAAGAATGTCTCCACAAATCTGGGAAGCGGACACTTGTCCATATTTTGTTAAATAATTTTAGCAAATGTTTCAACAATTTGTTGAGCAGCTGCTTTAAGAATTGATAATGAACACCGTTTGATCCCACAGCTGCGTAATGGGCTTTCTTTAAAGGTTCAATTCCTCTATCGCAAATAGAAGATTGTAGCTCTCAACATTATTGGATTTAAAGTTGAGCTTTGGTTTTACAGCTTTTTGTTTGAACTTAGATTGTGAATTGCCATTTTTGGCTGATGGGTTTTCAAAAATGGTTATTGCTAATTTTGTCAGCGTTATCGTTTTTTGGTTATTTTATTATTTATGCAAAGGTGTTCTATTGCATTACTATGAAATTTACCAGGTATCTTATTCTATCCCTAACAGATTTTGTTTTTGTCGCTGAACTAAGTTTCCTGACGTAATTTTTCCAACATTCGTGTTTGTTTTCTTTCATTATTTTCCGAGCTCAAAGTTGCTTAAATTTCAGAAAGTTATATGTTTTTAAAAATCCTTAATGCCCTTCTTCTGAGCCTAATAGCGTTTTTGCACTCATCATTAAACCAAGCTCTATTACGTTTTCTTTTTTTAAAATTTTAAACTTAGATATAGATTTTTTATACAGAGACAAGGATTTCTGTAAGCATAACGCCCATGATGCATAATGTCTTTTATTTTTTCAGAGAATAGCTTTTGAAATTCCTCCCAGTTTTCATTACTCAATTTCCAGCAATCGGGATTTTCGTCACTTTGCTCCGAAAAGTGCAAATTGAATTGAAAAAATATCGCTACCGCAAGTCTCTATTAATAGTTTCCAGGAAAAGTTCAAAAAGATAGATGGGTCGCACAAAGATAGATCGGTTGTAGAGTAACTGCCAGAGAATGGACACATAAGTTGGGAGATTTATCGTTATCGTTATCTATAACAGATTTCGTATTTTCCCTTTCAGATTTGTAGTTTTACAGCCCCATGTGGCGCTGTGACAGTTAAAATTCCTAGTAATATAAAGGAAGTAGAAAGTTGCCTTATAATCTGGTTTCATTATCTATTCATTCGGTGGAATGTACACTGATCAGATGTTACTTACTCTGTGCAGTGCCACTTTTACAGCTACCGTCTGCAAGTTTATTGTCACGTTTAACTGACTTTGTGGAACATCCTTTCTAAAATGGATGTACCACGTGATGCTTCCTTGAAGAACTCTTCCGATAATGTACTTTTTACTTGAACTTGAAAATTTTGAATTTTTAGGGAGTTCTCTATGAATTCTGTCAGTCTACCTTTTAGGCTTAATTCATACAAATCTTTTAATATGCCTAACTTCCATGTGGTATTATACTTTTTTTCTAAATAAAGACTGCTGTGAGATGTTTCTTTCGAAGAAATGCTTCCCTGAAAAAGAACTCCAGCCGCACTTAGTGATCCATGATATTTTTTTCCTGAATGTATTTTTATATAATTTTATTGCTGGTACTCTCTAAGATTTATTTTGTCATCCCTCTTAAGGAAGGTTTCCTGAAGGCAGATAACTGTCAGAGTCAGGTTTGTTTTCAGAAGAAGCAGCTCGTTAATGTTTGCCTTCAGTCGACGGCGGCACTTCAATTGCGATATTTTATGTATGCTTTTACTCTTATTTATGGCTTATTTGTTTTTCATTTGTTTTAGAAGTTTTAGCTGTTTGTAGGTTTTGGCTCTATACTTCCATCGCTTCCAAATTTTCAAAACGATTTTCAGCAGAGATTTCTATCCTTTGCTTCGTCACTTCTCTTCTCTTCGGTGATGCACTTAATCTAATGTCTAGGGGCTTTGGTGGACGTATAGGTGACATTTGTTCTGAAAATGTCTTAACATTTTTGGGAGGAGAGGTCTGTGAGATAATATTATACTCTTATTGACAGTTTTATTTTCATCTTTTCCTGGTTCAGCCTGACCCACTACTTTTTTACTTCTATAAAAAGAAATATTTCTTTTATACTTTGGTCCTGGTCATGACAGTAAACTGCATCCGGCAGCAAGGCCTCTGATTGGAAGGTTATGAGGAGCATGCAACCACCTCTTAATTGCTGTTCTTTCCAGGTCCACACTGACCCGGGGCCGTAGCACCTGTTAGGGTCCCAGCTATGAGCAAATAGGTACCCTCCAAACTGGGGTCAAAACACTATGTAAGTATAAAAATACACTTTTATAGAAATATAAACACATAAAAATACACTTTTATTGAAAGATATACATTTTTGAAGGAAAATCTTTTACCAACAATACATTTTTGAAGAAAAAAATTATCTATGTATCTGAATTCGTTAGTTCGTACGAGCGTTACGAAAATATTTAATAACGGAGTATTCTACTTTGATCACCAAGTAAGAAGGGACGACCCACAACTTGCTTTTAGTAAAAAAAAAATGAAAGTGTATAACAATTGCTTCAGAAGGGACGACCCACAACTTGCTTTTAGTAAAAAAAAAATGAAAGTGTATAACAATTGCTTCAGAAGGGACGACCCACAACTTGCTTTTAGTAAAAAAAAAAATGAAAGTGTATAACAATTGCTTCAGAAGGGACGACCCACAACTTGCTTTTAGTAAAAAAAAAATGAAAGTGTATAACAATTGCTTCAGAAGGGACGACCCACAACTTGCTTTTAGTAAAAAAAAAAATGAAAGTGTATAACAATTGCTTCAGAAGGGACGACCCACAACTTGCTTTTAGTAAAAAAAAAATGAAAGTGTATAACAATTGCTTCAGAAGGGACGACCCACAACTTGCTTTTAGTAAAAAAAAAAATGAAAGTGTATAACAATTGCTTCAGAAGGGACGACCCACAACTTGCTTTTAGTAAAAAAAAAATGAAAGTGTATAACAATTGCTTCAGTGAATTTTTATTATAATAATTTAATCCCAAGCAAGTCAGAAGTTGCAGTTCTTACAATAGTGAAGAAAATCGATAATATGTATATATATATATATATAACAGGCAAGATGTTTGTGTGTGTGTCTGTTTATCTACCTGTATGTCTGTATCTTTTCAGCCCTTTTATTTTAGTTTTTGCTTCGGGTTTGGTTCTAAGTAGGTATAATTGTAGTTCTTAGTCTCAGCCATGATACCATGTACTTAGAGGACTTATTTAGTAGATTACCATTACTTTCTGCGGTAGACTGGTTGCCAGCCATAGTTATAGAACCCAATCTGTTCTTCTATTTAACCCATAACTAAAGAGAAGAGACAGATTAATACCTTTCCCAAGGGTTTTGTACTGCTAGTCTCTATTGTGATCAACTTCGTCGTTTCAAAACTGCTTTGACTCCCGAAAACGACCTTCTTTAGTCAACAGAAAGGGAGTCATCTTCCATCATGATAATGCTCGTCCTCACACAGCACTACTGACCAAAGATCTCCTAGGAGAATTTGGTTGGAAAATCTTACCTTATCCCCTATATTCTCCTGACCTAGCTCCCTCGGATTATCACTTATTTCGAGAAATACAAACCATTTAGATGGCCTTAGGTTAACATCACGAGAGGAGATCAAACATGAGTTAGATTAATATTTCACATCAAAACCTAAAGAATTTTACAAACGAGGCATTTATAAGCTCGTTGACAGATGGAATCAAGCTATAGAGAGCAAAGGTCGTTTTTGTTATGAATAAAGATTTTCAAAAACACAGTTTTTTATTTTCAAGATGAAATTTTAAATCGGCAAACACTTTTGCACCGACCTGATACTAACACTATTTTGTTATAGTTTATTGTAAATAATTTTGTTTTACATTGTAAATACTCATTGGGGATGTACATTCTTAAAGTTATATTTATTAACTATCCTCCGCAGAAAGATTGTACATATGGGGAATAGATAGGAATTCATAGTCTCTGAAGTATTATGGCGGGTGTAGTAAGTTTAAAGTAGATGGCCACCATTTCTCATCCCCATGTTTGGCCATGTGCCACATGTATACAATAAATAATGTTGTAAAATGTGAAGCAATTAAAGTGTTTAAATATCTAAGTAATTTTCTCGCAAACCAAATATGCGGTAATCAACATACAGCCAGTCAGTTAAGTGCCATACAGGATACACGCTTTCGGCGATCATGTCTCAAAAGAGAAATGACTGACTGATCAGAAGATTATCCCGCAGTAGTTTGCCATTGCATTCTGTAGTAGACTGGTTGCCAGCCAAGGCTATAGAACCCAATCTGTCCTGTTCTTTAACTGGAGGGAAGAGACGAATTAATACTTTCCCCAAGGGTATTTGTAAGTAAGTGAATGCAAGGAATTCAAGTGGAATTCGAACTTGTCACCCCAGTAAAAAAACAACCAATAGACGTGCACATGTATACACATTATCGCGCTAATATCGCAAGGCCAACAAGAAATATGATACAAACTTCTATGTGCCATGTCCCTTCAGGACGTAGTCGATCATGGCTATCCACTTCTCCCTATCCCTGGTTCCTATTAGCACGCTTTCTCCTGTTACCCCACCGAAACTCCGCTGTGCTATCCACCTGCTCAAGCCCTTCAAATATGTCATCAGATGTTTTCCCCTGTCTCTTTTTCCCTCTATCTGACCTGCGAGTATCAGATTCTCCAAGCATTCCTTCCTCATCACCTGTCTCAATAACTTCAGCTGTCTCTTCCTGATGTTTAGTATTAACTTCCTTTTCGTTTTCATCCTTTCTAAAACCTTATCATTGCTCACATGCTCGATCCATGATATTCGCAGCATCTTTTTATAGAACCGCATTTCAGTTGCTTCAAATTTTTCCTCCATCTTTGATGATATTGTTCAGCATTCACTGCCATATTGAAGAACAGACAACACATAGCAATCCAGTACTCTAGTTTCTAGCGAAATTTTCTTGTATACGCACATACATATTGAAATCTTACTCAACTGATCAAATAACTCACACTACAATCCGGAGGACCACACGCTCGCTCACGCACATATTAACACCACATGCCAGCCACGTGAGGTCTACTTCACTAATGGAAAACAAACAATAGAGAACTGTAAGTACCGAAATACGTTCTCTTTCCAAAAATATGATCAGCTTAAATAAAAGCGAAGCATGTTAAATTTACAAATATTTCCTATTTTTTCTTTATCCTATCATTATATCGGATTCTAAACTATATTTGATTCTAAATTCACACACACACACACACACACACACACACGCACACGCACACACACATATATATATATATATATATATATATATATATATATATATATAAGTTATGTGCCATCCATGATACATACTTGGACAATCATGTCTCTAGATGATGTGACTGGGCAGAAACATTTCCTGCAATAGGTTGCCATTTCTTTTTGCATTAGACCCAATGTCCTGCTATTTAACCTATAGATGGAGGGAGAAAAGAAAAAAGACGGATTAATAACTTTTCTAATATTATTTGCGCGTATAACAATACAAAGAAATCAACTGGTATCAGAATTCGGCTTTCTGATTTCTTGGAAACGAAAAGGAAATTAATACTGAGCATCAGGAAGAGACAGCTAAAGTTCCTGGGACATGCAATGAGGAAGGAGGTCTTGGAGAACCTGAGACTAACAAGCCAGATAGAGGGAAAAAGAGACAGGGAAAAGCAGCGGATAACATATTTGAAGGACCTGATCAGAAGGATGACCGAACGAGGTTTGCGTGGCGTAACAGGAGAAAGTCTCGGTCTTTATTACGAATTAGGTATTTTTAATACAGAAACAAAATTCTGGCAACTTTTTAACGTTAAATTTCAAATCTAAATATACATATATTGTAAGTGACACCATATATTTCTAATCGATTTTTATAGATTTTATCATATAGTATCATCGATGAATATTTGTTGGACTTGATCAGTCTCGCCAAGAAACTGTAAGGCCGAAGCGGTCGCCTGCAACAGGGATGATCTAGTCATGCTGTCGTGTTTACTGATTAACACCTATAGAGTGGTCCAAAAGTTGTTGTACATTATGTGTGTATATTAGTTATATTATCACAATGGTATCTTCTGGTATCGTGAGAGCATTTAATCAAATTAAACGTAATAATTAGTAAATATAATTGTATATCTAATCTCAAAATAAATGTTATCATATACTGTCTACTTACTTTTGGCCCACAGGCTCTCTCTCTCTCTCTCTCTCTCTATATATATATATATATATATATATATATATATATATAACACTGTTTTATTTTGAAAATCGTACCGAGACGTAAAGTAGTCACCATCCGGTGTTGATTCCTGTGTCCATATTCTCTATCAAAAATCTCTTATAAATATCGTACATTCCTCCCACTTCAGTGTAGCTGCTAATAATCTTGGATATGCCTGACATAAGGCCTCATGTTTTGCGCACCAAATACAAGTGATTATACGAGATAAATTTCAAAGCACTGCTCCATATCAAGTCACATATATAGGTATTTACTAAGCTTGATAAACATGCCACTAGATCACGGGTGTGGTTCATGAGTACGGATCATCTAGTAAGTAAAGAGAAACTTCGCCATGCTATCCTACCCTAAACACGACCAATCCCGCGGCGACTGTACTTAATGTGGTTTTTCAACCATCCTCCAATGGGACGAGGGGTTAAATTGGTAAAAAGATTAAGTTTCTGGTGTTTGTTCGGATAATTGTATAGTTTTATTTCTATGAAAACATTTTATTAGAAATGAGATTAAAACATGTAAAGAAAGTTGAAAAATTATTTTTTTAGTTTAAAGATTATACAAATCATGTTTATGCGTGAAGGAATTAAGATTGTGACCTAATTTTAGGGCGACGGCAACATTGTTTGTAGCGAATTTAGGCCCAAAGCAAGGATATTGTCATCGGATTAGTTTACTGCAATATCACAGTTGAAATACCGGTTCTCGCACGATCACCGAAGTTAAGCAACATCAAAGTTGTTGCCTACCTAGATGGGTGACCGCTTAGTAGCTGCTATCTATTAACCATCACAGACAATCATTCCACCCGTCCATTAACATGGATCAGGCATCTCTCCCTGAAAGTAAAACACTGCGCCTCCTCGGATTAACTCTCACATCAGACCGTAAGTGGAATAACTATATAGAATCCATAGCTAAATCCTCTGCTAAGAAATTTGGTTCTCTGTGTAGGGCCTGGAAGTTTTTCCCGTCCGAAACAATCTTGCACATATACAAATCTACCATCCGCCCATGCATTGAATATTCCTGTCATATCTGGTCGGGTGCAGCTATCCACCTAGGTGTCCTTGACAAAATCCAACAGAGAATCTGTAATGTGATCGATCTCGACTTGGCAGCTAGGATACAGTCACTTTCTCACCGACACAGTCTGACTTCCATGTGTCTTTTCTATACATACTTTAATGACTTCTGCTCAGATGAACTTAGCTCACTGGTGCCCTCTATATATGAATTTCCTCAAGTCACAAGATTAGCAACTAGGTCCCACTCTTTTACTGTGAAACCGATAAATTGTAAAACAAATTCTACTCCAACAGCTACTTTTCTCGCACTTCTCGCCTGTGGAATACTCTTTCGTTGACTTGCTTTCCCGACAGCTACAATCTTCAAGAATTCAAATGTAAAGTCAATAGTCACCTCTTGTCTCACTAACTTACATCCCATTTTTCATGCTTTTTTTCTCCGTCTATCCCACTCATCAGTATTCTCTCTTTCTCATGGTCTCTTACTGACACTCACTGTAAACTGTCACTCTTTGTCATAACATTCCTCCTATGTAACCCCCTGAACAACAGTGGCAGTAAAATGCCTTGCTTGGGGCCACACGATTATAAAAAAGAAAGGTATGAATCAGCCTCCTCTTCCCCAGACGTGTCTTATTCATGTATTAGTTAACCGTTATCTCCAAAAACTTTTTACAGCGTTTCTGGACTTAAATAACGCGCAAAGGGTTAAACCGTAGAAAAGAAATCAGTCAGTTAACAACCAGTCAGTTAAGTGACATACGTGATACACGCTTTTTTTTCTTAATCATTTCACCCAAGCAAGGCGGTAACGCTACTGATGCGCAGGAGGCTACACAAGAATAAATGTTCAGACATGAGAAGAGTAAAAAAAAGGGCGAACCAGTTACAGGGGGTTTTGGAGAAGGTTGGGAATATAGGTAAGATGACAGTTGCAAAGGTAGAGAGAAAGAAAAAGATATACAGGGTGATGTAGAAAAGAAGTGGAGTCAAGTGGTTAAGAGATGGGTATTGACATTGAATTTAAATTCCTCGAGGCTGTAGCCGTCAGGAAAGCAAGAATATGTAAGAGAGTTCCACAGGCGGGAAGTGCGAGAAAAGAAGCTGCTGGAGTAGAATTGTCGTCTGCATTTGGTTGATCTAACTACGAATGGGTGGTACCCAGTTGCCAATCTGGTTGCACGAGTAAACAGATGTGGCAGAGGCATCAGTGGCAGAGGCATCAGTGACTTAAGTTCGTCGGAGCAGAAGCCATGAAAATATTTATAGAACAGATAGAGGGAAGGTGGGAAAGTAGCTGAAGTCAAGCCGCCAAGTCGGTACCTATCACATTATTGATTCTCCTTTGGAGCCTGTCAACAGCGGGGGCGCCGGACCATGTATGACAGTAGTATTCCATGCACGGACAGATGGTTGGTTTGCATGTCTCGAAAGAGACATGGCAGGAGATTTTCTGACTGGGTAGAAGATTTTCCCGCAGTCGGTTACCATCACTTTCAGCGGTAGACTGGTTACCAACCAAGGCTATAGAACCCAATCTGTCCTGTTATTTAACCTATAACTGTAGGGAAGAAACGGATTCATACATTCCTCAAGTGTATTTGCGTGTAAGTGAATGCAACCAATTCAGCTAGAATTCGAAGTCGGCTCTCCGATTTCTCGTGCCAAGTCGATATCCACTCCAACACAACGCACGCAACAATCAATCGCCCAGCACTTTTCCATAAAATACGTTTTCTTGTCACCAAAAGTTCAGCAGTTGTATATTATCGTGCTTTAGTAGACTTGTCATCGTCCCTTGCAAGAAGTATTTTTAAGTTAAACCATTGTCGTCTGACAAATTTTGGTTGAATATTATTGTAATTTTGTTGGTCTGCTTCAAAACAGGAAGTTGCAAAGTTTCAAATTCCCTAGGAGAGGGAATTTTTGTAAAATTGGAGACTGATTTTCTCTAATATCTGATGGTCTAATCAGATCTCCGTAGACGACTACCACCCTGAATACCTTTGCTCTGAACACTATTCTATCTCAGATTCTGTATTTATAAGGTCCTGGGTATGACGGTAAACTGCATCCAGCAGCCAGGCCTCTGATTGGGAGGTTGTGAGGAGCATGGAACCACCTCTTAATTGCTGTTGTTCCCAGGTCCACTCTGATCCGGACTGGTAGCACCTGATAGGGTCCCAGCTATGGGTAAATAGCTAACTCCCAAACTGGGGCCAAAACATTATTAATGTATGAAAATACTTTTATAGAAATATAATATATAAAAGTAGACTTTTATAGAAAAATATACACTTTTGAATGAAAAATATTACCAACAATACTTTCTATTTAAGAAAAAAACTTATTGCCATCGTACATTTTTGAAGGAAAAAAAAATGACTGCCAGCAATACATTTTTGAAGGAAAAAAGAGATTATCAGCAGTACATTTTTGAATACGAAACTAGAAGTCATTTTCAGTTTCCTAAAATAAAATAATAATTTTTTTGTCAAAATCTGACTAAATCAACTTTCTTACTATAACCGAACATTAAAAAAAATATTTCTTTAAACTCTACCTTTTCGGCATTAAATAACCCACATAGGTTGATGTGCCGTTAAACAAAACTCAAATCCATATACTGTATTTACAATATGCAACATTCTTAATTTCCACCTACTTCGATGTACCGTGTCCCTTCAAGACGATGGATCTTTTCAGGTTCTTGTCCTTTGTAGTTCTTAATAAATTTTATCTTTTTGCTATCTCTCCTGAACATTCATCTGCCATCCATTTACTAAATCTTGCTACGTAGGTTGCGCGTTGTTTTCCCCTTTCCCTTCAATCTGCCGTATGAGTATCAAATTTTCCAAGCCCTCCTTTCTCATCATGTACTTTGTAAATGTCAACTGATTTTCAACAGTTTTCCTGATATTGAGTATAAGTATTTTTTCTGTTTCAATTTTTTCCCAAAACATCGTTGTTACTATCATGTTCGATTAATGATATTCTCAGCATGCTTCTGTAGAACCACATCACTTAATATTTCCAGCTCTTGTTCTGATTTCACTTGACAACGCGTATACAAACAATGAACAGACGATAATATATAGATTTTTGTTAGGAAATAGTCCCATTACTTACTAGATAGATATTACGTTGTTAAAAATTAAATCTCAGAATGTAATAACTGTCATAATACTCGTATGAGCTCTTAGGTCTTGGTGAATAATATTGCAAAGGAAAACACTGGAAAAAGTTGAATGAAGAAGTCATAATCACATGACTGACATTGATTAACGGTACAATAATAATAATAATAATAATAATAATAGTTCTGGGAAAAGATATGGGCTTGCCCTAAAGAACTTTGCAAGGAAGTACATTGGATTACGCAAGAGACAGAACGAATGAAAAATAAACCCGAACAGACATGGTCTGGAATTACAGAAGATGATGTTAAATATGCACTAAAAAAAAACACACAATTGGAAATTCCCAGGCATAGATAAAATTCCTAACTTTTGGCTATATTATTTAAGCGCATCACATAAAAAAACTAGCCAAAGAACTTCAAGAAATGGTTGACGACCCCACTAAAATTCCTGCATGGTTGACAAAAGGAATTACATTTCTTCTACCCAAGAATGGTGACACAAAAAATCCGAAAAACTACAGACCAATTACATGTCTTCCAACAACATATAAACTATTAACATCTATTTTAACAAAGCAGACATATTTATTCTTAGAAAGAAATGACATGTTACCGCTTGAACAAAAAGGGTGCAAACGTGGCTGTTATGGTTGTAAAGACCAATTGCTGATTAACAAAATGATCCTGGAAAACTGCTACAGTACAAAGAAAAATCTTAGTACAGCCTGGATAGACTATCGAAAGGCATTCGATAGTGTGCCACATGACTGGATTTTAAAGACTTTAAATATATACAAGATATCGCCCGTCATCATCAATTTCATCAAACAGTGCATGTCTATATGGAAAACAACCCTTTACCTCAATCATATAAATGGAACCTATAAGTCTGATGAAATAAACATCAAAAGAGGTATATTTCAAGGTGATTCTTTATCTCCCTTACTATTCTGCATATCATTAATAGCACTAACCAGTCAACTTAACAAGACAGAATGTGGTTATAAAATAGGACAAAAGAAAATAAGCCATCTATTTTACATGGATGACTTGAAGTTATATGCTAAGAATGATAATGAACTGGAAGGTCTTCTGCAAACTGTAAAATGCTTCAGCGAAGACATTGGAATGAAATTTAATTTGAATAAATGTGCTAAAGCTACAGTTTTACGTGGATCAATACAAGAAACATCCTCAATTAGCCTAGACCCTGCTGTAACAATAAAAGAATTGAAACCAGAAGAAGCTTATAAATACCTAGGTGTAAATGAGAGCGAAAACATTCACCATGAAAAAATGAAAGAAATAGTGCGTAAAGAGTACTATAGAAGGCTACGAATGATATTAAAAACTGAATTAAATTCACAGAACAGAGTTATGGCCAGTAATAGCCATGCAATCCCAGTTGTCCAATATAGCTTTAACATCTTAAACTGGACTCTAAACGACATCAGGCGATTGGATGCTAAAACAAGAAAGCTTCTTTCTAAGCATAAGATGCATCATCCAAAGGCTGATGTAGATCGTCTATACATACCCCGTAAAGAAGGTGGTAGAGGTCTTATTCAGCTGGAATTGTCATACAAGACAACAACTATTGGCTTACTAACATACATAGAAACAACAAAGGATTGGATGTTACAATTAGTCAAACAACATGAAAACAGAAAGAAAAAAATATTCAATAATAAAAGAAGGCAGTAAATTCAAACAAGATTTACAGTTAGTAGATTCTGTAGAAAAGCAAAACAGTAGCCAAGAACCAACTATTGCGGCAAAAAATATGAAAATGAAAGCCAAAGATAAAGCTCTTGAAAAGATGAAACAGCGCTGGCAAGACAAACCTCTGCATGGCCAATATCCAGAACGTGCCAATAAATCCAATGTTGACAAAGTTAATACTCATCGATGGTTACGTGCATCTGGATTAAAGTCTGAAACTGAAGGATTTATACTTGCAGCACAAGACCAAAGTCTTTTCACGAAAAACTTTCAGGCAAATATTATGCATAATAATATGGATCCAAAATGCAGGTTTTGTGATAAACACCAAGAAACAATAGACCACCTAATCTCAGGCTGTTCTGTGCTTGCCCCAAACGAATATAAAAATCGCCACGATAGAGTTGGGCAATATTTACATTGGGCAATGTGCAAACATTATGGAAAAGCTGTAAACAAACACTGGTATGAACATCATCCAGCACCGGTTACAGAAATAGAAGATGTAACCATTCTATGGGATTACACCATCTACACAGACAGAAAAATTGAAGCAAACAGGCCAGACATTATTGTTAAAAACCAGAAGGAGAAAACTTGTCTATTAATTGATATGGCTTGTCCAGCGGATTGTAACATAGCAATCAAGGAATTTGAAAAACTGTCAAAATATAAAGACCTGGAAATTGAAATAGAAAAAATGTGGAAATTGAAAACAAGAGTTGTGCCAGTGATAGTAGGTGCACTTGGAATGATAAAAAATGGAACAAAACAACACATTGAAAGAATCCCTGGAAACCCCAGCTTAAGAGATATACAAAAAATTGTCTTATTAAGTACAGCCCACACACTAAGGAAAACTTTATCTATGTAATGCTGGGGATGATAGGGAAGATAGAAAAACATGAAATGAAGCCATAACAACATGCCACTACCTGCCTTAGGTCTCCCCGCAGACTTGGTTGGTAGTGAGACCAAAGCAGAAATCGAAATATGATGAAAAATGACATAATAATAATAGCGAAAATCGTAGTCCAGTGCGGTAATGCTTACGACTTTACGTTAAGTCTTGCGACTCTTGTTTGTATGAGCAAACGTAATTTTCATAGTGAATGGACGAATCTATATTCAACAATTAGAGTAGGTCGGTTGACACAACAATATATTCAATTCGTAAGAAAATTAAATTTAAAATTTCTCAGCGCCCTCTTTTCATCGTGGGCATATGTAGTCGCATCAACGTAAACGTCACTTTAGTCCAATGAAGCCCTAAAGGAGGAAAGATGGCACACGAAAATTTATGCAACTTTGTCATATTTTTACCCGTAAAATTGTTTCTTGATATATGAAAATTTAGATATCGGTTTCCCATGTTCCGTTAAAGAGAGTTGAGTAACTTTCGATCAATATAGGATCTATTTATATTGTTTGCATTGTTGTCCTCATCTTTGTCATATTTTTACCCGTAAAATTGTTTCTTGATATATGAAAATTTAGATATCGGTTTCCCATGTTCCGTTAAAGAGAGTTGAGTAACTTTCGATCAATATAGGATCTATTTATACTGTTTGCATTGTTGTCCTCATCTTTGTCATATTTTTACCCGTAAAATTGTTTCTTGATATATGAAAATTTAGATATCGGTTTCCCATGTTCCGTTAAAGAGAGTTGAGTAACTTTCGATCAATATAGGATCTATTTATATTGTTTGCATTGTTGTCCTTATCTTTGTCATATTTTTGCCCGTAAAATTGTTTCTTGATATATGAAAATTTAGATATCGGTTTCCCATGTTCCGTTAAAGGGTGGTGAGTAACTTTCGATCAATATAGGATCAATATAGGATCTATTTATATTGTTGGCATTGTTGTCCTAATCTTTGTCATATTTTTACCCGTAAAATTGTTTTTTAAATACACGCACCCACTCTTCTAGAACCATCGCCCATGGTGTATTCAGAATCAATTAATATTGCATGATAAAATTTCCTCATGTTACCATGATATTTGTAAATATATTAAATTGTTGCCACGTGATTTGGGTGATTTCAAATTTGATTTTGATACACGCTTGGGTGATTATGACTGACTACGCAAAAGTTGGTTGCTATTACTTCCTGCGGTAGAATGGTTGCCAATCAAGACTATAGAATCCAATATGTCCTGCACTTTAACCTACAGCTGGAGGGAGAAGCTACGGATTCCTACCTTTTCCAAGGGTATTTGCGCTAATTTAACGAATTTAACTGGAATTCGATCTCTGCTCTCCGATTTATCGTTCCGAGTTCATATTCACCGCATCTCAATGCATAGTCTCGTTGCACTTAATTAAGTGATCAGAAAATGCTTATATTATTCACTATATTAGAAATTTCTTCTGTATTAATATTCTTTTACATCATACTATTATATAACATTATATTAATACTTTATTATTATATATTATTATTAATAATTATAATAAATTACTATTAAAACGATAGCATATACTATATCATACTACGTATTGTATTAGGTTGATAAATAAATTCGTTTGTTATTTAACATTTATTTTTAGTCCACATTAATAATTCCGATAAATCATTCAACAATGTATTTTCTTTTAGTGCTTAAGACATCTCGTTAATGTTCAATGCCACGGTTTTATAGAATGATTCCCAGTACACGTCCTAAGCAAGTAGACTCATTGAGATTACAATCATTCATCATGATAGGCGAAAGTTCGGAATCTGTTTGGTGATGAAATATCACTAATTGAACTCAATCAGTAGAAAGATCAGATACCAGACACTGATCATCTTGATTTTTTCTTTGATATATTTGACAGTACTGCACTGCAGACCTCCCAGAATGGAAGAGTCACCCAGAGATCATCAGCAAGAGTGGCATGAGACCAGACATAGTAGTCCACTCTCAGTCAACCAAGCAGCTGATTATGATAGAACTCACAGTGCCATATGAGAACAGAATGGAGGCAGCTCAAATCTACAAGACTGGAAAGTATGCTGATCTGGCAAACAGCCTGAGGAGAGAAGACTACCAGGTCAAAGTCCTCACTGCAGAAATTGGAGCTAGGGGGTTTGTAAGAGCGTCTGCATACAGCCTCATGAAACAGCTCTCAGTTGCAGGGAGGGAAAAAACCAGAGCCCTGAAAGCAATGGCAGAAGCGGTAGAGAGGTGTTCAAGTTGGTCTGGTCAAGGAGGAATAAAAGTGAACTTCATAAGGTTTAACTTTCCTACAAATATCAGATGTACCTTTGACTAAGTGGTTAGTGCGGGGGTCTTTGAGTGAAAATGAGCATATCCAGAAGGTCACGGATCCCATCCGTGGCTCGTCCCCCCCCCCCCCCAAAAAAAAAGAAAAAAAAAAGGGCAGCAGAGGGACATCCGGAGTCATGAACCGGGTGTGGCCCAACCCCCTAGAGTGTCAGGAGATAAGGGCCGAAACACTTGCTTGACGGGGGCTTCTCTTCTGAGGACTCTCTGCTGCCACGCTCTCCACGAGTTTCTTTCTACAGTATATCAACAAGTTATGGATCATTTAAGGCCGAAATTTAATTTTGTGGGAAGCTTCTGAAGTAATAAATATGTTATTCTGCTTTCACAATTCAATACATGGTAGATAATATTCAGCTTTTGTGCATATAGATGTTTGTGGGACCCGACTGCTAAAGGCGGTGATAGGCGTGTTTTATCTTGTAGCTTTGTTGAAATTTTACATTAGAATAGTTTTATTTCTTTAAGAAATTGGAAGATATATGAATTTATACTATAAAGACGTATTTTCATATTGGTTGTTTGATTTTGTTTAGCGGCATATCAACACCTCTACGGGTTATTTAATGCCGAAATCCAAGTATTTTGAACACAATTTTATGGTTTCATATATTTAGATATTGTAACAATGTACTTTCAGCAACAGATACATTGAATTGTTGGTCAATTTTAAGTAAAATGTATTGTAGGTAATACTATAAATTGGCATTGTTTTAAAATTGTATGGCTTGTAAATTTTCTATGAAAAGCTATTTTTCTACTTTCATAATGTTTTCTCTTTCTCCGGGGGTTTACTATTTGCACTGAGCTGGGAAACAAACATGTGCTATCACCCTGGGTCGGGGTGTACCAGGAAAAAAAGCAATTAAGAGATGGTTCGACGCTTTTCGAGGCTTGCTGGCGGATGTAGTTTATCGTCAAACCTAAGATTTTTAATTTTTGAAGGTTCACCGGTTATCCATGGTATCAACATATTCAGTCATGTTCTGTGAATGTTTCTAGGTAGATCGTTAATATCAAATGAAAATAAGGTAGGACCGAGAAAATAGCCTTTGGTAAAATTTGCATTGAACTCATAAGCTTCAGAAGAGTAGCCATAAAGGGTTACCTTTATGGGGCTGCATGATTGAAAAGGCTTGATAACTGTAAAGTTTTCTCGAGATTCCATAACTGGTGAGTTTGTACGCATTTCCAAATATCTGCAGGATTACGGCCATATCACGTTGAATACATCGGTTCTCGCTCGATCACCGAAGTTAAGCAACGTTGAGCCTGGTCAGTACTTAGATGGGTGACCGCTTGGGAATACCAGGTGCTGTAAGCGTTTAGCGACGGATGTGCGTTGTGGTGCAGTGGATATCGGCTCGGAAACAGAAATCGGTGAGCCGAGTTCGAATTCCAGTTGAATACCCTGCATTCACTTAAGCACTGGTACCCTTGGGAAAGGTATTAATCCGTTCCTTCTCTCCAGTTATGGGTTAAATAACAAGGGTAGGACTTGGGGACCCTGCCCTTAAAAACAATTTCCAATGAATCTTGATACTCGAAAGAAAAAATTATTACTAGACACAAAACTCATATAAAAAACAACAATAAACTGTTGAAAGAAAAAGGTATTACCAGCAATAAATAAATAAAATTTAGTTGGCAATAAATGACCCGCTGAGGTTGATATGCCATAAAACAAAATACAACCAACAAGCCAAATATCTGAGATATCTTGTGGTGAATTTGATATAGTGTTCCATTTATTTTGTGTGTAGTAACAGGATATCAGCTGTGAAATTAGAAGATAAAATTTCATGATTTATCATCCAGGTTAAAAACATTTTTGGTAATAGTAATTTACTGACGAGGCTGACGAAGCGATATTACGACGTGGATGAGTGCCTTCGCATTCTCAAAAACAGGCAGTACAGATAACATTTTCGTTAAACATGGGAAGGATTTCGGTATAAGCATTAACATATTAAGAACAATCATAGAGATTTTATTAGGAACTAGTAGTTTTTGATGAGTTGTAAGTATCCCGAGTCAAAATAACCCAAAAATGTACTGGTTGATAGGTGGGGAAAATTACGTAGCAATTTCTTCTAATACGGAGATTGAGACATGTTGGTTGCAAGATAAGTAAGAATGATTGCAAAAAGAAATACTCTCTTTGCCCAGATTTATAGAGAAAACACGCAATACTACATTGACGACAATATCTGATAATTTTACTATTAAATGTAAGTGTAATTTCTATGCATCAGTTTCTTCTATCGCAACTTCTCGCTTGTAGAACTCTCTTCCGTCTTCTCTCTGTCCATTCAAGTTTGATCTTCAAAAATCTAAAAGCAATGTCAATCGTTATCTACTTGGTATTTAACAGGAACCTCCTCAGTGAGGTCGGATGTGGCATAAGGTCGATTTTTAATGTCGGATTCCGAGCCCGTAAACACGGGCAAAATTTTCCGTAGACCCTGCAAAACAGGATCGGCCTCCTCTCTGTTGTGTTTCTCTAGATGAGACTCTGCCTAAGAGCTGTGTCTCTTCTGGGTTCCTCTTCACCCGTAGGCAGAGTCCGACCAAATTGTGTTTGGGTGGGACAATCGTTATCTACTGTCTTTTTAGAACAATAAAACCCAAACTTTTATCTCCTTAATAATAGTTTACCTCATACTCCCTCACACCTAGTAATTCCTTGCGTCCTATTAGCTTTGCTTTGCTTCGGGGTGAAATGATTTTAAAAAAGATGTATGCTGGGATTTCTTATTAGTTAATAAGACAGGCTATTTCTCAGTGTCATCAATTTACTTCTATTCTTATCTTATGTCTGTATCACTTTTTGTGAACTTTTTTGCTTTATTACTGTTGCTTTGCGGATGTGCGTTGTGGTGCTGTGGATATCGACTCGGAACAACAAATCGAGGAACTGAGTTCGAATTCCAGTTGAATTCTTTGCATTCACTTACGCGCAAATACCCTTGAGAAAGGTATTAATCCGTTCCTTCCCTCCAGTTATGGGTTAAATAATAGGACAGACTGGGTTCTATAACTTGGCTGGCAACCAGTCTACCGCAGAGAGTAATGGCAACCTACTGCGGGATAATCTTCTGCCCAGTCTCGAAAGAGACATGATCGCCCAAAGCGAGTACCACGTGTGGCACTTAACTGACTGATCACTCTGTATACAATGACTATTTCATATTTCTTTATTTTATCTAGCTTACCTGACATCAATCTACATTTGAGATAAAAATAGACATTAAAACTAAGGAGTGAGTCAGTCAGTCAGTCTCTCTCTCTCTCTCTCGCTCTTTCTCTCTCTCTCTCAGTTTCACTCCCTCAGACTCTTTGGGTTATTACGAAGATTTTGAGCGTGATGATGATTCCTTCTGCAGAGATTGTAAATTAAAACGATTTCCCCGATTTCTCGTTCCGAGCCGTTATCCAATGCACCACAACGCACATCCTATACAGAGTGATACAAAGAATAAACAGACAAGAAAAAATAATGGAAATGAAAATACGAAACAATTAACAAACAAAAAATGGTATCTTCGAGAAATTAAATTGTTGAAACCAAACAGCATAGACAGGGTTTGTTTTTTTAATCATTTCACCGCAGGCAGGGCGGTACCGCCACTAATGTGCAGAGGGCTACATAAGAGAGTTAAAATTTTAGACAGGAAAAGAGTGAAGACAAAGACGAACCAGCTACAAGGGGAGAAAGATAAAGGGCAAAAGAAGGATGTGAACACGGGATTGAAGACAGTTTCGAAGGTAGAGAGAAAGGTAAAGAACAAGATACACGGGGTGATGAGGAAAGGGCGGGAGTTAAGTGGATAAGAGATGGGAATTGACTTTGCATTTAGATTCTTGGAGGTCATGGCCGTTAGGAAAGGGAGTTCTACAGGCGCAAAGCGCGAGAAAAGAAGTTGATGGAGTAGAATTGTCGTTTGCTTTTGGTTGATCTAACTGTAAAAGAGTGAGACCTTGATGCCAGCCTTGTTGTGGAGGGGGCACCAGTGATGTAAGTTCTTCGGAGCAGAAGCCATGAAAATATTTATAAAAGAGACAGAGGGAAGCTACATCCCGCTGATAAGAAAATTGCACTTTGTCATACATCTTTCCACCCAAATTGTACTTGATATGTAAATATATATATAGTTGTGCCATATAGTTAGAATAAAAACCAACGCTTAAGAAATAGGATAAATTGAAGGCTCAATACCAACATTGACAGAGCCTTATATTAATAATAATAATAATAATAATAATAATAATAATAATAAATCCGCTGCTCAGAGGAGATGTGTAAATATTTGAGCATACGCAATTTTTATTTTATTTCCATCCAACGGCCTGAATATTCAAGATCTTATTAGAATATATATGAATTAGAGCACTCTAGCTATTGGACGCGTATAATGATAATATACGCGCTAAAAAAGTCTGCCGTCTTCCACCGAACGCCCATAGCTCAGAGGTAGAATCGCCAACTGACGCCAATTCGGTCGGGTTTCAATCTTGGGTTAAAAAGCAATCGGAGTCTAACCGTACTGATGAGCTGTGATACAGCGAAACAGATCTGTCTGCGGATGACAATACATACATATATATATATATATATATATATATATATATATATATGGTGCGATGGATCTGTCTGCGGATGACAATACATATATATATATATATATATGGTGCGATGGATAAATTATCGCCTAAATTACGAAAGCCTTAAACCGGAAATGCACTCCCTAAAAAGTGGGGTTTATCAGGCATTAACGCATTATGAAAACAAATGCGTAGCCCTCAAGACCCTCAAATATACAGATTTATCTCAATTGTATAAATCATTATAGCGAAGATATTTATGAACATTATACTAACGAGGCTCTCATCATTTTACGAAATTCAACTCCTTACGGCTCAGTTTGATTTTCATTCTGGTAAAGGATGCAACGATGGCATTTGTCATCAAACAATTCCAAGAAATTGCTTGCCTTTCTAATAGGAAATTGTAGATCTGTTTTGGGGATGACACAACAGCAAATGGCCATATCAATAGAGACTTCCTTGTTTCATCCATTAGAACCCGTCTTCCTAACTCTGAATCTACTGAATGTATCGATCTAATAGAGGAATTGTATCGATCTAAAAATATTACATTGGTGAGGGCACCTATAACAAAATAATTCAAACTGCAACAGGACTACAATTATTCTAACTTTTTCTAGACAATGGCTGGCGAATTACAAACAGATGTACTGAGATTTTTTTTTTTAATCATATCACCCCGAGCAACCCGGTAACGCCACTGATGTGCAGGGGGCTACGTAATAGTGAAAAGATTGGAAAAGAGAAAGCCGATGGATACTAACCCTTCAAGCCTTTCGCATCCTAAACTTGTCTACCAAAAGAGAATGGTTATGCTTTCCCACACAAGGTCAATGTTTTGATGATGAGATGTGGAGGAATCTATACTGATGACATGTGTTTATAGTTGGGCCGAGAAAAATCATCATCCTCTATCAAGTATTCCAAGAAATCGTTCACAATATAAGCTTTACCAAAACAGAAATTAGGATGAAAGCAGTCATGATACCTACCATGAATGTATCATATACACACAGGATGCACTTATCACGAATTGTCAATGTGTCAATACATACGGTGGAAAAATGTTAGAAAGTTGAACTCTGTGTTTAAGAAATAATCTTATTCTAAATTTCGTGCTATAAATAATTGATACTTGTGTAAATTAGATTAATTTAACGTTAAATTTGCTAAATGTTTAAAAGTAATGTATCACAGATGTATATTTTACTTTTTGCAAGATTTTTAAAATCAATAATTAACTTTTGTTTATAAATTTATCGATCGCTCAAAAATGGCCAAAAAATTGAAAGATTAAAAAAATAAATTGAAAAATTTTAGATTCCTATAAATATAATTTTTGTTTGAAATGCACCAGAATATTTTGTTTCCTGGAAATAGTAAATTTGATTATTTAGTTTTCAATTAAAACTAAAATAAAGTAAATAATTTAAACGAGTATTAATTGCTTACTACCTGAAATGTAGTATAAAAACGTTTCTTAAACTTGGTTACCTTATCAGTGTTATCTGAGGTGACGAATGATTTTACTACCATCTGGATCCCGTCAAAAGCTAAGTATGATGGACCAAAATTAACACTCTTGTATCTATTCTAAGTGAAGCGAATGTTTCGTTTATGGTTTTTATCTACATAGTAAAACTAAATAGTTAAGATATTTTTAGAAATTATCTAATATTTTATAGAATTTTCGTTAGATTAGTTTATAGCTTTATGCTTGAAGATGCTTTCTAAAAAATAAAAATGAAAATAATATAAAACTCTATTTTAAATTAATTTTACAATTTAATAACGGAATGAAATTATATAGCATGACAGAAGTAAATCAGTAATTTGTACGATGTTATGGTATTTATTAAGTTTAATTTTAATATTTCTTTTTCATATTCTTTTTAGGTACCTCCACAAATTGTGAATCTTACAATTACTTTTTTAACAAAATGAGGAAAGTTGGAATTTAAAAAATATAAAACCTGCATTTAAATTTTGAGGGGAAGATTCACAAAGTCCGTTGAATGTTGAAGCGTACACAGGAAATACGGAATCGAAAGGAAAGCATTGTTCCCTGCCAAAAAAAGTTATATAGTTTGTTTCTCTGTAAGAAATTCAACTCTTGAAACACGTGACCATTGAACGATATGGCTTTTAAATATAGAACTACGTAATCGTGGTTCTTTATTTTAAAAAAGAGGTAATCTTAAGTAAAGAGAATAAATTTTTAAATTATTTTGAAGACTTTAATTATACATGATTTGTATTAAGCTTTACAATTGTCGATTTGTAAATAAAGCCTTTACCTACTAAATTAATAAACCAAGGGACCAAGTGCCGAGAAAATTTTTTAAAAATATTTGAAAAGCAAAGAAAAAATAAAAACAATTCCTATTAAAAATCATTATTCATCGAATTTTTATTCACAATGTTATATCCTTAATTTCTATTATTTGTCAGCTCAAAAGTTTGTCTAAATTAAAAATGGCGTAGTTTTAATGCATTTTTATTTTACTATTCGGAGCAGATTTTCGGAAAAGGAATCTCGTAAAAAATAAAAAATTACCTGCAATGAGTCCTGCATTTAACTCATGAAAAAGTTGGGATCAATACAGAATTTCTAGAATTTCTATTCACGCAGTTAAATAGAGGTGAGTAACATGTAAAAGTATATTTTTACCAAGATTTTCTAAAAATAAAAATTGCATAAATAATTTCATTCATTTGTGAATAAGTCCTGAAGGTTTTATAAAAAGAAAGAAGTAGTTGATTTTTGTAAGAATTTCTACATCAATGTGTAATCAACGCAAAAGAAAAAACAACTTGCGTAATATTACGTTTATAGCAAATATCGGGTGCATCGCTGACGAAAAAAAAAAATTAACCGAAATTTTGAACATGTTAGAAAGAATTAAAATAAAAAAACAAACTTTGATCTTCCTTCTTCTAATAATATCAAACATTTTGATGATAAAACTTTTTTTTATTAAGTTTGAGCCCTTTAAACATTATGCTATACTGTTTTTTCCTTTTTTCTTTTTTTTTAGCAAATGAGGTGATTTACCTACGATTAAAACTAGACTTGGTAGGGATAAGTTATTGCGTGTGCTTTTTTTTTTCAAATTTATCAAGTCATTTCTGCATAAGTTACTTCATAGTCGGCTACATTTTTCTCACTAACAGGACCTAGTTTAATTTTATATTGTAACGAAATCTATCGGCATACATTTAGAGGATTGATTCGTAAAAAGATTGATTTTGTTGTCAAACGCTCATTGGAAGCTTTTAACTTCCAGGATTGATGTTTAGGCATCTCACATCAGCCGTCTCTTTTTTCTTTCTTTTTTTCTAAGGATAAGTTGCGTAAGAAGCGTTGCGACCTTAGCGCGTAAAGTGGAATAAGCAAGCCGTTGAAATTGTAGCAGATGCGGTTGCGTTCACTTTGCGAATGTAGTGGGAAAAGCGACAGGAAAATACTCAGAAAAGCATGGCATTTTTTGTTGTAAGAACGAAATTACTTAAATCGTTAAATCTTAATCGGCTTCAACTAATGATAAAGGAACGATTATACTGAATAAAATGCTAGATTCACGATCACAAAATTTTGTTCAGTTTTTTTCTATAAAATTATCAAAACTAGAATTCCTTACTCTTTCCTAAGTCTACCATTCTTTGGTACAGTCAGTACTGCTGTCACATTTGGTATGGTGTTTCTTTGTATCTACAGATTCTTGAGAAAATTCAAGGAATATGCAATATTATTGATTCTGACCTGGTATCTCTGTTTTAGTTACTTTTTCAACCGCCGTATAAATAGCTTTGTGCGAATGTGCGTTGGGGTACAGTGGATATCGTCTCGGAACGAGAAATCGGGGAGCCGAATTCGAATTCCTGCTGAATTCGTTGCATTCACTTACGCGCAAATACCCTTGGGAAAGGTATTAATCCGTCGCTTCTTCCTAAATCTATGGTTTAAATACAGGACTGTTTGGGTTCTGTAGTTTTGGTTAGCAAGCAATCTAACGCACAAAATTAGTCAACCTACTGCGGATGTGCATGGTGGCGCAGTGAATATCGGCTTGGAGCGAGAAATCGGGGAACCGAGTTCGAATTCCAGTTGAATTCCTTGCATTCACTTACGCGCAAATACTCTTGGGAAAGGTATTGATCCGTCTCTTCCCGCCAGTTATGGATTAAATAGTAGGACAGATTGGGTTCTATATCCCTGGTCGGCAACCAGTCTACCGCAGAAAGCAATAGCAACCTACTGCGGGATAACTTTCTGCCCAGTCAGTCATGTCTCTTTCGAGACATGATCGCCCAAAGCGTGTATCGCGCATGGCACTTAACTGACTGACTGCGGAAAAAAAAATTCTGTCCAGCAAGTCATGTCTTTTTCAAGCGTGTATCAATTATAGCACTTGACAGATTGTTGCTTATTCTCTCCGTCCATGGAATTTTCACTATCCTTTTATAGAAACACATTTCTACTGCCTCTAGTTTCTTCCTTCGTCTCTTGGGAAATTTATTACCTACGCTGTGAATGGTCCTGTCAATAAAAGAAAGCTACAATGTAAAATTGAAAAAAATCTTCACAAGTGCAAAATGAACTTTCATGCAAAGCCCGCTTTGAGAAGGCTTGAATTAATCTACGTAATGTCATACGACAGAACAATGCATATAACCCCTGGAGAATTGAAAACAATCTCTGTTTATTTTATTCGAAGCGAAAATAATCCCAAGGTATTTTTCTAGTTGAATCGAGTGCTGAGAAGCGGTGTTTGCATTTTTTTTTTTTTGAGCAAATAGTTTCGTGTCTAGACTTGAAAAACGAGAAATATTTGCGCTATAGTGGAATATTATGAATAAAAGAGAGATAAAAGAATTGTCAACTAACAATTGTCAACAACCGGACATAAAATATGGTCAATAATTCAGTACGTATTCCTTTAGGCGTTCTGTGTTCTGGGTTAGGTAATTATAATTTCTAAGGATTAAGTGATGACGATTCGAGCTGGAGTTGGTAGAGACCGTTTTATAAACCATCACAATAATAATCTTCAATGCATTATTGTAAAGCACACACACACATATCTATATACCTATCGCAGTCTATCTATCTTGTTTCTTGCAGTTATAATATAAAGTTTTGTTTAGGAACTTGTCGTGATGTCTTAGAAATACATTGAACACTGACTGTGACGAGTTTATATTTATTTACAAAAAAAGTGGCACAAGCCCTCCAAAGAGAGTGAGAAAAGGATAGTATTCTTCGCTTTACTTTTAACCTAAACTAGCCACTATCACTGACTAAAAATATCACATTATTTCTTACATCAAAACAACACTTTCTTACTTACCATTCTTACAACATCCACCGTAATACCTCAGAATCTCTATGAATTCCTAACGTACAATTCTTGTCTGGAAGGGGGATAAAACAATTTAATCTAAACGCCAATGCTCATTTACATTATAATAAACTATTTACAAGGAACTAAATAATACAGCATTAGTAACTGTTGTATCGCCGAGGTTGCAGGACGATACCCAGAAGATTTGTTCTGAGTATTAACAGCACAATATCCGTGTTAATGGATACTAATACAAATAAGACAACCACCAGAAGACAGAACAACAACTAGTAGAAGAGAGGAGAAGTTAAGTCGTTACAGTCGCAGAGAGCACAGTCCAATAATAATCGTCAATGACACTCAGAATTCTAAGGCTAACTGCTATTTGTCTTTATTTTTATAGTCCCCTCGGTCATAGACCATTCCATCTTGAGAGCTCTAGAGAGGTGTTAGCTTCTCTAAAACAGTAACAAAAAATGCAATCCTTATTTGTGGCAGGAAAATCAGTTAACTGAACAAAACAAATGCAAGGCTTCAATATAAAATACCAATTTTTCTAAGCACCCACTCAAAAACACACTGATCTAAAGACATCAACAAATACGAAAAAGACACAACCAAAATACGAAAGGCGTCCCGCATCTTTAAGTGAAATAACACATAGACAATTTCACTAGAAACTAGGCAGAGAGTACTGGATTGCTACGTGATGTCTGTCCTTTAATATGGCAGTGAATGCTTAACAATACCATCAAAGATGAAAGAAAAACATAAAGCAGTTGATATGTGGTTCTACAGAAGGATCCTGCGAATTTCATGGATCGAGCATGTGAGCAATGGTGAGGTATTGGAAATGATGGAAACAAAAAGGAAATTAATACTGAGCATCAGGAAGAGACAGCTGGAGTTCCTGGGACACGCAATGAGGAAGGAGGGCTTGGAGAACCTGATACTAACAGGCTAGATAGAGGGAAAAGAGACAGGGAAAAGCAACGGATAACATATTTGAAGGACCGAATCAGGTGGATGACAGAAAGAAGAAGAAGAAGAAGAAGAAGAAGACGACATCTGGAAGCCTATCAGGGAGGTGAGGTGAAATCAAACTAAAAAAATCGGGGGCAGAAATAAGAGTCCCTTGGGTTTACATCCCCTTGTTACTTAAATTTAAAGAAAAAAAACTAAATACAATCAACAATCATAAACTAATTTTTAACTGAACTGCAAATGTACAATCTAATTAGAGCAATATTCTAATGCCTAACAGGCACAAAAAGCCACCCTTAATAAGCTCCTTTTGCTCGACATAGACGCGCAAGTCTCATCCACCTTTTCACTTTAAACTAATGCCTAAAGAATAAGATCAGTTGGCAAGAGATAAACTTCTCACCTCTTAGAAGCCCTTCTGATATGTCCTCTATATCATAACTCTCATAACATCTAGAAAGTAAAAGAACAGTGTTTAGCCTTCATTAACTGTTGGACCACTTTGCTACAGAACAAAAACTGACTGTGAGGACGAAAAACCTTCCGTGTAGCATGCGAACCATGCTATCTTCAGCAAACTTGCCTAACGGTTCTACGACACTTCAAAAGTGGTGTGATTCAGGGTCACCACAGCTCTATCATAGCGTATATGGCTTGGAGAATTTTTGAGGCCCTGCTTCGTTAGACCGAGCTCGCTTATCAAATCATCCTGAATGGAAAACTAGCATAGGGCTTTACAAGAAAGAGGTGCTTGAAAGCAATCTGGCATTCACGGTGGATTGTCCTCTGTTAGACGGCGGGCCTTCTTCGTGCATGAGTGCAAACTTTTTTCAGAATTTGCCCTCATCATCCGATTGCTGATATATTCGATCTAGGAAGTGTGGAGGTAACAGGTCTCCCGAAATACATTAGGGGCCTTGCCTCTCCACAAGAGGAAAACAAGTGCCTTACTAACGTCATTAGTATGTATACGAAAGTCAATATACGGAGACTCCGTAAAGAAAACTCGGATAGTGCTATGGGAAAACACTTATTCCTCAGATAATGGACTCTCCCTTCTATATTAATAAGAGTTAACGGGAAGTTCATAGGAGATTCTGCGTGTCATATTATTACCGGAATTTTCTAACTGTTACCTGTGAGTACGTCATTTTATTTAACTATTGTTGTTTTTGTCTTTGTCGCCCGTTTGTTTTAATTTTTGAACGTTTGTGCCAAAAACTTTTGTGTCTTGAGGAGGGAGCAATCTCAATTATGGTTTCGTCTTCCCAGCCTTCAACGTCGGACGCCGTTCCGACGGTGACACCTTCGCCGTCGGGATGGGCGAAGAGTTCAGTTAAAAAAGACGCGCAATATTACCTGTAAATGCAGGCAAAATACAAGGAATACATCGTTGGAAACGAGATAGTTGCAATACCGGAAGTGGTCAGTGTAATCGCGGCGAAGACGATCTCCCTGCTGACACCGGAAAAAAAACCCCGAAAGTTTTTGGTGTCAGCAGGGAGAACATGGAAAAGGCCTTGAAGACCTTAAACATCGTCCCATGTGTCCAAGCTAGAAGGTCCCGTGCCATGTGGGACGTTCTACTGAGCACGGAAATGGAGGATAAGAATTTAGCCGTAATACGTTGACGGTAAAGGGTATCCAGATGCAGACGAAGTATCTGGGTACTCGAAAAACTAAAATTACAATCCATGGAGTACCGGTCGACATTGCCTGCGATCATGTGGGAGCCTTTTTGCTAGTTTTGGAGCAGTCGAGGAGGTGGCGCGGGTGAAAAGCAAGGCCGGTGTGGCCACAGAGAATGTGCGCGTCAGCGTGGTGGTGGATCGGCAGAATTTTTTGAGAGTCCCCGACATTTTGCTGTGTCGGGACAGGAAGCTCTTTGTTGTGGCAGAGGGGAGGAGGCCGCACTGTTGATCCTGTGGTATGGCAGAGCACATATTCAAAACGTGCCCTGGAAGAAAACAGGAAGCAGAACAAGTAACACCGGCAACAGCGCTGGTTCCGGCAGGGGTCCTTCCCCAACCGGTTTACCAGGGGTGTGATCACGCTGTTGAGAAAAGGCAAGGATGTGGGGAAGGTGTTAGCGGGTTACCGTCCCATAACTCTGCTAAACACAGAGTTAAAGATTTTGGCCAAGATCCTGCAAAATCGTTTGCAATTAGTGGCTGAGTCTCTATTCGTACCTGAGCAGACTTGTGCTGTGAAGGGCTGAACAATTCAGAGCAACCTGCATCTGATACGCACGATCATAGAGGGGATAAAAAACGACGAAGAAGCCGCGCTGATCAATTTGGATCAGTCCAAGGCATTTGATAGACGCTTATAGTGTAACTGTGTAAATTTTCAAGAAAATCGGTTCAGCTCTTTCGGAGTCTATAGGTAACGGACACACACACACACACACACACACACAGAGACACACATGTGCACATCCACACATACAAAGTTTCCATTTATAAATAAGTTTAGATATTTTAGAAAATGTACAATTTTGTAGTAGCTTGTAGTTTGTACATCTCATCTTTTACTAATAAGGATAAACAAAATATGACATCACTTTTTAAAAATGTTTGGAAGTTAAAAGATACTATAACAGTTAAATTTACGTAGAAAATTCTTAAACAAGTTAGAATATGTAGATCCTTTCTCTACAAAAAAAAAATGGAAATTATTAAGTCCATGAAGAGTGACATATTACTAAATTAAAGGCATGAAACTACAGTAAATTGTAAATATGTTAAAGAATTCACCTTATAATCCTGCTAGAATGATAAAATCTAAGGTATGAAAGTATAGTGGTTTATCAATTGTAGTCAAGTGTATGCGTGTTGAAACAGATTAGTGTGATTTGGTCATGTGATAGATAACCCACCATAAGAGGGATAAAAAAAAAAAAAAAAAAAAAATCAAAATTCTAAATTGAAACACATTTATATACATATAAATCAATTTAGGTTTTACAAATAAAATTAATGTATTTTGGTTGATACAAGTTCGTTTAAATGTTCGTAGTAGTCCTTGTAAGAATAAGTTTGTGTACGTGGGCAGGAACACACGTATGTATGTATGTATGTATGTACGTATGAGTGTTATCTTTGGCTAGGAATGTCTTTGAAGTAATCGCTCAATCTGAAGAGGCAGATGAGTGAACGGTGAAAAGGTGAAAAAGATGAGGGGGAAACGTAGAGATAATAACGATCACTCGTCTCCTTCTCTCTGGTGACAGGTGAACTCGCTTGTCTTTTTGGGAATTCATTTCCGGATGTAGTTCCGGACTTTCTATTGGACGACGAACAAACTTAATGTTGGCTCGCGAGAAGGTCCGTAAAAAAATTGTTTCTGAGAATTGAATATTATTTTAATTTTGTTTTTAGATGTTTCCTATGTAAAACATCACACCTTGATGGGAAGAATATTTCGCATCAAGGTGTGATGTTTCTCGAGTTTTGTTTTGGATTCGCTTATGTGTGTGAACTCAGCAAATTTTCTAAATTCGAGACTTTTTAATTTCTAACAAAATCAATGAAGAAATCGTCCTTGATAATGGCTAAAATTATAGACGAAAGCGGTTTGATAAATAAAATATTAGCACAGAAAAAAATTAAAAGATTACATGAAAAATTACACAAAAACTTAACCACTGCACACTGTCGTTTTAGTATCTCCTTATCTTGTACAAAACACTTCTAAAAATAAAAAAAAGAAGTGTTATATTTTTAAATTTTCTATTCAAATAAAACAATACTGTCATTATCATTTTCTTTCAATGTCGAAACAAAATGTTCAATTTTTGTATTAGCTCTGTACATGTTATAAAGTATAATTATATATATATATATATATATATATATATATATATATATATATATATAGGGAATTTTGCCCGCATTTTTAACTTTGAAAACAATCCAATATTTTCAAAACAATGGATTTTTTCTACTTAGCTTGCATATTTTGCTGTTTCGAGGATGGTGAAAGGAATAAAAAATTAAAATAAAAACAGCAAAAAATGAAGATTCAAAGTAGAAAATTAAAGACTTAATTAAAAATTAACAGTCTTTAAATGAGGAATAAATGAAAATTATAAAATGGTCAGACAAGAAATGACTTACAGAAATCGTAAATCGTCACAGGTATTCAAAGGGAAAAGGGTAACTTTGCGACGACATTTCTTATGAGCAAACGTTCTAATCATAGCAGACGGGCGAGTCCGTATTCAAAAATTAGTATATAGAAGGTCAGTCGTCTTTCTACACAAAAGTTAGTTTGATATGAATTGATAAAAAACCAGGAACCTTGCGCTACCCAACTACACAGGTCAATTATATATATATATATATATATACATATATATATATAAGAGAGGGAGAGAGAGAGAGAGAGAGAGAGAGAAACTGCTTTAACAGATGATAGAAAAAGGGACAAATAAATAAGATTTTCATTCCAATAATGAACAATAAATCTTTACAAAAGTTAATGAGGAAAATTTTGTTACAATAAAAACCGATATGATTGCCCAACTAAAATATTTCTTACACAGATTCCCGATTATTTTTATTCATTGTTACCAAATGCGTTACATTTGCCGTTACTCGAAAAATGTTTTTGAAAATGCATCTTCTTTTGACCAGCAACAGTAATACTAACAGCGTAAAAATTACAATATATTTAATAAGCTGAAAATAGTTACCATCGGAATGAAATAGATCCATGAAAATTGATTTTGAGTAAAGTATTTTTGTCACATTTGGATACATAGAAGACACTGTACTTAGAAATAATTCGTTTGCGTAACGCTTTTTCTCCAAAGTTTGAAGAGGAAAAATGGTTGTAGTCGAAAGGTGCCGTGTTAACATAGTTTTGTGCAGAGTTTGCCAATGGTACCGAACAATATAAAATAGCCAGCGTTGTTCTCTCGCAACATAATAGTTCCTGATTGTTTCGTCAGTCATAGCAAGAAATCCTGGTAGACGTAAATACTGAGCGCTCGCAAAATAATAAGTGAAGTTATGGGTAACGAATAAGCGACGGTGATCGGGTAATTTCAGGTTGAGTTTTTCGGCGAGAATCCCGATCCAGACGTCTGTAGGCATCATAGGAGGATTTTTTAACGAAGCCCGATACAGCTTGTTTATAACGTCTATATGAGCAACGTAGCCAATTCCGTGACAATGTTTGGGATAAAACTTTCCTTTATACATGTATTTGGGATCCAAATGTTTGACCTCAGCAAAATTAGTTATTTTCTCCTTATATTTGATATAACAGAGTCTGAAACTATCATTTCTGTGATTACCTGTCTTTTTAAGAAGATATTTTACTAACTTATTTTGGTCGACAAAGAGTTCATCATTCATGACAAAAACGTTTTCAACGTTTGGGCAAAACTCTATACTCCATTTCCATGCCATGATAGCTTTTAAAGAGACATTAACATATGATTCCGTAAAATCTTCCTCGATAATGTCTTTGTAACGATCACTTTCTCGACGGATAGATTCTTCAATAGTTTTGTTGTTAGTCCGTCCAAACAGAAAGACATGCTCAATGACTATGTTATGGTTTTCAAAATACGGTTGATTGAATATATCCCGGAGAACTTGTCTTCGGTGGAAATGCTTGTAGTAAGTCCTTACAAGGTAAAGTAGGAAAACTCGTTCATGTTGGGAACAAAGCATTGGTTGGTTTAAGATCCGTTTGTAAGAGTGCGCAACTTGAGGCATATCAACGTAATAACGAGGGTTCACTTCAGAGTTTTTTGGACGAGGTCTTAAAATAATTTTCATTTGCCTTAATCGAGTTTTACTTTCATTGAAGAAGTCGTGATCAGGAGTACATCGACCTGGAGAATGTAAAATAAAATAAAAATTTTATACACAAAGGCGATACAATAATGGTTATGTATAAATAAAATAACAATAGCAATTAAAAAAGGTAAGACAAATAATATGTGCGGGTGGTGTAACAAATAACGTTGTTGAAAATGAAATCAGCAATCCGAGTTCAAATCTGACTTCACATAGTTCACTCACTGTTGCACAATTGCCCTTGAAAAAGGCATGAATACATCACTTTTCCTCGAAGCTACAGGAAAATCTACGGATAGTCATGATCGCTGGCACCTTAAAAGGATATTTAAAGAAAAAGTTAGCCGTGACGAGTCATGATCGTCTGTACCCTACAAAGAACATTTAAAGAAGATAAAATCTGTTTTGTATTGAAAGAATATCCACTTAAAGAACGTTTAAAGAAAACGAAGTTGCAAATCGCCGTTCATGTTCATGAAGTTCATGATCGCCGACGCCCTAAAAGTATATTTAAATAAAGAAATCTATAAATAAAAATTCTCAAAAATATATGTGGAAAGTCAGGATTGTCTACGCCTTAAAGGGAGATATATAGAAAAGAAATCTGTATAGATTCATGATACCCTAAGTTTTAAAGAGACTATTTTTGAAAAAGAATGCTGTAGAGTGTCAAGATAAACTGACAAAAAATAATTAAAGAAAATTTAAAGAAATCAAATCTATGGAGTGTCGTGTCGGACTACCAACTAAAGAAATATTTAAAGAAAAAGCACTAAAATTACAAACTGGGTGAGATATCTGCAAACATGAACAGTGACAAGAACAGTCTATTCTTGTATATGAAATCAATTGTTCAGTCTAGAATTCTCTGTAGATTTCCTCTGAAAAAGAAGACCAATTTCTCATGAACATGTGTACTTGAATATAGTGTTAACAGGTGAGCAATAAATGAACAGTATTACAATTATAAACTAGATGAGATATCTCGAGACATGAACGGTGGAACAAGAATGGTCTATCCCTGTTGATAGGGAGAAATTATCATGTAAAGGGACACTTGAAGAAAAGAAAAATCTCTGAAGAGTCGTGAGAGACTATCCATTAAAAAACTATAAAAAGTTGTGACTGAATATACACTAAATGACCAAAGAAATATTAATTCCAAACCAGTTTGTGTAAATGGATGGCAAAACCGCGAGTCGGATTGATTGTAAAAAGTTACTGTTAAAAGTTGTTTTTTTTTTTTTTTTGCAATATTTCGGTTGACTTTTGTTCGGATGTCGACAAAGTGAGAGATAATGCCTCTCTACAAATTCCAATCCTTTGTTGCTCGGTGCTGACGTAAATGTTGGGTTTCCCTGCAGTAGAGACAAAAGAAAAAAAAAGAAAGAAAACGAAAAATGAATACCCCAATCTCACTTAAGTGTTTCCACGTGACGCTTATCCATAGTACCACATTGGTCTTTGCTCCATATCGTCCTTAGGAGGAAGGGTCAACAATATTCGATTGAATATCAGAGAAGATAAACAATAACCTCACTGAATTTCCCTCGGCCAGTTTTTACATGTAGTGAATTCCATGTTTATTACAAAGAGTGTTTAATCCGTTCCTACAAAACCGATGAGGAAGGCAGATATTGAAGAGACTTCTCCGTGATCACAATAGTATCAACTACAAGCAGGCATGAGCAGAAGGCAATGTGATAAACTTAAAGATATGCTATGGCAAATGTGCGGATAATTTATTTTTCGTCGCTTTTTACAATTCAAAGAAATTCTGCTTTTTTTAAGAAAAAATATTCAAATAATGATAACATGAAACAAAAGAAACCTTTTCTTCCATGTAATTGATTTCTAACTATATATTTTACACAATTTTCTGTGTTTTCTTTTATCTAGACTCGAGATACACTCAAGATAGAGGGTTACTACATCAGAATTTAAGGAAGGAAGAATGACAGGTGCAAAAGAATGAAGATAAATAGAATAGATATCGTTAAAACCTGGAGGTAAAGAGACCAATATTGTAGATCAAGCATCCTCTCAGGAATTTATTTCACAGAGAAACAGTTCAGATGAATCTGAGTGGAACTTGTTTTATCAAAGGAACAAGAAAGAATGAGAATGTTTTTCCCATATGAATAAGGGCATGGCATATCTGAGCTGTGAAGGTCAATGTAGGTGGAACCTCATGGGTGAAAGCTGGCATTGATGCCTTTATACCCACCAGGAAGTATTGCCTAAAACCTCATTCCTCTCCGTGGTTCTCTCCTGCCTGCTCAGCCGCCATTGCCCACAGGAACCATTACTTCCGTCTATTCCGGAGACAGTCATCTGATCACAATAGGCGCCTGTTCACGTCTGCTCGCAATGAGTGCAAGAGAACCCTAAATGACGCCAAACGGTTGTTTGCTGAGAGAATGCGACAGCGCATAGCTGACCGCAAGTTCGGCTCCAAGGACTATTGGAGGATTTGCAAACGAGTGCTGAACAATAGCAAATCCTCAATACCTTCTTTAATCCATGAATTTGAGGTTCTCACATCATCTGCGGACAAAGCTGAATGCTTCGCCCGCAGATTCTCATCCAACTCCATATTTGACTCATCTGGAGTACACCCACCCGACTTCCCTATTAGAACTGAGGCCAAACTGCACGACGTATATATTACCCCGATAGTAGTATCCCGAGTAATCTCAAAACTCGACCTCCATAAGGCGAGTGGAGACGATGGAAACCCGGTGATAGTCCTTAAGAGGTGTGCTCCTGAACTTTCCCCTGTCCTATCTAAACTGTTCAACTACTGCCTTTCTGCTTCCTGTTTTCCTGCATGCTGGAAGTTCTCAGTCGTTCCTGTCTTTAAGAATTGTGGTGAATCCTCGGACCCATCCAACTATCGTCCTATCAGTCTTCTACCGATATTTGGGAAATTATTCGAGGCCATAATCAATGCTGAAATAGTCAAACATCTTACTTTTTTTTTAATCGTTTCACCCCAAACAAGGCATTCCACTACCACTATTGCGCTTGGGGCTACATAGGGGAAGGTAAATAGAAAGAGAGGTTATAGGTAGTTGGGAGGATGGGAAGAGTGATTGAAAGAATGGAAGCAAGTTATTGTGTTAGGAGGTGTCTATTGACTTTACATTTAAACTCCTGGAGATTGTAGCCGTCGGGGAAGCAGTCATGTGGAAGGGTATTCCAGAGTCGGGAAGTACGAGAAAAGAAACTGTTGGAGTAGAAGTTGCGGTTGCATTTTATCGGTTTCACTGTAAAAGGGTGGGATCTAGTTGCTAATCTATTATCTCGTGCAAATTCAAACCTAGGGGGCACCAGTGATCTAAGTTCATCGGAGCAGAAGCCATGGAAGTATTTATAGAAGAGACACAGGGAAGCCACGTCGCGCCGGTGAGAGAGAGACTGCAGGCGGTCTGCCAAGTCACTATCGATCACATTACAGACCCTCCGCTGTACCTTGTCGAGAAGCCCAAGGAGAATAGCAGGGGCACTCGTCCAGATATGGCAACAGTATTCAATGCACGGGCGGATGGTAGATTTATAAATGTGCAGGATAGATTCAGACGGAAAAACCTCCGGGCCCTGCACAGAGAACCGACTTTCATAGCAGCGGATTTAGCAATGGATTCGATATAGTCATTCCACTTGAGGTCCGCTGAAAGTGTGAGACCAAGGAGGCGCAGTGTTTTACTCTCGTTTTAAAAGCATTAAAATTTACGAGCCATTTCTTACCCCAGTCCACTACGGATTGGAGGTCCTTTCCAAGCTCGGCTGAAAGGTTACCTTTGTCGCCCACACCAGATTTTTGATCGAGGCGAGAGTAAACTGTGGTGTCATCGGCGTACATACCTACTCGAGATATTATGGTATCAGGGAGATCATTAATGTAGATCAGAAAGAGCGTAGGACCTAGGATAGAGGCTTGAGGGACACCCGCATTCGTATGGTAGTTCTGGGAGGCATGTCCGGTTAGATAGAAATGACTGGATTAGTTCAAACAATTGTCCAGCTATACCATAGCTCCGCAGTTTGCATAGAAGGCCAGCATGCCAAACTTTGTCGAACGCTTTAGAGATATCCAAGGAAACAGTTCGGGCTTCGCCATTCCTGTCAAGTGTCTGGTATATATACTCGGTGATGGTCGTTAGCATATCGGCAGTAGACCTGGTGAAGCGGAAACCATAGTGCTTGTCCGAGAGGAGCCTGTGTTCTGTGAGGTGCTGAACGAGCTCGGCGTTGATAATGGCACCGAACACTTTGCCAAAGATCGAAAGAAGGCTGATAGGACGGTAATTTGCGGGGTCCGAGGGTTCTCCAGAGTTTTTGAATATAGGAACCATAGAGGAAATTTCCAACAGGCGGGAAAGCACTGTCCACAAACTCTTCTCTGATAGGCAATACGGCTCCGCTTTGCCAGGTCCACGGCCGATTTGCTAACAACCGTAACGGAGTACATGCTCCAGGCCCTTGATGAGTCTGACGAGGCGCGCGCGGTTGCTCTGGACATCTCCAAGGCTTTTGACAGGGTTTGGCGCTCTGGACATCTCCAAGGCTTTTGACAGGGTTTGGCGCTCTGGACATCTCCAAGGCTTTTGACAGGGTTTGGCGCTCTGGACATCTCCAAGGCTTTTGACAGGGTTTGGCGCTCTGGACATCTCCAAGGCTTTTGACAGGGTTTGGCGCTCTGGACATCTCCAAGGCTTTTGACAGGGTTTGGCGCTCTGGACATCTCCAAGGCTTTTGACAGGGTTTGGCACTCAGGCCTCCTATGCAAGCTACGGGGTTACGGTATTACCGGTCGCCTGCTTGACCTAATCCAATTTTTTTTAAATAAGCGCAAAATGAAGTCGTTTTGAATGGGCATGCCTCCTACAGCACGAATGCTGGTGTCCCACAGGGCTCTATCCTGGGCTCGACGCTCTTCCTTATTTTCATCAACGACCTCCCAGATGAGATCAGTTTCCAAGTAGGCATCTACGCAGCCGACACCACAATATACTCCTGCACCAGCAAGAAACCTGTCGTGACGGACAGACAATCTCGCTGCTGACATTGAACGGGATCTATACTCTGTGGTGAATTGGGGCAAGAAGTGCCTTGTCAACTTCAATGCGTCTAAGACCAAGCTGTTGTCTGTTAACCATCACAGGCAACCTCTCCTACCTCCCATAAGCATGGACCAAGCGATTCTCCCTGAGAGCAATACACTCCGCCTCCTCGGCCTTACCCTCTCCTTAGACCTCAAATGGAACCACTATATTGATTCCATAGCTAAATCTACTGCTAAGAAGGTTGGGTCACTATGCCGATCCAGAATGTTTTTTCCGCCTGAATCCATCTTGCATATATACAAGTCAACCATCCGTCCGTGCATGGAGTACTGCTGCCATTTATGGTCAGGCGCCCATGCCGTTCTCCTCAGTGTTCTTGACAGGCTCAAAAGGAGAGTCTGTAATGTGATAGGCACTGATCTGGCGGCTCCACTGCAGCCACTTCCCCACCGTCGAAATGTGACCTCCCTTTGTCTGTTTTATAAATATTTCCATGGCTCCTGTTCGGATGAACTTAAGTCACTGGTGCCTCCTCAACAGGTGTTTACTCGTGCAACCAGACTGGCAACTGGGTCCCACCCATTCTCAGTCAGGTTAGCCAAATGCAGACGACAGTTCTACTCCTGCAGCTTCTCTCGCACTTCTCACCTGTGGAACTCTCCCATATTCTTGCTTTCCTGACGGCTACAACCTCCAGAAATTTAAATGCAATATCAATACTCATCTATTAACCACTGAACTCTAGCTCTCTCTCCACCCTCGTATATCCTTCCCTTTCTCTCCACCTATGAATCTGTCATCGCACCTGCTTTCTCAGCCTTCTATTGCTCCTTTCTAACTAGTTTGTACTCCTCACTCTTTTCTAATTAATCTTTTTACAGATATGTAGCCCCCAGCTCATCAGTGGCATTTCTGCCTTGCTCGGGGTGAAAAAAAAAAACTAACGAAGTTGACTCCTCCAGACACCTGTCACAATAGTAGTAAAAGGGTGGCGACGTTTCATCAGGGCTGCAACGCAGAAAATAATCTCCCACAAAGTGGAATATGCACTTTTGACTTGTGTCGAAGGTGGGCAGTGAGAACTGGACAGCACCAGCCCATATATAGCAGCAATACTATATTCTTCGTAAGATCTGACAAGACTTTTTGTTTTTTTAATCATTTCTTCACAAACAAGGTAAAAAAGCCACCAATACACAAGCGATTACAACGTGTTAGAAAATATGAGAAAGTATAATGTTCTCTCTCCTTAATAATATAACAACACTAGAAGACAATAGATAGAAATTGACATTGCATTTACATTTTTTGAAGATCAAAGTTGACTGAAAAACCAGTGGCCGAAACAGAGTTCAACAAGAGAAAAGTGCAAGTGAAGAAACTGTTAGCAGAGAACTTACGGTTACATTACAACAGGAACATGTTCAGACCTACTTGTCATTCTGTTTAATCAATCATTTAAGTGTAGGTACCTCCACAAAATCGATGAAAACACAGCATAGTCGGAAGGGAAAAAGTTCCCAAACTAAATAAAAACAACGTTCTATCGACAGAAAGTTTATATTACCATTAAGAGGGTAGAACAAAGCATTTTTTAAATATTTAAATTTTTTAAAAATTATATCTAACACGTTCGAAATTGTTGTAGAATGTCTTCTTTTTTTTTCTTACGTCAGGGCGATATCCAAATTGCCGCTATTTTATTAAGTAAAAAAAAACGTAATTATTACGCAATGCACATTTTTTTTGGCAGTGAAAGACACATTAATTTGGAAATTCTTGCATAAATCAAATAATGGTTGGATTTTGATGAAAACTTCAAAACTTATTTATAATTGAATGAAATCAATTTTGATTGCATTATTTTTAGAAAATATTGGTAAAAATATTTTTTTAAGTATGTTTCCTCCCACCCATTAAATTTAAGAAATGTGTCACAATTCGACTTTAGGCCACTCTAAAACTAATATAAAAAATTCAAGAGTCATTGGGGAATGCTGATTCACTGTTTTTTTTCTTTCTTCAATAGTCCCCGTCTTTCTAAAAAGAAGGTCCGAATTGCGAAAAATGCAAAAACTATGCCAATTTTTATGTGGATAAACTTCTGATTGCTTTTATGAACAATATAAATTAAGCATATCATAGTCTGAAAAGAAAAAAAAAATCAATGAATAATTAATTTTTACAATAGTTATTTTCATTTTTTTTCAATTTTTAATTATATATAAAAATTATATATAAAAAGTTTTAAAATTATTGTTAAATTTCTTCCTCTAATGGGCCGGCTACAGTATGTAATTAATGCATGAAGACTACAATTACTAATCGAAAATTTAAAAGCTTAATACAAATAATTGACACCGTCAATTTTTAAAATAATTAAAAACATTTTAATTGTGTGCATTTTGATTGCGCGTATCTTTATTTGTACGGATGGCCGTACGTGATATTTATCAATAAAAGGTCACGTGATTAAAGGGTTATCTTCCCTTACATAAAAATTACATTCGTATAATTTTGTCGCCTTCGGCCTTCCCTACTTTAGCCTTGTTTACAACTTCCGGTTGTCATTATGTGACTCGACACTTGAGATGTGTCGTAGATGCGGTGTAGATCGGTTTACCTTAACTGATAAAAAGTTATAGCAAATATTTCAGAGAGTAAGTAAGTACATTTACTTTGAAGACAGATAAAGGTAAGTTTTAACTTAAAAAATTGACTTCAATAACGTGCCAACGACGTATATTTTATTTTTGCCAGATTTTTAAAACAGGAATGAGGTTACTGTTTAAAAATGTGTCGATCAATCAAAAAAAACAAAAAACAAATGGCGGTACTTTTAATTTTTTAATTTTTTTTAAATCTGAAAAATTTTAGATTCCAATCAATATAATTTCGCTTGAATATACGCCAGTGTATTTTGTTTACTGGAATTACTAAATTTAATCTCTTGACTTTCAATTAAAGCTAATTTTAAATCTTGAAGATAACTTATTTTTAAAATTTAAACTTAAATTTAGGTGTAGAAAAATGAGTGGAGGTACCTATTTAAGTGCTATACGTGATACACGCTTTGGTGATCATGCCTCTAAGAAACAGGACTTATTCACCTTTAAGAATTCTTGTTCCGAGTTGATATCCACTGCACCAGAACGCACATTCTACACCAGAAACTACGATTAAATTCATGAGATCGTGACACCAAGGCGAAAAAACATTGGTCATTTCATAGAAAAGCTAAGTTACGATGAAGAGACGAAACAATCCGAGATGTTAGAACAAAACCGATAAGTTTACAGATTCTTATTTGGATTTTTGAAAGAATATTGAGATATATATGTGGGGACTAAAACAAAAAACAGAAAATAATATAAAAGACTAAAGAAAAATATAATAATCTTCCAAGAGGCCTATAACAGGAAGTAGCATCCGCGCATGCTCCAAAAACAAGGATTCCTGGAACTAAATATAAACAGACAGAATCTATTTTTTTAACTGGGACTTTCAATGGGACTAAACATACATTTGCACGGAAAGACATTTCCCTCTAAAACATAATCGCAGCTCAGTAAATAAAGTCAAGTTTTACAAATATCTCTAGTGTCTCCGTCTCCTCCTTTTCCTTCGCCTATTTTATTTCATCGTACGCAAAAAACAAAATTAATTCAACAAGTATTTGGTGCTTAAGTAAAAGAACCAAAGCCTAACCACAGCAACGACCAACCACACTCGTGTATAACAGGAACACGGGACGATATGTGGCATCAATTTTCAATGCAAGAATGAATATCAGATACATAAACAAACAAGATGGATTCTGGCGGGAAAAATTGTCTGGCACGGTCCCTAATACAGTGAACCAGACCTACGAAATGATTCAATATAAGACTTCAACTTTGTGTCAGCAGCAAACATTGTTCAATGAATATGCAATGATCCCCAAAGAGCCAATTTTAATCTATAATTGAAGAAAATTTAATTTGGTTTTTATTTTTTGAAGCATAAAGTTGTTGCTAAACAAAAATAGAAATCATCCAAGAGAAATGTGAAAGTGTCAAAGAAAGAAACCATAAGTTATTTTTTTAAAAACTTATTTGTTACTTACTGTTGTTTATTAGAAGTGGACTCATGAAGAGAAATATGAGATGAATTCTTGTCATGATTCTGTAAACAAGAAAAGAAAGAAAGCTGTTTTGAAATCATATTATTGGTGTCATATGCTAACAATAAATTTGCCTCGTGAATAGTTTTTGATGAAGATGTTGCAAATGCATTCCATCCATCTGTCACAATCAAACTTATTTTTTTCTTTTTTTTTTTTCTTTTTTTTTTTAAATCATTTCACCCCATGTAATGCGAGACCAACACTAGTGTACAGGGGGGTTATAATGAAAGAAAAGACTGGGTACAGGGGTTATTAACGAAAGGATGAGAGACGTACAGGATTCAAGAATATAGAAAACGGTGCAGAGGGGGTTACAGTGAGAGAAAATGAATGAAAAAAAAAAAAGAAACTACTTAACTGGCGACTTCGAGGAAAAAATAAGAGAAAATGGAAACAAAGATAGCAATTGATTTTGCGCTTAAAACTTTGCAGATTGTAGATACCAAGGGAAGCAAGTAAGGTGAAGGGGGTCCACAGGAGAGATGTGCGAGAAATTGAACTGCCAAAATAGAAAAGTGGTTACATTTAACTATTTCAACGGTAAGAGGATGGAACCTAAATGCCAATCTAGTAGAACGCTTAAGCTGATAGGCCGGAGCACCAGGCTATAAAAAGCTCATGTGAGCTGTTGCCATGAAAATATTCATAGAAAAGACAGAGAAGCTACGTCACACGTCGTGTTATTGAAATCTCCATGGAATATAATGAGTATTTTAATCAAACTATTTTAAATTTTGATAATTATCATGAGCGAAAACGGACGTAATGCTTATATTTTGCATCTAAAAAAAAATTACTATAAAGTAGCACATGTGCCATTGAAAGCTGAAGATGCTTCGTAATAGCCAATGATGCATTTCAAAAGTTAAGCAGAATATTGAGAGATATAAAAACTTGTAGTACTTAACTCTTATGATTTATGATCTATCTTCTATTTTATGACATTGAATCCTGGAAAAAAATACTCAAAGTGAAAAAAAAAAAAAAAAACTTGAAACAACAATGTTTTTACTCGTTACTCACATTCTACTGTAAATTTTAAAGAAGATAGAACCTTAAAGGAAATTTATACTTAACATTTCAGACAGTTAAAATTCTTATGTTCCATGTCCCTTCAGAACGTAGATAATCATGGCTTTCCATGTCTCCGTATCTCTTGTGGCTCTTAGTAAAATTTCTTCTGTTACCTCATAGAAACCCCGCTCTGCCATCCACTAACCCAGGCCTTTCAAAAATGCTATCAGCTGCTTTTTCTGGTCTCTTTTCTTTCTATCTTATCTGTGAGTATCAAATTCTCCAAGCCTTCTTTCCCCATTACATGTGCCAAGAACTTCAGCTGTCCAGTATTAAGCAGACACATTTTTCGTTTTTTTACCTTCAGCATATATAATAGTGTTGTTATTGCTGCTGAAATCTCCGTTGCTTGGCTATCTAGTTTCGCAAATGCCCAGAATATTGATGTTCAATCTGCTCATTTCCTGTTTGGCATTCTCTAATTGACCACAGATGTTCAGCATCCTGACATTCCATGTTCCTCGGGTAAATTTTTCTGTTGTGCACAGTCGCAGGGTAACGGTCCAGAGACACCTGTTGGTCATATCGTTTCTTTCCGTGCAAGGGACAGATTCACAAATTTCCATTTTTTTTTTTGTTGCATTCAAAACAAGAAACAGAGTTTACTACTGGCGAGTGTTACGAGGACAGAAGGGGAAGGTAATGTGTCAAGTATCTTTACCCAGTTAAGCTAGCGATGTAGTTTAAGTGCTATACTTTTTTGGAAATCCTCATATGTGTATATAAAAAATAAATATTAGTTTGGTCAATGAAAGAGTAAAAAAAAATTATTTACCTACTTAGTAACATGAGGTTCTCTTTCAGGTTTTAGTTCTTAGAGATATACAAATCCTGAATCGGGCCGGAGTTTATAATGACAGAAAATTACTTTTAACAACTAACTACTCTCTTCCCAAAACCTATTTTTATAGGGGCTAACACCTGATTTGCATTAAAATCTCTCGAATCTACTGGAATTTTCTCGAGCGTTATAGCATCTTCCAAACGTTTTATCTCTAATTTCCTTATTTTTACGACTACTTCATGAATTAAAACTTTCTTGTAATAACAAGTAGAACTCAATAGAATCCCTTACTATAACTTTTTAGACATTATTAATATTTTCTTATATATGAATTCATCCTCGTAACAATATATATATATATATATATATATATATATATATATATTGTGTGTGTATTTTGGCAGCATTTTTTCATTAATGCAGGTTTCATTGAATAATATAGACAAGTTCTGTATTAATTTTGTGTAGGATCCGTTCATACCGTCTGATATACTTGGTGATATCGTTGAAAGACAACAAAAAAAATCACAGTAATTGTTGATTTTTTTATCGGGTCTAAGCTTTCGGCTCACATAAGCCATTATCAAAGAGTAAATATTAACACACAGTAAACATAGAACATTTAAGCTATTAACAATAAAGAGAATTAAATTGAAAATATAAGTCCATCCCTACCGTGGCGGATTGCCGAAAACAGTGACAAAATAGTGGCGTTGTGGTCCCTGATCTGATTTACAGGCATTTGAGTACGTTATTGGAAATATCAAAATTGATTGTATTCAAACCAGGTTTAAATTGTTTGATGTAGATTGCTTCGAGGATTTTTAGTTTCTGTTTATTATTTTCTTGTTTGAGTATGTACGTGTTATCAACGAGCGTTTTTCTCAGAAATGTCTCTATATATATATATATATATATATATATATATATATATATATATATACCCAAGATTAACATTTCGTTAGCAGCAGACTGAAAAAGATTCAAATTTTATTAGAGTTTTCGTAGATATTTCAAAGACATTGCCTTTACCATCTTTTGTTAACTTCAGTGACCAACCTTCATTTGAAAAGAGTATGTAAGGACCCAGAGAAAGAGAGAAACAGACAGTAACAAAGGAGAGTGGAAACACAGTGCTATCCAATATTTTACATTAAAAACTCAATATTACATTTTAAATAGAACCTTAAACTATTATTGTTAGGAACTATTGTAAAAGAATCTGAAAGAGAAATATTCAACAAGACAAAACATTGAACATGAGTGAAAAGAATTTTTTTAAAACAGGTATAATCTAGTAAAGGATAACTACATCTGCAAAATCCAAGCTTAGCATTTAGCTACCAGTACACAGTAAAAAAATTCAAATTTTCTTGGAATTTTCATAGATATATAAAAGACAGTACCTTTACTTTCTTTTGATAATTTCAGCGTCCAATCTTTAATTTAAAAGAGAAGCAGACAGTAACAGTGAGGAGGGTGGAAATACAGCGCTATCCAATATTTTTCATTAAAAAGAAAATTGATAGTGAAATATTAAACCAAGACCAAACATGAAATATGAGTTAAAAGAATTTTTTTAACAAGTCTAAACTAGTAAATGATAACTACATTTACAAAACCAAAGCTTAGTATTTCGTTACCAGTAGACAAAAAAAAAAAAAAAGCTTAAACTATTATTGGAATTTTCGTAAATATTTCAAAGACAATACCTTCACTACCTTTAACATTTATAGCACACAATGTCAAAATATGACACAAGGCCTAAAATGGAGAATGGGAAAGGCTGTTCATCTTCTGTCCTAAACCTTATCTTAGCTATTCACAATCATTGACCGTAGCACACTACAATAATCCTGACACCAAATTATTACATTCTTAACATTCTTACTACATTCATCAAAATACCTAAGAGACTCTATGAAGACCTAACTATAACCCATATTTATAATTTTTTTGTGGAGGGCTCGTCCAGAAACAACTTTAAAAATTTCCTTAATGAATATATATACAACGAACAATAACTATACACAAGAAACAAAATAACATTATATTAGTAATAAAACACCCTACGACTCTAGATTATCACAGAAACATGAATTAATTTCACGAAATTAATGCGTGATTTTCAAAGTATAAACGCAATCTATCGATCCAAACACGCTATTAGTCACTGACACACCTAAACACAGTAGCAACCCCCTCACCTCAAAAAAAAAAAAAAACAACACTGTCGAAATAACGAAAACCGTCACGCATCCACTAGAGAACTGACATTCCTTGTCACCTAATTGGGGAGGGGATGGTGATTAAACTAAAAGAAAACGAGGGGAAAAAGATAAGGGAGTTAATGAGAATACACCCCCTAGCTAAGTTAATTTGTAAAAATCAAAAATTAAACGTACCTTACACTAACCAACTGAGGTGTGGTTGCCCCTGTTCCTACCAGCAGAACCAATATCCTGATGCCTAACCGGCACCAAACAACCACTCTAGGTCAGCACCTTTCATTCGACAGATTCGCACAATACTCACCCACATTATGCAAATTCCGATGAGGGAGTCATTTCTTTTCCGTCCTAATACTGATTTTAAGCTGATGCCTGAAGTACAAGATCAGTTGGGAAGAAGTAAACTTCTTACCCCCATGGAACTTCTTCTGTCGCGTCGTCCAAATCAAGACTCGCATAACACCTAGTAAGAAGATGAGCACACAGAGCTTAGTCTTGGTTAACGGAGGTGCGACATTGCTATAGACAGAACTGCCAAGGAACTTTCCGCAACATACGAACCATGATGTCTGCAACAAAACTCCGCAACACCTCTGCAGTGGAATGAAGCATGTTTGATGGTCTCCGTCGACAGCCCACAAGGCACCCAAGTTGAAACTATTTGTAAGCCCTCTGCGCAAAGTTTTTTGCCTTCCCAGTCATCAGTCAGGTGAGTGTTGTCTTATCGTTAGAGAAACATTTCAACGCGGGCGCCCAGGGCCATATGGAGCAATCCTCATGCTTCGTCAGACCAAGCTCGACTATCAGTCCATCCTGTACGGATCTGCGAAGACAAACGAACACGCCACCTTCAAAGACTTGCTCACTAGCCGGGAAACAATTATTCAGCGTCCATCAAAACATGTTAAATAGAAGTCAAACCCACCTAGAGAGTATACCTTCATTGTCACCAGTTGAAAATCGGGGCTCCTGCGGACAAAAACATCCACACCGAGGCGCTGGAGATCGTCAGTGAGCCTCACTCTTCCAGGCACCAAACTCAGCCTCTGGCCATTTAAAGTTGCTGACCAGACTGGCTGGGAGTCTAGACAGAACCTGAACGGGGAAGGATACCGACTGCCTCTCTCATCGATCCTTGGCCCATTTTAGTGTTGATGTTGCCGTTGTCTTTTTGTAGGAGAGTTTGTTTTCTCAGACAGGGACTTGGAGAAAAAGAAGTAGATTTAAAAGGGCTGGGGTCTCTGCTAAGAGAGATCTGCTTTCGGGGAGAGGATTGGGTCGAATGAGATTGCTTCTTCTGTTGGGAGGACGAGGTGAAAATCGATGAGTAAGTTGATTCAGCTTCCTTTAACATTTCATTTAGATGTTTTATTTTTCGGTACCCTCATATCCAGGATCATTTCTTCAGAATTGTTCGAAGTATTCTTTCAGGCCGGAGCATTATTGTGCTGGGAGAGGGAGTACGGCTGTCTCTGTATTTCGTCCTTAGGGATTCAAGGGACCGAGGTCCGGCTGCCTGGCTCTTCTCCCTGACCTTACCAACAACTAACCATTGCTTAAAATGGAGACTGATGCCTAAATGCGCTATTTTTAAATTATATGACCGGCAGCCCAAAAATACAGTAACCATAACGTCAGTTCTCTCAATTAAAAAAAAAAGAAGTTGCATAAAAGTAAGATTGCTGCCTAAATACACAATATATAAAATACGAGAAAAATAACCAAAGAGCTATGTCTGTTATTTTTTAAAAAGTTGCTTAAAAGTAAGAGTGCTGCATAAATATGTTATTCATCAAATACATGTCCTAGCAGTGTAAGCATAGCGCCTTGTCTGTTATTTTTTTTAAAGTTGCATAAAAGTGAGATTGCTACTTAAATAAAAATATTTTTAAATTACATAGCCAAGCAGCCAACTTGAAAAATAAAATTGCACCATGTCTGTTGTTTTTAACGAAACTTAAAGAGAATGCTACCTAAATATACAATTTCTAAATTACATGACCAGTAGCCAACAGGGAAAGTTACTATTGCACCATGTCCGTCATTTTCAAGAGAATTTGCATTATTGTGACATTTCTACCTAAATACATTAAATTTAAATTACATAAGCTTTTTTCTAAACGAGAAATCGGGGAGCCGAGTTCGAATTTCAGCTGAATTTATTGCATTCACTTATGCGCAAATACCCTTGGGAAAGGTATTAATCCGTCTCTTCCTTCCAGTTATAGGTTAAATAACAAGACAGATTAGGTTCTATAGCCTTGGTCGGCAACCAGTCTACCGCAGAAAGCAATGGCAACCTACTGCGGGATAATCTTCTGCCCAGTCAGTCATGTCTCTTTCGAGACACGCTTGGGCGATCATGTCTCGAAAGAGACATCGCCCAAGCGTGTATCACGTATGGCACTTAACTGACTGACTGACCTACATTCACAATTAATATAAAAGATGATGAAACTAATAAGTAAAAAATATAAAACTTAATTTAAATAAATACTTAAGGTTTCACTTGAAATGAAATTGTTGTTGATCGATTCACAGACACGCATGAAATGAATAGCAAGGTTCAGATACGAAAATTGTAAGGGAACATTTAAAGGCGGAAAACTCTTATATACGGAAAATTTAAGGGCGAACAACTCTTGATTCACGTGACCTTTTACAGATATATATATATATATATATATATATATATATATATATATATATATATATATATATCGCTTATGGCCATCCGTACAAATAAAAAACGGGAAATCAACATGCAAAAATTAACTGGTTTTAATTAATTTAAAAAAAGGAGCACCCCTTTTTAGAGTAACTGTTTCAATTTTTCGATTAATAAATATATTTGCCACATATTAATTTAAAAAAATCTGAGAGACCTATAAGGAGAAATTGTAAAAGACTGATGAAAATTTTTTAAATTACTTAATGAAAAATATAAAAATAAAAACAATTTTTTTTTCTATTCAACCGATGACACTATTTTAATTTATGTTTATAAAAGCAATTTAAAAGTTTATCCAAATAAGAAAAGGCATAGTTATATTGTATTTTGGTCTTCCTAATTCAGAGCAGATTTTCTAAAAAGTGGCAAATTTTTAATAAAAAGAGACAGTTGATTTGCATTCCCCAATGACTCCTGAATTTAATTAAAACGATCTATATGTTGAGACCTAGTCGCATTTTTCGACATTTCTGAAAATTAAATTTTGGGGAGGGGTAACAAATTAAAAAAAATGATTTTACCAATATTTTCTAAAAATAATTATTTCAAAACCTATTTCAGTCATTTATGAATAAGTCATGAAATTTTCATCAAAATCAGACAATTATTTGCTTTTTGCAAGAATTTCCAAATTAATGTTTCTTTCACAGTCAAAAAATGCCTTCGCGTAATATTACGTTTTAACGTAATAAAATCTAGCGTCAATTTATCCCTTCTACTGACGAGAGAAAAAAACTCTTTCACTAAATGAGCCTGTTAGAACCTGTTAAAATAATTTTAAAAAATTGTAAAAATAATTAAAAAATACTTTGATCTATCCTTTTCATTATAGCATAAATATTTTGCCGAGAAAACTTTATTTTTATTTAGTTTGAGGCCTTTTCCTTCAGACTATGCTGCTTTTTCCAGTGAACAAAGCATACGTACCTACATGAGCACCAGCCCCCACCCCCCACCCCCCGAAAAATTAAATCATACACATGGCGTTCTATATTATGAGGCCTCTGCGTAACGCCGCGACCTCGATAGACTGGAGGCCGGCTGACAATTAGATCGTTTCAGTTTCAGTTTGAGCGAACTGCTACGTACTGTGTACTCTTATGTTGTTGGCTCGAGAAATTCAAAGGAATCTTTTAATTTTACCTTTGGTTGAAATATCATTTAACTTATTTATTTGAAGTAAGTATATTTGATTGTTTTAGTTTGAGTCCATACATTATTTATATTTAAATTGTAAAAAGTAAACTTTGGTGTTTAAATTTACTCGCACAAAAAGATTTACTAAAGTTTAAATCCTTGACATTTTTAAATTAAAGTTTAATTCATTTTTGGCATTTTCCCTCTTAAAGTTTGTTCAACATTTTTTATTAAAGTTTAAAGAATTATTTATTGATAAAATACAATTCTTTTTGAGTAATTTGTGTCATTTTAAGAAGCAAAACAAAAAAAACCTTTACCAAATTTGAACAGAATTTAATTTAGTTTCTTCAAAGACGTAAAGAAATCTATTTTTATTATAAAATGAATTAAAAATGTTTTTTCTTTTCATAATTTCAATGTCATTAATTAATTTGATATTTATTTTTGATGTCGCTAAAAAAACATTGTTAGTATGAGTGAAAAGATAAAGTCAACGAGATTAAAGTTTAATTTTCTCAAGTTTTTAACCATGATAAAAAATTAGCATAAGTCAACATTTTTCTATTAAAAGTTTAAGTTTGAATAATAAATTTGAATAAAATTTTAATAGAGAAAGGTTCATTATACATTTCTCTATTAATACTTTATTCAACATTTCCATTAAAAGTAAAAAACAAAACAAACGAATTTCTTCGTGCTTTTGTTTCCGAAGTTAAAGAATAAATGATTGTTTTACTATATTAGTTACCAATTGATGAACTGTAAATATTTTTTATTTAATTTTAAATGGAACGTCTTCTCAAATAAGATGAACCACAAAAGATAAGGTATGCAATAGAATATATATATATATATATATATATATATATATATATATATATATATATATATATAAATGATGTTGCTACATCATGGTAAGCAACTATTTGGTAAATCAGTTGACAATCCATCTGTGCTTGCTCAAACAGCACTTGGTATAAGGTTGATATGTCTCAATGGGGGTCCATATTCATACATAATAGTTATTTTATTTAATTGTAACAAGTAAAAAAATACTCTTGTCAATAATAAATTTATTATTGTTATTTTGTTTAATTGTAACAAGTAAAAAAATACTCTTGTCAATAATAAATTTATTATTGTTATTTTATTTAATTGTAACAAGTAAAAAAATACTCTTCTCAATAATAAATTTATTATTGTTATTTTGTTTAATTGTAACAAGTAAAAAAATACTCTTGTCAATAATAAATTTATTATTGTTATTTTGTTTAATTGTAACAAGTAAAAAAATACTCTTGTCAATAATAAATTTATTATTGTTATTTTATTTAATTGTAACAAGTAAAAAAATACTCTTCTCTTAATAATAAATTTATTATTGTTATTTTGTTTAATTGTAACAAGTAAAAAAATACTCTTGTCAATAATAAATTTATTATTGTTATTTTGTTTAATTGTAACAAGTAAAAAAATACTCTTGTCAATAATAAATTTATTATTGTTATTTTATTTAATTGTAACAAGTAAAAAAATACTCTTCTCAATAATAAATTTATTATTGTTATTTTGTTTAATTGTAACAAGTAAAAAAATACTCTTCTCAATAATAAATTTATTATTGTTATTTTGTTTAATTGTAACAAGTAAAAAAATACTCTTGTCAATAATAAATTTATTATTGTTATTTTGTTTAATTGTAACAAGTAAAAAAATACTCTTGTCAATAATAAATTTATTATTGTTATTTTATTTAATTGTAACAAGTAAAAAAAATACTCTTCTCAATAATAAATTTATTATTGTTATTTTGTTTAATTGTAACTAGTAAAAAAATACTCTTCTCAATAATAAATTTATTATTGTTATTTTGTTTAATTGTAACAAGTAAAAAAATACTCTTGTCAATAATAAATTTATTATTGTTATTTTCTTTAATTGTAACAAGTAAAAAAATACTCTTGTCAATAATAAATTTATTATTGTTATTTTGTTTAATTGTAACAAGTAAAAAAATACTCTTGTCAATAATAAATTTATTATTGTTATTTTATTTAATTGTAACAAGTAAAAAAATACTCTTCTCAATAATAAATTTATTATTGTTATTTTGTTTAATTGTAACAAGTAAAAAATACTCTTCTCAATAATAAATTTATTATTGTTATTTTGTTTAATTGTAACAAATAAAAAATACTCTTGTCAATAATAAATTTATTATTGTTATTTTGTTTAATTGTAACAAGTAAAAAAATACTCTTGTCAATAATAAATTTATTATTGTTATTTTATTTAATTGTAACAAGTAAAAAAATACTCTTCTCAATAATAAATTTATTATTGTTATTTTGTTTAATTGTAACAAGTAAAAAAATACTCTTCTCAATAATAAATTTATTATTGTTATTTTATTTAATTGTAACAAGTAAAAAAATACTCTTCTCAATAATAAATTTATTATTGTTATTTTGTTTAATTGTAACAAGTAAAAAAATACTCTTCTCAATAATAAATTTATTATTGTTATTTTGTTTAATTGTAACAAATAAAAAATACTCTTGTCAATAATAAATTTATTATTGTTATTTTGTTTAATTGTAACAAGTAAAAAAATACTCTTGTCAATAATAAATTTATTATTGTTATTTTATTTAATTGTAACAAGTAAAAAAATACTCTTCTCAATAATAAATTTATTATTGTTATTTTGTTTAATTGTAACAAGTAAAAAAATACTCTTCTCAATAATAAATTTATTATTGTTATTTTGTTTAATTGTAACAAGTAAAAAAATACTCTTCTCAATAATAAATTTATTATTGTTATTTTGTTTAATTGTAACAAGTAAAAAAATACTCTTGTCAATAATAAATTTATTATTGTTATTTTATTTAATTGTAACAAGTAAAAAAATACTCTTGTCAATAATAAATTTATTATTGTTATTTTGTTTAATTGTAACAAGTAAAAAAATACTCTTGTCAATAATAAATTTATTATTGTTATTTTATTTAATTGTAACAAGTAAAAAAATACTCTTCTCAATAATAAATTTATTATTGTTATTTTGTTTAATTGTAACAAGTAAAAAATACTCTTGTCAATAATAAATTTATTATTGTTATTTTGTTTAATTGTAACAAGTAAAAAAATACTCTTGTCAATAATAAATTTATTATTGTTATTTTATTTAATTGTAACAAGTAAAAAAATACTCTTCTCAATAATAAATTTATTATTGTTATTTTGTTTAATTGTAACAAGTAAAAAAATACTCTTGTCAATAATAAATTTATTATTGTTATTTTATTTAATTGTAACAAGTAAAAAAATACTCTTCTCAATAATAAATTTATTATTGTTATTTTGTTTAATTGTAACAAGTAAAAAAATACTCTTCTCAATAATAAATTTATTATTGTTATTTTGTTTAATTGTAACAAATAAAAAATACTCTTGTCAATAATAAATTTATTATTGTTATTTTGTTTAATTGTAACAAGTAAAAAAATACTCTTGACAATAATAAATTTATTATTGTTATTTTATTTAATTGTAACAAGTAAAAAATACTCTTCTCAATAATAAATTTATTATTGTTATTTTGTTTAATTGTAACAAGTAAAAAAATACTCTTCTCAATAATAAATTTATTATTGTTATTTTATTTAATTGTAACAAGTAAAAAAATACTCTTCTCAATAATAAATTTATTATTGTTATTTTGTTTAATTGTAACAAGTAAAAAAATACTCTTCTCAATAATAAATTTATTATTGTTATTTTGTTTAATTGTAACAAATAAAAAATACTCTTGTCAATAATAAATTTATTATTGTTATTTTGTTTAATTGTAACAAGTAAAAAAATACTCTTCTCAATAATAAATTTATTATTGTTATTTTATTTAATTGTAACAAGTAAAAAAATACTCTTCTCAATAATAAATTTATTATTGTTATTTTGTTTAATTGTAACAAGTAAAAAAATACTCTTCTCAATAATAAATTTATTATTGTTATTTTGTTTAATTGTAACAAATAAAAAATACTCTTGTCAATAATAAATTTATTATTGTTATTTTGTTTAATTGTAACAAGTAAAAAAATACTCTTGTCAATAATAAATTTATTATTGTTATTTTGTTTATTTGTAACAAGTAAAAAATACTCTTGTCAATAATAAATTTATTATTGTTATTTTGTTTAATTGTAACAAATAAAAATACTCTTGTCAATAATAAATTTATTATAGTTATTTTGTTTAATTGTAACAAATAAAAAATACTCTTGTCAATAATAAATTTATTCTTATTTTGTTTAATTGTAACAAATAAAAAATACTCTTGTCAATAATAAATTTATTATTGTTATTTTGTTTAATTGTAACAAATAAAAAATACTCTTGTCAATAATAAATTTATTATTGTTATTTTGTTTAATTTTAACAAATAAAAAATACTCTTGTCAATAATAAATTTATTATTGTTATTTTGTTTAATTGTAACAAGCAAAAATACTCTTGTCAATAATAAATTTATTATTGTTATTTTGTTTAATTGTAATAAATAAAAAATACTCTTGTCAATATAAATTTATTCTTGTTATTTTCTTTAATTCTAATAAATAAAAAATACTCTTGTCAATAATAAATTATTATTGTTATTTTGTTTAATTGTAACAAGTAAAAAAAATGTAGGTGATGATGGCTTGCCAGAATTTCCTCTCCTTTGTTGCTTGTAATTAATTTAGTCTTTTTATTATTTCATCTAAATACTGTTCAGCCATCTCTTTACTCAAGAAAATTAAGTATATTATGCGTTGCTTTCCTCTGTCCCTCTTGCATTTATCTCTACTGTGGATATGAAATTTTCCAAGCGTTCCTTCTTCCTTATGTAACGCTCAAATTCTAACATTCTTTTCCTGATTCTAAATAAGAGCTTCCTTTTATTTTTCGCGAAAACTTTGTTGCTGCTCACATGTTCAGTACACGGTATTCTCTGTAAAACTACATTTCTGTTGCTTCTAGTCTAGTCTTCATTCTTGAGAGGATTGTCCAAATTTCACTTCCATTTATAAAGACAGATATTACGTAACAAATTAATGTTCTGGTTTTGTTTCTAACGAAGATTTTATTTTTTAATAAACTGAATAGAATTTGGAATGCATCTACGTCGATCCAAATGCGACTTTGGATTTCAGTTTCGCACTTCCCTTCCTCACTTAAAAAAACTTCCTAGATGTTTAAATTTTTGTTCTTTTTGATTTTGGTATGTCCAAACCGATTTTCGCTTTTTTGTATAATTCTTTTACTAACAACCATGCATGCTGTCTTCTCGCAATTAATATTTTTTTTATCTTTTCTTCTCGCTGTCTTTCATTGATTTTACTTGTGTAGGAGTTTCTGTAATTTTCAAAACAAATCTTTAACATATTCACACTTGATGTTGCATTTGTCTCTACTTCTGAGATTAGGTAGCATTTCATTATTTACATTGTTCGTATTGCTGCCCTCATCTTTATTGCCATATTTACGACATTTTGGTCGTTGTATGCTCCGGGCTTCTTCAAGTGCCAAAACATTTAACCGAACTCTATATTTTGATCAGTGGAGTAGATTGTTCTCGTTCACTGGAACTAAAGAAAAGGACATATGGCCCAGTGGGTATGAGTGTTGGTTAGTTCTAGTGACTTGACCCAAAGGGTTTTGAGTTCAATACCTAGCTAGAGTAGTGGTGAACAAAACATAAGTTTAAATTAAAAGGAGATTGTGGTGATACCGACCGAGCATAAGTGAGGGACCGGATGTTTGCACTCTCGCGACCAAAAAGCAAATGACCAAAACTCGAAGGTGCGCATGCGGTTTTTCGCAGATGTTCCGGTTGAAAACAAAAATTAATTAAATATTAAATTCCAGTTTGCGAGCCTACCCGAATTTTATTTATCGGCCAATGGGAAGCCCAGAATCAAATACGAATATGAATTTCCAAAAGATCTGCTGCAATCCAAAAAGAAGATATAAAAAGCCGATACAGAAAGCATCGCCAGGCAGACCGACGCAGACACACCCAGACAGACTCGAGAGAGACGAGAGTAATTAGTATTCAAGTGGCTTACTATGCTCGTCGCCTTCACCTCTCTTTTCCTTCTTCCCTGTCTCAAAAATATTTACTGACCAAAGGAGCGGATACATCAAAAACATTCCTTACTTACAACGCTCCCTAAGTATTAATTCTCTTTTTAGCATTTTATTGCCATGGACATTTTAACGTCCGTTGGACCCATATTCAAAGGATTACTTTAAGTGTAAAAACCTTAATAGATATGTGTAAATATAAAATATTATTTTTCAACTCAATTTGCTTTTCTTGATTTATAATCATATTATGACTTATAGTGGGCTATCTACAACGAGGCCAAATTCCGTTAATCTGCAACAACATACTACTACCCTTCAAAAGAACGCCGTCCCCACTATAAACTGGTGACCAACACGTGAGTTCAACACCTATATTTATACACACACACACACACACACACACACACACACACACACACACACACACACAAATGGACTTTCAGCGAAATTTGAATATTTCCTTTTTTAACACAAACTCAATATGGCAACGGACGCGGAAGGAACTTCAACAAATTCAAACCAACCAATTCAAGTTGTTACGATAAAACTGCTAAACTTCCTCGAATCAAATGTTCGGTTTGCAATAATGGAAGCGCAATTTAATATTGCAAATATCAGACAGCCCCATCAAATTTTTTTCAACATTCAGGCAGCACTCCCCGTGGACATAGTAGGAAAAATACAACCAACTATACTACAATCAAATGACTACGAGGCACTGAAAGAAGCAGTGACGGGGGCTTATGAAAAAACAAAACCGGAGATGTTGGACAAATTAATGTCGTCGTCGACAGTAACTGGTCGTCCCTCAGTGTACCTGAATGAACTCAGGTCACTAGCAGGTTGAATTGGCGTATCGTACGCCACAAATTCATTCAAGCCCTACCTCACTCTATCAAACCTGTAGTAGCAGCGCAAAACGATTTAGACACAAATCGTCTTGGGAAAATGGCGGACGACTTACTATTATATTTTAATACACAAGACACCGCACATATTTCCGAGAAGCAAAAGAATGGACAGCAAAATAAAGCTGAAACTAAAAGGACACATGGCTGTTCCCATAGCGAAAACAAATTCCCCACCAGTGTTCGCCCTTTCAACAAGGACCAAAAACCCCAAATCTGCCGAGCGTATTTATATTTTGCGGAACGTGCAAAATTTTGCAAGCCGTGGTGCAGATGGCCTAACAAACGGAATGTTCAAATGCAACCCAGCTCTCGCCCAACTTCACCAGTTCCTCGTGAGATTTCGGAAAACTACCTAGGCGAGAGATGTTAGCTTCTATTTCCTCGCCGCTTCTTGTTGTAGCCGCACGGTTAGGAGCTCAGAGATTAAATTTTATTGTGGATACAGGAGCTGCTGTATCTATACTTCCAAAGAGATACTTAAATGGAGCCGTAATATGCCCAACCAATATCTCTTTAGTATCAGCCAACGAAAAAGAAAATTGAATGCTCAGGACAAACGGTACTGAATCTAACGCTACTGAATCTAAGATGGGAATTCACCTGGACATTTATAATAGCCGAAACTGCTCAGCCACTCCTAGGATATGATTTCCTAAACTATTTCGGATTAGTGGTGGATTGCAAAAACAACAAACTAGTCAATAAAATGACTAACAGACAATCCAATGCACATCCGTCATCTATTATCATGAATATACATGTAGTACCAAACAAAAATGATAACAAGACAGTACGAACAATCTTGGGAAAATATCCAAATTTAATTTCTCCTCATCGCGACACGAATGCTACGAAACCAAAAATATACCACAGGATAGAAACTGGTAGCAATCCTCCTACGTTCTTTAGAGCCAGACAGCTATCAGTTCAGAGATGCGAAATCGCGAAAGAGGAATTCGAGAAACTCCTAAAGGCGGGAATAATTTCTCCTTCGAACTCAGAATGGAGTTCAGCCTTACACATGGTACCGAAGTCAGACGGCACATATAGACCTGTTAGTGTTTACAGACACTTAAACACTATAGCAAAAGCCGATAGATATCAGGTCCCAAACATAAACTTTTGGCTTCAAAGCTTCATAATAAGAAATTCTTTTCAAATACTGACCTGTCGTTTGCTTATCAACAGATACGCATGCACCCGGCGGATGTCTGCAAAACATCCATTTCTACCCCTTTCGGGTTATTTGAATATAACTACATGCCTTTCGGACTACGGAACGCATCATGCACTTTTCAAAGAATGATGGACAATATCTTTCGCGATACCGATTATAATTTTGTGTATATCGACGATATCCTGATATTCTCAGAAGACGAAGAAACTCATTCCAAACATGTTGACCAAGTACTACAAAAACTAAGTGAGTACGACTTTAAAATTTGTCTTTCCAAATGCATATTTAGTGCTAATGAGTTAGACATTTTAGGATTTCACATTTCTTCTAATGGTCTCAAACTCAGTGCTAAAAAGTTAAATGAAGTAAGCGAATTTCCTCAAACAAAGAATTCTAAATCGCCACGCCGATTCCTCGGAATGGCAATTTTTTTACAGGAAACTTGTGCCAAATTTCAACAATATTATATTACCACTCACAGAAAAAATCCTCTAAACCAAAATTCAAAATCTTTAACCTTAACAAAGGAAGAAATTGAATCTTTTGAAAGCATCAAAAACACTTTATAAAATGTAACCGTTCTAGCTTTCCCCAACTCGAAAGCTAAAATCTCCCAACTAGTAACAGACAGTTCAAATTATGCGGTGGGTGCAGCACTTCATGAAATGATTGACAATCAACCCATCTCCATAGGCTTCTTTTCAAAGAAATTATCACAGACCCAACAAAAATATTCCACTTTCGACAGAGAACTACTAGCTGCTTATCTAGCAGTACTCCACTTTAAACATCTAATAGAAAGCAGAAATGTAATGTTGCTGACGGACCACAAGCCACTTTGCAGTGCTTTTAAAAGCCAATCTTCCCTAAAATCTGATAGACAACAGCGTCACCTCTGTTTTATCAGCGAATATGTGAATGACATTTCACATATAAGAGGCTCACGAAATATAGTTGCTGATTGTTTATCACGACCTGTAAATGTGATCACTATTGATGTATGTGTCTTACAAGAAATAATGAAACATCAAGCTACTAACAATTAATTTCAGGCATTCAAAGATCAACTGAAACCATATACAATAAATAAAAATAAAGCCATATTATGCGACACGTCATTATATTTTCCACGGCCTTTTGTAACAAAGAAGCTCAGAAAATCGGTATATGACAGTTTGCATAACCTATTACATCCGGGAATGACATCTTCAAGAAAAATGATAAAATCCCGATACTATTGGCCGAATATGGATAAATCAATAAAAGCTTGGTGCACAGAATGCCAGCATTGCCAACAAGCAAAAGTAATAGGACACACAAAGAGCGAATTAAACCCATTTGAATTACCTTCCAGCCGTTTTGAAACTGTACATGTTGACATTGTCGGTCCCTTACCACCAGTAAAGAACCAAACTGACTCTTATTTTCACCATATTTATCGACAGAAACACGAGGTGGATAGAAGCATGCCCAATAACGGAAATTACGGCGAAATCAATATCAATGACTTTTGTCCATCTGTGGATCTCCCGATTCGGGGTTCCTCTTCATGTCGTTACAGACAGAGGAAGCCAATTTGAATCCGAATTATTCATAGCAATATAAAAAATAATAGGTTTCCACCGATTAAGAACAACAGCGTACCATCCGCAAACGAATGGATTAGTCGAGCGAGCTTACAGAACCCTAAAAACTGCTATAATAGCCAGGAAAGAATCGTGGTTATCAGCTCTACCTATCGTTCTTCTAGGAATGAGAATGACACCCAACGAATCAAACTATTCTCCATTTACTGCAGTAACAGGGAGTCATGCACAAATTCCCCGATTATTAATCGACCCTACCAAGAACGAAAACAACGAAATAACAACCTCGCAGGTTAAAATTTTAACCGACGAAATGCAAAAATTTGATATGAACAAATTATCCAGTGGACACCTACATTTAACACCTAATTCCTACATCCCAAAAGATTTGCAAACATGTAAAAGTATTTGGCTAAGAACCGACAGAGTAAGAAAACCTTTGGAAGCTCCATACACAGGTTCATTCCAAGTATTAAGTCGTCACGAAAAATATTTTACTATAAAAAGATCAGACGACTTCCATAGTAATGTCTCAATAGACAGATTAAAACCTGCGTACATATCTGAAAATATAAAATCGAAAGATTCCATCGAATCAAGACGGTATTTGGATAACTCCCCATCTTGTACCTAGGAAGCTAATGACAACAAACCAAATATGAAAACAAAGTCCGGTAAAACAGTTAAATGGAAAAAAGAAAACACATATTTTTTTTCTAACAAAACACAAAACAAACAAACAAACAAACAAACAAACAAACAAACAAACAAAAAGGAAACAGCAAAACAAAACGAAAACTACTATTTGAAAAAAGGCGAGAACAGATACCAAAAAACAAAAAAAAAACAACCCTTTTTCTAGGGCGAAAGTTATGTGGTGATACCGACCAAGCAAAAGCGAGGGACCGGATGTTTGCACTCTCACGACCAAAAAGCAAATGACCAAAACTCGAAGGTGCGCATCCGGCTTCTCGCAGTGCTCCGGTTAAAAAAAACAAATTAATTAAGCATTAAATTCCAGTTTGCGAGCCTACGCGAATTTTATTTATCGGCCAATGGGAAGCCCAGAATCAAATACGGATATGAATTCCCAAATTATCTGTTGCGATCCAAAAAGAAGATATCAAAAGTCGAAACAAAAAGCATCGCCAGACAGACCAACGCAGACACACCCAGACAGACTCGAGAGAGACGAGAGTAATTAGTATTCAAGTGGCTTACTATGCTCGTCGCCTTCACCTCTCTTTTCCTTCTTCCCTGTCTCAAAACTACTCAAGGAGCGGATACATCAAAAACATTCCCTACTTACAACGCTCCCTAAGTATTAATTCTCTTTTCAGCATTTTATTGCCATGAACATTTTAACGTCCGTTGGACCCATATTCAAAGGATTACTTTAAGTGTAAAAACCTTAATTGATATGTGTAAATATAAAATATTATTTTTCAACTCAATTTGCTTTTCTTGATTTATAACCAAATTATGACTTATAGTGTTCTATCTACAACGAGGCCAAATTCCGTTAATCTGCAACAACATACTACTACCCTTCAAAAGAACGCCGTCCCACTAAAAGTAACTGAATAGCATCCAGAAGGGGCATCGCACATGGAATGAGAACGATATCCCCGAGTGCTCACTTCAAAAAGTTTAGCATCTGAAGAAAGTCTGAATTTACAACGGCCGAAATATTGTAAACATCGCAATAAAGATGCAGACTAGATTCCAAATAATGTAAATAAGGATATTGCATTTATTTTACAGAAATAATGTCCATGTGTTTTTATCTTTATAAAAGAATTTAAAATAATAGTTGTCATCACGCCACCATATATCTAAAAGCATTCGCAATATGTTGAAAAAGTTTTCTAATAAAATATCATTCAGTAAGAATTCAGTTATTAATGAGTAAGAACATTCGATTGGAATCGGAAAATGCCCTGATTTTATGTACATTTTTATAAACTCGCTGTAGCGTTTGTTTGTTCTAGTTTTTAAGAAAAGGACGTGAAATGCTCAGTCGGTTAAGTGCAATACGTGAAACCTGCTTGGGCGATCGTGTCTCGAAAGTGACATGACTGACAGGGTGGAACTTTTACCAGCAGTAGGTTGCTATTATTTTTTGCGGTAGACTGGTTTCCGACTAAGGCCATAGACCCCAATCTGTCTTACTATTTAACCCGTAGCTAGAGAGAGAAGCAACGGATTTGTAACTTTCCCAAGAATATTTGCACGTAAGTGAATGCAACGAATTCTAACTCGGCTCTATTCTGCTTATCATTGATTCTCCCAAGAAAATATTTTATCACCAATAAAATTCATTTTGACTGAAATCATTTACAGCGTACTTAATTAATAGAACTGGATATTTATACATACCTGAATTTCTTTTCCCTGACGTTTTTTTTTTACTTCATCTTATTTTCATTCTTGTTATAATACAAGAACAGGATAATAACTTTGCCTTATTTTTCCCCAAGGTAAGGTAAAATATTCGCATTATCATAAAATAAAATTAACAACAACTATTCCAAATGTGTCTTAGTGTTTCAATCTATATTCGATGTTATGTAGGGTTTCTTAAGCATTTATACAACAGTGAGGACGCATCCGTCCGTGAAGTTGTTTAAAAACCTAAATTTCAAAGTTGAAGCGATATCTGTGACTATTTAGACTGGTAAGCTCATAAAAAAAGAGATTAAACATGAGTAAGCTTTTTTTAGTCTAAATTTGGCTGCGAAAATTTTTTAATGTTTGTATCGATTTAAAAGGAATTCTGTTTATATTCGATGTTATGTAGGGTTTCTTAAGCATTTATACAACAGTGAGGACGCATCCGTCCGTGAAGTTGTTTAAGAACCTAAATTTCATAGTTGAAGCGATATCTGTGACTATTTAGACTGGCAAGCTCATAAAAAAGAGATTAAATATGAGTAAGCTTTTTTTAGTCTAAATTTGGCTGCGAAAATTTTTTAATGTTTGTATCGATTTAAAAGGAATTCTGTTTATAATATCGATTCAAATGAATCCATGAATTTTACAGTTGGCGTGAAATGTTTGGTATACGAAAACAATTTTTTTTTAATGAAATTCTGATGAAAAACGAATAAACTAGGTACCTCCACTCATTATTGATGCCTGAGTTTTATATTGAATTTTCAAAAATATTAAAGATTCTTCAGGAGTAAATTTTAGCTTATTTGAAATATTAATGATTGAAGTTACTATATCCAGTAAGTAATATCCTCTGGTAGATTTCAAACAGAAATTACATTGATTGGAATCTAAACTTTTCAGATTTAAATTTATTTCATTTTTGAGCAATTGACACATTTGTAAACAAAAGTTAATTCTCTGTTTTAAAAATCTTCCAAAAAATATACATCTGTGACACGTTATTTTGGGGAAATTAGCAAATTTAAAGTTGGAATAATCAGAATTAAACTAGTATTATTTATGCATATTATGGGATTTAGAATAAGATTATTTCTGATACACGGATTGTTTCTCTTTCTGACCTTTTCCGTGTGATTTGACCTGATGTCAGCTCGACAGATGCGAGTTAAGATAAGTGTATGGCGATCATTATTTATAAATTTGTCCAAATGTTTTCCTTTAAGGGGAACAAACCGAGAAACACAAGATATCTTAATGTACGCACAGAAATTGCGATCAAAAATATAAATTCAAATACACACAAAGAAACAATTAAAATTAAAAACTATTCTAAAAATACCAAGGCACGAGGATTTGTGCTACACGTTTTAATTTAGGATTAGTAAATAGTTTTCGATTATTGAATAATTCCAACAAAAATTTTGAAATATTTTAAAATATGTTCTTGAAACTTTATTTTAATTTTTTACAATTTATATTCTTTTAAAATTACTTTTTATTTAATCTATAATATCCTTAAATATTTATTTCTTAAAGCAAAAAAAGACTTACCAAAATAAATAATAGTATAGTTTTTTTTGCATTTTTTAAAATTTTATTACTGGAAGCATATTTTCGAAAATAAAGACCAAATGTTTGAAAAAATGATAGTTTAATTTACATTCTTCTATAAATCCTGTATTTGGCGAAAAAAAAAACAATTTTGCCAAGAAAATTGAATTTCAGAAAATTTAAGCGGAGTTGTGTGGTAACAGATGTAAAAGTATTTTAATATATTGTAAATTCAAATTAATATTTCTTACAACGATTTTTAAAAATAATAATTTCAAAAATAATTTCATTTATTTGTAAATAAATCCGGAAATTTTCATGAAAACCCGACCATTATTTGATTTTTGCAAGGATTTCCAAATTAATGTTTTTTCTCTGGAACAAAAAACAAAACAAAAAACAAAACAAAACAAAAAAAAAACAATCGATTGCATTCTTGGATTTACACCTGACGAAAAAAAAAGTTTTTTAACCAAACTTTTGAACGTGTTAGAAATGATTGAAAATTTGTTAAAAATATCATGAATACCCAGGTCTTTCCTCTTAACAAAAGTTTTGAAGATAAAAAACTTTTGTTACGTTTTTTTTTAAGATTGGGGCATTTTAACATCACATTATGCTGTTTTTCAACGAAATATTGGAGGTACCTACAATGAACGCAAATACGTGTTTCCTCTTGCTATTCTCTACTTTTCCAGGCTGAGGCCGAAAATTAATTATTGTTGCCATATATGCAGAGGAGCTGACCAGTCTTCACCTTCTAGTCTCGATAGAGACAAAAGCCCAAAACATTTCTATTATCGCTTCATGATATTCTGTGTAAGGGATTTTTGTTTTATTTTCTCTCAAATATTGTCGTGGCTCAAATGCTCATTCCATGTAATGCTCAGTATCCTTCTGTAGAATTATATTTCTGTTGTTTTAATTATCTATTCCATCTATTAGAAGATTTACCAATATTCACTGGCATGTACAAGGACTGATACTATAAAATATTTCCTTACATTTTTCTTTGTTTTTAACAAAATTTTCCTGTATTTTAATACTCTGCTCAGCTTTTGGAAAATAACTTTGACTGTCATTTGATGTATATTATTATCAATATCTTAGTTTCATTGCTTTTTTATTTTAAGATTCATATAAAATTATCCATAAATGGTATTTCTGTTTTACAAAAAAATGATCATTTAAATATATATATATATACGATCGATTGGCAGTGATTTGTTTGCATTTGATTGTTTGCAGTGATTTATTTTTTAAGAGTTTTCGATACATTTTAGAGCAGTATATAAGGAAATATATATTTTTATAAATTTATAATTAAAACATTTTTTACTGCAACACAAGTGCCGTTGTGTACTAACTTATTAGCACCTCGTCAGGCAGTAAAATATTTTGACTGATAAGAATAATTTTATATCTTCTTCTTCTGTGTGCCATGTCCTTTCAGGACGTAGGCTATCATGGCTTTCCACATCTCCCTATCCGTGGTGACTTTTAGCACGCTTTCTCCTGTTACACCACGCAACCTCCGTTCTGTCATCCACCTGCTTAGGCCATTCAAATATGTTGTCCGCTGTCTCCCTCTGTCTCTTTTTCCCTCTATCTGGTCTGTCAGTATCATGTTCTCCAAGCCCTCTTTCGTCATTGCATGTCCCAGGAAATTCAGTTGTTTATTTCTGAGGCTCACTTTTAATTTCCTTTTCGTTTCCATTCTTTCCAAAACCTCATCATTGCTTACATGCTCGATCCATGTTATCCTCAGCATCCTTCTGTAGAACCACATTTCCGCTGCATCAAGTTTTTCCTTCATCTTCGATGATATTGTCCAACATTCACTGCCGTATTTAAGAATTGACATCACTTAGCAATCTAGTACTCTCTTCTTTATTTCTTGTGAAAGTTTCCTGTCTCTTAATACTTTACTCAGCTTCTGGAATGCGTCCTTCGCAATGCCAATTCGCATTCGGATCTCTGTATTGCACTTTCCATTTCTTGTGAGAACACTTCCTTTGTATTTAAAATTTTCTACTTGCTTAATTCTAGTATCCTCACCCTGAATTTGGAATTTTAGGCTGCTCTTTTTGCTGATGACCATGCATTCAGTTTTCTTGCAGTTTATTTGTAGTCCTTTTTGTCACTCTCTTCAGCTACCTTCTGTAGGAGGTTTTGTAGTTTCTTTTCCGTGTCTGCAATCAGCACTGTATCATCTGCGTATCTTAGGTTGTTCAAACTGTGGCCTCCGATTACAAATCTTTTCATAGCATCGGTTATGTAGAGGGCAAATAACTTACCTTCTAAAATTGCTGCCTCCCTTCTATTCCTTTGAAAGCAGGCAGGCCAGCTAATATACCTCGTTTGTAGAAGATTACCTAATGCGGCAGGTGGGTTAGTCTTTTGTTTTTTTTTTCACTTTTATATATCTCTCCATGAAATCACTCAGTAATTTCTTTTTATTTAAACACCAATCTACTTGCGTGTAAAATGCAACTACAATTACACAATATTCAACAGGTTACATGACTTTTTAAAAAGTTATTTTTCACTTAAAGTAGTGAATAAGTACCAAAGACGGGATGGTATGTTTTAAAATATATACACTGCACGTCAAACATGTATAGCTGATTTAATGAATGATCAATCCGTTAATCGAAATTTTATTTCTGTAAGATTTTTAAAACCAAGAATTAACTTTTGATTACAAATGTGTCCATCGCTCAAAAATGGCGGAGAAATTGAAAAACAGTTTTTAAAAATCTCAGTTTTAGATTCCAATCAACATACTTTTTGTTTGAAATACACCAGAGTATTTTGCTTACTGAACCGTTTATATTACGAAAATTCCCAAGCGACAACCAGCGCAAAAACGCAACATATTTTTTGCATTGTTCTTCTTAAATGTATTATCGCTATTATCTGACTTGTTTGTTGCTATATTTATTCCATGCACACAATATAACGTAGATTAGGGACTCGCCCATGACAATCTCACACAGAAGCTCCCCTCTACACCAGCATCATTCATTTAGTTGATGTCGTAGAAAAATATATTTTTCGTATGAACTAAGTATGCGAGGAACTTTATTTTCACCATTTTTTTAATTTGTAGGACTGTTTGAAGATTTTCTTTTCTTCGCTTTTCAAACATTTTTTCTCTTTTACAAGAATTCATGGAGCTAATGACGGAAATGTATGTATATGTATGTACGTGTGTATTTATGAAATAGTAGTAAACAGGTTCGACTATCGCACAAATGACACTCCTGTCCGGTTTTTTAAAGAGAAGCAGGGATTTGTCACATGCTCACTATTTATGATTGTTACCAATTTATTTGAAAGTATTTTCATTTCTTCTTTTAATCCCCCACCGTATGAACTTGAGTCTTATGATAGTATCGCCTTGTGGTGGAGGGTAATCATTAAATACACACACACATCTGACTATATATATATATATAGTTATGTATCAATTTTACTTTGCGAAATGGAAACTTCTATGTTTCGAGATAGGTTCTCATCATCAGGCAATGTTGATGAGGTTGGGCAAATGAATTACATTTAAATGACAAAATCTTTTCTTTGTCATTTAAATGTAAATCATCTACACAACTCGATTAATTGATTTTATATTACACAAAATGAAAATAACAATGGCATCTCCTTTTAACAGGCATACCACAAGAGGGGTATAAAACAAGAAAATAAAAAATTCTGAATTGAAACAACAAATTCATATGCATATATATCAATTAAGTTTTTCACAAATAAAATTAATGATTTTTACTTGGTACAACGTCTTTAAAAGTTTCGTAGTAGAATGAGTTTGTGTACGTTGGCATGAACATACGTATGTATGTATGAGCGTTATCGTTGGGTAGGAATGTCTTTGAAGTTATCGCTCAGTCTTAAATAGTTTCGTTCGTTTATTAATTATAAGATGAGTCAGACAGAAGAACGCTGAAAAGAAAAAAAAAGGTGAGGGGAAAAAAATAGAGATAATATCGATCGCTGTCTTCTTCTCTCTGGTGACAGGTGAACTTGCTCGTCTTTTTTTTTGTGTGTGTGTGTGGGATCGAAAATGTCATTTGGGAATTTACTCCCGGATTTGATTCCGACCTTTCCATTGGATGACGAACAAACTTCGCGTCGGCTCGCGAGAAGGTCCGTAAAAGATTTGTTTCTGAGAATTGAATATTATTTGAGTCTTGTTTTTAGATGTTTCCTAGTTTACTATTGACCAAAGATTTGTCGCATGAAAGTGTGATATTTCACGAGTTTTGTTTTGGATTCACTTTCTGGTGTGTGTGCTAAGCAGAATTTGTAATTTCGAGTCTTTAATCTCTAAGAAAATAAATGAGTCTGTGCTAAGCATTTAAATTTTAAATCTACATCTTGTTTTGTTTAATACAAAACTGCACCAATTGTAAACTTTTTAGAGTATTGAACTATCTGGATATTGTACTTTAAAAATAGGATCACTCTTCTTATAGTATTTTACATTTTATTATTACTAATTGTGATCTGTTTAATGCATAAATTTTAACTTAATATATATTTACTTTTATTTTTATTTTATTTTATTTCTATTCAATTTTTAAAATTTATTTTGTATTTTATTTTTCAAAACAATTTATTTTACCTCTCAAATTTATAATTTTAACGGTAATGAATTTATATTTTCGTATTATGTCTTTAAATATCTACTAATTTACGTTTTATGAATAATTCCTCTGTTTATGGATGTGATCAAATAATTTTTGTTTTTCAAAAAATTCCAAAAACTTTAGTTTAAAACAATGTAACGAACATCTATATCTATCTGCAGTTCACTTCCAGACAAAGTTTGAAATTTCTATTTCTTTGCCGTTTCTGTTGTCCCCAGCCTTTCCTCCCTCCGGTCATTTTCTCACTTTTTCCTCTTTGGTAAGCCGAGACACTTTGTTAATCCGAGACATCATGTAACGATATCTATATCGGTTTGCAATTTATCCTGCCTAAAGTTTAAAATTTCTCTATCTTAGCCGTTTCCATCTACCCTTTCCTCTCAGTTCTTTCTCTTTTATTTTCCTTTTTCTTTCATCTCATTTCTCTTTTTGTTTTCTCATTTTTTCTGCCCTCTTTCTCTCTTTTTGCCACTATTTTTTAATATCATCTTATCTCGTGCAAAAACATTTCTAAAAATAAAAAGAAGTGTTACATTTTTTAATTTTCTTAACAAATAAAACGTTTATTACCATCATTATCATCATCTACCTCGTGAAACATTGTTTCAATGTCGAAGCAAAATGTTCAAATTTAGTAGTAGCTTGTCGTCTGTTCATGTACTAATGTATAATTTATAATACATATTAATTGCTCTATATTTATAGTGAGCATTGTTTAAATTAATGTTTTGATTGTTGCAATTATTTATTGCGTTCCAGATATATAAACATATGAAACATGCATCAAAGAGAGGGAGAGAAAGAGAAAGTGAATTTCTGGAAACTGTTTCAGCAGATGATAGACAAAGAGACAAATGAATCAGATTTTCATTCAATAACAACCAGTTATTCTTCCCAAAAGCTAAGCAGGATAATTTCGTTAAAATAAAACTCGAAATATTTGCCCAATGATTTTCTTTAATCCGAAATGGCTGTTTAAATACACCTCTACAAACAGCCCAAAATCTTAACTTTAAAAAGTAATTTACCTCATTTAGTTGTCTATCTTTATAAAAAATGAACGCCTATTCCTCCCCTTCCTAAATATACCATTTCAACACCCTGTAACCAGCTCTGTCCTTTTCCACTTTGTGACAGTTGTTAACCAAAAACCCCTCTACACTCTAACTCAGGGCCTTCGCCATTTGGAAGAACAATGTCGCTGACGTGATGTAGAGTTTCTATTAGAGATCCTATGTCGAAATGTACATCCGACACCTTTGAACTTTGAAAATTTTCTCTCTCTCTCTCTCTCTCTCTCTCTATATATATATATATATATATATATATATATATGGGAAATTGTGCCCGCATTTTTAACTTTGAAAACAATAGAATATTTTCAAAACAATGTATTTTTTCTATTCAACTTGAATATTTTGCTGTTTCGTAAAAATACACTTCTTTGCAAAATTACGCACCAGCTCAGTTCATACATAACAAAGATAAAAAAATAACTGAAAATTCGAGGAGGGTAAAAGGAATAAAAACTATGAAAAAATAAGCAAATTAAAATAAAACTAGAAAAAAGATTCAAAGTAGAAAACAAAAAAACTTATTTTATGTAATTTTTGTTCATGATAAGCTTAATAGCATGATTTCTGAAAGTGGAAAGAAAATCACAATATTAGTACATGTTTTTATTTAATCCTATCTGAGATTTCGGCTTACATCAGCCATTATCTAAGATGAAAATAGTTTTGGTTGTAACGGGCATTTCGCGGATGAACGATAGTAGTAGTCGTCTATTTTGTTTGTGAGGAAGATGAGCGAACATGCGTGCATGCTGAAAGCGAAAATCGCATTACAGCTTGTGGCGTCTCACATGACCACACGAGGGTGGGGCGAGAAGTATTAAGTATGGAAATCCATTGGGATAAGCAATCGCTTCTGTTATCTACTGTAGGCATTTGAGAATGTCTGTGGTGATTTCGTAATTAATTTTGTTCAGGTTGGGTTTCAATTGTTTTATGTATATGACTTCGAGTATTTTCTAAAACTAAAAAAACTAAAAATACTATATTACTTAATGAAACATGCATCAGAGAGAGAGAGAGAGAGAGAGAGAGAGAGAGAGAGAGAGAGAGAGAGACTTTCTGGAAACTGTTTCAAAAGATGATAGAAAGAGTGACAAATGAATCAGATTTTCATTCCAATAACAACCAATTATTCTTTCCAAAAGGTAAGCAGGATAATTTCGTTAAAATAAAAATCGAGATTTTCGCCCAACTGAAATATTTCTTACACAGATTCCCGATTATTTTTATTCATTATTACCAATTGCCGTACATTTGTCGTTACCCGAAAAATATTTTTGAAAATGCATCTTCTTTTGACCAGCAACAGTAATACTAACAGCGTAATAATTACAATGTATTTACTGAGCTGAAAATAGTTACCATCAGAAAGAAATCGATCCATGAAAATCGATTTTGAGTAAAGTATTTTTGTCAGATTTGGATATATAGAAGACACTGTACTTAGAAACAATTCATTTGCGTAACGCTTTTTTCGAAAGTTTGAAGAGGAGAAATGGTTGTAGTCGAAAGGTGCCGTGTTACCATAGTTTTGTGCAGAGTTTGCCATTGGTACCGAACAATATAAAACAGCCAGCGTTGTTCTCTCGCAACATAATCTTTCCTGACTTCTTCGTCAGTAATAGCAAGAAATGCTGGTAGACGTAAATACTGAACGCTCGCAAAATAATAAATGAAGTTATGGGTAACGAATAAGCGACGGTGGTTTGGTAATTTCAGGTTGAGTTTTTCAACAAGAATCCCGATCCAGACGTCTGTAGGCATCATTGGAGGATTTTTTAACGAAGCCCGATACAGCTTGTTTATAACGTCTATATGAGCAATGTAGCCAACTCCGTGACAATGTTTGGGATAAAACTTTCCTTTATACATGTATTTAAGATCCAAATTTCTGTCCTGAGCAAAATTAGTTTTTTTTCTCCTTGGGTTTGAAGTAACAGAGTCTAAAACTATTAGTGCTGCGATCACCTGTCTGTTTAAGAAGATATTTTACTAACTTATTTTGGTCGACAAAGAGTTCATCATTCATGACAAAAACGTTTTCAACGTTTGGGCAAAACTCTACACTCCATTTCCATGCCATGATAGCTTTTAAAGAGACATTAATATATGATTCCGTAAAATCTTCCTCGATAATGTCTTTGTAACGATCACTTTCTCGATGGATAGATTCCTCAATATTTTTTTTGTTAGTCCTTCCAAACAGAAAGACATGCTCAATGACTATGTTATGGTTTTCAAAATATGGTTGATTGAATATCTCCCGAAGAACTTGTCTCCGTTGGAAATGCTTGTAGTAAGTCCTTACGAGGTAAAGTAGAAAAACTCGTTCATGTTGCGAACAAAGGGTTGGTTGGTTCAAGATCCGTTTGTAAGAGTGCGCAACTTGAGGCATATTAACGTAATAACGAGGGTCCACTTCAGAGTTTTTTGGACGCGGTCTTAAAATAATTTTCATTTGCCTTAATCGAGCTTTACTTTCATTGAAGAAGTTGTGATCAGGAGTACATCGACCTGGAGAATGTAAAATAAAATAAAAATTTGTTTGTACACAAAGGCGATACAATAATGGTTATGTATAAATAAAATAACAATGGCAATTAAAAAAGGTAATACAAATGATATGTGCGGGTGGTGCATTGTTAAAAGTGGAATCGATAAGATGAGTTCAAATCTGACTTCACATAGTTCATTCACTGTTGCACATTTGCCCTTGAAAAAGGCATGAATACATAACATTTTCACGAAGCTACAGGAAAATATATGGATAGTCATTATCGCCGGCGCCTTTAAAAAAAGTGGAATCGGTAAGATGAGTTCAAATCTGACTTCACATAGTTCATTCACTGTTGCACATTTGCCCTTGAAAAAGGCATGAATACATAACATTTTCACGAAACTACAGGAAAATCTATGGATAGTCATTATCGCCGGTGCCTTTAAAGTATATTTAAAGAAAAGGTTAGCCGTGACGAGTCATGGTCGTCTGTGTCCTAAAAAGAACATTTAAAGAAGAAAAAATCTATATTTTGTTGTGAAAGAATATCCGCTAAAAGAACATTTAAAGAAAAGGAAGTTGCGAAGAATCATGATCGCCTAAGCATATTTAAAGTAAAGAAATCTATGGAGAGTCGTGATACACACGCCACTAAATAAAAATTCCCCAAAATATTTGTGGAAAATCAGGATTGCCTCCGCCTTAAAGGGAGATACGAAGAACAGAAAACTATATAGATGGTCATGATACCCTAAGTCTTAAAGAGACTATTTTTGAAAAAGAATGCTGTGGAGTGTCAAGATAACCTCTGACAAAAAATAATTAAAGAAAATTCGAAGAAATCAAAGATATGGAGTGTCGTGTCGGACTAAAGAAATATTGAAAGAAAAGAAAAATCTATGGAGAATCGCGATAGACTATACACTAAAGAGACACTTGAAAAATATTAATTTCAAACCAGTTTATGTAAATGGATGAGAAAGTGGTGAGTTGAATTGATTGTAAAAAGACATTGTTAAAAGCTATTAATTTTTCGTTATGTTTCGGCTGACTTGTTCAGATGTCTTCAACATACATTACAACTTAAAAATTTTACATGCTTGTTTACTTCAACTAAATAAATGGTGGCAGACATTAACGCTGGGTTTTCCTGCAGTAGAGACAAAAGAAAAAAAAAACAAAAAACAAAAAACAAATACCCCGAACTTCCTTATGTGTTTCCGCGTGTCGCTTATCCATAGTACCACATTGGTCTTTGCTCCATATCGTCTTCAGGACGAAGTCAGCAAACTTCGATTGGATATCAGAGAAGATAAACAATTACCTCACTGAATTTCCCTCGGCCAGTTTTCAATTATGTAGTGAATTCAATGTTTATTACAAAGAGTGCTTAGTCCGTTCCTAAAAAACCGATGAGGAAGGCAGATATTGAAGAGACTTCTTCGTGATCACAATAGTATCAACTACAAGCAGGCATGAGCAGAAGGCAATGTGATAAACTTAAAGATATGCTATGACATATGTGCGGATAATTTATTGATTATTCGTCGCTTTTTACAATTCAAAGAAATTCTGCTTTTTTAATAAAAAATATTCAAATAATGATAACATGAAACAAAAGAAACAAAAAGTAATTTGTGACTAAACCCTTTATGGTAACGTCGATTCGAATGAGTTCATGTTACCATACACAACGGAATATCTCATTACCTGAAGCAAAGGGAAGATCAAGAACTAGATCTATAAATCAATAAAAATCATATCTTCAAGATTCCTCGGAGTTCTTTAATGAACTTCGGCCTTCTCCAGAAATTCTGACTAATTCTTTTTCAGTATCTCTGATCCTGTTCAACAGACACAACCATAAAGTAAACTCACTTCACAAATCTAACAGTCCAACAAAATTATCACGGTTGATCATGACCCTTGAGAGAATTTTAAAATTTTGTTTATTTATTTTAATTTCATATATTTTCCTTGGTTTTGCTTTCAGACATTTTTTCTACATTTTATTTTATACGATTTCATTATATTTTATTCTATATTCTTTCTTTGCCGTCTCTTCCAACCCCATTTGTTTGATTCTTCTTTTTCAATACTAATTCACTGTTTTATTTTCCCTGAATTTCCTTGGCCTTCCCTTGCATGTAATTCATTTCTAACTTTATCTTCTACACAATTTTCTGTGTCTTCTTTTCTCCAGTCTCAAGGGACACTCAAGGTAGAAGGGTACTACATCAAAATTTAAGGAAGAATGAATGACAGACGTAAGAATGTATTATAAAGACAAATAGAATGGATATTGGTTGACTCTTGAGATAAAGAGACAAAGATTGTAGATCAATCATCCTCTCAGGAATTTGTTCCACAGAGATACAGTTCTGGGTGAAGAGTCTGAGTGGAGCTTGTTTTATCAAAGGAACAAGAAAAATGAGAATGTTTTTCCCCTATGGATAAGGGCATGGTATATCTGAGCTGTGAAGGTCAATGCTGGTGGAACTAACGAATGTGACTCGTCCAGACACCTGCCATAACAGTAGTAAATGGTGGTGACGTTTCATCAGGGTTGCAACGCAGAAAATAATCACCCACAAAGCAAAATAAGCGCTTTTGACCTGTGTCGAAGGTGGGCAGTGAGAACTGGACAGCACCAGCCCATATATAGCAGCAATACTATATTCTTCGTTAGATATGACAAGACTTTCTTGTGTTTTTTAATCATTTCTCCCCAAACAAGGTAATAAAGCCACTAATACAAAAGCGATTACTGAATGTTAGAAAATATAAGAAATTATAATGTTCCCTCTCCATAAAAATATAAGAACAGGAATAAAGATAACAAAAGATAGAAATTGACATTGCATTTACATTTTTTGAAGATCAAAGTTGACTGAAAAACCAGTGGCCGAAACAGAGTTCAACAAGAAAGTAGTACAAATGAAGAAACTGTTAGCATAGAACTTACGGTTAAATTTCAACATGAACATGATGAGACCTACTTGTCATTCTGTTTAATCAGTCAGTTAAGTGCCATACGTGATACACGCTTGGTTGATCTTGTCTCTAAGAAACAGTACTGACTGAGCAGATTATTTTCTCGCAGTAGGTGGCCATTATTTCTGCTGTAGACTGTTTGCCAACCAAGGCTAAATAACCCAATTTGTTCCGCTATTTTACTCATGATTTGAAGAAGAATCGACCGATTAATAACTTTTCCAAGGGTCTTTAATGCAACGATTTCGACTGGAATTCGAATTCAGCTCTATGTCTTGTTCCGAGTTGATATCCACTGCACCAGAACGCACATTCTACACCGAAACTACGATTAAATTAAGGAGATCGTGACACGAAGGCGAAAAAAACATTGGTCAGGAATAAATAAGTACATTTTCTTTGAAAACAGATAAAGGTCAGTTTTAACTTTAAAAAATGACTTCAATAACGTGTCAACGACGTATATTTTATTTTTGCCAGATTTTTAAAACAGGAATGTGGCTACTGTTTAAAAATGTGTCGATCAATCAAAAAAAAAATGGCGGTAATTTTAATTTTTTTATTTTTTTATTTTTTTTAAATCTGAAAAATTTTAGATTCCAATCAATATAATTTCGCTTGAATATACGCCAGTGTATTTTGTTTACTGGAATTAATAAATTTAATCTCTTGACTTTCAATTAAAGCTAATTTTAAAGCTTGAAGATAACTTATTTTTAAAATTAAAATTTAAATTTAGGTGTAGAAAAATGAGTGGAGGTACTTATTTAAGTGCTATACGTGATACACGCTTTGGTGATCCTGCCTCTAAGAAACAGGACTTATTCACCTTTAAGAATTCTTGTTCCGAGTTGATATCCACTGCACCAGAACGCACATTCTGCACCAGAAACTACGATTAAATTCATGAGATCGTGACACCAAGGCGAAAAAACATTGGTCAGGAATAAATGTCAGATTTATAAAGAAACAAGATGGATTCTGGGAAAAAATGTCTGGCACGGTGTCTAATACAGTGAACCAGACCTAAAAAATGATGCAATATAAGACTTCAACATTGTTTCAGCAGCAAATATTGTTCAATGAATATACAATGATTCACAAGGAGCCAATTTTAATCTATAATTGAAGAAAGTTTAATTTTACTTGTTTTTTTAAGAATGAAGTTGTTGCTTAACAAAAATGGAAATCATTTGTGTCAGCATCAAACATTGTTCAATGAATATACAATGATCCCCAAAGAGCCAATTGTAATCTCTAATTGAAGAAAATTTAATTTGGTTTTGTTTTTTTTTTAAGAATAAAGTTGTTACTAAACAAAAATAGAAATAATCCAAGAGAAATGTGAAAGTGTCAAAGACAGAAACCATAATTTATTTTTTAAAATTTCAATTTAAATTTAGGTGTAGAAAAATGAGTGGAGGTACCTATTTAAGTGCTATACGTGATACACGCTTTGGTGATCCTGCCTCTAAGAAACAGGACTTATTCACCTTTAAGAATTCTTGTTCCGAGTTGATATCCACTGCACCAGAACGCACATTCTACACCAGAAACTACGATTAAATTCATGAGATCGTGACACCAAGGCGAAAAAACATTGGTCATTTCATAGAAAAGCTACGTTACGACGAAGAGAAGGAATAATCCGAGATGTTAGAGCAAAACCGATAAGTTTGCAGATTCTTATTCGGATTTTTTGAACTAATATTGAAACATGTATGTGGGGATTGAAATAAAAACACAAAATAAAAAAAGAAAAGTACAATAATATTCCAGGAGGCCTCTAACAGGAAAGAGCATCCGCGCATGCTCCAAAAACGGAACTAAACATACCTTTTGCACGGAAAGACATTTCCCTCTAAAAGATAATCGCGGCTCAATGAATAAAGTCAAGTCTTACAGATATCTCTAGTGTCTCCGTCTCCTCCTTTTCCTTCGCCTATTTTATTTCATCGTACGCAAGCAACGAAATTAATTCAACAAGTATTTGGTGATTAACCACAGCAACGACCAACCACACTCATATATAACAGGAACACGGGACGAAATGTGGCATCAATTTCAATGCAAGAATGAATGTCAGATTTATAAAGAAACAAGATGGATTCTGGGAAAAAATGTCTGACACGGTGTCCAATACAGTGAACCAGACCTACGAAATATTTCAATATAAGACTTCAACTTTGTGTCAGCAGCAAACATTGTTCAATGAGTATGCAATGATTCACAAGGGGCCAATTTTAATCTATAACTGAAGAAAGTTCAATTTTGCTTGTTTGTTTTTAAAGAATAAAGTTGTTGCTTATCAAAAATGGAAATCATTTGTGTCAGCAGAAAACATTGTTCAATGAATATGCAATGATCCCCAAAGAGCCAATTTTAATCTATAATTGAAAAAAATTTAACTTGGCTTTGTTTTTTTTTTTGAAGAATTAAGTTGTTGCTAAACAAAAATGGAAATCATCCAAGAGAAATGTGTAAGTGTCAAAGAAAGAAACCATAAGTTATCTTTTAAAAACGTGTTTATTACTTACTGTTGTTTATTAGAAGTAGACCCATGAAGAGAAATATGAGATGAAGTCTTGTCATGATTCTGTAAACAAGAAAAGAAAGAAAGCTGTTTTGAAATCATATTACTGGTGTCACATGCTAACAATAAATTTGCCTCGTGAATAGTTTTTGATGAAGATGTCGCAAATGAAATCCATCTTTCACCATCAAAATTATTTTTTCGTTTTTTTTTTTGTTTTTTTTTTACACATTTCACCCCAAGCGCGGCCAACAGTAGCGTGCAGGGGGTTATAATGAAAGAAAAGACTGAGAACAGAGGTTATTGAAAAAAGGACAAGACACGTACAGGATTTAAGAATATAGAAGACAGTGCACAGGGGGTTAGAGTGAAAGAAAATGAAAAAAAGAAGAAACAAGTTACTGGCGATGTCGAAGAATGAAAAGTAGAAAAATGGGAATCAAGAAGATAGCAGTTGATGTTGCACTTAAATATTTGCAGATTGTAGATATCAAGAAAAACAAATATTTTGAAGGAAGTGGAGAGAAGTGCGAAAAAAGAAACTGCCAGAGTAGAAACGTGTTTACATTTAGCTATTTTGACAAAAATCAGTTTATCAGTAGACAAGACACATTTTAAATGTTTGATACGTTGTATGATGTAATATACGATATAATATATGATGTCGCCATGGCCCAATGGATATGGGCGTTGGTTAGGTTCAGAGATGTGAGTTCCATACCCGGATACAGCAGTGATGAAAAAATAACATGTCATCTGAATATGTAATGATATACGCCTGTAAAGGGTTCTGTTCAAAATTCCTAGCTCCTGAAAATAATTCTTATTAAAGTTATTAATAAATGAAATTTTTTTCTGAAAAATAATGGAGCCCATAATATATTTTATTCATAAACGTTTTCTAATGAATGTCTTAGTTTTCTTGCAATTTTTATTTTAAACTTCAGTGTCGATTTTCCATAACGGGATGCACTGCTTTACAAAAAGAATTGATGATTAAATACTCCAAAGACTTCTGCTTATAACTAATAAAAATTGAGCCATTCATAAATGAATTTGTCTATATTTCATAAAATTAAATGTGCTAATGTAAAAAAAATATTTTTTATCAAAACTTTTTAAAATAGGAACGCTTTTGAAATCATTTAATTTATTTATAAATAAGTTTCATTACATTCCGACAATTATTTGATTTTTAAAAGATTTCCAAATTAATGTTTTTGAACAGCAAAAACATAAATTAAAGATTCCAAAATTAATTCATGGTCACACAGGAACGTAAGAAAAAAAATGTTTTGAAGGTTCTAAAAGAGATTTTATAAATTAGTAATTACTAGAAAGTCCTTTGAACTTTTCGCTTAATTATAACACAGATTTTGATGATAAAATTTGAATTTGTTAATTTTATGTAATTTTTTCATTATTCATGCTCATTTTTTGTGAATCATTCGTGGCACCTTTAATATATATATATATTAGTCATCCACATACAAGCCTGTTTGTTTCGCGCTATCACAGCTCATCAGTGTGGCTAGACACATCCACTTGCTTCTGGTTGGGATTGGAACTCGACCGATTTGGTGTCAATCAGAGTCGCTACCCCCTAAGCCATAGTCGCATGGAATCTGAAAAGGAAAATTTTAATGTGTTGTATAGAAGCAGTGTATAAACACGCCAGTCACCGAAAGAATATATATATATATATAAGCAGCAAGATCGTTTTTAGGCAAGTTTCGTTAAAAGTGGGCTTTGACAAACCAACCTAAATAATTTAACATTAGCGCCTTCTCTGTAAATTTTAAAGAAACTTGCATAAAAGAGAGATTGTGACCTAAATGCACAATTATTAAAATACATGACCAGCAGCCAACTAGGAAAATAAACATAGCACTAAGACTTTAATTTATTTTAAATAAATAAAAGAGGTAACTGCTTAAATACATAAGTTTAATTACATGACACGACAACAAACAAGGAAATTAATCATAAAGCTCTGTCTCTCATTTTTAACAGAAGTTCCTTAAAAGGGAGACTGACGCTATTTTTAAATTTCATGACCGGCAGCCAAAAAACATACAGTAACAAAAATGTCTTTTTAAAAAAAAAGTTGCATCAAAGTAAGATTGCTACCTAAATATAAATATTTTTAAATTACATAGCCAAGCAGCCAGCTTGGATAATAAAATTGCCCCATGTCTGTTATTTTTAATGAAACTTGCATAAAAGAGAGAATGCTACCTAAATACACAATTTCTAAATTACATGACCGGTAGCCAAAAGGGAAAGTGAATTGCACCATGCCCGTCATTTTCAAGAGAATTTGCATTATTATGATATTTCTACTGAATTTCTATTAATTTTAAATCACATGAGCGCCAACCAACAAAAAAATAAAGAAATAAATAAACAAAATAATGCCTAAGTCCGTATTTTTTAACCCCACTTGAATATATATATATATATATATATATATATATATATATATATATATATATATTACAGTTTAAACACATTGATTTATAAATGTGCAAAATATATTTTACAGTTTAAACGTTATATTAGTGAATATCCATATTTGTGTAGTCACTCTTTGTTTCACTAAATGTTCTCATGGATGTCGTGGCAGATTAAACAAGAACAAATACCTTTATGTTCCCGATTTTCAAACTATCATATCTGCTCACTTTTTTATGCCAAATGATTTTTTAGGGCAGTTTACGCATATTTGTGTAGGAGTTCGATTCATTTTAAACGATATAATATATGTTTACCAGGCAAGCTTTTTGATTTTTAATAAACTGAATCGAATTTGGAATGCATCTACGTCGATCCAAATGCGACTTTGGATTTCAGTTTCGCACTTCCCTTCCTCACTTAAAAAAAACTTTCCAGATTTTTAAATTTTTGTTCTTTTTTATTTTGGTATGTCTAAACCGAATTTCGCTTTTTTTTCTATAATTCTTTTACTAACAACCATGCATTCTGTCTTCTTGCAATTAATATTTTTATCTTTTCTTCTCGCTTTCTTTCATTGATTTTACTTGTGTAGGAGTTTCTGTAATTTTCAAAACAAATCTTTAACAATTCACACTTGATATTGCATTTGTCTCTACTTCTGAGATTAGGTAGCATTTCATTATTTACATTGTTCGTATTGCTGTCCTCATCTTTATTGCCATATTTACGACATTTTAGTCGTTGTATGCTCCGGGCTTCTTCAAGTGCCGAAACATTTGAATCGAACTCTATATTTTGATCAGTAGAGTAGATTGTTCTCGTTCACTGGAACTAAAGAAAAGGACATATGGCCCAGTGGGTATAGGCGTTGGTTAGTTCTAGTGACTTGACCCAAAGAGTTTTGAGTTCAATACCTAGCTAGAGTAGTGGTGAACAAATAACATAATTTCAAATTAAAAGGAGATAACTGAATAGCATCCAGAAGTGGCATCGCACATGGAATGAGAACGATATCCCCGAGTGTTCGAAATATAGTGTTCACTTCAAAATGTCTAACATCTGAAGAAGGTCTGAATTTACAACGGCCGAAATATTGTAAACATAGCAATAAAGATGCAGAAACACGAATATATGGGCGGAGGGATGGGAAGAAATGGCTTTGTCAATATTGTCAGAGACACTGTCAAGTAAAGAACAGTCAGAGGAGGAAGGGGAGCGGTAGAGAAAGAAGAGATAGCTAATCGAGCTTAGAAGTGAGAGGCGGAAGCACATGAAAGAATGATCCGGGGATTCAAGGGATGTCGCCCTAACTAGGGGAATGTGTTCGCTGATATACACACCAAGCCCATGCATATGAACATTGGAGTCCTTCCTGAAAAGGGGAAGGTAACCAGGAACGTCAAACTCAGAAGAGGGGATAGAAGGGTTAAGGTTAGTTTCACGTAGGGCCAAGATATCAGGTGAGTTAGTGTGAAGGAATGAATCAACGCTGAGGAAGTTAGTGCGGATACCACGTATGTTAGTGTAAGAGATGCAGACGGGTTTGGACATTTTCAGACTAGCTGGTTTAGCTTTGCTATTATGTTTGCTTTTTTCCATAGCGATTCAGTTAAGGAGAGGTCTTAGAATAGAGTCAGTCGGTCACTTGTTTGCAGCATGTGAAGGATGAAGACTGGCGCGGCCTACTATATAATGTGGCCTCGGGGTTGCCCACCGAACGTTCATGCAGGGACGCCCGTCCATGCGCAATATGGCATTACAAGAACCCCGGTATTATTCAACTGTTGATCAGAGTAGTCTCTCAAGAGTCGGAAGCAGCAACCAGGAAACTGCCAACCCGGTACCCTCAGGATGTAAAGATGTTGCCACCATACTCCGTAACTGCAAGCAGCTTCCAGCTGAACTAACAATAAGACCGAAGAAGTCGGATGAACCGGAAACTCCTTCCTGAACAAGAAACAAGGCGATCACCGCTACTCTTGATCAAAAGAAGGGGGTGAAGTGTGAGACCGGGCGATAGTAGGAACTATCTACTTCAATTAAAAAAAAAAAGAAAAAGGAAAGGGTAACTGAAATTTACTAACCTTCAATTGCAAAATAATTTACACGAGTTACTTAGGTTAGTGATAAAACAAATAAAATAAAAATTCAACAAAAAACCAAAAATTTAAAAAATAAATAATTAAAAATTAAATTAAATTAAATTAAAAATTACAGAAAAGACATACTGATTCCGGGTGAACTTACCACGAGGAGGTAACACAGAAAATTGATTTAATTAAATTTCTGAAGTCAAAAATGCTCTATTCTGCTTATCATTGATTCTCACAAGAAAATATTTTATCATCAATAAAATTCATTTAGACTGAAATCATTTACAGCGTATTTAATTAATAGAAGTGGATATTTATACATACCTGAATTTCTTTTCCCTGATTTTTTTTTTTTTACTTCATCGTATTTTCATTCTTTTTATATAAAACAGGAACAGGATAATAATTTTGCCTCATTTATTCCCCATGGTAAGGTAAAATATTCGCATTATCATAAATTAAGATTATCACCAGCTATTCCAAATGTGTTTCATGTTATGTTCGATGTTATGTTGGATTTCAACGATGTCTTATTAATTTATACAACAGTGAGAACGCATCAGTGCGTGAAGCTGTTTAGAGACCTAAATTTCATTGGTGAAGCGGTTTCTGTCACTATTTAGTCTAGCAATCTCATAAAAATATAGATTTAACATGAGTTAGCTTCCTTTAGTCTAAATTTGGCTGCGAAATATTTTAATGTTTTTATCGATTTAAAAGGAATTCTGTTTATAATATCGATTCAAATGAATCCCTGAATTTTACAGTTGGCGTTAGAAGTTTGGTGGACGATAACGATTTCTTTTAATTGAGGTTGCAAATGAAATTCTGATAAAAAACGAATAAACTAGATACCTCCACTCATTATGATTCCTGATGTTTAAATTGAATTTTCAAAAATATTAAAGATTCTTCATGTGTAAATTTTAGCTTAATTTGAAATCTTAATGATTGAATTTACTATATCCAGTAAGTAGTATCCTCTGATAGAAATTACATTTATTGGAATCTAAAATTTTCAGATTAAAATTATTTTTATTGCATTTTTCAGCAATTGACACATTTGTAAACAAAAGTTAATTCTCTGTTTTAAAAATCTTCCAAATATATATACATCCGTGACACGTTATTTTGGGGAAATTAGCAAATTTAAAGTTGGAATAATCAGAATTAAACTAGTATTATTTATGCATATTATGGGATTTAGAATAAGATGATTTCTTATACACAGATTGTTTCTCTTTCTGACATTTTCCGTATGATTTGACCTGATGTCAGCTAGACAGATGCGAGATAAGATATGTGTATGGCGTTCATAATTTAAAAATTTGTCCAAATGTTTTCCTTTAAGGGAAACAAACCGAGAAACATAAGATATCTTAATGTACGCACAGAAATTGCCATCAAAAATATAACTTCAAATACACACAAAGAAACAATTAAAATTAAAAATTATTCTAAAAATACCAAGGCACGAGGATTTGTGCTACACGTTTTAATTTAGGATTAGTAAATAGTTTTCGATTATTGAATAATGCCAACAAGAATTTTGAAATATTTTAAAAAATGTTCTTGAAACTTTTTAAATTGTAAAAAAATTAAAATATTCTTTTAAAATTACTTTATGATTCGTAAAAACTTTTTCTTTAGACTATAAAATAATGGCTTACCAAATTAAATAATAGTATGGTTTTATTACATTTTTTTATTTTATTACTGGAAGCATATTTTCGAAAATAAAAATCAAGTGTTTGAAAAAATGATAGTTTAATTTACATTCCTTTATAAATCCTACGTTCGGCTACCAAAACCAATTTTGACAACAAAACTGAATTTCAGAAAATTAACGCGGAGTTTTGTGGTAACAGATGTAAAAATATTTTAATATATTTTAAATTCTAATTAATATTTCTTACAACGATATTTTTAAAATAATAATTTCAAAAATAATTTCATTTATTTGTAAATAAATCCGGAAATTTTCATGAAAATGCGACCATTATTTGATTTTTGCAAGGATTTCCAAATTAATGTTTTTTCTCTGGAACAACAACAAAAAAGAAAAACAATCGATTGCAATCTTGGATTTACAGCTGACGAAAAAAAGTTTTTAACCAAACTTTTGAACGTGTTAGAAAGGATTGAAAATTTGTTAAAAATAGCATGAATACCCAGGTCTTTCTTCTTAATAACAAACATTTTGACGATAAAACTTTGTTACGTTTTTTGAAGATTGGGTTATTTTAACATCAAATTATGCTGTTTTTCAACGAAATATTGGAGGTACCTACAATAAACGCAAATGTCTGATTCCTTTTGCTATTCTCTACTTTTACAAGCTGAGGCCGAAAATTAATTATTGTTGCCATATATGCAGAGGAGCAGACCAGTCTTCACCTTCTAGTCTCGATAGAGACAAAAGCCCAAAATATTTCCATTATCTCTTCATGATATTCTGTATAAGAGTTTTTTGTTTTAATTTTCTCCCAAATATCGTCGTGGCTCAAATGTTTGTTTCATGTAATTCTCAGTATCCTTCTGTAGAATTATATTTCTGTGGCTTTAATTATCTATTCCATTTATTAGAAGATTTACCAATATCCACTGGCATACACATACTCATACTACAAAATATTTCCGTACATTTTTCTTTGTTTCTAACAAAATTTTCCTGTATGTTAATACTCTGCTGAGCTTTTGGAATATAACATCGGCTATCATTTAATTTATATTATTATCAATGGTATCTTAGTTTTATTGCATTTTTATTTTAAGATTCATATAAAATTATCCATAAATGGTATTTCTGTTTTACAAAAAAATGATCATTTAAATTTATATATATATAGATATAATTTTATTTTACTTATATATTATATAATTTTAATTCTATGAATGTAACAACATCTTGCTTTTGATTTGAAAGCTTGAAAATATACCATTCTTGGAATCATACAATGTCTAACGAGTTCTGATTACGTGTGTTGAATATGTCCAGAAAAAAGAAATCGTGAACAACAAACTGTCTTGTCCATAGCGGCGGACGCCTGAACAATGACAGCTTTTTGAGAATCGACCGAGTTGTGGGCGTGCTTGCTGTTCGTGGATCTCGATCACGCACCAGAAGAAACATACAAGGGGGATGCAGTCAGGTGGGGAGGGTGACCACAGGTCCGGCGACGAGTGGTGAGGAACATTGTTGAGCAGCAACGTCTGGATCGTCTTGACCTTGTGTGCAGCAGCTGGAAGACATAGGGGCGTCCAGCGGCGATCTCGTCCATCCAGGGCGTCACGACGCTCTGCAGCGGTGATTCTCAGGTCCTTTTGAAAGAATGCAGAGGTTTTTCTCTGATTAAAAGAATTTCATCCAAACCGGACTAGCAAAAGGCAGAAAGACAGGTGGATCTGCAAAGACATCGAAAAGGTTCCCGTCATGAAGCATACGAAGTTTCCCTCCTTCGTCATGGTCCTTGGCGTCATCTCCACCGAGGGTGACGTCATGCCTCTGTTCTTTCAAAATATAAATCATATATTTATATATATAATTATATATATATATATATATATATATATATATATATAATATAAAATATGTATCGAAAACTCTTTAAAAATAAATCACTGCAAACAATGAACTGCCAATCGATCGTATATATATATATTTCGATACATTTTAGAGCATTATATATGGAAATATTTTTATTACAATTTTATAATTTAAACATTTTTTACTGCAACACAAGTGCCGTTGTTTACTAACTTATTAGCACCTCGTCAGGCAGTAAAATATTTTGAATGATAGGAATAATTATATATCTTCTTCTTCTATGTGCCATGTCCTTTCAGGATGTAGGCGATCATGGCTTTCCACGTATCCCTATCCCTGGTGGCTTTTAGTACGCTTTCTCCTGTTACACCACGCAACCTCCGTTCTGTCATCCACCTTCTTAGGCCCTTCAAATATGTTGGCCGCTGTCTCCCTCTGTTTGTTTTCATCTATCTCGCCTGTCAGTATCATGTTCTCCAAGCCCTCTTTTAACATTGCATGTCCCAAGAACTTCAGTTGTTTATTTCTGAGGCTCACTATTAATTTCCTTTTCGTTTCCATTCTTTCCAAAACCTCATCATTGCTCACATGCTCGATCCTTCTGTAGAACCACATTTCCGCTGCATCAAGTTTTTCCTTCATCTTCGGTGATATTGTCCAACATTCATTGCCGTATTGAAGAACTGACATCACTTGGCAATCTAGTACTCTGTTCTTAATTTCTAGTAAAAGTTTCCTGTCTCTTAATACTTTACTCAGCTTCTGGAATGCGTCCTTCGCCATGCCAATTCGCATTCGGATCTTTGTATTGCACTTTCCATTTCCGGTTGGAACACTTTCTTTGTATTTAAATTTTTCTACTTGCTTAATTCTAGTATCCCCCGCCTGAATTTTGATTTTAGGTTGCTATTTTTGCTGATGACCATGCATTCAGTTTTCTTGCTGTTTATTTGTAGTCCTTTCTTGTCACTATCTTCAGCTACCTTCTGTAAGGGGTCTTGTAGTTTTGTTTCCGTGTCTGCAATCAGCACTGTATCATTTGCGTATCTTAGGTTGTTAAAATTGTGACCTCCGATTACAAACTTTGCATAGCATCGGTTATGTAGAAGTCAAATAACTTATCTTCTAAAATTGCTGTCTCCCTTCTATTCCTTTGAAGGCAGGCAGGCCAGCTAATATACCTCGTTTGTAGAAGATTACCTAATGCGGCAGGTGGGTTAGTCTTTTGATTCTTTTCACTTTTATATATATCTCCATGAATTCACTCAGTAGTTTTTTTTTATTTGACACCAATCTACTTGCGTGTAAAATCAACTACAATTACACAATATTCAACAGGTTACATGACTTTTTAAAAAGTTATTTTTCACTTAAAGTAGTTAACAAGTACCAAAGACGGAGTGGTATATTTTAAGATATATTCACTGCACGTCAGACATGTATAGTAAACTTAGTTAATGATCAATCCTTTAATCGAAATAAATTAATTATCAGAAGATAGGAGAATCAATCGAATGCTAGGGGATGCATTATAGATGTCTAATGCCAAAGTAGGCAAGGAGAGGTAAGGTATGACAACTGGAATCTTTGGTTTAGGAATCCGCAACGAACGAAAAGAAAAATGGGTGCAATGGTGCATGGCAAATTACCAGGTAATAACTAACACCTGGTTTCAAGAACACCCACGACATCTATGGACATGGAGAAGCCCAGTAGGTGACACAAAAAAACTGACAGACTACATAACCATTAACAGCAGATTCAGAAATGCAGTGGTTCGAAGCAAAGCCTATCCAGGTGTTGGCTGTGGAAGCGACCACATCCCAGTCTTCTGCAAATTAAAAGTGAACCTCCTGAGATTGAAGAAGCCTAATGCAGCACCAAAACTGATATATAACGCACTCGTGAATGATCTCAAACTACAGAAAGAATACACTGACAGCGTGAAAACCACATACGAAGAACAAACTATGAACGGACACTCGAAATGGGACTAAAGGAAGCAATACTGACATCAGCAAACAACATTGCCCCAATGGAAAATAGGCGCAGAAAGAAAAACGAGTAGATGACGGAAGAGATTCTGGACATGATGCAAAGGAGGCAGAAAATTATATCAAGACATGGAACGGAGTACAGGGAACTACACAAGGAAATAAGTACGAATTGTAGACAGGCTAAAGAGAAATGGCTCAATGACAAATGTGCAGAAGTAGAGAGATGGAGCAGGAATAATAAAGCAGACATGCATAAGTAAATAAAAGAACTGACAGGACAAAAAAAACTGCTCTTCAACAGGATGTTTAAAATCTAAGGATGGACCAATCATTTGGAGAAAGAGGAAATACTCCAACGATGGGAAAAATATATAAAATATCTTTTCCACGACAAGAGAGAGCAACCAATATTACGCACTGGAAATATTAAAGTCTGAAGTGGAATCTGCAGTAGCCACACTGAATAGAAACAAAGCAGCGGGACCAGACGGCATAGTCATAGAGCTGCTGATAGCCCTGGAAGAATTTGGTATAGAAAAATTATTGAAATAATAAATGAAATATATAATAGTGGGGTTATACCGGATGATCTCAGCAAGTCTATCTTCATAGCACTACCTAAGAAGCCAGGAGCAATCGAGTGCAAACTCCACAGAACCATCAGTTTTATGAGCCATATAACAAAACTGATCGTCCGAATCCTGATGAATAGAGCGAGAAGCAGAATCAGGACAGAGATAGGACAAGAACAGTGTGGTTTCGTTAAAGACACGGAAACAAGGAATGCCATATTTATGACTAGGATGCTCTCCGAAAGGGTAATACAAATGAAGAAGGACTTATACCTGTGCTTTATTTATTATGCGAAGGCGTTTGACAAAATACGCCACGAAGAACTGATGTAGATGCTCGGCAGCCTAGACATATCTGGAAAAGACTTGAGAGTAATAAAGAATCTTTACTGGCAGCAAACCGCTTGCATACGGACAGGTAATGAATTGAGTAGTTATACAAAGATAGAAAGGGGCGTAAGACAAGGATGTGTCTTTTCACCGGATCTGTTCAACTTCTACAGCGAGAATATTTTGAGAACCCTAGAAGTTATGCTTAGATTCGTAATCGGAGGACATAATTTAAACAACCTAAGGTACGCAGATGATACAGTGCTGATAGCAGACACAGAAAGGAAACTACAAGACCTCTTACAGAAGGTAGCAGAAGTAAGTAACAAGAAAGGACTAGAAATAAACTGAACGAAAACTGAATGCATGGTCATCAGTAAAAAGTGCAGCCCAAAATGCCAAATACAGGTCGGGGATACCAGAATCATGCAGGTACAAAAATTTAAATACCTGGGAAGCGTTATAACAGAAGATGGAAAGTGCGACTCAGAGATCCGAAGGCGAATTGGCATGGCGAAGGAAGCATTCCAGTATCTGAGTAAGGTATAAGAAAACAGGACAATTTTGCTAGAAACTAGGAAGAGAGTACTGGATTGCTACGTGATGTCCTTCCTTTAATATGGCAGTGAATGCTAGACAATACCATTAAAGATGAAGGAAAAACTTGAAGCAATTAAAATTTGGTTTTACGGAAGGATTCTGTGAATCTCATGGATCGAGCATGTGAGCAATGATGAGGTCTTGGAAATGATGGAAACAAAAAGGAAATTAATACTGAGCATCAGGAAGAGACAGCTGAAGTTTCTGGGACATGTAATGAGGAAGGAGGGCCTGGAGAACCTGATACTAAAAGGCCAGATAGAGGCGAAAAGAGACAGGAGAAAGCAATGGATAACATATTTGAAGGGCCTGAGCAGGTGGATGACAGAACGAGAGTTGCACGATGTAACAGGAAAAGGCGTGCTCAGAACCACCAGGGATAGTGAAACGTGGAAAACCATGATCACCTACGTCCTGAAGGGACAGGGCACATAGAAGAAAAAGTTATATTCATCTTCTTCTTCATGTGCCGTTTCCTTTCAAGACGTAAGCGATCACGGACTTACACTGCTGCTTTCTCTTGTCTCCCTTTCCCTCTATCCGTTCTGTCAGTATCATATTCTCCAGGCCCACCTTCCCCAGGACATTTTCCAAAAACCTCATCCATCTCTTTCTTATGTTTATAAATTTCTCTTCGTTTCTATCCTCTCCAAAACCTCGTCGTTGCTCACTTACTCAGTCCATCGTATCCCCAGCATTCTTCTGTAAGATCACGTTTCTGCTGACTCAAGCCTCTTTTTCTCCTTGAGGAGATCATCCAACATTTACTCCCACACAGAAAGACAGATATCACAACAATCCAGCACACTTTTCTTTGATTCCAATGAGATTTACCTGTCTTTAAGTACTCCGGTTAGTTTTATAAATGCATCCTTGGGCATGCCAATACGTCTTTCTATCTCAACATTGCACTTTTCATCCTCTCTCAGAAGGTTTCCCAGGTGTTTAAATTTCTTTACATGCTTTATTTTCGTTTCTCTGAACTGTAGTTGGCATTTTAGTGTCTTCTTTTTGCTGATGAAGATACATTCTTTTTTCTTGAAGTGTATGCTTAATCCTTTCTTCTTGCTTTCACTTCCTAGCTTCTGTAGGATGTTCTGAATTCTCTGTTCCGTGTTTTCTATCAGTAACATGTCATCCGCGAATATTAAATTGTTTAGATAGTCACCACCAGTAACGAATCCTGGCAAGGGTATAATTTATCTCAGAATTTTTTCGCTGAATATACCGTCATTTGCTTTTATACATACTATTGCTGAGCAGTTCCATTGTCCTGATAGTTACTTTATTTTTTTATACATATCACCATTGTTTGTGGTGCACAGTCTCTCTACTTTGGCATATTTGTCGTTGAACCATCTTTCTTTAGCCTAGCTGCATTTTCTCCTTATTTCGTAATGTTATCTCTCGTATTTCGTTCCATATATTCGCATCTTTTTTGTCTCTTTTCCATAATGTCAAGATTAGCTTCAGTGACGAAATCATTTTTTTCCGACGTGCTTTTTTCTTTTCGGATGACGTCGTTCATCGATGTCACTAGAGCCACTATTAGTGCGTACCACTTTGAGTTTCTGTTTCTTTTATATCCTATTTCAATTTCACACACTATATATATATATATATATACACACACACAGAGAACGACCCATACAATATATATATATATATATATATATATATATATATAAAGTGAAACAGACAGGAACAAAGAGGTGGGTGGAAATACTAGCCTATGCAATATTTTACTTGAGAAACACTGCATTGAAATTTAAATAAAACACTTTTCCTTTTCAGATAGAAATTATTGCATGAAAAAAAAAAAATAATAAAATAAAAAACATTTATCTGAAAGGGAAAAATTGTACATGAAAGGATATTTAACATAGGTGAAACAAAAATAATAAATTTAAACTAGACTCAGGTAGCAAAGCTAGTCTCAGCAGTCTACAATACCAAATATTAGGATGTATTATGTAAGTGCATGGGGTCACATAGGAGGAAAGTGATGAGAAAGAGGGACAACATATATGGGGTATCAGAAGATGGGTAAGGAAAGGATAAGAATACTGGTGTGATGAGAATATAGTGGGGGTAAAGAAGAACAGGAGAAACTGGATGGGAGTCAGAGAGACAGGAGATGACAACTGACATTATATTTAAATTCTTGGAGATGGTACCTCTATGGTAAGCAATTATAACAGGAGGAACAGGATGCGAATCAGAGAGATATTAGACGAGAACTGACTTTACATTTAAATTCTTGGAGATGGTACCTCTATGTTGAGCAAGTATAACAGGAGGAACAGGATGCGAGTCAGAGAGATAGAAGATGACAAATGACGTTACATTTAAATTCTTGGAGATGGTACCTCTATGGGATGCAAGTATAACAGAAGGAAGAGGATGCGAGTCAGAGCGATAGGAGATGACAACTGACTTTACATTTAAATTCTAGGAGATGGTAACTCTATGGGAAGCAAGTATAACAGGAGTAACAGGATGCGAGTCAGGGAGATAGGAGATGACAACTGACTTTACATTTAAATTCTAGGAGATGGTACCTCTATGCGAAGCAAGTATAACAGGAGGAACAGGATGCGAGACAGAAAGTTAGGAGATGACAACTGACCTCACTTTTCAATTCTTGGAGATTGTACCTCTATGGGAAGCAAGTATAACAGGAGGAACTGGATGCGAGTCAGAGAGAGAGAGGAGATGACAAATGACATTATTTTAAATTCTTGCAGATGGTACCTCTGTGGTAAGCGATTATAACAGGAGGAGCAGGATGCGAGTCAGAGAGATACTAGATGAGAAATGACATTACATTTAAATTCTTGGAGATGGTACCTGTATGTGGAGTAAGTATAACAGGAGGAACAGGATGCGAGTCAGAGCGATAGGAGATGACAATTGAATTTTACATATAATTTCTTGGAGATGGTACCTCTATGTTGAGTAAATATAACAGGAGGAACAGGATGCGAATCATAAAAATAGGAGATGACAACTGACTTTACATTTAAATTCTTGGAGATGGTACCTCTATGGGAAGTAAGTATAACAGGAGGAACGGTATGCGAGTCAGAGCGATAGGAGATGACAACTGACTTTATATTTAAATTCGTGGAGATGGTACCTCTATGGGAAGCAAGTATATCAGGAGGAACAGGATGCGAGTCAGAGAGATAGGTGATGACAACTGACTTTACATTTAAATTCGTGGAGATGGTACCTCTATGGGAAGCAAGTATAACAGGAGGAGCAGGATGCGAGTCAGAGAGGTAGGAGATGACAACTGACTTTACATATAAATTCTTGCAGATGGTACCTCTATGGGAAGCTAGTATAACAGGAGGAGCAGGATGCGAGTCAGAGAGGTAGGAGATGACAACTGACTTTACATATAAATTCTTGCAGATGGTACCTCTATGGGAAGCAAGTATAACAGGAGGAGCAGGATGCGAGTCAGAGAGGTAGGAGATGACAACTGACTTTACATATAAATTCTTGCAGATGGTACCTCTATGGGAAGCTAGTATAACAGGAGGAATAGGATGCGAGTCAGAGCGATAGGAGATGACAACTGACTTTACATTTAAATTCGTGGAGATGGTACCTCTATGGGAAGCAAGTATATCAGGAGGAACAGGATGCGAGTCAGAGAGATAGGTGATGACAACTGACTTTACATTTAAATTCGTGGAGATGGTACCTCTATGGGAAGCTAGTATAACAGGAGGAATAGGATGCGAGTCAGAGCGATAGGAGATGACAACTGCCTTTACATTTAAATTCTTGGAGATGGTACTTCCATGGTAAGCAAGTATAACAGGAGTAACAGGATGCGAGTCAGAGAGATAGGAGATGCAACTAACTTTATATATAAATTCTTGGAGATGGTATTTCTATGGGAAGCAAATATAACATGAGGAACAGGATGCTAGTCAGAGTGTTAGGAGATGACAACTGACTTTAATTTTAAATTCTTGGAGATGGTACCTCTACGGGAAGCAAATAAAACAGGAGGAGCAGGATGCTAATCAGATAGATAGGAGAAGACAACTGACTTTACATTTAAATTCTTGGAGATGGTATTTCTATAGGAAGCAAGTATGACAGGAGAAACAGGATGCGAGTTAGAGAGATAGGATATGACAAATGACATTACATTTAACTTCTTGGAGATTGTACCTCTATGGGAAGCAAGTACAAAAGGAGGAACAGGATGCGAGTCAGAGAGAAAGGACATGACTACTTACGTTACATTTAAATTCTTGGAGATGGTAACTCTATGGGAAGCAAGTATAACAGGAGGAACAGGATGCGAGTCAGAATGATAGGAGATGACAAATGACGTTACATTTAAATTTTGTAGATGGTACCTCAATGGGAAGCAAGCATAACAGGAAGAACAGGATGCGAGTCAGAAGGATAGGAGATGACAACTGCCTTTACATTTAAATTCTTGGTGATGGTACCTCTATGGGAAGCAAGTATAACAGGAGGAACCGGATGCGAGACAGAGAAATAGGAGATGACCACTGACTTTACATTTAAATTCTTGGAGATGCTATTTCTATGTGTAGCAACTATAACAGGAGGAACAGGATGCGTGTCAGAGAAATAGGAGATGACCACTGACTTTACATTTAAATTCTTGGAGATGCTACTTCTATGGGTAGCAACTATAACAGGAGGAACATGATGCTAGTCAGAGAGGTAGGAGATGACATCTGACTTTACATTTAATTATATTGGAGATTGTACCTCTATGGGAAGCATGTATAACCGAAGGAACAGGATGCGAGTCAGAGAGATAGGAGATGACAACTGACTGTATTTTAAATTCTTACAGATGGTACCTCTATGTTAAGCATTTATAACAGGAGGAAAAGGATGCGAGTCAGAGAAATACGAGATGACAACTGACTTTACATTTAAATTCTTGGAGATGATACCTCTATGGGAAGCAAGTATAACAGGAGGAACAGGATGCGTGTTAGAGAGATAGGAGATGACAACTGACTTTACATTTAAATTCTTGGAGATGGTACTTCCATGGGAAGCAAGTATAACAGGAGGAACAGGATGCGAGTCAGTGACATAAGAGATGACAACTGACTTTACATTTAAATTCTTGGAGATCGTACTTCTATGGCAAGCAGATATAACAGGAGGAAAATGATTCGAGTCAGAGAGATAGGAGATGACAAATGACTTTATTTTAAATTCTTGGGGATGGTACTTCTATGGGGAGCAATTATAACAGGAAGAACAGGATGCGAGTCAGAGAAACATGAGAGGACAACTGACTTTACATTTATATTCTTGGAGATGGTACATCTATGGTAAGCAATTTTAGCAGGAGAAACAGGATGCTAGTCAGAGAGATAGCAGAAGACAACAGATATTACACTTAAATTCTTGGAGATGGTAACTCTATGGGAAACAAGTATTACCGTTAGGAACCTGATGCGAGTCAGAGAGAGGGGAGATGACAACTGACTTTACATTTAAATTCTTGGAGATGGTACTTTTTATGGGAAGTAAGTATAACAGGAGGAACAGGATGCAAATCACAAAGATAGGAGATGACAATTGACTTTATTTTAAATTCTTGGAGATGGTACTTCTATGGGAAGCAAGTAAAAAAGGAAGAACAGGATGCTAGTCAGAGTTATAGGAGATGACAACTGACTTTACATTTCAATTCTTGGAGATTGTACCTCTCTGTTAAGCAAGTATAACAGGAGGAACAAGATGCGAGTCAGATAGATAGGAGATGACAACTGACTTTACTTTTTAATTCCTGGAGATGGTACCTCTATGTTAAGCATTTTAACAGGAGGAACAGGATGCGAGTCAGAGAAATAGGAGATGACAACTGACTTTACATATAAATTCTTGGAGATTGTACTTCTATGGGAAGCAATTATAACTGGAGGAGCAGGATGCGAGTCAGAGAGATAGGAGATGACAACTGACTGTATTTTAAATTTTTGGAAACGGTACCTCTATGGGAAGCAAGTATAACAGGAGGAACAGGATGCGAGTCAGAGAGACAGGAGATGACAATTGACTTTACATTTAAATTCTTGGAGATGGTACATCTATGGTAAGAAATTATACCAGGAGAAACAGGATGCGAATCAGTGTGATAGGAGATGACAGCTGACTTTACATTTAAATTCTTGGAGATGGTACCTCGATGGGAAGCAAATATAACAGGAGGAACAGGATGCGAGTCAGTGAGATAGGAGATGGCAACTGACATTATGTTATATATCGCCGTACGACGACAAAACAACAAACACGCATATATAAAAATATAAGGTTATATTTTTATTAATGACGACGAACCGTGTGGAATAGAGAACAGGAGAGTGAGAGCGCACATAGAATGGGTTGACGGGAGTGTAGTCTTGACTGATGTGTCTCTCTGCTTCCACTGGCCGTTCTCTGCTAGCGAATCCGTGTGTCGAGGTCTTTATATAGTCTTCTAGAACCGGGACTTTCCTTCCGGTTTTGCCTCGCCCACGCAACGCCACGTAATTCCCAGAGACACCTATTCTGTTTGCCTCCGTAGTCATTTCCGCCACTGTCGGAAATAAGGTCAAACGACATCCGCTCCGGCCTCGACAGGATGTATTTCACAAACACCTGTCTTGTCGTTTCGCCGACCCCTTCACCGACGGGAAACACCATCGCTTGCATCACTTCCTCGGGTGGGGCCAGATTGTTATATTACAATTACATTTAAATTCTTGGAGATGATGTCTGTATGGGAAGCATGTATAACAGGATGAACAGGATGCGAGTCAGTGACATAAGAGATGACAACTGACTTTACTTTTAAATTCTTGGAGAAGCAAGTGTAACAGGAGGAACATGATGCGAGCCTGAGAGGTAGGAGATGAAAACTGACTTTACTTTCAATTTCTTGGACATGGGAACTCTATGGAAGTCAAGTATAACAGGAGGAACAGGATGCGAGTCACAGAGATAGGAGATGACAACTGACTTTGCACTTCAATTCATGTAGATGGTAATTTTATCTGAATCAAGTATAACAGGAGAAACAGGATGCAAGTCAGTGACATAAGAGATGACAACTGACTTTACTTTCAATTTCTTGGACATGGGAACTCTATGGAAGTCAAGTATAACAGGAGGAACAGGATGCGAGTCACAGAGATAGGAGATGACAACTGACTTTGCACTTCAATTCATGTAGATGGTAATTTTATCTGAATCAAGTATAACAGGAGAAACAGGATGCAAGTCAGTGACATAAGAGATGACAACTGACTTTACTTTTAAATTCTTGGAGAAGCAAGTGTAACAGGAGGAACATGATGCGAGCCTGAGAGGTAGGAGATGACAACTGACTTGACTTTCAATTTCTTGGACATGGGAACTCTATGGAAGTCAAGTATAACAGGAGGAACAGGATGCGAGTCACAGAGATAGGAGATGACAACTGACTTTACATTTAAATTCTTGGAGATGATACCTCTACGGTAAGCAAGTATAACAGGAGGAACAGGATGCGAGTTAGAGAGATAGGAGATGCTAACTGACTTAACATTTAAATTCTTCGAGATGGTACTTCTATGGGAAGCTAATATAACATGATGAACAGGATGCTAGTCAGAGAGATAGGAGATGACAACTGACTTTACATTTAAATTCTTGGAGATTGTACCTTCATGGGAAGCAAGTATAACAGGAGGAACAGGATGCGAGTCAGAAAATGGGAGATGACATCTGACTGTATTGTAAATTCTTGGAGATGGTACCTCGTTGGTAAGAATTTATAAGATAAGGAACAGGATGCGAGTCAGAGAAATAGGTGATGACAACTGACTTTACATTTAAATTCTTGGAGATTGTCCCACTATGGCAAACAAGTATAACAGGAGGAACAGGATGTGAGTCAGAGAGATAGGAGACGGCAACTGACTTTACATTTAAATTCTTGGAGATTGTACTTCTATGGGAAGCAATTATAACAGGAGGAACAGGAGTCGAGTCACAGAGATAGGAGATGACATCTGACTGTATTTTAAATTCTTGGAGATGTTACCTCTATGGTAAGAATTTATAACAGGAGGAACAGGATGCCAGTCAGAGTGACAGGAGATGACAACTGACTTTACATTTAAATTCTTGGAGATGGTACATCTATGGGAAGCGAGAATAACAGGAGGAACAGGATGCGAGACAGAGAGATTGGAGATGACAACTGACTTTACATTTAAATTCTTGGAGATGGTAACTATATGGGTAGCAAATATAACAGGAAGAACAGGATGCGAGTCAGAGAGACAGGAGATGACAATTGACTTTACATTTCAATTCTAGGAGATGGTACATCTATGGTAAGCAATTATAACAGGAGAAAGAGGATGCGAGTCAGTGAGATAGGAGATGACAACTGACTTTACTTTTAAATTCTTGGAGATGGTACCTCTATGGGAAGCAAATATAACAGGAGGAACAGGATCCGAGTCAGTGAGATGGGAGATGACAACTGACTTTACATTTAAATTCTTGGAGATCATGCCTCTATGGGAAGCATGTATAACAGGAGGAACAGGATGCGAGTTAGAGAGATAGGAGATGACACCTGACTTTACACTTCAATTCATGGAGATGGTAATTTTATCTGAATCAGTTATAACAGTAGGAACAGGATTCGTGTCAGATTGATAAGAGAAGTCAACTGACTTTACTTTTACATTTTTGGAGATGTTACTTCTATGGTAAGCATTTATAATAGGAGGAACAGGATCCGAGTCAGAAAAATAGGAGATGACAACTGACTTTACTTTTAAATTCTTCGAGATTGTACCTCTATGGGAAGCAGGTATAACAGGAGGAACAGGATTCGAGTCAGAGAGATAGGAGATGACAACTGACTTTACATTTAAATTCTTGGAGATTGTACTTCTATGGGAAGTAAGTATAACATGAGGAACAGGATTCGATTCAGAGATATAAGAGATGACAACTGACTTTACTTTTAAATTCTTGGAGATGGTACCTTTATGGGAAGCAAGTATAACAAGAGGAACAGGATGCAAGTCAGAGAGATTGGAGATGACAACTGACTTTACATTTAAATTCTTGGATATGGTGCTTCTCTGAGAAGCAAGTATACGGAAGGAAATTCGACAGGAGAACCGACCTTCCTCTCAGCAGATTTAGCTATAGATTCGATGTAGTCATTCCACTTGAGGCCTGCTGAGAGTGTTAGTTCGCGGAAGCCCAGTGATTTTCTTTCAGGGAGCCTAGCATGATCCATGCTAATGGGAGTTAGGAGCGATTGTCTGTGGTGGCTTACAGATAGCAGCTTCGTTTTGAAAAAATTACATTTCACGAGCCATTTCCTAGCTCAGTCCACCACAGATTGGAGGTCCTTTTCAAGATCAGCAGCGGGGTTTGCTTTGTCAGCGTCAGAGAATTTCTGATCAAGGCAAGAATAAATAGCGGATTCGTCAATGTAGATACCTATTTGAGATCTGATCACATCGGGATATCGTTGACGAAGATCAGAAAAAGCGTAGGACCTAGAATATAGCCTTGAGAGACACGCGCGTTCGTAAGATAGTATCGGGAGATATGTCCGTTCAATGCTACTTTCATTACGCGATTTGAAAGAAATGACTGGATTAGATCAATCACTCGTACAGTTATACCATATTCCTATAGCTTGCGTAGAAGCCCAGTATGACAGACTCAGCCAAACGCTTTGTAGATATCCAGTGCAAAAGCTTGAGCTTAGCCGTTCTTATCGGGAGCCTGACAATACTGCTCATATGCTAACGACCTTCAGTGAAGGCCTTTAGCATATGAGCAGTAGACATGATGAAGCGGACTCCATTCAGATAGTGTGGGCTGTTAGATTTTGAATCACCTAGGCATATATAATGTTCCCGAACGCTTTGCCAAAAATCTGTAGGAGGTTAATATAATGATAATTAGAGAGGTCCAAGTGTGGCAGTAATTATAGAGTTTGAAGAGGACAGAGGAGGGTTCAGGGGCACATTTCTTCAGAACAATGATTGCTATTTCGTCTCCTCTGCTCGGTTTATGTTGGTCAAGCTTTAAAATTATGTTAGAAACCTGAGAGAGGGTAATGCGAACCTCATGTAGTTGGGCCACAGTTCTAGATGAAAAGTTGGGTACAGATACCCCGGAAGGATCCAGTGTCGAGTTGGTGAAGAATCTGCGAGCAAAGCACACTGCCTTGTCCGCTGAGGATGTGAGGACCTGAAAATCATTGATTAGATGATAAATTGAGGTCCTTATTATTATTCAGTACATATTTACAGAGCCGCTAGTTTTATTTGGAACCGAATTTGAGGGATGTTATAAGCTACTTCATTCTGTCAGCAAACAGAAGCTTACCGTCATTAAGTATCTTCTTGCATTTGTTACGAGCAGAGGCAGATAGTAAGATAGTCTGATGGTCTGAGATTCCTGGGTGGATTGGTAAAGGAAGAACATGTTAATGGAAACCATCGCATGGTCATATTTTTCAAGAGGGCAAACTTCTTGATATTTCATGTGTCAGGGATGGAAGTGAAAGAAAAATCTAGCTGTGAGTCAGGTCCATTAGGGCTATTGGAAAAATGCATGGAAATATCCAACACTTGCGTAAGGGATTGAGTGATTGAAAAGTTCATGGTATGGACACCATACTTCGACTTTTCAAAAATATTTCAAAAACAGTATTAATACACATTTTTTCTCTCATTTTAAAATTAAAAGGAAAAGAGAAAATTCAATGCAATTTATACGAACCAATAAGTCAATAGTCTAGTAAAGTGAAAAAAAAATGTAAATAAATAAACTCCGCAGCAAATGGATCCGAACTCTGGTGAAGAATTCAGGAATATTCCTGTTCTTCATCCATTGGTTAAACGCGGGTACGACTGCCACATGCATACCTCATAGGAGAGACCATCGATATTTGGAGTATTGTCTCTGCCGACAGGCTTCAATTCATCTCAGCATTCCGCCTAATGGGCGTACCCTTACATCCAACCGCTTCAGTCACCTTGAGGCGAGTCAGCTAAATAGGTGCCGAATTAAGCTGGACTCAGACCGGGCTCTCTGAAAAAATTACCCTGAAAGCAAGATCAGAATGCCTCATACATGCCTTCGTTTTTAATCACATTACGGCCCTCCGCAATGTGACGTTTGCGATGTATCGTTCAGCAAACATTCCGAACTTCTTCAACTCGCAAGTTAGCGGCAATATTTGTTTCCTCGGAAGACATTCTTTTTAATCTTGCCTTTATTGTAATAACTCAGTCTTTCTTGATAAACAATGAGGCCAACTCTGCCACAGTGTCATAAAGAAATAAAGTGCCGTTGTCGACACATAGTTTTAAACACGGGTCGCCATAGAGCAAGCTATGTCCACTGCGTCTTGAAGTAATTGGAGGTAGCGTGCTACTGGGATCACGTGACGAGTAAAATCAATATCTATCTATCTATCTATCTATCTATCTATCTATATATATATATATATATATATATATATATATATATATATATATATAATCATTCAGGGATTGGCGTTGTGAAGAATAAATGTCTAACGCAGTATTGTTCGAATGCGCTCTTATTCATGTAGCTGTAACATTACACTGTGACGATACCGTGTAAATATGGCGACGAGTATTTGTTGGAATTAAACGAGGAAACAAAAAAATTTACGTAACCTACCCGTAGTATTACGATATTCAGTAATATTTATCACTTCATCAAAGAGACATCATATTCACAGGATTACAGAACAATAACCAGGCGAATTCATTAAAAATTTTATTTACAAAATTTCCAGAAAATTGAAGAACCAAATGCTATAATGATTCAAATGTTGTCGCTATAGAATCAACAACAACAACAACAACAACAACAACAACAACAACAATTGCAGTAACAAATAAACAGCGATTATTATAACAACAGAAGATTTTTAAAACTATTTAGTTAAACTACAAAAAAAACTTCAGATTTATTCACTCCAGATATTGTCGCAAATTCAAATAAGAAATTTTTATACAATCCAGACGAACGGATAACTTTTCCAGCTTATTATAGAAGATACGACGGTATCTTCAAAATGTATTGTTAGCATGGGAATGTTAAAAAAGAAAGTTCATTTATTATTAAGGAAATGGTCCCCCTACTAAACGTGAAAATTATATTTTGCCAAAAAATCAGGTGAGATAAATTTTGATGAAACTGTTGTAATGATATGAAAGATTTTTAGTGATAGAAGCTCATTATTTAATACGCGATGGCAATATCTGAACTTAATAAAGTGCGACTGTATCGTGAATCAAGAATGTGAACTTCAAGTAAAATTTACATGTCTCATATTCGTACATAGTTTAAATTCGATGACGCGGAAATAAGGTCCATGATACTTGCTAAATTAGAAATGAATCCCAAAATAACTTTCCAGAAAATAGTTGAAGAGAATCAACGTATTGCAAGTCTAAAACTCAATACCGCAATGATTGAGAAAAGAGATATTTCACAAGTACATAGCGTACGACCATCTAAGAAAAAAATTATAGATGTTTTTCAATACCTGACAGAAAAGTAAAAAGACGATATTCCACTCAATATCTAATATTTTCCACGGTTGTGGAGGTAAACATTTCAAAAGTTCTTTTTTTTTTTAAGAACAAAATGTTACGAATGTAGGAGAGTAGGGATCAAAATAACATGTCGCAGATAAAGAAAATGTAGGAAAAATTAAACATATGTGAACATGGTAAATACATTAATTAAAGCCAAAGTATCAAGAAAAAATTAACAAGACTTCGAACGGATTTCAAAAGAGGAAATTTGATTTTGCGAAATTCCTGATATAAAAATAAAATTGCAACTGCATGCAAGATTTGTTATCACTATCATGAATGAAGAGATATGGAGAGAAATTGGCAAACACTGTTTATTGACTTCTAATAAAGTTGTGCAAGGAGTTAAAGGAAAGAGACTGAACATTTTTGGTGAATTCACCTGTAACATATTTCTTGGAAAAACCAAGAAAACAGTGGTGTTTGTAATAAAGAAAACTGATAATTTATTTGGCACAGATTGGATTGCGTTATTTGGATTTTAAGGCCTTTCAATTAACTCTTTTTGCAACAAAATGAATTTATTAGATTCACTGCTAATACTGCAACTGAAAAATTAAAGAATGAAGTTCAAACGAGTTTTCCAGAAGTTTTCTCAGAAAGTCTACAGACATGTATAAAAACTAAAGCTAAATTTGAAGTAAAAGAGAATGTAACACTGACATTCAAGGAAAAAAAGAATTTACCTTATACAGCTTTAGCTCCTATTAATAAAGAATTAACAAGACTAGAAAATTTAGGTGAGATCTCAAATGGGCATCACCAACAGTTTACTTTAAAAAAGAAATAATAAAATCCGCCTCTGTGTTGATTTTTCAACGGGGCGAAATGGAAGTTTGATGCAACACAACCAAGTTCAGAAGAAATTTTTGCCAAATTAAATTGTGTGTGTATGTTTTTGTTCTTTTTTCTAAATCGATCCTGTGGCTTCCTTCTTCACTTCTGCAAATATTTTCATGGCTTTTGCTCCGCAAACTTAGGTCGCTGATGCCCCCTCCACAAGAATTTACTCGAGCAACCAGACTGGCAACAAGGCCCCACCCTTTTACAGTTAAACTTACCAAATGCAGCCGACAACTCTACTCCATCATCCTCTTTTCTCGCACTTCCTGTCTGTGGGACTCCCTTCCATACACTTGTTTTTCTCCAGAAATTTAAATGCAATGTCAATTCCCATCTCTTATCCACTTGACTCCAGTCCTTTCTACATCACCCTGTATATCTTGTTCTTTTTCTTTCTCCCTACCTTCGCAACTGTCATCACACCTGTGTTCCCATCCTTCTCTTGCCTTTTCTCTGACAACCCCTGTAAGTGGTTCGTCTTTCTCTTCACTCTCCTCCTGCCTAAGCTTTTACTCTCTGATGTATCCGCCTGCGCATCAGTGGCGGTGCCGCCTTGCTTGGGGTGAAACGAAAAAGATGTCAAGAAATTTGAAGGCGAACAATGAAAGCTTATTTTTAGTTTTAGTTTTAGGAATTCGCCCATGACAATCTCACACAGACGCTCCCCTCTATACTATCATCATTCATTTAGTTGATGTCGTAGAAAAATACTTTCTTTCTGCGAGGAACTTTATAACAAAACTTATTTCTATACCCTCCCCTACTTTCCCCATTTTTAAAAAATGTTTAGGACATATTGAAGACTTTCTTTTCTTCAATGTTCACACATTTTTTCTCCTGTGCAAGAATTCATGTAGCCGATGACGAAAAAATATAGATTTATGAAATAATAGTAAATGGGTTAGACTATCGTACGAATGACACTCGTGTCCGTTTTTTTAAACAAAAGTAGGGATTTGTCACATATTCCCTATTTAGGATTGTTTCCAATTTATTTGAAAGTATTTTCCTTTCTTCTTTTACTCCCCCGACCCGTAGCCTCTTGCGTATTATGGTGGCATCGCCTTGCAAGGGAGGGAAATCATTAAATAAATGCACACACAAATATATTTATATTTATGGTACGTTCGATGAATTATATTTACATTGCACAAAAATTAAATGATACCGGCATCTCAATTTAACAGATATATTTATCAAAATTTTCACTAAAAAATATCTTGACATACTAAATTCTATGCACACATAATATAACGTAGATTAGGGATTCACCCATGACAATCTCACACAGACGCTCCCCCTCTATACCAGCATCATTCATTTATTTGATGTTGTAGAAAATATTTTTTTCGTATGAACTAATTATGCGAGGAACTTTATTTTCACCATTTTTTTTAATTTGTAGGACTGTTTGAAGATTTTCTTTTTTTCGCTTTTCATACATTTTTCCCCCTTTTACAAGAATTCATGTAGCCAATGACGGAAATGTATGTATATGTATGTACGTATGTATTTATGAAATAGTAGTAAACAGGTTCGACTATCGCACAAATGACACTCCTGTCCGGTCTTTTAAAGAGAAGCAGGGATTTGTTTACTATTTATGATTGTTACCAATTTATTTGAAAGTATTTTCATTTTTTCTTTTAATCCCCCACCGTTTCACCTTGCGTCTTATGGTGGTATCGCCTTGTGGGGGAGGGTAATCATTAAATACAAACTCACATATGACTATATATATATAATTATATACTTATGTATCAATTTTACATTGCGACATGGAAACTTCTATGTTTCGAGATTAATTCTCATCATCAGGCAATGCTGGTGTGGTTGTGCAGATGATTTACATTTAAATGACAAAATCTTTTCGTTGCAATTTAAATGTAAATCATCTGCATATATATTTGTGGAGCGTTCGGTGAATTGATTTTACATTACACAAAATGAAAATAACAATGGCATCTCATTTTAACAGATACATTTATGAAACTTTCACCAAAAATATCTTGAAATACTAAAGAGTAAATTTACTCAAAAGAAATGACCATTGGCTTCAACCATATGCTCCGGACAACTTCGGAATCTTCTGCATCTCTACTGGGTCGTCTCCTTGTTTAAGTTGTTAAATGCTGCCATAATCCTTGCCTTGAGTTTATCTTTGGTGCTACAAGTAGTTTGGTGGAAAAAATTGCAATTATTGCAGAAAGTTAGTATTACAGTTATATACTCTAATGATATCATGCTAGATGATAATATAATCGGCTTATCCCTCATTCCGCCATAGTTCACACAACACACTTTGTAGTATTCCTTTTTAGGAAGACTTTGTATATGCATGTTTTACCAACGCAACATAAATTTCAAGCGGCAACGGCAGACCAAATGTAATAAGGATTTGGATCTTTTCCGCTGCATATTTTGAGCAGTAAAATTTATGAGAAATAAGAACAAATTTTCTTTGTCTCCGGATTAAATATAGTGTTAAAGTTATTCGTTTTTCTACTCCCATTGAATTTCTATCGCACAGATCTGTATACACATGTAAAAAACTGTGGCATAATAGTATCACATATATAATTATTTATTATAAATTATACTTTAGAACATGTACAATTTTGTAGTAGCTTGTAGTTTGTAAATCTCATCGTTTACTAATAGGGATAAACAAAATATGACATCACTTTTTAAATATTTTTGGAAGTTAAAAAAAGAAAGTAAAATACCTAATGTTAAATGGAAAATTCTCAAAGAAGCTAGATCTAGATCGGTAAATAAACCACTTTTCATTGTCTGCAAGAAAAATGGAAATTATTAAGTACATGAAGAGGTGTATGTTGCTGAATCAGATGCATGAAACTGTAAATTGTGAACATATTAAAAATTAACCTTACAATCCTGCTAGAATTATAAAATCTAATATATTAAGCTATAGTAGGTTATCAGTTATAGTGAAGAATATGTTTGTTGAAACAGATTAGTTTGATTTGGCCTTATATTTAGATAGACCATCATAAGAGGGGTAGAAAACAAGAAAATGAAAGATTCTAAATTGAAAAAACAAATTTATATACATATGTATCAATTAAGTTTTTCACAAATAAAATTAATGATTTTTACTTGGTACAACGTCTTTAAAAGTTTCGTAGTAGAATGAGTTTGTGTACGTTGGCATGAACATACGTATGTATGTATGAGCGTTATTGTTGGGTAGGAATGTCTTTAAAGTAATCGCTCAGTCTTAAAGAGTTTCGTTCGTTTATTAATTATAAGAAGAGGTAGACAGAAGAATGCTGAAATGAAAATCTGATGAGGGGAAAAGATATAGATAGATTCGCTCGTCTCCTTCTCTGTGGTAACAGGTGAATTTGCTCGTCTTTTATTTTGGTATGGGGGTCGAAAATGTCATTTGGGAATTCACTCCCGGATCTGATTCCGGCCTTTCCATTAGACGACGAACAAACTTCGCGTCCGCTCGCGAGAAGGTCCGTAAATGATTTGTTTCTGAGAATTGAATATTATTTGAGTTTTGTTTTTAGATGTTTCCTAGTTTACTATTGACCAAAAATTTGTCGCATGAAAGTGTGATATTTCACGAGTTTTGTTTTGGATTATCTTTTTGGTGTGTGTGCTAAGCAAAATTTGTAAATTCGAGTCTTTAATCTCTAAGAAAATCAATGAGTCTGTGCTAAGCATTTAAATGTTAAATCTACATTTTGTTTTGTTTAATACAAAACTCCACCAACTGTAAACTTTTTAGAGTATTGAACTATCTGGATATTGTACTCTAAAAATAGGATCACTCTTCTTATAGTATTTTTACATTTTATTATTACTAATTGTGATCTGTTTAATGCATAAAATTTAACTTAATATATATTTAATTTTATTTTTATTTCATTTTATTTCTATTTAATTTTTTAAATTTATTTTTTATTTTATTTTAAAAACAATTTATTTTACCTCACAAATTTATCATTTTAGCGCTAATGAATTTATATTTTCGTATTATGTTTTTAAATATCTACTAATTTACGTTTTATAAATAATTCCTCTGTGCATGTGATCAAATAATTTTTGTTTTTCAAAAAATTCCAAAAACTTTAGTTTAAAACAATGTAATAAACGTTTGTATCTATCTGCAGTTCACTTCCAGCCAAGTTTGAAATTTCTATTTCTTTGCCGTTTCTGTTGACCCCAACCTTTCCTCCCTCCGTGCATTTTCTCACTTTTTCCTCTTTGGTAAGCCGAGACACTTTGTTAATCCTAGATACCATGTAACCGATGTCTATGTCGGTCTACAATTTATTCTGCCTAGATTTTAAAATTTCTCTATCTAAGCCGTTTCCGTCGGCCCTTTCCTCTCAGTTCTTTCTCGCTTATTTTCGTTTCTCCTTTCATCTCATTTCTCTTTTTGTTTTCTCATTTTTCTGCCCTCTTTCTCTCTTTTTGCCACTATTTTTTAATATCCTCTTATCTCGTGCAAAAACATTTTTAAAATAAAAAGAAGTGTTACATTTTTTAATTTTCTTTACAAATAAAACTTTTATTACCATCATGTTCAAATTTTGTAGTAGCTAGTACACTGTACATGTACTAAAATATAATTTATAATACATATTAATTGCTCTATTTTTGTAATGAGCACTGTTTAATTTAGTGTTTTGAATGTTGCAATTATTTTCTACGTTCGTCATATATATATATATATATATATATATATATATATATATATGGGAAATTATGCCCGCATTTTTAACATTGAAAACAATCGAATATTTTCAAAACAATGAATTTTTTCTATTCAGCTTGAATATTTTGCTGTTTCATAAAAATACACTTCTTTGCGAAATTACGCACCAGCTCAGTTAATACATAACAAAGATAAAAAAATGACTGAAAATTCGAGGAGGGTGAAAGGTATAAAAACTACAAAAGAATAAGCAAATTAAAATAAAACTAGAAAAAAGATTCAAAATAGAAAACAAAAACTTATTTTATCTAATTTTTTTTCCATGTCGTCTGCTAAGCTTAATAGCATTATCGTTGAAAGAGGAAAGAAAATCACAATATTAGTACATGTTTTTATTTAATCCTATCTGAGCTTTCGGCTTACATCAGCAATTATCTAAGATGAAAATAGTTTTGGTTGTAACGGGCATTTCGCGGATGAACGATAGTAGTAGTCGTCTATTTTGTTTGTGAGGAAGATGAGCGAACATGCGTGCATGCTGAAAGCGAAAATCGCATTACAGCTTGTGGCGTCTCACATGACCACACGAGGGTGGGGGCGAGAAGTATTAAGTATGGAAATCCATTGGGATAAGCAATCGCTTCTGTTATCTACTGTAGGCATTTGAGAATGTGTGTGGTGATTTCGTAGTTAATTTTGTTCAGGTTGGGTTTCAATTGTTTTATGTATATAACTTCGAGTATTTTCTAAAACTAAAAAAACTTAAAATACTATATTACTTAATGAAACATGCATCAGAGAGAGAGAGAGAGAGAGAGAGAGAGAGAGAGAGAGAGAGAAAGAGAAATTCTGGAAACTGTTTCAGCAGATGATACAAAAAGAGACAAATGAATAAGATTTTCATTCCAATAACAACCAATTATTCTTCCCAAAAGGTAAGCAGGATAATTTCATTAAAATAAAAATCCAAATATTTGCCCAACTGAAATATTTCTTACACAGATTCCCGATTATTTTTATTCATTGTTACCAATTGCCGTACATTTGTCGTTACCCGAAAAATATTTTTGAAAATGCATCTTCTTTTGACCAGCAACAGTAAAACTAACAGCGTAATAATTACAATATATTTAATAAGCTGAAAATAGTTACCATCAGAAAGAAATCGATCCATGAAAATCGATTTTGAGTAAAGTATTTTTGTCACATTTGGATATATAGAAGAAACTGTACTTAGAAACAATTCATTTGCGTAACGCTTTTTTTCGAAAGTTTGAAGAGGAGAAATGGTCGTAGTCGAAAGGTGCCGTGTTACCATAGTTTTGTGCAGAGTTTGCCATTGGTACCGAACAATATAAAACAGCCAGCGTTGTTCTCTCGCAACATAATCTTTCCTGACTTCTTCGTCAGTAATAGCAAGAAATGCTGGTAGACGTAAATACTGAGCGCTCGCAAAATAGTAAGCGAAGTTATGGATAACGAATAAGCGACGGTGGTTTGGTAATTTCAGGTTGAGTTTTTCAGCGAGAATCCCGATCCAGACGTCTGTAGGCATCATAGGAGGATTTTTTAACGAAGCCCGATACAGCTTGTTTATAACGTCTATATGAGCAACGTAGCCAACTCCGTGACAATGTTTGGGATAAAACTTTCCTTTATACATGTATTTGGTATCCAAATTTCTGTTCTGAGCAAAATTAGTTTTTTTCTCCTTGGGTTTGAAATAACAGAGTCTAAAACTATTAGTGCTGTGATCACCTGTCTGTTTAAGAAGATATTTTACTAACTTATTTTGGTCGACAAAGAGTTCATCATTCATGACAAAAACGTTTTCAACGTTTGGGCAAAACTCTACACTCCATTTCCATGCCATGATAGCTTTTAAAGAGACATTAATATATGATTCCGTAAAATCTTCCTCGATAATGTCTTTGTAACGATCACTTTCTCGATGGATAGATTCCTCAATAGTTTTTTTGTTAGTCCGTCCAAACAGAAAGACATGCTCAATGACTATGTTATGGTTTTCAAAATATGGTTGATTGAATATCTCCCGAAGAACTTGTCTCCGGTGGAAATGCTTGTAGTAAGTCCTTACGAGGTAAAGTAGAAAAACTCGTTCATGTTGCGAACAAAGGGTTGGTTGGTTCAAGATCCGTTTGTAAGAGTGCGCAACTTGAGGCTTATCAACGTAATAACGAGGGTCCACTACAGAGTTTTTTGGACGCGGTCTTAAAATAATTTTCATTTGCCTTAATCGAGCTTTACTTTCATTGAAGAAGTTGTGATCAGGAGTACATCGACCTGGAGAATGAAAATTAAATAAACATTTTATACACAAAGGCGATACAATAATGGTTATGTATAAATAAAATAACAATAGCAATTAAAAAAGGTAATACAAATAATATGTGAGGGTGGTATAACAAATAACGTTGTTGAAAATGAAATCGGCAATCCGAGTTCAAATCTGACTTCACATAGTTCACTCACTGTTGCACTTGCCCTTGAAAAAGGCATGAATACATCACTTTTCCTCGAAGCTACAGGAAAATCTACGGATAGTCATGATCGCTGGCATATTAAAAGGATATTTAAAGAAAAAGTTAGCTGTGACGAGTCATGATCGTCTGTACCCTACAAAGAACATTTAAAGAAGATAAAAGCTGTTTTGTTTTGAAAGAATATCCACTTAAAGAACATTTAAAGAAAACGAAGTCGCAAATCGCCGTTCATGTTCATGAAGTTCATGATCGCCGACGCCCTAAAAGTATATTTAAATAAAGAAATCTATAAATAAAAATTCTCAACAATATATGTGGAAAGTCAGGATTGCCTACGCCTTAAAGGGAGATACAATAAAAGAAAACTATATATATAGTCATGATCCCCTAAGTCTTAAAGAGACTATTTTTGAAAAAGAATGCTGTGGAGGATCAAGATAAGCTCTAACAAAATAATAATTAAGGAAAATTCGAAGAAATCAAATCTATGGAGTGTCGTGTCGGACTACCAACTAAAGAAATATTTAAAGAAAAGAAAAATCTATGGAGAATCGCGATAGACTATACACTAAAGAGACACTTGAAAAATATTAATTTTAAACCAGTTTGTATAAATGAATGAGAAAGTGGTGAGTTGAATTCATTGTAAAAAGACATTGTTAAAAGCTATTAATTTTTCGTAATGTTTCGGCTGACTTGTTTAGATGTCTTCAACATATATTACAACTGAAAAATCTTACATGCTTGTTCATTCAACTAAATAAATTTTATAGAAAAAACTCTTTTTTCTCCTTTTACTTTGTAAAGCCCATTTAGAAAGTGAGCGATAATGCCTCTCTACAAATTCCAATTCTTTGTTGCTCGGTGCAGACATTAATGTTGGGTTTTCCTGCACTAGGCACAAAAGAAAAAAAAATCTGTGGATAGTCATGATCGCTAGCGCCTTAAAAGGATATTTAAAGAAAAATTTCGCCTTGACGACTCATGATCGTATGTGTCCTAAAAAAACATTTAAAGAAAAAAACGCTATGTTTTGTTGTGAAAGAATATCAACTAAAAGCACATTTAAGGAAAAGGAAGTTGAGAAAAGTCATGATCGCCGACGCCCTAAAAGTATATTTAAAGTAAAGAAATCTATGGAGAGTCTTGATACACTCGCCACTAAATAAACATTCTCAAAAATATATGTGGAAAGACAGGATTGTCTACGCCTTAAAGGGAGATACAAAGAAAAGAAAACTATATATATTCATGATCCCCTATGTCTTAAAGAGACTATTTTTGAAAAAGAATGCTGTGGAGTGTCAAGATAACCTCTGACAAAAAATAATTAAAGAATATTCAAATAAATCAAATCCATGGAGTGTCTTGTCGGACTACCAACTAAAGAAATATTTAAAGAAAAGAAAAATTTATGGAGAGTCGCGATGGACTATACACGAAAGAGACAATTGAAAAATATTAATTTTAAACCAGTTTGTGTAAATGGATGAGAAAGTGGTGAGTTGAATTCATTGTAAAAAGTCATTGTTAAAAGCTATTAATGTTTCGTAATGTTTCGGCTGACTTGTTTAGATGTCTTCAATATACATTACAACTTTAAAATCTTACATGCTTGTTTACTTCAACTAAATAAATTTTATAGAAAAATTGTTTTTTCTCCTTTTACTTTGTAAAGCCCATTTAGAAAGTGAGCGATAATGCCTCTCTACAAATTCCAGTTCTTTGTTGCTCGGTGCAGACCTTAATGTTGGGTTTTCCTGCAGTAGACACAAAAGAAACAAAAACAAACAAAAAACGTATACTCCAAACTTCCTGATGTGTTTCCGCGTGTCGTTTATCCATAGTACCACATTGGTCTTTGCTCCATATCGTCCTTAGGAGGAAGAGTCAACAATATTCGACTGAATATCAGAGAAGATAAACAATAACCTCACTAAATTTTACTCGGCCTTTTTTCACTTATGTAGTGAATTCAATGTTTATTACAAAGAGTGCTTAGTCCGTTCTTACAAAATCGATGAGGAAAGCAGATATTGATGAGACTTCTCCGTGATCACAATAGTATCAACGATAGGCAAGCGTGAGCAGAAAACAATGTGATAAACTTAAAGATATTCTCTGAAAAAATGTGCGGATAATTTATTTATTTTTCGTCGGATTTTACAATTCAAAGAAATTCTGCTTTTTTAAGAAAAAATATTTAAATAATGCTAACATGAAACAAAAGAAACAAAAAGTAATTTGTTACTAAACCCTTTATGGTAACGTCGATTCGAATGAGTTCATGTTACCATACACAACGGAATATCTCATTACCTGAAACAAAGGGAAGATCAAGAACTAGATCGAGAAATTTATAAAAATCACATCTTTAAGATTCCTAAGAGTTCTTTAATGAACTTCGGCCTTCTCCAGAAATTCTAATTCTTTTTCACTATTTCCGATTCCGTTCAACAGACACACCCAAAGGAAATTCACTCCACAAATCTAACAGACTAACGAAGTTATCACGATCGATCATGACCCTTGACACAATTTTAAAGTTTTGTTTATTTATTTTATGTTCATATACTTTCCTTGGTTTGCTTCCAGACAGTTTGTTTCTACATTTTCTTTCATACGATTTCATTATATTTTATTCTATATTCTTTCTATGCCGACTCTTCCATCTCCTTTTGTTTATTTCTTCTTGCCAATAATAATTCACTGTTTTATTTTCTCTGAATTTTCTTTGCCTTCTCTTCCATGTAATTGATTTCTAACTTTACCTTCTACACAGTTTTCTGTGTCTTCTTTTATCCAGACTCAAGAGACACTCAAGTTAGTAGGGTTATTACATCAAAATTTAACTTGTTTTATCAAAGGAAAAAGAAAGGTATGGGAATGTTTTTTCCCCTCTGAATAATGGCATGGCATGTCTGAGCTTTGAAGGTTAATGTTGGTGGAACTAACGAAGTTGACTCCTCCAGACACCTGTCATAATAGTAGTAAAAGGGTGGCGACGTTTCATCAGGGCTGCAACGCAGAAAATAATCTCCCACAAAGCGGAATGTGAGCTTTTGACTTGTGTCGAAGGTGGGCAGTGAGAACTGGACAGCACCAGCCCATATATAGCAGCAATACTATATTCTTCGTAAGATCTGACAAGACTTTCTTTTGTTTTTTTAATCATTTCTCCCCAAACAAGGTAATAAAGCCACTAACGCACAAGCGATTACTGAATTTTAGAAAATATGAGAAAGTATAATGTTCCCTCTCCATAATAATATAAGAACGAGAATAAAGAAATCAAAAGATAGAAATTGTCATTGCATTTACAAGAGAAATGTGAAAGTGTCAAAGAAAGAAACCATAATTTATTTTTTTAAAAACTTATTTGTTACTTACTGTTGTTTATTAGAAGTGGACTCATGAAGAGAAATATGAGATGAATTCTTGTCATGATTCTGTAAACAAGAAAAGAAAAAAAGCTGTTTTGAAATCATATTACTGGTGTCATATGCTAACAATATAATTGCCTTCTGAATGATTTTGATGAAGATGTCGCAAATGCATTCCATCCATCTGTCACAATCAAACTTATTTTTTCGTTTTTTTTTTTTTTTTACACATTTCACCCAACAGTAGCGTGCAGGGGGTTATTATGAAAGAAAAGACTGATTACAGAGGTTACTGAAAAAAGGACAAGACACGTACAGGATTTAAGAATATAGAAGACTGTGCACAGGGGGTTAGAGTGAAAGAAAATGAAAGAAAAAAAAAGAAACAAGTTACTGGCGATGTCGAAGAATGAAAAGTAGAAAAATGGGAATCAAGAAGATAGCAATTGATGTTGCAATTAAATATTTGCAGATTGTAGATATCAAGAAAAACAAATATTTTGAAGGAAGATCCACTGGAGAGAATTGCGAAAAAAGAAACTGCCAGAGTAGAAAATTGTTTACATTTAGCTATTTCAGCGATAAAAAGATGGGACCTAAATGCCAATCTAGTAGAATGCTTAGGCTGATATTGTCAGGGCAACAAGGAAAAAAAAAAAGGTCATCAGACCTATTGCCATATAAATATTCGTAGAAAAGACAGAGAAGACATGTTACACGCTGTGTTATTGAAATCTCCCCAATAGAATGAGAGTATATTGATCGAACCGTTTTAAATTTTGATAATTATTTTTGACAAGAATAGACGTGATGCTTAGATTCTGCATCTAAAAAAATTACAATAAAATAGCGCATGTGTCATTGGAAGCTGAAGATGCTTCGTAATAGCCAATGATGCATTCCAAAAGTTAAACAGAATATTGAGAGATATAAAAACTTGTAGTTCCATGTCCCTTCACGACGTAGGCGATCATGGCTTTTCACGTCTTTTTATCCCTAGTAGTTCTTAGCACACTTTCTTTTGTTACCCCACCCAAAACCTCGCTCTCCTATACATTTTCTCACACCCTTCAAATATGTTATCCGCTGCTTTCCCCTGTTTCTTTTACGTTCAAGTGATTTGTGAGTATCAGATTCTCCAAGGCTTTCTTACATGTGCCAATAACTTCAGGTGTCCTGTATTAAGCAGACACATTTTTCGTATTTTACCTCCTGCTTATATAATAGTGTTGTTGTTGCTGCTGAAATCTCCGTTTCCTTCTCCACAGTGATTTATCGAGACACCAAAGCTAGTTAAATGACTACTGACTCCTTTACATTTCTTTCATACCCTGGAAGCTTCATTTGTGTGCTACCGGTTTGCTAATATCCATTCCCAAAAATCAAATCAAAACAAAAAAACAAAAAAAAAACAAAAACGAACGAGTAAGAATGAGGCGGGAGGTGGAAATGCTCACACACACAGAGACACACACAGACACACACACACACACACACACACACATATATATATATATATATATATATATATATATATATATATATATATATATATTCCCGAGATTAGCATTTCGTCAGCAGCAAACTAAAAAAATTCAAATTTTATTAGAATTTTCGTAGGATTTTCAAAGACATTACCTCTAACATCTCTTGATAACTTTAGCCACCAATCTTAATTTGAAAATAGTATGTAATGACTCAGAGAGAGAAACAGACAGTAACAGAGAGGAGAGTGGAAATACAGCACTATCCAATATTTTACATTTTAAATAAAACCTTAAACTATTTCTGTTAGAAGCTACTGAAAACATCTGAAAGAGAAATATTAAACAAAACAAAACAATGGACATGAGTGAAAAGAAAAAAAATAACAAGTCTAAACTAACAAATCATAGCTACATCTGCAAAACCAAAAATGAGCATTTCGTTACCAGTAGACAGAATAAGCTTAAAATTTTCTTTGAATTTTCGTAAATATTTCAAAGACAATAGCTTTACTATTTTTAACATTTATAGCACATAAAGTACAAAGTACAAATATGGCCTAAAATGAGTTATGCGAAAGGTCGGTCGTCTTCTGTTTTAGACTTTAATTTAGCTATCCACAATCAATGACTGTAGCACACTACAATAATCCTGACACCAAATTATTACATTCTTTCTTATCAATCTTACTACATTCATCAAAATACCTCAGAGACACTATGAAGACCTAACTGTAACCCATATGTATAATTTTTTGTGGAGGGCTCGCCCAGAAACAACTTCTAAATATTTCATTAACGAATATGTATACAATGAACAATAACTATATACAAGAAACAAAACAACATGATATTAGTAATAAAACGCCTGCACCTCTAGATTATCACAAAGACATGAGTTAACTGAACGAAATTAATGCGTGATTTTCAAAGTATAAACGCAATCTATCGATCCAAACTTGCTCTTAGTCATTCACACACCTAAACACAATAGGAAAAAGAAAAAACAAAAAAAAACACTCTCGAAATAACGAAAACCGCCACGCATCCACTAGCGAACTGACATTCCTTGTCACCTAATTAGGGAGGGTATAGTGGATTAAACGAAAAGAAAACAAGGGGAAATGGAAAAGGGGGTTAATGAGAATTCACCCCTTTGCTATGTTAACTTGTAAAAATCAAAAATTAAACTTACCTTACATTAACCAACTGTGGTGGGGCTGCCCCTGTTCCTACCAGCACAACCAATATCCTGATGCCTAACCGGCACTAAACATCCACTCTAGGTCAGCACCTTTCATTCGACAGATTCGCACAAGATTCACCCACATTTTGTAAATTCCGATGCGGGGAGTCATTTCTTTTCCGTCCTATTTATAAACTGATGCCTGAAGTACAAGATCAGCTGGGAAGAGATAAACTTCTCACCCCCATGGAACTTCTTCTGTCGCGTCGTCCAAATCAAGACTCGCATAACACCTAGTAAGAAGATGCGCAGACAGTGCTTAGTCTTCATTCACGGAGGTGCGACATTGCTATAGAAAGAACTGCCAAGGAACTTTCCGCGCAACATACGAACCATGATATCTGCAACAAACCTGCGCAACAGGGCAAAACGCTGAGGTGGAAAAAGTCTTGTTTGACGGTCTCCGTCGACGGCCCACAACGCACACAAGTTGAAACACGTTTCAACAAGTTTCTTGCCTTCCCCGAGTGCCTTACGAAGCATCAGCCAGGTGAGTGATGACTCATCTTTAGTGAAACATTTCAAATTGCTTGGCATGCCGGGACCAGACTCAAAAGGGTAACAGATCTTGCGACGTACCTTGGGAGCCTTGCCTACTTCCCACCAGAAGGTGGACAAGAGCTATATTTATCCCAATTGAATGGCATAAGGGTGTGGAAGTACCGAGAGTCGGTAAATGAGAATCGGATAGCGGTGCCATGCCCACTACAGGCGCGACAGGTTTTATAGACGCGGCTAAAGATGAAATTTGGTTGCCATTGGTTTGATTACCAGAGGCTTTTTCTCTTGGTAGGACGAGTAGAGGTGACGAGTCTCTCCGACCTCCAGCACTTTGGTTTTAGTCATCCTCCATCCAGGCAGTTGGGGATGGTCAAGAAAGTTTAGCGGTCAATCATTATCTCAAAAGACCACACCCAATCAGTCTGTCGCAGGATGCATCTAAAATTTGTCAGTACTGGGAAAATAGGGAGCCAGATGCTCCACGATAACTTTTGAAAGGACCTCAAAACTCGTAGAAAGGGCTATTCAACGAATTTGAACATCGAAATTTTGTTTTATTTTATATATATATATATATATATATATATATAGTGTATCGAGGCAGCAAATAATTTTCTAAACATATACTGTTAAATGTAAGCGACAATGAATGTCTGTTATATTTAAAAGATTAGAAACAAATTAATAAAAATTATCCAAATGTTGAAGAATTTTTTACTTTATTTTCAACTGAAATTAAAGCCAGAATACGACGTTTAGAACGGCTCATGATTAAACATAATAGACATTCATTGTCTCTTATATTTAACAGTATATGTTTAGAATATATATATATATATATATATATATATATATATATATATATATATATTAAAGGTGCCACGAAAGATGCACAAAAGAATGAGCACGAATAATGAAAAAATTACATAAAATTAACAAATTCAAATTTTATCATCAAAATCTATGTTATTATTAAGCGAAAAGATCAAAGGAATTTCTAGTAATTACTAATTTATAAAATCTATTTTAGAACCTTCAAAACCATTTTTTCTTACGTTCCTGTGTGACCATGAATTAATTTTGGAATCTTTAATTTATGTTTTTGCAGTTCAAAACATTAATTTGTAAATCTTTCAAAAATCAAATAATTGTCGGAATGTAATGAAACTTATTCATAAATAAATTAAATTATTTCAAAAAAGTTTCTATTATATAAAGTCTTGATAAAAACATTTTTTGCATCAGCACATTTAATTTTGTGAAATATAGACAAATTCATTTCTGTATTGCTCAAATTTTTATTAGTTACAAGCAGAAGTCTTTGGAGTATTAAATCGCCAATTTTTTTGTATAGCAGTGCATCCCATTAAGGAAAATCGACGAATAGAATAAAAATTGCAATAAAACTAAGACATTCATTAGATAAGTTTTACGAATAATTTATATTATGGGATCTATTAATCGTAAGAAAAAAAATCAGTTATTCATAACTTTAATAAGAATTGTTTTCAGGAGCTTCGAATTTTGAAAAAACTGCGACGGTCATCGTATTTGGTCCTTATTGCGATATCTTTTGTAATGGTATTTTTGCTGGCCATCACAACACACTCCTCTGGCGTGGACAGCAACACGTCTTAAATGAAAACGCCCGTTCCCTTGACTATTCTTAGGGGCTTGAATCCCGCGGGCTGTAGTGTCTTGAGCACTGCCTTTTGTGGAGAGACAATTTCTGCGCGATTGCTTGTTCAACACAAATACTGATACTTCTTTTTACAATTCTCTTAAATTCTTGGGTGGGTGGTCCTCCTAGTGTCCACCTTGTTTCACAAACTGAGCGTAACACTTGGCACACTCCAAGAACGCTGTGATATTGATAACACATTTCGTGGGTGTACTTCAAGCAACAGGGAGACACCCCGGCCTTGGCATTGTCTTGATCTTTTCCCATCATCCTACTGCATCCTTATATGTAATAGATGCATGAGGGACGTCTCCAAACATAGCCTCGACTACGTCTTCAGAATTGATACCCGCTTGGGAAGGACCTTTTGTCATGACCTCACCAGTGTATTTAAGGATTGCACTCATATGGGGAAGAGTCATTTGTTGCTCCAGTAGGAGGATGGTCGATGATTTTCACACTTCCCTAGTCAGTGTTTTTAAATAACGTGCTCTTAGTGGGAGGGTGATTGGGCTTGGAAGCCTTAATGTGTGAGGTTATCGGGGTGGAAGCTTTGTCAGGGATGTCTTTAGTCTCGAATAGGTTTTCCGACTTTTGTCTGCCATTTTTCTAATATAAATGTCTCCAACAAGATACTTTTTTGGTTTCTTTTTCCTTTCTCAAATAAAATTAAATATGCTGAAAGGGGTGGAGAAAACTTTCAGATAAAAATACAAACAAAAAAAAAAATTTCTTATAAGGTTGCTTCAAAAATATATAACCCCGAATGGTTAAAGAATAGAACATTAAAGAATTCTCCAACAAGATACTTTTTTGGTTTCTTTTTCCTTTCTCAAATAAAATTAAATATGCTGAAAGGGGTGGAGAAAACTTTCAGATAAAAATACAAACAAAAAAAAAAAATTTCTTATAAGGTTGCTTCAAAAATATATAACCCCGAATGGTTAAAGAATAGAACATTAAAGAATTCTTTAAAAATACAACTACAGAAAAGTTAAATTAAATGTGGATTAGCCTAAAACGACAGAAAAAGTTTAACTTAAAAAGTAACTAATAAATTCTCAGAACGGCAGGAATAAAAGCTTAAATTTACGAAAAAATAAAATTTAAATAATAAATAGCCTTTAAAGAAAATGGAGAATTGTAAATGGTTTAAATAGCTAAATTAAACTTTAAATAAACGTTACAAAATAAAATAAAGTTAAGAAGTATTGGCAAAAAAAGATCGTGAAATGTATAAACTTTAAATGAAAGTTAGAATAGAGAAATTAAATAAAAGAAAGAATTTAAGTTGCCTCTTTGAAAAGCACGAAAAAAATAAACAAAGGTTTGTAAAAATAAAACACAAAATTAAGAATCGCCTAAAAAGCTACTTTCGCAAAATAAAAAAAAAATAGGGGGAGAGACTGAGAAGAAAAATTCACCTTGTAAAAAAATGACTTTGAAAATAAAAATCAGTTTCTGGTCACTGAAGTAAAAATAAGATAAAAAAGAAAGCACTAGTTAAAAAGTATTTAAACAAAAACCAGTATGGTGACCAAAGCCGAGCAGATACTGAAAAAGAAATAAGAAAAGTGAAAAAAAAGGAGAAAAGAAGAAAAATGAAAAGTAATTAAAAAAAAAACATTAACTATAAAATTCAAAAATGTCTTTAAAAAAAGTTAATCCCAAAAAAGGAACCAATTGTAGTCCAAATAAAGTTAGAACAAGTCAGAATTTAGCAATTTTTTGACATCTTTTCATAACTTCAACGACCAATCTTCAGTTTAAAAGAATATGTAAGAATAAATAAACAAACATATAGCAACAGGGAGTGAGTGGAAATACAACGCTATGCTATATTTTACATTAAAAACTCAATATTACATTTTAAATTAAACATAAATCTATTTCTTTCAGAAATTGATGAAAAAAATTTTAATGGATATATTAAACAAAACAAAACATTGAACTCATGTTCAATGTTTTGTTTCGTTTAATTTTTCCCTTTCAGTAAAAATTCCCGAATTATAAACAAGTGGGTCAGATCGCCTATTTTTGTCCACCACTGAACGTACGATACGTAGAAGTAATATCAAAATCTACCTGATATGATATTTAATTTAGAGTATAATATTTTATAGGCGATACCGTTGATTTTAATCTGTTTATCAGTAGACAAGACACATTTTAAATGTTTGATACGTTGTATGATGTAATATACGATATAATATATGATGTCGCCATGGCCCAATGGATATGGGCGTTGGTTAGGTTCAGAGATGTGAGTTCCATACCCGGATACAGCAGTGATGAAAAAATAGCATGTCATCTGGATGTGGCAACGCACATAGAATATGTAATGATATACGCCTGTAAAGGGTTCTGTTCAAAATTCCTAGCTCCTGAAAATAATTCTTATTAATAAATGAAATTTTTTTCTGAAAAATAATGGAGCCCATAATATATTTTATTCATAAACGTTTTCTAATGAATGTCTTAGTTTTCTTGCAATTTTTATTTAAAATTCATAAATAAACAAAATAATACCTCAGTCCTTATTTTTTAACGACAGATTAAACAAGAACAAATATTTTGTTCGCGATTTTCAAACTATCATATCCGCCCACTTTTGTATGTCAAATGATTTTTGCGCAGTGTACTCATATTTGTGTAGGCGTTCAATTCATTTTAAATGATATATTTATGTTTACCAGGCAAGTTTTTTTTTTTTTTTAATAAACTGAATCGAATTTGGAATGCATCTACGTCGATCTAAATGCGACTTTGGATTTCAGTTTCGCTCTATCATTCCTCACTTAAAAAACTTCGCTTTTTTTTCTATAATTATTTTACTAACAACCATGCATTCTGTCTTCTCGCAATTAATATTTTTATCGATTCTTCTCGATTTCTTTCATTGATTTTACTTATGTAGGAGTTTCTGTAATCTTCAAAACAAATCTTAAACATATTCACACTTGATATTGCATTTATCTCTACTTCTGAGATTAGGTAGCATTTCATTATTTACATTGTTCGTATTGCTGTCCTCATCTTTATTGCCATATTTACGCCATTTTGGTCATTGTATGCTCCGGCCTTCTTCAAGTGCCAAAACATTTGAACAGAACTCTACATTTTGTTCAGTGGAGTAGATTGTTCTCGTTCACTGGAACTAAAGAAAATGGCATATGGCTCAGTGGGTATAGGCGTTGGTTAGTTCTAGTGACTTGACCCAAAGTGTTTTCAGTTCAATACCTAGCTACAGTAGTGGTGAACAAATAACATCATAACAAATAACTGAATAGCATGCAGAAGTGGCATGGCACATGGAATGAGAACGATATCCCCGAGTGTTCGAAATAAAGTGTTCACTTCAAAATTTCTAACATCTGAAGAAGTCTGAATGTACAACGGCCGAAATATTGTAAACATAGCAATAAAGATGCAGACTAGATTCCAAACAATTTAAATAAGGATATTGCATTCATTTTACAGAAATAATGTCCATGTGTTTTTATCTTTATAAAAGAATTTAAAATAATAGTTGTCATCACGTCACCACATATCTAAAAGCATTCGCAATATGTCGAAAAAGTTTTCTAATAAAATATCATTCAGTATAAAAATCAGTTATTAATGAGTAAGAACATTCGATTGGAATCGGAAAATGCCCTGATTTTATGTACATTTTTATAAACTCGCTGTAGCGTTTGTTTGTTCTAGTTTTTAAGAAAAGGACGTGAAATGCTCAGTCGGTTAAGTGTAATACGTGAAACCTGCTTGGGCGATCGTGTCTCGAAAGTGACATGACTGACAGGGTAGAACTTTTACCAGCAGTAGGTTGCTATTATTTTCTGAAGTAGACTGGTTGCCGACTAAGGCCATAGACCCCAATCTGTCTTACTATTTAACCCGTAGCTAGAGAGAGAAGCAACGGATTTGTAACTTTCCCAAGAATATTTGCGCGTAAGTGAATGCAACGAATTCGACCTCGACTCTATGCTGCTTATCATTGATTCTCACAAGAAAATATTTTATCATCAATAATATTCATTTAGACTGAAACCATTTACAGCGTATTTAATTAATAGAAGTGGATATTTATACATACCTGAATTTCTTTTCCCTGATTTTTTTTTTTTTTTTTACTTCATCGTATTTTCATTCTTGTTATATAATACAGGAACAGGATAATAATTTTGGCTCATTTTTCCCCATGGTAAGGTAAAATATTCGCATTATCATAAATTAAAATTAACAACAACTATTCCAAATGTGTTGCATGCTATATCCGATGTTATGTTGGATTTCGACGATGTCCTATGCATTTATACAACAGTGAGCACGCATCAGTGCGTGAAGTTATTTAGAAATCTAGATTTCATTGGTTAAGAGATTTCTGTCAATATTTATCCTGGCAACCTTATAACAAAGAGATTAAACATGAGTTAGATTTCTTTCGTTTTTATTTAACTGCGAAAATGTTTATGATTTTTATTGATTTAAAAGGAATTCTGTTCATAATATCGATAGGGTGTCAAATGAATTCCTGACTTTTACAGTTGGCGTTAGATGTTTGGTGTACGAAAAAAAATTTAATTGTGCTTGCAAATTAAATTCTGATGAAAAACGAATAAACTAGGTACATTATTGATGCCTGACTTTTAAATTGAATTTTCAAAAATATTAAAGCTTCTTCACGTTTAAATTTTAGGTTAATTGAAATCTAAATGATTGAAGTTACTATATCCAGTAAGTAATATGCTCTGGTAGATTTCAAACAGAAATTACATTGATTGGAATCTAATATTTTCAGATTTAAATTTTTTTTATTCCATTTTTGAGCAATTGACATATTTTTCAACAAAAGTTAGTTCTCGGTTTTAAAAATCTCCCCAAAACTATACATCTGTAACACGTTATTTTTGGGAAGGTAACAAATTTAATGTTGAAATAATCAGAATTACACTAGTATTAGTTATTTATATTATGGGAGTTAGACTAACATTATTTCTTATACACAGATTGTTTCACTTTCTGTCTTTTCCCGTATGATTTGACATGTGATGTCAGCTAGACAGATGCGAGATAAGATAAGTGTATGGCGATCACAATTTATAAATTTGTCCAAATGTTTTCCTTTAAGGGGAACAAACCGAGAAACACAAGATCTCTTAATGTACGCACAGAAATTGCCATACAAAAAAGAACTTCAAATACACACCAAGAAAAAGATTAAAATTAAAAATTATTTTTAAAATACGAAGGCACGAGGATTTGTGTTATACGTTTTAATTTAGGATTAGTAAATAGTCTTCGCTTATTGAAAAATGCCAACAAGAATTTGGAAATATATTTACAAATGTCTTTGAAACTTTATGAATTATAAAAAAAATTAAAATATTCTTTTAAAATTACTTTATGATTCGTAAAAACTTTTTCTTTAGACTATATTATCCTTAATATATAGTATTTCTTAAAGCAACTAAAGTGGTAACAGATTTAAAAATATTTTAATATATTTAAATTAAAATTAATATTTCTTACCACAATTTTTTAAAAATAATTATTTAAAAAATAATTTCATTTATTTGTAAATAAGTCCGGGCATTTTCATGAAAATCAGACCATTATTTGATTTTTGCAAGGATTTCCAAATTAATGTTTTTTCTCTGGAAAAAACCAACACTAATCGATTGCAATCTTTGATTTACAGCTGAGGAAAAAAAAGTCTTTTAACCAAACTTTTGAACGTGTTAGAAAGGATAGAACATTTGTTAAAACTATCATGAATACTCGACTCTTTCCTCATGATAAACATTTTGACGATAAATATTTTGTTTAGTTTTTATTAAGATTGGGGCATTTTAACATCAAATTATGTTGTTTTTCTACGAAATATTGGAGGTACCTAAAATAAACTCAAATGCCTGATTCCTCTTGCTATTCTCTACTTTTACGAGGTGAGACTAAAAATTAATTATTGTTGCCATATATGCAGAGGAGCAGACCAGTCTTCACCTTCTAGTCTCGATAGAGACAAAAGCCCAAAACATTACCATTATCTCTTCATGATATTCTGTATAAGTATTTTTTGTTTTTATTTTCTCCCAAATATCGTCGTGGTTCAAATGTTTTTTTTATATAATTCTCAGTATCGTTCTGTAGAATTATATTTCTGTGGCTTTAATTATCTATTCCATCGATTAGAAGATTTACCAATATCCACTGGCATGTACAAGGACTGGTACTACAAAATATTTCCGTCCATTTTTCTTTGTTTCTAACAAAATTTTCCTGTATCTTAATACTCTGCTCAACGTTTGGAATATAACTTTAGCTATCATTTAATTTATATTATTATATTACTATCAATCATATCTTAGTTTCATTGCATTTTTATTTTAAGAGTCATATAAAATTATGCATAAATGGTATTTCTGTTTTATAAAAAAATGATGATTTAAATTTATATATATATATATATATATATATATATATATATATATATATATATATATACAATTTCTCCCGTCGAGAAGTATACAAAGTGTCTCTTCTCTGTCATGGTCCTTAGCGTCATCCCCAGCGAGGGGGACGTCATGCCTCTGTTCTTCTTTAAAAAAATATATATATATACGATCGATTGGCAGTTCATTGTTTGCAGTGATTTATTTTTTAAGAGTTTTCGATACATTCTAGAGCATTATATATGGAAATATTTATATTATAATTTTATAAAAAAGACATTTTTTCCTGCAACACAAGTGTTGTTGTGTACTAACTTATTAGCACCTCGTCAGGCAGTAAAATATTTTGACTGATAGGAATAATTATATATCTTCTTCTTCTATGTGCCATGTCGTTTCAGGATGTAGGCGATCATGGCTTTCCACGTATCCCTATCACTGGTGGCTTTTAGCACGCTTTCTCCTGTTACACCACGCAACCTCCGTTCTGTCATCCACCTGCTTAGGCCATTCAAATATGTTGTCCGCTCTATCCCTCTGTCTCTTTTGCCCTTTATCTGGCCTGTCAGTATCATATTCTCCAAGCTCTCTTTCGTCATTGCATGTCCCAGGAACTTCAGTTGTTTATTTCTGAGGCTCACTATTAATTTCCTTTTCGTTTCCAATCTTTCCAAAACCTCATCATTGCTCACATGCTCGATCCATGTTATCCTCAGCCTCCTTCTGTAGAACCACATTTCCGCTGCATCAAATTTTTCCTTCATCTTCGATGATATTGTCCAACATTCACTGTCGTATAGAAGAACTGACATCACTTAGCAATCTAGTTCTCACTTCTTTATTTCTAGTGAAAGTTTCCTGTCTCTTAATACTTTACTCAGCTTCTGGAATGAGTCCTTCGCCATGCCAATTCGCATTCGGATCTCTGTATTACACTTTCCACTTCCTGTTAGAACACTTCCTTTGTATTTAAATTTTTCTACTTGCTTCATTCTAGTATCCCCGCCTGAATTTGACATTTAAGGTTGCTCTTTTTGCTGATGACCATGCATTCAGTTTTCGTGCAGTTTATTTGTAGTCCTTTTTTGTCACTCTCTTCAGCTACCTTCTATAGGAGGTCTTGTAGTTTCTTTTCCGTGTCTGCAATCAGCACTGTATCATCTGTGTATCTTAGGTTGTTCAAACTGTGGCCTCCGATTACAAATCTTTTCATAGCATCGGCTATGTAGAAGTCAAATAACTTACCTTCTAAAATTGCTGCCTCCCTTCTATTCCTTTGAAGGCAGGCAGGCTAGCTAATATACCTCGTTTGTAGAAGATTACCTAATGCGGCAGGTGGGTTAGTCTTTTGATTCTTTTCACGTTTATATATCTCTCCATGAAATCACTCAGTAATTTGTTTTTTTATTTGACACCAATATACTTGCGTGTAAAATGCAACTACATTTATACAATCTTCAACAGGTTACATGACTTTTTAAAAAGTTATTTTTCACTTAAAGTAGTGAACAAGTACCAAAGACGGGATGGTATGTTTTAAAATATATACACTGCACGTCAAACATGTATAGCTGACTTAATGAATGATCAATCCGTTAATCGAAATTTTATTTTTGTAAGAATTTTAAAACCGAAAATTAACTTTTGATTACAAATGTGTCCATCGCTCAAAAATGACGGAGAAATTGAAAAACAGTTTTTAAAAATCTCAGTTTTAGATTCCAATCAATATAATTTTTGTTTGAAATACCCCAGAGTATTTTGCTTACTGAATCGTTTATATTACGAAAATTACCAAGCGACAACCAGCCCAAAAACGCAACATATTTTTTGCATTGTTCTTCTTAAATGTATTATCGCTATTATCTGACTTGTTTGTTGCTATATTTATTCTATGTACACATAATATAACGTAAAATAGGGATTCGCCCATGACAATCTCACACAGACGCTCCCCTCTACACCAGCATCATTCATTTAATTGATGTTGTAGAAAAATATTTTTTTCGTATGAACTAAGTATGCGAGGAACTTTATTTTCACCATTTTTTTTAATTTGTAGGACTGTTTGAAGATTTTCTTTTCTTCGCTTTCCAAACATTTTTTCGCTTTTACAAGAATTCATGTAGCCAATGACGGAAATGTATGTATATGTATGTACGTATGCATACCATATCATCTTGCGGTATTATCGCCTTGTGGGGGAGGGTAATCATTAAACACACACACATATGACTATATATATATATATATATATATATATATATATATATATAATATAATATTATTATATGGATATCCATCAATTTTACTTTGCGACATGGAAACTTCTACGTTTCGAGATAGTTTCTCATCATCAGGCAATGTTAATGTGGTTGTGCAGATGATTTCCATTTAAATGACAAAATCTTTTCCTTGTCATTTAAATGTAAATCATCTGCACAACTCGATGAATTGATTTTACATTACACAAAATGAAAATAACAATAGCATCTCATTTTAGCAGATACATTTATGAAACTTTCACCAATAAATATCATGAAATACTAAAAAGTAAATTTATTCAAGAACATGACCGTTGGCTTCAACCATAACCTCCGGAAAACTTCGGAATCTTCTGCATCTGTTTTGAGTGGTCTCGTTGTTTAAGTTGGTAAATGCTGCCATAATCCTTGCCTTCAGTTAATCTTTGGTGCTACAAGGGGTTTGGTGAAAAAAAAAAAGCAGTTATATACTCTCATGATATCATGCTAGAGGATAACACAATCCGCTTATCCCTCATTCCGTCATAGATCACACAACACACTTTGTAGGATTCCTTTTTAGACAGACTTCGTATATGCATGTTTTACAACGCAACATAAATTTCAAGCGGCAACGGCAGACCAAATGTAATACGGATTTGGATCTGTTCCGCTACATATTATGAGCAGTAAAATTTATGAGAAATAAGAACAAAACTTCTATGTCTACGGATTAAATATAGTGTTAAAGTTATTCATTTTTCTACGACCATTGAATTTCTATCGCACAGATCTGTATACACATGTAAAAAGCAGTGGCATAATAGTATCGCATGTATATTTATTTATTATAAATTATAGTTTTGAACATGTACAATTTTATAGTAGATTTTAGTTTGTACATTTCATCTTTTACTAATAAGGATAAACAAAATATGACATCACTTTCTAAATATTTTTGGACGTTGCAAAAAGAGAATAAATTACCTAACGTTAAATAGAAAATTCTCAAAGAAGCTAGGACATCTAGATCGGTAAATAAACCATGTTTCCTTTGTCTTCAAGAAAAAAATGGAAATTATTAAGTACATGAAGAGGTGTATATTACTGAATTAGATGCATGAAACTGTAAATTGTGAACATATTAAAAATTAAACTAACAATCCTGCTAGAATTATAAAATCTAATATATTAAGCTAGAGTAGGTTATCAGTTATAGTGAAATATATGTGTGTTGAAACAGATTAGTTTGATTTGGCCTTATATTTAGATAGACCACCACAAGAGGGGTATAAAACAAGAAAATAAAAAATTCTGAATTGAAACAACAAATTCATATGCATATATATCAATTAAGTTTTTCACAAATAAAATTAATGATTTTTACTTGGTACAACGTCTTTAAAAGTTTCGTAGTAGAATGAGTTTGTGTACGTTGGCATGAACATACGTATGTATGTATGAGCGTTATCGTTGGGTAGGAATGTCTTTAAAGTAATCGCCCAGTCTTAAATAGTTTCGTTCGTTTATTAATTATAAGAAGAGGTAGACAGGAGAATGCTGAAATGAAAAAATGTGCGAGGAAAAGATAGAGATAATATCGATCGCTCGTCTCCTTCTCTCTGGTGACAGGTGAACTTGCTCTTCTTTTATTTTGCGTGTGGGGGTCGAAAATGTCATTTGGGAATTCACTCCCGGATCTGATTCCGGCCTTTCCATTAGACGACGAATAAACTTCGCGTCGGCTCGCGAAAAGGTCCGTAAATGATTTGTTTCTGAGCATTGAATATTATTTGAGTTTTGTTTTTAGATGTTTCCTAGTTTACTATTGACCAAAAATTTGTCGCATGAAAGTGTGATATTTCACGAGTTTTGTTTTGGATTCTCTTTTTGGTGTGTGTGCTAAGCAAAATTTGTAAATTCGAGTCTATAATCTTTAAGAAAATCAATGAGTCTGTGCTAAGCATTTAAATGTTAAATCTACATCTTGTTCTGTTTAATACAAAACTCCACCAACTGTAAACTTTTTAGAGTATTGAACTATCTGGATCAGTCAGATAGTTAAGTGCCATACGTGATACTCTAAAGAGACATGACTGACTGGGCAGAAGATTATCCCACAGTAGGTTGCCATTGCTTTCTGTGGTAGACTGGTTGCCGACCAGTCTACCACAGTCTACCACAGTCACTTACGCGCAAATACCCTTGCGCGTAAGTGAATGCAATGAATTCGGCTGGAATTCGAACTCGGCTCCCCGATTTCTCGTTCTGAACCGATATCCAATGCACCAATTTACTTTAATAATAGGACCTCACTTCTGATATTATTTTACATTTTGTATTACTAATCGTGATCTATATACTTCATTAGATTTATTTAACTTAATATATATTTAATTTTATTTTTTATTTAATTTTATTTCTATATAATTGTTAAAATTTATTTTTTATTTTATTTTTAAAAACAATTTATTTTACCTCACAAATTTATCATTTTAGCGCTAATGAATTTATATTTTCATATTATGTTTTTAAATATCTACTAATTTACGTTTCATGAATAATTCCTCTGTTTGTGCATGTGATCAAATAATTTTTGTTTTTCAAAAAATTCCAAAGAATTTAGTTTAAAACAATGTAACGAACGTCTGTAACTATCTGCAGTTCACTTCCAACCAAAGTGTGAAATTTCTATTTCTTTGCCGTTTCTGTTGTCCCCAGCCTTTCCTCCCTCCGGGCATTTTCTCACTTTTCCTCTTTGGTAAGTCGAGACACTTTGTTAATCCTAGACACCATGTAGCCGATATTTATGTCGGTTTACAATTTATTCTGCCTAAATTTAAAAATTTCTCTATCTTAGCCGTTTCCATTGGCCCTTTCCTCTCAGTTCTTTCTCTCTTATTTTCCTTTTTACTTTCATCTCATTTCTTGATTTCCCTTTTTGTTTTCTCATTTTTTCTGCCATCTTTCTCTCTTTTTTCAACTATATTTAATATCCTCTTATGTCGTGAAAAAACATTTCTAAAAATAAAATGAAGTGTTATATTTTTTAGTTTTCTTTACAAATAAAACGTTTATTACCATCCTTATCATCACCTAACTCGTAAGAAATTGTTTCAATGTCGAAGCAAAATGCTCAAATTTTGTAGTAGCTTGTCCAATGTTCATGGAATAAAGTATAATTTATAATACATATTAATTGCTCTATTTTTATATTGAGCACTGTTTAAATTCATGTTTTGAATGCTGCAATTATTTTCTACGTTCGTTTTACATATATATATATATATATATATATATATATATATATATATATGGGAAATTGTGCCCGCATTTTTAACATTGAAAACAATCGAATATTTTCAAAATAATGTATTTTTTCTATTCAGCTTGAATATTTTGCTGTTTCATAAAAATACACCACTTTGCAAAATTACGCACCAGCTCAGTTAATACATAACAAAGATAAAAAAAACTGAAAATTCGAGGAGGGTGAAAGGAATAAAAACTAAAAAAAAATAAGCAAATTAAAATAAAACTAGAAAAAAGATTCAAAGTAGAAAACAAATAACTAATTGTATGTAATTTGTTTTCATATCGTCCGATAAGCTTAATAGCATTATCGTTGAAAGAGAAAAGAAAATCACAATATTAGTACATGTTTTTATTTAATCCTATCTGAGATTTCGGCTTACATCAGCCATTATCTAAGATGAAAATAGTTTTGATTGTAACGGGCATTTCGCGGATGAACGATAGTAGTAGTCGTCTATTTTGTTTGTGAAGAAGATTAGCGAACATGCGTGCATGCTGAAATCGAAAATCGCATTACAGCTTGTGGCGTCTCACATGACCACACGAGGGTGGGGGGAGAAGTATTAAGTATGGAAAACTATTGGGATAACCAATCGCTTCTGTTTACTTCTGTAGGCATTTGAGAATGTGTGTGGTGATTTCGTAGTTAATTTTGTTCAGGTTAGGTTTCAATGTAGGTACCTCCACTTTATCGGCAAAAATTTTCGATACCTAATTTTAAAATTAAAATTTTAAAATACAAAAAAACATTATTAAAGATTTCATTTTAAATTTAAATAAAAGCTTAATGATTAAACTTATTATTTCCATTAATTAGAAAATTCTGGTGTATTTCATATAGAAAATATTAAATTTGAATGTCAAATTTAATTACAATTTCTTAAAATTTTCTTAAAAGCGGCCATTTTCTTAAAATTTTAAAAACTGTAAACAAACACAAATCATAAATTTTTTAAAATATTTCAAAAGATTTCTGATACTTTATTTTAGTCAAATTTGAAAATTGAAAGTTTAATTTATCTGAATTGAAACAAATATTACATATTTATAGCATAAAAAAGTAATATACAACGAATTATTAACGATTGATCGTGTTTATCAGATCGAATGTTTGACGAAGTGTTAACAGACATAGTGTTGACAGCTGCTACGGATAACCAGAAATGGCAAATTTTCATAGACATCTATAATAAACAAAAATTAAAAATAACATAAGCCAAAAAATGAACACCTTGATTTGGAATTCTTTTAATAAATAAATTATTATTTAATCAGTAATCAGTAATCATTAATAAACTTTAATTGACATTGAAGTAAAATAAAAAAACTAGTTTTCTATTTCGAAAAAAAATAAACACAGTAGAAAAGAAAAATAGAACTAACCAACAAAAAAATTAATAGAAAATGAAAAACCTAGGCTAATTTCAAATAAGCAGGAAATGAAGGTTTAAAATAATTCAAATTAATTATACATAATTTTCAAAATTAATTTAAATGTTTATTTTTTATCACAATTAAAATAACTGTCAGAGTCATGAAACTGAAAGTAAATAATTTCATTTAATAATTTCATTCATTTCTGAATAAGTCCTGAAAATTTCATTAAAATCGGACAATTATTTTATTTTTACAAGAATTTCCAAATTAATGTGTTTTCTACGGAAAAAACGCGCAAAAAAAAAAAACAATGTTAATTTTTGGAGTAGTCGATGACGTAAAACAAAACAAGATTTTAACCAAAATTTCAAACGTGTTAGAAGGATTAAAAAAATTTCAAAAAATAATTAAAAAGTAATTTGGTCTTTCATCTTAATAATAAGATAAACATTTTGACGATAAAACTTTATTTCCATTAAGTTTGTGGCGTTTTGCATTACGCTATGCTGTTTTTCCCGTGAAAAGTGGAGGTACCTAGATGACTTCGAGTATTTTGTAAAACTAAAAAAACTAAAAATACTATATTACTTAATGAAACATGCATCAGAGAGAGAGAGAGAGAGAGAGAGAGAGAGAGAGAGGGGGGGAGAGAAAGAGAAAGAGACTTTCTGGAAACTGTTTCAACAGATGATAGAAAAAGCGACAAATGAATCAGATTTTCATTCCAATAACAACCAATTATTCTTCCCAAAAGGTAAGCAGGATAATTTCGTTAAAATAAAAATCGAAATATTTGCCCAACTGAAATATTTCTGACACAAATTCCCCATTATTTTTATTCATTGTTACCAATTGTCATACATTTGTCGTTACTCGAAAAAAATTTTTGAAAATGCATCTTCTTTTGACCAGCAACAGGGTCATAATTACAATATATATACTATACTGAAAATAGTTACCATAAGAAAGAAGTAGATCCATGAAAATCGATTTTGAGTAAAATATTTTTGTCACATTTGGATATATAGAAGAAACTGTACTTAGAAACAATTCATTTGCGTAACGCTTTTTTTCGAAAGTTTGAAGAGGAGAAATGGTTGTAGTCGAAAGGTGCCGTGTTAACATAGTTTTGTGCAGAGTTTGCCATTGGTACCGAACAATATAAAACAGCCAGCGTTGTTCTCTCGCAACATAATATTTCCTGATTGTTTCGTCAGTCATAGCAAGAAATGCTGGTAGACGTAAATACTGAGCGCTCGCAAAATAATAAGTGAAGTTATGGGTAACGAATAAGCGACGGTGGTTTGGTAATTTCAGGTTGAGTTTTTCAGCGAGAATCCCGATCCAGACGTCTGTAGGCATCATAGGAGGATTTTTTAACGAAGCCCGATACAGCTTGTTTATAACGTCTATATGAGCAACGTAGCCAACTCCGTGACAATGTTTGGGATGAAACTTTCCTTTATACATGTATTTATCATCCAAATTTCTGTTCTGAGCAAAATTAGTTTTTTTTCTCCTTGGGTTTGAAATAACAGAGTCTAAAACTATTAGTGCTGTGATCATCTGTCTGTTTAAGAAGATATTTTACTAACTTATTTTGGTCGACAAAGAGTTTATCATTCATGACAAAAACGTTCTCAACGTTTGGGCAAAACTCTACACTCCATTTCCATGCCATGATAGCTTTTAAAGAGACATTAATATATGATTCCGTAAAATCTTCCTCGATAATGTCTTTGTAACGATCACTTTCTCGACGGATTGATTCCTCAATATTTTTGTTGTTAGTCCGTCCAAACAGAAAGACATGCTCAATGACTATGTTATGGTTTTCAAAATATGGTTGATTGAATATCTCCCGAAGAACTTGTCTCCGGTGGAAATGCTTGTAGTGAGTCCTTACGAGGTAAAGTAGAAAAACTCGTTCATGTTGCGAACAAAGGGTTGGTTGGTTCAAGATCCGTTTGTAAGAGTGCGCAACTTGAGGCAAATCAACGTAATAACGAGGGTCCACTTCAGAGTTTTTTGGACGCGGTCTTAAAATTATTTTCATTTGCCTTAATCGAGTTTTACTTTCATTGAAGAAATTGTGATCAGGAGTACATCGACCTGGAGAATGTAAAATAAAATAAAAATTTTATACACAAAGGCGATACAATAATGGTTATGTATAAATAAAATAACAATAGCAATTATAAAAGGTAATACAAATAATATGTGCGGGTGGTGTAACAAATAACTTTGTTAAAAGTGTAATCGGCAAGCTGAGTTCAAATCTGACTTCACATAGTTCACTCACTGTTGCACAATTGCCCTTGAAAAAGGCATGAATACATCACTTTTCCTCGAAGCTACAGGAAAATCTACGGATAGTCATGATCGCTGGCACCTTAAAAGGATATTTAAAGAAAAAATTTAGCCGTGACGAGTCGTGATCGTCTGTGTCCTAAAAAAAACATTTAAAGAAAAAAAAAACGCTATGTTTTGTTGTGAAAGAATATAAACTAAAAGCACATTTAAGGATAAGGAAGTTGCGAAGAGTCATGATCGCCGACGCCCTAAAAGTATATTTAAAGTAAAGAAATCTATGGAGAGTCGTGATACACTCGCCACTAAATAAAAATTCTCAAAAATATATGTGGAAAGTCAGGATTGTCTACGCCTTAAAGGGAGATACAATAAAAGAAAACTATATATATATTCATGATCCCCTAAGTCTTAAAGAGACTATTTTTGAAAAAGAATGCTGTGGAGGGTCAAGATAAGCTCTAACAAAATAATAAAGGAAAATTCGAAGAAATCAAATCTATGGAGTGTCGTGTCGGACTACCAACTAAAGAAATATTGAAAGAAAAGAAAATGCTTTGGAGATTCGTGATAGACTATACACGAAAGAGACAATTGATAAATATTAATTTCAAACCGGTTTGTGTAAATGGATGAGGGAGCGGTGAATTGAATCAATTGTAAAATGGCATTGTTAAAAGCTATTCATTTTCCGTAATGTTTCGGCTGACTTTTGTTTGGATGTCGTCAACATACATTACATCTTTAAAATCTTACATGCTTGTTTACTTTAACTAAATAAATGGCGGCAAGTCTCATAGAAAAAAACTCTTTTTTCTTCTTTTACTTTGTAAAGCCCATTTAGAAAGTGAGCGATAATGCCTCTCTACAAATTCCAATTCTTTGTTGCTTGGTGCAGACATTAATGTTGGGTTTTCCTGCAGTAGACATAAAAGAAAAAAAAACAAAAAACGTATACCCCGAACTTCCTTATGTGTTTCCGCGTGTCGCTTATCCATAGTACCACATTGGTCTTTGCTCCATATCGTCCTTAAGAGGAAGAGTCAGCAATCTTCGATTGAATATCAGAGAAGATAAACAATAACCTCACTGAATTTCCCTCGGACAGTTTTCACTTATACAGTAAATTCAATGTTTATTACAAAGAATGCTAAGTCCATTCTAAAAAAACCGACGAGGAAGGCAGATATTGAAGAGACTTCTTCGTGATCACAATAGTATCAACTACAAGCAGGCATGAGCAGAAGCCAATGTGATAAAAATAAAGATATGCTATGACATATGTGCAGATAATTTATTTATTTTTCGTCACTTTTTACAATTCAAAGAAATTCTGCTTTTTAAGAAAAAAATATTCAAACAATGCTAACATGAAACAAAAGAAACAAAAAGTAATTTGTTATTAAACCCTTTATGGTAACGTCGATTCGAATGAATTCATGTTACCATACACAACGGAATATCTCATTACCTGAAACATGGGGGAAGGTCAAGAACTAGATCGAGAAAGCTGTAAAAATCACATCTCTAGTATTCATCGGACTTCTTTAATGAACTTCGGCCTTCTCCAGAAATTCTGACTAATTCTTTTTCTGTATCTCTGATTCCGTTCAACCGACACAACAAAAACTCACTTCACAAATCTAACAGACCAACAAAATTATCACGGTTGATCATGACACTTGACAGAATTTTAAAATTTTGTTTATTTATTTTAATTTCATATATTTTCCTTGGTTTTGCTTTCAGACATTTTTTCTACATTTTATTTTATACGATTTCATTATATTTTATTCTATATTCTTTTTTTGCCGTCTCTTCCAACCCCATTTGTTTGATTCTTCTTTTTCAATACTAATTCACTGTTTTATTTTCCCTGAATTTCCTTGGCCTTCCCTTGCATGTAATTCATTTCTAACTTTATCTTCTACACAATTTTCTGTGTCTTCTTTTCTCCAGTCTCAAGGGACACACAAGGTAGAGGGTTACTACATCAAAATGTAATGAAGGAAGAATGACAGACGTAAGAGAGTATTATAAAGACAAATAGAATATATATCGGTTGACTCTTGAGACAAAGAGACCAAGATTGTAGATCAAGCATCCTCTCAGGAATTTGTTCCACAAAGAAACAGTTCTAGGTGAAGAATCTGAGTTTTATCAAAGGAACAAGAAAGAATGAGATTGTTTTTCCCCTATGAATAAGGGCATGGCATATCTGAGCTGTGAAGGTCCGTGTTGGTGGAACTAACGAATGTGACTCGTCCAGACACCTGCCATAAAAATAAAAATAAAAGATCAAGAACTAGATTGAGAAATTTATAAAAATCACATCTTTATGATTCCTAGGAGTTTTTTAATGAACTTCGGTCTCCTCCAGAAATTCTAATTCTTTTTCACTATTTCTGATTCCGTTCAACAGACACACCCAAAGGAAATTCACCCCACAAATCTAACAGACCAACGAAGTTATCACGATCGATCATGACCCTTGACACAATTTTAAAGTTTTGTTTATTCATTTTATGTTCATATACTTTCCTTGGTTTGCTTCCAGACAGTTTGTTTCTACATTTTCTTTCATACGATTTCATTATATTTTATTCTATATTCTTTCTATGCCGACTCTTCCATCTCCTTTTGTTTATTTCTTCTTTCCAATAATAATTCACTGTTTTATTTTCTCTGAATTTTTTTGCCTTCTCTTCCATGTAATTGATTTCTAACTTTACCTTCTACACAATTTTCTGTGTCTTCTTTTATCCAGACTCAAGAGACACTCAAGGTAGAGGGTTAGTACATCAAAATTTAACTTGTTTTATCAAAGGAAAAAGAAAGGTATGGGAATGTTTTTTCCCCTCTGAATAATGGCATGGCATATCTGAGCTTTGAAGGTTAATGTTGGTGGAACTAACGAAGTTGACTCCTTCAGACACCTGTCATAATAGTAGTAAAAGGGTGGCGACGTTTCATCATGGCTGCAACGCAGAAAATAATCACCCACAAAGCGGAATATGCACTTTTGACTTGTGTCGAAGGTGGACAGTGAGAACTGGACAGCACCAGCCCATATATAGCAGCTATACTATATTCTTCGTAAGATCTGACAAGACTTTCTTTTGTTTTTTTAATCATTTCTCCCCAAACAAGGTAATAAAGCCACTAACGCACAAGCGATTACTGAATTTTAGAAAAAAAGTATAATGTTCCCTCTCCATAATAATATAAGAACGAGAATAAAGAAATCAAAAGATAGAAATTGTCATTGCATTTACAAGAGAAATGTGAAAGTGTCAAAGAAATAAACCATAATTTATTTTTAAAAAACGTATTTGTTACTTACTGTTGTTTATAAGAAGTAGACTCATGAAGAGAAATATGAGATGACGTCTTGTCATGATTCTGTAAACAAGAAAAGAAAAAAAGCTGTTTTGAAATCATATGATTGGTGTCATATGCTAACAATATAATTGCCTTCTGAATAGTTTTTGATGAAGATGTTGCAAATGCATTCCATCCATCTGTCACAATCAAACTTATTTTTTCGTTTTTTTTTTTTTTTTACACATTTCACCCAACAGTAGCGTGCAGGGGGTTATTATGAAAGAAAAGACTGATTACAGAGGTTACTGAAAAAAGGACAAGACACGTACAGGATTTAAGAATATAGAAGACAGTGCACAGGGTGTTAGAGTGAAAGAAAATGAAAGAAAAAAAAAAGAAACAAGTTACTGGCGATGTCGAAGAATGAAACGGAGAAAAATGGGAATCAAGAAGATAACAATTAATGTTGCACTTAATGTTTGCAGATTGTAGATATCAAGAAAAAAATATTTTGAAGGAAGATCCACTGGAGAGAAGTGCGAAAAAAGATACTGAGGAGTAGAAAAATGTTTACATTTAGCTATTTCAGCGATAAAAAGATGGGACCTAAATGCCAATCTAACAGAACGCTTAGGCTGATATTGTCGGGTTAACAAGAAAAAAAAGCTCATCAGAGCTAGTGCCATAAAAATATTCGTAGAAAAGACAGAGAAGTCATGTTACACGCTGCGTAACTGAAATCTCCCCAATGGAATGAGAGTATTTTGATCGAACCGTTTTAAATTTTAATAATTATTTTTGAAAAAAAACAGACCAGATGCTTAGATTCTGCATCTAAAAAAATTACAATAAAATAGCGCATGTGTCATTGAAAGCTGAAGATGCTTCGTAATAGCCAATGATGCCTTCCAAAAGTTAAACAGAATATTGAGAGATATAAAAACTTGCAGTACTAAACTGTTATATGATGTACCTCCTATTCTACGACATTGAAAACTGGAAAATTTTCTCAAAGTGAAAAAGAAACATGAAACAACAAAAGTGTATTTTTACTCCTTACTCACATACTACTGTAAGTTTTAAAGAAGATAAAGACTTTAAGGAAATTTATACTTAAAATTTCAGACAGTTAAAATTCTTATTGTATGTTCCATGTCCCTTCACGACGTGGGTGATCATGGCTTTCCACATCTTTCTATCCCTAGTAGCTCTTAGCACACTTTCTTTTATTACCCCACCCAAAACCTCGCTCTCCTATCCATTTGCTCAGGCCCTTCAAATATGTTATCTCCACAGTAATTTATTCAGACACCAAAGCTAGTTAGCTGGCCGCTAACTCCTTTACATTTCTTCCATACCCTGGAAGCTTCATTTGTGTGCTACCGGTTTGATAATATCCAGTCCAAAATCAAATCAAAACAAGAAAAAGAAATAAACAAAAACGAACGAGTAAGAATGTGGCGGGAGGTGGAAATGCACACACACACACACACACACACACACACACACACACACACACACACACACACACACGTATATATATATTCCCAAGATTAGCATTTCGTCAGCAGCAAACCGAAAAAGATTCAAATTTTATTGGAATTTTCGTAGGTATTTCAAAGACAATACATCTAACATCTCTTTATAACTTCAGCGACCATTCTTCAGTTGAAAAGAGTATGTAAGGACCCAGAGTAACAGACAGTAAGAGAGAGGAGAGTGGAAATACAGGGCTATCCAATATTTTAGATTTTAAATAGAACATTAAACTATTTCTGTTAGAAGCTACTGAAAAACATCTGAAAAATATTAAACAAGACAAAACAATGAACATGAGTGAAAAGAAAAAAAAAGTTAACAAGTCTAAACTAGCAAATCTTCGTAATTTTCGTAAATATTTCAAAAACAATACCTTTACTACCTTTAACATTTATAGCACATAAAATACAAAGTACAAATATGGCACGCGGCCTAAAATGAGTTTTGCAAAAGGTTGGTCGTCTTCTGTTTTAGATTTAATTTAGCTATTCACAATCATTGACTGTAGCACACTACAATAATCATGACACCAAATTAATACATTGTTTCTTATCAATCTTACTACATTCATCAAAATATCTCAGAGACTCTATGAAGACTTGACTATAACACATATGTGCAATTTTTTTGAGAAGGGCTCGGCCAGAAACAACAACTTTTAAAAATTTCCCTAATGAATATATATACAATGAACAATAACTATATACAAGAAACAAAACAACATTATGTTAGTAATAAAACGCCTCACAACTCTAGATTATCACAGAAACATGAATTAATTTCACGAAATTAATGCGTGATTTTCAATGTATAAACGCAATCCATCGATTCAAACACGCTCTTAGTCATTCACAGACCTAAACACAATAGCAACCCCTCCAAAACTCTCAAAATCACGAAAACCGTTACGCATCCACTAGAGAACTGACATTCCTTGTCACCTAATTGGGGAGGGGATGGTGATTAAACTCAAAGAAAACAAGGGGAAAAGGAAAAGGGGGTTAATGAGAATACACCCCTTAGCTAAGTTAACTTGCAAAAATCAAAAATTAAACATACCTTACATTAACCAACTGGAGTGGGGCTGCCCCTGTTCCTACCAGCACAACCAATATCCTGATGCCTAACCGGCACTAAACAGCCACCCTAGGTCAGCACCTTTCATTCGACAGATTCGCACAAGACTCACCTACATTTTGCAAATTCCGATGAGGGGAGTAATTTCTTTTCCGTCCTAATGCTGATTTTAAGCTGATGCCTAAAGTAGAAGATCAGTTGGGAAGAGGTAAACTTCTCACCCCCCTGGAACTCCTTCTGTCGCGTAGTCCAAATCAAGACTCGCATAACACCTAGTACGCAGATGAGCACATAGTGCTTAGTCTTGGTTAACGGAGGTGCGACATTGCTATAGACAGAACTGCCAAGGAACTTTCCGCGCAACATACGAACCATGATATCTGCAACAAACCTGCGCAACAGAGCAACAACGCTGAAGTGGAAGAAGGCATGTTTGACGGTCTCCGTCGACGGCCCACAACGCACGCAAGTTGAAACTCGTCGTGATCCCGCCGCGCAAAATTTCTTGCCTTCACCGATGGCCTTACAAATCATCAGCCAGGTGAGTGATGGCTCATCTTTAGTGAAACATTTGAAATCGTTTGGCATGCCCGGACCACACTCACAAGGGTGAAGGTAACAGATCTTGCAACGTACCTTGGGAGCCTTGCCTACTTCCCACCAGAAGGAGAACAAGGGCTGTATTTTTCCCAATTGAATGGCATACGGGTATAGAAGTACCGAGAGTCGGTAAATGAGAATCGGATTGGTGTGCTTCGCACATATATCTCCCTCCCCTTCAAGGTGGGCCTTCCCGAGTTCATAGACAAACTGCGACCTCGGACTTCTTTCGAACCTTCAACCAATTCCTTTCCAACCGAAGATCAGGATCGAACCAGACGCAGAAAATCTTGACCGGCCGTGCGTCCAGAGGAAATGTCCGGGAAGAGAAACTCATTTCCACGCACTCAACCACAAGCCACTAGACTTATCGCGGTTGATCTTGACACCAGTCACCGTCTTATACCCTCTGATCTCTTTGCCAACTTCGACGATCTCTGCTTTGCTCGACACAAGAATCGAAACGTCGTCAGCATGGGCGGAGTGCCTGGACAAGGTGGTAGTATTCTTATCAATAAAGTTCCGAAACGTTTTCACATCCGGGTTGTTAGTACACTATCTTTACCCTATTCGATATTTTGCTGGGTCAAGGGCAGCATTCAAATCCCCCGTTAACTACTCGTCGAGATATCCTTTAGACTCGATCCGCTGAAATAAATCAAGAGAGTCCGTATGGACACTGGGCGCATAAACCCCAATGAGATGAAAAGCCTTATGCTAATATCCAGCACACAAAGCCTACTCGCCGGATCTTCGAAGACAAACGACCGGCCACCTTCAAACACTTGCTCACTGTCCAGGAAAAAAACCACGAGTGCGTCCATCAAAACAATAAATAGAGGTCAAATCTTCTTTATTAATTTTATGTAATTTTTTCATTATTCATGCTCATTTTATTGCGGATTTTTTTTTTTGGTGCCTTTAATATATATATATATATATATATATATATATATATATATATATATATATAAGCAAGCTCTTTTTTAGTCAAGTTTCGTTAAAAGTGACAGAAAAGGGGCTTTGATAAACCAACCTAAATAATTTAACATAGCTGTTTCTCTGTAAATTTTAAAGAAACTTGCATAAAAAAGAGATTGTTACCTAAATGCGCAATTATTAAAATACATGACACGCAGCCAACTAGGAAAATAAACATAGCACTAAGACTTTAATTTATTTTAAATAAATAAAAGAGGTAACTGCTTAAATACATAATTTTAATTACATGACACGACAAAAAACAAGGAAATTAATCATAACGCTATGTCTCTCATTTTTAACAGAAGTTGCTTAAAAGGGAGACTAACGCTATTTTTAAATTACATGACCGGCAGCCAAAAAACATACAGTAACAAAAATATCTTTAAAAAAAAAGAAAAGTTGCATCAAAGTAAGATTGCTACCTAAATATAAATATTTTTAAATTAGATTGCCAAGCAGCCAACTTGGATAATAAAATTGCACCATGTCTGTCATTTTTAACGAAACTTGCATGAAAGAGAGAATGCTACCTAAATACACAATTTCTAAATTACATGTCCTGTAGCCAACAGGGAAAGTGACCATTGCATCATATCCGTCATTTTCAAGAGAATTTGCATGATTGTGATATTTCTACCTAAATACATCAATTTTAAATTGCATGAGCGCCAGCCAACAAATAAATAAATAAATAAATAAATAAACAAAATAATGCCTAAGTCTGTATTTTTTAACCACACTTGAATATATATATATATATATATATATATATATATATATATATATCAGTTTAAACGTTATATTAGTGAATACCTATTACCCATATTTGTGTAGTCACTCTTTGTTTCAATAAATGTTCTCATGGATGTCGTGGCAGATTAAACAAGAACAAATACTTTATGTTCCCGATTTTCAAACTATCATATCTGCTCACTTTTGTACGCCAAATGATTTTTTAGGGCAATGTACTCATATTTGTGTAGGCGTTCGATTCATTTTAAACGATATATTTATGCTTACCAGGCAAGTTTTTGATTTTTAATAAACTGAATCGAATTTGGAATGCATCTACGTCGATCCAAATGCGACTTTGGATTTCAGTTTCGCACTTCCCTTCCTCACTTAAAAAAAACTTTCCAGATTTTTAAATTTTTGTTCTTTTTTATTTTGGTATGTCTAAACCGAATTTCGCTTTTATTTATAATTCTTTTACTAGCAACCATGCATTCTGTCTTCTTGCAATTAATATTTTTATCTTTTCTTCTCGCTTTCTTTCATTGATTTTACTTGTGTAGGAGTTTCTGTAATTTTCAAAACAAATCTTTAACATATTCACACTTGATATTGCATTTGTCTCTACTTCTGAGATTAGGTAGCATTTCATTATTTACATTGTTCGTATTGCTGTCCTCATCTTTATTGCCATATTAACGACATTTTGGTCGTTGTATGCTCCGGCCTTCTTCAAGTGCCAAAACATTTGAACCGAACTCTATATTTTGATCAGTGGAGTAGATTGTTCTCGTTCACTGGAACTAAAGAAAAGGACATATGACCCAGTGGGTATGAGCGTTGGTTAGTTCTAGCGACTTGACCCAAAGTGTTTTCAGTTCAATACACGGTAGTGGTGAACAAATAATATAAGTTTAAATTAAAAGGAGATAACTGAATAGCATCTAGAAGTGGCATCGCACATGGAATGAGAACGATATCCCCGAATGTTTCACTTCAAAATTTCTAACATCTGAAGAAAGTCGGAAAGTACAACGGCCGAAATATTGTAAACATAGCAATAAAGATGCAGACTAGATTCCAAACAATGTAAATAAGGATATTGCATTCATTTTACAGAAATAATGTCCATGTGTTTTTATCTTTATAAAAGAATTTAAAATAATAGTTGTCATCACGCCACCATATATCTAAAAGCATTCGCAATATGTCGAAAAAGTTTTCTGATAAGATATCATTCAGTAAGAATTCAGTTATTAATGAGTAAGAACATTCGATTGGAATCGGAAAATGCCCTGATTTTATGTACATTTTTATAAACTCGCTGTAGCGTTTGTTTGTTCTAGTTTTTAAGAAAAGGACGTGAAATGCTCAGTCGGTTAAGTGCAATGCGTGAAACCTGCTTGGGCGATCGTGTCTCGAAAGCAACATGACTGACAGGGTAGAACTTTTACCAGCAGTAGGTTGCTATTATTTTCTGAAGTAGACTGGTTGCCGACTAAGGCCATAGACCCCAATCTGTCTTACTATTTAACCCGTAGCTAGAGAGAGAAGCAACGGATTTGTAACTTTCCCAAGAATATTTGCACGTAAGTGAATGCAACGAATTCGAACTCGCTTTCTATGCTGCTTATCATTGATTCTCCCAAGAAAATATTTTATCATCAATAAAATGCATTTTGACTGAAATCATTTACAGCGTACTTAATTAATAGAAGTGGATATTTATACATACCTGAATTTCTTTTCCCTGATTTTTTTTTGTTTTTTTTTTTTTTACTTCATCGTATTTTCATTCTTGTTATATAATACAGGAACAGGATAATAATTTTGGCTCATTTTTCCCCATGGTAAGGTAAAATATTCGCATTATCATAAATTAAAATTAACAACAACTATTCCAAATGTGTTGCATGCTATATCCGATGTTATGCTGCATTTCAACGATGTCTTATGCATTTATACAACAGTGAGCACGCATCAGTGCGTGAAGTTGTTTAGAAGCATAAATTTTATTGGTGAAGCGGTTTCTGCCACTATTTAGACAGGCAATCTCATAAAAATATAGATTTAACATGAGTTAGCTTCCTTTAGTCTAAATTTGGCTGCGAAATATTTTAACGTTTTTATCGATTTAAAAGGAATTCTGTTTATAATATCGATAGGGTGTCAAATGAATCCTTGAATTTTACGATTGTCGTTAGAGGTTTGTTGTACGAAAACGATTTGTTTTAATTGAGGTTGCAAATTAAATTCTGATAAAAAACGAATAAACTAGGTATATTATTGAGACATGACTTTTAAATTGAATTTTCAAAAATATTAAAGTTTCTTCAGGTTTAAATTTTAGCTTATTTGAAATCTAAATGATTGAATTTACTATATCCAGTAAGTAATATCCTCTGTTAGATTTCAGACAGAAATTACATTGATTGGAACCTAAAATTTTCAGATTTAAATTTTTTATCCCATTTTTGAGCAATTGACGCATTTGTAAACAAAAGTTAATTCTCGGTTTTAAAAATCTCGTAAAAAATATACATCCATGACACGTAATTTTGGAAAATTAGCAAATTTAAATTTGGAATAATCAGAATTACACTAATATTACTTATTTATATTCTGGGATTTAGAATAACATTATTTCTTATACACAGATTGTTTCTCATTCTGACCTTTCCCGTATGATGTGACATGTGATGTCAGCTAGACAGATGCGAAACAAGTGTATGGCGATCATAATTTATAAATTTGTCCAAATTTTTTCCTGTAAGGTGAAGAAACCGGGAAACACAAGATCTCTTAATGTATGCACAAAAATTACAATACAAAAAATAACTTCAAATACACACACAAAAAAAATTAAAATTTTAAATTATTTTAAAAATACGAAGGCACGAGGATTTGTTATACATTTTAATTTAGGATTAGTAGTCTTCCACTATTGAATAATGGCAACAAAAATTTTGAAGTATTTTAAAAAATGTTTTTGAAACTTTATAAATTATTATAAAAAATTATAACATTCTTTTAAAATTACGTTATGTATCGGAAAATCTTTTTCTTCAGATTCTAATGTCCTTAATATATATTATTTCTTAAAGCAAATAAAAGATTACCAAATTAAATAATGTTATAGGTTTATTGCATTTTTTATTTTACTCCTGTGAACAGATTTTCGAAAATAAAGACCAAATGTTTGAAAAATTAATAGTATAATTTACGTTCCCCTATAAATCCTGCGTTTGGCTAATAAAACAAATTTCGCCAATAAAATTGAATTTTAGAAAATTTCATGAATTTACGCAAAATTGTGTGGTAACAGACGCAAAAAATATTTTAATGTATTTTAAATTAAAATTAATATTTCTTACGACGATTTTTAAAAAATTACAATTTCAAAAGTAATTTCATTTATTTGTAAATAAGTTTTAAAATTTTCTTGAAAACCCGACCATTATTTGATGTTTGCAAGGATTTCCAAATTCATATCTTTTTTCTGGAAAAAAAAACCAACGCTAATCGATTGATTTTACAGCTGGCGAAAAAAAAGATAATTTGTTAACCAAACTTTTGAACGTGTTAGAAAGTATAGAAAATTTGCTAAAAATAACATGAATACTCAGGTCTTTCCTCTTAATAACAAACATTTTGACGATAAATGTTTTTTTTTTTTCGTTTTATTAAGATTGGGGCATTTTAGCATTAAATTATGCTGTTTTTCAACGAAATATTGGAGGTACATACAATAAACTCAAGTGCCTGATTTCTCTTGCTATTCTTTACTTTTACAAGCTGAGGCCGAAAATTAATTATGGTTGCCATATATGCAGAGGAGCAGACCAGTCTTCACTTTCTAGTAGCGATAGAGACAAACGCTCAAAACATTTCCACTATCTCTTCATGATATTCAGTATGTGTTTTTTTTTGTTTATATTTTCTCTCAAATATCGTCATTGCTCAAATGTTCGGTCCATCGAATTCTCAGTATCCTTCTGTAGAACTATATTTCCGTTGACTTAATTATTTATTTCATCTGTTAGAAGATTAATCAATAATAACTTAAATGTACGAGAACTGATACTACAAAATGTTTCAGTACTATTTTCTTGTTTCTTACAAAATTGTCCTGTATCTTAATACACTGCTGACCTTTTGGATATCATTAAATGTATATTATTATCTATGATATCTTACTTTCATTGCATTTTTATTTTACGATTCATAGAATATTTTCGGTAAAGGTATTTCTGTTTTACAAAAGAAAATGATAATTTAAGTTTATATATATATATATTTATTTTATATATTTATATAAATATATTATAAATATATATATTTGATTTTATTTATATATCTAAACTTATTTATGAATGGAACTTTGTCTGTGTGTGTCTGTGTGTTTGTGTATATCCGTTAGCTATAGACTCCGAAATGGCTGAACCGATTTTCTTGAAAATTTACACAGTTGTAAAGCGTCTGCGAGTGTTCTTAGCTAGGTTTTGTGTCCAGGTACCCCCGATAAATATCGAAAATCGATAATCGAAAAGATCGGGTTATAGAAGGAGTGGTTCGATTGTAATCAAATTTGATACACTCATAGACAAAGACATAAGAAATGATATTCAGAAGTTTCAAGGTTGCAGTTCTTACAGTAGTGCAGAAAATCGATAATATATATATATATATAAGGCAAGATGTTTGTGTGTGTCTGTTTATCTGCCTGTATGTCTGTATTTTTTGTTCAGGCCTTTTATTTCAGTTTTGGCTTCGGGTTTGGCTCTAAGTAGGTATAATTTTAGTTCTTAGTCTCAGCCATGATACCATTTACTCAGAGGACTTATTTAGCCTTCAAAATTCAGTTTACGACGAAAAAACCTATTTGAAATCGATACCAGGAAATCAAAATTTGACTTGCATCCATTCATTTTTCTTTCAGTCTAGGGTTTCGCTTTAACTGTAAACAACTATTGCTCTTTAGTCTTTCGTGCCAACGTCCAAAGAGTCTGAGCTCCAGGACCATGGATTAGGTTTAAAGCTTTCATTACACCCGAGTAACGCCGGGCTATACTGCTAGTTGTATATAATTTTAATTTTATGTAAGCGGAGTCTTGCTGGAAGACGTAGGGTCGTCCCGCAGCTATCTCGTCCATCTAGGGTTTCAATTTGACTGTAAGGGTAACGATGGGTAGAGACTTGAAATGTAGTGAGACCCTAACGTTTTCTGTGTCAGTGATGAAATATCTTAAATGATACATGTGTAGCATTTAGCCAATCTGAAAAGTTATCGCATGCCCTCGTGAAACAGTTATGTAGAAGTCAAATAATTTACCTTCTAGCATGGCGTCCTTCCTTCTACTCCTTGAAGGCAGCCAGGCCAGCTAATATTCCTCATTTGTTAAAGATTACCTGATGCAGCAGGTGGCTTATTCCACTTTACTGTAATGAACCTGTTCAACACATTTTCATAAGTTGTTTCTTTTCACTTTTATATATCTCTCCATGAAATCACTCAGTAGTTGTTTTTTTTTTCATTTGACATCATTCTGCTTGCGTGTCAGATCAACTTACAATTAAATAAAATTCAACAAGATACAGGTTTTTTTAAAAGTTATTTTTCACTTAAAGTAGTTAACAAGTACCAAAGACGGGATGGTTCGTTTTAAAAAAATATACGCTGTACATCAAACATGTATAGTATACTTTGTGAATGATCAATACCGTTAATCGAAACAAATTAATTATGAGAAGATGGAAAATCAATCGATTTATGCTAGGGGATGCATTATAGATGTCTAATGCCAAAGTAGGCAAGGAGAGGGAAGGTATGACAACTGGAAACTGGTTTAGGAATCCACAACGAACGAGGAGAAAAATGGGTGCAATGGTGCATGGCAAATGACCAGGTAATAACTAACACCTGGTTTCAAGAACACCCACGACATCTATGGACATGGAGAAGCCCAGGAGGTGACACACAAAAAAATACAGATAGACTACATAACCATTAACAGCAGATTCAGAAATGCAGTGGTTCGAAGCAAAGCCTCTCCAGGTGTTAACTGTGGAAGCGACCACGTCCCAGTCTTCTGCAAATTAAAAGTGAAATTCCGGAGATTGAAGAAGCCTAATGCAACACCAAAACTGATATACAATGCACTTGTGAATGACCTCAAACTACAGAATGAATACACTAACAGCGTGAAAAACACATAGGCAGAACAGACTATGAAATGACACTCGAAATGGGACTCGCTAAAGGAAGCAATACTGATATCAGCAAACAACATTGCCCCTTACATAAGTTGTTTCTTTTTAATTTTATGTATCTCTCCATGAAATCACTCAGTAGGTTTTTTTTTTCATTTGACACCATTCTACTTGCGTGTCAGATCAACTACAATTAAATAAAATTCAACAGGATACAGGGTTTTTTTAAAGTTATTTTTCACTTAAAGTAAATATTTTTTCACTTAAAGATGGGATGGTTCGTTTAAAAAAAATATACGATGCACATCAAACATGTATATTTGATTTAGTGAATGATCAATCCGTTAATCAAAACAAATTAATTATCAGATGGGAGAATCAATCGATTTATGCTAGGGGATAGATTGTAGATGTCTAGCTATATTCATTTTCTTCTTCATGGGCTGTGTCAGTAGAAAATGTAAGCGATCATGGACTTTCACTTGGACGCGTCTCTTGTCGCTATCAATATTTTTCCTTCTGGTATATCTACCAAACCCCGCCCTGCCATCAGGACTGTCAAGTATGTCTCGCGCTGTTTTCCCCTGTCTCAGTTTCCCGCTATCCGTCCTGTAAGTATTACATTCTCCAGGCCCTCCTTCCTCATTACATGTTTCAGAAATCGCCTATTTCTCTTCCTTAAGTTAATTATATGTTTCCTCTCGTTTCCATCCTCTCCAAAACCTCGTCGTTGCTCACGTATTCTGTACATTGTATCCACAGCATTCTTCTGTAAAATCACGTTTCTGCTGACTCGGGCCTCTTTTGCATCCTTGAGGAGATCGTCCAACATTCACTTCCATACAGAAAGACAGACAGCACATAACAATCCAGTACACTTGTCTTTGATTCCAATGAGATTTACCTGTCTTTCAGTCCTCTGGTTAGTTTTATAAATGCATCTTTGGCCAGGCAAATACGTATTCGGTTCTCAACATTGCCCATTCCATCCCCTCTCAGGAAGTGGCCCATTTAAATTTCTTTACTTGTTTTATTTTAGTTTCTCCGACCTGTAGTTGGCTGTAGTTTCTGTTGGCTGATACATCCAGTTTTCTTGAAGTGTATGCTTAGTCTTTTCTTCTTGCTTTCTTTTCCTAGCTTTTGTAGGAGGTCCTGTATTCTCCTTTTTGTGATTGCTATCAGTACCGTGTCATCTGCGTATCTTAAATTGGTAAGGATATAATTTTTCTCAGAATTGTTTCTCTATATATACTGTCCTTTGCTTTAGTACATGCTGTTGCTGAGCAGTTCTTTTGTCCTGTTACTTTCTTTATATTTTTATTATTTGTGATGCTCAGTCTCTCTACTTCGGCACATTTATCGTTGAGCCATCTTTCTTTAGCCTACTTTCATTTTCTCCTTATTTCCTTGTGTAGTCTCTTTTTTTCCATATCTTGGCATCGTTTTTTGTCTCTTTTACATCACGTCAAGATTCGCTCCAGTGATGAAATCATTTTTCTTTTTTTTTCTTTTCTTTTTTGGCGGAGATGATGTAGTTTGCCGATGTCACTAGTGCCACTTTTACTGCTTCCCATTTTGATCTTCCGTTTCCTGTTTGTTCTTCGCATTTCGATTTCACACTGTTCACATATATTGCCTGCATGTTCGGGTAATTCACAATTCTATTGTACTGCAGATTTAGGGCTGCGTTAAGTTTCTTTAATCACCTTAGTTTTATTTGCATAAAACTGGTATGTGGTCACTTCCGCAGTCAGCACTTGGGTCGGCTTTGCAGTGCAGAGCTGCGTTTCTGAAACTCTTGTTGATATTAACATAATCAGTTTGGTTCTTAATTTCTCATCCTGAAATTCCCCATGTCCATAGTCTTCTTGGGTGCTCTTGGAACCTCGTGTTAGTATCTTGTCCTTCGCCGTGCACCGTTGGACCCATTTCTCATCACGGTCATTGCGGTGTCCTAGACCGAAATTGCCGACCGTTTCACTTTCTCTACCTTGGCTGACTTTGGCATTGAGATCTTCAATGATGATTCTGATGTCTTGTGATTTGCACTGTGCCTTGGCATAATGAAGCATGGAATAGAAGGAATCAATTTTTTCTTCTGTACTTTGTGTTTTCAGTGCATATATCACTATTACTATTATTACTATTATTGAGAAGTCCCCCTTTCAATGTAAATACTAGATTTTTTTCAGATATTTGGCAGTATCGCATAACGCATTTCCTTGGGTCTTTATCCAGTATAATATCGATTCCTTTTACCTTATTTTTACCTCCTGCTTATATAATTCTGTGGTCGTCACTGATGAAGACACAATTGCTTGGCCGTTCGTTTCACATATGTCACAAATGTTCAATCTAGTCATCTCCTGCTTCTCGTTTTCTAGCTGTCCACAGTTGCTCATGGTTCTAACATTTAATTTCCCAACAGTTTTTTTTTTTGCAAACAGTCGCAGGATAATGATACGGTGACACCTGTCGCTCAGGTTCTTCCATTCCGGGCGAGGAGTAAATTCTGAGGCAATTTGTCCCTTTTATGCCGTTAATGCTAACAGTTGCAGGATCACGGTCAGGTGACACCTCAAGTGCATGTCGCCCCTTACTGGACGAGGAGTCAGTTTACGCTGTTAGGGTTTATCATATTATTGTGTAAGTCCATGAATATACGCGGGTGAAATAATGGAGTATTCTCCCGTTTTCTACTCCACGGTGATTTATCGAGACACCACCTCTAGTTAGCTGGCCGTTGATGCCTTAAGAGTTCATCCGCCCTTTGTAGGCTTAATTTTTCTCCTACAAAGTTACTTACATTATTAGCAAGTAAGGGAATTAAAGAATGTAAATATTAAGGAAATGCTTGGATAAGTCCGAATCACAACTCATATAGAGGAAGATAATGCCGATTCCCCAGACTAATATGTAGCTGCCAGTAAAAAAAAACAAAAAAAAACTTAATATTAATAATTACTTCGATTTTTCAAAGTCAATATTAACAAACCTATTTCCTCTCATTTGTCAACTCGGCAGCAAATAATCACCGATTAAAAGAAGACACATAGCTACCTCTACTAATTTTTGATATCTAAATTTTAAATTAAAAAAACAAAATGTTCTTAAAACTTTAGTTTTAATTGAAAGCTAAATGTTCAAATTTACTATTTCTGTTGTGGATTTCGGGTGAGGAACAGCACAAAATAATGAACAACAAAACAGATAATTAAGATTTTTTAAAAAATCATATCACCCCGAGCAAGGCGGTAACGTCGCTGATGTGCAGGGGGCTACGTAAGAGTGAAAAGATTGGAAAAGAGAAAGCCAGAAAACACATCCTAAACAGGGAACAAGGGATGAGCCTCTTCACCTGTTCAGTAGACGTGGGTAGAGTGTGAACCGGGCGATAGTTTAGTCTATCTACTCCAATTGAAAAAAAGTAGGGAAAAGATTGGAAAAGAGCCGGAAAACACATCCTAAACAGGGAACAAGGGATGAGCCTCTTCACCTGTTCAATAGACGTGGGTGGAGTGCCAACCAGGCGATAGTTTAGTCTATCTAGGGCGATAGTTTAGTCTATAAGTTATATTAAACATAAAGATACGAACTTGAAAGCAGGTTAGTAATCCAGGAATACGATTAGTAAGGAATATATATATATATATATATATATATATATATATATATATACAACTCTTTGAAGTGAAGCCGTTCTGAAATTTGTATGTCCACGTCGAACTGACGAACTGACGGGAGCTGTGTAATACTATTCTGACTGAGTGGATCTCAGAGCTACTATGACTACGAATGCGGTATTCTTCGGGAAACTTTGGTATCGATTGGTATCTTACGGTAACTTACGGACGGTAAGTACTTACGTACTTTCTATGGCAGGAGTATACGTATACTCAAGTCGAGTCCATTATCATAGATAAAGGGGAGGTCCCAAAATGCTCTCCTCCCTAGCTTCTTTTTGGGGGGAGTTAAGTTTTTTCTTGTGTTCTATGATTATCGGTTCCGTTCGTTATCTGCTTGTTCCTCTGGTTTCTGTGGCTTCAATATTCGAAAATATCTTACCGCCGTTAAGCTTGGTAAATATTTCCTCCGGGCTTGGTAATGGGTAATGATAATCTTTTATGGCGTCGTTTAATCCAGTCGATAAATCTGCGCAAACACGTGATTCTCCGGATTTTTTCTTCACGTATACCAATGGTGCCGTTGAATTCTATTTTTGAATTTGTCCCAGTTTGTTCTAGTCTATCTAGCTCTTTATCTAATTTGTCTAAACTTATCTTTCGCTTTTTATTAAATACTGGCTGAACATTCTGCGTTAGCTCGATTTTTGCTGCAAATTTGTTATAACATCTTAACCAGCTTGAGAATACTTCAGGAAATTGTTTGTGCAAATCTTCTTTCGATTTCATAGCTTCTGACGGCCCACACTCTAATTTCTTAGAAAAAGAGCTAATGGTTAAATCCCATACATCAAACTTCTGCATCCAGTTTGTGCCTACCAAATTTTATGTGTCTTTCATAACGTATATTTTTAATTTTTTTTTTCATGGAATTTCACATTCACGATTATTTCACCTTCCAAATTGATCCGCGCTCCTGTGACAGACTTAGCGATTTTTTTGTGTATGCATCATTTCAGTTTCCTCCATGTTTTTTTGTGTATGCATCATTTCAGTTTCCTCCGTGTTTGTAGGTTAATTATCGTTAGATCCGAACCTGAATCTAATTGTTGTTTGCTTTCTTCGTGTTTTGTTTGTTTTCATAGTCCACTCAAATAGATCTTACCCTACTAGAATGTCTTTTGTTTGTGCATACAGCTGCCTTATATCCCATTTTTCCACACGCTAGACAGTTCTTGTATTTCAATCGACAATCTCTATTCTAGTGGAATCCACAACATCGGCAATATCCAGATGGTGGTGTGGGGGGGTATTTTTTATTTAATTTCTGTCACTAGTTGCTTTATATCTTGTAATTTTATCATTAAATTATTGTTTTAAGTTTGGGAAGGGTGAAAAACGTAATTTTTTGTTTAAATTACGTATATGCGCGACTCCCGATTCCTCAAAATCTTTACTGTCTTTTTTTATACTTAAGCATTTTTGACAGTTCAAAGTTGTCCAAAGTTGTTCCAGATTTCCTGCAATAGTATCGCCAAATTGTTTGTGGTCGATTTGTGTGGCAATATGAGTTCTTTCGAGTTTTGTCGTGATTCTTGAAGTTGTGTTCGACTTGAATTCAAATCCTTCAGTATCGATCGGTATCTACTATTTATTTGAAAAAAATTACAAATTATGGCACAAGGCCGAAAAGGGAGAGGGTAGAGGGTGGTACTCATTAACTATCTTATACCTAGATAAACAGTATCACGACCCTATAACTCATTAACGATTTGCACGTTCACCACAAGACACACCCCCATCACCTCTCAATCCTACACACACCACAATACCACATATTTACAAGGGGCACCTAAAAAAAAGGGAAACAAATCCATGACATAAAAGTGCGTTTATATACAATAATATCATATATATTTAAAACATTTAATGACGAATGAAATGAGAGGATGGATATGAACCCAAAAACGAACTAAAATGCAACAGAATTTTTAAACTAAATTAAACAAATGTTAGTAAGACCCGTCCATCCCACAAAAAATGGCTGCTGTATTCTGCCAAATGACGAAATCAAGAAGCACACTCGTAAAGGGAGTAGAGGAGGATAAAATAAATAATGAAATGGGAAAATCAAAGACTGACCAAGTCAAGATAAAAAGGGGTCGAAACAAACTGGGGAAGTTGGGAATCTCAACTTGGATCATAACAAAAGAGAAAGCCGGGTACAGGCTAGGAACACATACATTCACATTAACTAGGTACAAAAGAAAGAGCTAACTTAACCAGGGGAGGGTTCCAAAAGAATCCACCCCAATGCAAATGAAGTCTAGCCTCGTTCACGTGAACCAGGCTCGCCACATTTACCAACCTTTTGCTGAAGCCTGTCGAAGTTAAACGTTTCCAATCAGTTCTGACCTCGCAAGATAGTCCTTTCGCGTCATCCATATCACCATTCGAGCCGTGGCCATCGGCGACAGAAACACCATACACTTCATAACGGGAGCGACACATTATCACAGGTGAATGCACAATCAATGAGCATGAGCTCACGCGGCGGGATACGAGCAGTCAACTCGCCGACACAGTCCCATAGAGGACGAACCCGCAAACAATGGCAGAAGACGTGCGAAGGAGGTCGGGTCCAAACCACTCTCAGAGCCGTCCGTACAGTCGAAGAGCCTCGGGAGGATAGCACCCTTCCAGGCACCTAACCGCAAGCCGGAAGACTTGTCGCGGTTAATCTTGGTTCCTGTGACTTGTTCGTACCGTTCAAGCGCCAACTGTACCACTTCAATATCACTCCGGGAGGACACGAAAGTGGTTACGTCATCGGCGCACGCGGAAACCCTGGTTCGAGCACCACCAGGGACAGTGATTCCACGTAGGGCCGGATTGCAAGCCCTGTTCCTTAGCCGGCGAAGGAGGAGCTCCAACGTCAAAGCATAAAGTAAGGGCGACAATGGACAACCCTGTCCGATCGACATAACTAGCACAAAAACGCCCGACAGCTTCCCGTTCACCTGTACCACAGGCTAATCCAGTGGCAGAAGTCGGTGCGAATCCGGCAGCCTGCAGGGCAGCCGCCAGGTAGCGATTATCAAGCCTATCGAATGCCTTGCACTGAAATTGATCAGCCCGGCTCCTTTGTTAGGTTTTACACCCTCTATGATAGTGCGGATCAGATGCAGGTTGCTCTGAAGTGTTCTGCCATTCACTGCACAAGTCTGCTCAGGTCTCAAGAGAGACTCGGCAACTAATTGCAAATGATTTGTCAGAATCTTTAATTCTGTGTTTAGCAGAGTTATGTGTCTGTAACCCTTTAGCACCCTCCCAACATTGTTTTTTCTTAACAGCGTGATCACAATCCTGGTGAACCGGTTGGGGATGGACCCCTGCCGGAACCAGTTGTTCAACATGGCAGTCAAAATCGGAAAAAAGATGTGCGACAGCCTCAAGTACAATTCATAGGGCAAACCATCCAGACCTGGCGACTTGCCTCTGCCGACCTTCTTCAAAGAAATGTAGACTTCGCCCTCCGTAATCTTTCTCTTGTAGTTAGCTGCACCAGCCGGTAAAAACCGGGGGAAGTCAGCCAGATAGCTGCAAAACTCCTCATCACAGAGACCAGGCTCCTTGAGAAACAAGATCTCAAAATGCCGCCGAAGCGCATCGCCCATATCCTCGGTCGACCGAAGAGTATGCCCCTCCGGGTCTCATACCTTTCGAATGTACCAGTCGCCGCCTCGACGAAATTTTTCCTTGCGCAGTTCTGCGCCCATGTTAACAGCTTCGGAAGACATCTTGCTTAACCTATGTCTAATTACCTGACCCATGTAACGCTCGCTAATGGAACGCTCCAGGAGCTCCTTAGCTACGGCTATCTCTAGGAGTTCCCCACCAGCCTCCGCACGGACGAATCTATCTTTAAGTGTATTCACGTTGGCTATATTAGGTGGTGAAAGACCTAATTCTATTCTTAAGACTCTCCCACCACTTATTCCCATTGATTTTCCCAGTTAACGCCCTATAGCACTACATTAATTAGCTGATGCCAGAAGTCCCGATAGTCCAGTAAGGACACGTTGAATCAGATCAACCAAGCAGCGATCACGCACCTTCCTGCTAGCTCCCCGCTTTCTATTTCACGCGGGGTCCAGGATGGCATTCTAGCCCCTCACCCAAGACGAGTCGCGTTGAATCCATCCGAAAGGGCCCCAAATGCTGAAAAAACGAGACACGCTCCTCCAGGTCGTTGGGCGCATAAACCGCAACCAGTCAAACGAGTTGTTTTTCACTGCAGTATCGGCCACGATCAACTGTCAGTCGGCACCGACATGGACAAAGTCCACCTTCGCGTCCAGGGTACGCTTAACCAGCAAAAAAATTTCTCTGGCCAGTCGGTCCCCATATGATGAATAGACGACAAAGTTGTTAGACAGCACACACAGTGTTGCAAAAAAAGTGAGTCTCTTAGATTGCGGCTACATCCACACCGAAGGTCAAGAGGTCCCGAAGCAGGAGGGCTGCCTTACTCCGATCCCAAAGGCCCCTCGCATTCAAACTGGCTAACTGAATTGACATTTTTTTTATAATTGTCTATTGTTTACTGCCACTTTTGTGCAGAGGTTATATAGGAGGAATGTTATGAGAAAGAGTGAGAGTTTACAGAGGGTGTCAGGAAGAGTATGAGAAGGAAGAGAATACTGATGAGTAGAATGGACGGAGAGAAAAGAATGAAAGAGAGGATGTAAGTTCGTTAGACAGGAGTTGACTATTGACTATTTGAATTCTTGAAGATTGTAGCTGTTGGGAAAGTAAGTATGCGGGAGGAAATTTAACATCCGGGAATTGCGAGAAAAGAAGCTGATGGAGTAGAATTTGCGTTTACAATTTATCGGTTTCACAGTAAAAGGGTGGGACCTAGTCTTGTAAAATTTTGCAAAGTAATAATAACAAAATAACTATTCTATTTTCATTTAAAATTATCCACTTGGCAATAAATACTAAAAATATTATGAAGTACATAATTCTTTTCTAAAAACTGGGGTCACCAAATAATTATGGCCGGTAGTGTAGATGATGCACTTATTAAAAATTAAACGTGAAAGCAACATACGGTATATGTAAAAATAATATTTTAATGAATTAAAGATTACGGTTTTAATATGAGTGAAGAAAAATGTGAATTTTTAATGTCCAGAATAAAACATCTAGGTCTAATTATCGATGCAAGCGGTAGACGATAAAATCCTTCAAGGGCGAGTGCAAGAATATATCTGTCCGCGCCAACAAATATAACCAATTTACAAGCATTTTTAGGGTTTGCTAATTACTAGCATGTATATATACCAAACATGCACGAATTTGAACCCCCTTGAATAACCTGCGAAAGAAAGATATGAAATGGAATCGGTCAGATAAATGTCAAAATGCTTTCGAAGAATTAAAGCAAGATGTAACGTCGGACTGGTCACAAGCTCATTTTGACCCTAGATTAAAGATTGTGGTTGCATCAGATGCAAGTGATTCTGGTACTGAAACGGTTATACTACGCAAATATGAAGATGAATTAACTAAACCAATAGCTCATGCTTCAATATCACCAATTCAGATTAAACCTCTGACCGATATATATATATATATATATATATATATATATACATATTGGAGAGAGAGAGAGAGAGAGAGAGAGAGAGAGAGAGAGAGAGAGAGAGAGAGAGAGAAGTAGAGAGCGGGTGAAAAAATTAATTGCAATGATGTTTGTATCACAATTCTTTCTGCGTACATCAGGCACTAAATAGTAATAATATGGGGTATGTACGCGGTCATTCAGGGTTTATGTTGTCAATATTTTACCAGATATGACGACACTCTCGGGTCGCTAGCCGAGATGGCCTCGAAACAGTAGCTGGTCTTCAAGTCGTCTATTACAACGGTGTTCCTTCTTGTCCATGCTGTGAATTTGGATCTCAAGGAAGGCTCGTTGAAATCTTGCTAGCCGTATCTTTACCACGTCGAACCAGACCGGACACGCATTCACACTTGGGTTAATAAAAAAAAGCAAAAAAAAAAAAAAAATTCGATGACGCCGGAATAAGTTCCTGAAAAGTTTTTATATACAAAAGAAAAAAAAGAAAAATACAGCAAAAAGAAATAGAATACAACAGTCGTCGAGTTCTTATCCTTATAGCGGAGCGAAAGGTTTTGCTTAAGAGTAATGTTTGTTCACTCAAATCGGAGATTTCAAGTTGTTTTCAAGTTTTGACGGTCCAAAAGGTCTTATCAGGGCTTTTCAACGAAGTTTTATGGAAACAACCGAAGAGGGGTCTTTGTGAAGGCGGCAGTAAATTCGTCTTGTCAGCCTTAGCTCGGCGCAGCAACACACTCTCCATTTGACTTTAACTTTTTCTCGGCTGTTTCTGTTTCTATACATTATCAGTCAGGACTCTGTCGAAAGCTCTTTGTCTCTCCAGTGACACCCAACGGCATGGCTCCCGTTTGGGAACACTCCTCCCTCAGTCGTCAGCTATCGACTGATCCCAAGGCTCAGCTCCAACTGATTTTTTCCTTTTGGGCTGTAGTTTTTATACCTGTTCCAAATTCTCTTGGGGGTGCATGACAAACACTGGTAGTCCATACAAATCAAATCTTTAGCCATTGAGATTAATCCCAGCCCGCATTATGAGGCGGAGTGATGTGTTACTCTTGGTTTAACCACTGAAATAACAATATTTCTGTTGACGTCATTTCTTTTAATCTTCTGATTCAAGTAATTACATAATTTATTTCCCAAGTTAAATCCTTTCCCAGCGAATTCGGGAATTAGGGATTTGACCTTCCTTAACCTCATCAAAAGTTTTTGACAATCGTCAAAGCCATGTTTTGACTAACGTTATTTTTCACTCCCACTAGCCGTAAATCTCACAGCTCCCAATGTTGTTTTTCTTAGACACTTGTTTCCGATTTGTCAAATAATGGCTGCCAATGATGATCTGACCTATTGCTTTACACCTGCAAAATATATTTTTCCTTTTATTCTCTCCTATTCTCAGTTTTTCAGATTTTAAAAATTTTGTAATAAATATTTTTTCTACTCCACTAATATTGCGACTGTAATCTGCACAATTAATATTGCCACTAGTAATAATTTCTTTCGCTCCATCGTACTAAAATAGTATCATATTTTTCCACATGCAATATTATAGTATTATATTTTTTTTCACATGCAATTATTACATTTTCATAGTTTTCCACGTGCCAAAATAGTGTTATAGGAGTGAGACGACATATACTCTCTGTTTACAGAGAGACGGGGTTCTGGTTTTGATATATATCGACTCCAACGCCTGTAAATGAAATGTAGAATGTGAACCATACAACACAGAGAATTGGTCTACACTGAAACCATTTATGCAATTTCTGCTACTTATCAACTGTTCAGCAATTATTACTATTTAGTCCCTGACCGTACCCTCCCCGTTTTCCCAGTTCGTCATGATTCATTTTACTCTTTTAATATTTTAAATGTTGAAAAATTGAATTAAAACAAAATACCAGTTGACCCTGATGAAGAACGGGATTGAAACCGGTTGGTCTTTTAAGCGTTTTTCTTATTTTTTTATTCCATCTATTATTATTATTCCATCAACTATAAATGCCTGTAAGTGTGAAATTGACTTTGTTTCTTGTCACTATATATATATATATATATATATATATATATATATATATATATATATATATAGTGCGATGTTTAAATTGTCGCCGTATCATATCATTAATTTCTCTCATATACATTGCTTCTTTTTATGTTGTCGACTGTTCAGTATAATAGGTTCAATTGAGAATCATCTCTAAGAAAAGAAGCACCATAAAGCAATTCACTCTACCAGGAATTGGGGTGCTGTACTTATTGGCATTCGCACCGGTATCTCCTGAAGAAATATTACAGTATTTATGTGTCAATTTGAAGACAGTTCAGAAACTTCGGAAATAGATAAACCTTATGGTGAGTATGAAAGTACGGTAGCTCAGATAAATCGTTCTGATAAGAAAACAACTTTGTTAGGGAGGAGCTCGGACTAAAAACGGAAGCCTACATCAAGTGACACAAGAAGGTAGTGCTGCCTTGGTTCAAGAGGATGGATGCTGGAAGACCCTATGTCTGGCAACAGGACTCTAAACCATGTCATACAAGCATGAGAACCAATTTCTGCGATTAAATGATCCCTTATATCTGGCCACTCCCTAGAATTCAATTTCCTTGATTATTACGTAGAGGCACAAGTGAGCGTTAGACCAACAAAACTCCTTGTAACACCAAAGATGAACGGAAGGAAAGTATTATGGCATCATTCACCAACTTAGACAAGACAAAAATATCACAAAGATATTATGGTTAAGTTTTTATATAATTGTTCATATGATCATATAATTTTTTTCTTTTCAGAACATAAATTATATAAAAATGTCCAAATGTTTAATTTACCCAAGCGACTTCAGTTATACTTTTAGCCATTATCAAAGATGAATTTTATTTTATTTTAACTGAATATATAGATTGTTTTGTGGATTATAGTGCGTTATCCGTTCTAGTGAAGAGTAGTTGAATGTTGAAACAGATTAACAGAATTTGGCCTCGTTAGTGAATAGCCCACTATAAGTTATAAAAGGGGTTATAGAACAAGAAAATCGAATTGAGTATAGAAACATCATTTTATATATACACATATATCAATTACGGTTTTTTTTTACAAATAAAGTAAGGTCTTTAGGATGGGCCCAAAGGACGTTAAATTGTTTATAGCAATAAATGCTGAAAAAAAGTTTGTACGTATGTATGTGGGAGCGTTTGTCCGTTAGAAATGTCTTTGATGTCACCGTCCGTTGGTCGGGTAAGTAGCTCAGGGGACAGCGGAGAAGGTGAGAGGAAAAGGCGAGACGAGCATAGTGGATCGCTTGACGAGGTCAAGGGACGTGCTAAATAAGCTCGCACTTTCTCAACTCTGGTGATGCTTTCTGTGTCGGCTTTTTATTTCGTCTTTGTGGGTCCCAGCAGTTCATTTGGGAATTCACATCCGTATTTAATTCTGGGCTTCTCATTAGATGATAAATAAAATTCGCGTAGGCACGCGAACTGGAATTTGATATTTATTAATTTTTGGTTTTCTGCCGGAACATATGCGTAGAGCCGGGTGCGCAATGATCAGTTTTGGTCATTTGCTTTCTGGACCTCTGAGGGTCCCTCGCTTTGCTCGGTATCACCACTTTTGATTTTATATTTTCAGAAATATGCGCAGGTTTTAGTCTATCTATTGAGACATTACTATGGACGTCGTCTGATCTTTTTATAGTAAAATATTTTTCGTGACGACTTAATACCTGGAATGGACCTGTGTACAGCGCTTCCAACGGTTTTCTTACTCTGTCAGTTCTTGGCCAGATACGTTTACATGTTTGTAAGTCTTTTGGAATGTAGGAATTAGGTATTGAATGTAGGTGTCTACTGGTTAATTTGTCCATGTCAAACTTTTGCATTTCGTCGGTTAAAATTTTAACGTGTTAGTTTGTTATTTCGCTGTTCTCGCTCTTGGTAGGGTCAATTAATAATCGGGGAACTTGTGCATGACACCCTGTTACTGCAGTAAGTGAAAAATAGTTCGATTCGTTAGGTGTTATCCTCATTCCCAAAAGGACGATAGCTAGAGCTGATAACCACGATTCTTTCTTAGCTATTATAGTCATTTTTAGGGTTCTGTGTGCTCGCTCAACTAATCCATTCGTTTGCGGATGGTACGCCGTTGTTCCTAATCTGTGGAAACTTATTATTTTTGATAGTTCTGCGAATAATTCGGATTCAAATTGGTTTCCTCTATCTCTAACGACATGAAGAGGAATCCCGAATCGGGAGATCCACAGATCGACAAAAGCCATTGATATTGATTTCGCCGTAATTTCTGTTATTAGGCATGCTTCTATCCACCTCGTGTTTCTATCAATGCATGTTAATAAATATCGGTATGGTGAAAACTAAGAGCTACTTTGGTTTTTTATTTACTGTACATGGTTTCAGTTGATCTTTGAATGCCTGAATTTCATTGTCAATAGTTTGATGTTTCATTATTTCTTGTAAGTCACACACATCAATAGTGATCGCAAGAAAGTTTGGTGGTTTTATTGCAACAGCTTGGATTGGTTGGTATTGATTTGTTGAAGTTTTTATTTGTGACGTATATTTCTCAAATATTAACCGTTATTTATTTTTTATTTTTTTATTTCGTTACCTTTTTCTTCTCCTTTTTAATTTTATTTTTCTTCATTTTGATATAAACTGTTTGCTGAGGATACGTGAAATCTCTCTTAGGGATTTCATGTTGAAATGTTCATTCAACATTTTTGAATTTTGAAAATTTATTTTAATTTATATATATATATATATATATATATATATATATATATATATATATATATCCGTACTGATGAGCTGTCATACAGCGAAACAGATCAGTCTGCGGATGACTATTTACGCTTTCACACTCTGATTGAGCACATTGGAAAAATGAACTTTGAAAAACAGTAGCTACTCAAGCATCTACGCATCGTTCATTCAGTAATGAATTAGAACGCTCTCAGCTACTGGCGTATGCTATATATTGTATATAACACGCTAAAAGTTTGCCTTCTTCTACCGAGCGCCCATAGATCAGTAATAAAATCGGCAACTGATGTCAATTCGATCGGGTTTCAATCGTGGCTAAAATCGGATGTTTAACCGTACTGATCAGCTGTTATACAGTGAAACAGAGCTTTCTGCGGATTACTATATATGAATAATGGGAAATTTTACTCACATTCTTAACTTTGAAAACAATCAAATAATAAAAAAAAAGAACTTTTTTTTCTAGCTAGTGTGCATATTTTTTTCTTTTTCATAAAAATACTCTTCTTCGGGAGATTACGCACTAATTCAGATAATATATATATATCAAAGATAAAAAAACTAAAATGTCAAGGAGGGTGAAAGGAATAAAAAATTTAAAAATAGCAAGAAAATTAAAATAAAACTAGAAAAAAACGATTCAAAGTAGAAAACAAAAGGACTTAACTGAAAATTAAATGAAGAATAAATCTTTAAATGAAGAATAAATGAAAATGTAAAATTGGTCAGGTAAGAAATGTTTAAAGAGGTCGTAAATATGTCACTGGTCGTAAATATGTCACGGAAAAAGGGCATTTTACGACTACACTTATGAGCAAGCGTTCTAATCATAGCAGACGGGTGAGTCCGTATTAAAAAATTAGTTTAGAGAAGGTCGGTCGACTTTCTACACAAAAGTTAGTGAAAGAGTTTCTGACATGAATTGATAACAAATATTATTGAAATTAATTTTTATACACTAACATTCATTTGCTTTTTTCAAGTTGTGAAATTTGTTTTAATCGACAAGTATTGATATTTTATCGGGGCAGTACAGGACATGACAGGAGAGGAGAAGGAAGGAGAGAAAACATAAGTCTAGAAATCTCTGGAAACTATTTTAACAGATGATAGAAAAAGAGACAAATAAATCAGATTTTCATTCCAATAACGGAAAATATTTCTTTCAAAAAGTTAAGCAGGAAAATTTCGTTAGCATAAAAACAGAAATGATTGCCCAATTCACAAATTCCCCATTATTTTTCTTCATTGTCGTTCCCAGAAAAATATTTTTGAAAATACATCTTCTTTTGACCAGCAACAGTAATACTAACAGCGTAATAATTACAATATATTTACTACGTTGAAAATAGTTACCATCAAAAAGAAATAGATCCATGAAAATCAATTCTGAGTAAGAGTTTTTTTTCAGATTTGGATATATAGAAGAAACTGTACTTAGAAACATTTAATTTGTGTAACACTTTTTTTCGAAAGTTTGAAGAGGAGAAATGGTTGTAGTCGAAAGGTGCCGTGTTACCATAGTTTTGTGCAGAGTTTGCCATTGGTACCGAACAATATAAAACAGCCAGCGTTGTTCTCTCGCAACATAATCTTTCCTGACTTCTTCGTCAGTAATAGCAAGAAATGCTGGTAGACGTAAATACTGAGCGCTCGCAAAATAGTAAGTGAAGTTATGGGTAACGAATAAGCGACGGTGGTCGGGTAAATTCAGGTTGAGTTTTTCGGCGAGAATCCCGATCCAGACGTCTGTAGGCATCATTGGAGGATTTTTTAACGAAGCCCGATACAGCTTGTTTATAACGTCTATATGAGCAACGTAGCCAACTCCGTGACAATCTTTGGGATAAAACTTTCCTTTATACATGTATTTAAGATCCAAATGTTTGTTCTTAGCAAAATTAGTTTTTTTCTCCTTGGGTTTGAAATAACAGAGTCTAAAACTATTAGTGCTGTGATAACCTGTCTGTTTAAGAAGATATTTTACTAACTTATTTTGGTCGACAAAGAGTTCATCATTCATGACAAAAACGTTTTCAACGTTTGGGCAAAACTCTACACTCCATTTCCATGCCATGATAGCTTTTAAAGATACATTAATATATGATTCCGTAAAATCTTCCTCGATAATGTCTTTGTAACGATCACTTTCTCGACGGATAGATTCCTCAATATTTTTGTTGTTAGTCCGTCCAAACAGAAAGACATGCTCAATGACTATGTTATGGTTTTCAAAATATGGTTGATTGAATATCTCCCGAAGAACTTGTCTCCGTTGGAAATGCTTATAGTAAGTCCTTACGAGGTAAAGTAGAAAAACTCGTTCATGTTGCGAACAAAGGGTTGGTTGGTTCAAGATCCGTTTGTAAGAGTGCGCAACTTGAGGCTTATCAACGTAATAACGAGGGTCCACTACAGAGTTTTTTGGACGCGGTCTTAAAATAATTTTCATTTGCCTTAATCGAGCTTTACTTTCATTGAAGAAGTCGTGATCAGGAGTACATCGACCTGGAGAATGTAAAATAAAATAAAAATTTTATACACAAAGGCGATACAATAATGGTTATGTATAAATAAAATAACAATAGCAATATAAAAAATAATAGATATAAGCCGGTGATATAACAAATAACGTTGTTGAAAATGAAATCAGCAATTTTTTTCCACAGACAAACAGTTCTGGGGGAGGAATCTGAGTGGAACTTTTTTTATCAAAGGAACAAGAAAAAATGAGAATGTTTTTCTCCTATGGATAAGGGCATGGTATATCTGAGCTGTGAAGGTCAATTTTGGTGGAACTAACGAATGTGACTCGTCCAGACACCTTCCATAACAGTAGTAAAAGTGTGGTGACGTTTCATCAGGGTTGCAACGCAGAAAATAATCACCCACAAAGCAAAATAAGCGCTTTTGACCTGTGTCGAAGGTGGGCAGTTAGAACTGGACAGCACCAGCCCATATATAGCAGCAATACTATATTCTTCGTAAGATCTGACAAGACTTTCTTGTGTTTTTTAATCATTTCTCCCCAAACAAGGTAATAAAGCCACTAATACAAAAGCGATTACTGAATGTTAGAAAATATGAGAAATTATAATGTTCCCTCTCCATAAAAATATAAGAACCGGAATAAAGATAACAAAAGATAGAAATTGACATTGCATTTACATTTTTTGAAGATGAGAGTTGACTGGAAAACAAGTGGCCGAAACAAAGTTCAACAAGAAAGAAGTAAAAATGAAGAAACTGTTAGCATAGAATTTGCGGTTACATTTCAACAGGAACATGATGAGACCTGCTTGTCATTCTGTTCAATACCGTCAGCTATGTGCTATACATGATAAACGCTTCGGTGATTCTGTCTCGAAGAAGCAGTACTAACTGAGCAGTTTATTTTCTCGCAGTAGGTGACCATTTTTTTTTCTGCGGTAAACTGGAATGAACCCACTTTTTCCTGCTATTTAAACCATAACTTGAAGGAAGATCTACGGATTAATACCTTTTCCAATGGTATTTATACATAACTGAATGCAACGATTTAGACTGGAATTCGAATTCAGCTCTAAAATGTCTTGTTCCGAGTTGATATCCACTGCACCAGAACGCACATCCTGCACCAGAAACTACGATTAAATTCATGAGATCATGACACCAAGGCGAAAAAAATTTGGTCATTTCATAGAAAAGCTATGTTACGATTGCGGGAAGGAATAATCCGAGATGTTAGAGCAAAACCTATAAGTTTGCAGATACTTATTTGGGTTTTTCAAAGAATATTGAGATGTATATATAGGGATTAAAAATAAAAATACGAAATAATATAAAAGACAAAAGAATAACAATCTCAACGAGGCCTCTAACAGAGAAGAGCTTCCGCGCCAAAAACAAGTCATTCTGGTGCTAAATAGAAGCCGAGAGTCAGTTAAGTGCCATACGTGATACACGCTTGGGCGATCATGTCTCGAAAGAGACATAACTGACTGGGCAGGAGACTATCCCGCAGTTAGTTGCCATTGCTTTCTGCAGTAGACTAATTACCAGCCAAGGCTATAGAACCCAATATGTCCTGTTATTTAATCCATAACTGGAAGGAAGATACGGATTAATACCTTTCCCAAGCGTATCTGTGTGTAAGTGAACGTAGAAAATTCAAAAGGATATCGAACTCGTTTCCCCGATTTCTCGTTCCGAGCTGATATTCACTGCGCCACAACGCACCTTCGAGAAACCGAGAAAATCTATCTTTTTAACAGGTACTTTCAACGGGACTAAGCATACGTTTAGCACGGAAAGACATTTCCCTCTAAAAGATAATCGCGGCTCAGTGAATAAAGTCAAGTCTTACAAATCTCTCTAGTGTCTCAGTCTCCTCCTTTTTCTTCGCCTATTTTATTTCATCGTACGCAAGCAACGAAAGTAATTCAATAAATATTTGGAGCTTAAGTAAAGGAACCAAAGCCTAACCAGAGTAACGACCAACCACACTCATATATAACACGAACACGGGACGATAAGTGGCATCAATTTTCAATGCAAGAATGAATGTCAGATTTATAAACAAACAAGATGGAATCTGTCTGAAAAAATTGTCTGGCACGGTGTCTAATGCAGTGAACCAGACCTACGAAATGATTCAATAAAAGACTTCAATTTTGTGTCAGTGGCAAACTTTTTTCAATGAAAATACAATGATTCACAATGAGCCAATTTTAATCTATGACCAAAAAAAGTTCAATTTTGATTTGTTTTTTTTAATAATAAAATTGTTACTAAACAAAAATGGAGATCATTTGTGTCAGCGGCAAACTTTGTTCAATGAATATGCAATGATTCATAATGTGTCAATGTTAATCTATGACCAAAAAGTCCAATTTTGCTTTGTTTTTTTTAATAATAACGTTGTTGCTAAACAAAAAAGGAAATCATTTGTGTCAGAGGCAAATTTTGTTCAATGAATATGCAATGATTCACAATGAGCCAATTTTAATGTATGCCCAAAAAAGTTCAATTTTGCTTTGTTTTTTAATAACAAAATTGTTACTAATGAAAAATGGAAATCATTTGTCAACGGCAAACTTTGTTCAATAAATATGCAATTATTCACAATGAGCCAATTTTAATCTATGACCAAAAAAAGTTCAATTTTGATTTGTTTTCTAATAACAAAATTGTTACTAAAGAAAAATGGAAATCATTTGTGTCAGTGACAAACTTTGTTCAATGAATATGCAATGATTCACAATGAGCCAATTTTAATCGATGACCAAAAAAAGTTCAATTTTGATTTGTTTTTTTTATTAATAAAATTGTAACTAAACAAAAATGGAGATCATTTGTGTCAGCGGCAAACTTTGTTCAATGAATATGCAATGATTCACAATGAGCCAATTTTAATCTATGACCAAAAAAAGTTCAATTTTGATTTGTTTTTTTTAATAATAAAATTGTTACTAAACAAAAATGGAGATCATTTGTGTCAGCGGCAAACTTTGTTCAATGAATATGCAATGATTCACAATGAGCCAATTTTAATCGATGACCAAAAAAGTTCAATTTTGATTTGTTTTCTAATAACAAAATTGTTACTAAGGAAAAATGGAAATCATTTGTGTCAGTGACAAACTTTGTTCAATGAATATGCAATGATTCACAATGAGCCAATTTTAATCTATAACCGAAGAACGTTTAATTTTGCTTTGTTTTTTTTAAGAATAAAGCTACTGCTAAACAAAAATGGAAATCCTCCAAGAAAAACGCGAAAGTGTCAAAGAAAGAAACCATGATGTATTTTTTTAAAAACATATTTTTTACTTACTGTTGTTCATTAGAAGTAGACTCATGAAGAGAAATAAGAGATGAAGTCTTGTCATGATTCTTTAAACAAGAAAAGAAAGAAAGCCGCTTTGAAATCATATTACTGGTGTCACATGCTAACAATAAAATTGCCTCATGAATAGTTTTTGATGAAGATGTCGCAAATGAAATCCAAATTTCACCATCAAACTTATTTTTTCGTTTAATTTTTTTTAATCACTCAAGGAGTTAAGAATATAGAAGACAGTGCACAGGGGATAACAGTGAGAGAAAATGAAAGAAAAAAAAAGAAACAAGTTACTGGCGATGCCGAAGAATGAATAAGAGAAAAATGGAAATCAAGAAGATAGCAAATGATGTTGCACTTAAACATTTCCAGATTATAGATATCAAGGGAAGGAAGTATGTTGAAGGGAGGTCCCCTGGAGAGAAGTGCGAGAAAAGTAACTGACAGAGTAGAAAAGTGGTTACATTTAACTATTTCAGCGGTAAAAGGATGGGACCTAAAAGCCAATCCAGTAGAACGCTTAAACTGATAGGGTCGGGGCACCAGGAAAAAAGCTCATGAGAGCTGTTGCTATGAAAATATTCGTAGAAAAGACAGAGAAGCCACGTCACACGCTGTGTTATTGAAATCTACCCCATGGAATATTATCAGTATTTTGATCAAACTGTTTTAAAATTCGATAATTATTTTTGAAAAAAAAAAAAAACAGACCTGATGCTTAAATTCTGCATCTAAAAAAACTGAAGACGTTTCGTATGAGCCAATGATGCATTCCAAAGGTTAAAAAGAATATTGAGAGATATAATAACTTGTAGTACTAAACTGTTTTATGATGTATCTCCTATTCTATGACATTGAATCCTGGAAAAATTTCTCAAAATAAAAACAAACTTGAAACAACAAAAATGCCTTTGTACTCGTTACTCACATTCAACTGTAAGTTTTAAGGATAGAAACTTAACGATATTTATACTTATCATTTCAGACAGTTAAGATGCTTATTCTATGTTCCATGTTCCTTCAGAACGTAGGTCATCATTGCTTTCCATGTGTCCGTATCCCTAGTGGCTCTTAATACAATTTCTTCTGTTAACCCACACAAACCCTGCTCTGCCATCCAACTGTTCAGGCCATTCAAATAGGTTATCCGTTGCTTTCTCTTGTCTCTTTTTCCTTCTATCTCATCTGTGAGTATCAGATTCTCTAAGCCTTCCTTCCTCATTACATGTCCCAAGAACTTCAGCTGTCGCTTTCTTATGCTTAGTATTAATTTCCTCTTCGTTTTCATTCTTTCTAAAATCTCATCATTGCTCACAAGCTCAATCCATGATCTTCAGAGCATCATTCTGGAAAACCACTTTTCAATTGCTCCAAGTTTTTACATCATCTTTGATGATATTGTCCAACATTCACTGCCACATTGAAGGACAGACATCACATAGCAATTCATTACTATCGTCTTTGTTTCTTATGAAATTTTCCTCTCTTAATATTCTGCTTAGCTTCTGGGATGCTTCCTTGGCTATTTTGATTCACCTTTTGATCTCAGTGTCGCACTTTCCGTCTTCCGTTAGAACACTTCCCAAGTATTTAAATTTTTGTACTTGCTTGATTTTGGTATCCCCAATCTGTAATTTGCATTTAGGGCTCCTCCGTTTGCTGATGAGCATACATACGGTTTTCTTGTAATTTCTGTGTAGTCCTTCCTTTTGACTTTTTTCATCTATATTTTTAGGAGGTTTTGTAGTTTTCTTTCCGTGTCAGCTATTAGCACTGTATCATCTGCGTATCTTATGTTGTTTTGATTGTGACCACCAATGACGAACCCTGGCATAACTTGCATTGACCTGGTGAAAAGACACATCCTTGTCTTACGCCCCTTTCTAGCTTTGTAAATCTGTTGAATTCGTTTCTTGTCCGTAATTTTCCTTTTTCATCTGTATAGACCTTTCTCATAGCATCTTAAGCATAAATATCGCATGTTTTTTCCAGTGTCCTTGACAAAACCACTGTACCTGCCCATTTTCTGGTCTGAATCATGTTTGGATTTCAGTGTCGCACTTTCCGTCTTCAGTTAGAACACTTCCCAAGTATTTAAACTTGTTCGATTTTAGTAACCTCCAATCTGTAATTTGCATCTTGGGCTCCTCCGTTTGCTGATGACCATACATACGGTTTTCTTGTTACTTATGTGTAGTTCTTCCTTTTGTCTTTCTTCATCTGACTTTTTCGGGGGTCTTTACGTTCCAGCTGTCAGCACTGTATCATTTGCGTATCATGTTGTTCTGATTGTGACCACCAATGACGAATTCTGGCATAACTTCGACGGACCTCAGAATAGTCTCGCTGAAAAATTTGAATAGATCTGGTGAAAAGACATATCCTTGTCTTACGCCTCTTTCTATCTTTGTTGAATTCGTTTCTTGTCCGTATGCAAGCGGTTTGCTGCCAGTAGCGGTTCCCTATTATTCTGAAGTCTTTGCCAAATATGACTAGGTTGCTAAGCATTTCTATCAATTCCTTGTGACGTCGAGCGCCTTGGCATAATCTACAAAACACAGGTAAACTTTCTTTTTCATTTGTATCACCCTTTCTGATAGCATCCTCAGCATAAATATAGCATTTCTTGTAACAGTGTCCTTGATAAAACTGCACTGTTCTTGTCCTATTTCTGGATGTATTCTTCTTTGCACTCTGTTCATCAGGATTCAGACAATGAGTTTCGTTATGTGGTTCATCAAACTGATTGTCCGGTGGAGTTCGAATTCGATTGCACATGGTGTTTTTTAGGCATAGCTATGAAAATTGATTTGCTTAGGTCGTCAGGTATTACACCACTGTTGTAGGTTTCACTTATTATTTCTGTAATTTTCTCTATGCAAAAATCTTCTAAGTCTGTCAATATTGCTATGTTTCTATTCGATTGGGCCATTGCAGATTTCAATCCGGGTTTTAATATTTCCTGTTTGTCTGCTTCTGTTATTGTGTCGTGTCGTGGAATATAATTTTTATATATTTTTCCCATCGCTGGGATATTTTTTTCTTTCTCATGTATGATCGTTCCATCCTTAGATTTTGTACATCCTGTTGATGAGCATATTCATTGTCCTGTCGGTACTCTTATTTCTTTGCCTTATACCACTGGACCCTACTTTCACTCCGGTCGTTGTGGATTCCTAATCCAAAGTAGCCAGTTGTCTCCCCTTCCCTCTCCTTGCCTACTTTGGCATTCAAATCTCCCGTGACAATTATAATTTCTTGTAATTTACATTGAGACTTGGCATTGTCAAGAGTGGAACAAAAAGATTCTATTTCTTCCTCAGTGCTTTGCGTTGTTGGTGCATATACGACTACAATTGCTGTGTTGAACAGTTTCCCTTTCTGTTTGACCAGGAAAACTCTTTCAGAGAACTGGCAGTATCCCTGAATGTATTCCTTTATCTCTTTGTCAAATATTAGCCAAATATTTTTCGGTTTTTTTTTTCTTTACCTCTGGCATATATGATCCTGTGGTTGTCGCTGCTGAAGTCTCATTTATTTGGTCATCTAGTTTCGCTTATGCCCAAAACTTTGATAGTGAATCTCCTCATTTCCTGCTTGACATTCTCTAGTTGACCACAGTTGTTCAGTGTTCTGACATTCCATGTTCCTTGGATAATTTTTTTTTTTGTTGTTGTTGTGCACATTCGCAGAGAAACGGTCCAGAGACAAATTTTAGAAAAATGTGTACCCTTTACGCCGTTGGTGCTAGCAATCGATGGATGACGATCAGGTGACACTTGTTGCCCATGTCAATCCTTACCGGGCGAGGAGTTACTTACCTTGGAATTAACCCATTTCACGCTGTAGGTTTCATATATCTACTTTGAAAAGCCATGATTGTGCGTGAAATAGATAGTGGAGTGGTGTCCCGTTGCCTTCTTAACAGAAATTTATCGAGACAACCACTAGTTAGCTGGCCGTTGACTCTTTAAGGTTTTATCCAGCTTTTTTGTAGGCTTAATGTTTGCCCTACCGACTTGATAACATCCCATGCAGAAGAAAAACCGGGTAAGAATTGGGTGAAGGAGAGAAGTATATAAATATTAAGTACGTACTTAGAAGTTCAAATGACTAGTCATGTAAAGATAATGCAGATTTCACAGATTAGCTTTTCGTTACCAGTAGACAGGAAAAGTTTGAAATTTTCTTTGAATTTTCGTAAATATTTCAGAGACAACACCTTTACCATCTTAATATTTATTTCACATGAAGTAAAAGTATGGTACGGGGCCTAAAATGGAGAATGGGAAAGGCTGGTTGTATTCTGTCCTAAACCTTAATTTAGCTATTCACAATCATTGACCGTAGCACACTACAATAATCCTGACACCAATTTATAACATTCTTTTTAACATTCTTACTACATTCACCAAACTACCTCAGAGACTCTATGAAGACCTGACTATAACCCATAGATACAATTTTTTGTGGAGGGCTCGGGCAGGAACAAGAACTTTTTAAAATCTTCCCAATGAATACATACAATGAACAATAACTATATACAACAAACCAAACAAAATTCTGTTAATAATAAAACACCACACATCTCTAGATTATGACAGAAACATCAGTTCGCTGGACGAAATAAGTGGATAATTTTCAAAGTCTAAACGTAATCATTCGATCAAAACAAGTTCAAATGACTAAGAAAGATAATGCAGACTTCAGATTAACTTTTCGTTACCAGTAGACAAGAAAAGTTTGAAATTTTCTTTGAATTTTCGTAAATATTTCAGAGACAATGCCTTTACCATCATTAGATAAGTTTAGCGACCAAATTTCAGTTTAAAAGAATATGTAAGGAGAAAGAGAGAAACAGACAACAACACGGAGAGGGAAATACAGCGCTATCCAATATTTTACATTAAAAACTAAATATTACATTTTAAATTAAACAGTAATTTGTCTCTTTTAGAAACTACTGAAAACAAACTGAAAAAAAACTGAAAAATAATTATTAAACAAGACAAAACATTGAACATTAGTGAAACGAATTCTTTTTTTTAAACTAATGTAAGCTAGCAAAAGATAACTACGTCAGCAAAACAATTTCGTTGTCAGTAGTCAGAAAAAGCATTAGATTTTTGGGAAATCTTCGTAAATATTTCAAATACAATACCGTTACCATCTTAATATTTATTGCACATGAAGTACAAATATGGCACGTGACATAGAATTGGGGATGGTAAAGGTTGGTTATCTTCTGTACTAAACCGTAATTTAGCTATTCACAACCATTGACCCTGCCACACTACAATAATCCTGACACCAAATTACAGCAACAGGGACGGAGGAATACAACGCTCTGCATTAAAAACTAAATATTACATATTAAATTTAACATTAATCTATTTCTGTTAGAAACTATTGAAAAAGAATCTGAACGAAAAATATTAAACAAGACAAAACATTGAACATTATTGAAACGAATTTTTTTACACTAGTCAAAACTAGCAAAAGATAACTACGTCAGCAAATCCAAAGATTAGCATTTCGTTACCAGTAAACAAAAACTTTTCTTGGAAGTACATGAAGTACAAATATGGCACGAGGTCTAAAATGTAGAATGGGAAAGGCTGGTTGTCTTCTGTCCTAAACCTTAACTTAGCTACTCACAAGCTTTGACCGTAGCACACTACAATAATCCTAACACCAAATTATTACATTCTTTCTTAACATTCTTACTACATTCACCAAAGTAACTCAGAGACTCTATGAAGACCTGACTATAACTCATATGTACAAGTTTTTGTGGAAGGCTGGGCCAGAAACAACAACTTCTTAACATTTACTTAATGAATATATACAATGAACAATAACTATGTACAAGAAACAAAACAAAATTATGTTATTAATAAAACACCCCATAACTCTAGATTATCAGAGAAACATTAGTTAACTGGACGAAATTAATGCGTGATTTTCAAATACAAACGCAATCATTCGATCAAAACATTCTGTCAGTCACTCAAACACATAAACCCAATAACAAAAACGAAAAAGCACGCTCGAAAAAACGAAAACCGTCAAGCATTCACCAGAGCAGTGACATTCTTATCGCCTAATTGTGGAGGGGATGGTGATTTAAACTAAAAAAAAACGGGGATAAAAAAAAAGGCAAAAGGGCAAATGAGTATACAACCCCTAGATAATTTACCTTGTTGCAAAAATAAAAAATTAAATGTACCTTATATTAAGCTATTAGAAACTATTGAAAAAAATCTGAAAGGTAATCCTTACATACTCTTTTAAACTGAAGATTTATCGCTGAAGTTATCAAAAAATGGTAAAGGTATTATCTTTAAAATATTTTCCGAAAACTCAAAGAAAATTTTAAGCTTTTTCTGTCTACTGGTAACAAATTGCTTATCTTAGTTTTTTGTAGACGTCGTTATCTTTTGCTAGATTAGACTAGTTTTAAAAAATTCGTTTCACTCATGTTAAATGTTTGTAGCTGCCACTGATTCCCTTGGAACCCTTTCGCTGAAAAAGACGCTGCCGCTAGCTTCGCACACTCTTCCTACAAACCAAGTACCAGCCTACAGACCAGCGAACCAAATGGACACTTATACACTATCCCTCTTGTATGCCTACTAAGAGAATAAACCATTCTTTGTTGTTATTAAAAGGAAGTTTCGTAATTCATTTGTGTTGCCTAAAAATATAGTATTGGAGAAATTAATCATTTCCCATAACTCTATATGTTTTTCTTGTTTAATATTTACCTTTCAATTAAAATTAACAAGTTGTAAACAAGTAGGTCAGATTGAAAAACAATTTCTGTGCACCATTGAATATACGATACGTAGGAGTATTATCAAAATTACTTGATATGATATTTAGTCTACAGTATTAATAGTTAATAGGCGTTAATTTTGATTTTAATGTGTTTGTCAGTAGACAGGACAAGTTTTAAATGTTTGATAAGTTGAACCGATGTAATATACGGTACATACTGGTGTATGTTAAAGAACGTTCGCTATATAAAACATAGAAATATATGACGGTTACCTTGAGAGAAAACCACATAAGATTTCACCAGATTAGATTTCACCACTTACACTAAGTTCATGTTCGAGTATTCATATATTTTTTAATCTATTTTTTATTTTATCACATTTAAATGTATGTGTTGAAACATAGTTTCAAGCTGACCACTTGAAATCGCCTAATTGATCATTTTTGACGGACTATTTATGCCGTAGTGTGCTGATGTAATTGAAAACAAAATTTCACACCTACTTGGTGGTTTGAGTTAAATGTTTGTGTTACTACGTCGGGCAACAGAATTATGTGAAATAATACAAAACATCGTAATGGTATAAAAGTAGGTGTATTGACAGGAAAGAGAAGTATTTACAAGAGGTGAGGGTTAGTAGAATACAGAACAAGGCAATTAGTATAAAGAATCGTTGTAGAGACGTGATAGATTGATTATTAGAACACTTCCGGTGCAGTACCGGAAATACCCGACTGACTCGCTCACTCGGCTTTCTTCCTCGAGGTATAATCACTATTATTTTATATAGTGACTCGAATAGTTCATTTCCGTGGAAAGGTGGAGAGCGCCCCAACAGTTTGCATCAAGGTAAATGTGTGGTGGTTTAAGGAGAAAGAAAAAGGTATTTTTCAACTGATCGTTTTTTTGGTGTGCTACAAATAATCCTCCACCCACAAGTTTGTGAAAATGTTTTAGCAATATATTCGAGTAGTATATGAATGATTTGAAATTGTGTGGAAATCTTACTTTCCGAACAGATCTGGTCTGCATTTTTGGTGTGAATTTTTTTCCGATGGCGTCTGCTTTTAGTGTGTCTGTCAGCGTAGGTTTTATTTTGTCCATTGGAGCCGTTTTAATCTGTCTATAGGACGTGCGTTGTGGTGCAGTAGATATCGGCTCGGAACGAGAAATCAGGAAGCTGAGTTCGAATTCCAAGTGAAATCCATTGCATTTACTTGCACAAATACCCTTGGGAAAGGTATTAATCCGTCTCTTCCCTCCAGTTATGGGTTAAATAGCAGGACAGATTGGATTCTATAGCATTGGCTGGCAACCAATCTACCGCAGAAAGCAATGGCAACCTACTGCGGGATAATCTTCTGCCCAGTCAGTCATGTCTCTTTCGAGATATGATCGCCCAAGCGTGTTTCATGTATGGCACTTAACTGACTGACTGATAGAAACAGGGTCATTTTGTCTTTTTACACGATTATGAAAAAATCAGTTCTCTTTGTGATTACTTGATGAGGACCTTAGTAACATGTGTATGAATGCTTTTTTGATTGTATCATCGCGAATAAAGATGGATTAGCTATCAAATTGTTTTGGGTAAGTAGTCATGTCTCATGTTGGCCGCGTGGAAGTAAACTGTAATTTAGACATCCGCGTGTTTATATATATATATATATATATATATATATATATATATATATATAGCTTTAGAGTGTATGTCATTTTTATTGCCCGGGTAGAAATAATGTTATACCGAAAATGATTTCAGCAGAGCTTCAGCATAAATCTTGTTGGGCAATACTCCTGAGTGTTATTAGAATTGGTCTGTATCTAGAAGGAATTGAGATTACAATTGTCTTGGATCAGGTACCCACGAGAAACGTGCGTCTGCAGTTCCTCTAGCCTCAGTTGTTGTTATTAACGCCTGAAATGGGAGTTTCCCTGTTCCTTAAAGTTACAGGGGATATTGCATTTGCTGTCATCATTGACGAACTGGAAGTTTCACTAGTACAAACCGCTCTTGGTTTATCAATTTGTTTGTGTCTCTCTGATCCTGCTTTCATGATATGTGCCTTGGGGCAGTGAACGGCTTTTCGGCTCTCTCACTTGAGTTTGGAGAGCTTCCAGTATGGATTTCAACTCACTCATCTCGACCTTTAATTCATGCAGTTCGTTGCACTGACTTTATGGAGTAGCGAGTGCGCTGATCCTCTGTGGACTACTGCTGAAGTCGTGTATCTTGTGGTGATACCGACCGAGCAAAAGCGATGGACCGGATGTTTTCTCTCTAACGACAAAAAGGCAAATGACCAAAAGTCGTCGGTGCACATCCGGGTTCGCGCAGATGTTCCGGTTGAAAAATAAAAATTAATCAAATATTAGATTTCCATTTCGCGAGCCTACGCGAATTTTATTCATCAGCCAATGGGAAGCCCAGAATCAAATACAAGTGTGAAATCCCAAACGAGCTGCTGTGATCCAAAAAGCAGATATAAAAAGCCGAGACTGAAAGCACCCAGCAGACAAACCGACGGCGAGAGTAATTAATATCTCCCTTGACCGAGTCAAGTGGCTACTATGCTCGTCCCTTCACCTCTTCTTCCTTCTTCCCTGTCTCGAAACTACTTACTGACCTAAGGAGCGACTACATCAAAGACATTCCTCACTTACACGCTCCCCACATTCCTAAGCCTTAAATCTCTCAGAGCGTATTATATTGCCATTAACAAAATATTAACGGCCGTTGTACCCATATTCAAAGACTGTTTCCTCAAAAACCAACTTAATGACTTACGGACCCTAGGAGTGGAAAGTTCAAAATGAACATTCTTCACATACCTCCGCTCCATTTTCGATTCCTTAAGCACACATTATCTTTTCACCATTATTGCCATAAACAAATTTTAAAGTCGTGTTCGGATCACGTCAGAATAACTCACTATAAATTGGTTTACCTCGGCGTGATATGAACACGCACAAGTCTTCCAGTCATATGTCTCATCTTTTTGCTAAATTGGCAACACTTCAAAGAGAGATTAACTTTCAGATATTTTTGTTGCACCATAAAAATAATTGAAAGACAATTCTGAGGATTTCTATCTTTGCTCAAGTAGGTACGCAAATTGAGTCAGTGTATCCAGTCTGCAAAGGTGGGGACCAAAATGCCAATCACAAGTCGGAGATACTAAAATCAAGCAGGTACAAAAACTTTAAAAATGTGGGAAATGTTCTAACATAGGGTAGAAAGTGCGACACTGAGATCCGAAGGCGTATTGGCATGGACAACGATGCATTCCAAAAGCTAAGCAAAGTATTGAGAGACAGAAAAATTTCGTTAGAAACAAAAGAAGTAGTACTTAATTGTTACCTGATATTTAAATTGACTGTAAGGAGTCTTCATTTTGAAATCACTAAATATCGCTGATTTTATCGCCATTTGTTCACATTCATCATCGCAATTTAATTATTTCAATTAAAAATCTTTCAAACATAAAATATACGTTTCTGAGAAAGATAAGCTGATTTAAAGTTTGACAGCTAGGTTCTAAAGCCTTGGCTGGCAACCGCAGAAAGCAATGGCAACCTACTGCGGGATAATCTTCTACCCTGTCAGTCGAGACATGATCTTTCGAGACATGATCACCCAAGCGTGAATGCCAAAAGATAGATTCAGTAGTAGTAATTATAAGGAAGACGATGATAAACTCATCCCGACGAAGCTAGCTACAAACAGACTGAGTCAGTTCCACACATTTTTTTTTATCATTTCACCCCGAGCAAGGCAGAAATGCCACTGATGAGTGGGGGGCTACATAACTGTAAAAAGATTAATTAGAAAAGAGTGAGGTGTACAAACTAGTTAGAAAGGAGCAATAGAAAGCTGAGAATGCAGGTCCGATGACAGATACATAAGTGGAGAGAAAGGGAAGGATATACGGGGTTGGGGAGAGAGCTAGAGTCCAGTGGTTAATAGATGAGTATTGACATTGCATTTAACTTTCTGGAGGTTGTAGCCGTCAGGAAAGCAAGAATATGGAAGCGAGTTCCACAGGCGGGAAGTGCGAGAGAAGAAGCTGCAGGAGTAGAATTGTCGTCTGCATTTGGCTAACCTGACTGAGAATGGGTGGAACCCAGTTGCCAGTCTGGTTGCACGAGTAAACACCTGTTGTGGAGGCACCAGTGACTTAAGTTTGTCCGTGCAGAAGCCATGAAAATATTTATAGAAGAGACAAAGGGAGGCCACATTTCGACGGTAGGGAAGTGGCCGCACTCGAGCCGCCAGAACAGTACCTATCACATTACAGACTCTCCTTTGGAGCCTGTCGAGAACACTGATGAGAAGGGCAGGGGCGCCTGACCATAAATGGCAGCAGTACTCCATGCACGGACGGATGGTTGACTTGTATATATGCAGGATGGATTCAGGCGGAAAAAACATCCTGGATCGACATAGTGACCCAACCTTCTTAGCAGTAGATTTAGCTATGGATTCAATATAGTGGTTCCATTTGAGGTCTGAGGAGAGGGTAAGGCCGAGGAGGCGTAGTGTGTTGCTCTCAGGGAGAATCGCTTGGTCCATGCTTATGGGAGGCAGGAGAGGTTGCCTGTGATGGCTGATATCAAGAAAAGTTATAGAACTGTATTCTTCTTCCACCATTGTGAAAATTAAAGATGGGTGTAACGAATTTAAAGCACATCACAAAAAAAAAGAAAGAGTTTTCTTGGTCTGTGTTATTAAGCATAGAGAAATTATCATCAACATAACGTTAGTAGATATATGGTTTCTGATGTTTCTCAAACAAGAAGCTCTCATGGTAACCAACAAGAATGAAGGAACATAATGGGCTGCCCATAGAAACCCCATCTACCTGGGCATACATGACATTTTCAAAACTGAACTCTATTCCTTTTGTTGCTAACATTAGACACTCTAAAACTAAAGCCTCCGGAATTGAAGGAGAACCCAGGCAACTTCTATAGAGAGCGTCATCACATATCTGTGCCTCTTGTAAGTGGATATTAGTGTACAGACTCGCAATATCAAAAGAAACCGTAACGTTATCATTAGAAGTCATGGGACAATTTCTTATAAACTTCGAAAAGGTGAATGAGTCTGATATACAGTAAGTTGAGAAGTGGTCAGAAACAGGTTTAATCACTTCTGACAACCATTTGGCCAACTCATGCTGTGCTGAAACAATCACAGATAAAATGGGACTTAAAGGCACATTATTTTTGTGAATTTTAGGCTAACAATACAATCTTGGTCTCTGGGAACCTACTAGTCTAATCCTATTGTAGGTGTCGTTACTTATGAGAATGCATTTATACACTTGCAATAACCGTTTCTGAAGTTTTATTTCCAACTTATCAGTACGGTCGTGTGTTGAGGACGGAATAATTGAACGAAACTTTGAGGTATAACCTAGAAAGAGGTTCATTTTATTGACATAGTCAATCTTGTTAAATATGGCAACACCAACACCATTATCAGGCTTAGTAATGTAAATATCATTACGAGTTTTCAAAGTCTTAATAGTCTTGTAGTGAGCGTGATGTCATGTGACCATGTTACGTTCACGGTTCAATTGATGTGGAAACAAAGTCATGCACTCTTTCTGAAATTCTTGATTTGCACAATGTGAATTGGTCCGTGGAGAAAGGAACAAGATGAAAAAGCTGTGAAAACATGACTTCAAATTCAACAAAAACTTCAGCCTTGTTTACATTTCGAAGGGAGAATACAGAAATCTAACCCTCTAGACTGAACTACTTTTTCTATCTCAGATAGATTATTATTAGACAAATCAATTATATGCCTATTGAAATAGGCCAACACCAAATCGTTTCTTGATTAAATTATTGATATAATCATTATTTTTGGCAACAGATTTCTGTTCGAAATGTAATCTGCATTTGACCAGATATTTCGAAAAACGAAAGTTGTCTTTTTATTCTACTTAATAGAAAACGATATATCATGTGGGTTTAAAGAAATAATTGTGTTAATTTATCAAGCTCATATTTAATAAAAGCTTTTACCAATTGATAAGTATAATCAACTTTTGCCCTTATTAGTCTGTGTGTAATAAAGGAAGGGATAACACCAAAGGAGAAATCTTTTTTTGGTACGTAGAGAACTTAATTTGTATCATAGTCTAATCAAATTATTCAGGTCCTTAATGGTGATCATATAATATCTAAATTTAAATGTCGGTATAATGACTGGATACTATATAACAAGAATATAGATCTGAATAAACATAATTTAATGTTCATTTTCTTTTATTATTATATTCGGACCTAGTCTGCATTTCGGCCAACGCTTTTTCGGAGAACAATCGTTGGGCCAATTATGATTATATTAGGCTGAATAGCAAAGAATTGCAAGAGATAATGTTGAAACACGTTTAAAATTACGATTATTATAAATACATAAAATTAAGAAAATATATAAATTTGCGATTAAAATAAATGCGTAAATAAATAAAATAGGTAAATGATCCAGTGAAGCATAAAAGGAAAAAATGAAGCTCACATATCTCCAAATAAATGTAGTGATCGTAAAAAGTTGTTCTTTGCTTGCACAGTTCCGGTTGAAAAAATCAGCACAAGAGTCAGCGATAAGAGAACATCTATTGGAAAATGAGTCATGCTTGTCACGGTTTTCGACTGACTAATTTTCTATTTTACACACAAGTAGATCAAAACATATATTATATTATATACATATATTATACATATGTATACGATATGCATATTATGTATAATATACGCATATATTACATACATATTATGTATAATACATGCATATATTTTTATATGTGCATGCATATTATATATATGTTATGCATAATATATGTATATATTATATATATGTATATGTATGTTATACTTTTTGTATAATATATGAATTTATTATATATACGTATAAATATGTATATATTATGTATAATATATGCATATTTATATATGTATATATATATCATATAATATATAATATACGCATATCTTATATATAATATATATTTTATAACATATATATATAAATAATATATATATACATTAAATATATGTATATATATATTATACATATTTTACATATATATTTTATATATATTTTATATATATCTTTTATATACATCATATATATTATATGTAAAACAATAAAGAGATAACAGATATATGTATATATACATATACACACACACGCATATATATATAGATATATATATGTGTGTGTGTGCGTGTGTGTGTGTGTATTTATAGGCATATGCATTTGTATATACATGTATGTATCAAATAAATTTTTTCTCAGACGTAATTATAATAATAATAATAATAATATTCATTCTATCACAAAAGAAGAAAAAGGAAATTACAAAAAATACCTATAAATATAATAATTATAATAAATAAAAAATTATATTATAATTATAAAAAATAAAAATAAAAATAAAAAATATAACAAGCTTTATCTGTAAACTAATATTAACCTGACGTGGAAAATTTAACTGTAGTATGATATTAACATACATGTCACAATTTAACATTGAAATTTAATTTAAAATATAATGAGATATATTTACGGTAGAAAATCAAATTGTGCAACATAATTTCAATACAATTTGAAAAAAAGATAACTACTCTTACTAGTATTCTAAAATATCCTATTATTTTTTTAAAAATTCAGTTAAAATAATTAAATCATTAAAAAATAAAAATGAAACGTCAGAAAGATAAACATAAAAGTAGAGAGGGGGAAAATAAAAAGAAAGAGATAAAAAACAATATAGACAAGAACAATATAAAAAAAGAATTTAAATTAAATTAATTTAAAATAAACTTTCTATATCAAACCAACGTTTGTTACATTAATAGTCATTCTTAGAAACGCGACATGGGATTTCCTCTTAAATTAAAATATACCGATTATAGGGTATATTTGCGGTAAAAAATAAATCATGAATCATACATCCTAATATAAATTACAATATAACCACTAGTAGTAACTTATTTAAAATAAAGTTAAAATAATAATTCCTAGTAAGAAAACCTAAATAAAAAATTAAAATATAATCTAAAAAAAAACTTTAAATAATAACTAATAATTGACAATAATAATAAAATAATTATAAAAGAATTATAATAATAGAAAATAGAAATTTGTAATATATATATATATATGTGTGTGTGTGTGTGTGTGTCGCAAACAAAGATTTCTGTCAAACTTTAATAAAAATAATAATAATAATGATAGTAATAATATTAATACTCATTCTATAAAAACGAGGAAAAGAGAACAATAAAAAATTCCTATAAGTATAATAATTATAGAAAGAAAAAACATCAAAACAATCTTTGCTGTAAAATGATATTAACAGCACATTCCAGAATTTTTCAAAATAAACACTTTTAATTAAATCAATGTAAATTAATATAATTTACACTAATTCAAATTACTATCAGGATTTATCTATACTATTTTATATCTATTTTTGTGTTTGCATTTAAATATTAATTCATTCCGCTGATTAAGTAGTTCCTTAGGATTATTATATTTTATAATCATCAGTTTTTCCTCCAGGCATAAATTGCACCTATCTCTGAAATTGTTTAAGGTATTGGCATATTTAACAATCCTCCACCTGACCAGTGGAATAAATCCTACGTCTTTAATATTCCAATATTGCTTAGATAGGGCAGTTTGATGTTTCAAGGAGGCGTTGGAAAAAGTTTTTCTGTAGTTGTACAGTCTCTGCTTCCAACTACCTGCAGATATCCCTATACAAACCCTTTTATTGTTGGGGTCTTCCACTGGACAAATAGTGGCTTCATAGATAGCTTTTTCGGAATTACACCTGCCATCAACTGGACAGTTTGTCTTATTGATGCAATTACAGGAAGGTTTGTCTACCAAAGGTTTGCTAAAGAAGTCTCTAAGTAATTTTTTATTATGTGAATTAAATGTTTTGTATGTTTTTGTGGTAGAATAACTAATTTTAAGAGTTTATCTATTGAATAATTTACTTAAAGGCTGTTTGAAGATTTTGTTAACTAAATTTAAAAAGTATTTGCCTATGTTTACATTGGACAACTAGCAGAGAGGAGGGTTGAGCTATATTACTTTTCTTTTTCTAAATTTACTTTTGTTTCTGGTTTTGTCTTTCAATTTTTCTTCGTATAATATTCGATCTTTAAAATCACTCTTCTTTAGGGCTTCATTGTATATTGTTTTATTCTCATCGAATATTTCCTTATTAGAAGATAATTCATTAATTCTAATTTTGACTGTTTTGGGTATTTGTTTTATGATAGATTTAAGATGATTAGAGCTATCATTAATATAGATAGGGGATTGATTACTTTTTTGATATGGTTTAAATATATTTTTGGATAGGTTAAAGATAATATGTAAAAAATTAACGATCTTGAGATTAGATGAAATTTCGATTTTGAAGCCCAGCATTTTAAAAGCTCTAATAACTTTTTTAGAAATTCTTGATGTCAGGGGACCATTACTGTTAGGGATATACATAGGACCATCGTCCCGGTAGATACCTACTTAATTGGGCTCAACAATTCTACCGAGAATATATAATATATATATTCCAATCAGATCAGCGAATCATAAGCCCCCATTGGGACATCAAAATTATTCCTAATAATTTTAATCCAGGTAGAGTCATTATATACTAGTAGAGATTCTCTAGAAGTTAAAATAATATCAATTTTATTATTAGAAATATCTGTGAAGTTTCTAGCATAGATTAAAAGTATTAACTAATAAATTGTACGAAATGGAAGGATAAAAGTCTACTATATCAAATTGTAAAAATGAGGCTTTTTCCTGATTCGGAATGTTTTGAAACCATGTTATGGTATCAAAAGAATCTTTCCATGAATTAGAATTGAGAGTTTCTTGTATTGATATTACAATCCTTTTAATTATATTTCTAGAAACAAAACCTAATTCAGTTTTAGAGGGATTGATTAGTCTAGCTTACAGGTTATTCTCGAAATTTGGTTTGTGGTCCTTAAAAAGTAAATATGCGTTTTTTGTTTGGATCTTTCCCATTCTATCTGCAATATCTAGTTTAAGAACTGCCAATGCAGCAGTTTTCTTATTAAATTGTGGACAATATATAATCATTATTATCTTTTTTATAAGTATTAGCGATTTTCTTAAGAAAGGGTTTATGCTATTCAGATGGTTCTATTTTGTATATATTACTCAACTTATCAGTATTTAACCACATCTTAGAGTTTCTGATCATTTTAATGTCTCTTTTGAGAAGAGACTGGAATTGGTTATGGTGTTTTCGAAACTTGATTTTTTTAATTAAATCAAACATGTCGGTTTCAAAAGATTCAAGAAGCTTATTGCCTGGTGGGATTTTTGAGATCTCATATAATATTTCTCTTTATTTTCATTTGAAGCATTCTGTGGATTGAGGTAGAAATAGGTTTTCCATGTTACGGAAATCAACGAATTTTAACGAAACGTGGTTATAAGCAACCGACAATTTGAAATGAATTGTTTTACATTTGTTGACAATACAATACATTTCAGAGCAGATATGTTTGTTTACGATGGATCGAAAATTGTGTTATATAGTCTTGATAAAAACCTCGTTTAGACTGGAGGCTATTCGTGGTCGAGAGGTCTAAGACGTTGCCAGATCACATGGTAGCTTCCCCTATCTAGATAGGGGTCGCAGGTTCGAATCCTGCCGAATGGCACACATTTTCGTAATAACAATTTATCGTAAATAATCAGGTAGATATAAATGTATAATACTGTTTCATTAAAAACAAAATATCTACTTAAATACGAGTATCGAAAAAAAATAATGTTCAAACAATTTACTTCAAATTGTCGGTTGCTTACAACCAAGTTTCGTTAAAATATATATATGATATGTCATCTATATACATACATATTTTTCATATATATATATTATATATAGTATAAATTTATTGTTTATATATATATATATACATATATATATATATATATATATGTACCAGCAGTTCTATGATTCCGAGTTCTTCGGCATTTACTTTTTTAAAAGGCTCGAGGCAACATATATCTTAGAGCATAATATAATCATAATTATTTTTTTAATTAATTTTATTTGCATTGCGACATAGAAATTTCTATGTTTCCAAATTTACCTCGTCATCGTACTACGTTGACTCATTGTTTTGAAAATGATGTACATTTGAATGTAGAAAACAATACGTTTGTTATTTTAAAATTTTATATGCACGGAGGTGGGAGAAGACAAAAAAATTAAATTTTATGTGTCTGATTAATTTAACTAATCAGAAGGAATTTCAACTTTGAAATTTGAAAATATAGGTTATATGTTGGGGGTATACAGGGTATCTCTTTGCACGAGGTGACTTATAAAATATACAATTCCGATTGATTGGTTCTTTTTATTTCAGAATGTCGTCAGTTAATGCAACAGCTCTAAGTAAATGTCAGAGTACTGACTTCATAGATTTAGCTTTGGAACAGAAACGAAAACTAATCAATAACAGCCAGGATTTATAGCAGGTCGACTACATTTGTTCGGCTGCTACCGGGACGAAAGCAGCAGTTTTGAAAAGAGTTTTCTTTCGTCATACTTGCAAAGCTGAAAATAGTTTAATTTTTTGGTAAAAAAGATTATAGACGGCTCACCATAACTCTAACGCTCAGATAAATCTTCAAAGAATGTAAGTTTTTTCTCGTTGTTGATTAACGACCCTGAAAAATGTACGTTTCTTTGGTTTTTTAGAGAAGCGATATAATTTAAATGGATCCAAACTAATCTAATACTAATTCAAATACTTTAAACAAAACTTTCACGGCCTCACACACGCACACACACACACACTCACACACACACACACACACACACACATATATATATATATATATATATATATATATAAAATATACATATATAAAATTAAAATTTTATATATATATAAACTCAAAAACTTTTTGTTTACTTTCACACGCACACACGTATCTATCTATCTATATATATATATATATATATCTATATATATATATATGTGTGTGTGTGTGTGTGTGTAATATAATTATATAGTTATGTATCAATTGTACATTGCGACATGGAAATTTCTATGTTTCGAGATAGATTCTAATCATCAGGCAATGTTGATGTAGTTGTGCAGATGTTTTACATTTAAATGACAAAATCTTTTAGTTTACTGTGATTGTAATTGGGTGTTTTTTGTGGCTAATCAGAATGGAGATTCACTTTAGGATTTGACCAAATTATATTAAGCTCTATAATATTCATTATATTGAGCACTGTTTATAATAAAATGAATGCCAGAGCACTCAAAATAAAAAAAAACCTTGAGTCATCTTCACCTGGAATTATATATATATATATTCATATCGCTCATTCAGTAATAGATTATAGCACGCTGGCTATTGGGTGGGTATAATGACAATATACACGCTAAAAATTCGGTCGGGTTTCAATCCTGGGTTAAAATCAATCAGAGTCTAACCGTACTGATGAGAGCGAAACAGATCTGTCTTTGCGGAGGACTATATATATATATATATATATATATATATATATATATAAGGGAGTACCTTCATTAATTCACTGAATAAGAAGCACATAATGATGAAGAAAATGTCCCAAACTTGATAAAAGCAATGTTTAGCGTCAAAAAATGTATGTGATTATTAAGTAAAAAGCCCAAAATATTTTTATTATTTAATTCAATTTTTGAATACTTTCAAGCATGTTTGAAATTTTGGTCAAAAATCTTGTTTCTCTTTCCTTTGCGGGAGACTAAAGATTAGTTAATAATTAGTATAGGAAATTTTAAAGTTTTTTGCAATAAAAACACATTTGGAAATTCTTGCAACAATGAATTCATTGTCGGATTTTAATTTAACTTTCAGTATTTATTCACAAAGGAATGAAATTATTTTAGAAAAAGAGTTTGGTTATAAAATCTTGATAAATATTGTTTTTACATCTGTAACTCTCCACTAATTTAACGTTATGAAATTTCGAAAAATTAAATTTCACCCTCTTAATTACTTAAAATCGGGACATCTTAGAGAATTTAATTTTTTTTTTTTTTTTTTTTGTAAAACAAATATAACATTTACCGAAAATATTATCTGAATAGTAAAATAAATGCAATGAAATTAAGATATTGTTGATAATAGTTGACATTAAATGATAGCCAAAGTTATATTCCAACAGCTCGGCAGATTATTAAGGTACAGGAAAATTTTGTTAGAAATAAAGAAAAGTGTATTGAAATATTTTATAGTATCAGTCCTCGTACATGCCAGTGAATATTGCTCCATCCTCTCACAGATGAAATAGATAATTAAAGCAACAGAATTGTAGTTCTACAGAAGGATACTGAGAACATTTGTGCAACGACGATATTTAACAGAAAATAAAATAAAAAAGATATTTATACTGAATATCATGAAGAAATAGTGGAAATTTCTTGGGCTTTTGTCTCTATCGAGACTAGAAGGTGAAGACTGGTCTGCTCCTCTGCATATATGGCAACAATACTTAATTTTCTGCCTCGTCTTGTAAAAGTAGAGAATATAAAATATTTGCAAATTCGCTGAATAAACAGCATAGTATGATGCTAAAATGCCCCAATCTTAATAAAAACAAAGTTTAATCGTCAAAATGTTTGTTAATTAGAGGAAAGACCTGAGTATTTATGTTATTTTTTAAAATTTTTGTATCTTTTTTAACAAATTCAATATTTTGGTTACAAAACGCTTTTTCATCAGCGGTAAATCTAAGATTACTATGGATTTGCGTTGTTTTTCCGGAGAAAAACTGTAATTTGGAAATCCTTGCAAAAATCAAATAATGGTCAAATTTTCATGAAAATTTAAGGACTTGAATGAATTAAATAATTTCTGAAATTATTTTTTTGAAATCTTCGGAAAAATATTAATTTGAATTTTTAAACCTAAGAAGTTAAAAATATTTTTTACATATATTATCACCCCAATGTACGTAAATTCATAAACGTTTGTGAAATTCTATTTTCTTGACAAAATTGGTTTTATTAGTCAAACGCAGGACTCATTGAGAAATGTAAAGTATGTATTATTTTTTCAAATATTTGGCCTTTATTTCTGAAAATCGACTCCCAGTAGTAAAATAAAATATGCAATAAAACTATAACATTTTTTTAATTTGATAAGCTTTTATTTGCTTTAATAAATAATATATATTATGGACATTATAGTCTAAAGAAAATAAATTCCTATTAACAAAGTAATTTTAAAATAACTTTTTCATTTTTTTTAAATAATTGATAAAGTTTATCAAGCAAGTACAAAAATTTAAATACCTAGGAAGTGTTCTAACAGGAGATGGAAAATGCTACACAGAGATCCGAAGGCAAATTGGCATGGCAAAGGACGCGTTCCATAAGCTGAGTAAAGTACTAACAAACAGGAAAATCTCACTAGAAACAAAGAAACGTGATGTCTGTTCTTCAATACGGCAGTGAATGCTAGACAATATCATCGAAAATGAGGACAAAACTGGAAGCAGCGGAAATGTGGTTCTACAGAAGGATGCTACGGATATCGTGGACTGAGCATGCAAGCAACGATGAGGTGTTGGAAAGAATGGCAACTAAAAGGAAATTAATACTGAGCATGAGGAAGAGACAACTGAAGTTCCTGGGACATGCAATGAGGAAAGGGATCCTGGAGAACCTGATACTGACTGGTCAGATAGATGGAAAGGGAGACAGAGGAAGGCAGCAGATAACATATTTGCAGGGCCTGATCAGGTGGATGACGGAACGGGGGTTGCCAGGAGTAACAGGAGCAAACATACTAAGAGCCACAAGGGATAGGGAGACGTGGAGAACCATGATCGCCTACGTCCTGAAGAGACAGGCCACATAGAAGAAGATGAAGAATTTCTGTATGCACATTAAAAGATCTTGTGTTTCTCTGTTTCATCCTCTTACAGGAAAATATTTGACCACTTTTGTAAATTTTCGTCGCCATACACCTACATTATCTCGTATTTGTCTATCTGTCATTACATGTGAAATCATACGGGAAAGGTCAGAATGAGCAAGAATCTGTGTATAAGAAATAGTTTTATTCTAAAAATTTTAAATCCCTTACTACAAGTAAGTAATACTAGTGTATGTCAGATTAATTTAAGTTTAAATTTTCTAATTTCCTAAAAATAACGTGTCACAGATCATTTATGGTTTATAAAATGGCGTGTGTTCTAAAAATAGTAAAAGATAGACACACTGACGCCAAGAATTCAAAATCGGGCGACAAAACAAGGTAACGGTTTCTTTTGGTAGGAGTAGCAATAAGAAGTATGAGTAAGAAGTAGGAGTGAAGGACAGTAGTTTGGTAGGAGATATGAAAAGAGGAAGACGCTGTCAGTTGACAACTAGAGTCCAGAATGGATAGACGCGTTTACTACTATCCTCCCAGAGTGAAGAGAATTCAGCTAGTCTGCTCCTGTATCCACACACAAAAATTAACGGTTGTTAACTTGATGTAAAAACCTAAAGTTTTATATAAAAAATAAACGTCATTAATACATGTGTGTGTTATCTTCTAATTATACAAAACCAAGCAACACAACAAATCTATACTTTGTTTACAAATGTGTCAATTGCTCAAATATGGCTTAAAATATTTTTTTAAAAAATCTACCATCGTATATAACTTACTGCAAATAGTACATTCAATCATTTAGATTTAAATTAAGCTAAAATTGAAACTTGAAGAAACTTTTATATTTTAAAAAATTTAATTTAAAATTTAGGTATCGGGAATGAATAGAGGTAACTAGTTTATTCGTTTTTATTAGAATTTCGTTTGCAACACTAATGAAAACAAATTGTTTTCGTACACCAAACCTCTAACGCCAACTTTAAAATTCAGGGATCCATTTGACACTGTATCGATATTATAAACAATTTTTTTAGTCTATAAAAACATTAAAAAAAATTGCAGCCAAATTAAGACTAAAGAAAGCCGATTTATATTAAATGTTTATTTTTATGAGGTTGCAAGTCTACTTAAGCAGTAACAGAAACTACTTCACCAACGAAAGTTTGGTTTCTAAACAACTTCATGCACGAAAGCGTACTCACTGTTGTATAAATGTATAAGGTATCGTTGAAAATCTACCTGACATCAAACATTTAAAATATTTAGACTCATTTGGTATTTAGACTCATTTGTATAGCTAGTGTTAATTTCATTTTATGATAGTACAAAAATTTTATTCTACCTTGGGGGAAAAATTATCACCCTGTTCCTGTATTTTTTTTTATATAAGCGTTTCACCCCGAGCAAGGCATGTCACTGCCACTACTGCGCAGGGGGCTACATAGAGTGGAGAAAGGATGATTAAATATAGGAAATGTCAGAGGGTGGGTGATAGGCGGGTAAGGATACCGAGAATGAGGGTTCGGTAGATGAGAGTGTTCTGAGAATAATTGGGAGTTAGGGTGATAGGAGGTGTCTATTGACCCTACATTTAAACACCTGGAGATTGTAGCTGTCGGGAAGGCAGACTTGTGGAAGGGAGTTCCACAGGCGGGAAGCGAACAAGAATGAAAAGTAATTTTTACAGATATGTCCTACGTACAAATTAGATATTTAAATTTTCGTCTATCTAGATATGTCAACACCTCATAAACACAATTACCACAATTTTAGAAAATGCATTTCTGCAATATTGAAAACTAAAAGTAATATTTGTTTCAGATCAGAAAAATTAAAATTTAAATCAGCTTATCTTCCTCAAATAAAGTTTCAGAAACGTATATTTTATGTTTGAAAGATTTTTAATAGAAATAATTCATTTGCGTTGATGCATGTCAACAAGTGGCAATAAAATCAGCGATATTTAGTGATTTCAAAATGAAGACTCCTTACAGTCAATTTAAATATCACGTAACTATTAAGTACTACTTCTTTTGTTTCTAACCAAATTTTTCTGTCTCTCAATACTTTGCTTAGCTTTTGGAATGCTCGTTGTCCATGCCAATACGCCTTCGGATCTCAGTGTCGCACTTTCTGCCCTATGTTAGAACACTTCCCACTTATTTAAATTTCTGTATCTGCTTGATTTTATTATGCCCGACCTGTCATTGGCATTTTGGTCACCACATTTGCTGCCTGACTCAATTTACGTACCTACCTGAGCAGAAATAAAAAATTCGTTCTTCTTCTGTGTCCCTGTAGGACGTACGCGATTATGACCTCCCACATCTCCTTATACTTTGTAGCTCTTAAACTTTCTCTTGTTACTCCTCACAAATCCTGTTCTGCCATCCATTTGCTCAATCCTATCAAGTATGTTAGGCGTTTCTTTTCCCTGCATCTCGTTCCCTTTATCTGTCCTCTGAGTATCAGATTCTCCAAGCCCTCCTTCCTGATTACATATCCCAGAATCTTCAGCCGTCTTTTCCTGATGTTAAAATCAGTTTTCTTTTCGTGTCTATCCTTTCTAAAATCTCGTCATTACTCACACGATCCATGCTATTCTATTTTTAACTAAACATAGATTGCATCTATCATATAGATTTTTTGGTGTGTGGGCCGAACCTATTTGTACCCAACTTACTATGCGGTTTAGTTTCTCTTCTTTAACGCCTATAAACTATTACTACTGTAGATTAATTATTAGACAATCTTGATATTACTCTTACGTATCGTATGTTCTGTGGTGTAGAAGAATTGTTTTTCATGCTGACCTACTCGTTAATTTTAATTGAAAGGTAAATATTAAACAAGAAAAACATTTAACATGAGTGAAACGAATTGTTTTAAAACTAGTCTAATCTAGCAAACGATAACGACGTCTACGTCTACAAAAGCAAAGATTAGCAATTTGTTACCAGTAGACAGAAAAAGGTAAAAAAAAATGTCTTTGAATTTTCTTAAATATTTCAAAGATAATGCCTTTAACATTTTTTTATAACTTCAGAGACCAATCTTCAGTTTATAAGAATATGTAAGGATTACCTTTCAGATTTTTTCAAGTTTCTAATATATTAATATAAGGTACATTTAATTTTTTATTTTTGCAACAAGATAACTTATCTAGGGGCTGTATACTCTTTGCCCTTTTGCCTTTTTTTATCCCCGTTTTTTTTTTTTTTTTTTTTTTTTTTTTTTTAGTTTAATCCGCCATTTCCTCTCCAATTAGGTGATAAGAATGTCAGTTCTCTAGTGAATACATGGCGGTTTTCTTTTTTTTTTCTAGCTTGCTTTTTCGTTTTTGTTATTAGGTTTAGGTGTTTGAGTGACTGACAGAATGTTTTGATCGAATGATTGTGTTTATATTTGAAAATCACGCATTAATTTCGTCCAGTTAACTAATGTTTCTCTGATAATCTAGAGTTATGGGGTGTTTTATTAATAACATAATTTTGTTTTGTTTCTTGTACATAGTTATTGTTCATTGTGTATATTCATTAAGTAAATGTTAAGAAGTTGTTGTTTCTGGCCCAGCCTTCCACAAAAACTTGTACATATGAGTTATAGTCAGGTCTTCATAGAGTCTCTGAGTTACTTTGGTGAATGTAGTAAGAATGTTAAGAAAGAATGTAATAATTTGGTGTTAAGATTATTGTCGTGTGCTACGGTCAATGATTGTGAATAGCTAAATTAAGGTTTAGGACAGAAGACAACCAACCTTTCCCATTCTCCATTTTAGGCCCCGTACCATATTTGTACTCCATGTGCAATAAATATTAAGATGGTAAAGGTGTTGTCTTTGAAATATTTACAAAAATTCCAAGAAAAGTTAATACTTTATCTGTCTACTGGTAACGAAATGCTAATCTTTGGATTTGCTGACGTAGTTATCTTTTGCTAGTTTTGACTAGTTTTTGAAAAAAATCGTTTCGCTAATGTTCAATGTTTTTTCTTTTTTAATATTTCCCGTTCAGATTTTTTTCAATAGTTTCTAGCAGAAATAGATTAATGTTAAATTTAAAATGTAATATTTAGTTTTTAATGCAGAGCATTGTATTCCTCCGTCCCTATTGCTGTAATTTGGTGTCAGGATTATTGTATTATTATACAACACGCTCCTGAATAACCTCGACCTGCAGAAAAAATACACTGACACTGTAAGAAACAAATACGAAGTACAAATAAGAAATGCAAATTCGAAATGAGATGCACTTAAAGAAGCGCTAGTGACATCACCAAACATGCCCCCCCCCCCGCAAAAAAAATCAGACACAGAAAAAAAAAGCGGTTGGATGACTGAAGAGATTCTTGACATGATGAAAACGAGACAAGAAAATATCCGAAGACATGAAACGGAATACAGGAAACTGCACAAGGAAATCAGAAGCAAATGCAGATAGGCTAAAGAGGAATGGCTCAAGAACAAATAGAAAGAATGAGCAAGATTAATAAAGGAGAAATTAATAAAGAAATAAGAGAACTGACAGGACAGAATATGCTCCTCGACAGGTGTAACACTATTTCCACATCGTTATATTTTTGTTTTTTGGTTTAATACAACAGAGTGAGAGAAATTGATATTAGTGGGATTGTTAGTTGTGTTTTATTGTGATCCGTGATGTGAGCTTACGTAAAAAAGATATTTTTAATACTATTATGTACTTGTAAAATCCGGGGAATAGAGAAATTGGCTGATAATTGGGAAAAGAAACGAATTGTTTTGAGCGAAGAAGCTTGAAAAATAGCCGTAGTCATAACAAAATCTCAAGATTTCCTTGATGAGGTCAGGTAGGGTTAAATCCTCAAAATTACTCCTGGGAAAAAGATTTGAAAATTGAAAACCTAAAAATGATGTAATTAAAAGAAAGAAGATAGAAAAACATTACGTCATGTGAGCTGTTTATATTTCATTCGTCGAGACATGTCTCCCCGTAAATAGTGTAGGTGGAAAATAATCTTCCTGGTCAAAGTTTTGAGTCGCGTAGATCCCTCGAGATAGTTGGGGATAACTATAAAAATGGAGACTCAGCGAGAAAAATTAGGAATTGTTTGGGTAGTTTTTTAAATTACAGTCGAAATGTAACGACTAAGGAAAAAGTGTTCCCATCTGGGGAGCCACGGCCCAGGGCTGGTCGCCCACTATAGAACTTATGGCTGAAGATGTAAAGAAACGTAGAAAAGCCTGCCGCCGGTTCACTTGAAGAGTTAATGTCGAATAATGCGCCTCCGATAAGAACCCCGACAGAACTTTATTGTTTTAAAAGTTATTTGGAAAATTCAAAGTTCTGATTATTCTTAAGGAAAAGTTCGCACTGCTATGAAAAGAATTAAAAAAAAAGATTTGAAAGAGATTTTCGAGCGGCAAAGAAAAACAACCCTCACCGTCGTTGCCGTCGTCGTAATTAGCCGTCCCGTTCGCTCTAATTCGGTAAATTTCGTTAAGCTTCTATAAGAACCCGAAAGAACTTTGTTGTTTTAAAAGTTACGGGGAGAATTGACAACTCTGAATAATTAAAAGCTCTGATATTTTTAATGGAACTTAGAAAGGACTTACTTTTATTTGAAGATTGAAAGCGCTGATATTTTTAATGGCTCTTCTCTCCGTTGTAAACTTGACTTTGACAAATGTATTTTCTGATTTTGTAATTAATTATTTTTTTTATTATTATTATACAGACTTTCTTTCGTAACTCATCTAGGCGTCTTCGAGCTTATTCATTTATTTACTTTTTTTTTATTTTGTGCCGTAATTATTTTATTTTAACCACAAGTGTCCGGTCTGGATATGGTAGAAATATGGCTACCGGGTTTGCACAACGTGACTTTCTGAGATCAAAACAAAGCGTGGGCAGTAAGATCGTTGTTGTAATAGACGTGCCGATAACTACTGTGACGAGATCATCACGACCAGCAGCCCGAAAGGGTCGATATAATTGGTGCCGTTTCGACATCATCATCGCAGCAGGTTCGTTTCCAAACCAGCGAACCAACCAGCCGGGCAGAGGAGTGTCACAGAGGATATATAAAATCCAAGGATGGAACGATCATATTAGAGAAAGAGAAAATACTTCAGCGATGGGACGAATGTATAAATAATTTCTTCGACCACACGAGAGAGCAACTGACAGTAAAAACAAAAAAATAAAATGCTGACGAACAGGAAATATTAAAACCCGAAGTGAAGTCTACAATAGCCAAAGCGAATAAGAAAAAAGCAGCTGGACCAGATGGCATTCTAACAGAGATGTTGACAGCCTTAGAAGTTTTTGACATAGAGAAAATTACAGAAATATTAAGTGAAATCTACAACAGTGGTGTAATAACATATGACCTAAGCAAATCAATTTTCATAACTATGACTAAGAAACCAAGTGCAATCGAATTCGTACTCCGCTGAACAATAAGTTTGATGAACCACATAACGAAACTAATTGTCTGAATCGTGATGAATAGAGCGTGAAACATGATTCAGACCAGAAAATGGACAGGAACAGTGGTTTTGTCAAGGACACTGGGAACAACATGCGATATTTATGCCTAAGATGCTATCAGAAAGGTCGATACAGATGAAAAAGGAAAATTACCTTTGTTTTCTAGATTATGCCAAGGCATTCGACAAAGTACGCCACAAGGAATTGTTAGAAATCCTGACATATTTGGTAAAAACATCAGAATAATCAAGAACCGTTGCTAGCAGCAAACAACTTGCATACGGACAAGAAACGAATTCTACAGATATACAAAGTTAGAAAGGTGCGTAAGTCAAGGAGGTGTCTTTTCACCAGATCTATTCCAATTTTTCAGCGAGACTATTCTGAGGTTTGTCGATGTTATGCCAGAATTCGTCATTGGTGGTCACAATCAGAACAACATGATACGCAAATGATACAGGTGCTGACAGCTGGAACGTAAAGACCTCCTAAAAAGTCAGATGAAGAAAGACAAAAGGAAGAACTACACATAAGTAACAAGAAAACCGTATGTATGGTCATCAGCAAACGGAAGAGCCCAAGATGCAAATTACAGATTGGAGGTTACTAAAATCGAACAAGTTTAAATACTTGGGAAGTGTTCTAACTGAAGACGGAAAGTGCGACACTGAAATCCAAACATGATTCAGACCAGAAAATGGACAGGAACAGTGGTTTTGTCAAGGACACTGGGAAAAAAATGCGATATTTATGCCTAAGATGCTATCAGAAAGGTCGATACAGATGAAAAGGGAAAATTACCTTTGTTTTGTAGAATATGCCAAGGCATTCGACAAAGATCGCCACAAGGAATTGATAGAAATGCTTGGCAACCTTGATATATTTGGTAAAAACATTAGAATAATCAAGAACCGCTGCTGGCAGCAAACCCCCTGCGTACGGAAAAGAAACGAATTCAACAGGTATACAAAGATAGAAAGGGGCGTAAGACAAGGATGTGTCTTTTCACCAGATCTATCCCAATTTTCAGCGAGACTATTCTGAGGTCTGTCGAAGTTATGCCAGAATTCGTCATTGGTGGTCACAATCAGAACAACATGATACGCAAATGATACAGTGCTGACAGCTGGAACGTAAAGACCTCCTAAAAGACAGATGAAGAAAGACAAAAGGAAGGAATACACATAAATTACAAGAAAACCGTATGTATGGTCATCAGCAAACGGAAGAGCCCAAGATGCAAATTACAGATTGGAGGATACTAAAATCAAAAACAAGTTTAAATACTTGGGAAGTTTTCTAACTGAAGACGGAAAGTGCGACACTGAAATCCAAACATGATTCAGACCAGAAAATGGACAGGAACAGTGGTTTTGTCAAGGACACTGGAAGAAAAAATGCGATATTTATGCTTAAGATGCTATGAGAAAGGTCTATACAGATGAAAAAGGAAAGTTACGGACAGGAAACGAATTCAACAGATATACAGAGTTAGAAAGGGGCGTAAGACAAGGATGTGTCTTTTCACAAGGCCTATGCAAGATATGCCAGGGTTCGTCATTGGTGGTCACAATCAGAACAACATAAGATACGAAGATGATACAGTGCTGATAGCTGACACGGAAAGAAAACTACAAAACCTCCTAAAAAGTCAGATGAAAAAATTCAAAAGGAAGGACTACACATAAATTACAAGAAAACCGTATGTATGTTCATCTTCAAACGGAGGAGCAAATTACAGATTGGGGATACTAAAATAAAACAAGTACAAAAATTTAAATACTTGGGAAGTGTTCTAACTGAAGACGGAAAGTGCGAAGATCCAAAGGAAAATCGAAAGAGTCAATGAAGCATTCCAGAAGCTAAGCAGAATATTAAGAGACAGAAAAATTTCATTAGAAACAAAGAAAAGAGTACTAGATTGCTATGTGATGACTGTCCTTCAATATGGCAGCGAATTCTGGATAATATCATCAAAGATGAAGTAAAAACTTGAAGCAGTTGAAATGTGGTTCAGCAAGAAAGATGCTGCGAACATCATGGATCGAGCATGTGAGCAATAATAAGATTTTAGAAAAGATGGAAACGAAAAGGAAATTAATACTAAGCATAAGGAAGCGACAGCTGAAGTTCTTGGGACATGTAGTGAGGAGGGAAGGCTTAGAGAATCTGATACACACAAATCAGATAGAAGAAAAAAGAGAAAGGGGAATGCAACGGGTAACATATTTGAAGGGCTTGAGCAGGTAGATCGCATTTGTGTGGGGTAACGGGAGAAAGTGTGCTAAGAGCCACTTGGGATAGAGAGACGTGGAAAGCCATGATCGCCTACGTTTTGAAGTGACATGGAACATAGAATAAGAATTTATACTGTCTGAAAAGTTAAGTATAATTTCCTTTAAGTCTTTATCTTCTTTAAAACTTACAGTAGAATGTGAGAACGAGTAAAAACACACTTTTGTTGTTTCAAATTTCTTTTTCACTTAGAGAAATGTTTCCAGCATTCAATGTCATAAAATAAGTGATACATCACTTTCACATTTCTCTTGGATGATTTCTATTTTTGTTTAGCAACAACTTTATTCTTAAAAAAAAAAAAATTAAATTTTCTTCAATTAGAGATTACAATTGGCTCTTTGGGGATCATTGTATATTCATTGAACAATGTTTGCTGCTGACACATATGATTTCCATTTTCGTTAAGCAATAACTTTATTCTTAAAAAAAAACAAGCAAAATTAAACTTTCTTCAATTATAGATTAAAATTGGCTCCTTGTGAATCATTTCATATTCACTGAACAATATTTGCTGCTGAAACAATGTTGAAGTCTTATATTGCATCATTTCGTATGTCTGGTTCACTGTATTAGACACCGTGCCAGACATTTTTTCCCAGAATCCATCTTAAATATTCTTAAATCCTGTACGTGTCTTGTCCTTTTTCAATAACCTCTGTACTCAGTCTTTTCTTTCATAATAACCCCCTGCACACTACTGTTGGTCGAGCTTGGGGTGAAATGTTAAAAAAGAAAACGAAAAAATAAGTTTGATGGTGAAAGATGGATTTTATTTGCAACATCTTCATCAAAAACCATTCAGAAGGCAATTTTATTGTTAGCATATGACACCAATCATATGATTTCAAAACAGCTTTTTTTCTTTTCTTGTTTACAGAATCATGACAAGACTTCATCTCATATTTCTCTTCATGAGTCTACTTCTAATAAACAACAGTAAGTAAGAAATATGTTTTTTAAAAAATGAATTATGATTTCTTTCTTTCACATTTTGGCAACCTCAATGCTGAATTCGAATTCCAGTCGAATTCGTGCCATTCAATTATGAATAAATACCCTTGTGAAAGGTATTAATCCGTCAATTCTTTTTCAAGTTATAACAGGACAAATTGTGTTATTTAGCCTTGGTTGGCTACCAGTCTACCGCAGAAAATAACGGTAACCTACTACGAGAAATTACTCTGCTCAGTCAGTACAGTTTCTTTGAAACAGGATCGCCGAAGTGTGTATCATGTATGGCACTTAACTGACTGTACTGAACAGAATGACAAATAGGTCTTCTCATGTTCCTGCTGAAATGTAACCGTAAGTTCTATGCTAACAGTTTCTTCACTTGTACTTGTCTCTTGTTGAACTCTGTTTCGGCCACTTTTTTTCCAGCCAACTCTGATCTTCAAAAATGTAAATGCAATGTCAATTTCTATCTATTGTCTTCTCTATTATTGTTCATATATTATTATGAAGATGGAATAGTATACTTTCTCATATTTTCTAACACTCCGTAATCGATTGTGTATTAATGGCCTTATTGTTTGAAGAGAAATCATTAAAAAACAAAAGAAAGAGTTTTCAGATCTTACGAATAATGGAGTATTGCTGCCATATATGGGCTGTCCAGTTCTCACTGCCCACCTTCGACACAAGTCAAAAGCGCTTATTTCGCATTGCGGGAGATTATTTTATGCGTTGCAACCCAGATGAAACATCGCCACCCTTTTACTACTATTATGGCAGGTGTCTGGACGAGTCACATTCGTTAGTTCCACTAACACGGATCTTCACAGCTCAGATATGCCATGCACTTATTCATAGGGGAAAAATATTCTCATTCTTTCTTGTTCCTTTGATAAAACAAATTCCACTCAGATTCTTCTGAACTGTTTCTCTGTAGAACAAATTCCTGAGAGGATGATTGATCTACAATCTTGGTCTCTTTATCTCAAGAGTCAACCAATATCCATTCTATTTGTCTTTATAATACATTCTTACGTCTGTCATTCATTCTTCCTTAAATTTTGATGTAGTAACCTTCTACCTTGAGTGTCAACTTCGTTAGTTACACCAACATTAACCTTCAAAGCTCAGATATGCCATGCCATTATTCAGAGGAGAAAAAACATTCCCATACCTTTCTTTTTCCTTTGATAAAACAAGTTAATTTTTGATGTACTAACCCTCTACCTTGAGTGTCTCTTGAGTCTGGATAAAAGAAGACACAAAAAATTGTGTAGAAGGTAAAGTTAGAAATCAATTACATGGAAGAGAAGGCAAAGAAAATTAAGAGAAAATAAAACAGTGAATTAGTCTTGAAAAAGAAGAATCAAACAAATGGGGTTGGAAGAGACGGCAAAGAAAGAATATAGAATAAAAGATAATGAAATCGTGTAAAATAAAATCTAGAAAAAATGTCTGGAAGCAAAACCAAGAAAAATATATGAAATTAAAATAAATAAACAAAACTTTAAAATTCTGTCAAGGGTCATGATCAACCGTGATAATTTTGTTGGTCTGTTAGATTTGTGAAGTGAGTTTCCTTTATGGGTGTGTCTGTTGAACAGAACCAGAGATACTGAAAAAGAATTAGTCAGAATTTCTGGAGAAGGCCGATGTTCATTAAAGAACTCCGAGGAATGTTAAAGATATGATTTTTATTGATTTATTGATCTAGTTCTTGACCTTCCCCTTGTTTCATGTAATGAGATATCCCGTTGTGTATGGTAACATGAACTCATTCGAATCGACGTTACCATAAAGGGTTTAGTAACAAATTACTATTTGTTTCTTTTGTTTTCGTGTTAGCATTATTTGAATATTTTTTTCTTAAAAAAGCAGAATTTCTTTGAATTGTAAAAAGTGACGAAAAATAAATAAATTATCTGCACATATGTCATAGCATATCTTTAAGTTTATCACATTGCCTTCTGCTCATGCCTGCTTGTAGTTGATACAATTGTGATCACGAAGAAGTCTCTTCAATATCTGCCTTCCTCGTCGGTTTTGTTAGAATGGACTTAACACTCTTTGTAATAAACATTCAATTCACCACCTAAGTGAAAACTGGCCTAGGGAAATTCAGTTAAGTTATTGTTTATCTTCTCTGATATTCAATCGAAGATTGCTGACCCTTCCTCCTGAGGACGATATAAAGCAAAGACCAATGTGGTACTATGGATAAGCGAGACACGGAAACACATAAGGAAGTTCACGGTGTTCGTTTTCTGTTTTTTTCTTTTGTCTCTACAGCAGAGAAAGCCAATATTAATGTCTGCACCGAGCAACAAAGGATTGGAATTTGTAAAGAGGTATTATCGCTCACTTTCTCAATGGGCTTTACAAAGTAAAAGAAGAAAAAAAGAGCTTTTTTTCGATAAAACTTGTCACCATTTATTTAGTTGAAGTAAACAAGCATGTAAGATTTTTAAGTTGTAATGTTTGTTGAAGACATCTAAACAAGTCAGCCGAAACATTACGAAAAATTAATAGATTTAACAATGACTTTTTACAATCAATTCAACTCACCACTTTCTCATACATTTACACACACTGGTTTAAAATTAATATTTTTCAAGTGTCTCTTTAGTGTATAGTCTATCGCGACTCTCCATAGATTTTTCATTTCTTTAAATATTTCTTTAGTTGGTAGTCCGACACGACACTGCATAGATTTGATTGCTTTGAATTTTCTTTAATTAATTTTTTGTCAGAGGTTGTCTTGACACTCCACAGTATTCTTTTTCAAAAATAGTCTCTTTAAGACTTAGGGGATCATGAATATATATAGTTTTCTTTTCTTTGTATCTCCCTTTAAGGCGTAGACAATCCTGTCTTTCCACATATATTTTGAGAATTTTTATTTAGTGGCGAGTGTATCACGACTCTCCATAGATTTCTTTACTTTAATTATACTTTTAGGGCGTCGGCGATCATGACTCTTAGCAACTTCCTTTTCTTTTTGGATATTCTTTCACAACAAAACATAGCTTTTTTCTTCTTCAAATTTTTTTTTTATGACACAGACGATCATGAATCGTCACGGCTAACTTTTCCTTTAAATATCCTTTAAAGGCACCGGCGATCATGACTATCCATAGATTTTCCTGTAGCTTTGTGGAAATGTGATATATTCATGCCTTTTTCAAGGGCAATTTTGCAATAATGAGTGAACTCTGTGAAGTCAGATTTGAACTCAGCTTGCCGATTACACTTTTAACAATGTTATTTGTTACACCACCCGCACATATTATTTGTCTGACCTTTTTTAATTGCTATTGTTATTTTCTTTATACATAACCATTATTGTATCGCCTTTGTGTATAAAATTTTTATTTTATTTTACATTCTCCAGGTCGATGTACTCCTGATCACGACTTCTTCAATGAAAGTAAAACTAGATTAAGGCAAATGAAAATTATTTTAAGACCGCGTCCAAAAAACTCTGAAGTGGACCCTCGTTATTACGTTGATATGCCTCAAGTTGCGCACTCTTACAAACGGATATTGAACCAACCAACACTTTGTTCGCAACATGAACGAGTTTTTCTACTTTACCTCGTAAGGACTTACTACAAGCATTTCCACCGGAGACAAGTTCTCCGGGATATATTCAAGCAACCGTATTTTGAAAACCATAACAGAGTCATTGAGCATGTCTTTCTGTTTGGACGGACTAACAACAAAAATATTGAGGAATCAATCCGTCGAGAAAGTGATCGTTACAAAGACATTATCGAGGAAGATTTTACGGAATCATATATTAATGTCTCTTTAAAAGCTATCATGGCATGGAAATGGAGTGTAGAGTTTTGCCCAAACGTTGAAAACGTTTTTGTCATGAATGATGAACTCTTTGTCGACCAAAATAAGTTAGTAAAATATCTTCTTAAACAGACAGGTGATCACAGTAATGATAGTTTTAGACTCTGTTATTTCAAACCCAAGGAGAAAAAAACTAATTTTGCTCAGAACAGAAATTTGGATCTTAAATACATGTATAAAGGAAAGTTTTATCCCAAACATTGTCACGGAGTTGGCTACGTTGCTCATATAGACGTTATAAACAAGCTGTATCGGGCTTCGTTAAAAAATCCTCCAATGATGCCTACAGACGTCTGGATCGGGATTCTCGCTGAAAAACTCAACCTGAAATTACCCGACCACCGTCGCTTATTCGTTATCCATAACTTCGCTTACTATTTTGCGAGCGTTCAGTATTTACGTCTATCAGCATTTCTTGCTATTACTGATGAAGAAGTCAGGAAAGATTATGTTGCGAGAGAACAACGCTGGCTGTTTTATATTGTTCGGTACCAATGGCAAACTCTGCACAAAACTATGGTAACACGGCACCTTTCGACTACAACCATTTCTCCTCTTCAAACTTTCGAAAAAAAGCGTTACGCAAATGAATTGTTTCTAAGTACAGTTTCTTCTATATATCCAAATGTGACAAAAATACTTTCCTCAAAATCGATTTTCATGGATCTACTTCTTTCTTATGTTAACTATTTTCAGTATAGTAAATATATTGTAATTATGACCCTGTTAGTATTACTGTTGCTGGTCAAAAGAAGATGTATTTTCAAAAATATTTTTCGGGTAACGACAAATGTATGACAATTGGTAACAATGAATAAAAATAATGGGGAATTTGTGTCAGAAATATTTCAGTAGGGCAAATATTTCGATTTTTATTTTAACGAAATTATCCTGCTTACCTTTTGGGAAGAATAATTGGTTGTTATTGGAATTAAAATCTGATTCATTTGTCGCTTTTTCTATCATCTGTTGAAACAGTTTCCAGAAAGTCTCTCTCTCTCTCTCTCTCTCTCTCTCTCTCTCTCTCTCTCTCTCTCTCTTTGATGCATGTTTCATTATATAATATAGTATTTTTATTTTTTTAGTTTTACAAAATACTCGAAGTCATATACATAAAACAATTGAAACCTAACCTGAACAAAATTAACTACGAAATCACCACACACATTCTCAAATGCCTACAGAAGATAACAGAAGCGATTGGTTATCCCAATGGCTTTCCATACTTAATATTCTCGCCCCCACCCTCGTGTGGTCATGTGAGACGCCACAAGCTGTAATGCGATTTTCGATTTCAGCATGCACGCATGTTCGCCAATCTTCCACACAAATAAAATAGACGACTACTACTATCGTTCTTCCGCGAACTGCCCGTTACAACCAAAACTATTTTCATCTCAGATAATGGCTGATGTAAGCCGAAAGCTCAGAAAGGATTAAATAAAAACATCTACCATTATTGTGATTTTCTTTCCGCTCTCAACGATAATGCTATTAAGCTTATCAGACGATATGAAAAAAAAAATTAATTAAAATAAGTCTTTCTTTTTTATCTTTGTTATATATTAGCTGAGCTGGTGCGTAATTTCGCAAAGAAGTGTATTTTTATGAAACAGCAGAACATACAAACTGAGTAGAAAAAATACGTTGTTTGAAAATATTTGATTGTTTTCAAAAATGCGGACTCAATTTCCAATATATATATATATATATATATATATATATATATATATATATATACAAATGAATAAGGAACGTAGAAAATAATTGCAACATTCAAAACATGAATTTAAACAGTGCTCAATATAAAAATAGAGCAATTAATATGTATAATAAATTATACTTTAGTACATGTACAGACTACAAGCTACTACAAAAATTGAACATTTAGTTTCGACATTGAAACAATGTTTCACGAGGTAGATGATGATAATGATGGTAATAAACGTTTTATTTGTTAAGAAAATTTAAAAATGTTACACTTTTTTTATTTTTAGAAATGTTTTTGCACGAGGTAAGAGGATATTAAAAAATAGTGGAAAAAATAGGGAAAGATGACAGAAAAAATGAGAAAACAAAAAGAGAAATCAAGAAATGAGATGGAAGTAAAAAGGAAAATAAGAGAGAAAGAACTGAGAGGAAAGGGCCAATGGAAACGGCTAAGATAGAGAAATTTTAAAATTTAGGCAGGATAAATTGTAGACCGACATTGATATCGGTTGCATGGTGTCTAGGATTAACAAAGTGTCTCGGCTTACCAAAGAGGAAAAAGTGAGAAAATGCACAGAGGGAGGAAAGGTGGGGGACAACAGAAACGGTAAAGAAAGAGAAATTTCAAACTTTGGCTGGAAATGAACTGCAGATAGATACAGACGTTCGTTACATTGTTTTAAACTAAATTCTTTGGAATTTTTTGAAAAACAAAAATTATTTGATCACATGCACAAACAGAGGAATTATTCATAAAACGTAAATTAGTAGATATTTAAAAACATAATACGAAAATATAAATTCATTAGCGCTAAAATGATAAATTTGTGAGGTAAAATAAATTGTTTTTAAAAATAAAATAAAAAATAAATTTTAACAATTATATAGAAATAAAATGAAATAAAAATAAAATTAAATATATATTAAGTTAAGTTTAATGCAGTAAATAGATCACAATTAGTAATAAAAAATGTAAAATAATATATGAAGAGAGATTCTATTTTTAAAGTAAATTATCCAGATAGATCAATACTCTAAAAAGTTTACAACTGATGGAATTTTGTAGACAACAAAACAAGATCTAGATTCCAAATTTAAATGCTTAGCACAGACTCATTGATTTACTTAGAAATTAATGACTCGAATTTACAAATTTTGCTTAGCACACAGACCAAAAAGCGAATCTAAAACAAACTCGTGAAATATCACACTTTCATGCGACTAATTTTTGGTCAATAGTAAACTAGGAAACATCTAAAAACAAAACTCAAATTATATTCAATTCTCAGAAACAAATCATTTACGGACCTTCTCGCGAGCCGACACGAAGTTTGTTCGTCGTCTAATGGAAAGGCCGGAATCAGATCCGGGAGTGAATTCCCAAATGACATTTTCGACCCCCACACACAAAATAAAAGACGAGCAAGTTCATCTGTCACCATAGAGAAGGAGACGAGCGATCGATATTACCTCTATCTTTTCCTCTCACATTTTTTCTTTTCAGCGTTCACCTGTCTGCCTCTTCTTATAATTGATAAACGAACGAAACTATTTAATACTGAGCGATTACTTCCAAGATTCCTACCCAACGATAACGCTCATATATACATACGTATGCTCATGCCAATGTACATAATCTCATTCTTATAAGGCCTACTACGAAACTTTTAAAGACTTTGTACAAAGTAAAAATCATTAATTTTATTTGTGAAAAACTTAATTGATACATATGTATATAAGTTTGTTTTTTCAATTTAGAATTTTTTATTTTCTTGTTTTCTACCCCTCTTATGGTGATCTATCTAAATATAAGGCCAAATCAAACTAATCTGTTTCAACACACATATATTTCACTATAACTGATAACCTACTATCTTAGATTTTATAATTCTAGCAGGATTGTAAGATTAATTCTTTAATATATTTACAATTTATAGTTTCAAGCATCTGATTCAGTAATATGCACCCCGTCATGTAATTAATAATTTCCATTTTTTCTTGCAGACAAAGGAAATGTTATGGTTTATAAAATGGCGAGTGTTCTAAAAACAGAAAAAAATAGACACACTGACGCCAAGAATTCAAAATTGGATGGCAAAATAAAGAACCGTTTCTTTTGGTAGGAGTAGGAGTCAGAATAGGAGGAAGAAGTAGGAGTTAAGGACAGTAGTTTTGTGTAGGAGATTTGAAAAGATGAGGACGCTAGTCAGTTGACCACTAGAGTCCAGAAGGGATAGACTCGTTTACTAGTAGCATCCCACAGTGAAGAGAATTTAGCTTGTCTGCTCCTGTATCCACACAAAATTTAAAGGTTGTAACTTGATGTAAAAACCTAAAGTTTTATACCAAAAATAAACATCATTAATTCAAGTCTGTGTTATCTTCTTAACATACCAAAACGAAGCAACACAACAGTGGTGACCACGACGTATGAACAGAAAGCAACCTCATATACAAAATATATGTATACACATATAAAGGATAAATGGGGCAGACAGGAGAGGAAACTACTCATCAAGTAAATATCAAGGCACCGGAATTCATGGAAACTGCTGTAAATGGATGGTTTACGATATTAGAAGCCCAGTTTCACTTGTGAAATGTGACAGCGTTGAAAACAAAGTTTTATACAGTAGTATCATCGTTACCAGCCGAAAAAGTGGGTAAACTACCAAATGCTACCCTCGCATCACAAGACTATGAGGAATTAAAACGGACTCTGATAGAAGCTTACGAACAAACAAAACCGGAGCTTCTAGAAAAATTAATGTCGGCTACGACTATTTCAGGACGACCATCGTCATATTTGCACGAAATGCTATCCGTAGCTAAACGGATATGTATTAGCGACGACATTGTGAGACACTAATTCCTGCAGGTATTATCGTCAACAATAGCTTCAGTAATAGCCTCGCAAAAAGATTTAAACCATACCCAGATTGACAGGTTAACAGATGAACTGGACTCCATTATTGAATAACGATAAGGCATTTGTTGTTCGGCGACCCTTATCTACTGAGAATAACTCACAAACAAATTATAAAGGAAAATACAGCCAAGACACTTCAGTGCCACTAAATGTCATGCCGTATCGGAATAACCAACGGACAAAAATTTGCAGAGCACATATTTATTTCGCCAATGAAGCAAGAACATGTAAACCTTGGTGTAAGCCGCCCAAAAAGAACAATCTACAAATGTTGCCTAATTCCCGACCAGCAACAGCTACGGGAAGTGATTCGGAAAACTAATAGGGTGAACAAGTTCAGTCCCACGAGGTTCGCGGCTATTAGAAATTACCGCAAAATTAGGGGCTACCAAATTAAAATTTATTGTAGATACTGGCGCAAGTATCTCAATATTACCAACTTCTGCAGTAAATGGTATTACATTAAAACCGACTCCCATATCACTATCCACAGCAAATGGGGAGAAAATAAAATGCTACGGACAAGCGAGTTTGGAAATTGGAATACCCAGTTTAAGATCTTTTACTTGGATATTCGTGATCGCTGATATCACCAACCCACTCCTTGGATTGGATTTCTTCAACAAGTTTGGTCTAACAGTAGACTGCAGTAACAAAACCATTTACGATCCTACAACAACCCAGAGAAAGAGTTTAAAAATATCTGCATCAACGATGAATCTAGTCATGAATGAAACGGAGCTCCCGTCATTCATACGGAACATGATTAAAGAAAAATATCCGAACCTAATCACACCACATAAGAACAGTAACAAAAAACACTGCGGCGTCTACCACAGAATTGACACAGGAAGCCATACACCAGTATTTGCAAAACCCAGGCGGCTAAATGTAGAAAAACTGGAAGTCGCGCGTAGCGAATTTAAAACCCTACAAAAAGACGGAGTGATCTCCCTTTCCAAAAGAGAGTGGTCTAGCCCACCACATATAGTATCTAAACAAAGCGGAGGATTTAGATGTTGTGGAGACTATCGTTCTCTCAATAGCATAACCAAGACTGAGAGGTACCCTATACCAAATATAAACTCCTTTTCAGCAAAACTTGCAAACAAACGACGATTCTACAAAATCGATTTGATTTCAGCCTACCACCAAATTAAAATGCATCCGGACGATGTAGCAAAAACTGCTCTCACCACCCCATTTGGTCTTTATGAATATAATTATATGCCGTTTGGATTAAAAAATGCATCAGCTACATTTCAACGGTATATGGACAAAATGTTTGAAGACATTGATTGTGTTTTTTATATATATTGATGACATTTTAATTTGCAGCAATGATGAGATTTATCATAAAAAAGACATTGAAACTGTTTTTAATATTTTAAATGAACACATTTTAAAAATTTCAGTCACAAAATCTGTTTTCAATGTAACTTCCCTAGATTTCTTAGGCTTTCATATTAGCGTAGATGGCATTAAACCTACAACTAGTAAAATAAAAGAATTAAAATATTTTCCTATTTACCAACCTTCCCACACAAGGTTAGATGTGACACAAGGTCATTTTATAGTGGGTCTTCCCGGCCATATAGCCGGACCAAAAGATATCTGTCTATTATTACCGAGTTGTGATGCTACCCTTCAGCGGAACCACGACTGGGTTAGTGCTCTCTGCTCGGAAGCAGAGAGCGCTCTCTACCCGAAGGCAGAGTGCTGACAGTGTCATAGTAACAGCGGCAAATGCCAACTGAAACTAACATAAAAGAGCTACGCAGATTTCTTGGAATGGTAGGATAGTCTTGCCCCTATTTGAGAGAATGAGGCTATCCTCTAAAGGATCGTTCACATTAGATGAATCTGAACGACAATCTTTCAATTCTGTAATTAACTTAATGATACATCCTCATTAGTTCACCCTGAACCTAACTGTACAAAGTATCAATTAGTCACTGACAGTAGTAATTATGCTTTCGGTGCGGCATTGCACCAAATGGTAGAAGGAAATCCAATACCGATCGGATTTTTCTCTAAAAAATTAACACAAACACAAATAAGATATTCTACATTCGATCGCCAACTTTTAGTAGCTTATTTGTCAGTGTTGCACTTCCGTCACCTCATAGAAGGTCGCCAGGTGCTAATTTTAACTGACCATAAGCCACTGTGTGGTGCATTTTATAGTTTAAACCCCGAAAAAGCGGACAGACAACAACGACAAATAGCTATCCTGACAGAATTTATTTCAGATATTGAACATGTAAAAGGTAGTCAGAATATAGTTGCTGATTGTCTATCCCGACCAACTCTTGCTGTCCAAATAGATGCGTGTGATTAACCTGCACTTGCAGAAGCACAGGCATCTGATACAGAAATTCAATCATTTCAGGACTTTAAAAAATTCACCATACCTGGAGATAACCAATTTATATCGTGTGACTTATCAACGTCTTACCCCAGACCTTTTGTTCCATCTAAATTGCGTGAGTCCATATTCTATAGTATCCATTCCATAAATCACCCTGGCATTAAATCATCCATTAAGATGATTAAAGCTAGATATTACTGGCCAAACATGGATAAATCAATCAAAGACTTTTGTGCATCATACACAGCCTGCCAAAAAACAAAGGTCTACAAACATACAAAATCATCTATACAGACATTAGAAATACCATCAGCTAGATTTCATACAGTCCACATAGATATAGTAGGACCACTCCCACCAGCAAAAAGCCCAAATAGCAGTTACATCAGCCCGTATAGATATATCCTCACATGTATTGACCGCACAACTCGTTTGGTAGAAGCACAACCCATCAGCGAAATCAGTGTAGCTAGTGTAGCTGGGGCTGTTATAAACACGTGGGTCACACGTTGGAGTGTCCCGCTGCATGTTATAACCGACAGAGGCCGACAATTTGAAAGTGAGTTGTTTAGTGAAGTAGCAAAAATAATTGGTTTTTATAGACTACGTACGACAGCTTATCATCCTCAATGTAATGGTTTTATTGAGAGAATGCACAGGACCATTAAAACTGTTATTATAGTACGAAAAGTGTCCTGGCCCTCAGCTCTTTCAATAGTGCTTCTTGGGATTCGCAGTATGCCCAATAGCTCTGATTTTTTTCCTTTTTATGCTGTTACAGGCACACAATGTTTGCTACCACAGCTACTAATAGAGAGCACAAGCGAGGAGGCTATAACTCAAAAGTTCACAAGAGATTTACATAAAACCATGTCACAAATTGATGTGAGAGACTTCACCAAAAGAGTTAATAAGTCCGCAAAATCTTATGTCCCAGAAAAACTTCAAACTTGTGATAAAGTTTGGATTAGAGTGGATCGTGTTCGAAGACCATTGGAGGCACCCTATTCAGGTCCTTACACAGTCCTTCAGCGAACGCATAAATATTTTCTGGTTAAGATAAATAATGATATAGATACTCAAGTTTCTGTGGATAGGTTGAAACCATATATAGAAGTACAAAAACAAATAGTAGAGAAACAAGTAGAAGAAAAGATAAATAAAAACAAAACGCTTAGTGATTCAGAACAAGAAATGAATGCAAGAAATAAAAAAAGATTCTCCCATGATAAATACAAAATCTCGTTCGGGTCGAAAAGTTTCCTGAAAGAAATATAACGACTACTAGTATTATTAGTAGTACACTCCGTTCTAAAGGGGGATTTTATGGTTTATAAAATGGCGAGTGTTCTAAAAATAGAAAAAGATAGACACACTGACGCCAAGAATTCAAAATTGGGCGGCAAAACAAAGAACCGTTTCTTTTGGTAGGAGTAGGAGTAAGACTAGGAGTAAAAAGTGGGAGTTAAGGACAGTAGTTTTGTGTAGGAGATTTAAAAAGAGGAAGACGCTAGAGTCCAGAAGGGATAGGCTCGTTCACTAGTAGCATCCCACAGTGAAGAGAATTTAGCTTGTCTGCTCCTGTATCCACACAAAATTTAAAGGTTGTAACTTGATGTAAAAACCTCAAGTTTTATACCAAAAATAAACATCATTAATTTAAATTTGTGTTATCTTCTAATTATACCAAAACGAAGCAACACAACAAAAACATGGATCATTTACCGATCTAGATGTCCTAGCTTCTTTGAGAATTTTCCATTTAACATTAGGTATTTTATTCTCTTTTTTAACTTCCAAAAATATTTAGAAAGTGATGTCATATTTTGTTTATCCTTATTAGTAAAAGATGAGATGTACAAACTACAAGCTACTATAAAATTGTAAATGTTCTAAAGTATAATTTATAATAAATAAATATATATGTGATACTATTATGCCACAGTATTTTGCATGTGTATCCAGATTTGTGCGATAGAAATTCAATGGTCGTAGAAAAACGATTAAATTTAACACTATATTTAATCCGTAGACATAGAAGATTTGTATTTCTCATCAATTTTTCTGCTTATAATATGTAGCGGAACAGATCCAAATCCTTATTACATTTGGTCTGCCGTTGCCGCTTGAAATTTATGTTGCGTTGGTAAAACATGCATATACGAAGTCTGCCTAAAAAGGAATCCTACAAAGTGTGTTGTGTGTACTATGGCGGAATGAAGGATAAGCCGATTATATTATCATCTAGCATAATAGCATTCTGCAATCATTGCATTTTTTTCCACCAAACTCCTTGTAGCACCAAAGATGAACTGAAGGCAAGGATTATGGCAGAATTTAACAACTTAAACAAGGATACTACCCAGAAGAGATGCAGAAGATTCCGAAATTGTCCGGAGGTTATGGTTGAAGCCAATGGCTATTTCTTGAATAAATTTACTTTTTAGTATTTCAAGATATTTTTGTGTAATTTTAGTAAATAGATCTGTTACAATAAGATGTCATTGTTATTCTTATTTCATCGAACGATCCATAAATATTTATATATATATATATTTCTGTGTGTGTGTGTGTGTGTGTGTGTGTGTGTGTGTGTGTGTGTGTGTGTGTGTGTGTGTGTGTGTGTTTAATGATTTTTCTCCACTTCAAGGCGATACCATCATAAGACGCAAGGGTCTACGGAGGTGGGAGTAAAAGAAGAAATGAAAATACTTTAAAATAAATTTAAACACAATCTTAAATAGTGAACATGTGTCAAATACCTGCTGCTTTTTTTAAAAAAAACGGACAGGAGTGTCATCTGTGCGTGAGTCGAACCCATTTACTATTATTCCACAAATACATACGTACACAAACACACACACACACACACACACACACACACACACACACACACACATATATATATATGTATATATATGTATAATAAACAATATATATTATAAACAATCATAAATAGTGAACATGTGACAAATCCCTGCTTCTGTTTAAAAGACCAGACAGGAGTGTCATTTGTACGATAGTCGAACCTGTTTGCTACTATTTCATAAGTACATACGTATATACATATACATACATTTCCGTCATTGGCTACATGAATTCTTGTAAAAGAGAAAAAATGTTTGAAAAGCGAAGAAAAGAAAATCTTCAAACAGTCCTACAAATTAAAAAAAATGGTGAAAATAAAGTTCCTCGCATACTTAGTTCATACGAAAAAATATTTTTCTACAACATCAATTAAATGAATGATGCTGGTGTAGAGGGGAGCGTCTGTGTGAGGTTGTCATGGGCGAATCCCTAATCTACGTTATATTATGTGTGCATAGAATAAATATAGTAACAAACAAGACAGATAATAGCGATAATACATTTAAGAAGAACAATGCAAAAAATATGTTGCGTTTTTGCGCTGGTTGTCGCTTGGTAATTTTCGTAATATAAACGGTTCAGTAAGCAAAATACTCTGGGTATTTCAAACAAAAATTATATTGATTGGAATCTAAAATTGAGATTTTTAAAAACTGTTTTTCAATTTCTCCGCTATTTTTGAGCGATGGACACATTTGTAATCAAAATTTAATTCTCGGTTTTAAAAATCTTACAAAAATAAAATATACATCTGCGACACCTTATTGTTGGAAAACTAACAAATTTAAAGTTAAATTAATCTGATTTACACAAGTATTACTTAATCATTGCATGAGGTTTAGAATAAAACATTTCTTAAACATAGTGTGTTGATCATTTTTAACTCTTCCTCGTATATATGACATATGATGACAGCCAGACAAATGCAACTTAAGAAAATTATATAGCAATCGCAAGTGACATAATTGTACATTTTTTTTTTGCTGTAAGCGGAAGAAACAGTGAAAGACATGGCCTTTTAATGTATACATAGAAATGATCACACAAAAATAACTTCAAATGCACACAAGAAAATTTTGAATTTACTTAAACAAAAAACAAAGCACGTCGATTTGTATTAAATTTTTCAACTTTCGATTAGTAAATATAGTCTTCATTTAATAAGTTAATAAACTAACGACAACAAATCTTTGAAGTTTTTTTTTTAATATTCTTTTAAACTTGAGGTATTGATTAGCATACAAGAAATGGTTGTCTGTTTTTTTATGATTTAATTGCGTTTGCAACAACCTTGCCGACTGGTTAGAAAATGAATGCTAATAGAAAAATTAGATATTCACGGGCTCCTATTTTTTCACAGAATTGAGAATTTAGCGATACTATTTAAATCGATTGATTTTTCCTACTTTTTCTGACTGGGTTCAACACGCCATATATATATATAAACCATCAGGCCTGTTTCTTCAGTGCGGCTAGATTAACTGTTTGCCTCAACCCAAGACTGAAACCCAACTGATTTACCAGCAGTCGGATACACACCCACCACGCCCTTAGGCACGTCAGAGAAAGCTTACTATAGCTTAATATCTTAACATCAAATAAATGAATGATGATGGTGTTGAGGGGAGCGTCTGTCTGAGATTGTCATGGGCGAATCCCTAATCTACGTTTATGTTATGTGTGCATAGAATAAATAGAGCAACAAACAAGACAGATAATAGCGATAAGAACAATGCAAAAAATATGTTGTGCTTTTGCGCTGGTTGTCGCTTGGTAATTTTCGAAATATAAACTGATCAAAGTGGTTTCTGAAAATACTTTTAAAAACAAGCAATAATTTACAAAAGGAAATTTAGCCCTCAGTAAGATTTTTAATGAAACGAAACTTTAAAAAACTGTTATTATTTATTTACTAGTATTATTTACTAGTATTATTTACTAGAATTATTTACTAATATTATTTACTAGTATTATTTACTTCCCAGTCGAAGATGACTTAATAAACTAGTTTTCAGTATTAGTCACGGTATTGACAGGAGAAAATCGAAACCAGGGAAGTTTTAATTAATTCAGAAGATTTATTGGTTCATAAATATAGTTCACAATTTTTAGTATTAATTTTCGGAAGGGAAAAATTGTTAATATTCTGGAGCATCCAAGAAATGGTTGTCTGCTTTTTTTAATGATTTCATTGCGTTTACGACAACCTTGCCGAATGGGTAGTTAATGAAGGCTAATGTAGAAATTTGATATTCACGGGCTCCTTTTTTTTCACAGAATTGAGAGGTTATAGATACTAATTAAGTCGATTATTTTTTTCCTTTGATTTCTAACTGGGTTATACACACACACACACACACACACACACACACACACACACACACATATATATATATATATTTTAATCATATCACCCAGAGCAAGGCGGTAATGCCACTGATGTGCCGGGGGCTACGTAAGAGTGAAAAGATTGGGAAAGAGAAAACCGGCAACCACATTCTAAACAGGGAACAAGTAATGAGCCTCTACACCTGTTCAATAGACGAGGGTAGAGTGTGAACCGGGCGATAGCTTAGTCTATCTACTCCAATTGAAAAAAAAAAGAAAAGGTGAAAAGATTGGAAAAGAGAAAGCCGGAAACCACATCCTAAACAGGGAACAAGGGATGAGCCTCTACACCTGTTCAATAGACGTGGGTGGAGTGCGAACCGGGCGATAGTTTAGACTATCTACTCCAATTGAAAAAAAATAAACTGAGAAGTTTGGAAAAGAAAAAACCGGAAACCACATCCTAAACAGGGAACAAGGGATGAGCCTCTACACCTGTTCAGTAGACGTGGGTGGAGTGTGAACCGGGTATGTATATATATATATATATATATATATATATATATATATATATCCGAGTGAGTATAGACTGAGGAGAGAAAAAAGAAAAAAAATTTCCGTCCAAAACATTAATTTAAAACAGTGCTCGATATATGATGTATAGAGCTGTGAATATTTATTATAAATTATGTTTTAGAATATGTACATAATTTCTTCTACATCGGTTACTTCCGATGATGTGTTTGAATCCAAACACTGAAATAGCCATATGATTGTAGAGAAGAGGACATATATAGAAGAAATTATGTACATGTTCTAAAACATAATTTATAATAAATATATATCTACATTTATATATATATTGTCATCCGCAGACAGATTTGTTTCGCTGTATCACAACTCATCAGTACGGTTAGACTCCGATGGCTTTTTAACCCAGGATTGAAACTCGACCGAACTGGCGTCAGTCGGCGATTCTACCTCTGGGCTATGGGCGTTCGGTGGAAGAAGGCAGACCTTTTAGCGCGTATATTATCATTATACGCGCCCAATAGCCAGAGTGCTCTAATTCATTTTACTGAATGAGCGATGCGTACACGCCAGAGTAGCTACTGTTTTTTCAAAATCTACCATTCTTCCAGAGTGCTCAATCAGGATGTGAGAGCGTATATATATTCTTCATTTATAGACGAGTTATTACGCGACCTAGATTTCTACCATGTGGTGTCTTCAGGCGATTTGCAATAACTGATTTTACCGTTTTTTGGGGTGGAGGGTTAAGAACGTTCACTTAACGGTGATTAACGCTCATGCAACGGGAAATTTTTGAACGCACAATTTTTAAAATTAGAAGAAATGATAAAGTTTTCATCCATGGTTGTATGAACCTAATAGTTATGGTATGGTATGGTATAACTTAGTTATAATTTATGTTCTTTCATTCAATAATTAATTTTCGTTTGGGAATAGCCTAATTGCTAACTTTTCTTCCTAGCACATTCTACATATTTTGCCACCGCTGTAAGGCTGGCTGATTTCACTATACTCCACGTTATGTCTGAGTTTTTTCCATATTTTAATTTCAATTTTCACACCTAGCTAGTCAATTTTGTACAATTTTTTAAGTTTTCTGGGCCTGTGATTGAACCAACTGGTCTTAAAGGTGTCCTTGGTTGATCCCAAATATGTTTTGTTTTGACAATTTAAGTCATGTATTTTTGTTTTGTAAATAACTTATTTTGGATTAAAAAGTCCTTGAAGTGAGCCTTTATTTTTTGTCCCTGCAGCTGCATTCTTTATTAGTGATCTTTTTTTGTACGATGCTATTTAAATTTCTGGCGTTTTTTTTTCTTTAAAAAATTTTCTAAGTTACTAGTACAGCTATAACGTAGCTTGATTGTATTCCTATTGAAAATTTTGTTCAGTTCTGAGCTTTTTGGAAAGTATTTATCAATCGGTTTAAAAAATATTTGTCCTATTTTAGTTTTTACTTCTAAGTTAAATGATGGGTTGAGCCAACTAGTGTTTTTGTTTTCTATCATCGTTTTTTATTTGTCTGTTTCGTTGAGAATTGTATTCTAAAATATTCTTATGGCCAGATTTTCTTAGTGCATCTTCATAGTTGTTTTTCTTTTCATTAAATATTGTTTTGTTTGACGAATTTTTTGATAGCCTGTATTCTATTTCTTTTGTGAATGTGCTTGATTATGCTTTGGGTGGTTAGATCTTGTGTTTATGTACTTTAACTCTGTGTTTGCTTTCACGTATGGGGAGACATTAGCCGTTTCTAAATTTAATGGGACATCTTAATATTGGACTACTTTTCTATTTGTTTCTACTATTATCTCAAAATCTAGATGTTTGAATAATTTGAAAAGTTCTTTCCTTATTTTATTATTATTATTATTATTTTGTTCGGTGATATCATTAATCCGTCATCTCTGTATAATCCGTGGTTGTCTATATGGGTTATTTTGTTGATTGTTTTTTAAAACATATATATCCATCAATACTGAAATTTCAGTTCCGTAATACGATCCTTGTTGTACATCAAAAAGGCCGTTGTTGGATTTTTTAATCCATGCTTTACCTTTGAGGAAATGTATTGATTTGTGGCAATGTAGGATTATATTCCTATGTTCAGATGGTTTGTTTATGTAACTTTTAGCAAAATTAAACGCTTTCATCAAACCTTTTTTCAGAAATTGATGGGTAAATGATTTTTATATAATATTTAATGAATATATATTTATTTTTGCATTGGATTTTTTGAAATCACTTGTGTTCTTCCACTATTTAGATTGAGTGGCTGTTCTTAGCAAGTCGCAATTACTTTTTAATATTTGATCGCTTATTTTGCTCACTTAATTGTATTGAACACTTTTTAATACAACTGTGTACTGGTCAAATTTTATTATAACCAAACATTAAGTAATTAAACAATATATATATATATATATATATATATATATATATATATATATATATATATATATACCATCAGGCCTGTTTCTTCAGTGATGCTAGATTAACTGTTTGCCTCAAGCCAATACTGAAACCCGACTGATTTGACAGCAGTCGGATACTCACCCACTACATCATTAGGCACGTCAGATAAAGGCCGATTTCATGGTGTATAATGTTTTACGAAATGTATATTCACTTCCTTCTATCTGGACAGATAGAAGGAAGGAGAGACAGAGGAAGGCAGCGGATGACGTATTTGCAGGGACTGATCAGGTGGATGACGGAACGGGAGTTGCCAGGAGCAACAGGAGCAAACATACTAAGAGCCACAAGGAATAGGGAGACGTGGAGAGCCATGATCGCCTACGTCCTGAAGGGACAGGGCACATAGAAGAAGAAGATATTCACTTATTAGCTACATCCACTTCTTTTCGATACTTAATTTTTAAAGTCAATTTTTGAAAATAAAAAAGATTTAAAACTTATTTTAGTTTTAATTCAAAGCTAAATGATTAAATTTACTATTTTCAGTAAGCGAAATACTCTGATGTATTTCAAAGATAAATTATATTGATTGGAATCTAAAATTGAGATGTTTAAAAAATGTTTTTCAATTTCTCCGCCATTTTTGCCTGATCTACACATTTGTAAACTCTCGGTTTTAAAAATCTTGCAAAAGTAAAATATACATCTGTGACACCTTATTTTTAGAAAATTATCAAACTTAAATTAATCTGAATTATTACTTATTTATAGCATAATATTTAGAATAAAACTATTTTTAAACACAGTATGTTGATCTTTCTTACCTCTTCCCCGTATATATGACATATGATAGTCAGACAGATGCGAGATAAGATTATATAGCGATCAAAGTGACGTATTTGTACATTTTTTTGCTATAAGAGGAAGTAACTCTGAAAGACATGGCCGTTTAATGTACACTCCTGATCAAAAATTTAAGACCACTTAAAAATCTTTAAAAAGAATTTTTTTTTTTACACATAGATTTTAAACTCTTACCACTTAAGGTTACCAATACTACAATCTAAAATGTTATGGAAACAAAAAGCTACATTCCCAACATTTTATTTAGAAATTTACATTTTTATAAAATGAGGCGATTTACGCATGATCAAAATTATAAGATCAGGGGTATAAATTGTTAGATCTATGGTAATTCCAATGTTTTTAGTTCAGTTAGAGATTAGCAATCACTGCGTAAAGGTGTTACCATGCCTAAAGCAAGCAAACTTACCAAAGTTGAGTGTTCTCAAATTCTAGAATTCCATAAGCAAGGTTTGTCACAGCGGGCGATCGCAGCTAAGGTAAATCGCAGTAAAACTGTGATTTGTAACTTTCTAAAGAACAGTGAGAATTATGGAAAAGCAAAATCCTCTGGTAGGAACCAAAAAAATTCTCCTGCATTGAGTAAGAGAATAAGATGGGTTGTTATGAAAGAGGCAGGACTTTCTTCTAGTCAAATTAAGGCAGTCACAGATGCTGATTGCAGTCCCGTAACCATCAGATGGCAAAAAGGCATGGTAAATAAAAAGCGTAAACAAATTCCTCAGCTGCTTCCACGTCACAAGGTGGACTACTTAAAGTTTGGTTGTGAATACCAAACATGGGACGGTGAGAAGTGGAAGAAAGTCCTGTTTTCTGATGAGAAAAAATTCAATCTAGATGGTCCTGATGGCTTCCAACAATATTGGCATAACAAAAACATGCCTCCTGAAATTTTCTCCACACGTCATAGTGGTAGAGAGTCCCTAATGGTATGGGGTGCCTTTTCTTACAGAGGGACGATGGAGCTCCAGGTGGTGCAGGGTTCTCAAACAGCGGCTGGTTATGTTAGCATGCTACAAAAAGCATCATTGATGATGGAGGGCCATCGTTTGTGTGTGGATGGATGGTTATTCCAACAGAATAATGCTGCAATCCATGCAGCAAGACGAACCTTGACCTTTCTACAAGAAAATGGGGTCCATCTCTTGGGACATCCTGCATGCTCACCAGACTTGAACCCAGTTGAAAATGTTTGAGGATGGATGACAAGAGATATTTATCAAAATGGCAAACAATATTCAACAAAAAATGAACTTCGTGAAGCCATCTTCAGAAGCTGGAACAACATCCCCCGCACCTTAATGGAAACGCTTATTTCTAGCATGCCCGACAGAATTTTTGAAGTCATCAAAAGCAGTGGAGGTAGAACTCATTATTAAATTTAGTTGTTGAATGTTTTCATACACTTTTTGTACAATTTCATAGAATTTTTGTCTCTGGTCTTATAATTTTGATCATGCGTAAATTGCCTCATTTTATAAAAATGTAAATTTCTAAATAAAATGTTTGGAATATAGCTTTTTGTTTCCATAACCTTTTAGATTGTAGTATTGGTAACCTTAAGTGGGAGGAGTTTAAAATCTATCCGTAAAAAAAAATATTTCTTTTTAAAGATTTTTAAGTGGTTTTAAAATTTTGATCAGGAGTGTATACATAGAAATGATCAAAGAAAAATAACTTCAAATACACACAAAAATTGTAAATTTACTTTAAAAAAACAAAACAAAGGCACGATGATTTGTATTAAACTTTTCAACATTCGATTAGTAAATATAGTCTTCATTTAATAAGTTAATAAACTAACGACAACAAATCTTTGAAGTGTTTTTTAAATATTTTTAAACTTTATAAATTGTTATAATTAAAACAATGAAAACAGTTAAAGTTTAATTATTATTCGAAAAAGAATATTTTTCAGACTATAATGTTTTTAACATATTTATGTTAGAATGGAACATCCTATCACTACCGACAATTGATTTGCCGAATAGATTAAGAATTATCGAAGTACGAAATTACGGGAAGATTCGCCTCGCGCTTGGGAATCAGTCTGTAACTCAGCATTTAGTGTTGTTGACAATATCGTCGAAAATGAGGACAAAACTGGAAGCAGCGGAAATGTGGATTTACAGAAGGATGCTGCGGATATCGTGGACTGAGCATGCAAGCAACGATGAGGTGTTGGAAAGAATGGCAACAAAAAGGAAATTAATACTGGGCATCAGGAAGAGACAACTGAAGTTCCTGAGACATGCAATAAGGAAGGAGAGCTTGGAGAACCTGATACTGACTGGCCAGATAGAAGGAGAGAGAGATAGATGAAGGCAGCGGATAACATATTTGCAGGACCTGATCATGTGGATGACGGATCGGGGTTTGCCACGTGTAACAGGAGCAAACATACTAAGAGCCACAAGGGATAGGGAGACGTGGAGAACCATGATCGCCTATGTCCTGAAGGAACAGAGCACATAGAAGAAGAAGAAAAATTGACAGTTTTGTAAAAAAGTAAGTGTGCGTTTTTCGTATAACATTCTTGTATTGTGTTACGTTTGTCATTTTGACCATATGCACGAATATTTTTTGTAGGGAGACGAAGACCAGTATGGCTTGTCTCCCCAACCATCTACTTCAGCGGCTGTACCGACGGTGACTCCTTCGTCGTCGGTCTGGACGAAGACCCCTGTTAAAAAGGACTTCCAGTATTATCTTCAAATGCAGGAGAAACACACGGAATTCATTAAGAAAAATGAATTTTGCCGATACCGGAAGTGGTAAATGTAATTGCGACTAAGATGATCTCCATGCTGATATCGGATGTTAAAACTCGGAAAGTTCTTGGTGTCAGCAGGGAGAGAATGGAAGAAGCCCTGAAGAATCTAAAGATCGCTCCAAAGATATTGGCGAGCCGGTCCCGAGCGATGTGGGCCGTGCAGGTAAACTCAGAAAAGGAATCCAAAGAATTGGCCTGAAGTACAACGACAGCGAAAGAGATCAAACTTCAGACTGAGTACCTAGGAACACGCCGAACGACAATAATTGTACATGAGATGCCAATTGAAGTCTCGTGTGACCATGTCGGGGACTTCTTTGCTGAATATGGCACAATAGACGAGATGTCCCAACCGAGGATTTTTGTGTAATTATCGTCCTGGATCGGGCAAACTTTTTAAAAGTCCCCGATATTTTGCTTTAGCGGGGCAGGAACCTATACATCGTTGTGGAGGGCCGTAGACCACATTGAGAGTCATGCAGGGCGGTGGGGCACTTAGAAAAAATGTGCCCCAGTAGGATAGCTGAAACGGAACAAGTGCCAACGACAGCACCGCCGGTGAAAAAACACGAGTGGAGACGAAAAAAAAAGGCCGGCCAGGAACCCAGTACAAGCGAGTGGACTGAAGTTGTTAGGAGGGGGAAAAAGGTGACTTCCCCTCCTCCTCAGCAGGAATCCAACTCTAAGAAAACGCCATCGTCTGCTAAACGGACTACAGCAACCGCATCAACAACAGGAACAAAAACGTCAACCCGACTCAGAGACAGAAAAAGTCACGAAGGTGGAGAAAATGCCTCCCCCGCGTTCCTCATCTCATAAAAGAGGGAGGGAAGAGGAGGAGGAAGTGGTAAAAAAGAAAGAAAGGAAAAAGGGAGCAGAACGTGGCAGGGCGGAAAAGATTATGGTTGCCGCTAAGACCCAATCCGTCCCTTCATCGCTAGTAAAAGCTGAACACTTGATGGGAAGGAGTCAATCTGCCTCCCCCGTCAGATATATTACATCTTCCCCAACATCCTCCTCCCAACTAGAAACACACTTTTCCCAACCCTCTTCCTAATCTGAGACACCATTTTCCCACCCTGAAGTACCCTTTTCTCTAAGCTGAAGCACCATCCTCCCAACCTAAGACACCCTCCCTTAAGACTAGTCAACTCGCCCCGAAGGATAAAAAAAAGATAGACAGATCGGCCTTAGAGAGGAAGACTCTCCTAAGACCTTTATTCAACCTCACTTCGACTGACGAAAATTCAACCGAGGACACTGTAAATTTCCCAGGCGCCTCTTGGGTACTTACACTGATTAGAAATATCGGGGGTAACTTAAAAGTCTGGAATTTTTTGCAAGAGACCGTCGTGGTATTTGCCACAAAATGGCTCAAATAGGGACCAAAGAATTTGTGCATTTTGTGCTGAGAGGGTCCCCATCATCCCTCTCTTTATAGGGCCATAAAACTTATGTTCCCTACTGGCGTCGGCGGGATTGTCTCGGAAGAGCAATTTACTTTCCGATATCGGATCAGGCAGTCTGGGACAATTCGTCGGGATCCCGACTCCCGCAGATTTCCGTCATATCTATATCTAAGGGGTAACACTTAGAAGTGTCTCTCAAACTAGCCAGCTTGAATGCGAGGGGCCTGATAGATCGGAGTAAGGCTGCCCGCCTACTTCGTGAACTCTTGTCCCTCGGGGTGGATGTGGCTGCGATCAAGGTTAACACACCTTGTTGCGATGTTAGTTCTCGTATGCTGTCTAACGACTTTGTTGTCTATTCAGCATACGGGGACCAGCAGGACAGAGGTGTTTCCTTGTTGGTACACGTACTCTGGGTGCAAAGGTGAACCTTGTCCATGTCGGGGCGGAGGTTGATTGCCGTGAAAAGTAGGTTGTTTCGGATCGTTGCGGTTTATGCGAACAACGACAGGGAGGAACGCGTCTCGTTTTTCCGTTAGTTCGTGCCTATCCTAGTGGATTCTTCACGACTAGTCTTAGTGGGGGACTGGAATGTCATCCTGGATCCCAAGTTAGTTAGGAGATAGGGAGTTATCAGGTGGTCGATGGATCGTAGCCTGGTCGATCTGATCGTCGTGGGGAAGATGTGGACGTGGGCACTTAATTGGCCGTCTCTTCATGTAGTTAACTACCTGGATAGAATTTTAGTGAGAAGAGTCGATATAGATTTTTAGAATGTCCTTTTGTGATTGGGTGGCGTTAGACGGTAGGCCTAGGTTACACGTGTCTTAACTGGACAAGCGGAACTTCCGGCAACAGCTAATGAGATTAGTGCATCGGGAATTAGTGGGTGCGTTTATAGGTAATAGTTAGTACGAGAGACATAAGGATAACATTAGGTTGTTCGCCGCTGATTATAGCCATCGACTCGCCTAGCTAAGGTTAACAAGATGAAAACACTTAAAGCTAGCTTGTCCCGAGCGGAGGCTAGGGGATCTCCTAGAGATAGCGTTAGCTAGGCAAGCCTTGGACCGCTTGACTAGCAAGCGGTACCAGGGTCAGGTAATTAGACATAGGTTAAACAAGTTGTCTAACGAAGCCGTGAACATGGACACAGAATTGCGCAAGGAAGAAATCCGTTGAAATAGCGATCGATATATTCAAGAGGTCAAGACCCCAGTGGGGCATATTCTGAGGTCGGCTATCGATATGTGTGAGGCGTTTCGGTGCCATTTCAAGAGCTGTTTTACCATGGGAAGAGGAGTTACGTAGCACTTTGGCTGACTGGAGCAGCTAGCAGCGAGGAAGAGATCACGGAGGGCGAACTTCACTTGGCATTGAAGAGAGTCGGCATGGTCAAGTCTCCGAGACTTGATGATCTACCCAATGAACTGTACTTGAGGCTGTTGCACATCTTTGTACCGATTTTGACGGTGGTCTACAACAACTGGTTCTGGCAGGATCCCGTGCCCGACCAGGATTTCCAGGAGTATGACAAAGGTCAAGAGTGTTGGGGTTTAGATGATTACTCAGCTAAACACAGAGTTAAAGATTTTGGCCAAGATCATGACGTAGTGTTTGCAGACAGTTGCCGAGATTCTGTTGGGACCCGAGCAGACTTGTTCTGTGAGTGGCCGAACAATTCATAGTAACCAACACTTAATCTACACGATTGTAGAGGGTGTAGAAGACGACGAACAAGCTGTGCTGGTCAATTTGGATTAGTCCAAGGTATTTGATAGAGTCGAACATCGTTATCTGGAAGCTGTCCTGCAGACCGCTGGATTCAAAGCCGATTTCTGCCGACTGTATTTCTTTATACTATGCTGTTTTTTCAGCGATTTAGTGTATATATATATATATATATATATATATATATATATATATATACAGAGAGAGAGAGAGAGAGAGAGAAATGAACACTAAAGTCAACAGCAAACGACAAGTCTTTTCACGTTGCTACACAATCTTCAGGCGGTGTGTTGTGTTTTGGCTCGACAAAATTTTTACGTTGTCTGTCCTTATTGTTATTAATAGCTATTCTATTATCTTGACGGTTATTGAGTGGACAGTATGGGTTAGAATTCAAATTATTTTGCAGACTATTTAGTAGAAACGTTCCCAGGCAAGTGTTTTCATACTGCGAAATTGAATATAGTAGCATGAGACCAAATCAGAGAATACGGTTCTGGGTACGACGGTAAACTGCATCCGGCAGCAAGCTCTCTGATTGGGAGGTTGTGAGGAGCATGAAACCACCTATTAATTGCTGACCGGGTGTGGTATCACCTGCTAGGGTCCCAGTTATGGGCAAATAGTTAATCCCAAAACTGAGCTCAAAACACTACGAAAGTAGAAAAATAGACTTTTATATAAATATATATGTGACAATAGACTTTATAGAAAAATATATATTTTTGGAGAAAAATACTGCCAGCATTACATTTTTGAATACAAAACTAAAAGATATCATCTTCAATCTTCTAAAATACAAAAAATAAAAATAAATTTTTCCTATCAAAATCTGATTAAATCAACCTTCTCACTATAAGTAAAAATTTTTAAAAAAATGAAAACACCACCTTTGTGGAAATAAATAACCCACAGGTGTTGATATGTCATTAAACAAAACTCAAACTCAAAATCAAGAGAATAGGGAGGTTAAGGAACAAGTTTAAAGCCGCATTCATGCACAGCATCCATTTAAATCAAGGACTTGTATAGTGGAACATTGTTTTGATGAAACAAAACACTTTTCGTCAGTTTTCCTGGGCGTTTGGTTTTGATAGCATTTTGTAACTTTCTCGTCAAGTTGGCTTATTACTCTCCATTGATGGTATGGGACTTTTGAAAATAGTCAATATGCACAATGCTTTTTGTATTCCAAAAACTTGATGCGATAATCTTCAACGGAGATGAAACAAACTTGGCCTTCTTTGGAGCAAGCAAAGAGGAGCGTTCCTACTGTATCTATTGTTGTTTTGTCTTCGAATCAAAGTAATGAACTCATCAGTCATCTAGAGTTAGGAAACAGTCAAGGAAACCAGCTAGATCTGCTTCGAACAAAGTCATATATTCCCGAGGTTTTTTATTAGTCTGATGCGCTATTAATCAGGTGTCAGAGGACGTGGCACCAAACGATCAGAAACCTTCGTCATGCCAAGTACATTGAGCTGAATATTAACTCTCTTATGGAATATGCAAGAAGATTGGATATTTGTGTTATAATCAACGTTCAGTCATCCATCTTCATCTATGTTTTCCGTTACAGGACGTCCAGACCTTGTGTAATCATCAAGACTACCTTCCTCTCTTAAATTCATCTGCCTACTTTCGTACTGTCGATAAAGCTAGAGTTTCATTCCATAACGTAACAACCATGTCATCATAAATTACCTTAGGGCTATATATTTTCTGCGGGTATCTGATAAGACTACGAGATTAATTCCCCACCCCCATGAAGTTGCTACTAGTTACTTTTGAAAAGTAAGATGTCAGTTTACCTGAAAAGAAACAATGCCGTCATTAAGAAGAGTTTAAATGAATGTATAAAAAATTTCACAGTTCATGCATCACACCTTCATAATCAGCATGTGAACTTTTCAACTCATCCTTGTACGATGTTTGGTCTAAAAATAAATCACAAGCAAGAGGTAAGCCGAATCAACTGTTAAATTATTCTGATGAAAGTTACATTCTCAGTGCCAAGTTAGAATTTTACGTTTAGAGAATTTGTGATTATCAAATATTTGGAAATATTTCTACCTCTGGGTTTATGAAATCCTGCTGACAAATTTTATACATTGCCCAAAACCTGAACCTGGAACTATGTTTGGAATAAAGCACTAAAAGAAATAGAAGAACAGAGATATATCAGAAAAAAAAAGCATATCTATAAGCTACTAGCGGTATAGCCCGGCGTTGCTCGGGTGTAATGAAAGCTTTAAAACTAATCCATGGTCCTGGAGCTCAGACTCTTTGGACGTTGGCACGAAAGACTAAAAAGCAGTAGTTGTTTCCAGTTAAAACGAAACCGTAGACTGAAAGAAAAATTTTTTTCGTCGTAAACTAAATTTTGAAGGCTAAATAAGTCTTCTGAGTAAATGGTATCATGGCTGAGACTAAGAACTATAATTATACCTACTTACAACCAAACCCAAAGCAAAAACTAAAATAAAAGGGGCTGAAAAAATACAGACATACAGGCAGATAAACAGACACACAAACATCTTGCATTTTATATATATATATATATATATATTATCGATTTTCCGCACTATTGTAAGAACTGCAACCTTGAAACTTCTGAATATAGTTTCTTATGTCTTTGTCTATGAGTATCAAATTTTATTAAAATTGGACCACTCCTATAACCCGATTTTTTCGATTATCGATTTCGGAGTCTATAGGTAACGGACACACACACACACACACACACACACACACACAGACAAAGTTCCATTTATAAATAAGTTTAGATTTGTGTGACTATGTTTTTAATATCAGTTGTGTCTAGATTTCTGCACCTATGCAAACAATGATACAAAAGACAGTTTTTTTAAACAAAAACACTTTATTCCATCTGATACATAAGGCACAAAATGTTAGTACTGAGGGAGAAACATTCGTGGCTAGCACATTAAAATAATTATTAGTTGCGTGAAAGTGTTATGCTTCTACTCCAGCAGACCTGTCAATGGAACTCGGCATCATCGAGACATCGATGGCGGAAGCATTCAAAACGAAGAAATCTGAGCATTTTTGCTTCCTATAAAGGATCAATGAAGATGATGAAATATTTTGAAATGTTAACAAGGTTTCCTGGTGTGATCGCAGACACAAAGCTTTATTCGAACGTTCGTAAAACCAAAATTTCCTTTTCTTTGGTACATTCAATAAATCTTATATCCTTATAATAACATTATTTACCATTTACTCTTTAAACGGAAAGCAACATCAATAAAAATTCTATTAAACATCAATGGATGGTGACTGAATCTTTTTCCAAAGATACGGTCATCTTTTGTTCATGATTAAATCTAAATGACTCAGTGGAAACTAGGATTCATGAGGTTGCTTTTTACTAAGATTCATCAGGTTAAGTCATTTTGTGGAAGCTAAAAGAACAAATCAAGAACAGTGCTAGGCTTGCATGCAGGTTCCTCTAAGTAAGAAAAAAAATGGCGATAACTTGGCGCAAAGAATGCACAACTAATTTGTATGGAATTCTTCCAAGCGTAGCGTACTGTTAAAAGATATTCAACTTCTGAATCTAAAATATAATTTCTATAATTTTTGCATATAATTAAAGTAAAAATAAGCATAACTTACAGAATTTAGGAAAAAGAATTTTTTAATGATTTTACCCGCTGAATATGACCTTTCATGCAGGCATTTGCCGTCTTTTAATGTTTAATATAGGAATTTAGAATAATAATCTGTCAAAAAAAAACCCCCAAAAAACAAAAAAAAAATCGACGAATCAAGTACGGAATAAAACAGGGATGCTGAATGACTAAAGAAATGATCAACCAATGCCTCTATAAATGTTAGGCAACTCTGGCTATTTAAGTGCCAAATTCAAAGACCCATCCTTTTTTTTTTTTTTAAATCTCCCACTATGTTACTCAGCCACCTCAATGCAACGCTGCTCTTTTCCAAGTTCCCGGTCAATGGCATCAACTTACAGAGAAAAGGAACAGTGTCCTCAACAGAAATTACTACTATCTAAAGTGGCAAGATAACCGAATATATTTCTCTCAAGTCGCGGTCAATGGCATCAGCTAACAGAAAAAAGGGGCAGTAGCCTCAAGAGAATTTACTACTATGTAAAGAAGCAAGGTAACCGGATAGATTTCTCCTATAACCGCAAACGCACATTTTTTGCAACCACTTTTTCTCCTTTATTGAATTAGATATATTTAAATAGTACATGTGTTTCTTTCTATTCAAAAGCTATTGCCAATTTAGTTTGAGCAGACGAGAACATAGCGCTAACCCTCATTAAATTTGGGGTTGTATCTTGTTATTAGATCGTAAATACAATCACCACCTTTTGTTTGTCTTTTGTTTCATGTCAGAGACATATATTTGTGTATTTAGGCAGCAAATTTTCTTTTAAACATGTCAGATTAAATAAATTGCAAACAATATTTTTGCTTATTTTTAATAAAATCCGTTCATACTCACGAATAATCTTTCATCTTCAGGGGCGAAAAGGATTTTCATGCTTTAACACGTGCATAACCATGACATTACAACATATTAAAAAAATTCCATTTTGGATAATTTTCACGTTCTAATGAACACTCGCAATTTATCAACTGTTACATTTGAAGTAGAAAAAAATGTAGAGTACTTTTTAGCAACACAATTTTCCGGTTACATTTGTTACCATAACTCGCATTCCTGAAGATGATCTCGGAAAGAGGTTGAAAGTACTTGGTACCTTAAGAAATGAATGAAAATAACATCTGTCAACCTCACAGCTCATTTCTGACATCTTTTCATTATAATACGCGAAAGATTATCCGTAAGTATGAATGGATTTTATTAAAAATAAGCAAACATTGTTTGCAATTTATTTAATCTGACATGTATAAAAGAGACATATATATTAATGCAGGTTTCATTGAATAATATAGACAAGTTTTGTCTATTAATTTGTGTAGGATCCGTTCATACCGTCTGATATACTTGATGGTGATGTCGTTGAAAGACAACAAAAAATCACAGTAATTGTTGATTTTTTTATCGGTTCTAAGCTTTCGGCTCACATAAGCCATTATCAAAGAGTAAATATTAACACACAGTAAACATAGAACATTTAAGTTATTAACAATAAAGAGAATTGAATTGAAAATATAAGTCCATCCCTACCGTGGCGGATGGCCGAAGACAGTGACAAAATAGTGGCGTTGTGGTCCCTGGTCCAATTATTCAATGAAACCTGCATTAATGGAAAAATGCTGCCAAAATACACACACAATATATATATATATATATATATATATATATATATATATATATATATAATTTGAATGATTATTACTTTATAAAACAAAAATTTGACAAATGAAGATGACACCAGCTAATAATGTAATAGAGTTGTTTTTTATTGATAATATTTTTATTTGTGTTTCATACCATCGAGATCTGTTTCTCTCAAATTCAACTATAGACATTTCAATACAGTTTTAACTATTCTTTGGCTGCCAACAAAATACAAAAATTACAAACAAAAATAAACGGAGCAAAACATTTAGTTAAAACCGCAATAGCCTCAGACTTGTCGTTCTGTGGCATTCAGATGTGAATCCCTCTCGTCACTGTCATCTCCCCCATTCCCATCATCCATATCGACGTGTTCTTCTTTGATAAGTACACGCCGAGGTGTCTTCTTTTTTGTGTTAACGGTGTTATTTGTAGTGCTTTCCTCATCATCGGTTATTTGCTGTTGGCTAATATGCGAAGATTCCGCTGACTGGCTTCGATTTCGCTCTCGCATTACATACAAACTTTGGGTCATTCTTCTCTTCAGACTAAGATGATGTTCTAAGTCACTGTGTTCCTCACGAGTCAGATCTCTGTCGTATTTTTCATGATACAGCTGAAATATATAAAAAAAAGTAACTATTTAAAAATCAGTACAAATTTTTACACTATTAACACACTATTGTATTCGACTCAATTTTTTTACTGTCATAAAGTGAAATAATTATATTGAATCAATTGCTAAATATGATTCTAAGTCGATCCACTATTTTTCATGATACAGCTGAAATATATAAAAAAGTCTAACTAATTATTTAAAAATCTACATTACACTATTAACACACTACTGTATTCGACTCAACTTTTTTACTGTCATGAAGTGGAATAATTATATTGAATCAATTGCTAAATATGATTCTAAGAAAGTCGGTCCACTAAGTCCTGCTAGACAATATAAGTCTACTATTCATCTGCACATCGAATATTGTTGACACAACTATAGCGAAGAAAACAGCGAATTACCACGTCAAACCAAGCAACAATATGTCGAGTGTATTCTTCGACGGACCAGAATGTGTAGCAAGGCAAGCAGTGCACATAAAATTGTGGACAGATCTAACTTCTTGAAAGTGCCTGACATCCTGCTCTGCAGACGAAGGAGGCTGTTTGTTGCGGTGGAGGGGTGCAGGACGCATTGTTAGATGTGCGGAGCGGAGGGCCACTTGGCCAAAATGTGCCCCTCGAGAAAAAAGGATGAACAACAAACAACACCGGCAACATCGCCGGTGGTCAAACTACCAGTTTTTCAGAAGGAAAATTCCACCCCAACGACAGCGGAAGATTGGTCAGAGGTCGTCAGGAAGAGGAGGAAGAGATCTGCCCCCATTTCTCAGCAGGACAACCCGTCGAAAAAACATTGTCTTCCTCCCAAAAAAGGGGAAAAACAGCAGCAGCAACAACAACAGCAACCAGGCCCCGATATGGTGGTGGATGAAATGCCTCCCTCGCGATCTTCCTCACTGAAAAGAGGTCTTGAAGAGGAAAAGGATTGTAAAAGAAAGGGGGAAAATGAACAGTGGCGAACGCAGGGCGGAACGAGTCATGGTCGCCGCCAAGATCCAATCCTCCCCTGCTTTTCCTATAAAATCTCTAACTGTAAAGGGAAGGAGCCAGTCTGCATCACCAGTTAGAAATATTGCGTCTCCTTTCCCCACACTCTCCTCCAAACCAAAAGCTCCCTCTGAATCACCCTTTTCCCAGCCTGAGACAACCCTCTCCCAACAAGAAAATTTCACCCCTAATGATAGTCAGTCCGCACTTAAAAAAAAAGATAAAGAAAAAAAGGGTGAACCTCTACAAAATTATTGAGGTCTGTAAGGTTGACAGACCGGCCTTAGAGAAGGTCCTTTCCTCGCAGAGGAAGGCCCTCCTAAGGCTATTTTTTAAATTGACCTCGGTCGACTTTCCGAGCACCCGGCAAACTTCCCAGACGCCCCTGAAGAAAAACCAAGGGTCATCTGAAAGTCTAGGAAATGATTGAGGATGCAAATACCCGCGTTCGTAAAGATTCTGATAGCCGAAATAAGGACACAACATGAAAAAAAAGTTATCTATTTATTGTGCTGGGAAGGTCCCATTGATTTTCCACCCCTCATTATATGGGGCCGTAAAGCTAACTTTCCAGAGGGGCGTCGGCGGAAATGTCCTGGACGGGTGGATTACGTCCGATATTAAAACGGATAATCTGGGACAATCCATCGGGGTCCCGACTCTTACAGATTTCCGTCCAGTCTGTGTTTAAGGCATCACTTTAAAAAATCTCTATCAAGCTTGAATGCGAGGGGATTGTGGGATCGAGGTAAGGCTGTCCGTCTGCTTCGTGATCTCTTGTCCTTCGGCGTGGATGTGGCTGTGAGCTAGGAGACACACTTTTTCGAGGTTGATGCCAGTGTGGTGTCTAACGACTTTGTTGTCTATTCAGCATACGAAGACCAGCTGGCCAGGAGTGTTTCCTTACTGGTTAAACATACCCTGGGTGCGACGGTGGACCTTGTCCATGTTGACAAGGGAAGCCGGTTGATTGTTCGTTTAGGATCGTTGCGGTTTATGCGCCAAATGACCAGGACGAGCGTTTCCAGTTTTATCATCAGTTAGGACCGTTCCTGGTAGAGCTAGTCTTAATGAGGTACTGGAATGCCGTCCTGGATCCCAAGTTAGATAGGGAGCGGGGAGATAGCGGGAAGTTACGTGATCGTAGCTTGGTTGACTGATCGACGAATTTGGTCTCGTCGATAGATACCGGGCCGATCACCCTTGGGGAGAAGTTGTGGACGTAGGCTCAGAGTTGCCGCCTACCCAGATAGATAGCTATCAGGAGAATGTTAGTCAGAAGGATCGATCTAGATTTGTTAGATTGTCCCACGTTACACTGCTTAGGTTACTCGGACCACAAACTGGTTGAGCAGTGGTTGGCCTAAGTTGCCTGGACACTGGAAGTTCAACGTGCCTTTACTGGACAAGCGAAACTTCCGACAACAGCTGACTAGATTAGTGCAGCGAGAATTAGTGGGTGGGCGTTTATCGGGAATAGGCGGTAGGAGAGGCTTAAGGATAGAATTAGGTCTTTCACCGCTGACTATAGCCGTTGACTAGTCTAGATAAGATTAACAAGGTGAAAACACTTAAAGCTAGTTTGTCCCGGGTCAACCGACGATACGTGTGAGGCGTTTCGGCGGCATTTCGAGAGCCGCTTTGCCAAGAAGCCTGGTCTCCGTGAAGAGGAGTTATTTAGTTGAGTTTCCTCGGCTTGGGCCGACTGAAGCAGTTAGCAGCGAGGCAGAGATCATGGAAGGCAAAGTTCACCTTGGCATTGAAGAAGGTCGACATGAGCAAATCTCCGTGATTTAATGGTCTACTCTATGAATTGTACTTGAGGCTGTCGCACATCTTTGTACCGATTTTGACGGTGGTCTACAACAACTGGTTCCGGCAGGGACCCGTGCCCGACCTGATTTCTAGGGGTGTGATCACGCTGTTGAAAAAAGTCAAGGGTGTTTGAGAGGATTTACATGATTAAAGGCCCGTAACTCTGGCAAGGATCCTGACGGATCGCTTGCAAACAGTTGTCGAGATTCTGATGGGACCCGAGTAGACTTGTTCTGTGAGGGCCGAACAATTCAGAACAACCTGCACTTGATCCGTATGATCATAGAAGGTGTAAAAGACGAAGAGCAAACCGCGCTGATCAATTTAAATGAGTTCAAGCTCGGCTTGTCGGTGGACAAGTCATGCTCGTTTTCTTCTTGCCATTGATATCTGGCAGCTGTCCTGCAAACCGCTGGATTCAAAGCCGACTTCTGCAAGTTGATCAGCCTACTGTATCGCTCCCCCAGTGCTGTGGTACAGGTGAACGGAAAGTGGTCGGTCGCATTTGTGCAGTTTCGGTCGGTTCGTCAAGGTTGCCCGTTGTCGTCCATACTTTACGCTTTGGCGTTCGAGCCCCTCCTTCACCAGATAAAGGACAGGGCGTGCTGTCCGGTCATACGCAAAATCGACATTCCTGTGGGGAGCTCGAGCCAGGATTTCTGCGTACCCCGATGACATAGCAATTTTCCTATCGTCCCGGGATGACATTGAGGTGGTACAAAAGACGCTTGAGCGGTACGAAAAGGTGAAAGGGACCAAACATAACCGCGACAAGTCTTCTGGCTTGCGGTTAGGTGCCTGGGACTCTCTCAGGACCCTTCACTGGAACTGACGGTTCCGTCCGCATTCTTGGAGTGTGGTTCGGGTCGGATCTTCAGCTGGAGAAAAATTGGTCGGAGGTACTGCCAAAGGTCGGAGCGTCTGTCTCGTCTTAGCTTCGGCGACGGTTATCCGTGAAGGGCAGGGCGGAGGTGTGTTACATACATCTTTCCCCTTGGCATTTAACGGTTGCCGGTACTCTCTCTTCGTAGAGACCGTAGGAAAGCGATAGAGTGCTTCTTGTTCGACTTCTTGCTAGTATCTGGTCAACAAAGAAGTTTGCGCTAAACGTCCGTCTCAGGGGGAGCTGGGAATCACCGACACGCCTTGAGGTTGGCTTTCCCACGCCGCATCTTGACAGAGGATTCGATTTTGGAGAGGAGAGTCAGGAAAGCTTTCCCTTGCCTTACTATCACTCCTCTCATTTCGCGGGCTGAGCGTCGTCGTAGGCCCCGAAATCAATCTGAATTCTTGATCGAATATCGATGTGCCTTGCGGGCTATTCCTCGGTCCATGGTCTTTCTCGGCCTCGGAGACATTTTTATCGTGTATTAGTGGAGGAGGTGGCGACGAAAGACCCTCTAGGTGATCAGCTCGGCTTGTCGGTGGACGAGTCATGCTCGTTTTCTTCTTGGGCGCCAGCGGCGAATTACTTGAGAAACCCTGAGTTTTTGCTTAGCTGACGATTGATTCGTAACGTGCTATCTCTCAATTAGAGGGCCTTCAAATTGTCATCGGTGTGACCCTGCTTTAGAAGAAACGGCTGCGCACGCCTTCTACTCTTGCCCTCAGGTGCGCCTCTTTTTGGACTATGTCGGCGAGTTGACGGCTCGTATCGCGCCCGATTTTCTTGTCCCCATCAATTTCGCGTACGTGTGTGATAATGTGTCGCTCCCGTATTCTGGGGTGAAACGGATCGTGTTTCTCACGTTGCTGACCGTAGCTCGAATAGTGATTTGGACGTCACAACAAGAGGAAACCTTTGATATGAGCGTTATTTTTATCAGCATCTGATTAGTTTCTTTGAATACCAACTTAGGATGATGATCAGATCTGATATAAGGCGCTTGATATCGACAGATTTCAGCGAAATGTGGATAAAAGTAGCAATGGGGCCAGTCTTGATTTTCTTTTTTTAAGTCCCTTATGGCACAACATTGTAGGATGTGCGATGTGGTACAGTGGATATCGGCTCGGAACGAGAAACCGGGAAGCCGAGTTCGAATTCCAGTTGAATCCATTGTATTCACTTACGCGCAAATACCCTTGGGAAAGGTATTAATCCGTCTCTTCCTTCCAGTTATGGGTTAAACAGCAGGACAGACTGGGTTCTATAGCCTTGGTCGGCAACCTGTCTACAGCAGAAAGCAATGGCAACCTACTGCGGGATAATCTTCTGCCCAGTCAGTCATGTCTCTTTCGAGACATGATCGCCCAAGCGTCTATCACATATGGCACTTAACTGACTGACTGATGGCACAACGGGGCGGTTTCTTGTAAACCCTGCTCTGGTTAAGTTAGACTTCTTTTGTGTACCTAGGTAATGTGAATGAATGTGTTCCAAGCCTGTTCCCGGCTTACTCTTTTGTTATGATCCAAGTCAAGATTCCTAAACTCCCTGGTTTGCTTTAAGCCACTTTTTCATCTTGACTGCGTCAGTCTTTGATGCTCCTATTCCATTATTTATTTTATCCTCTCCCACCCCTTTAGCGAGTGAGCTAGTTGATTTCGCCGTTTGGCGGAGTACAACAGCCACTCTGATTTTGTGGTGCGGACGGGTCTTACTAACATTTGCTTATTTCAGTTTTAATATTTTAGTTCGTTTTGGGTAATTCATCCCTGTCTCTTTTTTCATTTCATTATCATTAAATCTTTTAAATATATTTTTGTAACGATTGTATACATTAGCATTCTTACCTCATGGTTTTCCCCCCCTTTTAGGTGCCTTTTGTGGTATTGTGGTGTGTGAAGGATTGGTACTTCTGGTGAATGTGCAAATTGGTAATGACTCCTAGGGTCGTGAAAGTGTTTAGCTAGGTATAGGATAGTTACAGAAGACCACCCTCTACCCTCCCCCTTGTGCCACATTTTGCATAGTTTTATACGAATAATTGACCACGAAGTGCTGTCTAATTCACCATCCGTCCGAAGCTCGTCGATTTGCCGTCTCCACACTCCCTTGCAAAACATACACGTGACTCTGGCCATTTTTGGTCGCCGAGGTAAATCACTGCTACATATGTTAATGAGACTTCCTCCTTGTCTGGCATTGCTAATCAGAAAAATCGCTCGATGAATAAAGGCCGTTGCTTTTTGCTTTTTTTTAATCATATCACCCCGAGCAAGGTGGTAACGCCACAGATGTGCAGGGGGCTACGTAAGAGTGAAAAGATTGGGAAAGAGAAAGCCGGAAACCACATCCTAAACAGGGAACAAGGGATGAGTCTATTCACCTGTTCAATAAACGTGGGTGGAATGTGAACCGGGTGATAGTTTAGTCTATCTACTCCAATTTGCCAGTAGAGTTTTGATTTTTGGTGCTTGGTGAGCAAAAGTGCGTTTCTGCTATTTTGATGGGAAGATTTCTGATCCTGTTTTCATTACTACGTTGACGGCTGGTCTTTTCACAATAGATTTGCGATTGAACTTCGTGTTACCGACAACAACTGATCTAGTGTGCTCTTTAATCTTTTTTTTTTATAATGAGATTCACCCCTGTACAAAGCTCGAAAGCCACTAGATGGAGGTGGTTACGAAGTAAGATGCAGTATATGCGGCGGAAGATAACGGTTAGCCCTAAACACGAACAAATTAAGATTGTTGTGATTAGGAAAACATCTACATAGCAATGGTTCACAGAAAGAATCGGATAGAATCGAATGAGGGTGATTCGCTACAATGCGCATATCATGGCAAGTCCTGGCCGTATATGTTGGAACAAGTGGAGCTGCTTTATATCTAGGGATTCTTGACAAAATCCAAAGAAGAATCAGCAACATTACCGGTTCTGACACGGCATTTCGGTTTCACCCATTTTCCCATTGCCGCAACGACACTTTACTTTTTCTATAAATATTTACACGGTAATTATTTTGAGCATATTTCCTCGGTCGTACATTCTCATTGGCAACCTTCATGAATATAAGCGCAGTACTAGATTGACAACTAGGTTCCATCATTTCACTGTTTGAATTGTCAATTGAAAAGACAAAACGAAACCCTAAGTTATATGCTAATCTTGCACTTCTCGCTTGTAAAATTCATGCGCTTTCCTACTTTTCTGTCAACAACGACCTTCAAAAATTTAAATGTAGTTTCAAATATCTTGTTTCCTTAAATCCTAGTGTTTTATTGAACTATGTTTCTTTCTCTCATCCTGTGTGTGAAGTGTGCCTATATATATATATATATATATATATATATATATAATATTAACTATAGCAACAACAATACCAATAGTAAGAGAACTCTACCAAAACTAGTATTAATCAAGCTATAATTTAAATCGTCTTGTATAACCCGCCGAGAACAAACTCGGAGGGAAAATAAGGTAAAGCAAAAAAAGAAACAAACGAAGTACATGAACAAAAAGTCAAGCACTCGTAAGAAAGAAAGAAAAACTCAAGAAGAAAACCCTGACACTAAAGCGCTCAATACGAAAGTAGAGCAAACAAAGACAGAAAATCTAAGCAAGAGCCAACAACCGACCACGGTTTCGCCTAACTGCTCATAAGGGAAAGTTCCTTGTCTTTATATATATATATATATATATATATATATATATATAGTGTATCGAGGCAGTAAGTAATTTTCTAAACATACGCTGTTAAATGTAAGAGACAATGAATGTCTATCATGTTTAATCATGAGCCGTTCTAAACTTCGTATTTTGGCTTTAATTTCAGTTGAAAATAAAGACAAAAATTCTCCAACATTTGGATAATTATTTATTGGTTTTCTTCTAAGCTTTCGGCTCACATGAGCCATCTTCAGAGAGGTTGTTTAAACTGAAATATTATAAAATCCACCATCACCGACGATTTTATTTTGTGTTGACATAAAACTCCGCTTGGCAATGGCAATAGTTACCAAAAATAATAAACGCAGTTCTTAAGTTTGCGATGCGGTTTTATGACATCACACCGCGGATAGCGCGAAATGACAACAAAACCATGTAGTCAAATGCAATGTAATATGTTATTTCCTGTTTTGAGCGTGTAGTAAAACCAATATATGTACTAGGTTCATTCATTGTCTCTTATATTTAATATATATATATATATATATATATATGTTGCGATAAGTAAATTGTTACAGCATTTACATTATTCGAACTATTGTCCTCATTGTTACCATTTCTACGACGTTTCGGCCGTTGTACGCATCGGACTTCTTCAGGTGCTAGGAATTTCGAACCGAACCCTTTATAACAATCACTGGGGTATACGATTTTCATTCTTTGCATAGTAGTGCCTCTTTTGGAAGTCATTTGTTATCTCCCTCTAACCCTGTAAGTTACTCATTCATCACTGCTGTAACCTGGTATTGAACTCACAACTTTTGGGGTCAAGTCACAGGAGCTAACCAACGTCTATATCTACTGGACCATGTGTCCTTCAGGCCGAAGCGTACAAAGGCCGAAACATTGTACAAATGGCAACAAAGATGAGGACAATATTTTTCAATAATGTAAATACTGTAAATACTACCTCATCTCAGAAATATAGACAAATATTGAGGGTAAATTGTTATTTTATGTTTTTGATTTGGCACGTGTGCGTTATTTTTTATTTTTTTTGTCGACTGCACTGTATATTAGGGTCACCAACTGTGAGAAAAAAAGCACCATGACGGAATTTTACTTCACCAGAAATTTGGAAACTGAATGCTGTACTGCTTGGAATTCCCAACAGAAGCGCCAATATGAATATTTCAGAGTGTTTGGGTGTCAATTTGAGGACATTGCAGAGGATTCGGAAAGAAGCTCCAATATGAACATTTCATAGTGTTTGGGTGTCAATCTGAGGACAGTTCAGAGGATTCGGAAAAATGCGCCAATACGAACATTTCATAGTGTTTGGGTGTCAATCTGAGGACAGTTCAGAGGATTCGGAAAAATGCGCCAATACGAACATTTCATAGTATTTGGGTGTAAATCTGATGACAGTTCAGTGGATTCGGAAAGATGCGCCAATATGAACATTTCGTAGTGTTTGGGTGTCAATCTAATGACAGTGCAGAGGATTTGGAAAGTAATGCTTGAGTCTAATGGTGATTACAAAGGTACTGTCTGCAAGCTGCATTCACCCTAGTTGAGTTGAGCCGGCTTCCTCCCCGATGGAGAAAGATTCATTGGGATCTGTTTAAGGACAGGGTTCGAAGTCATTTCCTGTTATTTAACCCGTAACTGGAGAAAAGGGATGGATTAATACCTTTCCCAAGGGTACCAGTACGTAAATTAATGCAGGGCATTCAACTGAGATTCGAAATCAGCTCACGGATTTCTCTTTTCCAAGCCAATATCCACTCCACCACAACGCACATCTGTCAATAAACACTTACAGCACCTGGTATTCCTAAGTGGTCACCCATCTAAGTACTGACCAGGCTCAACATTGCTTAACTTCAGTGATCGAATGAAAACCGGTGTATTCAACGTGATATGACTGTAACCTTACAAAGGTACAGCAGCTCGCAAAATCACCCTGATCATTCTTATAAGAAAAGATCTCCTGAATTTGTTAGTGTGAACCACAGACTCAACACGAAGGACTGCAACACGCAACTTTAGAAGGTAGTGCTACCCTGAGTCAAGAGGGTGGCTATTGAAAGACCTGTATCTGGTAAGAGGACTTTGCACCATGCCACACATGCATCAGAACCTAGTCATAGCAGTCAGGCAATTTATTTGACCACATCATTGCTTACATCTGGCCAGCTAAATCCCCAAACGGCTACCCATATGGGTGTGCATGTATTAAGCTATATTACATTTAAATATGAGTATCTTGCTTGAACATAATATCCATGGCTTGAATAGAAATTCATGTGTGTTAGATTGTCGCAAGTGTATTAGTTTCAGTGAGTTCTCCCTCTTTTAGATATGAGAGATATTTATTAGACAAGTTGCTCGAGTGTAATGAAAGCTTTAAAACTAATCCATGGTCCTGGAGATTAGACTCTTTGGACGTTGGCACAAAAGACTAAAAGCAATAGTTGTTTCCAGTTAAAGTGAAACTGTAGACTGAAAGAAAAATGAATGGATGTAAGTCAAAGTTTGATTTCCTGCTATCGATATCGAATTAGTTTTTTTCATCGTAAACTGAATTTTGAAGGCTAAATAAGTCCTCTGAGTAAATGGTATCATCACTTAGACTAAGAACTACAATTATACCTACTTAGAGCCAAACCCGAAACAAAAACTAAAATAAAAGGGCTGAAAAAAATACAGACATACAGGCAGATAAACAGACACACACACAAACATCTTGCCTTATATATATATATATATATATATATAAAAATCGATTTTTTGCACTATTGTAAGAACTGCAACCTTGAAACTTCTGAATATCTTATGTCTTTGTCTATGAGTGTATCAAATTTGATTAAAATCAGACCACTCCTTCTATAACCCGATTTTTTCAATTATTGGTATTTATCAGGGGTACCTCGACACAAATCCTAGCTAAGAACACTCGCAGATGCTTATAGTACAACTGTGTAAATTTTGAAGAAAATTGGTTCAGTTGTTTTGAAGTCTATAAGTAACAGACACACATGCATACACACACACACACATACATACACACATACAAAGTTCCATTTATAAAGAAGTTTAGATTAGATTTAGATAGATATTTTTTTCAGGACTGAAAAAATATGAAGAAAAGCCATGCCAAACATTCAACCAAGCACTTTTTAAGGTGCCAAGGATGAAAGCTCCAAGATTGAAAGAAACACCTCCCTAATTGACTATGTCTTCAATGGTGTAGCTGTACTAACAACACTTGGCCAATTGCAGGTTTTGGAGCTATTTAAACCATATTTGAAAGTACTGAATTCAGGGTTTTCTTTTTTCTAGACTGGCTGCCACTCAAGGCTATAAAGATCAGTCTATCCTACTATTTTACCCATGACTAGGAGGCTACATATGAAACCTTTCCAAATAGTACTTGCACAAAAGTGAAAGCAATAAATTACAATTCAAATTTAATTTGATGATTTCACAATCCTTGTAAATGTCTATCACTGTTACTCCCTCTCTTAATATCATTCTAATGCATCTTAAAAGTTGGGATAATTTTAAACCAAAATTTATATTAAAAAAAGAAAAAAAAAAAAAAAAAATCAACATAAAATTGTTTATCTAAAGTGACTCACATTTCTTGATGTTGGTTGTCGACGTAAAATGTTTCTAACATCTGCACTTGTTAGAGGTGCTGAAGATGTTGTCTTTGGCCTGAGTGCAGACAGAGATCGACTGAGTCTTCTTATAGGAGTTTCTGATTCTGGGAATTGAAGAATTGTTAACAATATTTACTAATTATGCATCTGAATTAAAAAAAATTCCAAATTGTAAAATTTATTTTGCAGAAGAACTAGATGAAATAACCAAAGAAGAAAGATTTTAAATTAAAAACAAAAACGATTGCAAATTTCAAAAATAACAAAAACATTTTAAATTTAGCAGTGAAAAATGTAAAAATACTTTTTAAATTTATACAGCTCAAAATTTATAAATTAAAAACAAAATTTGTATGAGAGTAAGTGATGCATTATCCATACTTTCAGTATCCATAACATCAGTGTTATGAGTGCAGATAACAAATTTTTCAAAAATTAATAAAATGAGTAAAATTCAAAAAGAGCAAAAACATTTTCTTAATTAAAAAAGAAAAAAACAATCTTTAAATTAAAAAAGAACAAAAAATATTTTAAAATTTTTAGATTAAAAAACAGAAAGAATTTTTAGATTAAAAAAAACAAAAAAATTTTAATTCAAAAAGAACAAAGATTTTTTTTTAATTTAGAAAGAACAAAAAATTCTTTAAGAACAAAAACAATTTTTTTAATTAAAAAAACAAAAAAAATTTTAATTCAAAAAAAAACAAAAAAAATTTTAATTAAAAAAAAACAAAAAAAATTTTAATTCAAAAAAAAACAAAAAAAATTTTAATTAAAAAAAAACAAAAAAAATTTTAATTAAAAAAAAACAAAAAAAATTTTAATTCAAAAAAAAACAAAAAAAATTTTAATTCAAAAAAAAACAAAAAAAATTTTAATTCAAAAAAAAACAAAAAAAATTTTAATTCAAAAAAAAACAAAAAAAATTTTAATTAAAAAAAAACAAAAAAAATTTTAATTAAAAAAAAAACAAAAAAAATTTTAATTAAAAAAAAAACAAAAAAAATTTTAATTAAAAAAAAAACAAAAAAAAATTTTAATTAAAAAAAAACAAAAAAAATTTTAATTCAAAAAAAAAACAAAAAAAATTTTAATTAAAAAAAAAACAAAAAAAATTTTAATTAAAAAAAAAACAAAAAAAATTTTAATTAAAAAAGAACAAAAAAAATTTTAATTCAAAAAGAACAAAAAAAATTTTAATTCAAAAAGAACAAAAAAAATTTTAATTCAAAAAGAACAAAAAAAATTTTAATTCAAAAAGAACAAAAAAAATTTTAATTCAAAAAGAACAAAAAAAATTTTAATTCAAAAAGAACAAAAAAAATTTTAATTCAAAAAGAACAAAAAAAATTTTAATTCAAAAAGAACAAAAAAATTTTTAATTCAAAAAGAACAAAAAAATTTTTAATTCAAAAAGAACAAAAAAATTTTTAATTCAAAAAGAAAAGATTTCCTCACTGAGAACCCTAACCTTGTGATTCTGGCGTAGACAAATTATTGACTTCTGAAAGACAGTCAGTAGCAGATTTATAAAATAAAATAAGAGAATAAATAAAAACATCACTGTCATCATTTATACACATAAGAATATATTATAGAAATCAGAAATTCTACTTTCAACTGTGAATAGCATGATCATGCAATTAAACTAAGGAAAAGAAACCACTAGGTCATTGTCAGGGAAACTCAGGCCATCAAAAAGATGTTTGTTAAGAAAAACCTTGAAAAAAAAAAAAAAAAAAAAAAACACAAACAAACCATGTTGCAATATACAGCAGAAAACAGTCAAAATCTGCTATTGTCAGTTAAGTGCCATACACAATACATGCTTGGGCAATCATGTCTCTTTTGAGACATTAGTGACTGGGCAGAAGATTTTCCTTCAGTAGGTTGCCATTACTTTCTACAATAGATTGACTGCCAGTTAAGGCTATAGAACTTAATCTCTCCTGCTATTTAACCCATAGCTGAAGAGAGAAGAGAAATTAATACATTTCCAAAGGGTATTTGCACATAAGTGAATGCAACAAATTCAACTGGAATTCAAAATTGGCTCTACGATTTCTTGTTATGAGCCAATATCTACTGCACCTCAACATACATCAGTATATTATAGACAACAAGAAACAACAGAAGTCTGTACTGAATTTCAAGTCAATAGGGAACCTAAAGGTGACCAACAATATCTACCATGCTCACCCTAAGTGAGACAAAAAAAACCTTTTCACTTTTTTCACACTAGAATTGCAAAAGCTATTCACATCAGACGGACGCCTCAGAAATAATATCATGTTTAAAATTTACTAACTTTCTATATTTTTTTTTAATAGTAGACAGACATTCCTATCAAGAAGTCTTATACCCCTCTCTCTTTTTTTGAGCAGGAGTGGAGGTTAAGCTCTTGTTTCCTATTTAGGAAGGGGTTCTCAGTTCTTTCTTTGTCAGGTTTTAATAGCAGTACTGTCAAAACGTTTTTGTGATATATGCGAATAGTAGCTACATCTGGCAGTTTTCAGATTGCTGCTTCATGACTGTTAGTTAGGAGCACAAACTCTTGCAGAGCATCTAAAGAGGCTGGTTTGATCAACTCTTGCATAGTATTAGAGGTCTTGCAGTGCCATATCGTGCATGGAAAAGTGTCCCCGCAAGCATCTCTGGTGAGAAACCAAGGTCACACTATATTGCCGTCTGTACCACTTCCCATTCCAGCCCACATGTTACTTTAAATGGCCGAAAGCTACAATTATTCTCAGCCTTTTCCTTATCCAAATAACACTAAGTACCTAACAAAATTAAACTAAATTGGCTAAAAAAAAAAAAAAAAAAAAAAAAAAAAAAACGTTATTTGTACCAATTTCTGCAACATGGAATATTTCCCCTTTGAACAATCTGCACACATGCTAACTCTTGGTGAAACTAATCTCAGCTCTGCAATCTTCTCTGAATTCTCAATTCCTGGCTTTTTTTCTCTCTTTAGAAAGAACTTGAATGTCTACATGCATGGCCTAGAAGCTTATGTCTGCAAACCTCTCCTTCTGGTTAGGAAACTTTCTCATGAATCTTCTGACCATTCTATGTGACTCTCTCTTCTAAACTAAATTAGCTATCTCTTCTTTCTCTACTGTTCCCCTTTCTCTTATGACTGTTGCATTCTAGATAGTATTTCTGATAATATAGAAAAGGCAGTGACTTTAATGCCCATCAAGTCATGTGACTTAACCACTATTACTGACCTTGCTGGCATCCAAACCCTGACCTTCTCAATTACTCAACCTCCCAAACGAATGCATTTACCCAGTAATTCCAATAGACATGCTTCTTTTCTTGATCTCTTCTTTAACTCTATTCCTGTTTCATGTCATACTCTGCAGCTCTTTCAGTTTGGGAACTCTCATCATGTGGTCGAGTCTTTAAACATCTCTTACAGCTCTTCAACCAGCCAAGAAACACCTACCAACAGAATATGTTTCTGTTATCAATGAGTTGATTGGAACTAGTTCCATAACTTCCTTCATGACATCCCATGTGATTAAACTTAATTGTTCTGTTCAAAAATGCACCTCTAAGGTTTCTTACGGGAGGAAAGCTGACATCAAATCAGGAAGTGCAAAATGAACTGTTAGAGAAAAACTGGCAGTTGCATTTTTCTATTTCAGCAATAAGTGGGTGAGACCTAGATACCAATTTAGTCAGTCAAGTGCCATACGTGATACATGCTTGGGTGATCAGGTCTCAAAAAAGATATAACTGACTGGGCAGAAGATTATCACGCAGTAGGTTGCCATTGCTTTCTGTAATAGACTGGTTGCCAGTCAAGGCTATGAAACCCAATCTGTCCTGTTGACTAACAGCTAAAGAAGAAAGAGATGTATTATATTAAGTAGTAATCAATGGGGGATCAGCTTATTACTTCATAACAATATAGAAACGATCCCCCACTTTATGCTCAGCAGAAGCTTTAATCATATTTTCAACTATTATATTGGGTCAGTCAGTTAAGTGCAATACATGATACACACTTGAGAGATCATGTCTCTTTTGAGACATGGCTGACTGGGCAGAAGATTATCCTGCAGTAGGTTGCCATTACTTTCTGCAGTAGACTGGTTACCAGCCAAGGCTATAGAACCAAATCTGTCCTGTTATTTAACACATAACTGGAGGGAAGAGGTGAATTAATATCTTTTCCAGGAGTATTTGTGCATAAGTGAATGCAAGGAATTCAACTGGAATTCAAACTTGGCGCTCCGATTTCTTGTTCTGAGCCAATATCCACTGCCCCACAATGCACATCCAATTTAGTAGCATGCTTAAATTCAATTCTGGGCACCAGAGAAAAATACTTGTCACTGTTTCCATGAAAATACTTGTAGGTGAAACAGAAGTTGTAGAACTAAGGAATGTAGCTAATCTAAACATCTGAATATGAAAATAGTGACAGAGTAGCAATATGGACATTTTGTCAATTGGAAATGAATTGTAGGGTGGAAAACAAATCATTGCCAACAAGGCTGCATAAATGTTTCTGAACTTTGTCAAAGATGAAAAATGAGGAAATGAGAACCTCCAGCCCAGATTTAGCAGCAATACTTGTAGCTGTAGGAAGATGGTTAATGTTTATTAATTTTTCCTTGTGTCATACATGACCAAACTCCCTACAGCTGACAAGTTTTATCTAGAATGATCAGAATCATCAGAAGATTGGTTGTAGATTCGAATGTTGGATGTGTGTGAATGTGTGGAATAGTGGAAAGATAATAGACATTTTTCTTGTTAAAATAGAAATTTATTAAAAAAAAAGAATAACAAGAATTGGTAGTAGTTTAAAGTTCTACGAGAAAGTTAAGGTATCAAAAGTTGCAGAAAATGTTTGTAATAGTAATTTGTTGGAAAAGGTTTATGTGTATGTATGTATTATATTAACATTTGTTTGACAGGAATATCTTTGAATGGAGAAGAAGTAAAAGGCATCAGCACACGAGAAGAAAAGAGAAAAAGGACAAATGTCTGGGTCAGCTTGAAGCTTTTCCTGTTCCATTTTAGCTTGTTTCCATCCCTGACTAACTGGCTGATCGAAGCCATTTATATAATCCTTTCAGATTTTTGCACTGGATCAAAGTCCCGTTAGTCTTGCAAGTCGCTCCCATTAGTCAAAATATCAACTTAACTTCTACTTGCAAAATCCGGTTTCAACTTTTTCTTTAAGCACATGGTCAATCCTTTATCTCTCTGGGCCGGAAGCTGACTGGACTCTGCCTTGGCTCTGTTTGTAGCCCTGTTCAGGATTCAACCTTTTGGCCTCAAAGATTTTTAACAATCTCTTTTCAACAATCCAAAACAATATTTTAGCTACAGCTTACTTTCCACTTTTACCAGCTATAAAGCTCAGAGCTTTCAATGGTACTTTTCTTATTCACTTGTTTCCGCTTTGTCAAATAATGACCGGCCGATGCAATGACCTTGCCTGACCTGCTGCAAATGTTTTCAAAAACTCAGCTAGTTTTCAATATTTCATTTTGCAATATTTTCTCTCTTAACAATTCATTGACTGTGTTCATATTGCAACCGAATAAATAATTTTATTATCTATTAGGCTTATTTTACTCTCTGCTCATATTGGAACAATTAATCTGCACAATTAATAATACAGCTAATAATTATTTCTTTTACTCTGTCATGCTAATATAATGTTACAATACTTTTAGGTTATAAAAGAAATTAGATTTCCTATTTATATATTTGAAGGAACAAGTTTCATTGCTAGATTTTTAATGGACTGTGGGCTAATAAAGCAATAAACTTCAATCGCCCAATTAAGTTTTTAATGGACTGAGTCAATTGGGCAAGTGAAATCTGTAAACAAAAGAAAACACTTGTATGCATAATGAAAGCTGTATGTGTGTGTGTGTGTGTATATATAAAATGAGAACAATAGTTTGAATACTACCAAGATATTATTTTGTTAAACTGGTAAGCTTGTGTAAGTAAACAGTACATGTTGATTTAGACAATTTTTTTTAGCTCTAACAATAAAAACAAGAAGAATAAAAAAATGATCCCTAAAAATAAGAACAAGAATTGTTTAATAATTTCATCCCAAGGAAGAGAATAAAGCCACTAAGATGCAAGGTGTAACTGAAAAATAAGGGAACTAAAAAAAGTTACTGAGAAGAAAGGACAATAAAATAAAACTAGATCCAGGGATCATAGATGATGAAAACTAATGTTAAATTTTATATTTTGAAGATTATAGTTACCAGTAAATTAAGAAGCTGGACAAAAGTTCCTCAGGTGTGAGAGAAGATACTATTAGAATACGACTTTTTGCTTTACCTTAGCAATATGAAAGGGGATGCAAATTTTTAAAGTAAAAGCTCTTTTATGGTTTTCTGACATAAAAATATACTAAGAGAAAAAGAAAACTCACCACGTTCCTCGTCTTTCGAACCAATTACTTGAAGTGGAATACTGACTTCATTTTCATGACTAAAAAAAAAAAAAAACACTTTCAGATTATTTTATTCAAGATTAAAGAGATTTTCAAAAAATGTTTTATACTTCAGTTAAGACATTCATGGCAATGAATTGAAAATGAAATGTAACAAAAATAAAAATTAATTAGTAAATTAAATGAGAAATGATTAATAAATTTTACAAAATCAAGTGACCTGGAAAAAAAGCAATCATGAAAACCCCAACCAACCCATGCTAACATAAAAATCAATGTTAAATGATAACAATGATGAAATGATAAAAAATGGAAAATTCTTCCCCATCCATTGGATTTTACCAGACTTGTTTGCTTCTGAGTAATCCTTTTTTTTTTTACTCATCTGTTACAAAATCATAAAAAAAGAAAATTGTACACATGACAGTATAGACATATACAGCATCCTTTCAACTACACAACTCAATCTATCTTCCAACCATTGACAGTGATGACACAGAACTCTGATGTCCAGTTTTATCTATAAAAGGAAAGTGTCTGATGATGTACATTGACACCCAGTAAATTTTGCAAATTTTAAACAAGTCTGGAAGTTTACTTTTTAATTATGATTTTAATAAAGTGATAATATTTTTCTTTTATTAGTCCTATTAAATTGTCTATTTTTCCAGTCATAAAAAACAGAAAAGAAAACACCTGTATGCATAAAGGAAAAATAAAAAATTACACAGATAAAATTTATCAGTCTTGTGTGATAATGTATGTATGTATGTATGTATGTATGTACATATAATTTGGACAGTAATCTCTCATTTATGCAGATACTATCAGTATAGCCCGGCGTTGCTCGGATGTAATGAAGGCTTTAAAACTAATCCATGGTCCTGGAGCTCAGACTCTTTGAAAGTTGGCTCGAAAGACTAAAAAGCAATAGTTGTTTCCAGTTAAAGTGAAACTGTAGACTGAAAGAAAAATGAATGGATGTAAGTCAAATTTTGATTTCCTGGTATCGATATCAAGTAAGTTTTTTTTGTTGTAAACTGAATTTTGAAGGCTAAATAAGTCCACTGAGTAAATGGTATCATGGCTGAGACTAAGAACTACAATTATACCTACTTAGAGCCAAACTCGAAGCAAAAACTAAAATAAAAGGGCTGAAAAAAATACAGATATACAGGCAGATAAACAGACACACACACAAACATCTTGCCTTTTATATATATATATATATATATATATATATATATATATATGTGTGTGTGTGTGTGTGTAATCGATTTTCTGCACTATTGTAAGAACTGCAACCTTGAAACTTCTGAATATCATTTCTTATGTCTTTGTCTATGAGTGTATCAAATTTGATTAAAATTGGACCACTCCTTCTATAACCCGATTTTTAACACAAAACACAAAAGTTAGCTAAGAACACTTGCAGATGCTTATAGTACAACTGTGTAAATTTTTAAGAAAATTGGTTCAGCCATTTCAGAGTCTATAGGTAATGGATACATGCAGACACAGACACATACACACAGACAAAGTTCCATTTATAAATAAGTTTAGAAGTTTAGATCATGAAAAATGTCAATGTATTATGGTTAAGTTTTTTGACGTAATTTTTTATGTGATCTTATGATGTTTTGTTTATCCAAATGTTTTGTTTATCCAAGTACTGTTGGCTGTTTTGAGGATGAATTTTTATTTTACATACATACATAGATACATTCTGTTATACATAAAATAAAATTCATCCTTAATAATGAGTAAAAGTATCACCAAAAGCACTTGGATAAACAAAATATTTGAACAATTTTTATATATTTGTCTTCAAAATAAAAGAAATTAATGAGATCACATAAAAAATTATGTTAAAAAACTTGGCCATAATACCATGTCTGTCATTTTTAATGAAACCTGCATATATATATATATATATATATATATATATGAATGTTATATATAATATGTATATATATATATATATATATATATATATAACATATTATATATAACATTCATTCTGATGAGAAAAGGACTCTTGAATTTGTTAGTGAGAGCCTCAGACTCAATATGGAGGGCTACATCAAGTGATTTGAGGAAGGAGTACTGCCTTGGGTCAAGTGGGTGGCTGCTAGAAGATTATATCTGACACGAGAACTCTGCAGCAGGTCTGTTATATCCATTAGATAATTTCTACAGCCACATATTACTTTTGTCCACTTAACTCCCCAGTTTACAACCCCCCTGATTATTACATGGGGGGGGGGGGGTCTAGTTGAATGAGAGACCAAAAAGGAACAGCAGGCAAGTATTATGGCAGCATTCACCACCAGAAAAGATGCAGAAAACTCCAAAGTCATCTTAAAGCCATTGTTGAATTTATTGAATAAATTTAGTATTTCAAGATATTTTTGGTAAATATAAAAAAAGATGTCAGTGTTATTTTTCTTATTGCATATTTAACCATTACAACTGATACAGATACAACAGCTGCCCTTCGAGTACCTTTCATGTGTTACTATCCAATATGCAACAGGCAATGGCCACTTGACACATGCTGATTCCTGGATCATGTCCAATAGCCTGTAGAATGTGTGTGCTTAAGTGGATGAATGGATCTTAGTTTTTCACAAATAATTGTGAATGTTGTGATGGATCCCGTCTCAGTAACACAACAATATTAGCAAAGGCCGGACGACTTGGCTGCATTCAGTCTAGAAACATAATCTGATGCAACTGTGCAGCCTCACATCCATTATCATTTGTATGTTTGTATGCAAAAATCACTTCCCTGCTCATGACGTCTCAATTAGCTCACTACTTCTTCTATGTGCCCTGTCGGTTCAGGACGTAGGCAATTATGGCTTTCCACATCTCCCTATCCCTGGTGGCTCTTGGCTCTTAGCACTCCTGTTACACCATGCAACCCGCGTTCCATCATCCAGCTGATTAGGTCCTTCAAATATGTTATCCGCTGCTTTCCCCTGTCTGTTTCCCCTCTATCTGGCCTGTTAGTATCAAGTTCTCCAAGCCCTCTTTCCTCACTGCATGTCCCAGGAACTTCAGCTGTCTCTTTCTGATGCTCAGTATTAATTTTCTTTTCATTCCATCATTTCCAGAACCTCATCATTGCTCACATGCTCGAGCCATGATATCCGCAGCATCCATCTGTAGAACCACATTTCAGTAACTTCAAGTTTTTCCTTCATCTTTGATGATACTGTCCAACAGTCACTATCATATTGTAGAACCAACATCAGACTCACTACTACTTATGTTAAATATTGAAAACAAACAAGCCACAATTATACATGAATGACAAATGTAACCACGTCTACATAGCAACACAGCACAATCTATTATGAACTTTCTTGAAACTTAACTCAAAAATTAAGGATTTGCAGACATATGTTTATGTGGACTTTTTCTTTTATTTTAGTGTCAGAAAATTTGGTAACTGTGTGTGTGTGTTATAGAAAGGTAAACTCAATGCATATTTAAAGCAATTATAAATCCTTGTTTATTTCAATAGGCAGAGGCGTCCATCTTCTCAGATCACAAAATATCAGCCAGTCAGTTGCCATACATGATACAGGCTTGGGCGATCATGTCTCAGAAAAGACATGACTGACTGGGTAGAAGATTATCCCGCAGTAGGTTGCCATTAATTTCTGCAGTAGACTGATTGCCAGCCAAGGCTATAGAATCCACTCTGTCCTATTATTTGGCTCAAAGATGTATTATATTATTAAGTAGTATTTAGTGGGGGATCAGTTTATTACTTCATAGCAATATAAAACCGATCCCCCACTTTATACCCAGTAGCAGCCTTAATCATGTTTTCAGCTGTTATATTCAGTCAGTCAGTTAAGTGCCATACATGATACACGCTTTGGGCGATAATGTCTGGAAAGCAGTAGGTTGTCATTAATTTCTGCATTAGACTGGTTACCGACCAAGGCTATAGAACCCAATCTGTCCTATTATTTAACCCATAACTGGATATGAACCTCAAAATGCCTTGATCCTCTAAACAAAACTCAATGAAGCTGAACAATCAACACCTGCATTCTGACTAAATTTTAAAACCATTGGTAAAGTTAGTATCTTGAACAAGACAGGCTTTAACATGTTGAGACCAATAGGAGTCAGTTAAGTGCCATACATGATACACCCTTGGGCAATCATGTCTCAAAAGAGACATAACTGAGCAAAAGATTGTTTCGTGCAGTAGATTGCTAACCAAGATTACAGAACATAATCTGTTCTACTATTTAACCCATAGCTGGAGGAAGAAGCAATGGATTAATACCTTTCCCAAGGGTATTTGCATGTAAGTGAGTGCAACGAATTCAAACCTGGCTGTTCAATTTCTCATTTGGAGCTGATATCTACTGCACCACATCACACATCCCAGGGTTGAGACCAATATATGTTTTATTGAAAAACACTGGCAAGGTACTTTCTCTTTTTTTTTTTTCACTTATATTTTCTTGCATGTGAACAAGTGTCATTTTTGCTGAACTTAATGTGTGTAGATAGAAATCGTTCAATTCAAGTACTTGCCGTTAATCGATTAGTCAATTTCCAGGATTTTACTTATACTGCTATAAAGAATGGTGTGTAAGTGAAATTGTAACTGGTTTATAAGTTGCTGAAAAGTAGATATGTTCTTACATCCAAAATAAGGCCAGTGCACTTTTGGGGAAGTCACCAATTGAACTATTTTTAGGGATTACAAGTTTGAATCCTGCCAAATTACACATTTTGTAACAAAATTTATTGTAAATAATCAGGCCAGCAGAAATAAATATATAAATATGCTGCTTTGTTAAAAATGGAATATCTACTCAAATACGAGTATTGACTAAAAATGATGTTCAAACAAAGAAATTAAATATGTCGGCTGTTAAAACCATTTCATGAAACTTTGGTACTTTCTGTAACACACACGTGTATATATAAACATATACATGCAAACACATATACAGATAAAGTTTTTTCATCACACACTTTGTTCTACTCGAAAGTACTTGATAATCCAGAAAAGAAAACAGAATGAAAAAAAGCTTAACTAACTTATGCTAAACTTGAATGCGAGCCACTAAACTATGAGAATTCATTTTTTTTGAGTGAATAAAAAATTAAAGTTATTTTTTTTATTTGATTCATTTAATTTTTTTTATTTCAGTTTACTAATGTTTTTTTCTTCTTTTATTTTGTTATTCAAAGTAAAGGAAAGTTTTTCCCTTTAATTTAATTGTATTCAGTTTAATAAAAAAAAAAAAATGGACACGGCAAACATGGACAAATTTAAATTAACCATGCTCGATTTTCTTAAGTTCCAACCTGAACAGCAAAAGCAAGGCAAACATAAAAGGCAAGAGAAGCAAATTGAGCAGCAAAAAGAATAGAGCAACTTCAGCGGGATATACAAAAAGAATGTTTTGAAATTCAAAAGCAAGCTGAAAAAGAACGGCTTTAATTAAAAAAAAAACCAGAAATCAGACATCAAAAACTTGATGACATTCTACTTCAAACTCAACAGCAGCAAAGAAACTTGCTTGAACTGGCAAACAGGTCAAATTAGTGAAAGTGAAAATGTGTTCTTACAAAACATGATCTGGGGCACAATAGACATTTTTACATATTCTCTATTTTAGAAGATTCAAAGATTTATACGCCACTGATTATATAAATTGGTCAGACTCTAAGAAAGTTCGCTTACTTCTTAAAAAACCGGGTACCACAGAGTACACCAAATTTGTGAAACATGTAAAACAAATGAACTGACATTTACTGAAGTGGTTAAACTTCATACAGTACATTTTAGTTCTAAAACTTCAATTTTTCATAGGAGATGGAAGTGTACAAATTTAGCCAGAATGGATAGTGAAGATTACACTACATTCATGACAGTTTCAAACTGTCAGAATTAAGTGCGAATAATTCCAAGTTTCTGATATTTGTTTAGGGACTTGATTCAGCTAAAGACGCTGAAATTAGACCTAGAGTTCTGAATAAATTGTAAAATGAGCCAAATCTTACTCTCCAACAAACAGTGAAAAACTGTCAGAGATTTGTGAACGTACACCAAGTTTTGACAAGCTACTTATCAAACAAACAAAACCCGGACAAACAAACCTGGTACTGCTAAAATGCTGATGACCTCATTTTGTGTATGTTTTGTACCACTGTTCTTTGTTACTATATTTGTTTATTCCTTCTTTGCATTTTTATTTCTGACTCCTAACAAGGCCACAACATATACACACATATTGAACATGTCGGTGATGGTCATACTGTTTTGGGAGTTGACAGCCACAGTGGCTGTCAACTCCCAAAACGAGTATGACCATCACCGACATGTTCAGCTCTTCAGTTACCCCCACAAACATTGCATTAACTGATTGCGTGAATGACAGTGGCTCTTAATGCCTCGTCATCAATCTGCAATTCTTTTCACATAAGGCATATCAAATCATCTCTGGGTAGTGTGTATATATATATATATATATATATATATATATGCACACACACAGAAATACACACATATGCATGCATACATACATACCACCTATATATGCTCTTGCTTGTCGATTGAGCCCTCTGGAGAAATGGAAGACTTTAAAAATAGCAGCTACTTACACATCATTCATTTATCAATGAATCTGAACATGCTCAGCTACTGGCATGTGTTTACATTGTATATAACATGCTAAAACCTGCCTTACTCTACCAAGTACCTAAAGTTTAGAGGCAGAATTGCCAACTGACGTCAAATCAGTTGGGTTTCAATCCTGGCTAGAAGCAATCGGATGTCTAACCGCACTAATGAACTGTGATATTTTGTTTGGTGTCGTGAATGGTATTTGTAATTAAAATTAGTTTTATTGCTTTCTTCTATTATTCCCAATCACTTCTGCAGATGAAAAAAAAGTCCTTCTGGAATTTTATGTTAAGATTTTGCTTTTGTTTTAACAGGAAAAACAATAAAAAGCATAATTTCTACCAAAGGGTGCTGAAATTTCTAGGGTGCAAAATGAAGAAAGAGAGCCTAAAGAATTCTAAACTCACAGGAGATATATAATGCAAGAGAGTAACAAACTTAACAAGATTGCCTGAATAAATGATAAAACAAGTAGAAAAAGGAATGGTAAAACATTAAAGGCTTAAACGAAAAATGAGAGTAATTTTATAGAGCACCATCATTATCCCATGAATTCATAATTCAAATTTAGGCCTTTCAATGAAAAAGGACAAGAATTTTGTAGAGCACCGTTATTATTCCATGAATTTATGATTTAAATTTAAATCTTTCAATGAAAAAGGACAAGAATTTTGTAGAGCACTATCATTACACTTACTGAAAAAAAAAAAAAAAAAAAACAATCCTATTATTTGGCAGCATACAAAAAATATTATCAAAATTGATTTTGTGCAATGTGATTTATATTTGGAAACTGAAATTAATAAATCATTGAAAAGTGGCACATAAAAAAACAGAGGTGAGTGGTGGGGGAACCAGGCATTAAGCAGCACAACATGAATTGGGGTTTCAAATGAAACAGATCAACAATGGCAGATTCTTCTTTTATGTGTTGTGTCCCATTCAGGACTAGGCATTCATGGGACACCACATCTTCCTATCCCTTGTAGCTCTTAACACTCCTTCTCCTGTAACCCCTCCACATTCCCTACTCCACCATCCATCTGCTCAAGCCCATCAAGTATGTCACACATGGCTTTTCCCTGTATCTCCTTCCCTCTGTCTGTCCCGTGAGTATCAGATTCTCCAAATTCTTCTTCCTCATTACATGTCTCAGAAACTTCAGCTGTCTTTTACTGATGTTAAGTATCAGTTTCCATTTTGTTTCCATCCTCTCCAAAACCTTGTTGTTGCTAACATGTTCAGTTCATGATATCCTCAGCATCCTTCTGTAGAAGGACATTTTAGTTGCTTCAAGTCATGCCCTCATCTTTGATGAGATTGTCTAGTATTCATTGCCATATTGAAGGCCAGACATCACATAGCAGTCCAGTGGAGGATAAAAAATTAAAATCAAAACACACAATAAAATCCTTGCAATACAATTTTTTTTTATTCTTCTTCTTTATGTGTCATGTCCCTTCAGGATCTAAGTGATCATGGAATTCCACATCCCCCTGTTCTTGGTTGCTCTAAACACACTCTTGGTATTTCTTCCAAACTTTGCTCAAGTCTATCAAGTATATCTTGCACTACTTTCCCCTGTCTCTTTCCCTCTATCCATCCTGTGAGTATTAGATTCTCTAAGTCCTCCTTCCTCATTATTGTCCCAGAAAAATCACAGTCCATGGTATCCCCAGCATTCTTCTGTAGAGACATGTTGCTTTGAGACTCCTTTCAAGAGATTGTCCAGCATTCACTGCTATATACAAAGACAGTCATTCAGTACTCTTTTCTTCATTTCTAATGAATGTCTTTAAAAAGACTGTCTTCAAATTCTGCTGAAGTACAGGAGATTACTAACCACATTGTATACGTAGAATTTCTGTACCCACAAGATCTTATATATATATATATATATATAGAGAGATAAGTTTGATTATAAAGAAATAACAAGGTCTGTTTAATCTTTTTTTTTTCTTATATTTTAAAAAATTTTGAAACAAAGATAAAATATGAACTTTGTCATCTTATCCACAACAAAATATAATAAATTGAACAAACAGACCTTGTTATTTCTTTTAATCCAACTCCTTTGGTTGAATACTTTTTGCATAATTATACCATTATATATATATATATATATATATATATAACATGCCAAGAGAGACAGAAGATATAAAAAGAAAAGTACTCTTTAAATGACAAATGCAATGTTTATTAACTTGCATTAAAGATCAACAGTTAAAATTAAAATTTATGATTGTCTCTTGACTTACAAAGATTTACATTAAATGAAATTAAATTATGGATAAGAAAGAAGGAAAAAAGAACTCAAGAAGTTATAAATAAAGAGCAGATGGCACTAACAAAGCTCCATCATTTTGGTGATATGCTATGTGGCAGCTTCTGCCGAGTCTAGTAGAGGTCATGCAGAATGGGACCACCACCAAGACTGCCGTATATTAATATATGTAGATATAGTGCAGTCTTGCCACTACTCAGGTTTTGGATTGATAATATCAAGAGGTGGCTGAGACAGGAAGGGATGGAATGGCGTAGTGTACCTTTTTAGGACACTATATATATATATATATATATATATATATATATATATATACACACACACACACACACACACACACACTACTTTAAAAATAGGGGGATATAAATGATAACATTGATGTCACACTGACAAACATTTTTGCATAAGTCTCTTTGCATATTAATTTATTGAAATGTATTTCTCATGCAATTTTTCAACTCCCCAATACTTCTTTATTTTCAACTATAAGTATTGAGTATTCCAACTACTTTTGGACTACCATACATATATTTTTAATGGATACTCAATAAGCCATAAAAACCAAATCTTTTTACACAGTTCATTGGTTGGATTACTTACCACTTTTCTCTTGCCTTCAATATGCCTTGTCTGCATCAAATTTTCCAAGCTAGGTTTCTATGTCCTAAAAATTTCAACTGTCATTTTCTGATTCTAAGTATAAATATATTTTACTCGTTTTCTTATACTTTGTATTTGTTGTTTAGATGCTTCATCTATGTTATTCACAATATCCTTCTGTAGAACCAAATGTATTGCCTCAAACAGTCTCTTCATTTGTGAGGAGATTCTTCAGCATTCACTGCCATATAGGGGAATTGATGATAGTATTTTTATTTTTCAATAATGTTCAGTGTATACAAAGCCAAAGAGCCACTGAAGGTAGATGGTTATAGTGTAAGAGGCACAGTTTATGGTTTTATGTAAAGAAGATAACTGCTGACCTTAGACTTGAACAGGTTTATATTGCAGTGATTGGGGAAAGCATCCCCTTGGGTGTCAGTTCTAGAAAACTACATCATTATTACATAGCAGTTTAGCACTTTTTGCTTTGACCAATATTTCTTGTTTCTTCATACTTAGGAAGACATGTCTCATTTCTTCACTATACCTTCTGATTTCCCTGTCATTTGTTATTACATGACCCAGACAGTTTAATTCCTCCAGCTGTTCAGTTCAACTAAGATTCAAGGCACCATTTTTAAATAAGCTTCATCTTTAAAAGTGTCAAATCAGACAAAATGGAATATTGTTGACATACTGTAAAAATGAAAGTCACTCATCTCATCAAAACAAACTTTCCAAATGTCATGTGTGTTCTCTGCCATTAAAAGTCTGAGCTGTGTCAGAAGCTAACTGATTAAACAATTGGCAGGTTATGCAAACTTGTTATCTGACCAATGGAAAACAGCATCTCACATCTATACAAACTACTAAAATGCTTCATGTATGTTGGTGTGTTGATCACTATTTAGAAACCCATAGTTCTGACCATCAAGGACCTTGCACAAATTCTTCCAGTTTGCATAGAACTTGGCTGGAATTGCTTAAAACTCAATTTCCAGCCTTGACAGAATTCAAATTCATTTATATAGCTTTGTTACGGACAACTTATTTTCCACTAGTATTTGTCTATATTTCTAAAATGAGGTAGTATCTACAGTATTTACATTATTCCGACTGTAGTCTTCATCTTTGTTGCCATTCGAAAGACGTTATGGCCATCTTCAGGTGCTAGGAATTTTGAACCGAACCCTTTATTACAATCACTGGATCATGTGTCCTTAAGAACACATGACCCAGTTATTGTAATAAAGCTCAGTGATTGTAATAAAGCCATATGTCTTTAAGGGCACGTAGCTCAGTGGATATAAACATTGGTTAGTTCCTGTGACTTCACCCAAAGAGTTGTGAGTTCAGTACTAGGCTACGGCAGTAATGAACATGTAACTTACAGGGTTAGAGGGCGATAACTCATGACTACCAAAAGAGGCACTACTATGCAAGGAATGAAGATCATATACCCCAGTGATTGTAATCAAGTGTTCAGTTTGAAATTCCTAGCACCTGAAGAAGGCCAGAGAATACAACAGCCGAAATGTCGTACAAATGGCAACAACGATGAGGACAATAGTCTGAATAATGTAAATACTGATTTTCTACTGTACAACCTTTTTCCTATACAGGCAACACTACAAGCTTCTCACTCATATTATTTCCATCATAAACATTCAAGCAAGTTCTAATTATAAGTGCTACCAGCTCATACATTTACAACCAAAACCTACTTTGCTATGTTCACAAGGTTGAATCACCTTTATTCATTATGTATTTTTTTTGTTAAGATGGCTGTTCCACACCAAAAACTTTCCTTCCTCCCAAGAATTGCTACTTTGTGGATGCTTCCTTGTAACACTACAATCTTAAATACTTGAAATCTAGAATTAATCATTATCTGTCATATCCTTATAGTTTTCAGTTCTGACTTTTAGATTAATACATAACTCATTCAGTTACCCTCTACCTTCACTGGTTCATGAACCTTATATTGGGTGAACATTAGAAAAAAAGTGATATGAACATGCCAAGTTTTATAGTTTGGCCACATTTCCATCTGTCTGCTGTTTGTGTTTTTCATTTGGTATCTTTGTACCTATTCAAAACTCTTAATTCATAGAATCTACACTTTTAATATGAAATATTAGTAATGTATAGTAAATTCTTGAAATGGGCATTATGTAAAATATTTTTGTTTTAAAGCATGAAACCAAAATGTGAAATCAAAATCCAAAGAGGCATTGGAATTATAAGAAATGACTTTCAAAAACTAAGCAAACTATCAATATGAAAATTTCATTAGAAACAAAAGAAAACAGTACTGAACTGTTATGCAATATCTTGACTTGAGGCAACGTGAATGTGGCTCTACAAAAGAACGCTGAAAATACTACCGACTCAAATGTAAGTTATACAAGTTTCGAGAAAATTAAAAAGGTATGTTTATACTTTGAAACAAAAAGCATCAATTGAAACTTTTAGGATATATGATTAGGTTAAAGAACCTGAAGAATTTGACACTCACAGGATATATTAAAGGTTAAAGAGACAGAGGAAAGCAGTAACCTATCTAATATGCTCGTGCAAATCATTGGCAGGACAAGAATGATTGGACTGAGAAAAGAAATAAACTTACTAAGAGCTGTAAATGATAGGAAGTCATAGAGAGCCATGATCAATCATATCCAGAAGTGACATTTGGAAGAAGACCCATCTGTTTATGTGAAGTGCCTGAAAATTATTGCATAGCCATTTTTGGAGAGCATCCTAAATCGTGTCCCATTCAGAATTCCTATGATAACTAAGTGTGACAATAAGTTCCAATGTTTCATTTGTGTACAAAGCAAGAATCATCATCTTATATACTGGCAAATATTAAACATTTAGAATAGTTTAAAGTGACCTCAAACTGTAAAGATCGGTTCAATTCATTCTCAGCAATGCAAGACATGCAAGATACTCCAATAGAATGGGTAAAACATTGTGTTAAAAAAAATAAATAAAATCAAAGTAATCTTTAAAAAAAATTACAGCTGATATCAACTTCTCAGATTTATAAAAAATATTCATTGATTTTGTTTTGCAACACACTGACAGGAAATCCTCACAGTATTAGCATTGTTGAAGTTATCACTACCATTGTCGAGATTTATAAACTACATTTTGTTTAAATATATAAAAGCTATAGAAAGAAAAGATATACAAAAAAAACAATATTTCCCCCAAAAAATGAATGCAAATCTATTGTACTGAGCTATGCACCATAGTAAAATCAACTGTAATTTATACCTCATTACCATTTTCTACTTCACCTAAAATTTGGTTTTGATTGGTCAATTGATTGCCTATTTTAGAGGGTGTGACAGATGGATGGACAGAAGCCACAGAATTTTATATATAAATTCAAACTCAGCAGTAGGCAAGGATAAACAAATTGACTGTCTTGCTTCAAAAGCATTAAAAAAAAGTGCACTACAAAAAAGGGTTTTTGATAACAAAAAATAAGAAATAGGTCTCTACACATGAAGCAAAAAAAAAAAACCATATGCCTGTCAAAGCTGTAATGGGTCTTTTTAAATTTTTGTCCCAAAAAGTGAAAAAAATAAGTTTCTTTTAAATTTTTTTTTCAGAGATTAAAAGACAGCCACTAAAAAAAAAAAACAAAAAAAAAACAAAAAAAAAAAAGGGAAATAAAAAGGAAAAAGTAAGCAATTTACTAAAGTGCTACTAAATGCAAACCATGGCCGATTACTCAAATACCTTAAATGTTCCTCTTCTTCAATAATATGCCTGAAAATAAACAATAGGGCACAAAACATTGAAAACAATATTTCTGAACCAATTTCAAAGATATTTTGATTTCAGTGAAATGCTCCGACATTTAATGAAAAGTATTTCTTTTTCCATTAAAACTTTTTTACAGAAATTCAGTCATATAAATTAATACATATGTTTTTAAAGGAAAAAACATTTTGGCTGTAATAAAATTTCCTCTATAAAGGATTTGATATAAAATACTTTTCATCAGAAATGATATTCTGAAATTATAGAAAATACTTCATTATTTTCATTTAGACTCATAGCCTTAATCATTATCATGCAGATAATATCTTCACATTTGCTGACATTAGACTAAATGTAAATAATGGTAATCCATCAGTCCAGAAATTCAAACATTTTTCTTATTAGAAATTTATTAACAATAAAAGTTATTTTAATGCAAATAATTTGCTAAATCATTAAAAATACTTGATTAATAGTAATTAAGAGTAACATTAATTTTAATAACAGGCCATGACAATTACCTTTGTTTAAAATAATTAAAATAGAATAAATAAAGTGTGTATAAGTGATTAAAACAATTAATGTTCTAACATTACAAAATATCCCCCCCACTCATTTTTACTCAACCTCTAGGTTTTAAGGAAAAAATGGTGCAGTGGATATCAACTTGGAATGAGAAATCGGGGACCAGAGTTCAAATTTCAGTTGAATTCATTGCATTCAACTATGCACAAATACCCTTGGGAAAGGTATTAATCTGTCTTTTCCCTCAAGTTATGGGTTAAATTACAAAACAGATTGAATTCTGTAGCCTGGGCTGGCAACCAGTCTACCGCAGAAAGTAATGGCAACCTACTGCGGGATAATCTTCTGCCAAGTCAGTCATGTCTTTTTCGAGATATGATCGCCCAAGTGTGTATTACGTATGGCACTTAACTGACTAACTGAAAAGGGCAAAAGGATTGTATTGTAATTTACTAAGCATAGTTTGGCACAAATCAACAAGTTTTTTGTTTTTAATCATTTCATCCCAAGCAAGGCAATAAAGCCACTAAGAATTGGAGTAGATAGATCCAATTGGAGTAGATAGATCTTTATTGCCCGGTTCACACTCCACCCACGTCTATTGAACAAGTTAAGAGGCTCATCCCTTGTTCCCTGTTTAGGATATGGTTTCTGGCTTTTTCTTTTCCCATCTTCTCACTTTGGTTTTTTTTTTTTTTCAATTGGAGTAGATAGATCTATCTATCGCCCGGTTCACACTCCACCCATGTATATTGAACAGGTTAAGAGGCTCATCCCTTGTTTCCTGTTTAGGATGTGGTTTCCGGCTTTCTCTTTTCCAATCTTTTCACTATTATGTAGCCCCCTGCACATCAGTGGCGTTACCGCCTTGCTCGGGCTGATACGATTAAAAAAAAAAAAAAAAAAAGATGCAAGAGTTTACTGAGTGTTAGAGAAAAATATACTACCAAGGAGAAAGGCCAATAAAAGAACAAGTATTAAAGACAGAAGACGACAATTGACACTGATTTAAGTTTTTGAAGATCAAACTCAACGAGGAAGCAAGAAGCTGGTAAAGCATTCCACAAGTGAGAAGTGTGATACAAGTTATGCTTGAATTTAGTCAATTTCAACTTTAAAATGATGCGACCTTGCCTCTAATCTAGTCAGTCAGTTAAGTGCCATCCGTGATACCCACTTGGGTGATCATGTCTTAAAAGAAACATGACCGGCTAGGAAGAAGATTTTTCCACAGTAGGTTACTTTCTACAGTAGACTGGTTACCAGACAAGGTTATAGAACCCAATCTGTTCTGCTATTTAACCAGTACCTGGAGAGAGAAGAGAGATTAATTTTTACGAAAGGTATTTGTGCTTGAGTAAATGCAACAAATTTTAATATCTAAAATTTCCTTTGGGAAACCTTAATCTAGTCAGTCAGTCAGTTAAGTGCCATACGTGATACACGCTTGGGTGATCATGTCTCGAAAGAGACATGACTGACTGGGCAGAAGATTATCCCTCAGAAGGTTGCCATTGCTTTCTGCGGTAGACTAGTTGCTGACCAATGCTACAGAACCCAATCTGTCCTGCTATTTAACCCATAACTGGAAGGAAGAGACGGATTAATACTTTTCCCATGGTTATTTGTGCATAAGTGAATACAATGGATTCAACTGGAATTCGAACTCAGCTCCCCGGCTTCTCGTTCCGAGCCGATATCCACTGTACCACAACGCACATCCTACAGTACTGGGCTTAAATTCATGAAGTCTAGGTACTATAGTGAAAATTTCATCAGAACAATTATCATAGAAATTAGTTACAGAAAAGGCACAGGGAAGCCACATTACCGTCATGGGAAAGTGACTAAAGGAGAGCTGTCAGGTGAAGACCAATAACATTGTAGATTATTCTATGAATTTCATCAACAATCCCACAGACTATTGTCTGTGTCTTTGATTTTGCCTTCACAACATGTTGACTAATGTGCTCGTTTATCTGGGTAACCTATAGGGAAATTCAGGCTGAATCCTCTGTTTAATTTGTCAATATTATTGATCTTGACCTGGCATCTCACCTTCAGTCACTTTCACACTGCCTTAATGTAGTTATCTTGTGCGTTTTCTATAAATACTTTCATGGTGATTGCTCCGATGAACTTTCTACTATGATACCTAAACTTTATGAATTTGAGCACAGTACTAGATTGAGTATGTGCGTTGTGGTACAGTGGATATTGACTCGGAACGAGAAACCGGGGAGCCGAGTTCAAATTCCAGTTGAATCCATTGTATTAACTTACACGCAAATACCCTTTGGAAAGGTATTAATCCGTCTCTTCCTTCCAGTTATGGGTTAAATAGCAGGAGAGATTGGGTTCTATAGCCTCGGTCGGCAACCAGTCTGCCGCAGAAAGCAATGGCAACCTACTGCGGGATAATCTTCTGCCCGGTCAGTCATGTCTCTTTCGAGGCATGATCGCCCAAGTGTGTATTAGGTATGGCACTTTACTGACTGACTAGATTGGTAAGCATAGTCTCATCAGTGTACTGTCAAGTTAGCTACATATAACCGAAAGTTCTATGCTAACCGTTGCTTCTATTGAATTTCTTGCTTGTAGATTTCTCTTTAGACATTTTGATTCTCAGTCAAGCTTGATCTTCAAAAACGCAATGTCTATTGTCATCTCCAGTCTTAATTCTTTTTTTGTCTCATATTCGCTAATACCCTTTGTTTCTTAGTAGCTTTGTTGCCTTACTCAAAATAAAATGATTAAGAATTTTTAAAAATTAAAGAATTGTTCAAATCATCTTTTGTTATCTTCTTTGAGATTCTTACAATTACTTTTCATTTGTAAGATAGAATATTTAAAAATAGCGGTGATCATATTCTTATAAGCCTTTCTCTACATTTAACTTTTAATACTCAGTTATGTTGATGTTATATAGTTTTGCCCTTCTCAGTTCCACAGATACATATATATATATATATATATATATATATATATATATATATATATATATATATATATGAGTATTTCCACTTGCCATAAAGCAGTATCTTATGTGCTCTTTTTATTAAACTAAGTTTTCTCAAATATGCAATATATAAAATAAACACTGTTTAAATAGCAGAGCATTCTACCAAAATACAGGTATCCGTTAGAAATAACATTTGAGGTAATAAAAAATATGTTGAATTTAAAATAAAAATCCATTAATTCTTTCAGAATTGCTTTGTTTACATTTCAGATACAAAACTGAGCAGGTATGGAACTCAAGAAAAATATTGTGAATGAGATATTGTTATGAGGCTTCTCTGTAACTGAGTAATGTACAGGCTGCATATAATTATATGCATATATATTGAATTTTTCCTATTGCAATCAAAGATGCTCATAAGAGGAAAATAGTATCTTCACATTCTAATTTAAGTTGTGTGTGCATCAGCTTGCTTTACCACAATACTTTCTTGTAGCCAAATTGTTATGCCATACTTGGCTTGAGAGTGATTTCACTAGTAGAAAAATAGAATAAAGGTTCAGGCAGCATACATTCTTGAGTAGGATATCACCATCTCTAATACTGTTGACATTAATTTCACTGTTAAAAATAACAAGGATGTTAACTCAAAACATATATGCACTATATATATATATATATATATATATATTTGGCTCTGTAAATAGAATAGAATATTTCATCGAGCCCTCCATCTTGATCAATTTTAAAATTAATGAAATTAATTAGGATCGGGTTTGGGGGATTTACCTATCTGATCATTCTTTTGGATTTAAAATATGTGTGTGTGTGTGTGTGTGTGAGAATTTGGATCAAATATGTATTGAAATATGACAATGATAGAATAATGGGTAAGTGGTAAATGTTAATCTATCTAACATATTTCACTTTAATTAAACTTTTATTCTCTGATGAAGCTTTAAAATAAATGAAAAATGTTAAATTGATAAACATTTTATATTTGTTCTTTATACTATCATTTTATATATATTATAGTATTAATTTGTAATGATGCTTAGTGCTAAAATTGCTGGGTTTTTTCATTAGTTTACTGATAGAGAGACATTTTTGGTAAGCCTTTTTTGTTAAAGTGCTCAATATCAAGTTTTGTAAAGGTATTATTGCCTTCACTCTTCATGGATTTTCTCTATTCTGCTTTAAATAATTTTGAAGTAGGCATGACAAACTGTTCAGTTAAGCAAAAATCCTCTCCACATATATATATATATATATATATATATCTACTGGCTATACTTATTAGGCTACCCCAGTTTTTTTTTAAAGAAATTATGTATTTCATACTGTTTTTAGTATTTATTGCCAAATGAAGATAGAATGGTTCTTTTGTTATTACTTTACAAAATATTACAAGGCAAGGAAGCAAAGATGAACTCATCTGAATCACCCTAAATTTTTTTTCATTTTCTCATTGATGAAACTGCAATACAGGTAATTATTAAATATTTGTAAATTCATTTGTTGCACATGTTATTGGGTAATATTAACAAAAGAACCATTCTATTTACTTTGAAATTTATTCATTTGGCAATAAATACTAAAAAATAGTATGAAATACATTATTTTTAAAACACTGGGGTGGCCTAATAATTATGACTGATAGTGTGTACACACACACACACACACACATATATATATATATATATATATATATATATTTAGTATATTGAGGCAGCAAGTAATTTTCTAAACATATGCTGCTAAACACAAGAGACAATGAATGTCCATCATGTTTAATCATGAGCCGTTCCAAACGTCATATTTTTGCTTTAATTTCAGTTGAAAACAAAGACAAAAATTCTCCAACATTTGGATAATTATTTATTGGTTTTCTTCTAAGCTCACATGAGCCATCTTAAGAGAGGTTGTTTAAACTGAAATATTATAAAATCCACCATTACCAACGATTCTATTTTGTGCCGGCATAAAACTCCGCTTGGCAACGGCAATAGTTACCAAAAATAATAAACGCAGTTCTTAAGTTTGCGATGCGGTCTTATGACGTCACATGGCGGGATAGCGTGAAATGACAACAAAACCATGTAGTCAAATGCAATGCAATATGTTATTTCCTGTTTTAAAGTTGATTTTATTGAGTGTTGGTTGTTTTGACTTGATGCACATGACCTCCAATATCTGCAGGTTCCTCCCACCCTGTGTATGAGCAAGGACCACTGCACTACTGACCAAAATCCGTCCGACACTACCGACATGTTTATGTTTTTCAGAGAAATGTTGTTTAATAGTACTCTGATCAGAAAGGTGACATGTAAGTATACGGGAGAGCATGGTTGTAGTAAAACCAATATATGTACTAGGTTTTTGATTAGTTTTTGATTGCCTCTCTGATACTAATCAAAAACCTAGTACATATATTGGTTTTACTACAACCACGCTCTCCCGTAGACTTACATGTCATCTTTCTGATCAGAGTACTATTAAACAACATTTCTCTGAAAAAAGTTTTTTGTGACACGTTTCATTCTTTAGAACATCAGACTAAATGTGTTGGTGCAGCTACATATGCACAATAATGAGGGATGCTTGGAATTTTTTTTTTTTTTTTTTTAATCTAATCAATTTAATTTAAATTTTCTTTTCTTTACATCACTTATTAGTATGTATCCCACACTGTGATAGCAGAACCATTCCTGGGAGAACGTCTATTATCACAGTGTGGGATACCTATTAATAAATGTGATAGAAATAAAAAAGCAAAAGAACTTAAATGAAATTGTCTAGTTTTTTTTTTTATAAAAAAAAATCTGAAATTTCCAGCATCCTTATGTGTAAATGTGTAGTCACCAGTATAAATTTAGTTCCAAGAAGTTCTAAAGCACAAAACATGTTGCAAAATAACCTTTTCCACTTTGTCATAAAGGTGTGTGTGTAACATTTTCAGGTCACCAGGCATGGGATAGTAGCCCCAGTGGCACTCCCTGGAGGACCGCATTTATGATGAAGTATATTATTTTTTTTTAAATTTAGAAAACACACTTAAAATTAGATATTAAAAGTAAATAAAATTGATTTTAATCTTAGTTTTAAAATAAACTTTCTATTTAAATAATATAAAATCAGTTTGCTTCTTGTTCAGTCAGTCAGTTAAGTGCCATACGTGAAACACACTTGGGTGATCATGTCTTGAAAGAGACATGACTGACTGGGCAGAAGATTATCCCACAGTAGATTGCCATTGCTTTTTGTGGTAGACTGGTTGCCAGCCAAGGCTAAAGAAACCAATCTGTCCTGTTATTTAACCTATAACTGGAAGGAAGAGACGGATTGATACCTTTCCCAAGAGTATTTGCGCGTGAGTGAATGCAATGAATTCAACTGGAATTCGAACTCGGCTCACCTATTTCTCATTCCACGCTGATATCCACTGTACCACAATGCACATGCTTCTTGTTATTTTTCCAAAAAGGGAATTTCATAAACTTTCTTTTATAATTAGTCCACTTTGTAAAGTATCTTAACGTAACTTATTTAAACATCCCCTTTAAGTGATTCCGATAAAACTTTGTGAACAATGAATCTGTCCAAAGAAAATAAACTATGTATACTGTTGCAATTTTGTTTTAAGTGGCGAGCAGGGAATACCAGTCACAATCCTCACCCTGGGCACTACCAGACCTCTGCACACCATTGAGTAGAGAAAGAATTGTATGTTGAACTCTAATAAAAATCTACAATTATTCAATTAATAATCAAATATTGTTTCATTTTGTATCATGAAGTATTTATTAAAAATCAGATCAACAGATTTTACTCTTACATAAACTAAAATTAAAATCACTAATATTTTTAGCATTTTTTGACAACATTGACAGCCTGAAAAGGATCAGGCTAAGAAGCTTTACAACAGCCTGATACAGATTTCAACATTTTACATCATGTACATACAATACCAAATAATGTACATCATGTACATACAATACCAAATAATAAAAAAAAAATAATACAGCTCAATTACAGGAATGAAAACCTGTATTAATAAATATGTTAAAATAGTTTTAAACATTTCAAATAATCATTTTTCTACCGTAGCATGTGCTGCTTAATAACCATTTAAAAAAAAAAAAAGATAAGAATTATGTAGAGCTTTTCATAATTACGAAAATAATTTTTGAAATTTTTTAAAAATGATAAATATATTCTCTATAACTGAGAAAAATTATATTTTAAGCTTTGCTGGTCAAGTGAATGAGTCAAGCTCATATTTTCAACATGGTCAAGTTAACTTTTCTCAAAAAGAGAAGGGCTTCGGAAACTATAAAATAGGAATCACCTGAATTACTGTTGGCCATAAATGATATTGTTGGTGAATATATCTTGCAATACTGGAGTGATTCAGTCGGATTGGTACATCCATGATGATTTACTATCACTAGTTTGTTGAGAGAGTTAAGAAAATAAAGAAAAAGGAAAAAAAACAAAAAAGTAAGAGGCAGATGTTTCTTTTTCTTTAAGGATTCAAACAGCTATGGTTGGCTTTAGAAAGAGTTGGTCAAAAGCACAAAATTAAGGAGTTCAATTGCCCAGACTAAGCTTGGAAAGCAGTACTATAGATTCTTATCTTTTTGTGGGTTTTATTTTTACCTCCACCCTTGAGTTTGAAGAGCAGTTAAAGCATTTCATATAAAGCAACAGATTTACTTTAAAGGTAAAGTACTAAGCAAGGCAAGCCTGAAAAAGATAAGGATCAATTAAAAAAGGGAAATTTTCTTTAAGGCTGAAAATTTGAGAAATCATTTAACAGAAAAAAACAACCTCCACCAAAAAAACAAACACACACAATAACAACAATAAAATTGAAAAATTGAAGTTTACAAATTCAAAATTTAAAGATTACCAAAAATAGCTCCAATCTGGTTTGTTGTTTAGCTGTTCCCAGTCCTATTAATTTGGATTGTTTTAAAAATCAATTTTTTAATTTATAAATCTCAACGCTGCTTTTATAGTCACTAAAGACTGTTTTGTTTTTGTTTACACCTTATTATATGTTTTAAAAAATCTGAAATGTTTTGAGAAATTCAAGAGTGTACATAGATTTTGATTAATTTGTTGAATTTTGTTTTTCAATAGATTTTGGCAGTTTACTCTTGGTTTGCTGTAGACTTGCGACAGAATTAAACAAAACAAATATCAACAAAATTGAGAAAATTAGTCAAAACAAAAACAAATTACTTTAAAAAGCTGTAACAAAATTCAATTAACTCTTGACAAACATTGAAAATGACAGTTTTGTAAAAACTAAAAAAAAATTGCATTTTTTCTTTTCCGTGATCTACAAACTTAAAAGAAATTTGTGGCATTAAAAACTTATTGAACAGAGGAAATATTTCCAACCAATAAAATATAAAAATATTTACCTGTAACATTAAAACAATGTCAGTCCGAATTATGATGCTATTTTCAGGTATATTTTCAACGATGTGCTTTGAGCTTTACAAATTATTCCATTTTGAACAAAAGTTTTGATCAGTCAGTTAAGTGCCATACATGAAACACGCTTGGGCAATCATGTCTCGAAAGAGACATGACTGACTGGGCAGAAGATTATCCTGCAGTAGGTTGCCATTGCTTTCTGCAATAGACTGGTTGCCGGCCAAGGCTATAGAACACAATCTGTCCTGTTATTTAACCCATAACTGGAAGGAAGAGACGGATTCATACCTTTCACAATAGTATTTGTGCCTAAGTGAATGCAATGAATTCAACTGGAATTCGAACTCAGCTCCCCAATTTCTCGTTCTGAGCCGATATCCACTGCACCACAATGCACAATTACCCTTGGGAAAGGTATTAATCCATCTCTTCTCTCCAGTTATGGGTTAAATAATAGGACAGATTGGGTTCTATAGTCTTGGTAGGCAACCAGTCTACCGCAGAAAGCAATGGCAACCTATTGCAGGATAATCTTCTGTCCAGTCAGTCATGTCTCTTTTGAGACATGATCACCCAAGCGTGTATCACATATGGCACTTAACTGACTGAAAATTTTGATACTCAGTAAAAAATTCTTTGTCAGTTCTTAAAAACTTACAGACAAAATAATCACACATTCTGATCAATTTCTTCAGGGAAAGGAGTAGAAATTAAGATAAAAATACAAAACAAAATAAATACAAAAAGAATGATAATCCCCAGGAGGTCTCTAACATGAAACATCATCTGTGAGTACACAAGAAAAATGGGTGTTTCTAGTGCCAAAAAAGAAAGTAAGAAAATCTTGCTCTTTTAGCTGGAACTTTTGACAAGACAAGATATAACTTTTGTTTGGGAAGACATTTCCCCTCAGAAGATAGTTGTAACTGAGTGAATAAAGTCAAGTCCTAAAAATATTTTTAGTGTCTCTGTCCTTCACCTATTTTATTTCAGTGTACATGAGCAATGACACTAATTCTCTACATATTGGGTGTTTAAGTGACAAAACCAGAGCTAACTCCATTGATAACCACAACATCCATGAAGGAAGAGGAATTATTTTAAACAGTAATTGTTATTTTCAAGATTATCTGAATGTTTGAAAAAGGAAAAAATGACCAGTGAAAGATAAAGGAAATGTTAAAAATAAACAGTTGCAAAAAACAAAGATGAAATTACTGTAAACCAGGGTTCATCAATATGGGAATTGTAGAGATAAAAAATTAATTAAAAATCAACCTTCTTCACTTTTACAAAAAAAAATCACAATATGTATGCAATCCTGGTTTTCCCAAATAGAAAAAGGACTGACCATCTGCTTAAAGAAAAAGTGAAACCAGAAATTTCACAAGTAGGTGTTAAAATGATTTTTGACAAGGGGAGGGACTTACAAGATCAAAAATGACTTCAAAAGTAAGTGCTAAAAATCTAGATTACAATAAAAGGACTTCATCAGTCAGTCAGAGAGTCATTGGAAGCTGTGAGACAAACATCTAAAATGTAACTCAAATTCAAGTGACTCAGACATTGTCCTCTTTCTCTCTTTCAACAATTACTACTATGAACATTTTGCATAACTCTTGATATCCTTAACTTTCTAATGGAACATTAACTCCAACAACTTATGTTATTCTTTCCTATTGATAAATTTCTTTTTAACATGAAAAATGTATATTTTATTATTCCACAATTATACACATTCCAACCTGCTAACAACCAACCTTCTGATGATAAATCTGCATAAAACTTGTAAGCTGTAGTGAGTTCGGTTAAGTCTGACACAAGGCCTAATCAAAGCAACATTAACCAGTTTCCTATGCTACAGAATAACACCCACTGGTGAACAATTTCAACTGAACAGAAAATGGCAGGCAATTGAAAATTTTAGTGGGTAAAATAGAATGAGTATTAAAAAGGTGTTTCAACCAATGCTGCTCAAAATAAAGTAAAAATAAAAAAGATAAGCAAAGAGACAGTATATAAAAAATAAACAGGAGGCTAAAGTGGAAAAACTAGGTTACATTCATAGATAAGATATAAAAACTCCACAAACAATGAATATTTTGGATATTTTTTGGGATATAGTTCTGAAAAGTGTCATTAACATTCAAAAAGTTCTTCAGTGTTAAACAGAAAAAGATATTCACTAGAGTTTTATTAGCTGCAAGTAACATACTTTTTTAATTTTATAATTATGAACAAAAAATAGTTTAATCTTTTGTCAACACTTGCAAAATAACCCTAACCATATATAGGATACAAATCCTATATCATCTGACAGTTAACTAAAACACACAAAGTAAAATTACACACCCATAAAATTGGATCCAAACGACTAAAAACATTTTGAAAAAACCCAAAGTAAAATTGCACCCTGGCAAAATCAGATTCAAATGACTAAAATATTTTGGAAAAATCCAACTAAGGCAAATTTCACAAATCAGTGTGAAAAGCAAAATTCTGGATCCTAATTGGATAAGAAATAGAAAATTCATATTACAGAGTCAGTCAAACATTTTTCCACACTTAAAGAAGAAGGTGCCTCTGGGAGCCGGTCACATGACTGAAACCCACTATTTAACCATGTCCATAACAGTAACTGGTCAAGAGTCAGAAAGGCGCAGAGATCAGAGAGGCCAGAGAACCAACAGACAAGCTGACTCAACCAATACAAAAGAGAGGAAGAAGGAAAGAAAAACAAGAAGATATGTTCAACTACCCATAAAACTTTTTACATCTCTCGCCAGCCAAACAAAAGGAACACAGACTTTATTAGTTGAGTAGACTGATTAATTATTTTACACACATGAATTCTGCTACTTACTACTAACTCTATTTGACTCTTTTCCCTCTCTCCGGTTATTTCTCACTCACACTCTTTTTCACCTTAAATTGATAAACCCTTTTCGTTTCCACCTACTTAGTGGTGGACACATAAAAAAAAGAAACAAACATTGTTCTATTATTCTGTTGAATTACAGACAGCAAAACAGACACGTTTTGTTCAATCAACATTCGCTTAAATTTAAAAGACATTTTTCTATCAAACAAAATGTACAAATTGTTTATTCTGTATATATGTTGTTAAATATACTATTTTCTAATTTTATATAAACATTTCTCATTGCATTGTCATTTTTTGAAATTTGTGTTGTATTTTGTGGACAGGATATCTTGCATTGAATTCTCCCTTTTAATCTGGGTGTTCTGTAACCCCACACATAAAGCTACATTTTTTTTTTCAAGGTTCAAGTTTTTTTTTGTTTGGTCTTTAATATGGTAACAGTAGCAACAGCCACCACATAAATCAGTGTTATTTGTTACTACATCATAAAATCAGTTTATAAACCAGTAACAAACTTGTACAAAAAAATTTTGGTATTCTTTTGAATATTTACTATACAGGTGAGTGGTGACAAATTTTTCCATGTGAAAGTGAGCTATCATGTTCAAAAGCTTGGGAAATCTTACTGTAAATGAAGAATTTGTTTTTCTATACCTTCCTGAAAATCTGTAAACTGAAATAGCACTTTTTTGTTTAGTAATACCTGAAAAATAATTCCCAACAAATTTATGTTTGAAAACATTGGAGCCATGGTTCCATTCTGTATAGAGTCACAATCTTTGGTCTGTTTTATCATTCTACACACGCACATGCATCCCAGATTAGTTTGGAAGAAAGAGAAACTTTGCTATTATTATTACTACTACTACTAAAAAATTTCATGCTTTTATTGTTCTTCCATTAAGAGAAGCAACTTAATAAGTTACAAAATAAAAATGTTCATGCAAAGTCAATATAATGGAATCTACACACAGAAAAATCAGGAACATTCATTTAAGTAATTTTTTTAGAACTTCAAAATTGTTAGGATTTAAGAATAAAAGAAACAATAACATTAAAGAACAGCAAGTGAACTATATAAAAAAAAAAAAATTCTAGTAATTATAGATATTTTCCTAGTTATCCCATTTGTTTTTATTTCATGGCGATGTGGTGTTATTTAAATGAAAAACAGAAATAGTTCGAGTTCCAGCTAACTGATTTTGATTGAATCATTTTCTGTCTTATCAATCTATTGCAGGTTTTTTAAAACCAGAAGATATTTTTAGACTATAAGATATTTTTTTTTTTTTGAGGGATCTAGTGATTTAGTGATACAAGGCAGGCATGGTATTGTAATGACTTGTATTAAGAAATTGGAAGGTTAAGTTCTCCCTCCATCTATGGATAAATAGTAGAACAGACTAAGTTCTATAGCCTTGGGTGGTAACCAGTACAGGAGTAGAAAAACCGAATTTAAAACTATGTAGCCTTGCAAAAATACATACTATGCACCCAAGGAAAGAATCATTAACTCAATGATCCTGACTATGGTTAATTTCTTTAATGATATAAGTTTTACTAATTAACCCATAGCTAGGGTAAGAGATGGGTTAATACCTTTCCCAAGGGTCAGTCATTTAAGTGCCATAAATGATACACACTCTGAGCAGAAAATTTTCCCATAGTAGCTTTCCATTACTTTTTGCAGCAGACTGGTTGCCAACCAAGGCTATAGAACCCGGTCTCTGTTATTTGATTTGTTCTGAGCCAATACCCACTGCACCACAATGTACATCCCAATTTACGCACAAATTTCAAAGGGTATTTGTGTGTAAAGAAATATAACAAACCCAACTGGAGTTGGAACTTGGTTCTCACTTTAACAATTCTAAGCTGTTATGCTTTACACCTACTGTACCTCTAAGCTTACACCACCTGATATTCCCAAGCAGTCACCTATCTAGATACTGACCAGGCTTAACATTGCTTAACTTCAGCAATCATACAAGAACCATCGTTTCAGTGTAATATGGCTGTAAGCAGTTTCAGCTAAGGTTGTACACATTCACTAATACTATAACACAACCTCTGGCTGAGTCTAGCCAAACATTCTGAGCTTTGGTTAATTCCACTAATATTGTATTGTTGATCTTGGATTAGCCAAAGCAGGATTGCTCATTATCACTTGGTTAGGCTGATCCAGACATGTGAGGGATTGGTGTATAATGAAATTCAGATTTAAAACCTCAACGACATGATGTAGATATATATATATATATATATATATATATATATATATATATGAAATAAATACAAGATTTACAAGCAATTCAAAGCTGATGACACTCAACATTTGGATGTTATTGTAAAATTACTTTAATAACAATATTTCATGAGTCGGGGGTTGGGAGTTACTCAATCGTCTTTTAGCAGCACATCCGTTTCAGTCCGACTGTATTGTTCAAACCATCATTCAAATCTCTTTCCACCTTCTCATCCCAAATACAGGGGCCAAACTAACTAATTTCACCTTGCACCCTGGTTTTATTAAACAAGCACCCAGACCAGGGTGGTAAAGTTAGGTATGTGGTTTCTATTTCCCCCCTCCCTATATATATATATATATATATATATATATATATATATATATAACTTACTATCTTGACATGTAAGTAATATCATTTAACATTTCAACTTCCAGGAGAAGGGGAGAAAAATCCACTCTCTATAATTGTCTGCCTGTTCTTACCAACTGTCCTGGTAATCAGTACACAGGAAATTCTCAATGTCATATTTTGACCTAGGGTCATATATCGTCAAAACCCAAAGACAAATATTTTGACTAACTGGTACTGATAAATTTCACTTACTTCTCTCAACAAAAATTTGCACTTATCTTCTGCATTTTCCACTAGTTACATTTCAGTTATTTTACCCGACAAAAGTAATTATATTCTCCAATTGTAGAAAAATCTCTTCACATCTTGAAAATGACTTAAAATTAATACCAGCTCTCTGAAAATAGAGTTACAATACTCTTGTGAAAGGCATGTTCACTTCTCTCTGTATTTTGCCCTATCAAATGTTGACTGGACTACTTGGGTTCACTTAGTACAAATGATATTTAGAAAAGTCAAATCCACTTCTCTTCGCATCTAGAGAAAAATAGAGCAGAACAAACACTTAAGCCTTAGCTGCCAATCTAAGATATGGACAGCTAATTACAAACCAGGAGCCACCCTGAGTTATAAGGTATGGTAAATTCAAGCAACTCTTTCAAACAAAAATGTGCTGTATCAGAAAGTGGGCAATTTCGGCTCTCCACAACCTCCTACTACTTATGGCTCTTAGCAGTATTTCTCCTTTTGCCAACACTGCTGCACTCTCTATTTTTCATTCATCACATTTCATCAAGTAGATGGCCTGCTGATTTCCCTATCTCTCTTACTCTCAATATGCCCTGTATGGTTCAAGTTCTCCAAGAAATTTTGCCTTATTTTTCTAAGAAATTTCAACTGTCTCTTTCTGATTCTTAGTATTTTTTCTGCTACTATTTTCTTTAAGACTTTATTGTTTCTTACTTGCTCCATCCAAAGACTCATTATACTACCAGAAAAAAAAATTGAGTGAATATAACCATATTACCCAGTCTAGGGACCAAACTCTTAATTATCGTCTCCAAATTTAATCTTTTAATCCTTTTGACCATTGTCTTTGTCTCTGCCTATGGAAACAGAATTTGCAATATTTAAAATATTAAATATGAGCTATTCTAAGACAGGGACATCAGAATGGAACTTTAGGACTATTTATTTCATAAAACTTTTGAAAAGTTTATTTTTGTGGGGGTGATCATATGTTTAACCAAAACTAGTTCTGCTTTCATTGGTCATCCAAAAAAAGCAACATCAGAAGTTTTGATTACTTTATGTTCCAGTTGCCTTGGTTTTGGTTTAATTCCTTAGCATTCAATTCTACCCTGCAAATACCAACTCTCAATGTTTCATCCACCATTATCTGCCCCCATGTATACTCTGGCATAATGTATGAAAATTATATCCTATATATATTTTAGAACCGATAAAATTCAATAAGAAGGTTTGATAAAAATTGTTACAAGTGGAAATGCCCCCAAAATATCTGCAGATCTAGTTGAAAACCTACCACTTGTTACTTTTAGACCATTTAAGAATAACAATAACTCATTTTGCCTTTTTTCAAATACAAGAAAGAATTTTGCAAGCCAGTGTGAAGTAATTTTTTAACTAATAAAAACCTTGTATTCAAAAAGTTCATATCTCTATGTGAAACTAAATGTTAAGTCCCCTTACATATATAAAAATAGAAGCCTACTACTTCTCAAGGTTCAAACAATTTGGGAGGCCAGTTTGATCTACATGTGCATACACATGCACAATCTAAGAGACAACAGCCAGTAACTAATATCTTGTCCAATCAATACCTTCTATCAGCAACCGTCGTCTAAGCCTTTTGTCTACAGACTCACAAACATATTGAGCTAACCAACATAAAATAAGTCTGTCCGCACATCTCAGTCTGGATTGCAAACACTTATTTTATAAAACAATCTTTACTGCAAGGAAAACTGAACATTTTATTGCTATTCTATATATATATATATATATATATAACATAGTGATGATCCACGTATACTGTCTTAATATTAATAAAAAGTTTTGAATTTAAAATGTACTTTTTTTTGACAGTATTTGTTTATTTTTATTATTGTATTTTATATTTCAAACCACCCTCGGTCCTTCATCAGAAACGAGTGATTTTTAAATTTGAATTAGAAATGTATTTCACGATAGCGCCCGAATATTTTTTTTGTGTTTACATCACGTGGTGTGTTTGTTCACAACATGCGGCACATCCGTAGAGAAAGTGTTTGTTTTAGATAAAAATTTCTTCTGATGAAGATTGTTTTAGGTAAAAATTTTCTTCTGATGAAGATTGTTTTAGATAAAAATTTCTTCTGATGAAGGACCGAGGGCGGTCTGAAATATAAAATAGAATAATAAAAATAAACAAATACTGTCCCAAAAAAGTACATTTTTAAATTCAAACTTTTTATTAATATTCTTTTCTATATATATATATATATATATATATATATATATATATATAAATGTTATTTCAACTGACATTATTATTCTACTTTTCCTGCAGAAAAACATTTATATGATTCATTTAAAAGTGATGATAGTGTTTTGTTGTTAAATGTTTGGAATCCCAACACAGATAAAAGCAAGAATCTGGGTAAATGAATCCTAACAATGACATTCTGCACTGCTTGCAATGAAGTTATGCAAACAGTAAGGCTTTGAAAGCCAATATTTATAGTGCAGGTTAGAGCGTGTTGAATAATAAAGGGTGAAATAAAATGAACAAGAAAGTATTGCTGGCATTCAACAATTCCAGACCTGGAAACAGACAAAAACAGAAAAATAGTATTTGGACTATGAGCTTTTGGTTCCATACTGATTCTCGATAAGCACTTAGGATGTCTTTTTCCCTCTCTTTATGTTCTTCCTCATTAACTTTGGCAATCACTATGCTGTTCTTTTATTGTCCTTATTAAAGCCTTTTCATTCTCTTTCCTTCTACTCACCTCCTGTGTCTTAGTTGTATTAAGGTCTTATTTAGGGTGAAATTATTACAAAAAAATTATCAATGGTATTAGAACATTTTCAAACTCAACATTTGTAAATAACAGTCAAGTGACTTAGCCTAATGCAAATACCTCTGTAAAAGTCAGTGATTGATTTAACATTGCATTGATATCACAAACAAAACCCACTCCTTAATCAATCAGAAATCAATATTTTTTTTATTTTGACAAGCCTAAAGAATTAATTGTTCAGGTATCTATATTTTATAAATTTTATGTTTATTTAAACTCTACACAGTACTGAGGAATTTTTCTAAACTTTATTTTATATTAGTTACTGCTAACTACAAGTGTTTTTAAATTATATATATATATATATATATATATATATATATATATCCTTTGAGATTTCACTCGCCTGATCGACTCAATCGATTAAAAACTTAATTGGGTGATTAAAGTTTACTGCTTTACTCACCCATGGTTGATTCCTTTTACAGCTCAAAAGTATGCCATTGAAAATTCACACATTACTTAGAATGACGTACAATGACATTATTGAATGCTTTAGTCTTATGCATGGTGCCTGATTTATGTTGAAATGTGTGGTTAATCAAAAGACAGTGACATCTCACAATCATCAAAGCAAAATCTGACAAATGAAATTTAGATTGACACTCTCCTGTCTCACTTTTATTGTCCCGGTCAGTGTAAACGTTTAATTAATGCTTCCAGAGTAGAGCCCAAATGTCACCCAGATTAAAGACACTCACAAATTTTAGAAACTCATTAGAAAAAATATTATCCTTGACTCAACATCTATATTTCCTCCCCACTTACGAAAAGTAAAAACCAACATTTGAAAAAAAGAAAAAAAAATATATATACATAATTCTTTCAAGCATGCACCGAAAAACAAATTATACAAGTAATTTTTTTTTAAAATTGTTGAGAAAATCAGATTTGTTATTTTTTATTGTCTATGAGATGGAGGTTGTAGTCAAACAGAAGAAAGAAACTACAAATGTAGGTACCTCCTCTCAATTGCCCCCCCCCAAAAAAAAACAGCATATTATGATGTTAATAAAAACAAAGTTTTACATTAAAATGTTTATGCTATTCTTAAGAGGAAAGATCAAATTTTTTATTATTTTTTAAAATTCTTTCTAACAAGTTCAAAATTTTAATTAAATTTTCAATATTTTGTTTTCCATCAGTGATTCACATGATGTTTACATAAGGCGACTATTAGAAAAATGGAGTCAGTCAAGTAAAATGATTTTGGGGTGAGTAAATTTTCTCTCAGTCTTGATCACGAGTGATTTCTTTTACAAATCTCAAAGGCTGTGTATATACAAAACACAATCATATTGGATAAATTCCAACTATGATAAATTAAGTAACCAGTACAATGTTGACCCTATAAAATGTATGATAAATAAAGAATAAAAAATAAGACTACAGAATCTCAATATTCACCCTAAAAACAAAGGATCAAAAATATATTTTTTTTTACCTGCAAACATTCAATCATAATTTCCATTCTTTTATTCAATAGCAAACCAAGGACTGGAAACATCAAGATTGCCAACTTTTCTAACTGGCACAATTTGCAAAAAATTCTCTCCCCAGAATAGGTCTTTTTTTTTTTTTTAAACTATTTTTATTATTTTCCATACATATCTAGACAGAGCAATGTTATTAAGATATCTACTCAATGAAATGAAATATGTTGCATGGCTGCTGTATCTACTTTTAAACATGAACCCAGTTGCACCAATTTATCATAGGGAAGCCTTCTACCTCTACTTTAGCTCAGTATACAGCATTGTCAGTCAAACATTTAAGGAGAAATTTTAACATTTTGTACAATTACAGGTTTGTGTTTCATTTGTAGATTTACCCCTCAACATTTTCTGGTTATGCCTCTTAATCATCATCATTATATTAGGCATTGTACTGTAGGTTAATTTTACTAGATTCTAATTAAAATTTAATTTACTATAACTTATAGTTATATAACTTATAGTTATATAACTTATAGTTATATAACTTATAGTTATATAACTTATAGTTATATAACTTATAATTATATAACTTATAGTTATATAACTTATAGTTATATAACTTATATAAATAACTTATATAACTTATTATAACTTATAGTTATATAAGTTATATAAGTTATTATAAATTTATATAACTTATTATAAATTTAATTTAATTTACTAGATTCTAATTAAATATTTTATAGGATATGCTATCTGCTGGAAAATATTTTCTTCAGAATAGCAATAAATTTCAGGGTAATTTTTTCTTTTATTTGTGAATTGGCAGTATAGCCTGGCGTAGCTCGGGTGTAATGAAAGCTTTAAAACTAATCCATGGTCCTGGAGCTCAGACTCATTGGACATTGACACGAAAGACTAAAAAGCAATAGTTGTTTCCAGTTAAAGCGAAACCGTAAACTGAAGGAAAAATGAATGTAAGTCAAATTTTGATTTCCTGGTATCGATATCAAATAAGTTTTTTTGTCGTAAACTGAATTTTGAAGGCTAAATAAGTCCTCTGAGTAAATGGCATCATGACAGACTAAGAACTACAATTATACCTACTAAAATAAAAGGGCTGAAAAAAAATAAAGACATACAAGCAGATAAACAGCCACACACACACAAACATCTTACCTTTTATTTATATATAATCGATTTTCTGCAGTATTATAAGAACTGTAACCTTGAAAATTCTGAATATTGTTTCTCATGTCTATGAGTGTATCAAATTTGATTAAAATCAGACCACTTCTTCTGTAACCCGATTTTTTCGATTATTGATATTTATCGGAGGTACCTCGACACAAAATCTAGCTAAGAACACTCGCAGACACTTATAGTAAAAAGTGTGTAAATTTTCAACAAAATCGGATCAGCCGTTTTGTGAGTCTATAGGTAATGGACACACACACACAAAGTTCCATTTATAAATAAGTTTAGATTAGATAGATTTAGAGAGATTAAAAGTGGATGAGAAGGGGGCAAATCCAAATACTGTGATCCTTTCTTTTCAAGGTTGAAACTGGAGTTGCCTTGGTTTTATCTTTATTCTTCATTCTTATTCTATCATGTGTGTGAGCGTATATATATATATATATATATATATATATATATATATATATATATACACACACACACACACTTTTTATTTTTGTCCTGTATATATTGATAAACTATATTCAAGAACAAAGCCTTTCATGAGGTGATTTTGAGAAGCATAGAACCACCTCTAAATTGCTGTTGTTCCTTTGTCCACCCTAACCCGGGGTGGTTAGCATCTGTTAGGGTCCCAGCTATGGGTAAATAGTTAACCCCGAAACTGGGGTCATTTTAGGAAAAAAAGAAAGTCACCCTGGGTAAGAGTCTTTAGTTTTGAATAGCAACTTGTCTAAAAGAAGGAAATCTTTGAAATAAAAACCTCTACAACCACTCTGTAAAACTCTCTAACCTTGATAGGTAATTTTCCTAGAAATGGTGTCCCAATACAAACACTGAGTTTCCAGTTTCCTAAACTGATTGGTCTTAGTAGGGGCATACAGCTGTATTTGATGATGGTTCAATTATAGACCCATCAAGAAACCCCTGTCCAACCCTTGCAAGCATGGAAATGGATGTTAAATGATAATATTCATTCTGAGTATTTCTGAATGTTACTACATTCATTTTTCAAGGAATTTTCTGTGTATATTTATGCTATTGTTTCTTTAATTCTAACATTCTCACATTTGATGGAACCAGTTTCAAGTAATTCATGGTGAAATCATATTTTCTAAAATCACTTCAATATAGGGCCCAATATGGAGAATAATACCATATTTAATATTGGCTTTGTTTCTCATATTACAACAGACTCCAGAATTTAGAGTTTTTAGTTGCTCACACACACACATATATATATATATATATATATATATATACTAACAGTATAGCCCAGTGTTGCTCAGGTATAATGAAAGCTTTAACACTAATTCATGGTCCTGGAGCTCAGACTAAAGAATATTTGTGTGAAGTTTGGTGAGAATTGGATAAAAATTGTGGATTTGTATCAAGGACATACATGCAGATAAACACACACAAACATCTTGCCTTTTATATATATATATATATATATATTATCGATTTTCTGCACTATTGTAAGAACTGCAACCTTGAACCTCTTGAATATTATTTCTTATGTCTTTGTCTATCAGTGTATCAAATTTGATTAAAATCGGACCACTCCTTCTACAACACGATTTATTTGATTATTGATTTTCGATATTTATTGGAGGTACCTCAACACAAAACCTAGCTAAGAACACTCGCAGACGCTTATAGTACAAGTGTGTAAATTTTCAAGAAAATCGGTTCAGCCATTTTGGAGTCTATAGGTAATGAACACACACACAAAGTTCTACTTATAAATAAGTTTTTATAAGTATATATATATTGTAATGGTTGTTACAGTGGTTTATAAATTCATAGTATCACTACACAAAAATTTTTGTGTCATGATACTATGAATTTATAAACCATTGTAACAACCATTACAATATAATGCAGTAGATAAAAAAATCTACAATACACTATATATGTATATATATCTGCAGACAGATCTGTTTCACAAATATATTTGCTGTTAGTATCATTTTACAGCAAAAGATTTTTATTTTTGTTGTTTATTTTTATAATTTTTATATTTATAGATATTTTTAAAGATTTTTTTCTTCATTTTTGATAGAATGAGTATTATTATTATTATTAACATATTAGAGAAATTTTGTTTGATACATGTACACATATCATTATTATTTTTTTTATTATAATTTTTATTAGTATCATCTATTATTAGTGTTATTAGTATTTAAGGTGTATTTTTAAGATTGTATTTTAGTATTTTATTTATTTTTTCTTACTAGGAGTTATTATTTTAACTATATTTATAATAAATTGCTACTAGTGGTTTATATTGTAATTTATATTAGGACGTATGATTTACGATTTATTTTTCACCATAAATATACCTCATAGTATATTTTAATTTAGGAGTAAAATCCCATGTCGCGTTTCTAAGAATGAATATTAATTAGTGTAATAGACAGCTGTTTCCACCATAGGATGTTTATTTTAATTTCCTTTCTATGTTGCTCTCTTTCTTTTTCTTTCTTTCTTTATTCATTTCCCAACCCCCATGTTTTTTAAGAATATGAATATTATTATAATTAATAATCATTAATTCTTAGAGAAGTTTTCTTTGATACACACGTGTGTGTGTGTATATATATATATATATATATATATATATATATATTGTCATCTGCAGACAGATCTGTATCGCTGTATCACAGCTCATCAGAACAGTTAGACTCCGATTGCTACACAACCCAGGCTCGAAACCCACCCGATTTGGCGTCAGTTGGCAACTCTACCCCTGGGCCACGGGGCGTTCGGTGGAAGAAGGCAGTTTTTTTAGTCCATATCATATTACGCGCCCAATAGCTAGAGTCATATATATATATATATATATATATATATATATATATATAGATATTATTATTTTTTATTATTATTATATATTATTAGTATTAAGTTTTTTTTTTAAGATTTTATTTTAATATTTAATTTATTTTTTCTTACTAGGAGTTCTTATTTTAACAATATTATTTATAATAAATTACTACTAGTGGTTATATTGTAATTTATATTTGGATGTATGATTTATTTTTCACCAAAAAAAATATACCCCATAGTCTGCATATTTTAATTTTTTATTTTTTAACTGAATTGTTTAAATTAATATGAACTTTTAAAATAATAGTAAGAGTAGTTATTTTTTCAAACTGTATTAAAATCATGAGGCATAATTTATTTTTGTACTGTCAATATATCCCATTATAATTGAAACTAAATTTCAGAGTTAAATTTTCCACATGTTTTTCTAAGAAAGTAGACGGGTGTTAGAGACGTAATTTCGATACATGGAGTTAACATTTATTTCTCTGGATACTGTTTATTTTCTTTTTATTGTATCTCTTTGTCCTTTCTTTTTCTTTTTTTACCTTTTTTCTTTTCTTTCTTTCTCTTCATTTTTTTCTGTTTTCTTTCTTTTTTCTCTTCTTTCCATTAATCAATCATCTTTTTTCTTTATCCTTGCTTTTTTTTCTCTTATTTGAGGTTCTTTTAAAATGAGAAATTTTTCATAAATAACCGTTACAAATGTCTATTCTAAGTATGGACATGTTAGCGTCTATGTAAAAAAATTATTTTAGGGGATTTTTGAGGACCAACTGTTGTACCATTTGGGTCTGACAAGCCGCAATATGCAGTGAAATATGTATAGGGTGACACAAAACAAAAACGGTCCTCACCTAAACTTGAATAACTTTTGAAATAATTAATCAATTCTATTTGTTTTCCAGATTTACCAAGAAGAATTAATGTTCTAAGAGTCTACCACATTTGACCTTTGAGATGCCATGGACTACTGAGCAAAAGACATTTATAGTTGAGGCATATTTTTGGCAGAAGTTTATCCACGCAGCTCAATTGCAATTCAAAGAACGTTTTGGATGTTGTGAATTTCCTGTCCGCTCAATGATCTACAGATGGGTCAACAAGTTCAGAACCCATGGGACTGTGCATAACCTCAATCATAAAGACACTAACAGAATCATACTTTGGACGACTGAAATCATCAAGGACACCATGTCAGAGACTCTTTTGTCCACACCCCAAGCAATCTGTACGGCGGCAAAGTGAAGAGCTTGGAATCAACTGAGAGTCCATGCAGAGAATTTTGATCACAGATCTCCACATGTATTCTTACAGAATACAGATTAAACAAAAGCTTAAACCTGATGCCATGAGGAAGTGAGTGATCATGTGCCAGTGGTTTTGTGACAAGATTGATGCTGTGCCAAACTTCCTTGACAATGTCTGGTTTTCGGACAAGGCACATTTTCTGTTGTCAGGTTACGTGAACTCTAATAACAACATCTTCTGGGGTAACACACCCCCTGAACACTGTCTGCAAAGGCCATTACACTCTATGAAGTGTACTGCCTGGGTTACCATCTCCAAACATGGAATCATTGGACCATTCTGGTTCAAGGACGACAACGAGAGGTTTGTGACAAACACCAAGCAATATGTCCAGGTGCTTGGCAAGCTCTGGACAGTGCTTGGTTGACAAAGAGGGGTCGTCAGGGTCCTCCAGTAGTTCCAGCAGGATGGAGCCACCCCCCACATCTCAAACAAACCATTGGCATGGCTATGTCAGTGTTTCCCTGACCGACTGATCAGCCGCAGGTATGACCTGTAGTGGGTGCTGCATTCATCAGACTTAAACACCCCAGATATTTTTCTGTGAGGATACCTTAAGGACAGAGTATATGGCAACAACCCCCAGACTATCCCTGACCTGACGGCAGCAATCACAGCAGCAATAAGAGTGATCCCAAGAGAAGAATGCGGGAAGGTCATCGAGAACTCTGCCCGCCAGATTCAAAACTCTGCTCGCCACTAGGGAGCTCATTTGGAGCACATTTTTTGAGCACCAGTGAAACAAAGAGTTTTTGTAGTACAGATTTGAAACTTTAGAGATGTCTGCTACACATGCTTGACCTAATGTAGCTGAAGTTTTGTGTTAATCAAAATAAAATCTTAGATGTTATTCGATTTTTGGTGAGGACCAATTTTTTTTGTGTCACCCAGTATTACCCATTGTAATTATCCAAAATCTTTTCTATTTTACTCTGTTAAATTAAATAAATAAATTTAACATTGAGTTCTTTTGAGTTCGTCTATCAGAATTTACCTGGCTAGTATACCAAGTGCACTACTATATATATATATGTTACGGAAATTAACAAATTTTAACAAAACTTGGTTATAAACAACCAACAATTTGAAATGAATTGTTTGAACATGTTTACATTTGTTGACATTACGATACATTTCAGAGCAGATATGGTTGTTATGATAAATTGAAAATTGTGTTATATAGGCTTGATTAAAAGCTCATTTAGACTGGAGGCCATTCGTGGTCAAGCGGTCTAAGACATTGCCAGATCAAATGGGAGCTTCCCCTATGTAGATAGATGTTGCAGGTTTGAATCCTGCCGAATGCCACACATTTTCGTAATAACAATTTATTGTAAATAATCAGGCCAGTAGATATAAAAATATAATACTGTTTAATTAAAAACAGAATATCTACTTAAATATGAGTATCAATAAAAAATAATGTTCAAACAATTAATTTCATATATATATATATATATGTGTGTGTGTATATTTGACAGTAATTTCTTTCATACAAATTTCATGGAAAATAACAGACAAGCTATTAATTTTTTAAAATCATTTTTCATGTGTTCTGATATTTTCTTTTCAGAACACAAAGCATATAAAAAATTGTTCAAAGCTTTTGTATTTTCGAGCGCTTTCAACTATACTTTTAGCCCCTATCAAGAATGAATTTTGTTTTACTTGTAAATAAATATGTGTAAAGTTTGTGTATATAGTGTAATTTGTATATTGTATTCTGGATATAATTTGAGTACTGAAAAGAAAAATTCATAATATATGAAAAAATAATATAAATATAATTCCTTGCCTTTAATTTTCAATGAAACCTATATATAATATACATAATAATAATAATAATGATACTATTAATAATTGTTATAATATATTTCAGTCTGTCTTGAAAAACCCACCGAGAATAAACATGGAGGGGGGAACAAAAGGGAAAATAAAAAAGGAAACCAACGAAGTACTTGAACATATGTCAAAATACTCATAGAAAAGAAAAAACCCCAAGATGAGACCCCTAACACTAAAGTGCTCAATACAATAGTAGAGCAACAAATAAGAATAAATCTAACTAAGAGCCAACAGACCTACCTAGGTTTCACCTAACGGCTCATCAGGGCAAGTCAGACAAGTTGTTAAACTTTCCATTTATTTATTTATATATTATATACATATATATAAAAAACAAATAGAAAGTTTAACAAACTTAACAACCAACATATTTATTTGCTTGAACTTCATTTTTTTAAAAAGTTACTCATACTTCAGTAGATATTTCGTTTTTAATTAAAGAGTGTGTGTATATATATATATATATATATAATTATACCAGCCTTAGTATTTTTCAGAAATTTTGTTAGAAAAATGTGTCATTCAGTACGATTCAAACCTGCAACTTTTAACAACACAGTGAAAGCCATCAATTCATCTGATATGTCTTAGACCATTTGACCACAAATTATTTCACAGTCTAAGCAAAGACAAATCAAGCCTTATAAACACAAATTTTCAATTTCTCATAAATACCAATCTCTGCTTTGAAAGCGTATAGTAATATAAACAAATGTAAACAGACAACGTTAAGAAAAATTCTGAAAATTAACAAAATAGATTAACAACCAACATATTTAATTAAAAATAATGTTCAAAGAAATATATTGACTATGTTAGTCGTTAATCCATTTCGTTAATCTTTGGAACTTTCCGTAGCATTACTATACCCTTTCAGAACAATGCTTGGTATTTACATGAAATCAAAAAATTTGTGTTTATTACACTTGATTTGACCTGCTTAAACTGTGAAACCATTCATGATTGAGCGATCTAAGAAGCATCAAATCAATTGATGGCTTTCCCTATGTTGTTAGGAGTTGTAGGTTCAAATCTGGTTGAATGACACATTTTCCTAAGAAAACTTTGGAAAATTACTTAGGTCGATAGAGTTATATATATATATATACATATATATATATATATATATTCTGTTTAATTAAAACAATGTCTACTCAAATATAAGTATCTAGTAAAAATAATGTTCAAATAAATTTTATATATATATATATATATATATATATATATATATATATACACACACACTAAGGATCAACAAGGGAGACTTATGTCAACGTTTTTTATTCTTAGACTAATACTAGTTACCATCAGATAAGATGACAATTCTGGATAATTTTTCTTTTTTAATTAAACTATATAACAGGAATTAAAGTATGTGTATGTGTGTGAGTGTGTGTGTTCAGTTGAGGAAAGTTTCAGCTTGTATAGACCCACTTGATGAAGGTCAGGGAAAGAACATTGATTAAAATACATGAAAAAAGATGGGTGTTGCTTTAAAATGTCAGATTAAAACAGTTCCAACAACACACATATCCTCCCCTGTTCTGTAAAAGTTGATGTATACACCTATAAACACCTGTATGTATCTATAGAGAGATTTACCTGTACATGGATTATATAATGTAGTTTCTTAAAGGGATTATCTTCAAGACAAAGCAAACCAAACGCATTGTTATTTTCAGGCAAGGAAAACAAACTCCAAAAACACAAAACAAAATAGAAATGCTGAAAGGCTAGCAAAAAAGCAACTGAAGAAACACTCACAGTGCATATGCGCATATTACTGAGTTATGTGCATTGGCCTTAGCAAAACGAGGCGTAAGTGTCAAGAGTGAATGTTAGTAAAGTGGTTCACAAGCTCTTGAACCCAAGGACATTGTTTTAATTGAAAATCGTTATTACTGAGGGAAAATAGGTACAAAGTGTTCAGAACTTAGCAAATTGAAAATTTTATTGATAAGAAGGCTCAGCATCAGATTTGTATGAAGGAGTGGGGGACACTGAGAATTTTAAATTAAAATTTTTCTTTTAAATATGCTTTATATATATATTAAGTATAAAAATTCTCAGTGTCACTTCTGCGGGTATGTTTATAGTCACATGAACATAAAAGTAATCTGTTGAATTTCTAAAGAATAAAATGCATTACACAAACATTTTCCACCATGTCATAGAATTTCCAACAATATATATATATATAATCATATTTTTATTAATTAAATGTATATTGCAACACAGAAATTTCTATGTTTTGAGATAGAATCTCATCATCAGGCAATGTTGGATGTTGGTGTGATAATAATTTAGATCATTTTCACAACCAGCATCCAACATTGCCTGATAAGATTCTATCTCGCAACATAGAAATTTCTGTGTCACAATATACATTTAATTAATAATTATATGATTATATTAAGCTCTACAAAAATATAAATTCCAGGGAACTCAAAATCATAAAACCTGGGGTCCTCTTCACCTGGATATATATATATATATATATATATATATATATATGATTGATTGTTTGATCACTTAGTTTTTGGGCATAATAAAATTAGGCCAGTACACAGTTATATTAAAAAGTGTTCAATACAATTATATTGTAGAACTTTTAAATATTCTTCATTTATAAATGAGTTATTATGAAACCTAGGCCATGTAATAACTCGTTTACAAGTGAAGAATATCTATTACATAAACAAGCACAAGGATGTGCAAGTGAAATAATCCATAATAGCTCATAATGAGAAAACTAAGCTGAATTTGAATCCAGTCATTACTTGTGATTAAGAAAGGTTTTAATTAATCCATTCTCTCCCCAGCTATGGCTAAATAGGACAGACTAAGCCCTTTAGACCTGGTTGGCAGCCAGTCTAGAGGATAGAAAAATGAATTCACACTTGTCTGTACAATGTTGGTAAAGTGTAGATGAGCTTATAGGAACTTAAAACTAACATGTAGCTCTATATATATGTGTGTGTGGTGGAGTGTAAAAAGTACATCCGTTCTATGCTTGATATTTAACTTTTATATGATTATTAACATACATAAATTAAAAATTTATATCTATCTTTAAAAGCAATTCTATTCTAAGGATACAAAGAGGCTCTTTTCTCCTTTTGGTAGAAATAAGTCATGTGGGTCACATGACAACCTCTTGATGACATTATTCTATACAGTGTCAACAGTCAAAATTAGGTGCACTTACAGCAACCAAATGGTAAGGTTGTTTTTAGCTCAGGCTCCCCATAACCCAGGCAACAGTGAAATCTGCCTCACAGCAGTCCACAAGCCCAGGGTGCTATTTCCCTTTGGGAATATGTCTTTTCCAGATTTGGAATAAAACTCCAGCTAATAGTCCTCAAATTTGAAAAACACAAGACTTGCCGTTTCCAATATATGGAATATGTCCTCTCCTGTGATATAGATGAATCGGGTCCATTTGAATCTGGCATTTTAAGAACGACTTCTCCAGGTATATCTATATTATATGTAAGTGCTTTCCTTTTTGTTTTTCTGTACACTTTGATTTTCTGTATAGATATATGACAGATTTTCTTCCATAAAAGACATGTGTACAGCTGTACATTTTTTAGTATAAATGTTTCTCTGAGAACAAATGTTTCTTTCATTCCTTTTCCTCATTCCACCTGTGAAATACATTATTATATCATGGATATAATAATGCCTATAACTTTCTTCCATAGTTCTTTCATGTTACACTATGTTGCATGAATAATTTTATTCTCTGGCCTATGCGTACATGCTTAATTTTTTTTTAAGTAGGGGTTTAGATACATGTTTCCTCCTTTCATTAAAAGAAAAAATACTAAACAATACTATTATTCTTCTTCATCTAAATATTATTTTTAGACAATTTTATTTATCAATGGCGTGATATTTTAATCTGATTATTTTTCAAATTTATTTTTATTGACTCAATTAATGGTATTTAATTTTTAACCATTTGCCTGATTTAGTAGTTTCCTTTCTGTTCATCTGCATTATTAATCACTCAGTTCGTCAATAAATTTTTCTGTAGTCGCACTCAGCAGTACAACCAGGAAATTCAAACATACCATAATTTAGCAAATTTACTTTAAGTTGCAGAACAGACTTTTTTCTTTGACAAAACAAACTGTCTACAGAGTTTTAGAAGTTCTAAATCTTGATACAAATTACACTCAGAAATGGTATTTTCTTACAAATTCTAAAGAAATTATAAAGAAATTAACAACCTAGTCCAAAAATCTAGCAAGTTCATTTGTTGTTTCTAGCTGATAATGAACACATGTCCAAGGGATCTAGGATTGAGAACCACTGGTTAGTAAACTAAAAGGTGCAAACATTGGTAAAAGAACAGAAACATAAACCAGTCACAACAATAACAGTCCACACAGACCTTGTAGAAGGAACGTCCAATGAAAACTCTTTAAATGAAGCTACTGCAGATCGATGGCTAGATGTAGCTTTTCGCTCCTGGCTCATTTTCAGAGATTTGTATAGATTTAACCAAGTGTCCACATAGACACTTTCTCCTCGAGTGTCTGGATGGAGTAACTCCCAATCTTCAGGAACAGTCTCTGTTTCTTTTTTACTGTCCAATATGTGTAACAAAATGGAATAAAATAAAAGAAACAACATAAAAACACAAAAATGGTCATGCAGTAAAAGTTTTTAAGAAATTATGAAAACAAAACTAAATATGTTTTGAATAACAAAACATAATATTACTTAAGAAAATAAAGTAAATTAAAAAAATATACATAAAAATATTTTAGAAGCATGCCCAAAATAAAAGAAATTAAAAATAGTTAAATTTTTTTTTAATAAAAAATAAAAAATTAATTGGCTTGGAAAGGAAAAAGCAAAATAAAATTATTTTGAATTAGGAGATAAATTTGGAGAAAAGTAAAAATTTGTTATAAAAATAAATTCATTATTTTAAAAACAAAAAAATGAGACTCTTTGATAAGTGAATCTCTCTAGGGAAATTTAATTATCTACTGAAACAGAAAAATTAGTAGCCGTTACATAGTTAAGTCTAGTTTATCTAAGGCTAAAAATTTTAATAAACATTATTGAAAGTAAAAATGATCCTACCCAGTATTATTTGAAATCCTATGAAAAAAAAAAAAAAGAAAAAGCAAAACCATTATATAATATGAACAAAAAAATGTTTATCCAAAAAGTGTGTAAATAACATTCTGTAGAGGAGTGATTTGTTTTTTTACAGCTATCAACCCTTTACAGGTTATTTAAGGCTAGAAAATATTTTCCAGATTGTAAGGTTTCTTTTGATAGATAAAGATTTCCTGATATAAGTTATAATTAATCCATAGCTGGCAGAAGAAGAGGGTATTTGTGCATAGGTGGATAAAACAAACCATATGCGAATTGGATCTTGGATCTCTGATTAACAATTCCAAGTCAATATTTATTACACTATATGCACATCCAAATTTAAAGCACCTGGTATTTCCAACCAGTCACCCATCTAGGTACTGACCAGGCTTGATATTGCTCAACTTTTCTAATCAAAATTGGAAACACTAAAGATAATCAATAAAGCATGCATAATTAAGGCCACTCTTCCTCTGAATGATAATATTAAGAGTTTTCTTATCAGGTATTATTTGGTTTTAATTTACTGCTCAATGAGTGTTATTTTCAATTGAAATGTGTAAAGTCTGTCTCTAAATCACAATTATTTTAGGAAATTCTGTTTTTGAAGTCAAATAACTGTCATCCCTCTTTCCAGTATTGATGGAAGATTCTTTCCCAACATTTTTGTTTGAAGACGGTTTTAAAAGAACTGTAATGGTAATATAGAGTACCCAAAAAACGGAAATTGTTTAAGTGTGTATTGGTAGACATGAGCAAGTGGCAGGACTGCAAAACAGTGGCCTCACAAAGTAAACACTGCCATTTGAGTAGCCATGGATCAGTACAATGGGCAACAATGACAATGAATTTCTAAGCAAGTTATGGATATCAGATGAGGCCCATTTTCATCTCACAGGTTACGTGAATAAGCAGAACTACCATTACTGGGCAGACACATATCAGATGAGGCCCATTTTCATCTCACAGGTTACGTGAATAAGCAGAACTACCGTTACTGGGCAGACACATATCAGGTGAGGCCCATTTTCATCTCACAGGTTACGTGAATAAGCAGAACTACCGTTACTGGGCAGACACATATCAGATGAGGCCCATTTTCATCTCACAGGTTATGTGAATAAGCAGAACTACCGTTACTGGGCAGACACATATCAGATGAGGCCCATTTTCATCTCACAGGTTACGTGAATAAGCAGAACTACCGTTACTGGGCAGACACATATCAGGTGAGGCCCATTTTCATCTCACAGGTTACGTGAATAAGCAGAACTACCGTTACTGGGCAGACACATATCAGGTGAGGCCCATTTTCATCTCACAGGTTACGTGAATAAGCAGAACTACCGTTACTGGGCAGACACATATCAGATGAGGCCCATTTTCATCTCACAGGTTATGTGAATAAGCAGAACTACCGTTACTGGGCAGACACATATCAGATGAGGCCCATTTTCATCTCACAGGTTATGTGAATAAGCAGAACTACCGTTACTGGGCAGACACATATCAGATGAGGCCCATTTTCATCTCACAGGTTATGTGAATAAGCAGAACTACCGTTACTGGGCAGACACATATCAGATGAGGCCCATTTTCATCTCACAGGTTACGTGAATAAGCAGAACTACCATTACTGGGCAGACACATATCAGATGAGGCCCATTTTCATCTCACAGGTTACGTGAATAAGCAGAACTACCGTTACTGGGCAGACACATATCAGATGAGGCCCATTTTCATCTCATAGTTTACGTGAATAAGCAGAACTACTGTTACTGGGCAGACACATATCAGATGAGGCCCATTTTCATCTCATAGTTTACGTGAATAAGCAGAACTACTGTTACTGGGCAGACACATATCAGATGAGGCCCATTTTCATCTCACTGGTTACATGAATAAGTAGAACTACTGTTACTGGTCAGACACAAATCCTAATAAAGTTCATGAGCACCCTTTTCATGCAGTAAGTTAACAGTATGGTGTGCTGTTTCATTATATGGGATCAATAGACTTTATTTTTTTGAAAATGAACAGGGGATCTCAGTCACTGTCACTGCAAATTTCAAGAATGTATTCATACAGGAGAACACGATTTACAGAACATGATTTTTAAAAAATGAAAATTCCATCATTGTTCTCTTAAATGGCATGTTTTAAGGTTTCAAGTACTTTGAATAAAATATTTTTCTTCCATCGCTCTTGGTTTTATTGAATTATTAAAAAGTTGCGGTTTTTTGGGTCACCCTGTATTAGCTGTTTTCCTATAAAGAAACATTTGGCATTCATTAACCAATCAGCTAGTATTACATTTGGTTGAAATTTATAAAATATTTCTTAGTTTTTCATAAAAACAGGTTTCTCAAGTTCACTGTTATTGCTCTTTCTAGTATTGATGGGATTTGCCTTCCTAACTCTCATTTGAAGTGATGTGTAATATTAACATCTTGATTAGGTCATTATTTTCTCTCTGAGTTACACATGCTATCCATTTTAGCTATTGCTGTTCTTGGGAGATGTCAAGTGGTATGATTACTGCTATTCTGCACATTTCTTTCTTTGTGATTCAGTATCAACAGTCCACAGTGCTCAAAGAATGATGCCCTTTGTCAAGACTCAGGTTTTACTCACTGAAATCATCGCTGATCTTAGAAAAGTGAGAAAATCATTTAAATGGTTAAAATAGTATGTAAAATTAATTAGTAGGGGAGTCTTAAGTCAGAAAATTTCCTTAAAAGAAGAAAAAATGTCCATCCTCTTCAACTACTGGGCACCTCATAATAGTCATTTCAACCATTCATCTGTGCATGGAATACTGCTGCCATATATGGTCAAGTGCTCCTGCTGTTCATCTCAGTGTTCTCGACAGGCTCCAAAGGAGAATCAGTAATGTGATAGGTACTGACTTGGCGGCTCGACTACAGCCACTTCCCCACCGACGAAATGTGGCCTCCCTTTGTCTGTTCTATAAATACTTTCATGGCTTCTGCTCCAACAAACTTAAGTCACTGGTGCATACTCAACAGGTGTTTACTCGTGCAACCAGATTGGCCACAATTAGGTTAGCCAAATGCAGACGACAATTCTACTCCTGCAGCTTCTTCTCTTGCACTTCCTGCCTGTGGAACTCGCCCCCATATTCTTGCAATGTCAATACTCATCTATTAACCACTTGACTAGTTCTTTCCCCACCCCGTATAGCCTTTTCTTTCTCTCCACCTTTGAAACTGTCATCACACCTGCATTCTCATCTTTCTATTGCTCCTTTCTAACTGGTTCATCTTTCTCTTCACTCTCTTCTAATTAATCTTTTTACACTTATGTAGCCCCCTGCACATCAGTGGCATTACCACCTTGCTCGAAGTGATACGATTAAAAAAAAGTTTCAAGAACCCTTAAGAAAAATTATGATCAAAAACAAGAATTCTATATAAATCACAATATCAAAAGTTTTTGCTACTAGTGAGGCACTATATATGAAATATTACTTTGCTAACATCAACCTTACATTATTTAAAAGTGGAAATGGAGTATTGAGAAATTTTTTTTTAACAGAAAGATGCTCACGATATTACTGAACTGGTACAATTTCTGTATTAATATAATACCGCTTTGCTTGGGGTGATACGATTAAAAAAAAAAAAAAAATGTAGACATCTTCACTTGCTGTATATTCATACATACCAAAAATATAGATAGATAAATATATAAATAAATAGAAAACTTGAACTTACACATGTTCTGGAAATTGCTTTGCACCAGACATTTCGAGATTTTTGAAATGATCTCTGCAAAAAGAGGAAAAATATATCACAATTGTAATTTCGTTTTATCATCTATTATCTACTTTTCTATATTTCTAATCAAACTGTAGTAACTGTTTAAACATCTTACAACAGGTTTTTCCTTAATATGTATCAAGTGACAAATTAAATTTGTGCCCCAAATAAACAGCATCTGAAAACAATTTTTTTTTTAGTAAAGTCCTTTTTTAAGTACCCTCACTCTTTGGAATTGTTTATAGCTTTTAAAAAAAACGATTATTAAATTGTAATAAAACCTCTAAAAGATACAGAAGGCACTTATCTCACTTTGGTAGAGATAAATCACATGGGTCAAATTACAGCGGCTTAATGATGTCACTCTATACAGCGTGACATCAAATTTCGGTTCATTTGCAGCAACCAAACATTAAAGTTGTTTTCCCCCATGGCTTGAGCAGAGGCAAAATGGTGCCATTTCCTTTTGAAAACATTTGTTTTTTTTAGATATAGAATGAAATTCCAGCTTATAGACTTGAAACTTTAAAAATGCAAACTTCCTGTTTCCCTATTCATGGAATTTGTGCTCAGCAGGGACATAGATGAATCTTGCCTGTTTGAATCTGGAATCCTAAAAATGGCTTCTCCAGGTACAGGAATATCTCTATATTATAAGTAAGATCCTCACTTTTTGTTTTCCCATGCACTCTGCTTTGCTGTGTAGATATATATGATATATTATTTTCCATGTGAGACACATGTATATCTGTATTAGTTTTGTACATGACTTTGTATTACAAAAGTCTCTGTGAGAAAAAGTATGTTAGTCATTCTTTTTCCTTTCAGCCATCCATGATATCAGTGTTTTTATATCATGGATATGATAATGTACATACAAATGAAGAATAAATCTTTCTTCCAATCACTCCTGTTACAGACTTAAAACACATGAAAGTGAATTTATATATTTTCTTTAAGAAACAACAATGAAAAGCAGCACTATTAAATTGTTTATTAGAATGGTTGACAAACATCAGCTAGTATTTGTCTATATTTCTGAGATTAGGTAGTATTTACAGTATATACATTATTTGTACTATTGTCCTCATCTTTGTTGCCATTTGTGTGATGTTTCAGAGATAACTCATGACTTCCAATTGAGCCTTTATGCAAGAAATGGAGTTCCTATACCCCATTGATTGTAATAAAGGGTTTGGTTAGAAATTCCTAACACCTGAAGAAGGCTGGAGCATATAACAGCCAAAACATCATACAAATAGCAACAAAGATGAGGACAATAGTCCAAATAATGTAAATACTATAACATCAGCTAATAAACAATAGATTCAAACTTTAATAAATAGTAAATGATAATCCTCTATTTATAGTTGGTTTAAATATTTTAATAATTTAGTAAAGTTCTATAAATTTATGAATAAAAAATTATTTACACTATTTACATTGTTCAGACTGTTGTCCACATCTTTCAACAGTCTAATAGTGTAACTAATAATCTCAGAAATATGAACAAATAAAAAAATTGTTTTCATATTTATCTAATCTAAGCTAATTTATAAATGGAACTTTGTCTCTGTGTGTGTGTGTGTGTGTGTCCGTTACCTATAGACACCAAAACGGCTGAAGTGATTTTCTTGAAAATTTACTCACTTGTACTATAAGCATCTGCAAGTGTTCTTAGCTAGGTTTTGTGTTGAGGTACCCCCAATAAATATCAAAAATTGATAATTGAAAAAAATGGGTTATAGAAAGAGTGGTCCAATTTTAATCAAATTTGATACACTGATAGACAAAGACATAAGAAACAATATTCAGAAGTTTCAAGGTTGCAGTTCTTAAAATAGTGCAGAAAATCGATAATGTATATATATAAAAGGCAAGATACTGGGTCTGATCGAAATCAGTTTTTCAGCTCTTTTATTTTAGATTTTGCTTCGGGTTTGGCTCTAAGTAGATATAATTGTAGTTCTTAGTCTCAGCCATGATACCATTTACTCAGAGGACATTTTTAGCCTTCAAAATTCAGTTTACAAAAACAAAAAAAACTTATTTGATATCGATACCAGGAAATCAAAATTTGACTTACATCCATTCATTTTTCTTTCAGTCTATGGTTTCGCTTTAACTGGAAACGACTATTGCTTTTTAGTGTTTTGTGCCAATGTCCAAAGAGTCTGAGCTCCAGGACCATGGATTAGTTTTAAAGCTTTCATTACACCTGAGTACCACCGGGCTATACTGCTGGTTGTTCATAAATTGGCAAATGATAAATATATTAGTTTTTAGAATGTTGTAAATATAAAATTATTTTTCTAAGTAAACAATTTAATACATTGTGTTTAATATTTTTATTGTAAATTCTCAAAACCAAAAGAAATGTATCAGTTTACTTTCATTATATGCTGCAGTTTTATTCCAATTCTGATCACTGTTTTTTTAAAATAAACATATTCATAAAATTTTATATTAAAATGTTTGATTAAAAAAACACCACATAATGACATCAAAATCTGCATAATTTTTAATCCTTTTATCGTCAGTTGTTCTTAGTTAATTTGTAATGTACATGAAAATAGGAAGAGAAAATAGCAAATATTGATAAGATAGCAAGGGTCAAAAAGCAATGTCTGGGATTCAGCAGTCAGGCTTTCCCCAGGTTGGGGGGTCGTGGGTAACAAGTACCGGCCCTGTCCATCCATAATATCCTACAATAAGATTGCTCATTCATCAGTGGACAAAAAATTCAAGGACCAACTCTACCAACAACTAAACGTGCCATTGATAAGATTAGATAAAAGCTTATTTTATGATAGAAGAGTAACCATTTTAAAATATTTATTAAATATAAGCAAATGTAAGTTTTCCATTTTACAGCCCTTTTCCCCACAGACAAAATGTTGTTAACCTCTTGCCTTCCCACTATTTCGATGGGAAAATATTCCAACAAGCCACATTTCTCCAATTAGTTTCCCCAACACTAACTCATCCAACTAATACACACCCTACTGTGTACACTGAGATGAACCAACCTCATTCCAATCCTATTCCTTTACCAAGAAACAAATCCCAATCAGAGAGCTACACTCCAAGAATTGTTACTTTTCCAGGAGGATGCTTTCCTGACCCCTTTAAGAAAAGAATTAATCATTATCTATTCCACATAAAAATCATCCCTTAGTTTTGCCACTCATGAATCCCCCATCTTGAGTGAACCTTAAGAAGAAAAATAGATATTTTAAACTTACCTCAGCATAATTTTTTCATAAACTTTTGAAATTTCAGCATCGGCTTTGGTGGGCTTTCGTTGCAACCATTTCTTTAAATAACGGTCATCGTAATACTCTAACAATTCCTGAAAAAGTAAGATGTAAGATATAGTATATTCTTTATTCATTTCACTCAACACAAGGCAATAAAGCCACTAACATGCAATTAGTTATGGATTGTTAAAAATATGAGAAAAAACAATAAGTAGAAAGAACAATAAAACAGGAATTAAGGAAGCTTAAGATAACAACTGACATTGCATTTACATTTTTGAAGATAAAATTTAACTGGAAAGCAAGAAACCAGAACAAAGTACCGTAAATGAGAAATATAAAAGAAGAAAGTATTAGCATAAAAGTTAATTACATCCAGCCATTTAAACTGCAAAACTATGAGACTTACTCCCAATATAGCACTGCATTTAAACTTATAAAAACTAGACATGGCTGACCAAGTCAGCTACTATATACAGAGCAGAGAAGCAAGACATTACTGTCTACAGCAGTTTTTCTTTTTTTAATCATTTCACCCCAAGCAAGGCAAGACCACCACTCATGCACAGGGGGTTACATTGAGAGGACAAAAAAGAAACCTGGTACAGAGGGTGTTAAAGAAAGGTTGATGGGATAGGATTCAAGGAAATAAAATATAGCAATTAACATTGCATTTAAACTTTCAGAGATTGTAGCTATCAAGGAAGCAAATAAATGGAAGTGAGTTCCACAGGTGTGAAGTGCAAGAAAAGAAACTGAGAGTAGAAGAGACTGTTACATTTAACTATTTAATGGTAAAAGGGACCTAGATGCCAATCTAGTAACACATGTAAATTTATGTGGTTGGGGAATCGGAGAAAAAAAGCTCATCAGAGCAATTGCTATGAAAATATTTGTAGAAAAAGCAGAGTCATTACAGTCACTTTTTCACAAATATGATGTGGATTTTCTCATCATATTTGTGAAAAAGTGACTGTAATTAAAATGGCAACTTGGGATCAGTTATATTGTAAATCCTTCTTTGGATTTTATTGTGAACCTCAAAATGATTAGCAGGAGCACCTGACCAGAAATGGCAACAGTATTGAATACATGGACAAATGGTACGTTTATAAACCCAGAGAGTAAAATACTACGCCTCCTTGGCCTTACACTCTCGGCGGACCTCAAATGGAATGACTACATTGAATCCATTGCCAAATCTGCTGCTATGAAAGTGGGCTCCCTGTGCAGGGCCCGGAAATTTTTCCCACCTGAATCTATTCTGCACATATACAAATCTACCATCCGCCCGTGTATTGAATATTGCTGCCATATCTGGTCGGGTGCCCCTGCTGCTCTCCTTGGGCTTCTTGACAAAATACAAAGGAGGATCTGTAACGTGGTTGATACTGACTTGGCAGACCGGCTGCAGCCGCTCTCACACCGGCGTGATGTGGCCTCCCTGTGCCTCTTCTACAAGTACTTTCATGGCTTCTGCTCCGATGAGCTTAGATCACTGGTGCCGCCTAAGCACGAATTTACACGAGATACTAGATTAGCAACTAGGTCCCACCCTTTTACAGTTAAACAAATAAGATGTAACCGTAAATTCTACTCCAGCAGCTTCTTTTCTCGTGCTTCCCGCATGTGGAACTCCCTTCCACAAGTCTGCTTTCCCGACAGTTACAATCTCCAGGTGTTTAAATGTAGGGTCAATAGACACCTCCTATCACACTAACTCCCAACTATTCTCACAACACTCTTATCTACCCAACCCTCATTCTCGGTATCCTTACCCGCCTATCACCCACCCTCTGTCATTTCCTATATTTAATCAGCCTTTCTCCACTCTACAGTAGTGGCAGTGACATGCCTTGCTTGGGGTGAAACGCTTATAAAAAAAAAAATGTGCAAGATGGATTCTAATGAGAAAAACTTCCTGGCCTGACACAATTACCCAATCTTCTCAGCAGTAAATGCAGCTATAGATCTGATGAAATCATTTCACTTTAGGTCATTTGAGAGGAAACTTTTGGCTGGTTGTTTTGTTTTTATGGCATATCAACCTCGGCGGGTCATTTATTGCTAACTAAATTTTATTTATTGCTGGTAATAGCTTTTTTTTTTCTTTCAACAATTTATTGTTGTTTTTATATAAGTTTTTGTGTCTAGTAATACTTCTTTATTTATGAGTATCAAGATTCATTGAGATTTTGTTTTTAAGGGCAGGGTCCCTAAGTCCTACCCTGTTATTTAACCCATAACTGGAGGGAAGGGACAGATTAATACCTTTCCCAAGGGTACAAGTGCATAAGTGAATGCAGGGTATTCAACTGGAATTTGAACTCAGCTCACCGATTTCTCTTTCCGAGCCGATATCCACTGCACCACAACACACATCCATCACTAGACACTTACAGCATCTGGTATTCAAAAAGGTCACCCATCTAGGTACTGACCAGGCTCAACGTTGCTTAACTTTGGTGATCAAACTAGAACTGGTGTATTCAACATGATAAACAGTAAGCACGCACAACCGTCACTAGATGCTTACAGCACCTGGTATTCCCAAGTGGTCACCTATCTAGGTACTTACCAGGCTCAACGTTGCTTAACTTCGGTGATTGAGCAAGAACCGGTGTATTCAACGTGATATGGCCGTAAGCCTTTGAGAGAAAAGCTAAGGAGAGTGTGTCACTCTTTAAGAGACTAGCATAATCCATTCTGATGGAAGGTAGGAAAGTTTCTCCATAGTTATTAAAAGGATAGCAGTTTTGTTTTGGAGCATTAAAATTTGCTAGCTACTTCCTACTTCATTCCATCAGAGATTAGATGTCCTTCTAAAAAGTAACGGTCAGGTTTATTTTATCAACCTTGACAGATTTCCTATTGAGATGGGATTAAATGGTGTGGTCATCTGCCTAGATGCTTACTTGGGAACTGATGACAACAGGAAGATCATTGATGAAGACCAGAAACAGCATAGGACCTAGAACAGAGCATTGAGAGATGCCTGCATTCATATGAAAGCAACTGGAATCTTGTCCATTCCAAATGAACTTAATTTAATGATTTGATAAGAATGATTGGATTAAACCAAACAATTATCTAGAAATACCATAGTCCTTGAGCTTGTACAGGAAGACACTGATTGAGATATCAAGAGCAATTCCTACCTTCCATCAGAATGGATTATGCTAGTCTCTTAAAGAGTGACACACTCTCCTTAGCTTTTCTCTCAAAGGCTTATGGCCATATCACGTTGAGTTTTGCTGTTCTTATCAAGAGCATGGTATTCGTATTCAGTGATGGCAGCACACCAGAAGCCATATTGCATGTCAATGAGCAGGTTGTGAGTTGTAAGATGTGAAACTACTTCAGCATTGATAAGAGCCTCAAACGTTTTGCCAAATAGTGGTAAGAGGCTATTAAAGCAACAGAGGGGTCAGAGGACTTCCCACAGAAAATAAGGACTACAGATGAGGATTTCAAGCAAGCAATGAGCCAACAATTGTAACATTTGAAGAGAGCTCCGGTGCACATTTCTTTAGAATGATGGCTGGAATTCCATCACCTTTGCTTGTCTTTAGAAATTATGTCCAAGACCAGAGAGAGTCATGCATATATTACTCAGCTGAGCCTCTGTTCTAGGTAAGAAAATGAATGTGGGCACTCCAGATGAGTCAAGTGTCGAGTTGCTAGAGAATGCGAGGGCAAAACTTTCAACCTTTTCTGCTGTGGTTGTGTAACCTTTGAATTGATTGAGTAAAGGAGGAATTGAGGGTTTGCTGTTGTTCAGCACTCTTTTGCAGAGTCTCCACTAATCTTTGGAATTGAACTTCTACCAGTAAAAAAAAAAAATTATCATTTAGGAGATGTTTACATTCATTATGAGCAGAGGCAAAGACATGCCTATTGTGATATTGTGTGTCACTCCAATTAAGCTGGGAGAAGTTAAGAAAGCAAAAGAAACCATATAGTCTCACTAGGTACAAGAAGGACACCACCACCACCCTATGCATTTTCCTTTCAGGAAATATTACAAAAGAGGAAGTCAAAGGAGAAGGAGGACAGGTGAGCTGGAGGAAGAGGGGTAAGTGAATAATGACAATTTATATTTAAATTTTCTCTAGGAATGAGAAAAGTCTGTTTGTTAGAAATAGTAATTTTATGCCCTCACACCCTGATTGAGCACTTTGGAAGAATAGTAGACTTTGAAAAACAGTAGCTACTCTGGCATCTACGCATCGTTCATTCAGCAATAAATTAGAACACTCTCAGCTATTGGGCATGTATAATGATAATATACATGCTAAAATGTCTACCTCCTACCGAGCACCCGTAGCTCAGAGGTAGAATTGCTGACTGACGCCAATTCGGTTGGGTTTCAATCCTGGGTAAAAAGCAATCGGCTCTCTAACCATACTGATGAGCTGTGATACAGTGAAACAGATCTGTCTGCGGATGACTACATACATACATATATATATATAGTACTGTGCAGAAGTATTACAACAAGAACTATTATTTGATTAAAGTAATTTTATTTGACTTACTCAACAAATGCTTTAAGAAGAAAATTACTTTGTTACTTGTTACAAAATAAATTTAATATTTAGAATAATAGCCTTTTGCTTTGATCACAGCCTTCATTCTGTCAGGCATTGACATTACAAGCTTCTTCAATGTATCTAATGGTATTCCCTGCCAAACAGCTTGTTTTGTTCTCAAAGTGTCTCTTGTGAAGTAACATTAGATTTATCAATTTTTTATCCCAAATATCCCCTAGATGTTCAATAGGATTGAGATCAGGGCTTTGTGGGGGCTAATTAAATTTCTGAAGCCTTCTTTCCTCTTTAGTTAAATAATCAATATTTATGAGCAGTTTACTTGGCTTTTCACTCTGTATTTAAATTTCAGTGAGATTTTTAGGAAAATCGCCCCAGTCCTAATACTTTTGCACACTACTGGTAGTGTGCAAAATTGTTAGGACAGGGGTGATTTTAAACTTTATTTTGATGCCTCATAAAAGATAAAATAGTTCTTGTCCTCGTAGTTTTGCATAGTAAAAAAGAGGATGTGGAATAAGGGAAAAATGTAACATGGGTAAAAGGAAGAGTGAAGAGAAAGGAGAAAAGGAAATGTGGAAAAAATGAAAGAAAAAAGAAAAAGAAAAAAGAAGAATTACCTTAAGGTAATATTTTCCATGAAAGCCAATGATATCTTCCATTCCAGCCATTAAATGATCAGAAACCTAAATTTGAACAAAGATAATAAACTGATCAATTTGAACGTTTTATAATCTTCTCCTTCAAACACAAGTCAGTGCTCTTGTGGAAAATTGTAAAACATTAGAAAATTAAAATAGAGAACTAAACAGCTACAACAAAAAATAATTTACTTGATACTCATGACTAATATATGACATCTCAACATCTCTTACATCTTTCAACTTTATCTACTGAATCTAACCCAAATGAGGCAAAAAATAGGTTTACAGAGATGAAATAACATTAGGTTTGGTTTTTTTTATGTAAAGATGAAAAAAAATGATAATGCACAGAAATAGTCAAGACATTTTTAATTTGTAGTATTTAAGTGAAAAAAGAAAAAAGCAAATATTTGTATTCACAGTGCTGATTGAGATCTTAGCATTTCTTCAAATGAATATAAAGTTTACAAGTATAACTAAAATGATACTCTATTTGAAAATGAAAACTAAGATTTTTGTCATCATTAACAACTGTAAAATAATGAGAGTAGTTTTTTATTCCTCAAATTAGTGTGTGTAATGTAACTGTAATCTTACATCAGCCGTGAGGAATATCAGACAGTTCGGTTCTTCTTTCTTCTGCAAGGTAACCTTCAAAAACTTAACAAGGGGTTTGATCGTAAGGCCCTTAAAAAGAAATAAAATATTTTTCAATATCAAAAAATAAAAAATACATGGGGGTGGATGCAAAACATGAATATGTATCTTTGGTAGTCATTAAAACACTAGAAGGCTGAAAAATTAACAACAGCATGTTTACAAAACCGGAAGTCAAATGGCAACCATTGAAAAGAGGAAAAAAAAGAAGAAAAGGTTAAGGAGTAGGTGTAAAGTGGAATTGAGTTTTGTTTAACGGCATATCAACCTCTGTGGCTTATTTAATGCCAAAAAGGTAGGGTTTAAAGATCTTTTTTCAATATTCAGTTATAGTGAACAGGTTGATTTAGTCAGATTTTGATGAAGATTTTTTTCTAGTTTTGTATTCAAAAATGTATTGCTGGTAATAATTTTCTTCCTTCAAAAATGTATTATGGCAATAATTCTTTTCTTTTTTCCTTCAAAATCTGTTATGGTAATAATTTTTTTTCTTTCAAAAATGCTTTGTTGGTAATATTTTTCCTTCAAAAATATGTATTTTTCTATAAAAGTCTATTTTTATACTTTCATAGTGTTTAAACGCCAACTGGGACCCTAACAGGTGCTACTACCCTGAGTCAGGGTGGACTTGGGAACAACAGCAATTAAGAGGTGTTTCCATGCTGTTCACAACTTTCTAATGAGCGGCCTTGCTGCTGAATGCAGTTTATTGTCATACCCAGGACCTGAGTGTAAAATGAAAAAAAATTCCCAAAACAGCTATTCCTGGCTTTCTCTGTGTACACACATACATGCAGATGTGTGCATGTATGCAAATACACACATACACTATAAAAAGAAATCTTGCACCAATGAAAAAGCATATTAAAAAGAAAAATTGAGAAACCAGTCAATTACTGATACCCCTGACAAGTGAACGATGTAGTTCCAGAAGGATTTCCCTATGAAACTATGGATTCAGAATGCTAGAGGTAACATCAATTAGTTATGAGGCAAACCTTTTACTTGTATTAATTTTATATTTTTGTATTTATATCATATATGCATATTTATATCATATCATATATGCAGGGCCATAGCTGATGCTAAAAAAACACTGGGCACAGAGAAAATTGCCCGGATTTATTAGTTGACAATATAATGACGTCATCAGTGTCATCCGTTTCCAGAAACTATGATTTTTGTGGATTTTTTCGGCTATTTCAATGGAAATTAGGCACAGAACGTGAACGAAAGCAGGAAATTGGGTTCGAACTTTCTGAGTATAACCAATCTTTTCTCCCAAAATTAATAAACAAACAGATTTTTACTACGTTTATTTGGATGTTTTCTTCATCTTTCTTTCTTTCTTTGTGAATTGTTTATTTGATTTCTGACGACGACATTTTTCCTTGCCCGGATTTTCACTATGATTGCACGGATCAGCCCGGATCCGTGCCCAGTGTGCCCGGTAATCAGATACGGCCATGTATGTATGTATATGTGTGTCTGTGTGTGTGCACAGGTTTTTAATTTATTTGTTTAAACATTTTTAATGGATACTTGTATTCGAGTAGATACCGTTTTTTATAATTAAACAATATATTTATATCTTCCAGCCTGAATAATCAAGAAATCTTGTTAGGAAAATGTGTGTCCTTCAGAAGAGTTCAAACATGAGTCCTCTAAGCAAAACCATCAACTGATCTGACATGTCTTAGACCACTCAACCATGAAGGGCTTACAGTTAAACAATGTTCAAGTGGCCTAAGACACGTCAGATCAATTGATGGTTTCTCCTAGAAGATGCAGGTTCAAATCCTGCTGGAGGACAAATATTTTTCTAACAAGATTTCTTGATTATTCAGACCGTTAAATATAAATAAATATATTGTTTAACTGCTAAAAACAGTATCTACTCAAATATAAATATCCAGTAAAAAAATTTTCAGAGTTAAACCATTTTGCAAAAATTTCATATATATATGTGTGTGTGTGTGTGTGTTATTTGTTTTTGAATAAAGGTACCAGGGATGAAAGGTGATTGGAACAGATCCAGACACTACTCACTTGGACGAACCTCTCCTTGATTGACCAGGTCCGTCCTGCATTTTATCTATAACTGGGGTGGTGGGGAGAAGAGATGAAGTCATTCCTTTCCCAAGGGTATTTTCACATAAGTGAATATAATAAATTTTACCAGAATTTGAACTCAGCTCTCCAATTCCTTAAACTCAGCTACTAACCATTACTCCACTATGCCTCTGTTACACTGAATTCTAAACATACTTTGTCAGTTACACTGTTAAACAAAAAATTTTACTCCTGGAGTTATTTTCAAATGTAAAATACAGGCAGGTAAGAAGCCTTATTTTTTTCAAAGAAGGAGAATTTTATTTGAAAAATTTACTTATATCTAAGTGATCAACATAGAATTTGTAGTTAAAAATTAAAAAATTAAAAAAAGGAGGTGAGGAGAATAAAATAATGAACAAAAAGATTTAGCACATATTAATAAAAATGGATGTACGGTTATTGCGGTAGAGAGTAGACCTGCTATGCCAAGCACAGAGGTGATTCTGGTTACTTTTAATGCAAATACGCTCAACGAAAGGTATGAATCTCTGACTTTTCACTCTTCTCCCCAGCTATAGATAAAATAGAGCAGACAAAGCTCTCTAAATTTGGTTGGCAAACAGTTTAAGAGAAGAATAAATCTGAATTCAAAGCCAATACCTGCATAATGTCCTGCTTGTTCAGCCAATAGAGTAGTAATACAAATGTTTAGCTAAAATCAGAAAATTGTAAAGAACTATGATTATCCTAAGGGCTTTATGACTTTTATGAAGAAAGAGAAAAAAAAACATCAAAGAAAGAAAAAAAAAATTAAAAGAAAAAAAAATCAGAAAAACCTATTTAAAAAAACAAAATCAGCAAAAAGTTATACAAATAAAAGAAATTCAGGAAAAATTAAAAAGAATAAAACCTCATAAAAAAAATCTATGACAAAATCTTGTCAGATGAAAAATATGCAAAAAAAAAAAAAAAAAAAAAGGGAAATACAGGTGCATTGAGATTTATAAAAGAAATGGAAAAGTATTTGTAATTACCTGGATGAGAATTGTGAAAATAATTACAGCTAAAGTTGTGGTAACAAACATTCTTTTAAATGGAATTAATGCTTCATCTAACATCATGACCAGAGAAAAGCATACAGCTCCTCGGAGACCTCCATAACCCTAAAATTGAAAGAGGGAAGAAAATTTCTTATACGAGGCGGATTTAATTAGAATCACAATGACAAATTCAGTACAGACAAACATAAACAATGAAATAAAAAAATAAATAAGAAAAAAAAACACCACATCTATCTACCTATCTTACTGAAAGCTTCTGTTTATCCTTGATGCAGTTATATAACCATAAGTAGTCACAGGGTCACTGCACAATGGAACAGCTGACCAGTACCCCCACCCCAGTTTATGAAGATATATGGGGAAGATAAAGGTTAACTCTAGACTGGAATAGATTAAAATTGTAGTGATCAGGGAAGCATTCTCTTGGGAGTTGTTTTCAGAAAGAAGCAGTCTATGGGAAGAAGCTGCTCAAGTAGAACTTGTATCTCACCAATAGAATGGGAAAGAGAGTGGTTTGCTGCACTCTGCATGGTTTAGAAGTTCTTAGCTGTGAAGTTAGAACTATTAAAAAACGTAGTTTGCATGAACACTTTTCACAGAAATAGCAATAGATAAATAACCAATTTCAAATGGCCTCATAGAAAAAAAAAAGTCCAAGGGTGACAGCAGTGGTCACACCCACTGAACAGGGTCTCTTTGACCTATCCTTATGGTGCTGGACTTTTTCTCCTATTTATTTTAAAAGCTGTCATGAAAATAAATTTGAATTATTTATTACACAGAACCTTATGTGTGAATTTGAGCGTATCCTACTTTGCATTATGTAACTATGGATATATTTTAATATAATATAAATATTTTACATGTATAGGGGTGCACTTAGTTGTATAGTTATGTGTGTGTCTATTTTTGTGTATATGGCTGCAACTAGTTATATTCCATGTATATGAGTGCACTTAATTGTGATTATATATATATTTCATGTATGTGGGCGCACCTAATCTTATGAATGTTTTTCTTGTATATAGGGACACCTAGTTATATGTAAATTTTTTACATAAAACTAGGTGCCCCTATATACAATATATATTTTATAACTTTTACAGTGAAACCGATAAAATGTAAATGCAATTTCTACTCCAACAGTTTCATTTCTCACACTTCTCGACTGTGGAATTCCCTTCTGTTATGGCTGGTGTACAAAAAGATTTTTTCTTTTATCTTTGGGTAGAATGCATTTTTTCAGTATCTTAGTCACCACTGTTATGGGCGACCAATGGCCAAAAGGTTTTTTCTTTTGTCCTCCGCATAGAATCCATTTCTTCAATATTTTTGTCGCCACTGTTATGGACTAGGTTAAAGTCCCAAAAGAACAACACAGTCACAAGGGTAGAAATAACAAATATATATCAACAAGAAACAACAATACAAAATGTGGAAGATGTTAGTATGTCTGTCAGTTCGGTTTTGAGTGAACTACTACCAACTCAACACTCTCTCTCTAGAGAGAGAGAGGCATAGTATATATAGTGTTAAGAAGAGTTCATTCTGGATTTGCAGGTAAGGACCCATGACAGTAGGTGTACTCATAGATGCAATTGTATGGATATATTATGTAAGTATGAACATATGTGTATGTGGATATACGTGTGTATGCATAAGTATGTTCATAGGTAGGGTTATATGCATACACGTATTTATATGCTTGTGAGTGGGCATGTAATGGTTTTATGGTTACTCTTTTTGCACAATAAACTTTCTCCTCTGGCCATAATGATTCTTACCTAAGATAAGGCCAAAATTTCTATTTTGGATCATGTTACTTGATTTCCATATTTTAAAAGAAATGTTTATTCAGGGAAAATATTTGCATCGAATGAAACAAATATAGTGTGGTCTAAAGAAATAAATTATAATTTATAGCACTTTAAATGATGTGTTGAGTTTTCTTATATACATGTATATATATATATATATATAATGTATATTTGGGCAACAATTTTTCTTTTAAACATGTTTTGTTCAAAACAAAATCAAAAGGCACCTTCCTATAAAAGAAACATTATATATCAAACAATTTTTCCTAATATAAACCTTACATAATTTAACAGTGGAATTGGAGTTTTGAATGTTTTTTTTTTTTAAATAAGCAGACACTCACACAGTGCCCAGCCATTTGTATTATGTGATAGCTTTAAAGAATGCTTCTTTTCAAAAACACATATGTCAAAACATGAAATAACAAAAAACAAAAAAACAAAAAAAAAAACAATATCCTTGAAAATAGCTAGTGAAGTGGCTGAAAGTGCTTGGAAAGTCAAAAATTTTGGAACATTTTTACACTTATCTCCAGCAAAAAGGAAACATGTAAGAATACTGGAAAAAATTAAATAAAAAAATTAAGCAAATTTTTGTTGTCAGCTGTTTTAATTTAGTGTTTTTATATATATATATATATATATATATATATATATATATATATATATATGTGGGCTATGTACCATTTTACTTTATCTTATATAACATTAAAATAAATAGCCAGCATCAAATTGAATAAGTAAATGCAATAAAAAAAAAATAACAGCTACAGATGACCAGTTAACTATTTTCTTTACACTAATGGACTGAGATGTGTGTGTGTGTATATATATATATAAATAAATAAAAGGCACCAATCTGTATGTTCAATAGTGCACATATTTTTGTCATTTAAATTAAAGATATTCACATTGATTTGTATAAAATTGTTTTCTGAATTACTGCAATATAACTGTTTTATCAACATCTTTTATCAACATACACATTAAATTGTTTTGTCGGCTGATCATTGATTAAAACTTAATTCATTGCAACTTGTTAATTTGTCTTTACCTCTTAATCTAAACAAAGCATCATTTTTCAGTGACATAATTTGAAAATGATTACAAATGAAATGAGAGTGACATTTCTAAACAACATCGGTTACCCTCACCAACCCCTACAGAAGTAAACCATAATATTACCATAATAAACTGCTCGTCTAGTCCAATTTTGCGCACACGGTATCTGTCACAGGTGTTGATCAGGTAAGTCAAACCAAAAACCACTGTAAAGAAAAAGAATTAATTATTTGAAAGATATTTTTTTAAACCACTATTTTATCCAAAGAATTCTCTCCTTTATGATTTTAAAGTAGCACTCACTCAAGATAATACCATGTATTTTCAGGATGGAGGTGATCAAGACTCCACAGCTTCCTATATTTTGGTGCATTAACTATTTCCTCTTTAACACCCTTTTTTACCATTGTTCTATCAACCAGTTACCCAAACTTGGCATGTAAGTTACTCAACATTTTCCTCTGCTTCTCTTGTTTTCAATGACCTGTGGGTGTTAAAATATCCAAGACGCTTTCCTTATTACCTGTCCAAGAAATTTCAGATGTAGCTCTCATTTAACTTAAAACCAATTTCCTGAAACCTAATTCTGCATAACCTCATCTATTTCAATGTACCACTGTCACTATTGCATCAGTGGTGTGTCGTGAATAAGATGATATAGTGGGTTGCTTATCTATTCTTTTCTGTTAGTTAATAGTGGAGAGTCCGTTCTAGTGAAGGGTAGTTGCATACTGTTGCAGGTTAACGGAATTTGGCCTTGTTGTAGATAGCCCACTATAAGTCATAAAATGATTACAAATCAAGAAAGGCAATTTGAGTAGAAAAATAACAATTTATATATATACACATATCAATTAATGTTTTTACAATTGAAGTAATACATGAAGTATAGGTCCAATGGAGGTTAAAATGTTCATGGCAATAAATTGCTGAAAGAGAATTAATGCTTAGGAATTTGGGAGCGTGTAAGTAAGAAATGTCAGATGTATTCGCTCCTTAGGTCAGTAAGTAGATTTTGAGGTAGGGAAGAAGGAAAGAGGTAAGGGAGGCGAGCGTAGTAAGCCGCTTGACTTTGGTCAAGGGAGATACTAATTATTCTCTTCTTCTCGAGTCAGTCTACCTGTCAATGCTTTCTGTATCTGCTTTTTATATCTTCTTTTTGGATCACAGCAGCTCATTTGTAATTTCACACTTGTATTTGGTTCTGGGCTTCCCATTGGCTGATAAATAAAATTCGCGTTGGCTCACGAACTGGAAATTTAATATTTAATTAATTTTTAGTTTTCAACCGGAACATCTGTGTGGAGCTGGCGGCACAGTGACGACTTTTGGTCCATCGCTTTTGCTCGGTATCACCACAATGACTTGATGGACTCAAACAATTTCCAAGTGACTTTGAACTCAGTTTTCTCAAAGACGAATTAATCCAAAAATTGAACTCATACCTTTCCCAAGTGTAGTGCACATAAGTGAATATTACAGAAAGTTACAGATATTTTCAAAATGCATTAACACCAACATATTTAATTTTTTGTTTGAAAATTATTTTTAACTGATACTTGCATTTGAGTAAATATTTTGTTTTTAATTAAACATTATATATATATATATATATATATATATATATAAAATTCTACCAGCCTAAATATTATTTGAGAAATTTTTGCTAGGAAATAAGTGTCATTCAGCATGATTCAATCTGTGACCTTTAACAACATAAGGGAAGCCATCAATCAATCTGATGTAAGACACATCAATCAATCTGATGTAAGACAACTACTCAACCATGAATGATTTCACAGTCTAAACAAAGCTGAATCAAGCTTTAGAAATGCAACAGATCACATGAAGTGCCTTTGGGACAAAATTGGTAAGTTAATTTGTAATACAAGTTAATTTGTAACATTACATTTCGAGCTACCACATTTTTGGGTGTATGCTATCTTGCTGAAAATTCTGAATTGAATTTAATAAGTCTCAACTACATTGAACAGTTTAATCTTTTTAAAATTCCTCTCTAGTCTGTGTTTAACACATTTAGACTTACATCTGTTTCAGACATTTAAAAATATTTTAAGGACAAACTTAAAAAATAAGTTCACTGATGTTGTTTAATAGAGCTTTGGTTGCCATACTAAAAGTAAGACAATTTTGAAACTCAAGGAGGACTCTAAACCAATTTTTAGACCAAAACAACCGGTGCCTTATGACACACATGATATAGTTGAAAAAGAATTTCAACATCTTCAGCAAGAGGAAGAAACACAGCCTACAAATTATTCTCAATGGGCAGCTTCTATTGTAGTAGTAAAATAGCAAATGAGAAAGTCGGCATATATGCTGACTACTCAACTGGTTCAAATAATTCTTATAATTAAATAAGTATCCACTGCCAGTTCCAGAAAATCTTTATACTAAATTAAATGGCGGAAATTTCTTCACAAAAATTGATCATTCTGATGCTTTCCTTGAACTGGAAGTTGAAGAAAGGTTTAAGGAGCTCCTTAGTATCGATACCTACAAAAGCTTGTTCAGATTTAACTGTCTTAGCTTCAGATCCAAACCAGCAAATGGCCGGAAATATTTCAATAAGTTGCATTAGTGCAGATGAAACAATTCTAAAGTTAAAACAGATTTTCAGTCACTTCGGAATCCCACAGATATTAGTTTCTAATGATGGAACTGCATTCACTTCAGCTACATTTTTAAATTTCTGTGTACTTAATGGCATTCAACATATTAGATCACCACCTTTTCATCCACAATTAAATGGACAGGTGGAGCACTTTGTAGATACTTTTAAGTAAGTCAGTTAAGTGTCATGCGTGATACACGCTTGGGCGATCATGTCTCGAAAGAGACATGACTGACTGGGCAGAGGATTATCCTGCAGTAGGTTGCCATTGCTTTCTGCGGTAGACTGGTTGCCGACCAAGGCTCTAGAACCCAGTCTGTCCTGCTATTTAACCCATAACTGGAAGGAAGAGACGGATTAATACCTTTCCCAAGGGTATTTGCGCGTAAGGGCACTCATAAAAGACTAAGGGGAGGGAACCACATGAGAAATATTTAAAATAGTCCTCAGTAGTTACAGAGCTACACCAAATCCAAACACACTGAAACATAACTCACCAGCAGAAGCACTGATGAATCGTAAAGTTCGTTTGCATATGGATTTCATCCATCCTACTCCAAAACATTCCCAAAAAAATGAACACTGCGATGAAGAAACAATTTAACCAACAACATGAAGCAGTGAAACGTACATATATACCATAACAATCTGTACTTGCTAAAGGCTACTACAATGGCAAAGAAAAATGGATGCAAGGATGTATTCTACGCCGTTCTGGAAATGTTACATATAATGTAGTATAGAGTCTACAGTTCAGGTTCAACATGCAAACCAGTTACGATCCTCTCACCTTCCAGAGACCAAATCAAACTTCACCTTACCGCTAGATATCTTATTAGACACCTTTAAACTGCCTCCACAATGTTCATAAATCAAAGAATAATCCTAGGACTCCACCAAAACATGTGCCTAGGAAATCGTATAGACTTCAAAGAAAACACTATCAACTGCAAATAAATCCCCAAAATAAGTCATATGGACAAAAGGCTAAAACGAGGAGGTGTTACAGGAGACAACTCTCTAACAATTCATTGACTCTTCACAAAAAAAGCGGTAACCAAGAACAACAACATGGCCGTTGGACAATACACCACGTATAGACAGTAATTAGTTATCCCACCTAATCCTGCTGTATCCTGGTTGGTGAGACTAAAAAGAAAAAACAAATATTGCAGTGTTTCAAGATATATTTAAATGTGTTTGTTATATTTTGTTCGTAATATTTGGGGTTACAGCAAATACAAATGGAGTAACTATATCAGCTATAAAGTATCCACTATAATAACTTTTGAAATCATAAAAGTGTTGAATTTCTTCATCTAATAAATTCAGAGAGAAATTATGATAAATTGCTTTATATTTTTTTTCAAATTATTTATTTCAAACACATGTCTGATGAATAATCAATTATTTTTATTGTGATATAATCTGCGATCTTTAACTTAAATGTGCAGGTTTTAGAAACAATGGTGGAAGTATGTGCTCTTTGAGTACTTTCTTTTTCTCTATATGAAGATTAATCAATGAGAAAAAGATTGTTCCAAGAATACAGGATTTTGTCTGAGCAGTGATCATCTAAACTTTGTTCTGAAAAATATGCAATGACAATATTCTAGTAGCAAAACTATTACTCGATTTCAAGTAGAATATAGATCTGACAAGACTAAAATATAATTTATTTTCAAACTCTAAAAAAAAATCTAGTTTTTGTCAAAACTACAACTTTTGTTTGCCTCATTCATGAATACAAACATACGTAGATGTGTCAATGATGGGTGTATATATTTTTTAATTTTCAAAATATTACCTTCTATGACTAGGGAGGTGTTGTAGAATAATGAAAAAAAAACTAGTAGCTGAATTACTAAAGTTTTTCATGGCAGTAACAGTTAATGTGACATCTATAAAAAATTCCCAGTGTGTGAGATTCAAGTTCTTGTCAACTTGATTATTCTCAAGTAAACGGCATAATGAAAAACAATGCAACAGTGACAAAATGGACTAAAACTTTATGAAATGATAAAAATTGAGAATGATATAGACTTAGAAACTGAGTAAGGTTGTATAGAAGGTTTAAGGTAGCACAGGAGAACAAACAAAACAGTACCACTGATGAGAGAAAACATGACAAGAACTGTAAAAATAAAATTCTTTCATATTGCCAACAAAGCAGATGTGAGCTGGTGTACCTCTAAATGTAAGCTTTACTAAGACCTGAAATTTACTTTGTGAGATGGCTTTTGCTTTGGTAAGGCCTGGAGTTGATGCATGTGTCAGATCAGTTGACCAAGATCAAGGTGGTGGTGTCAGAGAGGTCTAGTGTGGATTAGTGAAGCTGTGAATCTAACTTTGGTGGTACAAAGGATGTGAGTGGAATGTCTTTGTGAGTGCTTGGAGTAGGGTGGGATCAAAGTAGATGAGAAGAAGAGAAGGAAAAGAAAAAGAAAAAAGGTGGGGGGAATGAAAAAAAGAACAAAAAAAAAAGATGAAAAAGAAGGAAGAAACTGAATTTTTACATAGTATCTTATCTTACAGAGCAGATATTCTTGGACAATTATATTACTAATCAAGATTTGAAGTGATGAATGTGCTTCTATCAATAAAACAAGATAAGTCATAAAATGACTGCAGAAATTAGGTGTGGGGCTATAATGGTGAAGGTAAGACTTGGAAAAATGTAACCTTCGTGGCACCCTGAGGATATTAGTAGATTATCTAAGTTTAACCAAATTGCCGAATGTACAAGACAATGAAGAATCATAGAAGAGTTGCCATGCTTTTGTTGCTGAAACAAAATGACTACATGGAGGAGTATGGTAAAGAGAGTGTATGCTTCTCTACTCAGGAATTTAAAAGGGAAGAGTTTGATTCATGTTTTATGGCTTATTCACCCCTTTTGCAGGTTGTTTAAAGCCACAAAGTATTTAGATTCTAAGAAGTTTTTGACAATGATTTAGCAATACAAGTCTTACTAATTAACCCTTATTCACCCCTTTTGCAGGTTGTTTAAAGCCACAAAGTATTTAGATTCTAAGAAGTTTTTGACAATGATTTAGCAATACAAGTCTTACTAATTAACCCTTATTCACCCCTTTTGCAGGTTGTTTAAAGCCACAAAGTATTTAGATTCTAAGAAGTTTTTGACAATGATTTAGCAATACAAGTCTTACTAATTAACCCTTATTCACCCTTTTTGCAGGTTGTTTAAAGCCACAAAGTATTTAGATTCTAAGAAGTTTTTGACAATGATTTAGCAATACAAGTCTTACTAATTAACCCTTATTCACCCCTTTTGCAGGTTGTTTAAAGCCACAAATTATTTAGATTCTAAGAAGTTTTTGACAATGATTTAGCAATACAAGTCTTACTAATTAACCCTTATTCACCCCTTTTGCAGGTTGTTTAAAGCCACAAAGTATTTAGATTCTAAGTTTTTGACAATGATTTAGCAATACAAGTCTTACTAATTAACCCATAGAGAAGATGTGGATTCATACCTTTCCCAAGAGTATTTGTATATAAGTGAATATAATGAACCCAACAAGAATCAGAACTTGACTCTGATTAACAACTGCGGGCCATTATCCAATACACCACCTGCACATTCAATCTTACAGCATCTGGCATTCCCAATTAGTCAACCATCTAGGTACTGACCAAACTCAACATTGCTTAACTTCATACGGGAACAAGTGGTCCAATATGATGTGGTTGTAAGTCTCCCTAATACAAGTTGTCAAATTTATTACTAAAAAGATGTATAAAAACGAAACTCAGACATTGTTGCAAAGTACAATTTTAACCTCTCATAAGATATAAGTAATGTTAGTGGTGGAGAGGTAGTGTGTTTTTCCTCTTTCATTAAATATAAACTAAAATAGACCTTGCTGGTTTTAACATTGTCAGTCACTTTGTAGTTGGTGAGTAGAGCAAGCTCAGTACCATTATTGAAACAATATAGAATGTAGTGATGGACCAATTTATTAAAACTTATTAAAATTTTAGGAAAATATTAATAATAGAACAGCTTCCTGCAGAAAGATGCAAGCATTGTGTTAGAGATCCCAGCCATAGACAAACAGTTAAAATAGGATTGGAACAACATGACTGAAGTTAACTAGAAAAACAAGCATGTATTTAAGATATTTTTAGTTGTGGGAATTTGGTAACTTACCTAGAAACCTGTAGATCAAACACAGAATAATTGTCCAAATGGTAAATCCTGTCGACCAATTATGCTCGTAACGGACTAAAGCCATTCCAAGGAAGAGGAAGATGATGATCTCACTTGTCGTACTGAAGAGAAATGAAAGATTTTTTTTATTTATGAAGATTGTATAAGTCTGGCACAAGACAGGTTAATGAAGGGAGAAATTAAGGGTCTGATAGCAATGAAATACAAGAGAATTCCAGTTGATCAATCTTCTGAGTTTTACCAAAGAAACCAGGTGTTAATGAATGCAAATTCCATTTGACAATCACTTGATTTAGACCAAAGATGCTTTTCAGAAACTAAACAAGGTATTAAGAGATTGCAAAAAAAATTCTTTAAAAACAAAGAAAAGGAATGCTAGACTACTATGTAGCATCTAATCTTTTCTATAGTTCTGAATACTGAACAATATGAGTTAAATATTGATTTTTTAATGGCATCTAAACTAATTTATAAATGAAACTGTGTGTGTGTCCGTTACCTATAGATGCCGAAACGGCTGAACCAATTTTCTTGAAAATTGACACAGTTGTGCTATAAGTGTCTGCGAGTGTTCTTAGCTAGGTTTTGTGTTAAGGTACCCCCGATAAATATCAAAAATTGATAATTGAAAAAATCAGGTTATAGAAGAAGTGATCCAATTTTAATCAAATTTAATACACTCATAGATGAAGACATAAGAAACGATATTCAGTAGTTTCAAGGTTGCAGTTCTTACAATAGTTCAGAAAATCAATAATATATATATATATATATATATATATATATATACACACACACAAGGCAAGATGTTTGTGTGTCTGTTTATCTGCCTGTATGTCTGTATTTTTTCAGCTCTTTTATTTGAGTTTTTGCTTTGGGTTTGGCTCTAAGTTAGGTATAATTGTAGTTCTTAGTCTCAGCCATGATACCATTTACTCAGAGGACTTATTTAGCCTTCAAAATTTAGTTTACGACGAAAATAACTTATTTGATATCGATACCAGGAAATCAAAATTTGACTTACATCCATTCATTTTTCTTTCAGTCTACGGTTTCACTTTAACTGGAAACAACTATTGCTTTTTAGTGTTTTGTGCCAATGTCCAAAGAGTCTGAGCTCCAGGACCATGGATTAGTTTTAAAGCTTTCATTACACCCGAGCTAGTTTCAAATATTTATGGGTCCATTTGTTTTTTTGTTTTTTATAATCGTATCATCCCAAGCAAGGCATTATGCTGCCACTGTTGTGCAGGGGGTTACATAGAAAGAAAAGTTATTAAAAAAGAGTGACAGAATACAGGAGGTGTCAGGATGTAGGTAGGAGAGGGATGAGAATACTGCAGAAATGAGATGAGAGAGAGGATGCAAGTTAGTGACATAGGAGATGACTTTCGACTTTACATTTGAATTCTTAGAGATTGTAGCTGTCAGAAAAGCAATTAAATGGAAGGGAGTCCCACAAGCGGAAGAGGCGAGAAAAAAACTGCTGGTGTAGAATTTGTGTTTACATCTTATTGGTTTCACAGTAAAAGGGTGGGACCTAGATGCTAATCTTGGGGCTCAGGTAAATTCATATGTAGGGGGCACCAGTGAGCTAAGTTCATCAAAGCAGAAGTTGTGACAGTACTTGAATAAAAGACAATGGGAAGCCACACTGCGCCAGTGAGAAAGCTGCCAAGTAGAGATCAATCACATTGCAGATTCTTCACTGAATTTTGTCAAGGACCCCAAGGTGGATAGCAGGAGCTCTCAACCAGATATGCCAGCAGTATTCAATGCATAGGCAGATGGTAGATTTGTGTATGTGCAGGATTGTTTCAGCAGGGAAAAAACTTCCTGGCCCTGAACAGAGAACCGACCTTCTTAGCAGCAGATTTAGCTTTGGATTCGATGTAGACATTACACTTGAAGTCTGTTGGGAGAGTTAACCCAAGGAGGTGCAGTGTTTTACTTTCCGGGAGACTAGCCTGATCCATGCTAATGGTGTGGGGGTATGAACAATTGTCTAATGCTAAAAGTTAATTTTCTAGGGAGTTTGGCAGTAATAAAATGTTATTCTGCTTTCACAACTGAATACATAGTGGTTAATACTCAGCTTTTGTGCATATACATGTTTGTGCAAATATAAACATCAGAGGCTGTGATGTATGTTAGTTTTGTTGAAGTTATATTGTGAATACAGGTTGAGGTCTTAAAGAAATTGTATAATATAAAAATATTTCTTTTAAGTTCACGATTTCTTTAGTAGATTTTTTTTTTTTTGAGAGGTATATTAACCTACAAAAATGTAATAAAAAAGAGCTTGACTGAGAGAATATTAGTACTTATAGGTTATTTAATGAAGTGTAAATCTATTTTTCTTTGTAGTAATGAATTCAATTTTTTGTAATGTCACATATATTGAAAAATATGCCTTTGAAATATACTGACATTTTTCTTTTCTGGGTTTTTTTTTTTTTTTCACCACATAATCAAAGCAGCATGATTTGTATAACTACATCAAAACAAGATTAACTCTTCTTTGACAATCCCTGTTCAAGTTCAAATGTCGGTAGCAACTGTTTGTTCAAACATGTCAGAAATAAAAAAAATATGACTACATAAATTATCACAATCGGTAGATACAGTTTTTGTGTACATACAGGTTTGTGTGGACAATTAATAGCAGCAATGATGTGTTTGCTTTATTATGTTGTAGTTTTGTTGAAGCTATATTTTGAAGGTAAATTTTCGTTTAAGGTACAGACAGCTTTTCTCCCCTTCAAATTTATCCAAAAAAGCATTATTTCTGTGCAAATCTATATGCTGAACTCAAATCAACAATTAGTTATTGAAGAAACTTACCTTTTTTGCTTTGAAAGTCCATAAAAAAAAAAAAAAAAAATATATCTCGCACATTTTCTCTCCCGTAACTCTCACAAAGTCATCTAATTAACTGCAGAATGACATTCTACGTAGGCAGCAATTTTGGTTGAATTTCATCCTTTACTGAAACTTCCGGCAATGTACTTCCTGTTATGAGAGTAATAATCGTAGAAATAAAATAGCGCATTACTTTAATAACTGGAAGTACATCACCAGAAGTATCAGTAAATGAAGAAAAATCTGCTAAAATTTGATCACATGTGCAGTCCGTCATTCTGCAGTTAATTACATGACTTCGTGAGAGTTACAGGAAAGAAAAAGTGTGAGATATAGTTCGTTTTTTTATGGACATTTAGATAAAAAAAAGGTAAGTTTCTTCAATAACTAATACTTGATTTAAGTTCAGTATATACATTTGCACAGAGATAATGCTATTTGGGATAAATTTGAAGAGGAAAAGTGACAGGACAAAACAAAAATTTATCATTTTGAATACAGTTTGATTTAAAAAAATTATAGGATATATAGCTTAATATCATAAAAGTTTGTTTTATGTTGGTCGTTTGGTAATATTTAAATGGATTTGGGTAAATTCATTACAATTTGTTAGTATGTACATATTGTTGGCAATTTTTTTAGTATTTCTGAAATGAGGTAGTATTTACAGTATTTACTTTATTCAAACTATTGTCCTCATCGTTGTTGCCATTTGTATGACATTTTTGCTGTTGTACACTTTAACCTTTCTCAGGTGTTAGGAATTTCGAACCAAACCCTTAATTTCAATCACTGGGGTAGACTAAACTATCGCCCGGCTCACACTCCACCCACGTCTATTGAACAGGTGTAGAGGCTTATCTCTTTTTCCTTGTTTAGGTTGTGGTTTCCCGCTTTCTCTTTTCTAATCTATTCACTCTTATGTAGCCCCCTGCACATTAGTGGTGCTACTGCCTTGCTCGGGGTGATATGATTAAAAAAAAAAAAAAGTCATTGTTATTTCTTGCCTAGAACCTCTTCTGGTAGTCATGAGTTACTTCCCTTTAACCCTGTAAGTTACTTGTTCACCACTGCTGTAGGCTGGTACTGAGCTCAACTTTTTGGGTCAAGTCACAAGAACAAACCAATATCTATATCCACTGGGCCATGTGCCCTTAATGACTTCCAGTCAAGGCATTACTATGCAAAGAATGAAAATGAGATACCCCAATGATTGTAATAAAGGGTTTGGTTCAAAATTCCTAGCACCTGAAGAAGGCTAGAGCGTATATTGGCCAAAACATTGTACAAATAGTAACAAAGATGAGGACAATAGTCTGAATTATGTAAATAATGGCAATTTTTTTTTATATAAAAATGTATTGCTGATATTTTTATACTTTCAGAGTGTTTTGTTTTTGCTTTGAGAAGGGTTGACTATTTGTCCATAGCAATGACCCAAACGGGTGCTTCTACACTGAGTTAGGTTTCATTGATTTTTGTTTAGTGGCATATCAACACCTGTTAATATTTTGAACATCATTTTAAAACTTGAAATACAGACAAAATGTATTGCTGGTCATTTTGCTATAAAGTTTATTGTTGGTGATTCTTCTTTAAAAGTGCATTCATGGTATTTTTTTTATATAAAAGTGCATTGCTAGTATTTGTGCATTAAAGATTTATTTTTATACTCTCATAGTGTTTGGGAGGTTCACTATTTGCTCATAGCTGAGGTCCTAGTAGATGGTACCACCCTGGGTCAGGCTGGACCTGGGAACAGCATTTAAGGAGGTGGTTCTATGCCTCTGAAAACCTTCAATCTCTTGATGAGTAGCCTTGCTGCCAGTTGTAGTTTAATGGCATACTAATGAGAATAACTTTATGCAGAATGGAACACCACTGAGGATATAATGAACAGCATATGTGAAAAATAAGAAAATTCTAAAAAGAATAGGAACAGTAGTGTGAAAGGTGTGATGTGCATTATGGTGCAGTGGATATCGGCTCAGAACAAGAAATCGGGGAGCTGGGCTTGAATTCCAGTGGAATTCCTTGCATTCACTTACGCACAAATACCCTTAGGAAAGGTATTAATCCATCTCTTCTTTCCAGTTATAGGTTAAATAACAGGACAGACTGGGTTCTATAGCTTTGGTTGGCAACCAGTCTACCACAGAAAGCAAATGGCAACCTACTGTGGGATAATCTTTTGTCAAGTTAGTCATGACTCTTTTGAGACATGATTGTTCAAGTGTGTATCACATATAGCACTTAAGTGACTGATAGGGAAAGGCATATTCCTAAAGTTAAGCAAAGTATTAAGGCAGAAAAATTTCGCTAGAAACAAAAAAAAATACTGGACTCTTATGTAATACGAGTTCTTCACTATGGTAGTGAATGTTAGACAATCTCCTTAGAGATGATGAAATTTAAGGTGAAAAAATGTGGTTCGGAAGAAGGATCCTGAGAATACCATGCAAGTAAGAAAAAAAGTTATAAAGGAAAACGAAAACAAAAAGAACACTTCTACATTGAATAAAGAAAGTTAGAATTTCTAAAATATAATAAGGAAAGAGGGCTTGGAGAATTTGATATATCTTGGGATAAGTAGTGAGCCATTATCATAGAAACTGCAGCTGTAAAAATGTAATGACCAAAGGATTTCAGCACACTGACACTGTTTAAATTACTGATCATGATAGATTATATGCTTTTTAAGAAACAGTAACAAAGGTCTGCATGGGAAAAAAAAATACACATATACTTGTATATGTGTATTTTTTAAAAAATACATAAATAAATAAACCGTTTTTACCATTTCATTTTCATTTCAACTTATCACCCGATGAGAAACTCACATAGCAGCTTTCAAACACAAAAATTTTTGTGTAGTGATACCGTGAATTTATAAATCATTGTAACCACCATTACAATGTATATATATATATATTGTATTGAGGTTGCAGGTAATTTTCTAAATATATACTGTTAGATATAAGAGACAATGAATATTATGAGGCATTCTAAACATTGTATTTTGGCTTTAATTTCAGGTGAAAATAAAGACAAAAATTCTCCAACATTTGGATAATATTTTATTAAGTTGGTTCTAAGCTTTCAGTAACTGTTATTGTTGCTTAGCAAAGTTTTATGTCAACACAAAATAAAATTGTTTTTGATGGTGGATGTTTTTATGTTAACGTCCTTGTAACCTCTATGAAGATGGCTCATGTGAGCCAGAAGCTTAGAACCAACTTAATAATAAATTATCCAACTGTTGAAGAATTTTTGTCTTTATTTTCATCTGAAATTGAAGCCAAAATATGGTGTTTAGAACGGCTCATGATTAAACATAATAGACATTCATTGTCTCTTATATTTAACAGTGTGTGTATGTGTGTGTGTATATATATATATATATATATATATATATATATATATATGCATACATATACACAAATCACCAACACCATTCACAGTCAGGTTAGCCAAATGCAGACGACAATTCTACTCCTGCAGCTTCCTCTCTTGCACTTCCCGCCGATGGAACTCACTCCCATATTCTTGCTTTCTTGATGGCTACAACCTCCAGAAATTTAAATGCAAAGTCAATACTCATCTACTAACCACTGGCCTCTAGCTCTCTCCCCTCCCCTGTATAACCTTCCCTTTCTCTCCACCTATGTATCTGTCATCGCACCTGCTTTCTCAGCTTTCTATTGTTCCTTTCTAACTAGTTTGTACTCCTCACTCTTTTCTAATTAATCTTTTTACATTTATGTAACCCCCTGCACATCAGTGGCATTTCCGCCTTGCTCAGGGTGAAATGATTAAAAAAAAAAAAAAAAACACTAAAATAAGATTTTCAACAAAAACATTGTAAAATTAGGTATAGTTGCATTAAGAATATAGATAAATATATTTCAAATCATAATATATCAAACAAATACTTGACCCACCTGCATTATAACAGTTACTCTACGAGTAATAATAATAGTCATCCTTCTAAAAATATTTGCAAATACTAAAAATATCAGACCCATTTATTAAACGGCCAGTGTATGTCCAAAAGTATTATATATAGAGCTTGCATCAACTCAGATGACTATGTAAAATGTCAACTTTTATTTTGGATCCACAACAAAAAAAGTGGAAACAACATTTCAATGGCCATATGTTGTATTTAAACAATAGTGAATACAGCACAATCACTTATATATATATATATCAGCATGCCTTGTGAGCATAGAAGAATCCAAAGGAGTATCTTTTACATATAATGGTAGGATAACTCTCTAAGAGAGCTTTAAACATATATGCATATAAACATGTTACCGAAATTAACGAATTTTAACGAAACTTGGTTATAAACAACCAACAATTTGTAATGAATTATTTTGAACATTATTTTTACCGATACTCGTATTTAAGTAGATATTCTGTTTTTAATTAAACAGTATTTTATATTTATATCTACTGGCCTGATTATTTCACGATAAATTTTTATTGCAAAAATGTGTGCTATCCAGCAGGATTCGAACCTGCGACCCCTATTTACATAGGGGAAGCTACCATTTGATCTGGTACTGTCTTAACCACTTGACTATGAATAGCCTCTTGATCAGACAAGGTTTTTATCATGCGTATATAACACAATTTTTGATCTATCGTAAACAAACCATATCTGCACTGAAAATGGAATGTTTCTTTTGTTAATACTGCACAATAACATGTGCATCAAATGAACTGTTCTGGTGTCCAGTTTTTGTGCTCTTTTCTCCATGCTAGTCTCTTCTTATAAATACATATAGAGCAAATATAAGAAAAATTAAGACAGACGTGTTATTTCATGGTAATTCGGAAGTATAGGCCTATTTCAGGTGAGCCATCTTCAGCTTCTGTCTTTATTCAACGAAGGATTCTACCAGATGAATATTGATACCCCTATGCATTTGTTTCTCTCTTACTTCTTCCTTTCCCCATAAATATTATTTATTATTAATAACATAAATTATCCTCCCTTGAATTCATCTCCTTGAATTTGAATTTTTTTTTTAAATTTGAATTTTTTCATCTTCATGTAATTTTTGTCTATTTATATAATACACTTGACAAATTAAAAATTTGTACCCTAACATTATAAGATTTAAATTCCACGAACATCAAATAAACTTTAATTCAAATTTCTTAAACTGTTGATTTGAAATATGCACCTGATTGATGCAGGATAATATGTATATTTACTAATATATAATTACCAGCTCTGTTTAAACATTATTAAGCACTGTTTAATTAACATCCCAATAATATTTTTACATATGTGTGTATTACCATATTTATATTTATTAATTCACATATATATATATATATATATATATATATAGATAGATAGTAGCTATGGATGTAAATAAGTGTATACACTATTGGCCATAATTATTAGGCCACCACAGTTTTTTTTTATAAAAAATGATGTATTTCATACTATTTTTAGTATTTATTGCCAAGTGGATAGTTATAAATGAAAATAGAATGGTTCTTTTGTTATTAATACTTTGCAAAATTTTACAAGACAGCCAGGAAGCCTTTGATTCAGCCAGCCAATAAGAAGAAGAGACTAGCATGGGGAAAAGAGCACAAAAACTGGACACCAGAATAGTTCATTTGATGCACATGTTATTGTGCAGTATTAACAAAAGAAACATTCCATTTTCATTTAGAATTATCCACTTGGCAAAAATACTAAAAATAGTATGAAATACATAATTTCTTTTTAAAAAACTGAGGTGGCCTAATAATTATGGCTGGTAGTTTATATGTGTATATGATCAGGAACATATCAATATATAAATATTTATCAGTGTTAATAGAACAGTGTTTAATGCAATATAACAGAGCAAAAAGCACATCTTAATAAATATATATATATTATCCTTTGTTCTAAGCATGACACATAGTTTCATGCATTATGCAATCATCTGGTGCATTTTATGAACTGACATTTTTTTTATTGGAATTATTATTTTAGGTATTAACATTCCTTAAGTTAAGTTTGTTATAAATTGTAAATCAGGGGTGCAAATATTTTTAGCACGAATTTACACGAGATACTAGACTAGCAACTAGGTCCCACCCTTTTACAGTTAAACAAATAAGATGTAACCTTAAATTCTACTCCAACAGCTTCTTTTCTCACGCTTCCTGACTGTGGAACTCCCTTCCACAAGTCTGCTTTCCCGACAGCTACAATCTCAAGGTGTTTAAATGTAGGGTCAATAGACACCTATCACACTAACTCCCAATTATTCTCAGAACACTCATCTACCCAACCCTCATTCTTGGTATCCCTACCCGCTTGTCACCCACCCTCTGACATTTCCTATATTTAATCATCCTTTCTCCACTCTATATAGCCCCCTGCGCAGTAGTGGCAGTGACATGCCTTGCTCAGGGTGAAACGCTTATTAAAAAAAAAATTATTAAATTTATAATTTAGGTTTATATCAAAACACAAAAGTTCAATAGGAAACTAAAATCATGGGAGAAAAAAATTATTTTGATGTTTAATTTTTATTAATCATACGTAGAAGGGGATGTCACTAGTTTGTTTATATTGTTGATGAAGCATTCAAATGAATATTTCTAAGAATAAAAAATCAATAAAAGAAAATCAATAAAAGAAAATCAATAAAAGAAAATCAATAAAAGAAAATCAATAAAAGAAAATCAATAGAAGAGAAAAAAAAACTTTAAAAAATTAAAAATAGAAAACAGTAAAGTGAAAATGAATACACACAGATATATGCATGCACAAACACAAAAACAAACATACACATGCATGTACGCATAAACACATACATATGAACAGAGGCTTTTTGATATGAGTTATTATCTTAGGTATTAGAGTTGCTAAATCTATGGTTGCTATAAATTATAAATCAGGCAACCTAATATTTATTTATTTATTTTTTCTTATAATTGTCGCCCCAAGCAAGGCATTTTACTGCCACTGTTGTGCAGGGGGTTACATAGGAGGAATGTCATGAGGAGTGAGAGGTTGCAGGGTGTGTCAGAAAGAGAGTAGGAGAGGGAAGAGAGTACTGATGAAAGTGGGGTGGATGAGGAGGAAAGTTATGAGGAGTGAGAGGTTGCAGGGTGTGTCAGAAAGAGAGTAGAAGAGGGAAGAGAGTATTGATGAGAGTGGGGTGGATGTGGAGGAAAGTTATGAGGAGTGAGAGGTTGCAGGGGGTGTCAGAAAGAGAGTAGGAGAGGGAAGAGAGTACTGATGAGAGTGAGGTGGATGTAGAAAAGCATGAGAGAGAGGATGTAAGTTAGTGAGACAGGAAATGACTATTGACTTTACATTTAAATTCTTGGAGATTGTAACTGTCGGGAAAGCAAGTATGCGGAAGAGAATTCCACAGGTGGGAAGTGTGAGAAAAGAAGCTGCTGGAGTAGAATTTGCCTTTACAATTTATTGGTTTCACAGTAAAAGGGTGGGACCTAGTTGCTAATCTTGTGGCTTGAGGAAATTCATATATGGGGGTACCAGTGAGCTATGTTTGTCGGAGCAGAAGCCGTGAAAGTATTTGTTAAAGAGACACAGGGAGGCCACACTGTGTCGATAAGAAAGTGATTGTATTCTAGCTGCCAAGTTGAGATCGATCACATTAGATTCTTCATTGGATTTGGTCAAGGACACCTAAGTGGATAGCAGGAGCACCAGACCAGATATGGCAGCAATACTCAATGCATGGGCAGATGGCAGATTTGTATATGTGCAGTATTGTTTAGTTAAGTTTATACCAAAATTCAAAAAGGGTAAAGGAAGCTAAAACTCAAGGAAGGAAACCTGATGAAGGATGAGAATACTGGTGTGATGGGAGTGGAGTGGATGGAGAAAAGAGCATGAGAGAAAGGATATGTCAGTGATATAAGAGATGACTATTGATCTTACATTTACATTCTTGAAGATTGTAACTGTTGGGGAAGCGAGTATATGGAAGGGAATTCTACAGGTGGGAAGTGTGAGAAGAGAAGCTGTAGAGTAGAAGTTTTAGCTACATTTTATTGGTTTCACTTTAAAAGGGTGGTACCTAGTTGTTAGTCTAGTAGCTCAAGTAAATTCATACATAGGGGCCACCAGTGAGCTAAGTTCATTGGAGCAGAAGCCGTCAAAGTATTTGTAGAAGAGACACAAGAAAGCCACATTACACTGGTGAGAGAATGACTGCAGCTGAGCTGCCAAGTCAGGATCAATCACATTAAAGATTCTCTGTTGGATTTTTTCAAGAACCCCGAGCTGAATAGCAGGGACATCTGATCAGATATGGCAGCAGTATTCAATACAGGGGTAAACGGTAGATTTATATATGTGCAGGATGGATTCAGATGGAAAAACTTCCTGGTCCTACACACACAACCAAGCTAATTAGCAGCGAATTTTGCTATGGATTCAATGTAGTCATTCCACTTGAGGTCTGCTGAGAGAGTTAGGCCGAGGAGGCACAATGTTTTGCTTTCAGGGAGGCTAGCCTGATTCCTGTTAAATGGGGGTAGAAGCAATGTCTGTGATGGTTAACAGATAGCAGCTTTGTTCTGGAAGCATTAAAATTTACAAGCCATTTCTTACCCCAGTCCACCAGAGATTCGAGGTCATTTTCAAACTCAGCAGCGAGGTTTGCTTTGTCAGCCCCAGAGATTGGACATGAGTTTGATATCATATTGTCATTTATATTTGTTGATGCTTTTATGCAGCTATGTAGCACTATTTGGTTGCTGGTAATTAATAATAAATTTTATTACTTAGATATATGGAGAGGTGTATTGATACATGTCTCATGAAAAGAGTTAACCAGTATAAAAATATTCCCAGGGATTGAAACTCCATTACAAGTTAAATGTCTGGCCAGGGACAAATCTAATCTAGATGTTGACAGTTAGCTTTTCCTTTGCACCAGTTTTGCAGCTGATACCAATAGACATGAATGCAAGAAGAGACAGAGAGAAAGATTCACGACTCAAGCCATGAAGATGGATAGAGATTGACTGCACATGACTACTGCCTAAGCATAACTTCAACACATCAGTCATGAGCCAGACTTACCAATAAATTACCAAAAATCAACTAAACACACTCCATTAACTATACTCCAGCCAACTCTTACCATTTTAACCAAGTGTTGCATCCAGTTGTACGATTTAGATTGATAACCCTGCATGTACACCACTAATGAAGTCATTGTATAACGTACTCGAGAGAGATAAATCGTAATGTTATTTTTTATTATTATTATTATTATTCATTCTTCTCCAAGGATGTAATTTTTTTTTATTATTACCATATGCCTTCACTTCATTTGGCTCAAACCAAGGCAGGATATTGACAACAAATCTCAGCCTGTCTGTTATGAATTAACCACATTGTGCGACAGAATGAACTGAGGGCCAATTCATTGAACAACCAAAGTGTTGGACATTTCAGACAACCGAGGAGAGAAAAAGAAACTATGATTCCAAGTGAACTACACAGTCTGATAGGTGATTTTCTAAGCACCACTTAGATGTGGCACAAAGCCAAAAGTATGGGACACCCAGTGATGAACTCACTACTCAATTGTAATAGGTTTTAGCAAGACAAGCTTGCTGCTCATTACACCACGCCGAGTTACCCAACCACTCAGTGTGATCAGAGCCGTAGCTGATGCTAAAAAAAAAAAAAAAAAAAAACACGGCACAGAGAAAATTGCCCGGATTTATTAGTTGACAATGTAATGATGTCATCAGTGTCATCCGTTTCCAGAAACTATGGTTTTTGCAAATATTTTCAGCTATTCCAATGGAAATTAGGCACAGAATATGAACGAAAGCAGGAAATCGGGTTCGGACTTTCTAAGTATAACCAGTCTTTTCTCCCAAAATTAATAAATAAACAGATTTTTACTGCGTTCATTCGTTTTTTTTATTTCTTTAAGAATTGTTTAGTTTGATTTCTGATGAAGATATTTTTCCTTGCTTGGATTTTCACTATGATTGGGCACGGGTCTGATCCGTGAAGTGTGCCTGGTAGTCATATACGGCCATGAGTGTGATAGAGAGGGTGTTACAGCTATAGCTAACCTTAATATTATTTTTTTGTTAAATTTTTTGAGTGTAAGGGAATGCTTGAAGTGCTTATGAATTAGTTTTAGGAAAATTAATCTGATGTTTATTTGAACATTACAACTAAAATGTAGGTTAAACAATATTATGTCAAATTTTCAACGTTTTGGCTTATTTTACCTTCTGTTTTTATCTAACTATTCTAAACTTATATTGTGGCTACTTTTTTTAAGGCCTTTATATATTTAATTTTGTTATTGGCAAAAGATTTCTCATTAGTGGAGTTGGTAGATAATCTAAATTAAATTTATTAACAAAAGTTGTCCAGACTTCTATAAGTATATGTGTCTAATGTAATTGATTCAGATTTGGCGATTCAACTTCAGTCACATTCTCAAAAAAGAGATGTGGCTTTTCTGTCTTTTTTGACAAATATTTTCATGGCAACTGATCTGACAAGCTTTTTTTCCTGGTGCCCCAACTACATGAATTTAAGCATGCTACTTGATTGGCATCTACGTCCCACCCTTTTACCATTGAAATAGTGAAATGTAACCGTTACTTCTACTCCAAAAGTTACTTTACTTGCACTTCCTGCCTGTAAAATTTCCTTCCTTTTAATTGCATCCCTGAGAGCTACAATCTCCAAAAATTTAAATGCAATGTCAATTGCCATCTTCTACTTTTTTCAATCCTGTTCATCTTTTATCCTTTCCTTAATACCCCTGTACCCATGTCTTTCCTCTCACTAACTTCCTGTGCATTTGCTTGAGATGAAATGATTGAAAAAAAAAATTAAATAAAAATAAATTTATATATATATATATATATATATATATATATATATATATTGTAATAGCTGTTACAATGGTTTATATATTCATAGTTTCACTAGCATAAAGCAGCTTTGAAAGAAAAATTTTTGTGTAGTGAGACTATGAATTTATAAACCATTGTAAGAACTATTACAATATATCACTCTACGTTGTATCGAGCACTCTTTATAAAAGTAAATGCATGAACAGCAGGTAAAAAAACCTATGAGTTCCACAACTTTGTTACTATATATATATATATATATATTGCACATAGAATGTTGGTGTTAATAAAATAGTGCCCAATGTAGAAGAACAGAGCTCTAAAATAATAATAAATGCATGTGATGTTTTTTTTTTTCACTGGTAACAAGAGTTTTATGCAAAGTTAAAACTGATAGTTTTAGCTTGTCACTTGAAGATTACTCACTGTTGTGATATCAGCAAATAAAAAAAAAGTATTAATAATATATTTTAGTTTTTTTTTAATTGTTCCAACCCAAAGAAAGTGATAGTGCCACTAGAATGCTTGAGTTTAGAAGCAGTGGAAGCAAATGAGAATGATAAGACAGAATGGAGACGAGTGAGGAAAGGACAAAAAGGGAATGAAAGGCTCAAGAACACTGAAAAGTGCTGATTGACATTGCACTTCATTTTTTTGAAGATTCAAGTTATCAGGGAAAGAAGAGATTGGGAGGTAGGACATGTGATAAAAGAAATGGTTAGAATAGAATTATTGGTTGTATAGAGTTCAACATTAAGGCAGAGAGACCTAGTTGCCAAGATCAACAGAACACTTGTCATGAAAATATTTGTAGAAAATAAAAAACTAAGGGAAGCCATACCATGTCGATGAGAAAGCAACTGAAGTTGAGATGTCTACATACATATATACATACACACATTATTCACATATATGCATTCAATGCTTAAACACAATTTTCAAGATTGAAGATTACATTGGCAAAAGAAAGAATCAGAACTGATAGTGAGCACTTTAATTGCTAAATATGGACCCCATAATATATTAAAACTCACTCTTATATATATATATATATATATATTTATGACTACGTTCTCGCAGTCTGGAAGAATGGTGAACTTGGAAAAACAATAGCTACCCTGGCATCTACGCATCGTTCATTCAGCAAAGAACACTCTCAGCTATTGGGCATGTATAATGATAATATTCATGCTAAAAAGTCTACCTCCTATCGAGTGCCCATAGCTCCAAGGTAGAATCACTGACTGATGCTAATTCAGTCAGGTTTCAATCCTGAGTAAAAAGCAATCAGCTGTCTAACTGTACGGATGAGCTGTGATACAGCAAAACAGATCTGTCTGTGTGTGTGTGTGTGTGTGTATGTGTGTGTGTATATATATACACACACTCAATTCATGAAGAAAGCCAGGTATATACATGAGCAAGACATTAACTAAAATGCAATTTACCAGAACAACAAATATTAAGATACTAGTCAAAATACTTAATGAAATCATGCCAGAGTTTTTTGACAAAATTTCAGTAAATCTTTCATGGAAAAGAGAATTCTTTGTGCAAGATGACTTACCTGGCCACTTTGATGCAATACTTGATGGCAATGTTGGATTTGCGGTTAACGTTATGAAGAGCATACTGTGCTTGTGTCAGTCCGCATCCGATCAGGCTGAAAAGAGTGAAAGGAGAGAGTGAAAGTAGAGAAAAAAAAATGATGGAAGCCTCACTTATACATACAATCATGACCCAACAAATAAAAAGCATTTAACTTATATTCTCATGGAGTCAATTTAAACTGCCCTTTGTACCCTCCCACTAACCATCACGTTTTTGCTTAAGGTTTTGTAGCTTCTTGATTTCAGATTAAAATTTGGAAATTTTACATCTTTTAGTGAAATATTCACATTGTAAAGTTATAGTTATTAATTATAGCCGAGATACAAGGTGCGAGGGTAAATTGTCGCCATTTTATATTTTTAATTTCATACATGCACAGTATAGCAGGGTAGGCTGACATGTTTGCATTATAGATTCTGGTGTGAAATCAAATCAGTACAGCATGCCATTTCTGAATTTCTGAGTTTGGATCAAATGCAAATCATATGGATCAAAATCCAACTGAATATTAAAGAATAAATCAAGTGTATACAGTCTTTCTCTATTTTTTTTTTCTTTTAATCATATCACCCCGAGCAAGGCGGTAACACTACTCATGTGCAGGGGGCTACATAAGAATGAAAAGATTGGAAAAGAGAAAGCCAGAAACCACCTCCTAAACAGGAAACAAGGGATGAGCCTCTTCACCTGTTCAATAGGCGTGGGTGGAGTGTGAACCAGGTGATAGTTTAGTCTATCTACTCCAATTAAAAAAAAAAAGAAAAAAAGAAAAGAGTGAAAAGATTGGAAAAAAGAAAGCCGGAAATCACATCCTAAACAGGGAACAAGGGATGAGCCTCTTCACCTGTTCAATAGATTTGAAGAAAATTCAAGGAGAATCTAGGCTCAGCCCTATTTATATTCATCCCAAGTCACCTAAATATTTTCCCTATCTTAAATTATCACTTAGATTGTTACAGTCACTTTTACAGTGGTAGTTGTAAGTTTAAATTGAACTCATAAAAACCTAAAAAAAAATCGGAGAGACATTCTGCAACCTTTACGTTTTCAAACCATAAAAATCAAATAGTTGAAAAACAAATTAAGAGAAGCAAGAATGTGTTAAAAAAGTAAATTCAAGACCAATTTTATCATTGTGTATGTTAGTGTTTCATTTGCTGCATGTATGCACATATATACAAAATTGCATTGTGTGATGCCTGACAATTACGTTTAAGCAAGAAGCAGACTGTTGTGTTGACCTCAATGTCTGATTCCACATCTACACATGCTCCATTCCCGACATCAAGCACCCCAGCTCATAAATATAGCATATCATAAAACCATATTTTTTACATTATTTGGACTGTTTTCATCTGCATTGCCATATTCACAATATTTTGGTCAATGTATGCTCTGACCTTCAACAGTTTGAATAATGTAAATAATAACTATACCTCATCTTGGAAGTATAGACAAACTGTATTTTAATCATATATATATATATATATATATATATATATATATGAAGAAACACAGCCTGAAGGTGTGCTATATTTATAGGACAAAGTGCTCAATATCAGAGACAGAGCGCATGCAAATACAAAAGTGAACATTGAAGTTAACACTCAGAGGCAACAAACTGTTTCATGCTAGGCACAATCATCAGGCCACATGTGTTGGGTTTTCCTTGGCTATATATATATGGTTCAGTGGTGCAGTGTGGGCAACTCTTCTAAAAGGTTATTTTGACAGGAGTGGTTTATTTATTTATTTATTTAGTTGGATAAATTTATTTTACTTGTTTTTATATTTATATTCATTATTTTTGGTTTTCCATGTTTAATTTATTTGTTTATTTGAATTTGTTATTTTTTATTTTGTCTATTCTAATGGTTGTTATGGTGGCATAGGTTTGTTTATTTGCTTGGATTAAGTTATTCTTTATTATTATTTATTCTTTTCAGTTTTCAGTTTCGTTCTTTTTTGATAGATGTGTGCAGTGAGTGTTCTTATAATTTAGTTGGAAAAATGAAGTTTTTGTTGAGTGCTAAGAGAAATGTTATGATCATTTTTTTTTTCATTTTTTTATAATCGGCTCACTCCAGGCAAGGCAGTACTACCATTTATATGCAGGGGCTATATAATAGGAGAGTGAAGAGAAAGAGGAACAAATCACAGTAGGTGTCAAAGAATGGGTAAGAAAAGGAGGGGAACACTGGTGTGAAGAGAGCTGTGTGAGAGTAGAGCATAAAAGGAGAACAAAGTCGAGCAATGGATAGCAGTCAAGCAGATAAGAGATATAACATTGCATTTAAACTCTTGGAGATTGTAGCTATCAGGGAAGCAAGTATACAAAATAGAGTTTCACAAGCAGGAGGTGTATGAAAAGAAGCTATTAGAGTAGAAGTTACACTTGATTATTTTCACTGTAAAAAGTGGACCTAGTTGCTAGTCTAGTAGCTCAAGTAAATTCATCCAGAGGAGGTATGAAAAAGGAAAAGGAGCCAAAATTTTAATTGATACATGTGTTGACAAATGGTTCTTGTCTGCCTGTTCAATATTGAGAATGTCATGCATTTGTGTGGAGAGGAGAAAAATGGGGTCGATTTTCATTGGTTTAAAAAGAGTGAATGAATGATAACTATAATTGTTATAAAAATTTTATCATAATTGTTTTGTTTTAAGACTATATACTTTTTTATGGACAGTGTAATTCACTTTTATTTATGTAATTTTTATGGACATGACAAACTCCTACATAAGACATTAGTGAGTGGCAATAGTGTTTTCATCTCACTAATGTCATACCAAAAATGAGAAAAATGTTTAAAAAGAAAATTGGGCATGCCTCTGTTCTTTCTCAATGAAAAATAAAATGGTGTTAGATTTTTGCAAATTTTTTTTTTCTAAAAAAAAAAAAAAAAAAAAAAAAAAAAAAAAACACATTCAAGTTGTCCTCATCTTTGATGCAATATTTACAATGTTTCAGCCATTGTATTCTTCAGATGATTTGAATTTTGAACTAAACCCTTTATTTCGGCAACCGGGGTAGATTAATCTAGTTCCACAAGCCATGCCTCTTCCAGATCTCCCAGAATAAGTTATTTCTCAATTCTCATAATTCTTGTTCACCTCTGCTGAAGCAATTGTATTGAACTCTGTTGCCAGGTATTATCCACTGTGCCATATGTTTTCAAGGATACACGGCTCAGTGAATAAACTTGACCCAAAGAGGTTTGAGTTCAATACCAGGCTACAGCATTAAATAGGGTAAATAAATGACTTTTTCATCATTAGGCAAGTGACTTACTGGTTTGGAGAAAAATTCTTGGCCTGAACAAGATATCTTTAAAAAGAAGAAAAAATAAATCTGAAGTTTAAACTTTTGGTCAGATTTTGGTAAGTAGGTCAAATCCCTGGGTAGGGCAGTGTATACTTGGACTCAGTGGTATATTGCAAGCAAAAACAGAGCAATACTAAAATTAAGAACTAAACAAGATATACCTAGACATGGGTGGTGGAATGAGGACAGTCTAGCCCTGTAGATAAAATAGTTTGGAATTCCCTGTAGGTTACCTAAATCAATATAGACATGTGATGGCTGGAACGAATAATGCCCCGAACATTGTGATAATACCAATAGTCAGAGTTTAAGTAGCATCAATAATCATCATCAGTTACTTAACATTGTTACAGATTGTGCACCAGCATGAGATATTTTTCTCATTTTAAGTTTTTGAGCCTACTCCTTGCTGCCTTAAGGCATGTTGAAAGAGTCAGTCTGTCAGTTAAGTGCCATACCTGATACACACTTGGGCGATCATGCCTCGAAAGAAACATGACTGACTGGGCAGAAGATTATCCTGCAGTAGGTTGCCATTGCTTTCTGCGGGAGACTGGTTGCCAACCAAGGCTATAGAACCCAATCTGTCCTATTATTTAACCCATAACTGAAGGGAAGAGACAGATTAATACCTTTCCCAAGGGTATTTGTGTGTAAGTGAATGCAATGAATTCAGCTGGAATTCGAACTCGGCTCCCCGATTTCTTGTTCCAAGCCGATATCCAATGCACCACAATGCATACTTTTCTGTATTAGATTGCCAGTTCTTTCTGCAGTAGATTGGTTGCAAAGCAAAGCTAGATAAGCAAGTCTGTTCTGCTATTAACCTCTCCAAGCTGATTCGGAGATTCCTTCTCCTAGACCAGTTGCCACCCAAGGCTATAAAACCTTGCTATTTTCCCATAGCTGGAGGGAGAAGTGATAGATTCATACCTTTCCCAAGGATATTAGCACATAATGCATCGAACTTGACTGGAATTCAAACCTGGCTCTGATTCCTCAATCAGAGTGGCTATCCATTATTCCACTGTGTATAAATAATGTGTGTATGTATTTCATGCCAAACTATAAAGAAAGAGAATAAATACCTAATAATTCCGGATAATTCAAATATATCAGCAAGTATATATGAAAGGAAGGCACAACCAAATACCATGATTGGTTCAACCACTGAAAAAATAAATAAAAAAAACAAAAAGTATAGAATTTGTATTTGCAATTGTTTAAAAATAAAACAAAATAAATGTCAGATATTCAACAACAAAATTAAACCAGTTTTAAAGTATCTGTTGTATACATAAAAAGACTACACATTCTTTGAAATCTTAAGGATTATCACTACTTATCTTGTTTACCTTAAAAACATAGATAATGGGATTAAAATCTTGGATACAGAATAAAGCTTTCAGCAATAATAAAACGCTTAAGAAAGCACGCACACAAAACAAACAACAACAAAAAATATCAAAACACAAAACATTAAAATATTTTCCAGAATACCTAAATCAAGTGAACTCACACAATGTATGGGACATGAGGTCAAGCAAATATATGGATTTTTCCTCATTGATACAGACTCACCATACAGTCAGTCAAGTGCCATATGTGATACATGCTTGGGCACGTCTTGAAAGAGACATAACTGACTGGGCAAAAAAATTTTCCCCACAGTACGTTGTCATTATTTTCTGTAGTAGACTTGTTGCCAACCGAAGCTATAGAACCCAATCTGTCCTGCTATTTAACCCATAGCTGGAGGGAAGAGATGGATTAATACCTTTCCAGAAGTATTTGCATGTAAGCGAATGCTAAGAAATTAATTAGAATTCAAACTCGGCTCTCAGGTTTCTCGTTCTGAGCCAATATCCACTACATCACAACGCACCTAAATTCATTGTAAATAATTAGCCTGGTAGAAATAAATATATAATAATGTTTGATTATAAACAGAATATCTACTTAAATATGAGTATCGATCACAAATAATGTTCAAACAAATAATTTCAAATTGTCAGTTTGTTTATAACCATTTCGTTGTCATTAGTTTCCATACTACTTAAGCATATTGTAGTAAGCAAACCATTAATTATTGTGCGGATCATTTATTTTAGTAAAATAATTTTTATTTTTTGTTTTTTAAGTTATGTTGGAGTATAAGTTATGAATGAAACATTGTAATTAATTAAATTTCTGAAAAAATTATTTTGTCTGAGTAAGGTACCTAGTTGGACCACACAATAGGTAAACAATTTTTAACAGCAGGTTGGATTTTTTTTTTTTTTTTACTACCTCATAAGTAGAGGGCCTGAAATGTTTAGATTAGAATTAGGATTAAATAATTATAGTATATTAAAGTATATTGGAGTTTATTTTGGTAAAATAATTTTTAAGTTATATTGTAGCTTAAGTTATAAATAAAACATTGCAATTAATTAAATTTTAAAGATTTGTTTTTATAGATTTTGTATTACTTTATGAGTCAAGGGGCTGAAATGTTAAGGTTAGAATTAAAATTAAATAATCATAGTATACTAAAGTATATTTTAGTTAAGAATGCCAACCAGTATTTTGTGGGCCATTAAATTTAGTTAAATAAATTTTAATTTTTAAGTTATATTAGAGCACAAGTTATAAATGAAACATTATAATTAAATTTAAACAAAAAATATTTTTGATGTTTACATAAAATGGTCAATTCATCTTTATGATTCAGTAGTTCTCCCATTTTTAGAAAAACCTTAAAATTTGCGGATTTTCACTCAGGCACAAAGGGTAGAATGACAAACTGATTCTTGTTTTTTCCAGAAGTTTCCATTTTATGTTAGGGGTTTTATTTGTATCCTTTAACTTCCTATATATTATGCTCTCATTACAATTGAGCACTCTAAGGAGGAAAATTTAAAAAAAAAAAAAGCAGCTAGCACTTCGGTGATATATGCATAACTCTTCAGCAATGAAATGAGTGCTTTCGGTGACTGCTTATATATCAGTCAGTTAAGTGCCATACATGATACATGCTTTGGGCGATCATGTCTCTTTCGAGACATGACTGACTGGGCAGAAGATTATCCTGTAGTAGGTTGCCATTGCTTTCTGCAGTAGACTGGTTGCTGACCGCAGAAAGCAATGGCAACCTACTGCGGGATAATCTTCTGCCTCGTCAGTCATGTCTCTTTCAAGACAAGATTGCCCAAGCGTGTTCCACGTATGACACTTAACTAGCTTATATATAACACACTAAAATTTCCCTTTCTCTGGTTCCATGTGCCTATGGCATAGGGGTTAGCCTTTGACTGATACCAAATCAGTTAAGTTTCAATCCTGGCCAGAGGCAAGTAAATGTCTAGCCACACTGATGAGCTGTGATACAACAAAACAGGCTTGTATGTGGATGACGTGTGTGTGTGTGTATATATATATATACACACACAAAATACACACACATAAATATATTGATTGTTTAATACTTAGTTTTTGTCCTAATAGGGTTAGACCAGTACACATTTGTTATTAAAAATCGCCTGAAGACACCACTCAAGGTAGAAACCAAGATAGTAAAATAACTCATTTAAAAATGAAATATATATATATATATAATTTCCTCCCAAATAACGTAGTAAAGCCATTGAAAGAAGTGGTTACTGAGTGTGAAATAAAGAGAAATATTATTAAGTAAATGTAATCAAGTAAACTGTAGATAATGATTGACATTGCATTTAAATTTTTGAAAATCACAGAGTTCCACAAGTGAGAGAAGGAATAATTACCATAGGACATAATAATATGAAAAATAATTAAGAAGAGAGAAAAAAAAACAAGAATTCAGAAAACAGGAGGAAATATAATCAAGAAGACAAAAGATAATGACTGACATTACATTTAAATTTTTGAAGATTAAAGTTAACAGGAAAGCAAGAAGTCGGAAAGGATATTCACAAGTGAGAGAAGAAACTGTTAACATAGGACTTATAATAATATGAGAAATAAACAATTAAGGAGAGAGAACAATAAAAAAAATTAAGAAGACAAAAGATAATAACTGACATTACATTTAAATTTTTGAAGATTAAAGTTAACAGGAAAGCAAGAAGTCGGAAAGGATATTCACAAGTGAGAGAAGAAACTGTTAACATAGGACTTATAATATGAGAAATAAACAATTAAGGAGAGAGAACAATAAAAAAAATTAAGAAGACAAAAGATAATGACTGACATTACATTTAAATTTTTGAAGATTAAAGTTAACAGGAAAGCAAGAAGTCGGAAAGGATATTCACAAGTGAGAGAAGAAACTGTTAACATAGGACTTATAATATGAGAAATAAACAATTAAGGAGAGAGAACAATAAAAAAAAATTAAGAAGACAGAAGATAATGACTGACATTCATTTAAATTTTTTAATATCAAAGTTGGCTAGAAAGCAAGAAATCGGAAAGGATATTCACAAGTGAGAGAAGAAACTGTTAACATAGGACTTATAATATGAGAAATAAACAATTAAGGAGAGAGAACAATAAAAAAAATTAAGAAGACAGAAGATAATGACTGACATTCATTTAAATTTTTTAATATCAAAGTTGGCTAGAAAGCAAGAAATCGGAAAGGATATTCACAAGTGAGAGAAGAAACTGTTAACATAGGACTTATAATAATATGAGAAATAAACAATTAAGGAGAGAGAACAATAAAAAATTAAGAAGACAGAAGATAATGACTGACATTCATTTAAATTTTTTAATATCAAAGTTGGCTAGAAAGCAAGAAATCGGAAAGGATATTCACAAGTGAGAGAAGAAACTGTTAACATAGGACTTATAATAATATGAGAAATAAACAATTAAGGAGAGAGAACAATAAAAAAAATTAAGAAGACAGAAGATAATGACTGACATTCATTTAAATTTTTTAATATCAAAAGTTGGCTAGAAAGCAAGAAATCGGAAAGGATATTCACAAGTGAGAGAAGAAACTGTTAACATGGGACTTATAATAATATGAGAAATAAACAATTAAGGAGAGAGAACAATAAAAAAAAATTAAGAAGACAGAAGATAATGACTGACATTCATTTAAATTTTTTAATATCGAAGTTGGCTAGAAAGCAAGAAATCGGAAAGGATATTCACAAGTGAGAGAAGAAACTGTTAACATAGGACTTATAATAATATGAGAAATAAACAATTAGAGGAGAGAGAACAATAAAAAAAATTAAGACAGAAGATAATGATTGACATTCATTTAAATTTTTTAATATCAAAGTTGGCTAGAAAGCAAGAAATCGGAAAGGATATTCACAAGTGAGAGAAGAAACTGTTAACATAGGACTTATAATAATATGAGAAATAAACAATTAAGGAGAGAGAACAATAAAAAAAAATTAAGAAGACAGAAGATAATGACTGACATTCATTAGAATTTTTAATATCAAAGTTGGCTAAGCAAGAAATCGGAAAGGATATTCACAAGTGAGAGAAGAAACTGTTAACATAGGACTTATAATAATATGAGAAATAAACAATTAAGGAGAAGAGAACAATAAAAAAATTAAGAAGACAGAAGATAATGACTGACATTCATTAAATTTTTTAATATCAAAGTTAGCTAGAAAGCAAGAAATCGGAAAGGATATTCACAAGTGAGAGAAGAAACTGTTAACATGAGACTTATAATAATATGAGAAATAAACAATTAAGGAGAAGAGAACAATAAAAAAAATTAAGAAGACAGAAGATAATGACTGACATTCATTCAATTTTTAATATCAAAGTTGGCTAGAAAGCAAGAAATCGGAAAGGATATTCTAGTGAGAAAGAAACTGTTAACATAGGACTTATAATATGAGAAATAAACAATTAAGGAGAGAGAACAATAAAAAAAATTAAGAAGACAGAAGATAATGATGACATTCATTTAAATTTTTTAATATCAAAGTTGGCTAGAAAGCAAGAAATCGGAAAGGATATTCACAAGTGAGAGAAGAAACTGTTAACATAGGACTTATAATATAAGAAATAAACAATTAAGGAGAAGAACAATAAAAAAAATTAAGAAGACAGAAGATAATGATTGACATTCATTTAAATTTTTTAATATCAAAGTTGGCTAGAAAGCAAGAAATCAGGAAGGATATTCTAGAGTGAGAGAAGAAACTGTTAACATAGGACTTATAATAATATGAGAAATAAACAATTAAGGAGAGAGAACATTAAAAAAAAATTAAGAAGACAGAAGATAATGACTGACATTCATTTAAATTTTTTAATATCAAAGTTGGCTAGAAAGCAAGAAATCGGAAAGGATATTCACAAGTGAGAGAAGAAACTGTTAACATAGGACTTATAATAATATGAGAAATAAACAATTAAGGAGAGAACAATAAAAAAATTAAGAAGACAGAAGATAATGACTGACATTCATTTAAATTTTTTAATATCAAAGTTGGCTAGAAAGCAGAAATCGGAAAGGATATTCACAAGTGAGAGAAGAAACTGTTAACATAGGACTTATAATATGAGAAATAAACAATTAGGAGAGAGAACAATAAAAAAAATTAAGAAGACAGAAGATAATGACTGACATTCATTTAAATTTTTTCATATCAAAGTTGGCTAGAAAGCAAGAAATCGGAAAGGATATTCACAAGTGAGAGAAGAAACTGTTAACATAGGACTTATAATAATATGAGAAATAAACAATTAAGGAGAGAGAACAATAAAAAAAATTAAGAAGACAGAAGATAATGATTGACATTCATTTAAATTTTTTAATATCAAAGTTGGCTAGAAAGCAAGAAATTGGAAAGGATATTCACAAGTGAGAGAAGAAACTGTTAACATAGGACTTATAATATGAGAAATAAACAATTAAGGAGAGAGAACAATAAAAAAAATTAAGAAGACAGAAGATAATGATTGACATTCATTTAAATTTTTTAATATCAAAGTTGGCTAGAAAGCAAGAAATCGGGAAGGATATTCACAAGTGAGAGAAGAAACTGTTAACATAGGACTTATAATATGAGAAATAAACAATTAAGGAGAGAGAACAATAAAAAAAATTAAGAAGACAGAAGATAATGATTGACATTCATTTAAATTTTTTAATATCAAAGTTGGCTAGAAAGCAAGAAATCGGGAAGGATATTCACAAGTGAGAGAAGAAACTGTTAACATAGGACTTATTAATAATATGAGAAATAAACAATTAAGGAGAGAGAACAATTAAAAAAAATTAAGAAGACAGAAGATAATGACTTGACATTCATTTAAATTTTTTAATATCAAAGTTGGCTAGAAAGCAAGAAATCGGAAAGGATATTCACAAGTGAGAGAAGAAACTGTTAACATAGGACTTATAATATGAGAAATAAACAATTAAGGAGAGAGAACAATAAAAAAAAGTTAAGAAGACAGAAGATAATGATTGACATTCATTTAAATTTTTTAATATCAAAGTTGGCTAGAAAGCAAGAAATCGGAAAGGATATTCACAAGTGAGAGAAGAAACTGTTAACATAGGACTTATAATATGAGAAATAAACAATTAAGGAGAGAGAACAATAAAAAAAATTAAGAACAGAAAAGATAATGATTGACATTCTTTAAATTTAAATTTTTTAATATCAAAGTTGGCTAGAAAGCAAGAAATCGGAAAGGATATTCACAAGTGAGAGAAGAAACTGTTAACATAGGACTTATAATATGAGAAATAAACAATTAAGGAGAGAGAACAATTAAAAAAAATTAAGAAGACAAAAGATAATGACTGACATTCATTTAAATTTTTTAATATCAAAGTTGGCTAGAAAGCAAGAAATCGGAAAGGATATTCACAAGTGAGAGAAGAAACTGTTAACATAAGGACTTATAATAATATGAGAAATAAACAATTAAGGAGAGAGAACATTAAAAAAAATTAAGAAGACAGAAGATAATGACTGACATTCATTTAAATTTTTTAATATCAAAGTTGGCTAGAAAGCAAGAAGTCGGAAAGGATATTCACAAGTGAGAGAAGAAACTGTTAACATAGGACTTATACAATATGAGAAATAAACAATTAAGGAGAGAGAACAATAAAAAAAAATTAAGACAGAAGATAATGATTGACATTCATTTAAATTTTAATATCAAAGTTGGCTAGAAAGCAAGAAATCGGAAAGGATATTCAAGGAAGTGAGAGAAGAAACTGTTAACATAGGACTTATAATAATATGAGAAATAAAAACAATTAAGGAGAGAGAACAATAAAAAAAATTAAGACAGAAGATAATGATTGATATTCATTTAAATTTTTTAATATCAAAGTTGGCTAGAAAGCAAGAACTGGAAAGGATATTCACAAGTGAGAGAAGAAACTGTTAACATAGGACTTATAATATGAGAAATAAACAATTAAGGAGAGAGAATAATAAAAAAAAATTAAGACAGAAGATAATGATTGACATTCATTTAAATTTTTTAATATCAAAGTTGGCTAGAAAGCAAGAAATCGGAAAGGATATTCACAAGTGAGAGAAGAAACTGTTAACATAGGACTTATAATAATATGAGAAATAAACAATTAAGGAGAGAACAATAAAAAAAATTAAGACAGAAGATAATGATTGACATTCATTTAAATTTTTTAATATCAAAGTTGGCTAGAAAGCAAGAAATCGGAAAGGATATTCACAAGTGAGAGAAGAAACTGTTAACATAGGACTTATAATAATAAGGAGAAATAAACAATTAAGGAGAGAGTAAACAATAAAAAAATTAAGACAGAAGATAATGATTGACATTCATTTAAATTTTTTAATATCAAAGTTGGCTAGAAAGCAAGAAATCGGAAAGGATATTCACAAGTGAGAGAAGAAACTGTTAACATAGGATTATAATAATATGAGAAATAAACAATTAAGGAGAGAGAACAATAAAAAAAATTAAGACAGAAGATAATGATTGACATTCATTTAAATTTTTTAATATCAAAGTTGGCTAGAAAGCAAGAAATCGGAAAGGATATTCACAAGTGAGAGAAGAAACTGTTAACATAGGACTTATAATAATATGAGAAATAAACAATTAAGGAGAGAGAACAATAAAAAAATTAAGAAGACAGAAGATAATGACTGACATTCATTTAAATTTTTTAATATCAAAGTTGGCTAGAAAGCAAGAAATCGGAAAGGATATTCACAAGTGAGAGAAGAAACTGTTAACATAGGACTTATAATATGAGAAATAAACAATTAAGGAGAGAGAACAATAAAAAAAATTAAGAAGACAGAAGATAATGACTGACATTCATTTAAATTTTTTAATATCAAAGTTGGCTAGAAAGCAAGAAATCGGAAAGGATATTCACAAGTGAGAGAAGAAACTGTTAACATAGGACTTATAATAATATGAGAAATAAACAATTAAGGAGAGAGAACAATAAAAAAATTAAGAAGACAGAAGATAATGACTGACATTCATTTAAATTTTTTAATATCAAAGTTGGCTAGAAAGCAAGAAATCGGAAAGGATATTCACAAGTGAGAGAAGAACTACATTATAGGACTTATAATAATATGAGAAATAAACAATTAAGGAGAGAGAACAATAAAAAAAATTAAGAAGACAGAAGATAATGACTGACATTCATTTAAATTTTTTAATATCAAAGTTGGCTAGAAAGCAAGAAATCGGAAAGGATATTCACAAGTGAGAGAAGAAACTGTTAACATAGGACTTATAATATGAGAAATAAACAATTAAGGAGAGAGAACATTAAAAATTAAGAAGACAAAAGATAATGACTGACATTCATTTAAATTTTTTAATATCAAAGTTGGCTAGAAAGCAAGAAATCGGAAAGGATATTCACAAGTGAGAGAAGAAACTGTTAACATAGGACTTATAATAATATGAGAAATAAACAATTAAGGAGAGAGGAACAATAAAAAAAAATTAAGACAGAAGATAATGATTGACATTCATTTAAATTTTTTAATATCAAAGTTGGCTAGAAAGCAAGAAATCGGAAAGGATATTCACAAGTGAGAGAAGAAACTGTTAACACAGGACTTATAATAATATGAGAAATAAACAATGGAGGAGAGAGAACAATAAAAAAAATTAAGACAGAAGATAATGATTGACATTCATTTAAATTTTTTAATATCAAAGTTGGCTAGAAAGCAAGAAATCGGAAAGGATATTCACAAGTGAGAGAAGAAACTGTTAACATAGGACTTATAATATGAGAAATAAACAATTAAGGAGAGAGAACATTAAAAAAAATTAAGAAGACAAAAGATAATGACTGACATTCATTTAAATTTTTTAATATCAAAGTTATTGCTAGAAAGCAAGAAATCGGAAAGGATATTCACAAGTGAGAGAAGAAACTGTTAACATAGGACTTATAATAATATGAGAAATAAACAATTAAGGAGAGAGGAACAATAAAAAAAATTAAGACAGAAGATAATGATTGACATTCATTTAAATTTTTAATATCAAAGTTGGCTAGAAAGCAAGAAATCGGAAAGGATATTCACAAGTGAGAGAAGAAACTGTTAACATAGGACTTATAATAATATGAGAAATAAACAATTAAGGAGAGAGAAATAAAAAATTAAGACAGAAGATAATGATTGACATTCATTTAAATTTTTTAATATCAAAGTTGGCTAGAAAGCAAGAAATCGGAAAGGATATTCACAAGTGAGAGAAGAAACTGTTAACATAGGACTTATAATAATATGAGAAATAAACAATTAAGGAGAGAGAACAATAAAAAAAATTAAGACAGAAGATAATGATTGACATTCATTTAAATTTTTTAATATCAAAGTTGGCTAGAAAGCAAGAAATCGGAAAGGATATTCACAAGTGAGAGAAGAAACTGTTAACATAGGACTTATACGAATATGAGAAATAAACAATTAAGGAGAGAGAACAATAAAAAAAATTAAGACAGAAGATAATGATTGACATTCATTTAAATTTTTTAATATCAAAGTTGGCTAGAAAGCAAGAAATTGAAAGGATATTCACAAGTGAGAGAAGAAACTGTTAACATAGGACTTATAATAATATGAGAAATAAACAATTAAGGAGAGAGAACAATAAAAAAATTAAGACAGAAGATAATGATTGACATTCATTTAAATTTTTTAATATCAAAGTTGGCTAGAAAGCAAGAAATCGGAAAGGATATTCACAAGTGAGAGAAGAAACTGTTAACACAGGACTTATAATAATATGAGAAATAAACAATTAAGGAGAGAGAACAATAAAAAAATTAAGACAGAAGATAATGATTGACATTCATTTAAATTTTAATATCAAAGTTGGCTAGAAAGCAAGAAATCGGAAAGGATATTCACAAGTGAGAGAAGAAACTGTTAACATAGGACTTATAATAATATGAGAAATAAACAATTAAGGAGAGAGAATACATTAAAAAAAATTAAGACAGAAGATAATGATTGACATTCATTTAAATTTTTTAATATCAAAGTTGGCTAGAAAGCAAGAAATCGGAAAGGATATTCACAAGTGAGAGAAGAAACTGTTAACATAGGACTTATAATATGAGAAATAAACAATTAAGGAGAGAGAACAATAAAAAAAAATTAAGACAGAAGATAATGACTGACATTCATTTAAATTTTTTAATATCAAAGTTGGCTAGAAAGCAAGAAATCGGAAAGGATATTCACAAGTGAGAGAAGAAACTGTTAACATAGGACTTATAATAATATGAGAAATAAACAATTAAGGAGAGAGAACAATAAAAAATTAAGACAGAAGATAATGACTGACATTCATTTAAATTTTTTAATATCAAATTTGGCTAGAAAGCAAGAAATCGGAAAGGATATTCACAAGTGAGAGAAGAAACTGTTAACATAGGACTTATAATAATATGAGAAATAAACAATTAAGGAGAGAGAACAATAAAAAAATTAAGCAGAAGATAATGACTGACATTCATTTAAATTTTTTAATATCAAAGTTGGCTAGAAAGCAAGAAATCGGAAAGGATATTCACAAGTGAGAGAAGAAACTGTTAACATAGGACTTATAATAATATGAGAAATAAACAATTAAGGAGAGAGAACATTAAAAAAAATTAAGAAGACAGAAGATAATGACTGACATTCATTTAAATTTTTTAATATCAAAGTTGGCTAGAAAGCAAGAAATCGGAAAGGATATTCACAAGTGAGAGAAGAAACTGTTAACATAGGACTTATAATAATATGAGAAATAAACAATTAAGGAGAGAGAACAATAAAAAAAGTTAAGACAGAAGATAATGATTGACATTCATTTAAATTTTTTAATATCAAAGTTGGCTAGAAAGCAAGAAAATCATAAGTTCACAAGTGAGAGAAGAAACTGTTAACATAGGACTTATAATAATATGAGAAATAAACAATTAAGGAGAGAGAACAATAAAAAAAAATTAAGAAGACAGAAGATAATGATTGACATCTATTTAAGTTTTTTAATATCAAAGTTGGCTAGAAAGCAAGAAATCGGAAAGGATATTCACAAGTGAGAGAAGAAACTGTTAACATAGGACTTATAATAATATGAGAAATAAACAATTAAGGAGAGAGAACAATAAAAAAATTAAGAAGACAGAAGATAATGATTGACATTCATTTAAATTTTTTAATATCAAAGTTGGCTAGAAAGCAAGAAGTCGGAAAGGATATTCACAAGTGAGAGAAGAAACTGTTAACATAGGACTTATAATAATATGAGAAATAAACAATTAAGGAGAGAGAACAATAAAAAAAGTTCAGAAGACAGAAGATAATGATTGACATTCATTTAAATTTTTTAATATCAAAGTTGGCTAGAAAGCAAGAAATCGGAAAGGATATTCACAAGTGAGAGAAGAAACTGTTAACATAGGACTTATAATAATATGAGAAATAAACAATTAAGGAGAGAGAACAATAAAAAAAATTAAGACAGAAGATAATGATTGACATTCATTTAAATTTTTTAATATCAAAGTTGGCTAGAAAGCAAGAAATCGGAAAGGATATTCACAAGTGAGAGAAGAAACTGTTAACATAGGACTTATAATAATATGAGAAATAAACAATTAAGGAGAGAGAACAATAAAAAAAATTAAGACAGAAGATAATGATTGACATTCATTTAAATTTTTTAATATCAAAGTTGGCTAGAAAGCAAGAAGCCAGAAGGGAGTTCTACAAGTGAGAAATGCATGAAAAAAAAACTTAGCATAGAACTTAGGGTTACATATAACCAATTCAACTGTAACCAATCTAGTCAGTCAGTTAAGTGCCATACATGATACATGCTTTGGGCAATCATGTCTCGAAAGAGACATGACTGACTGAGCAGAAGATTATAACACAGTAGGTTGCCATTACTTTCTGCAGTAGAATGGTTGTTGACCAATCTGTTCTGTTATTTAACCCATAAGTTAATGCAAGGAATTCAACTGGAATTTGAACCCCCCCCCCAAGTTCTCATTCCAAGCCAATATCCACTGTACCACAATGCACATCCAACCAATCTAGTATTGCACTTAAATTCATAAATTCTAGGTACCATAGCAGAAAGTTTATAAGAACTATTACCAAGAATGTATCCATCTACATATGAAATTATTTGTTTGAGCATTATTTTTTATCGATATTTTTATTTAAGTAGATATTTTGTTTATAATCAAACAGTATATATATTAATTTCTACTGGCCTGATTATTTACGACGAATCTTTGTTATGAAAATGTGTGTGTCATTTGGCAGGATTCAAACCAAGAAGCACCAGATCAATTAGTGGCTTCCCCTATGTTGATAGGGGCCGCAGGTTCAAATCCTGCGAAATGACACATTTTCATAACAAAAATTTATTATAAATAATCAGGCCAGTAGAAGTAAATATGTATACTGTTTGATCATAAACAGAATATCTACGTAAATACGAGTATCGATAAAAAAATAATGTTCAAAGAAATAATTTCAAATTGTCGGTTGTTTATAACCATTTCGTTAATCTATCTAAATAAATATGAAAATTTCATAACTTCCATTAGTCCATCCATGACACACTCTAAAATAGCTATGGAGTGACCAGCCAAAACCAAATTCGTGTGGAGGAGTGTGAACAGGTAAGAAGTACAAAGTACCGTTGATTTTACTAGGGTGCATAACTTAGTAAAATAAATTTTAAATTTTTTAAAATATTAAGTTTTATTATTTAATTTTAAAAAATAATCCCAGTATTTTAAAAATAATTTTATGATTAAAATGAAAAATACTTAATAAAAAAGCAATATGTGTCTTTTGCATGTTTTTATATACAGAGTGTCTATAAAGTTTGTGTGCACTTTAAAATTTATAATTTTATTTGTATTTGTGATAGCAATAATTTGTAGAACAATAAGAAAGAAGTATATCTATATTTTTTAAAGTTTTATTGAAATTTTATTTAGATTCCACATGTCCTCCATCATTAGCAATTCAAAGGGTAATACGATTTTGCAGTTCATATTTTTACTTATCTAAAAATTGTTGCAAATTTTGTGGTAAAGAATTATTCAATAACTATAATTAAAACTAGTTATATCAAACTTTATAATATTTTTTTACCGATTATTTCTATTACAAATACAAATAAAGTTATAAATTTTTTAGAGGGCACATGGACTTTATGGACACCCTGTATTTAGTTCTGGGGAAATGCACAGTAGTAACACCATAAATATAAACACAATTGAAAAAGTACAGTGTTTAAATCTTGACAAAGATTTTACCGGTAACTTCGACTATGTTAAGTACTGTTAAGATTTCAATATGTGTCAGTGTGTTGTTAGAAAATTCTAGTTTGTAGATACGCCTCCTTGGCCTTACCCTCTCTTCTGATCTCAAATGGAACCACTACATTGAGTCCATAACTAAATACACTGCTAAGAAGGTTGGGTCACTGTTGGGCCAGAATGTTTTTCCTGCCTAAATCCATCCTGCATATATACAAGTCAACCATTCGTTCATGCATGGAGTACTGCTGCCATATATGGTTAGGCGCCCCTGCCGTGCACCTCAGTATTCTCGACAGGCTCCAAAGGAAAATCAGTAATGTTATAGGTTCTGACTTGGCGGCTCGACTACAGCCACTTCCCCACTGACGAAATGTGGCCTCCCTTTGTCTGTTCTATAAATATTTTCATGGCTTCTGCTTGGATGAACTTAAGTCACTGGTGCCTCTTCAACAGCTGTTTACTCGTGCAACCAGATCGGCAACTGGGTCCCACGCATTCTCAGTTAAGTTAGCCAAATGCAGATGACAATTCTACTCCTGCAGCTTCTTCCCTCACACTTCCCGCCTGTGGAACTCGCTCCCATATTATTGCTTTCCTGATGGCTACAACCTCCAGGAATTTAAATGCAATGTCAACACTCATCTATTAACCACTTGACCCTAGCTCTTTCCCCACCGCATAAATCCTTTCCTTCCTCTCCACCTTGAAACTGTCATCACACCTGCATTCTCATCTTTCTGTTGCTCGTTTCTAACTGCTTCATATTCTTCTTCACTCTTCTAATTAATCTTTTTACACTTATGTAGCCCCCTGCACATCAGTGGCATTTCCGCCTTGCTCGGGGTGAAATGATTAAAAAAAAAAAAAAAAAAAAAAAAAAGGCACAAGGAAACTACATCACAGCAGTGGGAAAGTGAGTGAAGTCGAGATGCCAATACCATTTCAGACTCTATGGATTTTATCAAGTATCTCTAAATGTTTAATTGAAGCACCAAACCGTGTGTGGCAGCAATATTTAAAGCATGGCAAAATGGCTGACTTATATAAATATATAAGATGGATTCTAGCAGGAAAGATTTTCTCACATTACACAGTGAACGATCTTTTCTTGCAACAGATCTAGCGATTGATTCAATCTAATCTTTTCACTTCATGTCAGTAGAGAATATTAGCCTGAGAACTTGCTGGAACTTCTCAGGCTAATATTTTCTCCTAGAGGTTAGCATTAGCCAAAAAAAGGCTCTCAGATTATAAATAGCGAGAAGTTTTGTTTATATAACATAACGTCTGCTAAGGTAAACAGAAATTTTTTCAAAGTTCTCAATAGATGTCCAGATTAAAAATTATTGTATCAAAAATATTAAAAATTCAGGATACTTCTATGTGTTGTGGTGTAATAGATATTGGGTTAGAATGAGAAATTGGAAAGCAGAGTTCAAATTCCAGTTAGGTTCATTACATTTATTTATCTGAAAAAAAAAAAAGCAAAAAGCTTTTAAGAAAGGTATGAATCCATCTATTCTCTCTTCCCCTCCTCCAGCTTTGGTTTGAATAGCAGAACAGACTGGGTCCTATAGTCTTGATTGGAAACCAGTCTACTGTAGAAAGAAATGGCAACCTACTGTGAGAAAATCTTCTGTCTAGTCACTCATGAGCCGAAAGAGATATGGTCGCCCCCTATATCATGTATAGGACTTAACTGATTGAAGAAAGATAGTTTCGCAATGTTTCATTTTTCAGGGTTTTGATAAGAATATTATTGTCTGAATCCTATCTGTTTTTTCCTCATCAGCAGCATCAGAGTTTCCTGCACAATGCAATCAGCAGGTGCTGAATTGAGACGCAGAAAACTGTTTTGTCCATGAAACTGAGTTGTGCTACTGGTGAAGGAAAACTGTATACTTATTAATATGCATGTATTATAATATAATTTATAGCTCTGTTATATTACATTGAGCACTATTTTATTAACGCAAACACACAATGTGCAATATTATACACATAGTGCGATGGGTAAATTGTTGCCATTTTATATTTTTAATTTTATGCATGCATGTTGTTATTGACTGCACAGTATAGTAGGGGCAGTTGGGCACCATCCATAAGCAAAACAACAACATAACGCAATTCACTTTACCAGAAATTAAAAAAAAAATGCAAGATATACTGCTTAGCATTTGCATTGGAATTTCCAATACAAACATTTCAGAGTGTTTGGGTGTCAATCTGAGGACAGTGCAGAGGATTCAGAAAGAAGCGCCAATACGAACATTTCATAGTATTTGGGTGTAAATCTGATGACAGTTCAGTGGATTCGGAAAGATGCGCCAATATGAACATTTCGTAGTGTTTGGGTGTCAATCTGAGGACAGTGCAGAGGATTCGGAAAGAACCGCCAATACGAACATTTCATAGTATTTGGGTGTCAATCTGAGGACAGTGCAGAGGATTCGGAAAGAAGCGCCAATACGAACATTTCATAGTATTTGGGTGTCAATCTGAGAACAGTGCAAAGGATCTGGAAAGAGTTGGGTGAATATAATGGTGATTAAGAAGGTTTCTGAATTGATCACTAGTGATGGTGATATACCTCCATTCATCTTCCCAAAGGGCTTCAGGCTCAACTTAGATGCCTACATCAAGTGCTTTCAGGAGGTAGTACTGCCCTGGGTCAAGAGGATGACTGCTGGATGACTATGTCTGGCAACAGGACTCTGCACCATGCCACACAAGCAGGAGAACCCAGTCATGGTTGTCAGACAATTACTTCAACTACATCACCCTTTACATCTGGTCACCTAACTCCTCAGACTCTCCCTACTTGATGATTATGTGTTGGGTACTGTTGAGTGAGAGACCAATAAAATTTCTTGTAATACCAAGGAAAAACTGAAGGAAGGCAAGGACTATAGCAGCATTTGCCAACTTAAACAAAAAGATTACACAGAAAAGATGGAGGATATTCTGAAGTCATCTGGGGGCCGTTGTTGAAGTCAATGGCGATTTTATTGAATAATTTTACTCCTTAGTATTTCAAAATATTTTTATGTAATAATCCTGATGTTATCTTGTGTTGACATAAAAAATTGCTATGCGATGATAACAGTCACCAAATAGCAGACGCAGGTCATAAATTTGTAATGTGGTTCTATGACGCTGCACCATGTAAGAGACTGAAATGTTAACAGAACCATATGTCTAAATGCAATGTAATGTGTTGTGACTACATTGAAATGTGATTTTATTGAGTGTGGGTTGCTTTGTTTTAATGTAAATGACCTCCAAAATCTAAAAGGTTATTTTTACTGGATGTATGTGTGAGTTTTATTGTGTCATCGATTAACACAATATTACTCACACGTGCGAGCTGAAAGCTTAGAATGAACATCATAAAAAATATCCAAATGTTGAACAATTTTTGTCTTTATTTTCACCTGAAATTAAAGGCAAAATAGAACAGCTCATGATTAAACATAATAGGCATTCATTGTCTGTTCTGTTTAAAAGATTATCTGCTATCTAGATACATTATATATATATATATATATATATATATATATATATATATGTCAAATCCATGAATGACGAGGATAATTCAAAAACATCTGCATAAGATAAAATATTAAGTGTTAGATCTGTATAGAGAGCTCAATGGATGTTGTCCAGACCTATATGTTATCTATAAAGAAAAACTCAACACATCATATAAAGTGGTTATAAATTATAATTTGCTTCGATGAACTAATTAGTTCATTTCTTCAGACCACACTTTATTCGTTTCATTTAGTACAAATATTTTGGTTGTTTGGTTTGTTGGTTGTTTTGTTTTTATGGCATATCAACCTCATCAGGTCATTTATTGCTAACTAAATTTTTATTTATTTATTGCTGGTAATACCTTTTTGTTCTTTCAACAATTTATTATTGTTTTTTTTTTATATACGTTTTGTGTCTAGTAATACATTTTTCTTTTCGAGTATCAAGATTCATTGGGATTTGTTTTTAAGCGCAGGGTCCTCAAGTCCTACCCTGTTATTTAACCCATAATTTGAGGGAAGGAACAGATTAATACTTTTCCCAAGGGTACCAGTGCTTAAGTGAATGCAGGGTATTCAACTGGAATTCGAACTCGGCTCGCCGATTTCTCTTTCCGAGCCAATATACACTGCACCACAACACACATCCATCACTAAACGCTTACAGCACCTGGTATTCCCAATCAGTCATCCATCTAAGTACTGACCAGGCTCAACATTGCTTAACTTCAGTGATGGAGTGAGAACCGGTGTATTCAACGTGATATGGCCGTAAGCTACAAATATTTTGAATTTGTATCTATTTTCAGAAATTATAAAGCTTGATTAGATCATCTTGATTTTGCTATCAGTACAATTTTGCTTAACACCCACCCGGTTATTTGAGAATAAGCTGTATGAAAAAAAGAAATGATATAAACTCATTTTCTCACTTGCCGCATAAAGCAGCAATAGCATGGCACTCATTCCTTTCAGAGAGATTTCTTGCATTGGGCAAACCAACTTTCAACAAAACTAGGTTGTTTGCACACACACACCATTGCTAATTAAATAAATATCTTTCTTTAATTTTTTCTGGGTTATGTTTGTCTGTATACATATTAATATAATTTATTTTCTTTTGTGAGTTATGTCCTATATATGTATATAATTTTACATACATACCCAGATAATCTGAGGAGAGGAACAGCATGATTAAGAAGACACAAGAAGAAATGTATACTTTGTTTTGTCAACACATTTCATCCTATGACGAACTTTATCCAGGCAAAAAACTAAATGAAAATTATCTAAAATAAACTATCTATAAACAAAAAGTTGTTGATTACCGGATTATTCATGAGCATTCTTTTCCAATAACAAACAACTTTTATACTTATCAATACTTTATTTCAAATAAATATTTTGTTTTTTGTCTTGATAAATTCTGTTAAAAGATAGAACACACTGACAAAAAAAAATTCTTTTGCATTTTTTTAATCATTATATGAGAGTAAAACTTAACATAATCAAAAATAGTTACAAATTATAATTTATTTCAATGGGTAAGTTTTTAACACCAGTCTTATTAGAAAAAAAATTATAAATAACCATTTGCAATTTCAGTCTGATGAGACAGGTGTTAAAAATTTACCTGTTGAAATAAATTATAAAACCATCTTCTACAAAGTGTTAAGAGTTTTCTTTATGTCTATCCTATTATACTGTATACTATACATTAAGGTCTCTTTATGAATATCTTTTTATTATTTTAAATGAAAAAGAACTACTTGGATTATCCTTTCCACTTATATATAAATAAGTGGAAAGGATAATCCAAGTAGGTTTTATGACACCATTATAAGGTTCTCACTTGTCAGGGCTTGTTTGTCATTAGGACTCAGTTTTTTCTTGTTTATATAAAACCACTCCTACAATAACCACACCACGCTCCATAAAAAAAAAAAAACAGAACCTGACAGCAAATCAGCCCTGGCAAGTAAGAATATAATAAGAGTGTTCTCACAAAATTTAAAGTCGTCATGAACCTGTTCAGTTAAAGTGACAAAAGTTTTGTGCTTATCAACACTATATTCATCCTGTTATCAAGCATTTTATGATGGTAGATTTATATATATATATGCAGGATGGACTCAGACGGGAAAAACTTCCTGGTCTTGTACAGGGAACCAACCTTCTTGGCAGCGGATTTAGCAATGGATTCAATATAGTCATTCCACTTGAGGTCCGCTGAGAGTGTGAGGCCAAGTAGGCATAGTGTTTTACTCTCAGGGAGGCTAGCCTGTTCCATGCTAATGGCGGTGGGGGGGGGATTGATTTTGTATGATAGCAGCTTCGTTTTGGAAGCATCAAAATTTACGAGCCATTGCTTTCCCCATTCCATCACGGATTGGAGGTCCTTCTCAAACTTGGCAGTGAGGTTCGCTTTGTCAACTTCAGCAGATTTTTGATCGAGGTGAGAGTAAAAGGTGCTGTCATTGGCGTACATGCCTACTTGGGATCTTATAACATCGGAGAGATTGTTGATGTAGATAAGAAAAAGCGTGGGACCTAGAATAGAACCTTGAGGGACACTTGCATTCGTATGGTAGGTTTGGGGGGCATGTCCATTTAATACTACCTTCATTGTGCAATTAGAGAGAAATGACTGGATTAGGTCAAACAATGGTCCAGTTATACCATAGCACCGCAGCTGGCGTAGAAGGTCAGCATGCCAGACCCAGTCGAACGCTTTGGAAATACCAGGGCAAAAGTTTGAGCTTTGCCATTGTTGTCGGGAGCCTGGTATAGAAAACTCTGTGATGGTTGTTAGCCTATCAGCAGTAGACCTGGTGAAGCAGAAACCATACTGTTTGTCCGAGAGAAGTCTGTGGGCTGTGAGATGCTGAACCACATCAGCGTTGATAATGGCTTTGAACACTTTACTAAAGATTGGTAGGAGGCTAATAGGGCAGTAATTAGCGGAGTCCAAGTGTTCTCAAGTATTTTTAAATATAGGAACTACAGAGGAAGACTTCCAACTGGCAGGAAAGCAGGAAGCAGAAAGGCAGTAGTTGTACAGCTTAGAAAGGAAAGACTAGAGTTCAGGGGCTCATTGCTTCAAGACTATGATTGGGATTCAGTCTCCTTTGTCTACTTTATGAGGATCAAGCTTTGAGATTATGCTAGAGACCAGCGTGGGAAGAATGTGAATGTCATTTCCTTGGGCCTCAGTTCTAGGTGTGAAGTCGGGTACAGATACTCCAGATGAATCCATTACACAATGTGTGTGCATATATATATATGTGTGTGTGTGTGTGTGCACACATTATATATATATATATATATATACACACACAAGTAAACATATATATATATATATATATATATATATATATATATATATATATATTTTAACGAATTTTAACGAAACTTGGTTATAAGCAACCGACAATTTGAAATGAATTATTTTGAACATTATTTTTACCGATAATAAATTCATTACAAATTGCCGGTTGCTTATAACCAAGTTTCATTAAAATTCATTAATTTCCATAACATGTTTACATTTGTTGACATTTACAATACATTTCAGAGCAGATATGGTTTGTTTACGATAGATCGAAAATTGTGTTATATAAGCATGATAATTTTCGCAATAAAAATTTATCGTGAAATAATCAGGCCAGTAGATATAAATATAAAATACTGTTGAATTAAAAACAGAATATCTACTTAAATACGAGTTTCGGTAAAAATAATGTTCAAAATAATATATATATATTTATATACACACACATATATATATATATATATAAACACAAATATAAACACGTTATCTATACATACACACATATACACACATTATACACATAAATATATATACATATCCACACATTATATATATAGCTACATTATATTTACAAATATATGTATATACACACATTTTATTTTCATATATATACAGACACAAATTCTATATATAAATACATACCCACACATAATATCTATATGTATGTATACATACATACACACACGCGTTATATACATATATATGCATACATCTATATATGTTAAATACATATATATGCATGCACGTTATATACATATATATGCATGCACGTTATATACATATATATTTGAAATGATTTGTTTGAACATCACTTTGATCGATACTCATATTTAGGTAGATATTCTGTTTTTTAATTAAACAGTATTATATACTTATATCTACTGGCCTGATTCTAACCTGCGACCACTATCCACATATGGGAACGTCTTAGACCGCTCAACCACGAATGACCTCCAGTCTAAATGAGGTCCTAATCAAGCCTATATAACACAATTTTCATATAGGCTCGTTCAAACAAATCATTTCAAATTGTCGGTTGTTTATAACCAAGTTTCGTTAATATATATATAAATAAAATATATATATATAAAAAAATAAAATATATATAAATAAAATATATATATATATAAAATAAAATATATATATATATATATATATATATATATATATAAATATATATATATATATAAAATAAAATATATATATATATATATATATATATATATATATATATATATATATATATATATATATATATATATATATATATATATATATATATATATATATATATATATATATATATATATATATATATATATATATATATATATATATATATATATATATATATATATATATATATATATATATTTTTTTTTTTTTTTTTTTTTTTTTTTTTTTTTTTTTTTTTTTTTTTTTTATAAGCGTTTCCCCCCGAGCAAGGCATGTCACTTCCACTACTGCGCAGGGGGCTACGTAGAGTGAAGAAAGGCTGATTAAATATAGGAAATGTCAGAGGGTAGGTGATAGGTGGGTAAGGATACCGAGAATGAGGGTTGGGTAGATGAGAGTGTTCTGAGAATAGCTGGGAGTTAGTGTGATAGGAGGTGTCTATTGACCCTACATTTAAACACCTGGAGATTGTAACTGTCGGGAAAGCAGACTTGTGGAAGGGAGTTCCACAGGTGGTAAGCACGAGAAAATGAAGCTGCTGGAGTAGAATTTACGGTTACATCTTATTTGTTTAACTGTAAAAGGGTGGGACCTAGTTGCTAATCTAGTATCTCGTGTAAATTCGTGCTTAGGCGGCACCAGTGATCTAAGCTCATCGGAGCAGAAGCCATGAAAGTACTTGTAGAAGAGGCACAGGGAAGCCACATCACGCCGGTGAGAAAGCGGCTGCAGCCGGTCTGCCAAGTCAGTATCAACCACGTTACAGATCCTCCTTTGTATTTTGTCAAGAAGCCCAAGGAGAGCAGCAGGGGCACCCGACCAGATATGGCAGCAATATTCAATACACGGGCGGATGGTAGATTTGTATATGTGTAGAATAGATTCAGGTGGGAAAAATTTCCGGGCCCTGCACAGGGAGCCCACTTTCATAGCAGCAGATTTGGCAATGGATTCAATATAGTCATTCCATTTGAGGTCCGCCGAGAGTGTAAGGCCAAGGAGGCGTAGTATTTTACTCTCTGGGAGGCTAGCCTGTCCCATGCTAATGGGAGGTAGATGCGATTGTCTATGGTGGTTAGTTGATAACAGCTTTGTTTTAGAGGCATTGAAATTTACCAACCATTTCCTACCCCAGGCCACTACGGATTGGAGGTCCCTTTCAAGTACGGCAACGAGGTTCACTTTGTCGTCCAGACCTGGTTTCTGATCGATGCGAGAGTAGATTGTTGTGTCGTCGGCATACATGCCAACTTGGGATCTAATGGTGTCGGGGAGATCATTAATGTAGATCAGAAAGAGCGTGGGACCTAGGATGGAACCTTGAGGGACGCCCGCGTTCGTATGGTAGTTTTGGGAGGCATGCCCATTTAATACCACCTTCAATATGCGGTTAGAGAGGAAAGACTGGATGAGGTCAAACAGATGTCCAGTTATCCCATAGCTCCGCAGTTTGCCAGACCCTGTCGAATTCTTTGGAGATATCCAAGGCAACGGTTCGGGCTTCACCATTCTTGTCGAGTGCCTGGTATATGTACTCGGTAATGGTCGTTAGCATATCAGCAGTAGACCTGGTGAAGCGAAACCCGTACTGTTTGTCAGAGAGAAGCCCATTGGCCATAAGATGCTGAATCACCTCGGTGTTGATAATGGCTTTGAAAATTTTGCCAAAGATTGGAAGGAGACTAATAGGACGGTAATTGGCGGGGTCTGAGGGTTCACCAGAATTCTTAAATATAGGAACTACGCAGGGGACTTCCAACAGGCAGGAAAGCAGGAAGCAGATAGGCAGAGGTTATAGAGTTTAGAGAGGACAGAGGAGAGTTCTGGAGCACATTTCTTCAGTACTATGACTGGGATTCCGTCACCGCCGCTCGCTTTGTGTGGGTCAAGTTGTGCAATTATCTTGGCGACCAGCGAGGGTGTATTTATATATAATATATAAATAATATATATAATATATATATATATATATATATATAATATATATATATTTTACTTTAAATGTTATTTTCATTGAACACTCATAAGTGAATAGGCCCTCAGTTTATTCATTAAACAGTATTTATGTACACTATTTACATTGTTCCGACTATCATACATTACAATTTCAAACCACACCTTTTATTTCCACCACTTAAGTAGATTGTTCAAGTACCACATACTAAAATGACATGGCTCAGTGGATAAAAGAATTGGTTGAAGTAATCCAGTGATTTGAACCAAAGTGTTGAAAGTTCAATATCTCACTACAGCAGAGGTGAACAAAAGCTCAAAGTATTGAGTTAGTCAAGGAAAATAACTGCTACTGAGATAACCACAAAATGCATGACATGTGGAACTAGAACAAGCTTCACAGGTGAAGAAATAAAGTGTCCGGTTTGAAATCTCAATATATATCACCTGAAGAAGGCAGAGAGCATTGTGAATATGACAAGATGAGAACAATAATCTGAACATTAGAAATATACACAGATAAGGTATTGATTTTCATCTACCAACCTGAATGTTCAAAAATCTTATTAAAAGGAATATTTGCACTCTCGGTAAACAGAGCAGCTATACAAATTCAAGTATCCACTAAATTAACACTTAAAATTATAAAAATCTGTCAGATTAGTAATAAAAAATTAAGCGAGTAAATAAGAAACATTAAAATTCTCTCTCATATATATCAGTCAGTTAAGTGCCATACGTGATACATGCTTTGGGTGATCATGTCTTGAATTAGACATAACTGACTGGGCAGAAGATTATCCTGCAGTAGGTTGCCATTGCTTTCTGCAGTAGACTGGTTGCCAGGCAAGGCTATAGAATCCAATCTGTCCTGTTATTTAAACCATTACTGGTTGGGAAATGATGGATTAATACCTTTCCCAAGGGTATTTGTGCATAAGTAAATGTGAGGAATTTAACAGGAATTTGAATTCGGCTCTTGATTTCTTGTTCCAAGCCAATATCCACTGCACCACAATGCACTTCCCTCATTATATATGTTAGGAAGTGAACGGAGTCTAACCATACTGATGAGCTGTGATACAGTGAAACAGATCTGTCTGCGGATGACTATAGTATATATATATATATATATATTCATTCACAAACAGATCTGTTTCACTGTATCACAGCTTATTAGTATGGTTAAACATTCGATTGCTTTTATCCAGAATTGAAACTTGACCAAAATGGCATCAGTCAGTGATTCTACCGATAAGCTATGGGCACTTGGTAGAAGAGGTAGACTTTTAGCATATGATGGTGTGTGTGTGTGTGTGTATATATATATATATATATATATATAGAAAAATCCTCCATGTGCTGATTGTGTTTATTTTGAAAATATTGAATGCCATTATAACTGACTTCATTGTCCACTAGTAACTTTCTATTTTTAATGAAGACAAAAGTAAATTAAAAAATATATAAATAAAAAATGTAAAATAAACAAACAAAAGTAAATGAAACCAACTGAAATAAAGTTAAATCAACAAATGAAACAACATTACCTCTGACATGGAATGTGTGTTTTGTAAGTAGAGCAGAGAGCATGCCGATGAGGATGCCAATTAAAAGTCCACCAATTGCCACAACGAAGAATTTAAGGATACCCATAAATACCTGTTTAAGTAAACAAAAAGGAGAAATGGACTGAAATTACAGGGGAAAATTTTAGAAACATTGTATTTCCTGTCATATCAATTGCATCTCTTACTATTATTTAAATCACCATGCTTCTTAATCCCTTAATGGTTGCCATACCAATGTAAAACTAAATGCATAAACATATATTAGTCCTCTGAGGACCTCACAGTAAGGTACAATTATCTCCCTGGTGCCTACTCTACATGAATTTAGTTGCGCTAATTGACTGGCAAGTAGGTCCCACTCTTTTAGAGTCAAAAGAGTCTATTCTACTCTAAGAGTTGCTTTTCTTGCACTTCCTGCTTTTGAAACTCCCTTTCATACACTTACTTCCCTGATATCTACAATCTCTAAGAGTTTAAGTGCAATGTCAGTTGCCATATCTTATCTCCTTGATACTCATATTTCCTCCTATCCTTTCCCAGACACCTCTGTATCTTGTTCCTCTTTATTTTCACTCTTCTCTTTTGTAATCCCCTGCACAACAGTTGCAGTACTACCTTGATTGGGGTGAATTGATTAACAAAAATAAATAGGAAAAAAAAAATAAAATAAATAAATAGGAAAAAAAATAAATAAATAGGAAAAAAAATAAATAAAGAGGAAAAAAAATAAATAAAGAGGAAAAAAATAAATAAAGAGGAAAAAAATAAAGAGGAAAAAAAAATAAAGAGGAAAAAAATAAAGAGAAAAAATAAATAAAGAGAAAAAATAAATAAAGAGGAAAAATAAATAAAGAGGAAAAAAATAAATAAAGAGGAAAAAAATAAATAAAGAGGAAAAAAATAAATAAAGAGTAAAAAAATAAATAAAGAGGAAAAAATAAATAAAGAGGAAAAAAATAAATAAAGAGGAAAAAAATAAATAAAGAGGAAAAAATAAATAAAGAGGAAAAAATAAGAAAATGATCAAATTGGCTGGATGAGGGGTTCATAAATCAGATAAAACCCTCAGTTTGTAAAGAAGCAGGAAATACTGGTAATCACTACATTTAATGAAAACAAGTTTTAACCTGTGAAAATTTCATGGTCTTATTCTGATGACTCTTAAATCAATACTTGAATAAGCTTATTTCAAGTTCTATGACAATAAAATCTGCAGAAATTCCTCTTATCGCATTGTTAACTATTTAAGTTTAACAACTGTTACAAAATATTGATACAACAATCATAAATATGAATGCAGGTTACTATTTTAATTAGTTAATACCAATGAAAAAATTTGAAATTGACAACTTTTTCCTCTTCACTGAAACAATGGTTAAACATGTCTATGCTATCTCCACTAATTCATTTTCTAACTGAAACCAGATAGTTTTTTTTTTTTTCTCTTTCCACGCAATCAATATCAAATAACCCATTATTTGTGAGATATTGGCAAGCATAATGGTCATGCAAACTAATGAAAGTGAAGGAGAGTTTTGTTAAATCCAATTGTCAAATGATAAATTAAAATTTAAAAATTATAAAAATCTTTTTAATCATTCCATTGCAAGCAAGGTCATAATGCCACTAAGATGCAAAAGTGTTACTGGAGGTGAAAGAAAATGAGAAATTTTAGATGGAACTAAAAAACCCAATTTTGAACAAAAAAGAAGGGATAAACCTCTACTCCTGTTCAAAAAACTGGAAAGGAGACATTAGAAGTATAGAGTTGAAGTAGACTTCAGAAGGAACTGGAAGCCCAATCCTAAACAGGAAACAAGGGATAAACCTCTACTCCTGTTCAAATGAACAGAAGAAGTTTTCAACCAAGTGATAAACATATCTACTGTTACTGAAAAAAATATAGTAAATAAAATTTTTGAGTTTGGGTGAGGACTTGTGAAATGTAGAGTTAAACTAAGAGCACATGCAATTCATGCTCATGTATTCCAGTAGGGAGATTTAATTATGTAATCACTGATCCTTAACAGATTTTAAATACTTTGAAGTGAAAAGACTAAAATTATATATATATATATATATATATATATATATATATATATGACAGGCTATTCACATTGCAGTGCACCTTCCTGCAAGAGTGACTAGCCATCCCTGTTTTAGATGCTTTGTCAGGTACATTTGTTTTTGAACACCCACTGTAGTTTATACTGCAACTAGCAGTATAGCCCAGCGTTGCTTGGGTGTAATGAAAGCTTTAAAACTAATCCATGGTCCTGGAGCACAAACTCTTTGGACATTGGCATGAAAGCCTAAAAAGCAATAGTTGTTTCCAGTTAAAGTAAAACCGTAGACTGAAAGAAAAATGAATGGATGTAAGTCAAATTTTGATTTCCTGGTATCGATATCAAATAAGTTTTTTCCGTCATGAACTGAATTTTGAAGGCTTAATAAGTCCTCTGAGTAAATGGTATCATGGCTGAGACTAAGAACTATAATTATACCTACTTAGAGCCAAACCTGAAGCAAAACTAAAATAAAAGGGCTGGAAAAAAAAAAAAAAAAAAAAAAATACAGACATACAGACAGATAAACAGACACACACATACAAACACCTTGCCTTTTATATATATATATATATATATATATATATTATCAATTTTCTGCACTATAGTAAGAACTGCAACCTTGAAATTTCTGAATATCGTTTCTTATGTTTTTGTCTATGAGTTTATCAAATTTGATTAAAATTGGACCACTCCTATAACCCGATTTTTTTCGATTATCAATTTTTGATATTTCTCGGGGGTGCCTCAACAGAAAACCTAGCTAAGAACACTCGCAGACGCTTATAGTACAACTGTGTAAATTTTCAAGAAAATCGGTTCAGCCATTTTAGAGTCTATAGGTAACGGACACACGCACACAAAGTCCCATTTATAAATAAGTTTAGATTATGTTGAATAGATCTTAATGACATTTTCAGGGAGAAGACACATCATCTGTTATTATCATATATTTGAACAAGGTGAGTACACTCAAACCCTCAGTCACAATGACTTGTGACTTCATGGTAACAAAAGTGTCAACAATTTTGTCTATTAAACAAGGTTTACGTTAGCCATTAACTGGAAAATAAATGACATTTTGTGTTTTAGAGTATGCTTGAACACAGCAGAAGAATGTGCATTTGTGAAAAAAATTCACTAAAAATGCACCAAACAGCAATGCAGGTTTGCACATGGTACAAATTTAAAAGGAAAAGACAGTCCTATGCAGGGCAAATAGACAATCACCAGAAGAAATTGCTGAGCAGATTAGAGAAAAGATTTTGCGAATACCAAGGAAGTTCATACGACGAGCAAGGCTGGAAATCTTGGTTCCTCCTACAATAGTTTGACATAGCACAAGGAAAAGCTTGCCAATGACACCCTACAAGCCACAGCTAGTTCCAGCCATAAAGGCAGAGCACAAGCAAAAGGGGCAAGCAAGGCAGTTCACATACTGAAAACTTGTAAAATCTACATACCTTTGAATTTCTCATTCGAATTTTGATGAATAAAACTTCTTTTGTGCAAAAATAAGTGTTTAGCTTCATTTGTCTAGACCAGTGATTCTCAACTGCTGTGCCATGCAATATTCTTAAGTGTGCCACAAAAAAATATTCCACCGCATTCATTTAAGATTTGATACATTTTAAATTATAATATAAAAAGAATATGCCACATTTGATAAAAATGCTTTTACAGTTTTATTTCAAATTTCTACTTATTTATTTAAGCTTCTCAACCCTAGATAACATGGCTTACGCCCATATCATATTGAATACACCAGTTCTCGCTTGATCACCGAACTTAAGCAATGTTGAGCCTGGTCAGTGCTTAGATGGGTGACCGCTTGGGAATACCAGGTGCTGTAAGCGTTTAGTGACGGATATGCGTTGTGGTGCAGTGGATATTGACTCGGAAAGAGAAATCGGTGAGCCGAGTACGAATTCCAGTTGAATACCCTGCACTCATTTAGGCACTGGTACCCTTTGGGAAAGGTATTAATCTGGCCCTTCCCTCCAGTTATGGGCTAAATAACAGGGTAGGACTTGGGGACCCTGCCCTTAAAAACAAGTTCCAATGAATCTTAATACTCAAAAAACAAAAAGCATTACTAGACACAAAACTTATATAAAAACAACAATAAATTGTTGAAAGAAAAAGGTATTACCAGCAATAAATAAATAAAATTTAGTTGGCAATAAATGAACCGCCGAGGTTGATATGCCATAAAACAAAAACAACCAACCAACAACATAAAAATAAGTGAAAAAGACTTTGCCCAACGGAAGAAGAAATGAAGGTCTAGTTATTGTGCATTCAAGCAAACATGAAAGTCAGTCAGTTAAGTGCTATATATGATACACGCTTGGGTGTTCATGTCTCAGAAGAGACATGACTGACTGGATTATCCCGCAGTAGGTTGCCATTGCTCTCTTCAGTAGACTGGTTACCAACCAAGGCTATAGAATTCAATCTGTCCTGCTATTTAACCCATAACTGGAAGAAAGAGACGGATTAATACCTTTCCCAAGGGTATTTGCACATAAGTGAATACAATGGATTCAGCTGGAATTCGAACTCGGCTCCCCGGTTTCTCGTTCTGAGCCGATATCCACTGTACCACAACACATTTCATGAAAGACATTGTAAAAAAAACACCAGGCAGTACTTTCACACTAAATAAGCTTCAAAAATAGTTGAACAGAAACATTGAAATAAAGTTATTGTGCATATGTGTGTATTAAAAAAAAACAAACAAAAAAAAAAACATGGTTTTATTTTATGACATTTAAATGTATACCCTTTAAAAATAGTTATATATATGTATATCTTAAATGATATAAATTTTTGGGAAATGCCCTGTATTGTTGATGCAAATATATTCCAATTACAATCTTTAGTTCTGTAAATGCACCTTATATCTAACTCAAATATCATGCAAATCTGACATTATGCAATATTTAAAATAGTTGTCTAAGTTAACTACTGCATTCAAAACTGTTAACAAATCCATTGATGGTAAATTATCAAAGTTGAAGGATTTTTTAGCTAAAGCTGCGTGTCAGTTATAAAATGCTAAACAGATGTAACTGCTTAAAGATCATAAAAACGTTTGCAATTGGGCATCAACCAATGGTGTCAGTAGAAATAAACAAGGCCAAAAAAAAAAAAAACAACACTGTGTGCCAACAAAAAAGTTCAATCACAGATCTGATGTGAACAGTCCAGTAGGTACAATAACACCAAAAAGTGTGTCAGAAATCTAACCTTCCTCTCACAACAGCAAAAGTATGCTTTCTCTTCAGTCAGTTAAGTATTATACGTGAAACACGCTTGGGCGATCATGTCTCGAAAGAGACATGACTGACTGGGCAAAAGATTATCCCACAGTAGGTTGCCATTGCTTTCTGCAGTAGACTGGTTGCTAGCCAAGGCTATAGAACCCAATCTGTTCTGTTATTTAACCCATAACTGGAAGGAAGAGACAGATTAATACCTTTCCCAAGGGTATTTGCGCATAAGTGAATGCAAGGAATTCAACTGGAATTTGAACTCCCAATTTGGCTCCCCGATTTCTTGTTCCGAGCCGATATCCACTGCACCACAACGCTTTCTCTTACCAAGCTCAAAAATCATACTTTCTCTCTTAAAACTCAAAATCATTCTCTCATTAAGTAGAAGCAGTGGCCTTTATTCACTAGGCAATTTTTCTGATTGGCCACATAAAAACAGTGAGGAAAGAACATGGACATAGCTTCTGATACTTATAGCAGCTCTTTTTTCTGCTAACAATTTTCTTTGGCAGACCACACACAAAACATGAGCTTTTTTTCAAGGTAGGTGATTTTTTTTTATTCAAACTCTTAAATATATTTCTTACTTTCCTTGATTTTGAGGCTAAAACAAATTAAATAGTCAAAACTGTCAAATTTCATATGAAAAAGATTAAAAACTGATTGGTTTTACAGCATACCAACGTCAATGCTGACAAAATTTTTACAGTAAATTTATGTGAATAAAATATGCATTCTTTGTAATTAATCTATTTGGAGATCAGGTTTCATTGTAGTATTTGTGTAAAGTGAGTTTTATTGAGATCAAATGTATTGCTGATATTTGTACTATAAAAATTTATTTTATACTTTCATAGGGTTTGGATTCCAGTTAACTATTTTCCATAACTGGGACCCAAACAGGTGCTACCACCCGAGGTCATTGTGGAACTGGGAACAACTGTAATTAAGAAGTGGTTCCATGCTCTTCAAAACTTCCTGATCAGAAGCTTTGCTGCTGCTGGATGTAGTTTATCATCATACCCAGGACAAGGAGTAAATTAAATTTTACAATTTATCAGATGTTAAATTAAAAAGTCTGTATTAAGATATTACGAATAAAAGTATCTAATCCTTAAACATTAGGAAAATTTTGTACATGGGTGCATACTAAACAGGTGTATAAAAAAAAAATTAAAAACATACAGTATTTACATTATTCGGACTATTGTCCTCATCTTTGTTGCCATTTGTATGCCGTTTCGACCGTTGTACACTCCGGCCTTCTTCAGGTGTTAGGAATTTTGAACCAAACCCTTTATTACCATCATTGGGGTATATCATCCTTATTCCTTGCGTAAAGCCTCAATTGGAAGTTATGAAGAAGGCCAGAACATACAACGACCGAAATGTCATACAAGTGACAATAAAGATGAGGACAATAGTCCGAATAATGTAAATACTACTTATCTCAGAAATATAGACAAATACTTTAAAAAATAATTTTTTAAGAGTTTTTTTTATGCTTATTTTCAAAATATATGTGCCATCCAGTAGTCTTGAGAGACTTTGAATCTATGTCTAAAAGTTATGCCTTGTCTGCTGATTGTCTTCTCCAGGGTGCAGGCCAGGGTTGGGGTTTATGATAGATCGACAGTTTCTCATGCAGCATGTCTCTTCTTCACATGCCACAGATGTTATCCAAAAAAAAGGCAGTGGCCAATTCAGTTTAGCCCTGTCATCGTCACAGGATGTCTTCTTCACATGCCACAGATGTTATCCAAAAGAAAGGCAGTGGCCAGTTCAGCTTAGCCCTGTCATCGTCACAGGATGTCTTCTTCACATGCCACAGATGTTATCCAAAAGAAAGGCAGTGGCCAATTCAGTTTAGCCCTGTCATCGTCACAGGAATTGACAGAACAAAGTTAAACATAACATCAGACTGTCTTAAGAACTCTTGCTAGGGATTTATCTTCAGGGCTTAAAATTAGAGCTTCCCTTAGCTTATTTTCAAAATAATCATAAAAATGAGATTTCAATTTTACATTTAAAAAAAAAAAAAAAAAAAACCCTGGAAAATATATGTTCAGTTTTCGAATTTAATATTTTTTTAAATATTAGATACTCCTTGAAGCATTTCCTACACAATGGAGTTGTGATGGATCGGAAGTTATCAATTTGGTTACTTAAAAAACAGAATGACATAAATCTGGTGCTGCAAATGAGGATTGATGCAGATCCTCTGGTTAATAAAATGATTAAAAAGAAATATACATATATTGACCAATTGGAGAACCAAAAAAAAATGTATATTTGAAAAGCAATGCTCTTTCAACTTCCAAAAGTGGTTCTGAGCATCTAGTCAGAAGACCCAATTTCATGCAAGCCTAGACTATGTCAGGCAAACACTATTGGCTTACCCTCTCATCCTCTCTCTTATGCCAATTTTTCTCTCCTTCATCAAAAACATTTCATAAAGCCAGACCCAAAGAAGACAACACATGAAATGAACAACATAAACAAGCTGTAACATGAAAGATATCAACAACTACAACCCAACAGCACAATTATATCATCAAAATTCAATTTATTTCTGCCTGTACACATTCAACAAACTAAACTCTTCTAACTTTGTACCAGAAAACAACATTACTAAACCTTTCAAACCAACCTTGTATCAGACATAAACATTAATCATTTTGTAAAGTACAGAATCTAATCTAAATTTATTTATAAATGGAACTTTGTGTGTGTATATATGTGTCTGTCCATTACCTATAGACTCTGAAATGGCGGAACCGATTTTCTTGAAAATTTACACAGTTGTACTATAAGCATCTGCAAATGTTCTTAGCTAGGTTTTGTGTTGAGGTACCCACAATAAATATTGAAAATCGATAATCGAAAAAATCGGGTTATAGAAGGAGTGGTCCGATTTTAATCAAATTTGATACACTCATAGACAAAGGCATAAGAAATCATATTCAGAAATTTCAAGGTTGCAGTTCTTACAATAGTGCAAAAAAAAAACAAAAAAAACAAACAAAATCAATAATATATATATATATATAATTATTATTATTATAGAAAAACGTACAAAGAAAACAGTATCACTAATGACTAAAATCATAAAGTTCTACCACTAACAAAAAACGTTAAACAAAGTCGTCAGACCCAAAAGGTAACACCAAATGGGTAAAGGGGGATAAAAAAAGAAACAAACAAAGCAAAAGCCGTGTTTGAAAGAAAAAAACCCAAGACGAAAACCTTAACAGTAAAGAGTTCGATATGAAAGTACAAAAGCAGAGCAAAGATATGAACTAAATCTAAAAATGAGCCAAAAGTCGACTACGGTTTCACTTACCAGATCGTCAGGCAAAATGTTTGTGTGCGTGTGTCTGTTTATCTACCTGTATGTCTGTATTTTTTCAGCTCTTTTATTTTAGTTTTTGCTCCAGATTTGGCTCTAAGTAGGTATAATTGTAATTTTTAGTCTCAGCCATGATACCATTTACTCAGAGGACTTATTTAGTCTTCAGAATTCAGTTTATGACGAAAAAAAAAACTTATTTGATGTCGATACCAGGAAATCAAAATTTGACTTACATCCATTCATTTTTTCTTTTAGTCTAAGGCTTCACTTTAACTGGAAACAACTATTGCTTTTTAGTCTTTTGTGCCAATGTCCAAAGAGTCTGAGCTCCAGGACCATGGATTAGTTTTAAAGCGTTCATTAAACCAGAGCAACACCGGGCTATACTGCTAGTTGTTTAATATTTATATGAAAGGAATTTTAATACAGCATCTTTATTGCGTATTCTTACTGATTTTATTCTTATTTTCATTGCATTTTCTTATGGTGGACTAAACTAAGCAAGGCCAAACAAAACCAAATCTAAACCAATAACAAATATACTTGTTTCCCCATAGTCATGCATTTATTTGCACCAAATGCTCACATCTTTTCATCTCTTTTCTTTGAGAAGTCTTTGGGTCGTTCCTCCAGCTTTAATTGCAAACAAATACTCCAGGAACTGATGTAAGCTCAGGAACCCTACAGTTTTCATTTTGACTAATCATAAATAAATGCTGCTCATATTTTTGGAAAAAAGTTTAAAATCATCAGTAGCTGTTATCTGACATTTAAGGGTTAATTCACTGAACACATTTGCATTTTTTTTCAGTTAAGTTTAAAAACAAGTGGCATTTTGGTGCTAAAATAAATGAGACATGTTGAACATCCAGCTGAATTGCTGATTTTGATTACAAAAAGGAGAAACAATCTGCTATGTAATCAATCCTGATCTGGCAGCTCAACTCCAGTTATTTTCTCACTGATAGGATGTGGCTTCCCTCTGTTTCTTCTACAAATATTTTCATTGCTTCTGCTCCAATAATCTTAGCTCCATAGTGCTCCCTCTATACGAATTTACTCGAGCTACTAGACTGGCAACTAAGTGCCACTCTTTTACAGTAAAAATAAACAAAATATAACTTCCACTTTATCAATTTCTTTTCTCGCACTTACCACCTGTGGAACTCCCTTCTGTATACTTGCTTCTCTGATAGGTACCATCTCCAAGAGTTTAAATGCAACGTTAATTGCAATCTTTTATCCCCTTGACTCCCATCTTTCTCTTATATTTTCCCTGATACTCCCTGTTTCTTCTTGTTCTTTCTCTTTTGGTCTACTCTCATGTATCTCTTCACACCAGTACTCTCTTTTCTGACACCCCCTGTAACCTGTTCCTTTCTCTACACATTCTTGTAATGTAACCCCCTGCACACCTCTGACAGTACTGCCTTGCTTGTGGTGAAACAATTATAAAAATAAATTATACTGTAAGTAGCTGTAATCAAAAGAGTTACTTTTGTGTATTTTTTAGAAATATTTGGATGTGTGATACTCAAAATATTTAGCAATTATATTTCAAAACTTATTTTTAATATCAATGACTTTTTTCTTTTAAAAGAATTAAAAAGGTATCTCAACAAAAATCCAAAGTAGAATCTGTAATATTGGTGTATGCCTGGAATCTTGGCTTTAATCATTTTCACACTACCATAATGCAGCTTGTGCCATTTCTACATATATTTTTATAATAACTGTTCTGATAAACTTTCCTCTTTGGTAGTTTGATTCAAGAATTTATGTGCACTACTACATTGGCAGATAGGTCTCCTTATTTTATTGCTGAAATTGCTAAATGTAACCACATAGTCATAACTTCTTCTCTTTGCACTTAACTGAAAATCTTTTCCATCTTATTTTCATGTCAACTCAGTCAGTCAGTTAAGTGATATACAAGGGCAATCATATCTATTTCAGTTCATAACTGAATAGGAAACATTTTATCGCAGAAAGTTACCATTTTTTTGTGGTAGACTAGTTGTAAATCAAGGCTATAGAACTCAGTCTGTCTTGCTATTCAACCCATAATTGGATGAAGATGAGATGGATTAGTACCTTTCCCAAGAGTATTTGCATATAAGTGAGTGCAACAATTTCAACTGAAATTTGAACTCGGCTCTCCAATTTCTCATTCCAAGCCAATATCCGCTGCTCCACAAAAAAAAAAAAAAAAAAAGTGTATAAACCAACTTAATGTATAGTGTGTCTCCTGAAATTTTGCAACTTTTTCAAAATAAATTACCTGTGTCTTTTGCAACCCCTTATTTTTCCATAAAAGAAAACTAATCATAAAAATTTGCACTATACTCTAGTATATAATGTAACTAAAATGAGCATCAGACAGTTAAGTGCCATACGTGATATACACTTGGGCGATCATGTCTCAAAAGAGACATGACTGACTGTGCAGAAGAGTTTCCCGCAGTAGTCTCCCATTAATTTCTGCAGTAGACTGGCTGCCAACCAAGGCTATAGAACTTCATCTGCTCTGCTATTTACTCCATACTTTGAGGGAGAAGTGACCGATTAATACTTTTCCCAAAGGTATCTGCATATAAGTGAGTGCAACAAATTCAACTGAAATTTGAACTCGGCTCTCCAATTTCTCATTCCGAGCCAATATCCGCTGCTCCGCAAAAAAAAAAAAAAAAAATTATATATATATATGTATAAACCAACTTAATTTATAGTGTGACTCCTGAAATTTTAGATGAATTTCAACCCTTCCAGAAAAAAAGCTTAACCTGTGTTTAATGAAATTGATCCCTGAAAATGCATGATTTTTAACTTCTTCAAAATAAATTACCTGTGTCTTGTGCAACCCCTTATTTTTCCATAAAAGAAAAATAATCATCAAAACTTGCACTATACTCTAGTATATAATGTAACTAAAATGAGCATCAGTCAGTTAAGTGCCGTACGTGATACACACTTGGGCGATCATGTCTCAAAAGAGACATGACTGACTGGGCAGAAGATTATCCTGCAGTAGGTTGCCATTACTTTCTGCGGTAGACTGGTTGCCAGCCAAGGCTATAGAACCTAATCTGTCCTGCTATTTAGCCCATAGCTGGAGGAAGCAAAGATAGATTAATACCTTTCCCATGGGTAATTTTACGAAAGTGAATGCAACAAAGTCAACTGGAATTCAAACTCGGTCCTACCAATTTCTCATTCCAAGCTTATATCTATTGCATCACAATTCACATCCTGTCAACTACAATCTCAAAAAATTTTAACATAACATCAATCATCATCATCTGGGAGTTTAACCCCTCTTTGCCTTTGCCAAAATTTTTCACTAGGTTGCGATGATTAAGTCTATGAAAAGACAACCATATTTGGATTTTCTCTCTCACATATAGAGATGATCAATTCTAAGGTGCATTTGTTTCCCCTGATCAATTTTACTACTGAACTCAAGCACACACACAAATAAGTACATTCTTCATTGCATTGTTTTAATAGCTTTTTTTTTTTTTTTTTTTTTTTTTTTACATAGGAGGAAGGCACTTCTGACTAAGTGTGGGGGAGGCTTTTCCATTGCACAGAGTTGTTCACCAAAACCAAATTCATGTGAATGGCCTCATCAAACTGATTCACAGATATCTCTGTCACCCACCCATCATTAATTTCTTTGTGCTACTGTAGTGATACCGACTGAACAAAAGTGATGAACCGGACATTTGCTCTCTCACAACAAAAAGAAAAATGAATAAAACTCGTCGCATCCGAGTTCACGCAGAGGTTCCGGTTGAAAAATAAAAATTAATGAAATATCAAATTTCCATTTCACTAGCCTACGCAAATTTTATTTACCAGCCAATGGGAAGCCCGGAATCAAATACAAGTGTGAAATTCAAAACGAGCTTCTGATCCAAAAAGCAGATATAAAAAGCTGAGACAAAAGCAGACAGACGGGAAAAATGAGAGGAGAAGAGTGTAATTAATATCCCCTTGACTTAAGTAGAGCAGCTACTATGCTGACCTCTTTCCTTCTCCCTGTCTCAAAAGTACTTACTGACCTCAAGAGTGGCCTCTTCAAAGACATTCCACACAAACCAACTTACTGACCTTAGAAGTGGCAACTTCAAAATGAACATTCTTTACCTACAAGATGCCTCCACACTCCTAAGCCTTTAATCTCTTTCAGCATGATTATTTTCCATGAACATTCTAACTTCCTTTGGACTTCTATTTCAAGTATTGCTTTAATTGTAAAACATTAATTGCTATGTATATATAAATGTTATTTTATACTCAAATTGCCTTTCTTGATTGTATAATCATTTTATGAAATATAGTGGGCTATCTTCCACAAGGCCAAATTCCGTTAACCTGCAACGGTATACAATTACCCCTCACTAGAACGGAATCCTACTACAACTAGAAAAGGAATAAATAAGAGAAGATATACTCACTATACTACTACATGCATTTAGTTATCAGTTATTTTAACATCCATGTTTTCTTTTGTTTCTACTTAAACTTGAACTCACATGTGTTTCACAAATATTGTTTGCAGGACAAAGGTTTCAGGGGCCATTAAATATTTACTGAAATAATGTCCAAACATGTCACAACTAAAGAGATAACTCCTGCAACACATGTCTCCTTGAACTCATTTTCTTTTTATTCCTCTTTCTCATTTTGCATCCTAGTGGCTTTATTGCCTTGCTTAGGTCGAAATTCTGTGTACCTTGGATTAAAGAATACTGATACAGATGTATTGTTCTCAATAAATAAAACACAACAAACCTGATCAACAGGAAGTGGATTCATCATGCTGTATGTTTGCATAACACTATACAAGACAACAGATATGCCATCTGCAAGAAAAAAGAAAAGATAGCATAGGTAAAAACAAAACAAAAAAAAAAAAGTGTTTTTAGAAGTCTCAGAAAAACCAGATTTTGAACCAACATAATGAAATTACTTTTAAATGTTGCCATAAAAATAAATTTAAATTACATCTTTAGTAGGATTGGACTTTTTCTTTACCAATAAATTTTTAGCAAATTCAGCTGTTTTTTTTAAATTGTGAATCTGCTTTCGTATACTTATTTTATTTTAGATTGTTAATTACTTGTAACTAATTATATCCTTAATTATTTTTCATGTCTACAGCTATATCGTGTTGAATACACCGGTTCCTGTCTGGTCACCGAATTTAAGCACCATTAAGCCTGGTCAGTACTTAAATGGGTGACCATTTGGGAATAACAGGTGCTGTAAGCGTGAGGACCAAGAATGGTCCACCGATCCTCCAGGTTTAAGGGTTGGGTGCAGGGCTAACAACCCTGCCCCATAAAAAACATTGATTCCTTTTACAACGCAAAAGTATGCCATTGAAAATACACAAGTTACTTAGAATGATCTACAACCGCACTATTGAACTCTTTGGTCTTATGCATGGTGCCTGATTTACTTCAAAATGTGTGGTTAAACAAAAGACAGTAACATCCCAGAATCATCAAAGCAAGATCTGACAAATGTAATTTAGATTGACAAGCTCCTGTCTTGTTTTTATCATCCTGGTCAGTGTAAACAATTGTTTAATTAACACTTCCAGAGGGGAGTCAAAATGTCTGTTGCCCAGATTAAAGATGCTCAAGGTTTTTAGAAACTCATTTGGAAAAATATTATCCTTGACTCAATATCTATATTTCCTCTCTGCTTATGAAAAGTAAAAATGAACAGTTGAAAGAAACAAAAAATACTTCTTTCAACCATACACCAAAAAAAAAAAAAATATTAAACAAGTAATTTTTTTATAGAAAATCGTTGAGAAAAAAATTTGTTTATTTTTTCATCATCTATGAGATGGAGGTTGTAGTCAAACAGAAGAAAGAAACTATGAATTCAGGTACCTCCACTCAATTGCCAAAAAAAACAAAAAACAAAAAAATCATTATGATGTTAAAAGAGCTCAAACTTAATAAAAACAAAGTTTTATTATCAAAATGTTCAAGAGGAAAGATCAAAGTTTGTTGTTATTTTTTTAAAATTCTTTGACACATTTGAAATTTTAATTAATTTCATTTTTGTTTTTTGTCAGCAATTCACGCTATTTTTACATAAGGCGACTATTAAAAAAATATAGCTGGTCGAGTAAAATGTTTTTGTGGGGAGTAAATTATCCCTCACTCTCAACTGCCTGTCAAGTGATTTTCTTTTTCAAATCTCAAAGACTATATATATATATACATATATATATATATATATTTACGCTCTCACACCCTGATTGAGCACTCTGGAAGAATGGAAGACTTTGAAAAAAACAGTAGCTACTCTGGCGTGTACGCATCGCTCATTCAGTAATGGATTAGAGCACTCTGGCTATTGGGCGGATATAATGACAATATACACGCTAAAAAGTCTGCCTTCTACAAAACGCCCATAGCCCAGAAGTAGAATCGCCGACTGACGCCAGTTTGGTCGGGTTTCAATCTTGGGTTAAAAGCAATTGGAGTCTAACCATACTGATGAGCTGTGATACAGTGAAACAGATCTGTCTGCGGATGACTACATATATATATATATATGTTTTTTTTTTTCATTCTGGTATTATATAGTACACAGTAGTAGCACTGTAAATATAGACACAATAGGGTGACTTTCAAATGGGCAAAGAAAAATAAAAGTGAAAAAGATTCTTAAAAGTTATTGCTTACTATGAAGTTCTAAAGAATTAAATTAATGAAATGATTAAACTTTGAAGTAAGGCTTTTGTCAAAGTGTTTTCAAACAAATCCAATTATTCAAATTCCATTGATTAGTTTGTAAATCTTAACCAAAAATTTTAGTGCTAACTTAGACAATAGGAAATATTGTGGAGATTTCAACATGAGTCAACATGTCGCAAAAAATTCTAGCACATAAAATCTCCCAGCAGAGTGATTATTTGAATTGACTTATTTTAGAAGTTAAAAAAAAAAAACGACTAGCATGACTATGCCAGATGATTCTTGTACTTAGTAAAATGGAGTACAGTAAGCAGAACTGGCAAAGAATAAAAATGCAAATGAAGCCATTAAGAAAATCCATCAATCCTTGGATACAAATTGTCATATAATTTGAGCAAAAAGAAAAAAAGATAATTATCTTAATGATAGTCTGCAATAAAGATTGAAAAGAGTTCAGTCTGGTCAATAATTTTACCCTGATTCAAATAAAATGTAACCCAGTATTCAGTCAGTTAAGTGCCATACGTGAAACATGCTCGGGCGATCATGACTCCAAAGAGACATGACTGACTGGGCAGAATATTATCCCACAGTAGGTTGCCATTGCTTTCTGTGGTAGATTGGTTGCCAGCCAAGGCTATAGAACCCAATATATCCTGTTATTTAACCCATAACTGGAACGAAGAGGCAGATTAATACCTTTCCCAAGGGTATCTGCGCGTAAGTGAATGCAATGAATTCAACTGGAATTTGAACTCAGCTCCCCGATTTCTCGTTCCGAGCCGACATCCACTGTACCACAACACACATCCTCTGTACCACAGTATTACCTGCTGAATGACAGTTTTGAGTTTGAGTAAGTTTTGTTTAACGGCATATCAACCTCTCTGGGTTATTTAATGCCAAAAAGGTAGAGTTTAAAGATATTTTTTTTAATGTTTGGTTATAGTAAGAAGGTTGATTTTGTCAGATTTTGATGAAAAATTTTTTTATTTTTACTTTAGAAAACTGAAGATTTCTACTCGTTTTGTATTCAAAAATGTATTGCTGGTAATAATTTTTTCCTTCAAAAATTTTTGATGACAATTTTCTTTTCCTTGAAAATGTGTAATGGTAATAATTTTTTCTTCAAAAAATGTATTGTTGGTAATATTTTTCATTCAAAAATGTACATTTTTCTATAAATGTCTATTTTTATATATATATATATATATATATATATATATATATATATAGTCATCTGCAGACAGATCTGTTTCACTGTATCACAGCTCATCAGTATGGTTAGACTCCAATTGCTTTTAACCCAGGATTGAAACCCGACCGAAGTAGCATCAGTCGGCGATTCTACCTCTGGGCCATGGGCGCATGGTAGAAGAAGGCAGACTTTTTAGCATGTATATTATCACTACACCCACCCAATAGTCAGAGTGCTCTAATTCATTAGTGAATGAGCGATGCATACATGCCAGGGTAGCTACTGTTTTTCAAAGTCTACCATTCCTCCAGAGTACTCAATCAGGGTGTGAGAGCATAAATATATATATATATATATATATATATATATATTTCTATAAAAGTATTTTTATACTTCCATAGTGTTTTAACCCCAGTTTGAGGGTTAACTATTTACCCATAGCTGGGATCCTAACAGGTGCTACCACTCGGTCAGGGTGGACCTGGGAACAGCAATTAAGAGGTAGTTCCATGCTCCTCACAACCTCCCAATCAGAGGCCTTGCTGCTGGATGCAGTTTACCGTCATACCCAGGACTCTGAATAACAGAGAGAGAAATGGTTACTGTGGGTTTGCAAAAGAACTATGAATAAAGACAAAAGGAAAAATTACCTTAGTTAATGTCTCAATACAAAAGCAAAATTTTTCATTTTGCAATAAGTATTGATATACAAGAACTAAACTAGTATTGGTTTTTAAAATTTTTTATGTTTACAAACACTCAAATACCATTGAAATAGTTAACGATAACACCTCTTCTACTCCAGTTGTTTCTTTTCTTGCACTTCCTGCCTGTTGAACTTATTTCCATTTACTTGCTTCCCTGATAGCTACAATCTCCAAGAGTTTAAATGTAATATCAACTGCCATCTATCTTTATCCTTTCTTCAATACCCCCTGTACCCAGTCTTTTCTCTCACTGTAATCTTCTGCACACTAGTGGCAATCACACCTGGGGTGAAGTACCCCCAAAAAAAAGAAAAAAAAAAAAAAGAAAAAAGCACAAACACAATTCATCAGGTTAGTTGAAAAGTCAGGCAAGCAATAAACAACATGACAGCACAATTCAGTGTCTAAGTTGCCATGAAAATATTTGTCTATATAATATAAAATTTTATGTAAAGATGTAAAATCTTTTCATTATTCAAAGAGGTAAATAATTTTTTTTAAGGCATTACTAAATGTAGATGAAAATAAAATTCAGAGCTAAGTAAAATCTTATTTTATAATTTCTACCAGTTCAGAATTTTACAGCTAAGACATGGCATATCACTGGTCTCGAGTTAAAACACCCTCATTTTCTCTGTTTTCCAGGTGTAACAAAATTCCACCAGACAACTCTCCACCAAAAATATCTACTCTGTTGAACAGGAGATGGATGCTTCCCTCAAAATTTTACTAGTACTCTTTTCAGAAGTTAATGCCATCTTTCATTCTTATTCTGAAATTCATATTACACACCTTATTCTACTCTCTACCTTGAGTGGCCCTTACGCCTTGTATTGAATGAATTCTAATTAAAACACATAATGCTATGAGCAGATTAGTGTATAACTGAAACATTAGAATGTCCACACACATGATTTGATTCTAGTGATGAAGGTTTGTACAGAAATGCCCAGACTCGTCGGAAGAATTGGTACAAAGTGATAGAAAGTCTCAAAACAACCCTCTTCAGGTTTGTGATTTAAGTTTTTTGTCTTACACTGGATGTCATCCAAAGCAAGAGAGACTCATCTTCTCTGCTGGGGGTGGGAAATGATGTGGGATGATTTTATGCTGGGAGACAAAACCAAAAAACAAAATGAAACCAATGCCGAAAGTGACTAACCGTGTTGGTAAAAAAATTGATATTGAAGATTAGTTTGATAAAAGCAGGTTTTAAGTCACACACAGTTTATGTTATTACACTGGGCAGCTCAGTTGGTTAAGGGAAAGAAAGATAATACTTACCATTTAAAAGAGATTCTCCAAATACCAAAATATAAAGAGTAGCATTCACTCCCATTTCTGTAAAGATGGCCAATACCTAAAAGAAAAGAGAAAGAGAAAGTCAAGACAAACAAGAGAGACAAGAGAAAAAGTCATGAGAGAGAGAAAAACCAGGCCAGAGAGAGTAAGAATTAAAGTCATGGCAAAGAGGGAGAGAAGCAAAAACTCAAAACACAGAGAGGGGGAGAGAAGCAAAAACTCAAAACACAGAGAGGGGGAGAGAAGCAAAAACTCAAAACACAGAGAGGGGGAGAGAAGCAAAAACTCAAAACACAGAGAGGGGGAGAGAAGCAAAAACTCCGGAGGGGGAGAGAAAAAACTCAGGAGAGAGAGGGGGAGAGAAAAAACTCAGGAGAGAGAGGGGGAGAGAAAAAACTCAGGAGAGAGAGGGGGAGAGAAAAACTCAGGAGAGAGAGGGGGAGAGAAAAACTCAGGAGAGAGAGGGGGAGAGAAAAACTCAGGAGAGAGAGGGGGAGAGAAAAACTCAGGAGAGAGAGGGGGAGAGAAAAACTCAGGAGAGAGAGGGGGAGAGAAAAACTCAGGAGAGAGAGGGGGAGAGAAAAACTCAGGAGAGAGAGGGGGAGAGAAAAACTCAGGAGAGAACAATTATTTAATTTTCACAAGATTTTCCAAATTAATGTGTTTTTCACCGGAAAAAACTGAGTTACGTAATATATGTTTCTGTTGACCTCACAATTCTCGGGTCAAGTCACAGGAAATGGCCCAGTTGATATAGATGTTGGTTAGTTCCTGTTACTTGATCCAAAGTGTTGCGTGTTCAATACCAGACTACAGCAGTGGTGAACAAGTAACTTACAGGGTTAGAGGGAGATAACTCATGACTTCCAGAAGAGGCACTAGGTAAAAAATGGGGTTCCTATACCTGATTGTAATAAAGTTTTCGGTTTGAAATTCCTAGCACCTGAAGAAGGCTGAAGCGTACAATGGCCGAAACGTCGTACAAATGGCAGCAAAGATGAGTACAATAGTACGAATACTGTAAATACTACCTCATCTCAGAAATATAGACAAAGTTTATTTTAACTAAAATTTCGAACGTGTAAGAAAGGGTTTTTTTTTTAAATAATGGAAAAACACTTTGATCTTTTACATTTTGATAGAACAAATTTGTCTGTCTTAAATTTGGGGACTTTTCTTCATACTATACTGTTTTTTCAGTGAATTAATGGAAGTACCTATTTTATTGTGCATAAAGGTCATGCTTATTGAGTCATTTGCGCAGTGGCAATTGTAGAACTTTGAAAGTGGCGGAGCTATTTAGAGGCCGGGATTTTTCTGAGGAGGAGGGGGAAAACTCAAGCAGTGTCTTCATTTTCATACTACACCCCCCTATCGTATTGAGTATGATTGTTACTTCACTAAATTAAACGAAATAAGTTTTTCATTCATAGGAGTGTAGTTCTAATCTATTCTTGCCCTCTTTTCCACTCTCAAGCTCTTGGAAAACAGAAGAGGTTAATTTCGAAACAAAATCAAAGGGTTAATACTAACGTCAGTACTAATAGAACATTGAGAACGGTTTAATGTCTGCTTTGATTTTTTTTCCTCTACAAACTGAGTGCCTCTGTAGGTACATATCAAGTGGGGGACATTATTTTTTAATTAACATCTTCCTTCAGATATGAAAGTACTAGCAGTATAGCCCGGCGTTGCTCGGGTGTAATGAAAGCTTTAAAACTAGTCCATGGTCCTGGAGATCAGACTCTTTGGACGTTGGCACAAAACACTAAAAAGCAATAGTTGTTTCCAGTTAAAGTGAAACCGTAGACTGAAAGAAAAATTAATGAATGTAAGTCAAATTTTGATTTCCTGGTATTGATATCAAATAAGTTCGTAAACTGAATTTTGAATGCTAAATAAGTCCTCTGAGTTAATGGTATCATGGCTGAGACTAAGAACTACAATTATACCTACTTAGAGCCAAACCCGAAGCAAAAAACTAAAATAAAAGGGCTGAAAAAATACAGACATAGAGGCAGATAAACAGACACACAAACATCTTGCCTTATATATATATATATATATATATATAATCGATTTTCTGTACTATTGCAAGAACTGCAACCTTGAAACTTCTGAATATCGTTTCTTATGTCTTTGTCTATGAGTGTATGAAATTTGATTAAAATCGGACCACTCCTATAACCCGATTTTTTCGATTATAAATTTTCGATATTTATCGGGCGTACCTCGACACAAAACCTAGCTAAGAACACTCGCAGACGCTTATAGTACAACTGTGTAAATTTTCAAGAAAATCGGTTCAGCCGTTTCGGAGTCTATAGGTAACGGACACACACACAGAGACAAAGTTCCATTTATAAATAAGTTTAGATGACTACTAAATCTCTTTCCCTGCCTAACATTCTGTGTTTCTATGTATCTGGTTGTTGTATTTTGTTTATTTTCTTTTCAATCTGATCTCTGTATGTGTCCTTAAAAAGCTAAATGAAAAAGAAAACGCAGAGGAGAAAAGTGCTGAAGATCAAATCTTATCAGAGACTGATCTGTTACATAAACTTTTGAAGTTTATGAAAGTGAGGACACTAACCGAGAAACCAGTCAAAATTCTGGATGGGGGACTTGCACCCACTTCTTCGTAAATCTTCTTTCTCATTAAGGATTTACATAATAAATTTTCTGCGTTTAACACACGAACCTTTCTGATATTTGCACCACGCTAGCTTCCGACACTACACAATTATTTCAAAATACCTTTCTTCATCTACTTTTGAACATATGAAACCCTATTTCCCGTCGGTGAGCAATGAACTCACTTACCTTTGTCTTAAATATTTTTCAATATTATTTTGAGTCGAATCATTTAACCTGTTGTACAAGGCTGAGTGCTTTGCTCACAGATTCTCCTCCAACTCAACATTCGACTCGTCTGGAGTATCCGCACCCGACTTTTCTCTTAGAACTGAGGCTCAACTGAGAAATGTGTAGATATCTAAGTTAATTTTAAAACCCGACCCCCATGGGGCGAGCGGAGGCGACGGAATCCTGGCTAATTGTCTTCAACAAATGTACCCCTGAACTCTCCTCTGTCCTCTCTAAACTATATAATTACTGCCACTCTGCTTCCTGTTTTCCTATCTGCTGGAAGTCCTCTTCTGTGTTTCCCGTATTTAAGAACGCAGGGGAACCCTCGAAACCTAATTATCACCCTATCAGACTCCTACCCATTTTCCGCAAAGTGTTCGAGGCTATTATCAGTGCTGAAATAGTTCAACATCTCACCGTCCATAAACTATTCTGGAACAGAGAATATGGCTTCCACTTTGCCAGGTCTACTGCCGATATGCTAACGACCGTCAACGAGTACATATACCTAGCCCTCGTTAAGACCGGTGAAGCTCAAGCTGTTGCTCGGGATATCTCCAAAGAATTCGATAGGGTCTGGTTACAGGGCTATGCTATCATTAGACGCTTGTTTGGTTTGATCCAATCATTCCTATCAAACCGCATAATGAAGGTCATCTTGAATGGGTAGGCCTCCATATCCTACCACACGAACACGGATGTCCCCCATGTCTCTATCCTAGGCTCGACGTTCTTTCTGATCATCAGCCTGACGTGATCAAATCCCAAGTAGGCATCTACGCTGATGACACTACCATTTACTCCCGTCTCAGTAAGAAATCCGGAGAGGCGATCTTGAGAAGAAACTCTACTCTGTGGTATATTGGGGTAGGAAATGGCTTGTAAATATTAATGCTTCTAAAACAAAGATGCTATCTATTAACCCCCACAAGCAATCCCTTCCACCCACCCCCATTGGCATGGACCAAGCAAGCTTCCCAAAAAGCAATACCCTGCAACTTCTCGGCTTCACCCTCTCTTCCGACATCAAGTGGAACCATTACATTGAATCAAATGCTAAATCTACTTTTTCCTTTTTTTTTTTTTTTTAAATTATCTCACCCCAAGCAAGGCATTTCACTGCCACTATTGCGCATGGGGCTACATAGGGGAAGGTAAAGAGAAGGAGTGGTTAGACATAGTGAATGTCAGGAGGAATGAATGTTAGACATAGGGAATGTCAGGAGGAACGGGAGCAGGTTAGTGTGTTAGGAGGTGTCTATTGACCTTACATTTAAACTCCTGGAGATTGTATCCGTCGGGGAAGCAATCGTGTGGAAGAGAATTCCACAGTCGGGAAGTGCGAGGAAAGAAACTGTTGGAGTAGAAGTTGCGGTTGCATTTTATCGGTTTCACTGTAAAAGGGTGGGATCTAGTTGCTAATCTAGTATCTCGTGCAAATTCGTATTTAGGGGGCACCAGTGATCTAAGTTCATCGGAGCAGAAGCCGTAAAAGTATTTATAGAAGAGACACAGGGAAGCCACGTCGCGCCGGTGGGAGAGAGACAGCAGGCGGTCTGCCAAGTCGGTATCTATCACATTACAGACCCTCCTCTGAACCTTATCGAGAAGCCCGAGGAGAATAGCAGGGGCACCCGACCAGATATGGCAGCAGTATTCAATGCACGGGCGGATGGTGGATTTATATATGTGCAGGATAGATTTAGACGGAAAAAACTTCCGGGCCCTACACAGAGAACCGACTTTCATAGCAGCGGATTTAGCAATGGATTCGATATAGTCATGCCATTTGAGGTCCGCTGAAAGTGTGAAACCAAGGAGGCGTAGTGTTTTACTCTCTGGGAGGCAAGCCTAGTCCATGCTAATGGGAGGTAGGTAAGATTGTCGATGATGGTTAATTGAGAGTAGTTTCGTTTTAGAAGCATTAAAATTTACTAGCCATTTCTTACCCCAGTCCAATATGGATTGAAGGGCTTTTTTCAATCTCGGCTGCGAGGTTAGCTTTGACGCCTACACCAGATTTTTGTAGGAGGCGAGAGTAAATTGTGGTGTCATCGGCGTAAAACCTACTTGGGCTCTTATGGAATCAGGGAGATCATTAATGTATATCAGGAAGAGTGTAGGACCTAAGATGGAGCCTTGGGGGACACCTGCGTTTGTATGGTAGTTCTGGGAGGCAAGTCCGTTTAATACCACCTTCATTGTGCGGTTAGAGAGGAATGACTGGATTAGTTCAAACAAATGTCCAGTTATACCATATCTCCGCAGTTTACAAAGAAGGCCAGCATGCCAAACTCTGTCAAACGCCTTAGATATATCCAATGCAAAGGTTCGGGCTTCGCCATTCCTGTCGAGTGCCTGGTATATGTACTCGGTGATAGTCGTTAGCATATCAGCTGTAGACCTGGTGAAGCGGAAACCATATTGCTTGTCCGAGAGGAGCCTGTGTGCTGTGAGATGCTGAACCACCTCGGCGTTGATAATGGCTTCGAACACTTTGCCAAAGATCGGAAGAAGGCTGATAGGGCGGTAATTTGCAGGGTCAGAGGGTTCTCCAGTGTTTTTAAATATAGGAACTACAGAGGAAGATTTCCAACAGGCAGGAAAGCAGGAAGCAGATAGGCAGAGGTTGTAGAGCTTAGAAAGGACAGATGAGAGTTCAGGGGCACATTTCTTTAAGACTATGGTTGGGATTCCGTCACCACCGCTCGCTTTGTGAGGGTCAAGTTTTAAGATTATCTTAGAGACAAGCGAAGGTGTAATGTGAACATCATTCAGTTGTGCCTCGGTTCTAGGTGAGAAGTCGGGTGTAAAATCTCCAGATGAGTCTAGACTGGAATTGTTCGAGAATCTGCGGGCAAAGCATTCAGCCTTATCTGCTGGGGGAGGTGAGGACCTCAAATTTGTTGATTAGCGGGGGTATTGTGGACTTGCTCTTGTTAAGTACTCTTTTACAGAGTCGCCAGTAGTCTTTGGCGCCGAATTTAGAGCATGCTATGCGTTGCTTCATTCTGGCAGCAAACAACATCTTAGCTTATTTAAGTATCCTTTTACACTTATTACGAGCTGTAGTGAAAAGTTTTGGTCCGACGCGTAGTTACGATAGAGTCGGAAGAAATGATTCCGGTGGGCAATGGCAGCCGAGCAAGCGGGTGAGAACCATGGAGACGAATGAGATTTAAGCTGGAATTTCCTAGCAGGGATGAAGGCATCGATGCCAGCCTTAACCCAGGAGGAGACCTCGGATGCACATTCTTCGATGGGAAGACTAAAAACGTTGTTCCAAGGGATGTCACAGAGGAAGTCTCGGAACGAATCCCAGTCTGCTCTTTGATAGCAGTAGGATATTCTATTTGTCTGGGTATCATGGGTTGGGCGGGAATGGAGTGAAATATTGACGGACACTACAGTGTGGTCAGAGTTTCCGAGTGGGCAGAGTTGTCTGGTAGTGCAAGAGTCTGGGATGGAAGTGAAGCAGAGGTCTAGAAGTGAGTCCCTTCCGTTAGGGTTGTCGGAGAAACGCGTGGGGAAGTCCACTACTTGCGTAAGGGATTGGGTGATTGAAAAGTTCATGGTGTGGACACCAGCAGGGTCGGTGACAGTGTTCTTAAGCCACTTGGTGTGGTGGGCGTTAAAGTCACCAAACACGAATACATGGGCAGAGGGATGGGAAGAAATGGCTTTGTCGATATTGTCAGAAATGATGTCAAGTAACGAACAGTCAGGGGAGGAAGGAGAGCGGTAGAGAAAGAAGAGATAGCTAATCGAGCTGAGAAGTGAAAGGCGGAAGCACATGAAAGAATGATCTGGGGATTCAAAAGATGACACCCTAGCTAAGGGAAGGTGTTCGCTGACATAGACACCAAGCCCATGCATATGAACATTGGAGTCCTTCCTGAAGAGGGGAAGGTAGCCAGGAACGTAGAACTCAGATGAGGGGATAGAAGGGTTAAGATTAGTTTCACATGGGGCTAACATATCAGGTGAGTTATTATGGAGCAAAGAATCTACGCTGGGGAAGTTGGTGCGGATGCCGCGTATGTTAGTGAAAGAGATGCAGACAGGTTTGGTCACTGTGTCGGGCCAGGAAGTTTGTCACTTCTACTGATAAAAAGGAAGTTGGTGCGGATGCTGCGTATGTTAGTGAAAGAGATGCTAAAAAGGTTTGGTCACTGTGTCGGCCATGAAGTTTTTCCCGCCCGAGTCGATTTTTTACATATACAAATCAACCATCCGCCCGTGCATTGAATACTGTTGTCATATCTGGTCGGGCGCCCTTGCTGTTCATCTCAGGGTTCTCGATAGGCTCCAAATGAAAATCTGCAGTGTGATTGGTCCCGACTTGGCAGCTCGACTCCTGCCATTTTCTCACCGACGGGATGTAGATTCCCTCTGCCTCTTCTACAAATATTTTTATGGCTTCTGCTCTGACGAACTTTGCTCACTGGTGCCTTCTTCATAAGTATTTACTCGAGCAACCAAACTTGCAACAAGGTCCCACTCTTTTACAGTTAAATCAACCAAATGCAACTGTCACTTCTACTCCAACAGCTTCTTTACTCGCACTTCCCGCCTGTGGAACTCCCTTCCGTATACTTGCTTCCCTGAAGGCTACAATTACTAAGAATTTAAATGCAATGTCAACTGTCATCTCCTATCCACTTGACTCCAGTCCTCTCGCCTTTTCTTTATCACTCCGTGTATCTTGTTCTTTTCCTTTTTCATTCTACCTTCGCAGCTGTCTTCACACCGGTATTCCCATCCTTCTCTTGCCCTTTCTCTGACACCCTCTGTAACCGGTTCGTCTTTCTCTTCGCTGTTCCCGTGCTTAAATTTTCTTCTCTTATGTAGCCAGTGGTGGTACCGCCTTGCTTGGAGTGAAATGATTAAAAGAATGTTGCAATATATATTGTACTAGCAGTATAGCCCGGCGTTGCTCGGGTGTAATGAAAGCTTTAAAACTAGTACATGGTCCTGGAGCTCAGACTCATTAGCCGTTGGCACGAAAGACTAAAAAGCAATAGTTGTTTCCAGTTAAAGCGAAACCGTAGACTGGAAGAAAAATGAATGGATGTTAGTCAAATTTTGATTTCCTGGTATCGATATCAAATAATTTTTTTTCGTCGTCAACTGAATTTTGAAGGCTAAATAAGTTTTCTGAGTAAATGGTATCATGGCTGAGACTAAGAACTACAATTATACCTACTTAGAGACAAACCTGAAGCAAAAACTAAAATAAAAGGGCTGAAAAAATACAGACATACAGGCAGATAAACAGACACACAAACATCTTGCCTTTTATATATATATATATATATATATATATATATATATATAATCGATTTTCTGCACTATTGTAAGTACTGCAACCTTGAAACTTCTGAATATCGTTTATGTCCTTGTCTATGAGTGTATGAAATTTGATTAAAATCTGACCACTCCTTCTCAGTCGATTTTTTCAATTATCGATTTTCGATATTTATCGGGCGTACCTCGACACAAAACCTAGCTAAGAACACTCGCAGACGCTTATAGTACAACTGTGTAAATTTTCAAGAAAATCGGTTCAGCCGTTTCGGAGTCTATATAGGTAACGGACACAGACACACACAAAGTTCCATTTATAAATAAGTATAGATTAGATTTAGATACGTTGTTTCTCTTTATGATAATTCGTGAAAACTACAGACTAAAAACGGCTTAATTTCCTGAAATGCACTACTGACAACTTTAAGCGTGTATACACTCATAAATAAATTCCCTGACTTGTAAATCAATTGCTCATTTTAACCCCTAAACCCGGGCCACTACATTTCACCTTTTTATTGACGACATAAGTGGATCATTCTCCCTACTTAATGTTGACTCTGAAAACTGAATCATAGAACAGCTGAAATATTGTGCCTATCGTAATAATGAGGGCAGGATTCTAAGTAAGTTAATACATAATAATTTCTTATCTAAATAATTCAGACAACAAAATCTAATAAGAAATACTTGTTTTAATAGTAGTTTATAAAATGTTATAGTTCTTTGCAAATGGGATTTTTAATTTGGATATTTTACAAAATATTTATCTATAATAATATTTATAATAATAATATTTATCAATGATTTATCTTAAATCATTGTTATACCTATAAACAAAAAAATAAAAATAAAAATAAAAACTTTATAAATGTTTTATTTAGCAACATTAAATATCCTGGCGTCTAAAGTAAACGGGCGTTCTTTTGCCAATATCTTTTAACTATTCTTTTCTTCCGTCAGATGAGAATTTTGGAATTCGAAAAAGATTAGAGAAATCTACAATATCCAAAATTATATTTCATAACTGATAAATTTATAAGGAGAAACAAGTAGAGATTAGTTTCCATTTTGACGCCAGAAGCATAAAATGCTAATGCAAGGGAGATAATTTAATCTACGTAATTTTTAAGTTACCTCCCTTAGAATTTTTTTACCTTGTACATGGCGAGGTGAATAAAATCTAAATTACGCAAAAAATTAAAATACTGACATCATTTTAACAAATATATTTTCCAAATTTATACGAAAATATCTTAAAATATATTCTTTTATGAACTATTAAAAATAGATATATTGAATAAAATCGCTATTGGCTTTAACCACGGCACCAGACGACTTTGAAATCTCTTCAACACTTCTGGATGGTCTCATTGTCTCAGTGAATGCTGCCTTCATTTCATCTTTGCTATTACAAAAGGTTTTGTTAGTATCTCGCTCAACTGCGCCCCACACACAATAATCAAGGGGGTTCCAGTCTGGGTAGTTAGGTGGTCAGAGTTAAGCGGTGATGTGGTCGCAAAAATTGACTTGGTTCTCCTGCTTGTGTGACATGGTGCAAAATCCTGTTTTCAGACATAGGTTCTTTAAGCAGCCTCTCTCTTGACACAGGGCAACACTACTTCCTCAAGGTATCTCAGTGTTAAGTGTGAAATCTTCACCAATAAATTTCGGTAGTTTTTCTTATTAAAATGATCACAGTAAGTTTTTCGAGATGCCATATCTTCATAATCACCATTAGACTCATCAAACTCTTTCTAAATCCTCTGCACTGCCGTCAGATTGACAACCAAACACCCCAAAATGGAAATATTGGAGCTTCCGGTGCGAATGCAGTACAGCATGCCGTTTCTAAATATATGGCGGAGTTAATTGTATTATGATTGGAGTAGATAGACTAAACTATCGCCCGGTTCACACTCCACCCACATCTATTGAACAGGTGAAGAGGCTCATCCCTTGTTTCCTGTTTAGGATGTGGTTTCCGGCTCTCTCTTTTCCATTCTTTTTACCCTTACGTAGCCCTCTGCGCATCAGTGGCGTTACCGCCTTGCTTGGGGTGATATGATTAAAAAAAAAAAATGATGCCCAACTGACCCTACTATACTGTGCACTTCGCGAAATTAAAAATATAAAATAGAGACCAACAAAAACTGTAACACTGAAGATGCACTGAAGACAAGGTTTATGGAACCATTCACGAACTTAAGGAGACCGTCCCAAAAAGATGCAAGGGATTCCGAAGTCGTCTGGAGGCCGTCGTTGAAGTCAACGGCGATTTTAGTGAATGAATTAAGATATTTTTGTGTAATTTGAGTAAATATCTTTGTTAAAATAAGACGTCAATATTATTTTCAGTTTTGAACAATTTAGACGATAATTTATCGTATATGTAAATGTAAAAACAGACTGACTATATCTATGAAAAAAAAAACACAAAGAAAAACAAAACAAGCAATATGAAAGGAATAAAGTAAACAAAAAACAAAACTTATCTTTACTGATGCTTTTCGGTCCTTGATATACATTGTGTTTTGGCATTCATATATACAGGTCAGTGATGCATTGCGAATAGTCTATGAGTTATTTTAGTGCGCGGTAACGGTAATAAATCGATTTATTCTAGAAGTTATTAAGTGGAAATAATTATTGATCCTGATGCAGTTTTTTGGTTATTTATAATACATTTTTACTATAATAAATTTTTAAAAAAAACTTGACCATCACAAAGCGAGCGGTAGTGACGGAATCCCAATCATAGACCTGAAGAAATGTGCCCCCAGAACTCTCCTCTGTCCTCTCTAAACTCTATAACTTCTGCATATCTGCATCCTGCCTGTTGGAAGACCTCTGTAGTTCCTGTATTTAAGAATACTGGCGAACCCTAGGACCCCGCTAATTACCGCCCGATCAGCCTCCTTCCGATCTTTGACAAAGTTTTTGAAGCCATTATCAACGCCGAGGTGATTCAGCATCTGACAGCCCACAGGCTTCTCTCAGACAAACAGTACGGTTTCCGCTTCACCAGATCTACGACTGATATGCTAACGACCATTACCGAGTACATATACCAGGCTCTCGACAAGAATGGCGAAGCACGAACCGTTGCCTTGGATATCTCCAAAGCGTTCGACAGAGTATGGCATGCTGGTCTTTTATGCAAACTGCGGAGCTATGGTATATCTGGACATTTGTTTGATCTAATCAAGTCATTCCTCTCTAACCGCACATTGAAGGTAGTATTAAACGGACATGCCTCCCAAAACTACCATACGAACGCTGGCGTCCCCCAAGGCTCTATCCTAGGTCACACACTCTTTCTGATCTACATTAATGATCTCCCAGATGCCATTAGATCCCAACTAGGCATTGGTACGCCATGACATCACAATTTACTCTCGCCTCGATCAAAAACCCGGTGTGGGCGACAAAGCGAACCTCGCTGCCGAGCTTGAAAAGAAATGGCTCCTGAATTTCAATGCTTCCAAAACGAAGCTGCTATCAATTAACCATCATAGACAATCGCACCTACCTCCCATTAGCATGGAACAGGATTGCCTCCCTGAGAGTAAAACACTACGCCTCCTTGGCCTTACACTCTCGGCGGACCTCAAATGGAATGACTATATCGAATCCATTGCTATTCCGCTGCTATGAAGGTCGGTTCTCTGTGCAGGGCCCGTAAATTTTTCCCGTCTGAATCTATCCTGCACATATACAAATCTACCATCCGCCCGTGTATTGAATACTGCTACCACATCTGGTCGGGTGCCCATGCTACTCTCCTCGGGCTTCTTGATAAAATACAACGGAGAATCTGAAACGTGATCGATACTGACTTGGCGGACCGGCTGCAACCACTCTCTCACCGGCGTGACGTGGTTTCCCTGTGCCTCTTCTATAAGTACTTTCACGGTTTCTGCTCCGATGATCTTAGGTCATTGGTGCCGCCTAGGTACGAATTTACACGAGATACTAGATTAGCAACTAGGTCCCACCCTTTTACAGTGAAACAAATAAGATGTAACCGTAATTTCTACTCCAACAGCTTCTTTTGTCGCGCTTCCCGCCTGTGGAATTCCCTTCCACATGTTTGCTTTCCTGACAGCTACAATCTCCAGAAGTTTAAATGTAAGGTCAATAGACACCTTCTAACACACTAACTTGCATCTATTCTCTCAAACACTCTCACCATCTAACCAACCCTCATTCTCGGTATCCTTACCTGTCTATCACCCTTCTTCTGACATTTTCTATATCTAACTATCGTATCTCATCACTTCCCCGACCCTATGTAACCCCCTGCGCAATAGTGGCAGTGGAATACCTTGCTCGAGGTGAAACGAAAAAAAACAAACAAAAAAAAAAAACAAAAAAAAAACAAAAAGGTCACTGTGTCGGTCCTGGAAGTTTTTCTCGTCCAAATCCACTTTGTACATATACAAATCTACCATCCGCCAGTGCAGTGAATACTGCTGTCGTATCTAACCGGGTGCCCCTGTAATTCATCTCAGGATTCTCGGCAAAACCAAAAGAACAATCTGCAATATAATCGATCCCGATCTGACAGCTCGATTCCAGTTACTGTCTCACCAACGAGATGTGGTTTCCCTCTGTCTCTCCTATAAATACTTTCACGGCTTTTGCTCCAACGAGCTTAGCTCCCTGGTGCACTTTCTGTATGAATTTACTCTTTGCTACTAGACTGGCAGCTAGGTTCCACTCCTTTACAGACTCTTTTCTTGCACTTTCCTATTGTAGAACTCCCTTTCGTATACTTACTTCCCTGATAGCTACAATTTCCAAGAGTTTAAATGCAACATCAATTGCCATCTCTTAATTCCTTGACTCCTATCCTTTCTCCGACAGTCTCTGTATCTTGTTTTCCCTTTCTGCTCTACTTTCACACAGCTCTCTTCACACCAGTTCGCATCCTTCTCTTACCCATTCTCCGACACCCCATGTAACCTGTTCCTCTTCACTCTTCTGGAGAGAGACGGCACATAGGTGTACTCCCAACCTCCCCCAAACAACAACAACACTATTATTCGTCAACGACGACGCGTGGATATAGAAGGAACCTTTGACACTAAAATGGGAAGCTTTGACGGTACCGATATCTACGAGCTCAGTTTGTGTAGCAAATTTATACCCAACTAAAATCATCGATAAAAATGATACAGGCCTCTACAAAGACCATAGTCTCATAATCTTAAGTCCAAGAAACAAATCACAGACAAAACCAGAAAAGCGATAAATCATTTCCAAAATGATGGCATTTGACTAACATAAAAACTGACCAAAAATAATTAGAATTTAGATATATCCTGGTCCTGGTCATGACGATAAACTGCATCCGGTAGCAAGGCTTCTGATTGCGAGGAGCATGGAACCACCACTTAATTGCTGTTGTTCTCAGGTCTACTCTGACCAGGGGTGGTAGCACCTGTTAGGGTCCCAGCTATAGGCAAATAGTTAACCCCCAAACTGGGGTCAAAACAACATGAAAGTATAAAAATATACTTTTATAGAAAAACATACATAAAAATAGACTTTTAAAGAAAAAATATTACCGACAATACATTTTTGAAGGAAAAAAAATATTTTTCAGAAAAAAAATTCTGAATACAAAACTAGAAGACATTTTCAATTTTCTAAAATAAAAAACTTTTCATTAAAACCTAAATCAACATTTTCACTACAACCGAATAATAATACCTTTAAACCCCACGTTTTTGGCATTAAATAACCCACAGAGGTTGATATGCCATTAAACAAAACTCAAACTCTTAGATATATCTGTCAATATTGAATAAAATAATGCAAAACATTAGACGGCCTTGTGAAGAAGGATTTATTATCTGGCCTGAAGCCCCTTTCATCACTCACGCAACTTCACAAGCCTGCCGTTACACTGTCAATATTTCCACTGAAGATATTCCGACGATCTCCATTGTTTAACATATCTTTACAGTCTTCGTACATATATAGGGTTGGATCCCTCTTATTTCCAAACGTTCAGTTCCGAAAGCTGCTTTCCGCTACTTTGTGGAACAGACTACCGCATGGTTGCTTTTCAGAATACTAAATACTTGACCTCTTTATGCCTAGAGGTAAATCGTTTTCTATCCACCATATTTTCCTAAGATTCAATTCATTCTTCCTCTTCCTACACTGATAGCGCATATTATTAATAGCTTCCCTAGAATGGAAGGAAAAAGAGACAGAGGAAGGCAGCGGATAACATATTTGCAGGGCCTGATCAGGTGGATGACGGAACGGGGGTTGCGAGGTGTAACAGGAGCAAATATACTAAGAGCCAAAAGGGATAGGGAGACGTGGAGAACCATGATCGTCTATGTCCTGAAGTGACAGGGCGCATGGAAGAAGAATGGCCATTCGGCAAAAATCAACTGAACAAATAGCTACTTACAGCGACTGGATCGACTGCAACAATAACCGAAGTAAAGACGAGAATGTTTGAGAAGCCAATTGCCATTACTCCAGTAGATGATGCTAGTGACAAACCCCATAGCGAAATTCCTGAAAAAAAAAAAAAAAAAAAAAAAAAAAAAAAAAAAAACACTGAGTAAGTGTTACTTAAAAAATAAACCGTAGTGGCTTTAAAATATTAGATTTACCAGAAAGTCCTGACTGACAGAAAAGCAGAATGTAAACAACAAAATTTTAATGAACAACAGAAATATTTATTCTCGTACCATGTGACATCCAGTCGCCCGGATGTATAAAGAAAACGTGTGCTTAGCACGAGGAGTGTTGACATTATCACGGACTTCGGGAAGTTACACCAACTACAGCGAGAGATTGTAAATATATACATCTTGTCTGTACCACTCTGTTAATAAAGTAGAATAGCTACATTTCTCAGTGCATCTCTTCATTCCACGATACAAATATTCTTCAAAATAAAGCTTATCATTCTCGGCGATCAGCCAACGTCTAAACCTGAAAATAGTAAACAAGCTTCCTTCTCTTCATCAAAAGTGTTGAATCTCTAGTCGTGGGTGGGGCTGCGAATATTAGAACTTTTTTTTTTTAATCATATCACCCCAAGCAAGCCAGTCCACTGCCACTATAGCGCAGGCGGTTACATAGAGCGATTGGGTATAGGAAATGTCAGAGGGAGGGTGATAGACGAGTTAGGAGGTACGTAGGGAGAGTGTTGAAGGGAATGGGTGCGAGTTAGTGTGTTAGGAGGTGTCTATTGACCTTACATTTAAAGTCCTGTAGGTTGTAGCCGTCGGGGAAGCAATCATGCAGAAGGGAATTCCACGTGCGGGAAGTGCGAGAAAAGAAGCTGTTGGAGTAGAAATTGCGGTTACATTTCGTCGGTTTCACTGTAAAAGGGTGGGACCTAGTTGCCAATCTAGTATATCGTGCAAATTCACACGTAGGAGGCACCAGTGATTTAAGTTCATCCGAGCAGAAGCCGTGAAAGTATTTATAGAAGAGGCACAAGAAAGCCAAGCCACGTCACGCCGGTGAGAGAGTGGTTGCAGCCGGTCCGCCAAGTCAGGATCGATCACGTTTCAGATTCTCTGTTGTATTTTGTCAAGAAGCCCGAGGAGAGTAGCAGGGGCACCCGACCAGATGTGGCAGCAGTATTCAGTACACGGGCGGATGGTAGATTTATATATGTTCAGGATAGATTCAGACGGGAAAAATTTACGGGCCCTGCACAGAGAGCCGACTTTCATAGCAGTGGATTTAGCAATGGATTCGACGTAGTCATTCCACTTGAGGTCCGCTGAGAGTGTCTGGCCGAGCAGACGTAGTGTTTTATTCTCTTGGAAGCAAGCCTTTGTTCCATGTTAATGGGGGGGAAGGTGCGGTTGTCTGTGGTGGTTAATTGACAGCAGCTTCGTTTTGGAAGAATTGAATTTTACGAGCCATTTCTTACCCCAATCCACCACGGTTTGGAGGTCCTTTTCAAGCTCGACAGCGAGGTTCGCCTTGTCACCAACACCAGATTTTTGATGGAGGTGAGAGTAAACTGTGGTATCATCGGCGTACATACCTACTTGGGATGTTATGGCATCGGGGAGATCATTGATGTAGATTAGAAAGAGCGTAGGACCTAGGATGGAGCCTTGGGGGACACTCGCGTTTGTAGGATAGTTCTGAGAAGCATGTCCGTTTAGTACCACTTTCAAAGTACGGTTAGAGAGGAATGACTGGATTAGGCCCAACAAAAGCCCAGTTATGCCGTAGCTTCGCAGTTTCCGTAGAAGGCCGGCATATCATACTCTGTCGAATGCTTTAGAGATGCCCAAAGCGACGGTTCACGCTTCCGCATTCTTGTCGAGAGCCCGGTATATGTACTCGGTGATGATCGTTAGCATATTAGCAGTGGACCTTGTGAAGCGGAAGCCATATTGCTTGTCCGAAAGTAGCCTGTGGGCTGTGAGATGTTGAACGACCTCGGCATTGATAATGGCTTCGAACACTTTGCCAAAGATCGGAAGAAGGCTATTAGAAATACTAGAGAAAACCATTAACATAAAAAAATGCAATATGAACTCTAGTAAAATTAGGTTTATAAATTCCCAAAGAACACATGGCCCAGTGGATATAGACGTTGGTTAGTTGATCTGACTTGAACCAAAGTTCAATACCAGGCTACAGCAGTGGTGAACAAATGACTTCGAGAATCCGGTTTGAGGGAGATACCTCGTGACTACCGAAAGAGGCTTTACACAAAGAATGAGAATGATATATCCCAGTGATCGTTATAAAGGGTTCGATGAAGGCCGGAGCGTACAACGACCGAAACGTCGTACGAATGGCAACAAAGATGAGAAAAATAGTACGAATAGTGTAGATCAAGATTTGTTGTTTTCTTTCCGTTTCAGTGAATCAGGTCTCACTGGCCAACTTAATGTTAGAACAGAAGAGATACTCACTTAACAGATTGGACTCGAAACATTACTTCTTAGTAAAACACGAAAAAGACATGATCGCCTAATCGTGTTTCTGACTAGGCAGAAGATATTCCCGCAGTTGGTTGCCATTACTTCCTGTGGTAGACAGGTTGCCAATAAAGCAATAGAACCCAATCTATCCTACTATTTAACCCATAGTTGCAGGGACAAATGTGGCGGAAACTTAACTCGCCGAAGGAAGAGAAGGTGGGTTATCTGCACATGCGTTTGGAGACGTCATGGAGCCGAGAGGCGAGCTTATACAAGGCAGTTTTTGGAATGACACGGCGCATGCGTCATTGATGAAAGTGAGGCTCTCACATGCGCGAAATTTCGGTTTCTTGCTCGAGATCAAAAACGCATAAAAAGAGCCAACTTCTGTTTCGGAGTCAGTTTGGTGTTGGCGATTCGCGAAGACTACACCGGTGTTCGGGAGACAGTGTTTTATTTATGGTGCGCAGGGAACGGAGTCCCGAGTGAAGCAGTGTTCCGGTTTCTACTTGGAGCAGCTGGGAGAACGGATCCAAGCGGTCATTAATTCCTCTACCAACTACACTTCGAGAAACATATTACAAGTAACGGATTAATAGCTTTCCTAAGGGTATTTGCGCGTAAGTGAATGTAATAAACTTGTGGTGATACATACCGAGCAAAGCGAGGGATCGGATGTTTGCAATCTCACGACCAAAAAACAAATGACCAAAACTGGTCGGTGCGCAACCTGGCTCCGCGCAGATGTTCCGGTTTATAACTAAAAATTAATTAAATATTAAATTCCAGTTCGCGAGCCTACGCGAATTTTATTTATCGGCCAATGGGAAGCCCAGAATCAAATACAGATGTGAATTCCTAAATAATCTGCTGCGATCCAAAAGGCGAAATAAAAAGCCGATACAGAAAGCATCGCTAGACAGACAGACAGACAGACAGAGACGAGTGTAATAAGTATCTCCCTTGACCGACGTCAAGCGAATTACTATGCCAGCCTCCCTTCCCTATCATCTTATCCTTCGCTGTCTCTAAACTACTTACCGACCAAAGGAGAGGATACATCAAAGGCATTCCTTATTTACAACGCTCCCACATCCATACGAACAAATTCTCTTTCAGCATTTTATTGCCATGAACATTTTAACGTTCGTTGGAACCATACTTAAAGGATTACATTAATTGTAAAAACCTTAATTGATATGTGTATATATAAAATGTTATTTCTAAACTCAATTTGCTTTTCTTGATTTATAATCTTTTATGACTTATAGTGGGCTATCTACAACGAGGCCAAATTCCGTTAATCTGCAACAATATACAACTACACTCCACTAGAACGCGTCCCCACTGTAAATTCAACTGGAAGACGAAATCGACTGATTTCTCATTCTATCTTAATTGTCAAGAGTGATGTTCGTTCCGATAATGTTAATATTAACATTTTCCTTATAAGCAAACATTCAGTACAGAAAGACAAAATCATTCATTTCTCACGAAGTGTCCCCAAAAAGTCCTTCGAATGATTAAATTAAGAGCATGACTAACCCTGATTTGTTAAGCTCGTCAAAACAACACTGCTTGATAAAACAATCTGGTAATAAAAGACCGAGCCTTGAACTATCTGAACAGATATCGTTTAATCAAAGCTAATGCGTAGTTCTAATATAACTTTTTGCAAACCCTAATATTCCGCTTGCGACCCATAGCTTGTGAAACAATGGTGCAGTGGATTGAAGAGTTTAGTTCCAGAATTTGGTTACTGTGCGTCCAATTCCTGGGCTGGCTGGTACGGACTAGAAAGCTTTACAGCAATATATTTAAAGTAAAAAATATTAGGTATCCCGGAGCGACAAACATAGAAACAAGAGCCGAAACGTTGTGACACTGACAACAAAAATATTTTCTTTTAACTTAAAAAGAAGAAAAGTAATTTCAGTAAATACTGGATAAGCCTCGATAATTTTGGGTCATGAGGCGAGGCAAGACATACTGGTCGCCTAGAAACCATCGACATTGGCCAGCTATGTTATGACATAGAATGCCACTGTAATGACCCTCCGACGTTGATGGAGAACCGTGACGAATTCAGGAATGTCCAAGCTAACTAGACCGAATAAAACAAATAAAATGAATAGAAACTAATGTTTTTGTTTGTTTTTTAAATAAATGTGTATTAAAAGTTTAATTTTTTTTTCATCGTAGAAACGTCATTTCTTTTTCCCCTCTTATACCACATATTTTAATTGGTAAGTTAGATTATGCACTCCAGTCTTGAGTGGGAGCAACTCTGAGAAGGAATACTCTGAAAGAAAAATCGTTGACAAACTATCGGAAAACTACTGTTATTTTTTTTTCAAGAATTCGTAATAGTTTAGATAATGAGAAAAACCAAGATCACATTCATCCTGTATTTATTAATGGTACATAAAAGAAAATTGCTAACCATTGCGAGGCGTCCTTTGTCTTTTAGGTTTGGTATATTTATGTATGTGCGTTGTGGTGCAGTGGATATCGGCACAGAACGAGAAATCGGGGAGCCGATTTCGAATTCCAGCTGAATCCTTTGCATTCACTTACGCACAAATACCCTTGGGAAAGGTATTAATCCGTCTCTTCACACCAGCTATGAGTCAAATAACAGGACAGATTGGGTTCTATTGCCTTGACTGGCAACAATTCTACCGGAGAAAGCAATGGCAACCTACTGCGGGATAATCTTCTGCCCAGTCAGTCATGTCTCTTTCGAGACATGATCGCCCAAGCGTGTATCACGTATGGCACTTAACTGACTGATATTTATGTATGGTTGTTAAAATTTCAAATACCTCTGTGTATGGATCAGTTTTAAGCAATTTAATATGGGAAAACTTAAAACACCCAAGAGGCCCCGGAAGTTTCTACAAAAACCAAAATATTAACGAATGAACTCTAGTCATGTTGTTAAATAGCTTCGTCACATCAAGACTCGCAAAGATATCTTACATGTTGACATACTCGTTCAGAAATATCTAAACTGTCAGTTGTATTCAGCCGTTTTCTCAGATCAATGGTTAAAAATGGCTTCGAGCGAATGAAGCCAGTTGATTTTAGCGAGGATTATACTTCACCAAATCTCATAAAATAGCGCTACATAATCGCAGACAAAGAACTGTCCCAGATAACAGCAACTACATCACTTGTTGACTCAATTTTCTTCTTTTTTTTTTTTTGATGACGCTTTGTTAGAAATGAATATTAGCAGCAGAATATTGATACGGTTCTGGCTCCTGCTCGAAAACCGTACTCAATCCTTTCGGCAGAAGCTTTGACGACATTTCTCTCTTCCCATCTTTATATCATTGTGAAATTGGATTTTCAGCAATGGTAAAAATCAAAAACAAATTTCGAAATAAACTGCAATTGTCGAGTTCCTTACGCCTGAAACTAACCCATATGGATGTTGTTGTCAATGCCAATCTTGACAATAACAAGAAACAAGCCCATCCTTCACACACGCCTCATTATAAATCAGTTAGCATAAGTATTAGAAATGTTATTGAAAAATCATATTTTTTTAATGGAATGGAAATACGCGGATATGACTAAATGTTTTTTTTTTTATTCTTTCATTTGTTTTTACCCAGTAAATTTGAGTGGGTCGCCATAAACTGTGGTTATGAATAGTAAGTCACTTTTCTAAAAAGTTTGGGAACCCCTGTACTAATCCTGTACAAAACTTGAAAACTTAAAACTAAAGTTTTACTATCCTGCCTTCTATTGACAAAAGACACCTGTAGAAAGCAGGAGATAACAGAAATGCGTTCAAATGTAAACCATGATAACTCTTCAAACAAGAAATTCAAAGTGAACATTAACACATTCTCTGAAACAAATGTTCTAAAAAGAAATCAAGAGAGTATCTATTCAAGACTTAATTCAGACTTTGTCTGCCATGATATCTTCTGGGGTCGAGTGGCAAGACACGCTAGATCTAATGGTGGCATCTTCCCGGAGTATGGGATTATGCAGGTTCGAATCCTGCTAAAAGATTGATATTTACCAAATAAGATTTCTCGAACATTTAAGCCAGTAGTACTGTTTAATTATTGAAAAAGTACTATTTACTTATGGAAAAAATATTATCGACTCAATTACAAGTAACTATTATATATATTTATATTATCTATTTTTAATGGAGTTATTTCGCTACCCAGGTTTCTAACATGACTGGTGTCTTCAGGCGATTTTTAATAACTGATTTTACTGTTTACCGTTTTTCTTGTAACGGTGTTTTATTTGAACGTTCACGTCGCAGTGAATTTATTCTGGGAATTGGTTTCATGGATGAAAACGTCATAATCTGTTTTGATTTAAAAATAGCGCGTTCATAAATTCCCTGCCATGTGAACGTTCAAATAAAAACACCGTTACAAGAGCGTTCTTAAAAAGAAAAACGGTAAAAAGGTAAAATCAGTTATTAAAAATCGCCTGAAGAAACACCTCATGGTAGAAACCTGGGTAGCGAAATAACTCGTTTAAAAATGGATAATATTCAAAAGTTCTACAATGTAAATGTATCGAACACTTTTTAATACAAATATATATAACGGCATGAAACAAGGTAAACTTCATACTCACAGGCATATAAATGACGACAAATAAAAAATAAGAAAAGAAAGAACGACCGACCAGTTTCAATCCCGTTTTTCGTCAAGAAAAAGAAAATTAGAGCCGGAGGGGCAGGCACTAGATGGTAATAATTATTACCATCTAGTACCTGCCACATCATTTATCTAATCTAAACTTATTTATGGAACTTTGTGTAAGTATGTGTGTCCGTTAACTATAAACTCCGAAACGGCTGAACCGATTTTCTTAAAACTTTACACAGTTGTACTATAAGCGTTGGTGAGTGTTCATAGCTAGGTTTTGTGTCAAGGTACCCCCGATAAATATCGAAAATCGATATTCGAAAAAATCAGGTTATAGAAGGAGTGGTCTGATTTTAATCAAATTTGATATACTCATAGACAGACATAAGAAACGATATTCAGAAGTTTCAAGATTGCAGTTCTTACAGTAGTGCAAAAAATCGATTATATATATATATATATATATATATATATATATATAAGGCAAGATGTTTGTGTATGTGTGTTTATCTGCCTCTATGTCTGTATTTTTTCAGCCCTTTGATTTTAGTTTTTGCTTCGGGTTTGGCTCTAAGTAGGTATAATTGTAGTTCTTAGTCATGATATCATTTACTCAGAGGACTTATTTAGCCTTCAAAATTCAGTTTACGACGAAAAAAACTTATTTGATATCGATACCAGGAAATCAAAATTTGATTTACATCCATTCATTTTTCTTTCAGTCTACGGTTTCGCTTTAACTGGAAACAACTATTGCTTTTTAGTCTTTCGTGCCGACGTCCAAAGAGTCTGAGCACCAGGACCATGGATTCATTTTAAAGCTTTCATTACACCCGAGCAACGCTGGGCTATACTGCTAGTATACCTATAAGTATGAAGTTTACCTTGTTTCGTGCCGTTACATATTTTTGTACTTCAAATAATTTATTTAAATTATATATATATATATATATATATAAGCTTGTGTGTTATTAAACTTAAATTACTTACCAATGAGAAAACAATTCAATAAAGTGCCCTGAAATAAAATAAAAACAAATATTAAACACGTTTTTATTGATTATTCATTAGAGCATTGCCCTTAAAAAGAAGAAAAAATAAAAGATTACCAGAATTCAACAGAAATGCAAAATGAAGAATATTACAAAAAAAAATTAATTGATTATAGTAATATAGGACGATAATTTTTTTTTTTTTAGAATTGCGCTCACCCTGTACAAGGCTTAAAGGTAGATGTTTAGTTTAACGGCAGTTTGTGAGAATATGTGGAGGGGAAAATAACCTGTTCAAGCTTAGGGTTGATAATTAAAATTAAATGATTGAGAGATCGTGAACCTTTCGTAGAAAGAAGTTGCTCAACTGGAACTTATATCCCACTAATTGAATACGAAGGGAATGAGGGCGGTTTGCTATAACGTGTGGTATGGTTGGTCTTCGCCGTGAAAGTTAAAATTGGTGGAGCTAACGGATATAGTTGGTTTGAAGACTTTCTGAGGAATTAGCAAGAGCGTAATGAGAGGCTTGTGGCATTTTATCTGTTGGGAAAGTAGATACAGGGTGGAAAATAATTCATCACCCACAAGGGCGCAGATACACTTTTCGATTTTATCGAGACTGGAATGAGTAAACTGGGAAGCTCCTGCCCATATATCGCAGCAGTACTTGGCTTACAAGAAAGAAAAATCTATGATTTTTATTAAAAAAAAAAAAAAAATAAAAAAATAAGAGAGAGAGAGAAAACACGAACGCATTTCATGAACTGTTTCTGACTTCCAAAGCATACAAAACCTATGAATTTCTTTTCACTGATTCAGTTATTCTTATCAATTCGCAGAATGAAACTTGTCAAGAAAGACCACTCTTCTAGATTTATTGTACTAACGCAGGTGCACCCCAGCTCTATCCTTAGACCTTGTTTGTTCTAAATTTTTATCAGTACTCAAATATGCCGATGACAACTACTCCTGTCTCGATAGTAAATCTGACCACACCGATAAAGTGAAATTTGCAGCTGACCTCACACTCTCAGCCCAACCCAAATGGAACGACTGCATTAAATCTATAGCTAAATCTACTGCCAGGAAGGTTAGGTCACTGTGTCAGGCCAGGCTGTTTTTTGGTCTAAGTCCATCTTGCACATATACAAACCAACCATCCGCCCATGCATTGAATACTGATATATCTGGTCAGGTGCCCCTGCTATTCATCTCGGGGTCTTCGACAGGATCCAGAAGAGAATCTACAATGCAAACAATCCCGATGTGGCAGCTCGACTCCAGCCACTTTCTTACCGACGTGATGTGGTCGGTCTCGGTCTCGGTCTCGGTCGTTCTCTCTCTCTCTCTCAAATATTTTCATGGCTTCTTCTCCGACGAGCTTAGCTTCTTGATGCCCCCTTCTACAAAAATTTACTCGAGTTACTAGACTGGCAACTAGGTCCCACCCTTTTTTAGAGTCAGAACAACCAAATGCACCACACTTCTCTAGTAGCTTCTTTTCTCGCACTTCTCGCCTGCGGAACTTCCTTTCGTATACTTGCTTCAAGAGTTTAAATGGAACGTCAATTGCCATCTTTTATTCTCTTGACTCTCATATTTCCTTATCCTTTCCATAACACTCCCTAGTTTGTTCTCCTTTTTTCACTGTCACGCATCTCCCTTCATACCAGTATTGCCATCCTTCTCTTACTCATTCTCTGACACACCCTGTAACTAGTTCCTCTTTCTCTTCGCTCTCCTCCTATGTAACCTTCACTCTCCTATAATGTAGCCTCCCCCTGCTCATCAGTGGCAGTACTACCTTGCTTGGGGGGAAATGATTCAATGTATATAACAGAATTATACGGAGACTTATGAAACTGCAATAAGCCGACATATTTGAATTTTTATTTGTTTAATATATATATATATATATATATATATTACATGCACACACATACACACACACAGAGTGACAAAAAAACAAAAAAAACAGAACAATTTTAACAATCCAATAAAACCAAGAGTGAAGGAAGAAAAATATTTCATTCAAAGTACTTGAAACCTTAAAACATGCCATTTAAGAGAACAATGATGGAATTTTCATTTTTTAAAAATTACGTCCTGTAGATAGCGTTCTCCTGTACGAATACATTCTTGAAATTCGCAGTGGCAGTGACTGAGATCTGCTGTTTATTTTTTTGAAAATGAAGTCCGATGGTTCCATGTAATGAAACCGCACACCATACTGTTAACTTACTAGCGTGTAAATGGCGCTCATTAACTTTATTAGGATTTGTGTCTGCCCAGTAACGGTAGTTCTGCTTATTCACATAATCTGTGAGATGAAACTGGGCCTCATCTGATATGTGTCTGCCCAGTAACAGTAGTTCTGCTTATTCACGTAAACTGTGAGATGAAAATGGGCCTCTGTTTACTTCGCGAAGCCACTGTTTTGCAGTGCTGCCACTTGCTCATCTCTGCCAATACACACTTAAAAAATTCCCGTTCTTGGAGCTCACTATATATATATATATATATATATATATATATAAACACATATTTATAACTGAAACTTTGTGTGTGTGTCCGTTACCTATAGATTTTCTTGAAAATTTACACGTTTGTACTATAAGCGTCTGCGAGTGTTCTTAGCTAGGCTTTGTGTCGAGGTACCGCTGATAAATATCGAAAATCGGAAAAATCGGGTCATAGAAGGAGTGCTCCGATTTTAATCAAATTTCATACACTCATAGACAAAGACATAAGAAACGATATTCAGAAGTTTCAAGGTTGCAGTTCTTACAATAGTGCAGAAAATTGATAATATATATATATATATATATATATATAAATAAAAGGCAAGATGTTTGTGTGTGTGTGTGTGTGTGTGTGTGTGTGTGTCTGTTTATCTGCCTGTATGTCTATTTTTTTTAGCCCTTTTATTTTAGTTTTGCTTCAGGTTTGGCTCTAAGTAGGTATAATTATAGTTCTTAGTCTCAGCCATGATACCATTTACTCAGAGGACTTATTTAGCCTTCAAAATTCAGTTCACGATGAAAAAAACTTATTTGATATCGATACCAGGAAATCAAAATTTGACTTACATCCATTCATTTTTCTTTCAGTCTACGGTTTCGCTAACTGGAAACAACTATTGCTTTTTAGTGTTTCGTGCCAACTTCCAAAGAGTCTGAGCTCCAAGACCATGGATTAGCTTTAAAGCTTTCATTACACCCGAGCAACGCCGGGTTATACTGCTAGTATATACATATATATGTTCAAGTGTCCTGTTAAATTCATGCTCATCACATTTCTATCACATTAAATTCTAAGAAAGAATGGTCTGAAAGTTCTTCTCATTAACTGTTTTCTAGTTTTATAATCAAAACCGGTTTTGTTTTTGTACCAAATAAAAGCTTACGTTTATTAGCAATACTTTTGCATAGAGCGCAAAAAAAAAAAAAAAATTAAACAATTTTACGGTATTGAAATATATCTATCGGATCCTTACATTAACTCTTTAGAGTTTAGGCAACTTTAGAGATGAGGGCGGTTAAATATCTAACAATAGCAGTATAGCCCGGCGTTGCTCGGGTGTAATGAAAGCTTTAAAACTAATCCAGAGTTCTGGAGTTCAGACTCAGCCTAAAGAATATTTGTGCGAAGTTTGGTGAGAATTGGATATAAATTGTGGATTTGTATAAAGGACATACAGACAGATAAACACACACACACATCTTGCCTTTTACATATATAATCGATTTTCTGCACTATAGTAAGAACTGCAACCTTGAAACTTCTGAATATCGTTTCTTATGTCTTTGTCTATGAGTGTATCACATTTGATTAAAATCGGACCACTCCTTCTATAACCCGATTTTTTCGATTATCGATATTTATCGTGGGGTACCTCGACACAAAACCTGGCTAAGAACACTCGCAGACATTTATAGTACAACTGTGTAAATTTTCAAGAAAATCGGTTCAGCCGTTTCGGAGTCTATAGGTAACGGGCACTCACACATACAAAGTTCCATTTATAAATAAGTTTAGATTATAGACTGAATCAATTGGACGCAAACAAGAAAAAAAATAAAATAAAAGAAGCAACTTACAATAACAGCATAGATGAGCACGCTGCCAAGGTTGTCGTAGAAAATACTGTCGTTCAAACTGTAAGCCGCTTCCAAGATAATTCTGAAAAGACAATGTGTAAGACGAAATGAAGCAAATGAAGAGAATCGTTTAAGAAAGTACTGGGCCGGAATTCTAGTAAAGAAGTTATACTTACGGAGGCAAAAGGTAGACAAAGAATTCATGAGGGGTGAAAAAATCTGGAAATGTGCTAGAGTATCCTGAAAAACTGAAAGTAAATTTCGATTATTAACAAGCATTAATCAGAAAAATATCTTTCAGTGAAATCAAGATAATTATAGATTAAATATAGGTACCTCCACGCAAAAAAAAAAAAAAAAAAAAAAAAAACATAGCATGAAGAAAAAAGTCTCAAATCTAAATAAAAACAAAAGTTTTATACGCAAAATGTTTGTTATTATTAAGAGGACAGATCAAAGTATATTTTAATTATTTATTTTCTTTTTTTTTAAATTCTTTCAACCACATTCGAAATTTTGGTATAAAATCTTGTTTTTCTTTCGTCCGTGAGTGAAGCATTTTTTACAAGGGTGACGTAATATTACGTAAGACTTTTTTGCCGGTGAAAGACATTAATTTGGAAGTTCCTGCAAAAATCAAATAAATGTCGGATTTAAATAAAAATTTCAGGACATATTCCCAAATGACAGGAATCATTTTTTAAATCACTATTTTTAGAAAATCTTGGTAAAAATATTTTTTTATACATACTTTATCCCCCTACAGACACCAATTAATTTACTGAAATGTCTAAAAATTTCGTGAGAGTTCGCCCACATACCTAATATTTAAGTTCAGGAGTCACTGGGGAATGTTAATCAACTGCTTTTTTCTTTCTAAATCAACCCTTTTTCTGAAAATCTGCTCCGAATTGTTAAGACAAAATTGCAATAAAACTGTACATTTTTTAAAAATTTAGATAAAGTTAATTATATATAAATCAACCATCCGCTCATACATTGAATACTGTTGTCATATCTGGTCGGGTGCTCCTGCTATTCATCTCAGGGTTCTCGACAGGCTCCAGAAGAGAATTTGCAACGTAATCTCTCCCGACCTAGCAGCTTGACTCCAGCCATTTTCTCACCGATGGGATGTGACTTCCTTCTGCCTATTCTACAAATATTTTTATGGCTTCTGCTCTGACGAACTTTGCTCAATGGTGCCTTCTTCACAAGTATTTACTTGAGCAACCAGACTTGCAACAAGGTCTCCCTCTTTTACTGTTAAATCAACCAAATGCAACTGTCACTTCTACTCCAATAGCTTCTTTACTCGCACTTCCCGCCTGTGGAACTCCCTTCCGTATACTTGCTTCCGTGAAGGCTACAATTACCAAGAATTTAAGTGCAATGTCAATTGCCATCTCCTATCCACTTGACTCCAGTCCTTTCTTTATCACTCCGTGTATCTTGTTTTTTTTCCTTTTTCATTCTACCTTCGCAACCAAATGCAGACAACAATTCTATTCCAGCATCGTCTTTTCTCGCGCTTTCCGCCTGTGGAGATCCCTTCAATACTAACCCCCAGGAATTTAAATGCAAAGTCAATTCCCATCTCTTATCCACGTCACCCTGAGTTTCTTGTTATTTTCTTTTCTCTCGACCTTCGCAACTGTCTTCACTCCTGTGATCACATCATTCTCTTGCCCTTTCTCTTTTGCCCCCTGTAGCTGGTTCGTCTTTATCTTCACTCTCCTCCTGCCTAATACTTCAAATCTCTTATGTAAACCCCTGCACATCAGTGGTGTTAACGCCTTACTTGGGGGGAAATGATTAAAAAATATTTTTTGAACAATATATATTAATGATATCAGTCTGAAGAGGAAAAAGAATACAAGATATAATTTATTTTTACAAGAGTTGTTTTCATTTTTATTATTTTTCATTATAATAATTTCTAAAGATTCAAAATCTTTTAAAATTTTCCGCTTCATCGTCCACGTTAGGTTAAGTTAATACATGAAGACTGTATTTACTCATCGAAAACTGACAAACTCAATACAAATTCGATTTTTGAAATAATTTAAACATTTTATTTGTGCGCATACTGATGACCCATATTTTCTTTTTACAGGTGGCCGTACGTGATATATATCATTAAAAGGTAACGTGTTTCAAAGGTTACGCTCCTTACAGGAAAAAAAACAAAAACTATATAAACATTTTCGGCAGAGTCAATTCTTTCATCTCGCTTCCTGTATTCTACGTTTCAAAATTCAACGGGTTTTGCAAATCATCCCTTTAAAATTTAAAGCAAGTTTTATATTTTAACTCCTAGTTTCCTAATTTTGTTAAAAAAGTAATTATGAAATTCACAATTTCTAGAGGTACCTAATATAGAATATGAAAAATAGATGTTAATAAAAATTAATTAATGCCATAACATTTCATAAATTATTCAGTTACCTATGTCGTGTTATATAATTTCATTGTTATTAAATTGTAAAATTATTTTAAAAAGAAAGTTTTATATTATTTTAATTTCTATAAAACATCTTCAAACGTAAGGCGATAAAGCTAAACTAACTAAAATTCTATAAAATATCAAATAATTACTGAAAATATTGTGTAGAATTTTAAATCTTATTTTTTTCGTTAAAAATCAAAATACGAAGCGAACGATTAAACTACATAAAATTATATCAAATTCGTCTTCCATACTTAGCATTTTTGACGACTTCCGTCTGTCATGTCAGTTATCAGCTCTGATAACGCGAAGATAACACCTGATAACAAGACTACTGTAATTAAGAAACGTCTTTATAGTAAATTTCAGGCAGTAAGCAAGTAATATTGTTTCAAATCAGATTATGCTAATTTTATATTTGCTAATTTGAATAAAATAACGTGTCAGTGAGGTATATTTTATTTCTGCAATATTTTTTTAAAACGATTTTCTATTGTGTACAAAATGTGTCAATGGATCAAAAATGGCTGAAAAATTGAAAGTTTTTATAATCTGAAAATTTTTAGATTCAAATCAATATAATTTTAGTTGAAAATGCAGAATATTTTGCTTAATGGAATTAGTAAATGTAAACAAAAAACAAGAGAAACGAAACGAAGAGGGAATAAGGAAAAGGAAAAAACAAAAATGGGAAATAGAAAGTACAAAGAAGAAAAGGAAAAACAACGAAAATGGAATATGGTATGTACAAAAATAACGAAACGGGGAGAAAGAAAGGACAAATAATGTGACTAAGTAGGGATTAGGAAAGGGGAAAAACGAGACAAGTATATAGAAAGGACAAAAAAGGAAACGGAGGGCATGACAGGATTATAGCTAATGTAAACTGATGTCGAGTTACAGAAAATTACATTAATCTTATAAGCGGTTGTTGAGATATAATTAACAAGTTAGTCCCCACAGTTTCGATACTCCCACACTGCTCTCTGTCCATTGGTATGCTAAATTAAAGCTTATTATATTTTGATAAAACAATCCTAAAAGATGAGTTTTATTTTCATTTTTCACTATTTGAGAAACAAAAAAGTGAAATAACTTGTCACTGGTAATTGTTATTTAGTACAGTAAAAGTTCCCGACAGTCTAACTGCGGAATGAACTAGATATGCTGTTCTAGCAGTATAATGCCTGCCCAACTGCCGCCTGTACTACACAAGATGCGATACAAAATATTCAACTACTCGCTTATGATCATTTACGGCGGTAAATGTAAGAATATTTTGCTTACAAATGAAAACAAAAGCAAATACTAATAGTATATTCTTCACACTATATTTTAAATTCTGATGCAATATATATTTTTAAATGATAAAATAATTATTTCGTAGAATCACACCGGTACAGAGAACGAGGGTGAATACACCGACATGCGCACAATACTGAACATGTATAAAACATGACATCTGATATTTTCTATTAAGCTCCTTACAACATGTTGAATTGCATCATGATGGCATTTGTAAAGTCGCGTGCATACAAAGACACAGGCTAGAATAAAAGCGTAGCACCCACTTACGTCAAACAATTGCCATTCTCCCTGCCTGTTAGCCACTACAACCCTCATCTATAAGACGATATTTTTAATCGTTTCATCCTAAGCAAGGCGATGATGCCAATAAGACGCCAGGTGTTACTGAGAGTGAAAGAGAATGAATTAAGTTTGAGTTGTTTAACGGCATATCAACCTCTATGAGATATTTAATACCAGAAAGGTTTAAGGTATTTTTCTAATGTTCAGTTAAAGTGAGAAGGTTGGTTTAGTCAGAATTTAATGAATTTATTTTAAAGAAAGCTGAAGATGTCTCCTAGTATTGAATTAAAAAATGTATTGCTGGTAATAATTTTTTCCTTCCAAAATTCATTATGGCAATAATTTTTCTTTGTCTTTTCATTCAAAAATCTCTTGCTGGCAATATCTGTCATGCAAAAACTTCTTGCTGGCAATATCTGTCATGCAAAAACTTCTTGCTGGCAATATCTGTCATGCAAAAACTTCTTGCTGGCAATATCTGTCATGCAAAAACTTCTTGCTGGCAATATCTGTCATGCAAAAACTTCTTGCTGGCAATATCTGTCATGCAAAAACTTCTTGCTGGCAATATCTGTCATGCAAAAACTTCTTGCTGGCAATATCTGTCATGCAAAAACTTCTTGCTGGCAATATCTGTCATGCAAAAACTTCTTGCTGGCAATATCTGTCATGCAAAAACTTCTTGCTGGCAATATCTGTCATGCAAAAACTTCTTGCTGGCAATATCTGTCATGCAAAAACTTCTTGCTGGCAATATCTGTCATGCAAAAACTTCTTGCTGGCAATATCTGTCATGCAAAAACTTCTTGCTGGCAATATCTGTCATGCAAAAACTTCTTGCTGGCAATATCTGTCATGCAAAAACTTCTTGCTGGCAATATCTGTCATGCAAAAACTTCTTGCTGGCAATATCTGTCATGCAAAAACTTCTTGCTGGCAATATCTGTCATGCAAAAACTTCTTGCTGGCAATATCTGTCATGCAAAAACTTCTTGCTGGCAATATCTGTCATGCAAAAACTTCTTGCTGGCAATATCTGTCATTCAAAAACTTCTTGCTGGCAATATCTGTCATTCAAAAACTTCTTGCTGGCAATATCTGTCATTCAAAAACTTCTTGCTGGCAATATCTGTCATTCAAAAACTTCTTGCTGGCAATATCTGTCATTCAAAAACTTCTTGCTGGCAATATCTGTCATTCAAAAACTTCTTGCTGGCAATATCTGTCATTCAAAAACTTCTTGCTGGCAATATCTGTCATTCAAAAACTTCTTGCTGGCAATATCTGTCATTTAAAAACTTCTTGCTGGCAATATCTGTCATTCAAAAATATATATTTTTCTATAAAAGTCTTTTTATGGATATATTTCTATAAAAGAAATACTTTATACTTTCATAGTATTTTGACCCTAGTTTGGTAGTTAAGTATTTGCCCATAGCTTGGACCCTAACTGGTGCTACCACTCTGGGTCAGGGTGGACCTTGAAATAACAGCAATTAAGAGATGGTTCCATGCTCCTCACAACCTCCCAATCAGAGGTCTAGCTGCCGGATGCAGTTTACAGTCATGCCCAGGACTGAAAGAGAATTAAAAAAGTTTAATGAAAGTGAAACGCAAATAAAAGAACAGTTTCAAGATAAATAGAGAAATCTCTATTCTTGAAAATAACATTGCATTTAAATTTTTGAAGATTTTAAGTGGTAAGGAAGTAATAAAATGAAAGATTTCCACAATCGAAAAAATAAACTATTAGAAGAGAACTTACAATTACATTCCTTTCAAGAGAAAACCGAGGGCAACTAATAACCAGTCTAGTAGTACGCTTAAATTCATTGCAATAATTACATGAAAATAATTACAGATAAGACAGAAGGAAGGGCCAGAAACTGGATAAAGTAAAGATCCCATGTCAGGACAGATAACGTTACAGACCATTTGAATTTGCCAATAATCAACAATTGAGTGTATATTTTCGTTCTACTTATTGAATTTTGTATTGCGCATTTTTATTATTTCACTAGCAGTATAGCCCGGCGTTGCTCGGGTGTAATGAAAGCTTTAAAACTAATCCATGGTCCTGAAGCTCAGACTCTTTGGACGTTGGTACGAAAGACTAAAAAGCAATAGTTGCTTCCAGTTAAAGCGAAACCGTAGACTGAAAAAAAAAATGAATGGATGTGAGTCAAATTTTGATTTCCTCGTATCGATATCAAATAAGTTTTTTTCATCGTAAACTGAATTTTGAAGGTTAAATAAGTCCTTTGAGTAAATAGTATCATGGCTGTGACTAAGAACTACAATTATACCTACTTAGAGCCAAACCCGAAGCAAAAACTAAAATAAAAGAGCTGAAAAAATACAGACATACAGGCAGATAAGCAGACACAGACACAGACACACAAACATCTTGCCTTTTATACAGATATATATAATCGATTTTCTGCACTATTGTAAGAACTGCAACATTGAATCTTCTGGATATCGTTTCTTACGTCTTTGTCTATGAGTGTATCAAATTTGATTAAAATCGGACCATTCCTTCTATAACCCGATTTTTTGATTATCGATTTTCGATATTTATCGGGGGTACCTAGCTAAGAACACTCGCAGATGCTTATAGTACAACTGTGTAAGAAAATCAGTTCAGCCGTTTCGGAGTCTATAGGTAACGGACACACACAGAATTCCATTTTTAAATAAGTTTAGATTAGATACCTTTGGAAGTGGTTGTTTGCTGCCTTCCTCTGCATTATTGTTATATATACGAAAGAGAAAAGATATAAGAGGAAGAGGAAAAAAATTAAATGGAAATAAGATAGAAGTCAAATATATGTTCCTTCTGTTTACACAGAGGAGGTTTTACTAAGTGAATATTGATGGCTTCCAACATTTCAAGGTGATAACTTGAGTACGACGTACTTAGGATGGAGAAGGCGTTAACACTAAAGTTAGCGGCACAGTTATGGTTATTGATGTTTTGATGAGCAAATCTCCCACTGGTTTTCTTACTTCAATTTATCGAAAGCCCAAATTTACTGGTTTGTATAGCAGGTGGGATTATTTTGTCCCCCAGAACGTAAAAGTAACTTAAGACCTTACTCATAGGACGTTGAAGATGTTCTTTAAAACTAGGTTGGATGAAGAACTCAGGTTTTTTACTACCACACACTGTAATAACGCATATTCATTGGACGTTGTCCAATCGGTGATTTGGAATAAGGTATCAAGTTCAATAAAGTTAAACCAGCTACTGTGCAAAGATGTCCTGTATACCTTCGTCTTCCTTGGCTGGGTTCTATTAGTGACTAGCTGTATAGCCCGGCGTTGCTCGGGCGTAATGAAAGCTTTAAAACTAATCCATGGTTCTGGAGCTCAGACTCTGCCTAAAGAATATTTGTGTGAAGTTTGGTGAGAATCGGGTAAAAATTGTGGATTTGTATAAAGGACATACAGACAGATAAACAGACACACACACATCTTGCCTTTTATATATTATCGATTCTTTGCAGTATTGTAAGAACTGCAACATTGAAACTTCTGAAAATCGTTTCTTCTGTCTTTGTCTATGAGTGTATCAAATTTCATTAAAATCGGACCACTCCTATAACCCGATTTTTTCGATTATCGATATTTATCGGGGGTACCTCGACACAAAGCCTTGCTAAGAACACTCGCAGACGTTTATAGTACAACTGTGTAAATTTTCAAGAAAATCGGTTTAGCCGTTTCGGAGTCTATAGGTAACGGGCACACACAGTTTCATTTCTAAATAAGTTTAGATTTAGATAAGTTTGCTAAACGTATATCCGTTTGAAGTTCGTCATTGTTACTTTGCGGCCAATACTCGTGTTGTTTTTTTTCTGCTAAATCTATCTTTTCTTCTATAAGGAAGGATGTTCTCCTCCTTACATAATAGTTCTTTATTTTATGTTTAAATGTAGTTGTGGATGGCACTACATAGGGAGAACTACCCAAAGATTTGATACCAGAATTAAACACGTACCTACAAAAATCCCTAATTTGAATTATTATTCTTCAGCTAAGTTGACCAATACATATGGGTCTGCTATTGCGGAATACCTTATAAGTAACCATAATTCTGCCGCTAACTTTAGTTTCGACGCGTTCTCCATCCTAACTACGTCGCTCTCAAGTTACCACCTTAAAGTGTTCCAGGCCATCTATATTCATTTATTAAAACCTCATCTACGTAAACAAAAAGAACATATTTGGCCTCCAACTCATTTCCATTTGGATATTTTTCTCTCACCCTTACATCTTTTTCTGTTTCTTAAATAAGTATTTATTCATCTCGATTTAGCTCTTGAGCGAGGTGCGAAACTGGTTAGCTAGCCCGTTTTTAAGTTTTTTTTTTTTTTTTAAATATTATCATCATGAGCGATATAAAATTTTTTATTTGTTCTTAGCGGTGCCACAACCGTTATTTATTTTTGTCCCCTTCTTAATCCTGATTTTCTTCATTTTGATATGGAACTATGTTGCTGAGGAGACGTGAATTCTCTCTTAGGGATTTCATGTTGAAATGTTCATTCAACATTTTGAATTTTGAAAAATTACTTTAATTTATATTGGCTCTGTAAATTTAAGTATATTGAGCTCTCCTCCTGTGTCATCTTTTAATATTAAAAATTTTTTTAATATTAATTAGGATCAGGTTTTGGAATTTACCTTCCTACTTTTTCCATTTCGGATTAAAGAAGAATATATATTTCAATAATATAATTGTATTGAACACTTTTTAATACAACTGTTTATTGGATTAATTTAATTATGACAAAAAGATATATATATATATATATATATATATATATATATATAAGAAGCATTAGACCAGATATACCAGCAATATTCAATGCACTGACGAATTTATAGATTTATCGATGGGCAAGCTGGATTCTTGCAGAAAGAAATCTTTTTGTTGCAAGCAAGAGAACTAACAAAATATACAATTGTTCAGGTTCCTGTCAGCAGAAAACACGAGGCTGGACTGGAAATTATGAGTTGTTGTATTTTCTCTGGAGATTTGTTCTCTAAAGCAGCACTAAGATATCTTAGGCACATAGTGATGCCTGCAGCACTAGATAATGAAAGTGGGCTATATTTGGGTGACTCACTAGGCGAAGTAAAATCTCGTGTGGTTTACCCATATTCCAAAGACTTAATGACATGATAAAATATAATTACGAGTGACCGCTGGTATGCTGAAAACTTCTCGTAGTTCAAAATCAGTAACATCATTTATAAATAAAGCAATTTTGAGTAATATATTATTTAAATCTAACTTCTGACGCAGTTTGATATTAATGAGGCAATTTGGTAAGACCTAACTCGCGATAGTAGCTTACTGGTTTGATATAGCTTGTTAACTATTGCATAATGATAGTTGCTCAAAATAAAAAAAAATTAGAAAAAAATGGTTTACTTACTAAATTACCGCACCGATGATAATTCCAAGAAATATTTGGAGGCTGAAATAGATAAGACAGCGATGCTGATGAAAAGATGTTTCAGTTCGTAAAGTTGAAAAAAGAAAACAAGAATTAGGAGGGTGGGTTGAAAAGGTCACAGGTTGATTATGAAGAAGTGATGCTAAAGTTGTGAAATCTTGCATACATTCATTTAAACTCTTATTAATAACTTCATTGTTTTTTTCATCGGAATATCCAAAGAAGACTTCAAAAGTACCTACTCGTAACTTCTCATGAAAAACAAAATTTGGTATAGTGACGTTAAGTACCCGCAGATAAAAACTGACATAGTTGCTACATTAAAGAATGATGCTTTATCAAGAGTTCAAAAGTGGGAAGCTAAGTTTAGGAGGGGGAAGGAAGAATCTACAAAATGACAAGGTCTGGACGTATTGTAACTATCCCACCATTGAGGAAAATATTGATCGTGTTCCCCACATTGTTATGGATTGTAGGTAGTTGACTATAAACCAAATAGACAATACTAATAGCATATCCTGTGAGAAATTTGAGAATATTCCACACAATGAACTTGGCATGATTCATTTTTCTGCTCGTTAAGTGCCTTGTCTTCTGACAGTGGATCAAAAGAGCACCAGGCTGATCACATCACCGGAAGATATAACATTGAGGCAGATCAAGCTTGTTTTCCTGAAAGGTTTCCTAATTAAGGATGAGTGTTGGGTACATCATTTTGAGCTACAGAGAAAATCCATGCTGTAGAAATATCCATCTTCTAATCCAAAAGAATGCCATGGTCGTTTTATCCGCAGGAATAACCAATTTTTTTTTTTTTTGTGATGTAAAAACACTGTTTATTGACACTCTCCAAAAGGGTCACGCCATCAATGATGAGTTCTATGACAATTTACTGAGACAGTTACGAAAAATGATCAAGACCAAACGTCTAGGGGAACTGACGAAATGGATGTTGTTTTTTCAGTACATAAGTCCGTGGTTGCAATGACTGCTGTGCATGACTGTGGCTTTGAACTGCTTCATAATCCTTCCTATTCTTTAACATACTTAACTGGGAACCACTGTCACGGTGATAATGAAGTCGTGTCTACTGCTGTTAACTTTTTTGAATAAAAGTATTAAAGCTTATTCACTAATGGAATCCAAGCACTGCAAAAGCAATGAAGGTAGTGCATGAACCGCAGAGCAGGCTATATTGACCTTATTTGGTCACATTAAATCAGAATATCTTAATCAGCCTATGAAGTTTGCAACTGACCTTCATACACCTAATTGAACCATCCTCATTCTCTTCATATTCCATTAAAAAGAAGGAAGTTCTACTCGAGCAACTTCTTTCCACGAACCATGACTATTGGAACCGACTTCCCAGAAGATTCTTGATCACTATAATCTTAACCTATTCAAGTTTTGGATTAACCATTATCTTTCCGACATAACTTCATAAAATGTACTTTTTACCTCCGCTTTTTAACAACCTAATTCACTAAACTTATACCATGAGTGGCTCTATGGCGTTGTATTAGATTAAAATGTTGATGTTAGAACCAGTAACAAGCATGGTAGTATATGGATTCTAGACAAGTAGATTAGCAAAATGCAACTCCCTAGTCAGGATTTGGCCTTGTGCCATACGAGGTAAAGCTTTGGTTTTACAATGATGTTCACTCTGTACCCCTCTACCTCGAGTGACTCTTGAGCTTGGTACAGAGTAAAAGACAATTTATAGAGAGATGCGAAGATAAAGGTCGACCCAAGACTTACCAAATATTAAAAGAAAATTAGGTTGGATTGAGAAATCTGAGAAGGAACAGGCGTTTCCAGGAAAGAATGAGTCAATAAGAAGGGAAAGAATGAGCCAAAAACTAAAATAAACTAATGAAAAATTGCTGATGCAGTTACGAAAAGCTATTAGGAAAACTTTCGAAAGGAGTCTAGTTTCATCAGGACAATGCTCTATTGCGCAAATCCTTGTATTCCATAGTTTCTGTGTTTGACTGGCTTGAGACTGGTTGAGCGCTCTCCCTATTCTTCTAATTTGATCCCATCTGATTATTATCTGTTCCCCAATATGAAAACACACTTTACTGGGAACCACTATCGCAGTGATGATGACTTATCTTCTGTTGATGACATTTTTTGGCCAACAGGATGAATGCGGCTTCACAAATAGAATTCAAACACTGCAACACCAATGAAGAAAGTGTGTGAACCGCAAGGCGGGATATGTTGAAAAAATAAATCTTATTTGGTCATATTCCATGATAATATTGTGATCAGTCGACCCACGTTCATAGTAAAAGTAAGTTCTACATAATATTCATCATTCACTGACCGAACAGTTCGTGTTACTTTCAGTTGAAATATATAAAAATCTTCAATTGTTTCAGAAAATTAAATTTCACATGTCCAGTAAGTGTAACTATTTCTAATATTGATGGGAGTTTCCCTGCTAATCTTTTGATTTTGGCTAGATGGAAAATTAACAGATTGATTTTCTCTTCTATTTACGTGTTATCCATGTCACTGATGTTGAAATTCTTCAAGTGATAGCTGCTATTTCGAGAAATTCTTAATTTGTGCTTATCTAGCGCCTGTCTATAAGGTCTGATGGAGGAGCTGGGAAAAATGTTCGGCTCATTTTACCGCTCAAGTGTATACTTGTCTGCTCCTGCTATACGTTTTTTTTTTGTTGTTGTTGTTCACAAACGCCAGATCAGACATCAAATGGAATATCACCGCCATGTCTGGGATGGAGTTACCTAGTCTTCAGTTGTCTGTCTTGATCGATATCGTTTTCCAGCCTACAACCCCTTTCCCATCAACAAAAACGCCGCAAGCCTCTCGCTACTTTACCGCTATTTTCATAGCCATATTCTTTTTTCCCACCAGCAGTGACATTTGCAGCTCAGATCCACCATGCCACATACGCACGGAGAAATCATCCTCATCCTCTTCGTATTCCATTAAAAAGTAAGTTCTACTCGGGAAGTTTCCCCAAGAACTGCAGTTTTGTCGAATAGCCTTCCGGTGCGAGGTTTTTCCAATCACTAAAATCTTGACATTTTCAAGTCTAGGGTTAACCGTTAGCTTTTCTTTCTGTATTCCTATAGTAAAAATTAAGTTTTGTTAGAGCGGCTCCTTAAGAACTGTTGCTTTGTGGAACATACTCTCGGCAGGATGCTTTCCTTATCATTACACTCGTGATATCTGAAGGGGTTATAGGATAGAAACAATCATCTACAAGGCTGTGTACGAAGAGAAAACTGTTGATTCGACCCTGTGTACATGGCATGACGGGTCTTAGCTGTGAAGGTCTGAATTGATGGAATTAAGAAATGTCGTTTGTCAGAACATTTACCATGGAAATAGTAATAGAGTAGCGAGATATTTGAAACATTTTGTCCGTAGGAAAGAGGTTGTAGAATGGAAAATAATTCAAAAGCGTTTACATGGCCTTGTGGGTGATGAATCATCAAGGTTATAACATGCGAACTTTCTTGAGGTCGGAAGTGAACGTCGATGTAAATAGCATAAGAAAAGATTTAACAAATATTTTGTTAATTTACCAGGCAGCCCAAAAAACGTGGTTTCAATTTTTATCATATTCCCAGGTCCCTTACATGATGTATTTTATGTCAGAATTTTGTGACTGAGTTACCCTATGCTCATTTTGGCTGATAATTTTCACAACGTTTCGGTCATTATGTAACCTCCATCCTTCTTCAGATATCTGTCTTCGAACTCGGTAACCTTTTAGGAATTTCAAACATTTTATTAAATCCACGAGGGTAAATTGTCCGCTTTTGGTTTCCCACGCTTCGAGAACGTTTCATATCATTTAATATCAAAATTCTTATTTTTCTTTGTAGGGCTTGTCAATTTCTTCATTTGAAATAGAGGATATGACTTCAGCGGTATCAGACGCAGTTATTGAACTCAGTCAGCAACATTTATTCTATAAACCATAGTGTTGATCTTTGACTGCATAACCGATTTAAAATTAAAAAACACATGAAAAAGGGTGAGAGACTACAGCTGTCGAAACCTTATTTGTTTATCCACGCAAAATGAATAGCGAAGTCCGAAAAACTTAGAAACTACGGGGACGAATAAAATATGTAAATTTTTGTCTGATGCCGCAATGCAGAAACCGATTTTCCCGCATTGCAATAGCTATTTATACCGGTAAAATAAAATCGAGGCCTGGGCGCAAATGTGCGTCTATAAACCAGTTGACATTAACGATTATTTACTATTTTGTCTTATGTCAAACATTAATCTTGATAGAACGAAATCGATGCAGACACTGAGGGGAATTCTTCGGCTGGCAAGAAAAAAAAAAAAGAAAAGAATTGTGAAGTCCTCATCAATCGGCCAAGTAAAAACGAAAAGAAAGGTATTTCGTCATTTACTGTGATTTGGAGAGTAGGAGTTGATCGAAAACTATAGTAAGAGGAGAGGATTCTCGGCGATCAATGCTAATACGCTCCATGGCAACGTTCTACTTTCTGATTGTGAAAGTGTGTAAAACAGGTAATCAGAGGGTAAATGAAAACTTCTTAGTTAAGAAAGTTAAAATTCTGACCAGATAAAGAAACATTATTTTTTCGCATTTTGCCGGAACAAGAACATTTCAGACCGCCACCGTGTTTGTATATATACACTCCTGATCAAAAATTTAAGACCACTTAAAAATCTTTAAAAATAATTTTTTTTTTACAGACAGATTTTAAACTCCGACCACTTAAGGTTACCAATACCAATACTACCAATACTAAAAGGTTAGGGAAACAAAAAGCTACATTCCAAACATTTTATTTAGAAATTTACATTTTTATAAAATGAGGCGATTTACGCATGATAAAAATTATAAGACCAGGGAAATAAATTGTTAGATCTATGGTAATTCCAATGTTTTTAGTTCAGTTAGAGATTAGAAATCACTGAGTAAAGGTGTTACCATGCCTAAAGCAAGCAAACTTACCAAAGTTGAGAGTTCTCGAATTCTAGAATTCCATAAGCAAAGTTTGTCACAGCGGGCGATCGCAGCTAAGGTAAATCGTAGTAAAAACTGATTTGCAACTTTCTAAAGAACAGTGAGAATTATGGAAAAGCAAAATCCTCTGGTAGGCCCCAAAAAGTTTCTCCTGCATTGAATAAGAGAATAAGACGGGTTGTTATGAAAGAGGCGGGACTTTCTTCTAGTCAAATTAAGGCAGTCACAGATGCTGATTGCAGTCCCGTAACCATCAGACAACACTTACGACAAAAAGGCATGGTAAATAAAAAGCGTAAAACATTCCTCGGCTGCTTCCACGTCACAAGGTGGACTACTTAAAGTTTGGTTGTGAATACCAAACATGGGACGTTGAGAAGTGGAAGAAAGTCCTGTTTTCTGATGAGAAAAAATTCAATCTAGATGGCTTCCCACGATATTGGCATAAAAACATGCCTCCTAAAATTTTATCCACACGTCATAGTGGTAGAGAGCCCCTAATGGTATGGGGTGCCTTTTCTTACAGAGGGACGATGGAGCTCCAGGGGGTGCAGGGTTTTCGAACAGCGGCTGGTTATGTTAGCATGCTACAAAAAGCATCATTGATGATAGAGGGCCATCGTTAGTGCGTGGATGGATGGTTATTCCAACAGAATGCCGCAATCCACGCTGCAAGACGGACCTTGACCTTTCTACAAGAAAATGGGGTCCATCTCTTGGTACATCCTGCATGCTCGCCAGACTTGAACCCAATTGAAAATGTTTGAGGATGGATGACAAGAGATGTTTATCGAAATGGCAAACAATATTCAACAAAAAATGAACTTCGTGAAGCCATCTTCAGAAGTTGGAGCAACATCCCCCGCACCTTAATGGAAACACTTGTTTCTAGCATGCCCGATAGAATTTCATCGAGGTAGACTTCATTATTAAATTTGGTTGTTGAATGTTTTCATACACTTTTTGTACAATTTCGTAGACTTTTTGTCTCTGGTCTTATAATTTTGATCATGTGTAAATTGCCTGATTTTATAAAAATATTAATTTCTAAATAAAATGTTTGGAATATAGCTTTTTGTTTCCATAACCTTTTAAATTGTATTATTGGTCACCGTAAGTGAGAGGAGTTTAAAATCTATCCGTAAAAAAAAAAAAAATTCTTTTTAAAGATTTTTAAGCGGTCTTAAAATTTTGATCAGGAGTGTATTTATTGCTATAAACTTTAGTGGTTACACGCGTTTAAGTAGTCATCCTTTCTTTTAAAACAGTAAAACTAATGTCTACAGGCCTAGAGATCTCTATGACCTAAAAAAGACAAAGTGTCTCCAAGCTGAATCGAACCCGTATTTCCCTTTTTAATCAAAGAAACCACTTTTTTTTTTTGGTTTCATTATTATGCTAAGAGAAGACATTAAAGCAAATCAAAGCCTAATTACTCTACTTCGGAAATGTACAGGTCTCGTTGGTGCATTCCGAAATATTTTTATACCCTAAATAAAGTGATTTTTTTAAAAATAAATATTTTTGTCCAATAATATTTCTCATTACTATAAATATTTATAAGTTAAATAACATGAAGAAATTGAAAAAGCAGAAATTCAGAGACGATAGCTATGCCTGTATTTACAGATATACTACGTTTTTCGTAAGAAAGATTCTAGCTATTTCGAGTTTACGAAGGTCTCATAGGAGTATATGTATCCATCCGACACTATCCGAAATAATTGAAAGCCAAAATTTACCAGAGCTTGATATGTGAAAGCTTAGCGCCTTCTAAGACCTCTAAAAATAAACTTGTGTTTGTTTCTCTCGATGTTCAAGCTAGAAGTCCGATATCATTGAAAGGCATGATACACAGGAACTGAAAAAGAACCCGAATTTTTGTTTAATTACATAAAGATCAAATAGAAAACATATCAATCTAACAAGTTTCACTTTTATTAAAGCTTCAGAGATTAAGAGAGAAATAGACCCAAAAGACAGATTGTGGTATCTTTTTTTTTTCGATTTTGTTTGGGTCAGTTCATGTTTGGTCAGATATGTGCGACACCCTGCTGCGTTGACTGACAAGCACAACGGTGAAGACATCAGATCTACCTTTAGAGGCGCACACATGCACAATTACGAACAGACATTACCGTCCGACGCCCACTGAGACATACAAGTATCCTCACACACTTACATAAACATAGAATTATCTACAGGTTTAATGCGCATGACACATTATGACCAATGAGAACTGACCCAAACTCGTAAGAAAAAAAACAAAAACAAAAAAAAAAACAGAATCTGTCTGTTACATTTTTCTCTCAATCACTGACGACGAAGCATTAATATTTTTTATTTCGTCATCTTGTCGGATTTCTATCAGCATTTGATCGCATATATCTCCTTGGAACACTGTTAGTCGGAACTAAATCCTCGAACAAGAGTTGTTTTGTGTCTGGAAACACTAGGAAATTTATTCGCATAAACCAGTGGTGATTAGTTTAAACCATATTAGCTTATTGGCTTTCTCAGAATATTTTTTCTTTCGGATAGTGCGGTTATTCTTGGGAATATATCATGTAAAACAATATAAATATATTAATCGGGCTCACTGTTGATCGGAAAAAAAACTTAATTATCAGCTGTGCTTGATGTGTTTTTGAGTATTATTTCCGCAAACAGAAAAAGACGTAGTTGCTGTACTTGACTACAACAAGAAGCTTTAGGAAATCTGATTTATCTACAGCAACATTCTATGTGGATTTCTTCGTAGTAATTTACTCCCCCCCCCCCCGTCAGCGCTTCAGCTTATATACCCTTCGGGTTTTTTTTCTTGAATGTTGTGCAAAAGTCTTGTAGCCATTGACGTATCACTTTTTTTTGCTTATCTATCGCTTGTTCAAATAAACAGTTAAAATGCGGTTCTTTGTTATTAATCGTAACCCTTACCGTATCTGTCGCCAGAATTTATCTTCATATTGAATTAAATTATATCTGTTTTATAAATATTAGCCATGATACAATAGTTACTTATGTGATACGTTGTAAGAATAATGAATCAAAAAGAAAAATCAGAACTACATTTACCATGACTCTGGGATGATGGAAGATAAAAACCCTGCATGATGATAAGCTGAAATGAAACAAAGTTTTTTTAATCAATCACAAAAAGAAAAAAAAATTAAAAAGTAAAATTTTAAAAACAGAAAAAGAATATTAATATTCAAATATGGCTACAAAATTTTACTAGTTAACTATTCTTTTCTCGATCAACCAATATCAAATCCACCATCAAACTTCAGATTCACGATTCATTAGCCTTTCTTAAGAGTTTCCATATTTTCCCTGTTTATTTTTGTTGGTTTTAAAGTTGTAATTTATACTATTTATTAAAAGGCCAATCGTACATCCGTAATTTAGTAAAGGTATAGTAATATCCGAATTTCTTACATGAAACTTTGTCAATTATTATTCAAATTTTCATTTAGATTAATTTTAATGCAAGAAACCTTTTCAGTCAGTTTTTTTTTATTACATACAGTTGTGCCATACATGGTACACGCTTCGGTGACCATGACTGACTAAGCAGAATATTTTCCTTCAGTAGACTGTATACCAAACAAGGCTATCGAGTTCAATTGGTCCTATGATTTAACCCATAGCTGAAGGGAAGAGACGGATTAATACCTTTGCACGTAAGTGAATGCAACGAATTCAATTGGAATTCGAACTAGGCTCTCCGATTTCTCGTTCCGAATCAATATCCACTGAGAGAAAGAGAGGGAGAGAAGGGAGAGAGGGAGAGAGAGAAGGGAGAGAGAGAGAGAGAAAGAGAGAGAGAGAGAGAGAGAGCCTATTTCTCTTGTAGTTTCTCGCCTGTGGTACTCTTTTCAGGTTTCTTGCTTCCCTTTCACCTACAGACAGCGAGAGAGGATGACATGCGCACACCAAGGGAGGGTGAAGATAATGCAGAACAGAAAGAAAGAGAGTGAAACAAAAACAAGTGCTCTCACCCCACCTTCACCAGACTCTATAGTTTACAAGATAGATAATATCTCTGCAATATCTTACCAAGTTTGCTCAACATGGCGAACATAACAAAACAGGTGATGATGAAAGGACTGGCGACTTCTTCGAAATTGATACCAGCGATTGTTACAGAGGCGATACTGGAGACGTTTCGTCCGAGACCAGACTCCAAAGAGTGTGTGCTGGAACTTGCACAGAGAAACTGGAAGAAAAAACAGCTAAATCCCAGTAAATACCGCCACAGTCGGCACTTGCCTTGTCCGACGTGCCAAATACACTCCATCTGTAAAATAAAAATAATTAAAATGAAAATAATTCAAAAAGTATTTGCTAAATATTTAACAAGGTGATCCTATCATGTTTCTAATGTATCCAACAATCTTCTATTTTAAATCTTAAAAAGAAAATTTTTCAGTTATTCAAAAAAATAAGTTGACTACGCATAATATTTGGACAAAGTAGCCTTTGCTAGTTTTTACCAATCTTCTCCAAATTCAGTAAGAGGTAAAACAACTAAAAATGGATAGCATAATTAACTCGAACAGACAATAGTGATATAAACGAGATGTCAGCGTTCTACACTATTTAGTGATGTGAACGAGATGTCAGCGTTCTACACTATTTAGTGATGTGAACGAGATGTCAGCGTTCTACACTATTTAGTGATGTGAACGAGATGTCAGCGTTCTACACTATTTAGTGATGTGAACGAGATGTCAGCGTTCTACACTATTTAGTGATGTGAACGAGATGTCAGCGTTCTACACTATTTAGTGATGTGAACGAGATGTCAGCGTTCTACACTATTTAGTGATGTGAACGAGATGTCAGCGTTCTACACTATTTAGTGATGTGAACGAGATGTCAGCGTTCTACACTATTTAGTGATGTGAACGAGATGTCAGCGTTCTACACTATTTAGTGATGTGAACGAGATGTCAGCGTTCTACACTATTTAGTGATGTGAACGAGATGTCAGCGTTCTACACTATTTAGTGATGTGAACGAGATGTCAGCGTTCTACACTATTTAGTGATGTGAACGAGATGTCAGCGTTCTACACTATTTAGTGATATGAACGAGATGTCAGCGTTCTACACTATTTAGTGATATGAACGAGATGTCAGCGTTCTACACTATTTCAAACGAAAGGTTTGGAAACAATCCCTCATCAATGCTAGAAAGATTTTTTTATTTTATTAATTCACTTCAAGCAAGAGAATAATGGATGAAAATAACATCTGTCAACGTTACAACTCATTCCTGACATCTTTTGATTGTAATACGTGAAAGGTTATCCGTGAGTATTAACGGATTTTATTAAAAATAAGCAAACAGTGTTTGCATTTATATAGTTACTGGGGGTGGGGTAAAAAAAAAGCAACTTTAGAAGAAACCGGAATCCCAAGCCTTAACAGGAAACGAGGAATAAACTTATAATTCTATTCAAAAGACCCAGGCGGAGGTTTCTGAACCGGACGATAGTTGACTTGAAAAACCTATTTTCCTAAAAAGAACTATTTTAAGAGAAATATTTTATAAATTTCAAGCAAAAGTGGTACAGGTTGGTCAGTTAACGATTTCCGAGCGTTTTCTTTACAAGGAAACTGTAAATATTACCATAAAATTATTGATTCTTCTTCAAATAATGCATCTTTAAAAAAAAAAAAAAAGAAAAAAAACTTCAAAAGCCCTATCATGATATATATATATATATATATATATATGATTTGAATATATGGATCAGAATTCAAGATGAGTAGAATAAGTAAAAAAGAAGTAGGAAAAATGTCTTTAATCTAACTTGTTTCACTTTAACAAGCTTTTTCAGAGATTCTTGAAAAATGAATGATTTAAAAATCCGAGACACAGTATGTTAATTGAAGTATGATTTCCTTGGCCAGATACGTGTCAGGTGCAATAAAGCTACGAATGAATATTAAATGTAGAAGAAAAAATTTGTCTGTTTAAGTGTTTGAGCCACGATTAATAAAAACATTAGATGTTTATAAATGTAAGTATATGTAAGCGAAAAAATGTTTCAAGCGTATTTAAGCTATAGACGAATTAAGTGTGTGTATGTATTAGTAACGTTAGTATATGTGAATGACAGTGACGAAATACATTTTCGTTCAAAATATGTAGTAAGCATTGTCTGCACGTGTCAAGTGATAGAACGATTTTTTTTTTAAATTTTAAATACTGTGAGAGAACCATATATCAATGTGTGCGTTTATTATTCGTAAAAATAAAATATATTTCCGTTTAAAATTCTAGCGAAAGTAAAGTGTGTGTGTATATATACATACATGCTCACACAAAGGGTGAGTCAAAAATTCGTGCTTATCCTGACCACAAATTTACATGTCGATGGATACGTTGCGGTGGACTATTGCGCTGCCCTTCACGGTTCCATGATTTGACGCTTTGTTATTTCTGGTTATGAGTGTACGGCGCAGCAGAGCATGTTAAGCAAAAAAGTTCGCGATATCAACGACCTCAAAGACAGAATACGGACTACGGTATCATCAATTACCGGTTAAATGAGGAACAGGGATAAAATACATGACGGCTAATATGTTGAGACCATGGTGTAAATCATCTTGCACATATGTAAGTTTTGTGAATAAGTGATTTCTGTCATTTAAGAGCCAACATAATTTTGTCTAATTACATTACATAGTAGGGATGTGCATTGTGGTGCAGTGGATATCAACTTGGAACGACAAATCAGGAAGCCGAGTTTGAAATCCAGTTGAATTCCTTGCATTCACTTACGAAAAAATACACTGGGGACAGGTATTAATCCGTCTATTCCCTCCAGTTATGGGTTAAATAATACAACAGATTGGGTTCTATAGCCTTGGCTGGCAACCAGTCTATCGCAGAAAGTAATAGCAACCTACTGCGGGAAAATCTTCTACCAAGTTAATCATGTCTCTTTCGAGACATAATCGCCCAAGCGTGTATTACGTATGCCACTTAACTAACACACACACACACATATTTAGGCAGCAAATTCTTTTAAACAAGTCAAATTAAATTAATTGCAAACACTATGCTTATTTTTAATAAAATCCGTTAATACTCACGTGTTATAATCAAAATATATCAGAAATGAGCTGTAACGTTGACATTATTTTCATTCATTTCTTAAGGTACCCAAGTAGTTTCAACCTCTTCCCGAGGTCATCTTCAGGGGTGTGAGTTATGGTAACAGATGTAACTGGAAAACTGTGTTGCTAAAAATTACAGTACATTTTTCCCTGCTTCAAATATAACGGTTAACAAATTACTAGCGTTCATTAGAACGTGAAAATTATCCAAAATGGAATTTTTATATGTTGTAATGTCATGGTCATGGTAATGTCATCTGCCAACGTTACAGCTCATTTTTAACATGTTTTGATTGTAATATTCGAAAGATTATCCGTGATCATGAACGAATTGTATTAAATAGAGAAAAGCAGTCTTCGAAAACACGAGACGACAAATAGAAGAGACGAAGATAGACAAAAACCAGAGGTCTCCATCCCGTGAACCTATCTACCCAACCATGCGATGACTGCAGACATCGCCTCAGATCCAACATAGGACCCATTTTACACAGAAGGCAATGTCAAAGAGCACTCCAATACTGGAAAATTAGTTCTACCTACGACAAGGAGTTCTACCTACGTTAAGAGAATATATATATATATATATATATATACGAATCTACGAAGAATGGAAAAAAGGGTTTTAAAATCTTTACTTATATATATATATATACTCTCTTATAATAGAGAGCGTATAATAAAGAATATATATATATATATATATATATATATATATATATATATAGATGTGTGTGTGTGAAAAAGAGAGAGAGATTAAATAAATTGCAAACACTATATTTGCTTATTTTTAATAAAATCCGTTCATACGTTCAGATTGATTTTCATTCAGTTCTTAAAGTACCCAAGTACTTTCACCCCATTTCCGAGATCATTCTCAGGGGTGTGAGTTATGGTAACAAATGTAAATGGAAAACTGTGTTGCTAAAAATCCCTGTACATTTTTCCTGCTTCAAATATAACGGTTGACATATTACTAGCGTTCATTAGAACGTGAATATGATCCAAAATGGAATTTTTTGTGTGTTGTAATGTCATGCAATTTTTTGTATCTCGTAATGTCATTACCATAACTCACACCCCTGAAGATGACCTCGGAAAGAGGTTGAAACTACTTGGGTACCATAAGAGATGAATGAAAATAACATTTGTCAACGTGACAGATCATTTCTGACATCTTTTGATTGTAATACGGAACAATAAAAAAAAAATGCAAAATGTATACAGTGTATCAAATTACAAACTAGAGACATGTCATAAACATCGAATCGAGATTTTTCTTGTTAAATTTTTGCATAATTTGAAACACATTCAACCTTATGGATAAAAAAAAATAGTGAATTTTATATTACGTTTTCTTTTTTTTTCAAAATTTACTATGAACAAAACAACTGTATGTATTAAGAGAAAAATGAGAGAGAAAAAGAAGAGAGAGAAAAATGAAGAGAGAGAAAAATGAAGAGAGAGAAAAATGAAGAGAGAGAAAAATGAAGAGAGAGAAAAATGAAGAGAGAAAAATGAAGAAAGAGAAAAATGAAGAAAGAGAGAGAGAAAAATGAAAAATGAAGAAAGAGTGAGAGAAAAAGAGAGAGAGAAAGAGACCGCAGGCGTCAAAATCCATGAAAATGTTTAATCTTTTTGACAGTTGAGCTTGTTTTAACTTATAACGTATACAAATGAAGTAGAAAAAAAGCACATTTTGGTAAGATGGCGAAAATCACATAGCACTTCGGATGGCAGGGTGGGGTCCAATTAACCTTGGGCTCCTCGGTCGGAGGTGTTGCGAGATTATCACGCATTGGCACTGCATCGAACTATTGCAAAACTTGTTATTTCTGAGAGGCTTTTTCACAATAATGTTTAAACAAAAATTAAAAATATGTCGGAGTTAATCCATTTTACAACGGATTTAGTAAAATTTCGAAAATAAACTGTTTGTTTACATTCTTCTTCTTCATGTGCCGTGACCCCACAGGACGTAGGCAATCATGGACTTTCACTTGGCTCTGTCTCTTACATTAGGATACGAAAACAGGGCAGATATGGATTCTTAAAAAAAAAGAATTATATATATATATATATATATATTAATGCAGGGTTCATTGAATAATATAGACAAGTTCTGTCTATTAATTTTGTGTAGAATCCGTTCATACCGTCTGATATACTTGATGGTGATGCCGTTGAAAGACAACAAAAAATCACAGTAATTGTTGATTTTTTTATCGGGTCTAAGCTTTCGGCTCACATAAGCCATTATCAAAGAATAAATATTAACACACAGTAAACATAGAACATTTAAGCTATTAACAATAAAGAGAATTAAATTGAAAATAAAAGTCCATCCCTACCGGATGGCCGAAGACAGTGACAAAATAGTGGCGTTGTGGTCCCTGATCTGATTACAGGCATTTGAGTACGTTATTGGAAATATCAAAATTGATTGTATTCAAACCAGGTTTAAATTGTTTAATGTAGATTGCTTCGAGGATTTTTAGTTTCTGTTTATTATTTTCTTGTTTAAGTATGTACGTGTTATCAACGAGCGTTTTTTCTCAGAAGTGTGCGTTGATAAACCGTGTTGTTTTAAATAACGGAATATATTTGAATTTTCATTTAAGTGCAACGTCAGACGCCGTGAGAGCGAATTTGTAGTGTGGCCAATGTAGATATTATTGAGGTTGTTAGAGATACATTCTCTAAATGGACATATGAATTTATATACTACATTGGTTTTTTGCAAATCACTAACGGTGGGGGAAGAGTCGTTATATCCAGAAAATGTGTGTAAAGGCATTATTTTGGGCTTTGTTCTATTAAGTTCTTCGTTGGTTTCTACTAAGGGACGCAGGTTCGAATCCTGCCGAAGGAAGCATATTTTCCTAATAAGAATTCTCGGTTATTCAGGCCAACAAATGTATATAAATATGCTGTTTGATGATGACAATAATAATAATAATAATGATAATAATAAGCAAGTACTCAGGTATGAGAATCCATTTCAAAAACAAGTTTTGTTTAAACAAATAAATTAAAAATATATCTGATTTAATCCAGTGTGTGTGTGTGTTCAAAAGATTAATCGAGATGTTTACTTAAATTTACAACTATAATAATATGGAACTAAGACAAATTCAGACCACTATAGCATTTGATATTTTGCACACAAACAAAGTGGTAACATTTTATCACTACAGGGAAGGTCCCAAATTTACTCTAGCCCTGACGTGAGGTCAGGGGGTCAGACTTTCAATGCGATGATAAAACTCACCTGAAATAAAACAAGTCTTACAAAAAATTAGATTTTTTAAAACATAAGAAACCAAGCCCCACAATTTGCATGTTTTCCTTTATTGTAAAGAAAAAGAATCAGTGACCTTTTGTTTCCCAGTGTTCAACTATTAAGCACTTAAAGACAATTTTAGCTAACACTTTAATAGCAAATCAGAAGAGAGTGTTTTCTTTTATACTTAAAGAAATTCTTTGTGTCGTTGTCCTTCAGGTCGTTGGTGATCATGGCTCTCCACGTCTTTCTGTTCTTTGTAGCTCTTAATAAATTTTGTCTTTTCTTTTTTATCCGAAACCCTATTCTGCCATTTATTTACTCACTAACTATATTATGCTTTGTTTTTCTGTGCCCGTCATGCCTTCGAACTGTCCTGTGAGTATAAGATTTTCCAAGCCCTCTTTCCTCATTAAGTGCCCTAAAAATTTCAACTGTCTCTGCCTGCTGCTCAATACGAGTTTCCTTTTTGTTTTCATTTTCTCTAAAGCTTCGTCGTTGCTCAAATATTCAGTTCATGGTATCCCCAGCATCCTTCTGTAAAACCACACTTCTGTTGCTTCAAGTCTCTTTTTTATCTTTGAGGAGATCAAAATCAGGATTCAAAATCCTGGCTTTGACCTAAACAGAAATACCCATCGGTTTATAAATCGAATACCAAATACGTTGCTATCACTAATAAAGCAGACAACGAATGTGTGAATGTTTGTAATTTATTTTAAAATATGAAGTATGTAAACAAACAAAAAGAAATATTAAAAATACATTTAAGAAATGTTAATCGAATGTTTTATAAAACGCTAGAGTTAGGAATCTCCTCTCGCATACCAACTGGCAAGTACAATCATAACTGGGTACCTCACATTTGTGACCTTGTACCAGTGTTAACTGAAATTAGAAAATAAGATAACAAACTTTCATTTTCTATCTTAATTTCTGAGATGGGTTGTTTACATGTGGATTTACTCATCTTTGCTGTTATTAGCACCATGTTTCGGTCCTTTTGTCCTCCGGCCTTCATCAGGTGTATGCAAATCTGGGCAGAAGATGGATGTAGATGGACTCAGCGGAAACAGGCGAATTATAAACTAACAGCAATTTGGAAGTAAATATGGATTCAATCCATGGGTCAAATATATACTTGCTCAGGGGAAACAGAAATCAATAACGGAGCTGTATTTAAAAGAACAAATCGATATATCAGCTGGACAAATCAATCTGCCAGCGTAGATATAAAAAGTGTTTTTTTTATATATTGTTATCACATTGTGTTTAATGAGGAATATTACAAAGAACAAGATTATATTTGCCTAGACATCAGTCAGTTAAGTGCCATACGTGATACACGCGTGGGCGATCATGTCTCGAAAGAGACATGACTGACTGGGCAGAAGATTATCCCGCAGTAGGTTGCCATTGCTTTCTGCAGTAGACTGGTTGCCGACCAAGGCTATACAACCCAATCTCTCCTGCTATTTAACCCATAACTGGAAGGTGCGCGTAAGTGAATACAATGGATTCAACTGGAATTTGAACTCGGCTCCCCGGCTTCTCGTTCCGAGCCGATATCCACTGTACCACAACGCCTAGATATAAGCAGCAGAAAAAATATTTACAACCTTCGATTAAATAAAGCTTTCAGTTTGAAATGCTGAAGATTACACCGATCGTCAGACACGGTTTTGATTATAAACTGCAGAAAAATCTTAATTTGAAAAAGTTTGTGAGCCACATGCTTAACTGAGCGAATCCATTTACAAGATAAACCACGGCATATACTCCACAAAATCCATTCGCTGGACGGTTAATTTCCTCGGAGACCTGATATAGAGGGAATGGGTCAGGAAACAATGATTAACTGTAAACAAAGGATGTCAATAGATTTCTGGTGTAACAACATTTTCTAGAAGAGAAGAGACTTATATACAGGAAGAGAAACCACATTTAATTAGATTTGACCTTCAGGGCAATATCTACAGAAATGAAATATTTGGAAAAATTAATTGTTTCTTGGGTTAATAGAAGATTTTCCCGCATAATTGTAAGTGGTCATCTGTTAAGAGGCAAATGGAGAACGCCTGTGAACAACAACACTATTTTACCTCTTTGCTTGACCTATCAGCAAATCGCGTCCAAACAAAAGGGGAGGTAACTCAGAACATGAAAAAGGAGTTTATTGTGCGATTCGTTTTCTGTCAGTTACCAAACCCTTTACAAAATATTTAAAAGCAGAACTTTTTTTTTTCTTGAGATGTCGATTTTGTGAGGAGGTGAATCCCACGGGTATTTAAATAAAACAAACCCAACTACAATTGGAACTCAGCTCTCCTATTAGCAATTCCGAGCCATTATAACCACGGTTGGTATTCCCAAGCGGTCACCCATCTAAGTACTGACCAGACCCGCAGTTGTTTAACTTCGGTGACTGCGAGAACAACGTGTTACAATGTGATGTAGAGAATAACGAGAATTCTGTACATTATAGACACTATTGTTGCAATCTCAGGTGCCACTAACGAGAAGTCTTTATTCGATTAATTGTATATCTAAAAAAAAAACAAAAAAAAACGAAGAATTCTAATCGTGGGAGGTTGATTGATAGACTTGTATTTTTTATGGCTTGTCAATCCTTCGTAGATTATTTAAAGCAAACATTTTGGATTGTAAAAATAATGTTTTTGCTAGTAAATATTTTATTAACAATTATTTATATATATATATATATATATATATATATATATTCAACAACATTTGGATAATTTTTTTATTAAATTGGTTCTAAGCTTTCATTATTCAATATATATATATATATATATATATATATATATATATATATATAATGAATGACAATTTTTCTCAGACAAAAATTCTATTTAATCCATAACAGGGAAGATATACAGACTTTCTCTAAAGATATTTACGAGTAAGTGAATATAACGAGCCTGACTGTAATTTGAACTCCGTTTTTATTTCACATTCAGATCCGCTATCCATTTAACAGTGAGAAAAATAAAGCAATATTATTGGTATATAGCACCAACAGCATTTGGATGTGGTGCAGTGGATGTTGGCTCGGAACAAGTTCGTATTCTAGTCAAATTTATTGCATACACTGATGCAAAAATACCACTGGTAAAAGTGTTAATCCATCGAGTGTTTACAATGGAAAAGTAATATTACGTAACTAAGATTTTTTTTCCTGTGAAATCACATCAATTTAGAAATTTTTGCAAAAATCAAATAATTGTCGGATATTAATGAAACTTTCAGTACGTATTCACGAATGAATGAAATCTTTTTGAAATTATTATTTTTACACAAATTGTGGTCAAAATATTTTTTTCACATCTTTTACCCTACGTCTACGTAAATTCATGAAATTTCAATAAATTAAATTTTGTTGGGAAAATTGGTTTTATTAGTTAAACGTAGAACTCATTGAGGAATGTAATTTTTTAAAAATAATTTCACCTTTATCTTCGAAAATCTGCCAACTTAATAAAAACATTTAATTGCTTTAATAAATAATATATATTAAGGATTTTATATTCTGAATAACAAATTTTGATTAATAATGATATTTTAAAAGAATTGCTTTCATTTTTTTTATATTTTAATAATTTATAGTGTTTCAAAAATATTTTTAAAATACTTCAAAGATTTGTTGTGGTTAGTTTATAAACTTATTAAATGAAGTTTATATCTATTAATCGAAAATTGAAAAGTTTAATACAAATGGTCGAGCCTTCGTTTTTGTGTATTTGAAGTTTTTTTATATTTTTTATGGTAACTTCTATATGTACATTAAAAAGTAATGTGCTTCAGCGTTTCTTCCACTTACTGGAAAAAAATTATACAATTATGCTCCTTGTCATCGCCATACATTTATCTCACATCAGCCAAGCTGTCAACACATTTCAAATATGGTGGAAAGGTTAGAAAGTTCAACTCTGTGTTTAAGAAATAATTTTAGTCTAAATTTCATGCTATAAATAATACTTGTGTAAATCCGATTAATTTAGCATTAAATTTGCTAATGTTTTGAAAAATAATGTCTCACAAATGTATATTTAATTTTTGCAAGATTTTTAAAACAGTGAATTAACTTTTGTTTATAAATATCGATTGCTCAAAATTGGCCGAAAAATTGAAAGATTAAAGAAAATAATTGAAATTTTTTGGATTCAATATAATTTCTATTTGAAATACCCCCAGAGTATTTTGCTTACTGGAAATAGTAAATTTAATCATTTAGCTTTCAGTTAATGCAAAAAAAAAAGTTTCAAGATAAAGTTATTTTTTAAAATTCAATGTAAAAGTTAGTTACTGCAAACGAGTGGAGGTACTTTAATAGGAAAACAATCAAGATTAGTTATTCTTATACTAATAATATGTATAATATTATTAGCTTCCACAATAACCAAATCTTGAAAAAGTTTAATAAATCCAATACAGAAAATAGGATTATACTCTCCTGTAATTATAGATCTAGAGATAACTGTCCGGTTGAAGGTAAATGTAGATCTGCAAATGTAATTTATCAAGCTACCATCTACCCTCAGGACAATAAGGAGAAATATAACGGTTATATCAGAATTTCGGCAGGGATTTGGAAGCAAAGGCTTTATACATGCAGGTACTCCTTCACTAACTCTAATTTAACAACCCTTTTCCGAAAATACTGGGAATTGAAAGAGAATAACCTAAATCCACAGATAAACGGAAGCTGATAGGCAAGACAAGCACATTTAATAGTTTAAAAGATAGATCTAATCTATTTTTAACAGAAAAAATTAATATTTTGAAATTTCAATATCAGAATATACTTCTGAATAAACGTAGAGAAATCATTAATATGTGTTGTCACAAAAATAAACTTAAGTTGCAATAATTACCTCATTCACAGTTGGTTTTCCTTCCTATCTACCACTACTAACCCAATGGTCAAGCCACATGCCTCCCACTACCACAAGAGATATTACTATCAAGATTTCTCTAGCTTAACCCTATAATTGCCAACATTCCCCACTCCTTCCTCCGGCATTAGAATTTTTCCTCATTCTTTGATTAAACAGATTTGAGAATGCATGTCTTAAACTGACATGTTGAAAATAGCTATTCTCCCTCTAAATTTTATCTGTGTGTGTCTGTGTATATATATATATATATATATATATGTGTGTGTGTGCCTTTATTATAATAGAGAGGGTGAATTGCAAAACAAAATAGTGTTGTCTCAAGATGATAAAATATTGCTACTATTAATAGATAAACATGCCCCTGCTTGAGGAATCGGTTCTGGTATTGTAAATTATTGGTATTCATTTTAATGTCATCCTTAAAGATTAAGGGGATGTTGAATACAAACGTGACAAAATTTCTCACCAGATCTATTCAATCTGTTCAGCAAGACAATTCTGAGAGTTCTAAAAGACCTGCCAGAATTTGTCATTGGCGACCCCAATCTTAACATCAGATACGCAGATGATACAGTGTTGATAGGAAACACGGAAAGAAAACTACAAGATCTCCTACAGAAGGTAGCTAAAGAAAACGGAAAGAAAGCACTACATATAAACTACTGGCAGTATAGACCGGCGTTGCTCGGGTGTAATGAAAGCTTTAAAACTAATCCATGGTCCTGGAGTTCAGACTCTGCCTAAAGAATATTTGGGTCCAGTTTGGTGAGAATAAAAATTGTGGATTTGTATAAAGGACATACAGACAGATAAACAGACACACACACAAACATCTTGCCTTATATATATATATATATATATATATATATATATATATATTATCGATTTTCTGCACTATTGTAAGAACTGCAACCTTGAAACTTCTAAATATCGTTTCTTATGTCTCTGTTAATGAGTGTATCAAATTTGATTAAAATCGGACCACTCCTATAACCCGATTTTTTCGATTATCGATATTTATTGGGGGTACCTTGACACAAAACCTAGCTAAGAACACTCGCAGACGCTTATAGTACAACTGTGTAAATTTTCAAGAAAATCGGTTCAGCCGTTTCGGAGTCTATAAGTAACGGATACACAGATACACACACACGGGGCTTACGGCCTATCACGTTGAATACACCGGTTCTCGCTCGATCACCGAAGTTAAGCAACGTTGAACCTGGTGAGTACTTAGATGGGTGATCGCTTGGGAATACCAGGTGCTGTAAGCTTATAGTGACGGATGTGCGTTGTGGTGCAGTGGATATCGGCTCGGAAAGAGAAATCGGTGAGCCGAGTTCGAATTCCAGTTGAATACCCTGCATTCACTTATAGCACTGGTACCCTTGGGAAAGGTATTAATCCGTCCATTCCCTCCAGTTATGGGTTAAATAACAAGGTAGGACTTGGGGACCCTGTTCTTAAAACAAATCCCAATGAATCGTGAAAAGAAAAATGTTGTAAAAATAAAATAACCATACCACAAAATCATTGGTTATGACCTTAAAATGATCCCATAAGGATTGATAGGTCGTTAAGCCTAAAAAAACAAACAAACAAACCACACACACAAATTTCCATTTATAAATAAGTTTAGACAAGGAAAAAATGAATGCATGGTTATTAGTAAAAAGAAAATCCCAAAGTGCTAACTACAGGCCAGGGATACTAAAATCAAACAAGTACAAACATTTAAATAATCTGGGAAGTGTTCTAACACAGGACAGAAAGTGCGTCACTGAGATCTGAAGGTATATTGGCATAGCAAAGGATGTATTCAAAAAGTTAAATAGAGTATTAAGAGACAGGTAAATTTCGCTAGAAACGAAGAAGAGGGTACTGGATTACTTTCTGTGATGTATGTTCTTCAATATGGCAGCGAATGCTGGACAGACTCATCAAGGATGAAGCAGAGACTTGAAGCAACCGAAATGTGGTTCTATAGAAGAATGCTGAAGATACAATGAACAAAACATGTGAGCAACGACGAGGTTTTGTAGAGGATAAAGGCGAAAATTAAAAAACAAACAAACTAATATCTAGAAAAGACAACTGAAGCTTCTAGAATATGTCGTGAGAAAGGAGGGCTAGGAGAATCTGATACTGACAGGACAAATACAAGAAAAGAGAGACGGAAAAGCAAGGCTTGACATATTTGGTGGGCTTGAGCAAATCGATCGCAGAGCAGGACTTGAGAGGAGTAACATGAGAGAGGACGTTAAGAGATACAACACAGAGGGAAATGTGGAAGGTCATGAAGAGGCACAACAACAACATTAACGACAAATTGAAGGAAAGACAGAGATTTAATTATGTACAGACTCCACATAGGTAACCACTAAGATTCACGCAAAATTCGTTTAATCTTGGTTGGTCCCGGCTTTCATACTTTCGCAAGGAATCGGATTCATGAAAATCAGATTGTTTCTTTTTTTTCTGACCAACACAACATCAACACTCTGGCCGACATTGGTGTTTCTTTTGGGGCCTACATTATCCCAGTTTCAACATTTTTTCTTTTTTTTTTTAAAGCTGATGAGTGATTTCAGGATGAGGACGATCACGACTCTCCACCACTTATTCTTTGTAGTTCTTAGAAATTTGTATCTTTTCACTCCATCTACCGGTCTATATTCTGCTGAAGATGGTGCTGAAATCATTGAAATCTCAGAGCAGTTTAAGTGCTATTTTGACTCGATGGATCAAACATGCAGGCAACGATGAGGTTTTAGAGAAAATGGAAAGAAAAAGGGTTGCGAGTAGAGTATGTGATCTACATGCATGTTTCTGGTATAGCTTGTGATCTACAACAATGTATAAAGATTTCAGAACGCAAGTTTAGTAATAAGGTGTAGTTCTTCCCCTACTCTGATAACTTTAAATTTCAATTAGATTTGCTATCTGTGAAGATTACTGCCTGCCCACTATATATATAATAAATAAAAAGGAGGCATTTAAGAAACATTCAAACGGACATGCAGAGGTCAAATTACTTGGAGGGCGTTTGACTAATCAAAATTTTAATTAAATTCGCTTATTTGAAAATTATTTCCTGCTTTTTTTTTTGTAAAACTACACATTTTAGTCGAATTCCGGTTGGTTTGTTTTGTAAACCTGAAGATAAGTGCTGTATGGTATAATGACGAGGAAACATGTGTATATTTTAACGACACAAGACAATTTATTTACAAAATTACACAATTGTAATTGTCAAAAGCTTATTTCAAGACAAGAAATCACACATTAAAGTTTGTAGATTCGAGAAACAGCCAAAGTAGAAAATGTTCATATTAAATTATCAGCCTATAAGTAAATTTACAAAATTTGTTTTTCACACAAAAGTAGTACAGTTGAATTCAAAATCCAAAATGATGAAGAAAAAAAAATTAGAGAGTTCCTTTTTCGCACAAAAGTATTACAGTTGAATTCAATGTAAAGGATGTATTTTTAGGTACTTAACTTAAACCGTAGAATCTTCTATGTGCCTTGTCCTTTCAGGTCGTAGGTGATCATAGCTTTCCACATCTCCCTATCCCTGGTGGCCCTTAGCACGCTTTCTTCTGTTACACCACGTAATCCCCGCTCCGCCATCCACCCGCTCAGGCCAATCAAGTACGTTACACGCTGTTTTCTCCGTCTCTCCCTCCCTCTATATGGCCCGTTAGTATTAGGTTCCCCATCCCTCCTTCATCAATGCATGTCCCAGGAAGTTTAGCTGTCTCTTCCTGATGCTCAGTATTAATTTCCTTTTCGTTTCCATCCTTTCCAAAACCTAATCATTGCTCACGTGATCGATTCTACAGAATCCTTCTGTAGAACCACATTTCAGTTGCTTCAAGTTTTCCTTTCATCTTCGATGATATTGTCCAGCATTCACTGCCGTATTGAAGAACTGACATCACATAGCAATCCAGTACTCTTTTTTGTTTTTTAGCAAAATTTTCCCGTCTCTTAATACTCTACTCAACTTCTGGAACGAGTCCTTCGCTATGCCAATTCGCCTTATGATCTCTGTGTCGCACTTTCCGTCTTCTGTTAGAACGCTTCCCAGGTAATTGAATTTTTGTACCTGCTTAATTTTAGTATCCTCTACTTGTATTTGACATTTTGGACTGTTCTTTTTACTGATGACCATGCATTCAGTTTTCTTGCAGTTTATTTGTACGCCTTTCTTGTCACTCTCTTCAGTTACCTTCCGTAGGAGGTCTTGTAGTTTCCTTTCCGTGTCTGCTATCAGCACTGTATCATCTGCGTATCTGATATTCAGTGTGCGGTTGCCAATGACGAATCCGGCCAGGACTTTTAGAGCTCTCAGAATTGTTTCGCTGTATAGATTGAATAGATCTGGTGAACAGACACATCCTTGTCTTACGCCCCTTTCTATCATTGTATATCTGATGAATTCGTTACCTGTCAGTGTAGGCTGTTTACTGCTACTAGAGATTCTTGATTATTCTTATCTCTTTCCCTGAGCATCTTCAATTCTTTCTCGCATATTTTGCCGAACGCCTTCGCATAATCGATAAAACACGTCCTTCTTTGTTTGTATCGCCTTTTCGGAGAGCATCCAAATCATAAACATGGCGTTTCTTGTTCCAGTGTATTTGAGGGACCCTCATTGTTGTTGTTCTATCACTGGCATAATTCTGCTTCTCGTTCTACTCATCAGGATTCAAACGATCAGTTTTGTAATGTGGCTTATTAAATTCATAGATCGGTGGAGTTCGCACCTGGCTTCTTAGTGTTATGAAAATCAACTTACGTAGGTCCTCTGGTATTCAACAGTATTATAAATTTAATTTATTATTTCTGTAATTTTCTCTACGCCGAATTCTTCCAGGGCTATCAGCAGCTCTATTACGATGCCGTCTGGTCCAGCTGCTTTGTTTCTACTCAGTTTGGCCATTGCAGCTTTCCTTTTGGATTTAATATTTCCGGCCGGTCCTCATCTTTGTATACTATCGGTTGCTCTCTCTTGTCGTAGAAAAAGATCCTTTATATTTTTTCTCCAATATGATCGTTCTATCCTTGGATTTATACATCCTGTTGAGGAGTAGGTTTTATTTTTCTTTTAGTTCTCTTATTTCTTTATGCGTGTCTACTTTATTAGTCCTGCTTAATCTCTACTTCTGCACTTTTATTGTTGAGCCATTCCTCTTTAGCCTACTTACATTTGCAACTTATCTCCTTGTGTACTTTTCTGTGTTCCATTCCATGTCTTGGTTTCATTTGTTTTCTTTGCATCATGTCGAGAATCTCTTCAGTCATCCACTCGCTTTTTCTTGTGCGTCTGATTTCCTTTGGGGCAATGTTGTTTGCTGATATCACTAGCGCTTTCTTTAGTAAGTCCAATTTCGAGTTTCCTTTTCCAGTTTATTCTTCGAATTTGTTTTTCACGCTGTTAGTGTATTCTTTCTGCAAAGAGTCCTTGAAATCATCGGTTGTCATTAGAGGCTGATAATGCATCCGCCTGTAATTTGACACCGGTTATATTCAGAAGCGTGGGCTCTGCTTTTGTCACTCGTTTTTCTCCGACTCCGACGGTCACTGACCGACCGGCCACGTTAATAAATAGGGCCAGTCGAGTCACATGAACGGATTGGACTAATTCCTCTTTGGACGGGAAAAAACATGGCATGAGTCATTGAAAATTTAATTTGTTTTTTTTTGTAAATCACTCTTTCCATTGGTTAGAAAACTAACACTTTCTTGAATGTTTTCTTTATCTTTTCTCGGTATGGAGGCAATCTTTTTTTTTTTTATTATTGGTCAAAATAGATTGAGACTTTACGAGTTTGCAAACAGTGAAGAAAAGTTATTTTTATTTCGAATTCACCACAAACCAAATCAACTTTTATACACTATAATTTTGAGTGCAGATCAGAAGCTGTAGATCACAATGGCGTGTAGATTACATGCCATAACAGCACCCAAAAAGGAATATAAAAAAATAAAAATAAAATTTACAAATCAGAGATAGCAACATCAATCACCCAGAAAGATATAAATATCTGAGAAGTTTTCTAACAGAGGTGACTGAAATCCAAAATCCCATCCCAAAAGCTAAGCAGAACATAGAGACAGAGAAACTTCGTTAGAAACAAAGAAAAGAATACGGTTACATATTATCTGTCCTACTGTATGTAGGTGAATGATGGAACATTTTCTCAAAGACGAAGTGATTTGAAGCAACAGAAATGGCGCTTTGAAGAAAGATACTGAGGGAGATATGGATCGAACATGTGAGCAAAGAGAAAGTTTTATAGTAAACGAAAACAAAGGTAACATTTCAGAGAGTTAACATTTCTACACCAAATAATGAGGAAAAGGGGCTTGGAAAATGTGATATTCACATGACAAATTGATGGCATCAGGGAAAAGAACGCGTAACCGACTTATTAAGCTTAAGTAAATGAATAGCGGAGCAAAGTTTAAGAGAAATATATATATATATATATATATATATATATATATATATTATATATAAAGACAAAATGTATCATGTGCTACAAAGGACAAAAATTTGTGTAAAATTTATAGTCGCCTACGTCCTGATGAGAAACGACGCATAAAAGAGATGCTAGAAAAATAACCCAGTCCAAGTGGCAAAATTATAGTCACTTCAGTCAGTCAGTTAAGTGCCATGCGTGATACACGCGTGGGCGATCATGTCTCGAAAGAGACATGACTGACTGGGAAGAAGATTATCCCGCAGTAGGTTGCCATTGCTTTCTGCGGTAGACTGGTTGCCGACCAAGGCTATAGAACCCAATCTGTCCTATTATTTAACCCATAACTGGGAAGAAGAGACGGATTAATACCTTTCCCAAGGGTATTTGCGCGTAAGTGAATGCAATGAATTCAACTGGAATTCGAACTTGGTTCCCCGATTTCTCGTTCCGAGCCGATATCCACTGCACCACAACGCACATCCTCTTATCACTTACATATTGTTAAACAGGCAATTCGTTAATTCAATTTACAAACAGCTATAAAAAATACAACTAATCGGTATCATGTTCTCGTATTTGATATGATTTGATTTCACAGAAAATTCAAGCTTATACACCTATACCTTTTCTAGAGCCAGTAAAAAAAAAAACAAAAAAACTATATTTATACATTCACGAATAAAAAGTTCCTTTCATAAAACAGTTGGTTCACTAAATGTGCTGACTTCTGCGAAAACAAAATGGATACAATCTTTTATTTATTGGCCAATCAGGAGTTAGAAAACAGTCAAGTTGATCCGATTCCGTTTTCAAGAAACACATAAATACGCGTGATTTGTTTTCCTTTTCTCTTTAAAGAACCCTAGGCCTTCTAACGAACGCTAAATACAGGTGACCTGCATTTTCTTACTCTTTCACCTTCTTTGCATTTATTGATTCTCCTTCATGTGCAGGCGACCTGCATTTTCTTCTTTTCACGCTGCATTTATTGATTCTTTTTCCTCATGTACGGCCAAAAGAGAAAGAAAACCACAGATAGCTACTAGTCGTCTGACTGACGCCAAGCCCAGATGACCAGCACTTTTCACAATCACTTTCTCATCGTACTAGCTGATTCTCACCTTTCCTCGTCGACAACAAAAAAGAAAAAGGAACAAAGACAATTTCCGTTTGTCTACTATAATTTTACACAATCACAGCGAGATCAGAATTGTCTGTTCTTCACAAAGACTTAACTCTTAAAATCACATTCCAAAAAAAGATTTTTATACAGAACTTTCAAATATGTGCTATTTCAAAACAACAACATTGATGTCATTGTACTCGCTGAATAAATTTACCCTTATTAATACAAACGAGACTGTTTTGTTCAGCCTTCTAATTCTTTCGAATGTAGTGGGTTCAGTTAGGTCTGACAAGGCCATTTCGCAAGCGTAGCCGACGCTCTCTACAGTGTGTTATACAAAAACGGACCGTGATGGTTTTTGGTTCAAAATGAATAAAAATTAAAAACGGATAAATAAAAAAAAATATTTTTACTGTATTAACCGAAGTAATTAGCAGAATATAAAGCTGATTGTCAAACTTGTTCCTTTGTTTAGACAGATACAGCACTGTGTTGACATTCAGAAAGAATTAAAAGATAGCTTACAGACGGTTCAATTGTTACATTAAACATAAGTTAGCTGGTTAGACAATCCATTACACATGAAGTAACGGTCAAAATTTACTTAGCTAACAAATCGTTAGAACGTAACCTGGTCGTTAAGCGAGAAATCTCTGTAAATAGTAAAATCAAAAGATAAAACGGGTTATTTAAAATGTAAAAACTCACTACTATCAGTTTCGGTGTTTAATATCCAGGTTAAATCAGTAGATTTTTTTTCTTGTGAATCATTTCATGGTCGGGCGATATTATTTTATTTTTTTTAAGGAAGTAGTTTACGCACAACATGGATATGAACTGACAAAGCAGGCAAATATCCCAAACATATGCAGACCGCAAAATAAAATACTGACGTGAGTGGTGATGTTGAAATCATGTGATCTGGTCTAATTGTTCTCTGTTGAAAACATTTTACGATAACAAAAATAGGTTAAATGCATAGAAAAATTTTAAGAAGTCCGACTGCCTAGTTCTGTCCTGATCCAATCAAGTCAAACCAGAGTAGCAGGCATTTTATTTAAAATTAAACGTCAGTTAAATTTATATACAAACTGTATTCTGATATGGTCTTTATATTATTGCTTTCATTTCAACAAATTCATTGTTTGTTTTTAAAACCATTTCACTGGTTGTATTCTTCGGCTTACTTAATGTCCTATCCGGGTAACATTGTTCATTGTCTATAAACACACGTACGGTGTTTGTATCTTATAAACGCAAATCTTTCCAAAATTCTCAAATTTTCATATATATATATATATATATATATATATATATATATGTGTGTGTGTGTGTGTGAGATAATAACTACACTCGTGTCGAAAAACCTTCCACGTATCTACGAAGAAGGGAAAAATGGTTTTGAAAAAAGTACATTAATATCAGTCAAAAGAGCTCAGACCGAGTCAGCACGTAGCCCAAAGAAAAAACCCTGACACGAGCAATCAACTAACAAAAAAGCGCTCAATACTTAGGTAAAGCTGAATAAATAAAGAATGCCTAGAGAGCCAGACAACCTACCTAGGTTTCACCTAAACGACTCGTCAGGGAAAGCTTTCCCTGACGGTCCATTTAAGTGAAATCTAGGTAGGTTGTCTGGCTCTCTAGGTATTCTTTATATATATATATATATAAATAAATAAATAAAAAGAGAGAGATGCACTTTCGTATCCTAATGTAAACGGGAATAATTTTAAAGAAGTGACAGATTTTATAATTTAACGTTATTTTTAGTAGATACCTATATTTGAGCAAATGCTCCGATTACTTAAACAGTAGATTCATTTTTGTCTCCCGGCTTGAATAATTGAGAAAATCTTATATAAATATATATGTAAAATTATATAATTAGACTTTGGTCATAATTAAATTACACCAGTGCATAGAAGGATTAAAAAGAGCTATATATATATATATATATGTATACGCACTCCATGTTATATCATGATCTTTTCCATTTTTGTTCTAACTTCCACAGGTGGTTAGCTAGTTTGATACATTAACAAACTCACACACAGGTTTTATTAAAAATGAAAGACAATGTATTATCATTAAGTCTTTATATAATATTTCATGTGCTAGTATAATTTTTTTTAGAACAGAAATTATATAAGAATTGTTCAAAGCTTTTGTACTTTCAAGCGCTTTCGGCTATACTTTTAGCCATTATCAAGAAATAACTTTGTTTTACTTGAAAATAAACATATGGAAAGTTTATGCATATAGAGTAGGTACCTCCATTACATCACAAAAAATCCAGCATAGTATGATTTAAGTTCAAAACTTAATAAATCAAACTTTTTCTATCAAAATGTTTATAATATTATTAAGAGGAAAGATAAAAGTAATTTTAAACTTATTTTATAAAATTTTTAATCCCTTTTAACATGTTCAAAATTTTGGCAGAAAATTTTGTTTTGATTTGAGTTAGCGTTGCAGGAAATCGAAGAAAATCTTACGATTGTTTACAATCAATTACGTTATTTTTTTTTTTTACGTAACTCACTTTTTCGGTGATAAACACATTAATTTGGAAATTCTCGCAAAAATCAAATAATTGTCTGATTTTAATGAAACTTTCAGTACTCATTCACAAAGGAATAAAATTATTTTTGAAAATATTTTTTTAAAATATTGATGAAAAAACATCTTTTTAACTGTTACCCCCACTCCACGTAAATTCATGAAAGTTTAATAAATTTTAATTTTCTGCGATTTACTTTTTTATTAGTTAAACGCAGAACTCATCGGGCAATATAAATCATTTATTTTTTTTTATTTAAAATTATCCGACACTATCCGAAAATCTGCTCCGAAGAGAAATATAAACAATGCAATAAAAATTTGATTTAATTTAATAAGCTCTTAATTGCTGGAATAAATAATAAAAATTGAGGACATTATAGTCTGAAGAAAAAAACTTTTTCGATTACTAATAACATTTTAAAAGAATTGTTTTCATTTTTTTTTTATCTTAATTCATAAAGTTTTAAAAATCTTTTAAAGAACTGTATGATTTTTTTATTAGTTAAGACTTGATGATTATATTGTCTATCGAAAAAAAAAAATTAATAAAAATTTTTCAACCCGTATATTAAAAAGAAATTTGTGTAAATATGTTCAAATTTATAAAGTACGATGCTCCATATGGGTCAAATTGATTTTATAAGTTCTGGGTTATTCCCCCTTACATTGGAAACTATGGAAGAACGCATTTTAATTCTTACGATATTTTATTCTCTACGTTTCTAAAATTTAACAGCCTTTTTCGCAAGTAATTCCTTCATCATTTAAAGTAAGTATTGTTTTTTCAATTTCTCATTTTTTAAATTAATTGTGACCGTAGGTGCATTAACTAATTTATGATAATTAAAAAAAAAAAAAAAAAGATATGAAAATTTTGGCACTAATGAACGTCATACATTGCGATCTTGATAACACCCGGAAGTCATAAAATTGTCATCGCCGCGAATGACTGACATAAAACAGGGCTACCGTAATTTTTTTATTATAAATTTCTGGCAGTAAACAATTATTAATTGATTGAAAACAGATAAATGTAAGTTTTAATTTTAAAAATTGACTTAAATAACGTGTCAGCGAGGTATATTTTATTTTTGCAAGATTTTTAAAACAGAAATTTGGCTACTGTTTACGTAATGTGTCAATCAATTAAAAATGGCGGTATAGTTAAAAAAAAGTTGTAAAATTTCAAAATCTTAGATTTCAATCAATGTAATTTCGGTTAAAAATACACCAGTATGTTTTGCTCACTAGAATTATTAAATGTAATCTCTTGGCTTTCAATTAAAGCTAATTTTAATGATTGAAGATAAATTGAAATTTTAAAAATAAGTTAAGTATCGAAAATGAGTGGAAGTACCTAAATAGAGTTTTGCATATCTTAAGTTTCGAGCCTGTTAAACCCATTCTAACCGCGTTCATAATTGATGTTATTAATTGTAAGGTTTTCCTTTTTTATTAGTAATGCCTCCATTATGTTTAATCATCTTTTGCAAGAAGCTGATTCTGTTATTAATGTATTATCAACAAGAATTTTACGGATAGATGCTGGAAGATCAAAATGTGCGAGTTTAAATGAGATAGAACAGTTGTGTTACAGAACTACAAAAATGATAATAAGATTGAACTTACAAAAAACTATATGAACAGACACATTATATATACTCCATTTGTAAACAAGTTATTACGTGACTTAGGTTTCTACCATGAGTGGTGTCTTCAGGCGATTTTTCAACAGAGTTAGTGAAAATCGCCTGAAGACACCACTCACGATAGCAACCTAGGTCGCGTAATAACTCGTTTACAAATGGAAAATATTCAAAAGTTCTACAATATAATTTTATTGAACACTTTAATACAAATGTGCACTGGTCTAATTTTATTATGACCCAAAACTAAGTAATTAAACAATCATTATATATATATATATATATATATATATATATATATATATATACACACGTGGGCACCTCGAGGTGGTGTAATGGTTAGCAAACTTGTGCCACAACAAGCTACGCTTACAAAATCACTAATATATATATATATATATATATATATATACATACATAGTGTCCTTAAGGTCTCTTTAAAATTAAAAAAACATATATTACACTGGCAATTCATGAGAAAGCTTATATTTGTTCTATGCATTCACTAGTTGACATGGTTTTTATTCACATTGCATTTGTTCATATAAGGTATCTTGTTGATGAAAAGGTGATATTAAATGAACCCCTAAAGAATGGCTATACCACAATGTCTGTCATGGTTCATTGAAAGAAAACCGAATACGCAGATTTAGCGGAACTACAGAACAAATACGATAGAGATCCATCGTCACGTCGGTCAATTCGTGCATGCCACAAGAAATTCACGGAGACGGGACATTGTTGGGTCAAGGGAGAAGTGTACATTGGACGAAGACTTTGATCGTGTAAGAAATCGAGTGCCGTCTTGATGTGCTTCATGCAATTAATAGTGCCCATATAGAGGTGAATTAAAAAAAACAAAAAACAAAAACAAAACTCATTTATAAATAATTTCCTCATATGTGTCTGTTCATTTGCTTTTTAACTATAGAGACACTTTACGAAAACACTGTAAGTGTTATATATATATATATATATATATATATATTGTATCGAGTCAGAAGATAATTTTCTGAAGATATACTGTTAAATATGAGACAATGAATGTCCTATGTTTAATCAGGAACCGTTCTAAACATCGTATTTTGGTTTTAATTTCAGGTGAAAAAAAAAAACAAATTCAACATTTGGATAATTTTTTTTTAAGTTGGTTCTAAGCTTTCAGCTTACATGAGCCATCTTCAGAGAGGTTACAAGGACGTTAATATAAAAAAACATTCACGATCAACGACGATTTTATCTTGTGTTGACATAAAACTTTGCCAAGCAACGATAACAGTTAACAAAAATCGCAAACGCAGTTCGTAAATTTGTAATGCGGTTCTATGACGTCGCACACTTATTGTTACTTAGCAAAGTTTTATGTCAGCACAAGATAAAAATTGTCGCTGATGGTCGATGTTTTTATGTTAACGTTCTTGTAACCTCTCTGAAGATGGCTCATGTGAGCCGAAAGCTTAGAACCAACTTAATAAAAAAAATTATCCAAATGTTGGAGAATTTGTCTTTATTTTCAGCTGAAATTAAAGCCAAAATACAATGTTTAGAACGGCTCATGATTAAACATAAGAGATATTCACTGTCTCTTATATTTAACAGTATATATATATATATATATATATATATATATATGAGAGAGAGGAAGAATACATAAATTGATATATGTTAAAACAATGTTAAGCAGTTGAATGACAAAGCAGAAATTTGTATGTAATGCACTTTAACTGATGAAGTCCCAGAGAACGAAACGCGTTATATATTTTATTATTATAATATTATTAATTTAACATTTTCACCATACAGAATTTCCCATGTTTCCAATTTCAAGCGATCATTTTCGGGGGTGATTAACGAAAATCTTTTTTGCAAAACGGCGAGTTTTTTTTCATGTGCTGTGTCCATTCAGGACGTAAGCCATCATAGACTTTCACTTAGTTCTGTCTCGTATCACTCAATATTTTTCCTCTTGGTATCTCTGTCAAAGCCCGCTCCGACATCCATTTGCTTAAGTCTGTTTCTTTCCTTCTATTCGTCCTGTGAGTATTCATTTCTCCAGGTCCTTCTTCCGCATTACGTGTTCCAGGAAACTCATCCTGATATTAAGTATGATTTTTCTTCTAGTTTGCGTCCTCTCCAACAACTCATCGTTGCTCAGGTGCTCAGTCCATGGTATCCTCAGCATCCTTCTGTAAAACTACATTTCTGCTGCTTCAAGCTTCTTCATCCTCCGTGAGATCGTCCAATATTCATTTTCATACAGAAGGACAGATATTACATCGAAATTCAGCACTATTTTTTTGTTTCCAATGTGGTTTTCTTGTTTCAGTCTTCTGGTTACATTTTGAAATGCGTCCTTGGACATGTCTTCGGATCTTAATGTCACACTTACCATCATCTGTCAGGATACTTCCCATATATTTAAATTTTTAAAGTACTTTTTAGTTACTCCGACCTGTAATTGGCATTTTGGTATCTTTCTGCTGATGATCATACATTCAGTCTTCTTGAAGTTTATACTCAGTTCTTTCTTGCTTTTTTTTTGCAACCTTTTTGAGGAGGTCCTGCATTTTCTTTTCCATGTCTGCTATCAGCACTGTGTCATCCGTGAATCTTACATTGTTGAAATTGTAGCCACCAATGGAAAAATCCTTGCAAGGATTTATTTTTCTCAGAATTGTTTCACTGTATAAGTTAAATAGATCTGGTGAGCGGATATCGTGGACTGAGCATGCAAGCAACGATGAGGTGTTGGAAAGAATAGCAACAAAAAGGAAATTAATAGTGAGCATCAGGAAGAGACAACTGAAGTTCCTGGGACATGCAATAGGGAAGAAGAGCTTGGAGAACCTGATACTAACAGGCCAGATAGAAGGAAAAAGAGACAGGAAAGCAGCGGATAACATATTTGCAGGGCCTGATCAGGTGGATGACGGAACGGGGGTTGCGAGGTGTAACAGGAGGAAACATTCTAAGAGCCACAAGAGATAGGGAGACGTGGAGAACCATGATCGCCTACGTCCTGAAGGAACAGAGACATAAAGAGAAAACTTTTGCATACCTGCTGAGTTCGCTTCCTATCCGTACACAAGCCCTTTGCTGCCAATATAGATTCTTGATTATCCTAACGTCTTTTCCGAAAATACCGAGGTTGTCGAGCATCTCTTTGGGACGTACTTACAAGGTATAAATCGACACGATATCTCATCTAACATGGATAGCGAAAACAGATTAAGTATTTCCATGAATCGAATAATGGTTTCAGTTCTAAATTCTAATGTTATCGAATACAGTAGACACGCCAAGATGGTTAATTGTTATGACTTGGGATCCAAGATTTATTACTTACAATAAAACTTGCCCTAAGTGTTTGGCAATATCAGATAACACACATTGGGCTAATGCAGTGGGGGTGAAGCTCCATTCTACCACCTGAATAACAAAAGGAAAATCTGGGGAAAGAAAACGACCAACAAAGAACTTTCACATGCAGATTAAGATATTCACGAACTAACGTATTAACCCACTAGGATTTTATTTTTTTATAATCATATCGTCCAAAGCAAGGCATTTTACAGCCACTGTTGTGCAGGGGGTTACATCGGAGAAAAGTTATGAGAAAGAGTGACAGGTTATAGAGGGTGTTAGGAAGTGGTTAAGAGAAGGATGAGAATACTGATGAGAGTGAATCGGACGGAGAAAGGAGCATGAGAGAGAGGATGCAGGTTAGTGAGATAGGAGATGACTATTGACTTTACATTTAAATTCCTGAATATTGTAGACGTCGGGAAAGCAAGTAAACGGAAAGGAATTCCGCAGGTGGGAAATGCGAGAAAGAATCTGCTGAAGTAGAATTTGCGTTTATTGGCTTCACAGTAAACGGGTGGAACCTAGTTGCTAATCTTGCGGAGCGAGTAAATTCATGTATAGGGGGCACCATTGAGCCAAGTTCATCGGAGCAGAAGCCGTGTAAAGCCACATTACGCCGGTGAGAAAGTGACTGTATCTGAGCTGCCAAGTCGGGATCGATGACATTACAGATTCTCCGTTGGATTTTGTCAAGGATCCTTAGGTGGATAGCAGGAGCACCCGATCAGATATGGCAGTAGTATTCAATGCACGGGCGGATGGCAGATTTATATATGTGCACGATTGTTTCAAACGGGAAAAACTTCCTGGCCCTACACAAAGAGCCAGCCTTTTTCGCAGCGTATTTAGCTATAGATTCTATATAGACATCCCACTTGAGGTCTGTTGTGAAAGTTAACCCGAGGAAGCGCAGTGTTTTGCTTTCAAGGAGACTAGCCTGATCCATGATAAGGGGGGGGTAGGAGCGATTGTCTGTGGTAGTTAATAGATAACAGCTTCGTTTTGGAAGCATTAAAATTCACAAACCATTTCTTACCCCAGTCCGCCACGGATTGGAGGTCCTTTTCAAGCTCGGCAGCGAGGTTTGCTTTGTCAGCCTCGGCAGATTTTTGATCGAGGCGAGAGTAAACCGTAGTGTCGTCAGCGTATATGCCTACTTGGGATCTTATAACATCGAGGAGATTGTTAATGTAGATAAGGAAAAGCATAGAGCTCTAAGGGACACCCGCGTTCGTATGATAGTATTAGGAGGCATGACCGTTCAATACTACCTTCATTGCGCGAATTGAAAGGAATGACTGCATAAGGTCAAACAATTAGTGTTAATTAATTTGTTCGAACTAATATGAAAAGAAAAAAGTTAAGAGAAAAGGATATCCGTAGATAGCGAAACGAAAACTAACAGCAACGAGTGCTACCCATGCCAGATGTTAAAAAACTGTTTTTTTATGAATGGATGGTTGTTTTTTTTTATGGCATATCAACCTCAGCGGGTCATTTATTGCCAACTAAACTTTATTACTGATAATACCTTTTTCTGTCAACAATTTATTGTTTATATAAATTTTGTGTCTAGTAATACATTTTTCTTTTCGAATATCAAGATTCAGTGGAATTTGTTTTTTAAGGGCAGGGTCCCCAAGTCCTACCTTTGTTATTTAACCCATAAATGGAGGGAAGGGACGGATTAATACCTTTTCCAAGGTTACCAGTGCTTAAGTGAATGCAGGGTATTCAACTCGAATTCGAACTCGGCTCACCGATTTCTCTTTCCGAGCCGATATTCACTGCACCACAACGCACATCCGTCACCAAATGCTTACAGCACCTGGTATTCCCAAGCGGTCACCCTTCTAAGTACTGACCAGGCTCAACGTTGCTTAACTTCGCTGATCGAGTGAGAACCGGTGTATTCAACGTGACAGGCCTTAAGCCTTTTATGAATGGAAGTTCGAGTTTTGAGTCATTTGTTGGGAGTCGAATAACCTTACAAAATAGAGATCTTTCATCCGGGTATTCATATCAGTAGGTTGACACCAAAATAAAACGAATTGGATGGTTAAATCCCTTTTAGAACTCTGCAGCCCGTTTGCGACCCTTTGCTGAGCTGACATGTGAACAAGAAAACCCAGCAACTTCCGACTTCTTGCCGGTAAGCTTTTGTTTTTCTTTTATAATAAAATCTTTTTTCGTTTACTTTAAAATTTGGTTGGTGTTCTGTTTCTCCCTTCACTTTTATCTTCTTTCTTTTGTCGCACAAGTGAGACATGTAACCGAGTACTACGTGTCGCATAAACCGTTCATCGGCGACTTAACTTGTTCTACTGAAGCTTTTCCACTAGAAGAGTGACCAAGCAGAATTAAAAAAAAAAAAAAAGAAAAAAGAGAGAAAAAAAAAGAAAAAAACAAAGATCTACCAAAGGGCAGATAAATGTTGTTGTAGGGTCAGTGGTCATCTAAAACAATGGAGCAGACTGGTTTGAACTGCTATATCTATATAGCCAGTGCGATGATGACGCGACACAGCTGAGCGGAGAGACTCCTAGACTGAAGAACACGCCCAGATTGGAGAGTTCCACAGATGGAATCAATGGCTACGTGCCAGTGACCAAGGTGAGATTTCAATTTAGAGAAAACCAGTTCTGATTTAATTTAGAGGGAGAGAGAAAGAGAGAGGCTGGCAGAGTCAGATCTACTTACCAATACACGCTACACATGAGTGAAAAACTTTTTCGGCTTTCAACAGGTATATATACGAGACTAGTCATATTGTCAGCTGTGCAGCGACCCTAGACAAGACCTGGTCATGAGAATAATGCTGAGGACCAGTTCCAAATTTACTGAAAGATACCCGGTTCAATAAGATACCTGAAGAAGGTTTGAGACTGCAGTAGCTAAAACATTATGAATGACAACGATGAGGATATTTAGCCCGATTTGTTTTTACAATAAGGTTCACTCTATAAAGGCCCGGGAGCCATTCGAGGTTTATTTATGAAGGGTTGATATAGTAAGAGGCAGTTTATGAGAATAGGATAACTGTACACTTATACAGGGTAAGATTGTAGTGATCGGAAAAACATCTTGGGACAATCCATTGCTAAATCCGCTGCTATGAAAGTCGGTTCTCTGTGCAGGGCCCGGAAGTTTTTCCCGTCTGAATCTATCCTGCACATATATAAATATACCATTCGCCAGTGTATTGAATACTGCTGCCACATCTAGTCGGGTGCCCTTGCTATTCTCCTCGGGGTTCTTGACAAAATCCAACGGAGAATCTGTAATGTGGTCGATACCGACTTGGCTGACCGGCTGCAGTTACACTCTCACCGGCATGACGTGGCTTCCCTGTGCCTCTTCTGTAAATATTTTCACGGCTTCTGCTCCGATGAACTTAGATCACTAGGGCCCCTTAGGTACGAATTTGCACGAGATACTAGATTAGCAACTAGGTACAACCCTTTTACAGTGAAACCGATAAAATGTAACTGCAATTTCTATTCCAACCGCTTCTTTTCTCGCACTTCCCGCCTGTGGAATTCCCTTCCACATACTTGCTTCCTCGACAGCTACAATCTCCAGGAGTTTAAATGTAAGGTCAATAGACACCTCCTAACACACTAACTCGCATCCATTCTCTTAAACACTTTTCCCACCGACTCAACCCTCATCCTCGGTATCCATACCCGTCTATCACCCTCCTTCTGACATTTCCTATATCTAACCGCTCTTTCTCATCACTTTCCCCTTATATAACCCTCTGCGCAATATTGGCAGTGGAATGTCTTGCTTGGGGTGAAATGATTAAAAAAAAAAATATGATTTTGTAGAACAGTGATTCGCAGAAAGAAGCTGCTGCAGTGAAACCTACTTCTAGCCAATAGAATACATGGCGCAATGAAGGAGTTTCGCTCCAATATGCGTAGCATGACAAGTCTTGGGTATGAAGAATTGATAAGAGGAAGGAATGTAGTTCAGCTGAGCAATTTTCATGAAAATTTTATAAATAACTGCATCCCAAAAATTCAGATAGGGATCAAATTTGATGAGCAGCTTCTCCTAAGACTACGAAGAATAAAAAAAGGATTACCGTATTTGCTGACCTGTTTTTTTTTTTTTTCAAGAAATTATTTTAGAATTACGAACCATTAAAATCCACAGGGTATTCTGGCTACATCACGCTAAAACACCGGTTCCCTTACGATCACTAAAGTTGCGCAATGTCAAGCCTGGTCAGTACCTGGATGGGTGACTGCTTGGAAATATCCGGTGCTGTAAGCTCGACGTGCTGGTGGTGTAATTGATAACAGCCCGGAATTGTTAATAAAAGAGTAGAGTTACAATTAGGTTGTTATATTCATGCGCAAATATCCCCGGGAAATATATAAATCCACCTCTTCACCCCCTTGCTATGGATTAATTAGTAAGACGTCTTTCACTAAATAATTATTCAGACTTTAAATAACTTACAGAATATAAATCCACCTCTTGACACCGCAGTTATGGGTAAGTTAGTAAAACTGGTATCAGTAAAACCACTATTATATCTACAATAACAAAAAATAAAATTTCTTAAAATATTTAGATTTCGGAATTAAATAACCCATAGTTGTGTTGATATGCCACTAGACAAAAAAACAACAAACCATCTCACCACGTAACAGAACAACTAGAATAATATACAATGCCTCCTATCAGTAATACTTATGACAGGTTGACATTTATATCATTAAATGTGCATTTACAATGTAGACGATCATGTCACTCTGCAGCTTCCTTTAGCTTTTAATATAGACAAACTTAGCAGCGCCAGGAATGTTCTTGGAAATATAGATAAATGGTTTCCCGTAGCTTTTGAATTTATGACATCTCTAACCTGGTTACCCAGATCACTCTGGAAAAGAACAAATGAATCCTGTTCATAAGTAGAAGTGAGAAAAGATAGTTTCATGCCTGTCCCAAAAGTAGTGAACTATGACGGCTGAGGTTTGAAGATGATTTTCTTTGTAACGTTAACCATTACGCTACCCACTGATCCTAAAAATTATGCATATTAGTTACGCAAATTTAAAATTTTAAGAAATCTTGAAGTATTACAATTTTTAAAATCGGAAATCCAGTTGTTTTATTGAATTTTAAAATAAAGTTTCGTAATTTAAAAAACGATGATGTTAGTGTTAAGGAAAGTAAAAATTAAAAACTTTGGTATCAATTATAAATTTTGAAAATTGCCAACAATCAAGAAAATGAAATTGAGTATTTCTCGACAGTCTTGTGTCAAGTAATTGATTTAGTTTGGCGAGTTATATAGAAAGATTAAAGAAAAACATTTTAAATTGCGCCAAAAAAATCTAAAAAAAAAAAAAAGTTTTAAAGGTCGTAAACTATATCTCGTTTAGTATTTGATTAAATCTTTTTTTTTTTTAATCATTTCACCCCAAGCAAGGCGTTAACGCCACTGATGTGCAGTGGGTTACATAAGAGAGTTGAAGTATTAAGTAGGAGGAGAGTGAAGAGAAAGACAAACTAGCTACAGGGGGTGAAAAAGAAAGGGCAAGAGAAGGATGTGAACACAGGAGTGAAGACAGTTGCGAAGGTAAAGAGAAAGAAAAAGAACAAGATATACGGGGTAATGTAGAAAGAGGTAGAGTTAAGTAGATAAGAGATGGGAATTGACTTTGCAATCTGACAATGTGTCGTAGTTGCTATAAGTAACAATTAAATTCAAAAGAAAAGCCAGCAACATCATAGGCCCGGCTTTGGGGGTTTGGTCTTAGTCATTTTTCCAACCGCCGAAAGGTTGCCTTTCTGTTTCTTTTCTATAAATAATTTCGTGGCAATTGTTCGAATGAGCTCTTCGCTACTGTACGTAGACGTTTTGAATATAAACATAGTACAAGACTGGCGTCGAAATCTCAGTTTCTGAATTCTATGCCAACAGTTTCTTTCTGGCAATTTTCGCTTGTAAAACTCCCTTCCCGTTTTATGCTTTCCAGCCAACGTTAACTTACAAAAAATTAAATGAAATCTTAATCGCTATCTACTGTCATCCGTATTACTTTCCTCTTCTCGCTCATTGAAGATTTTGTTCCTCATTCTTCCACACACTGTAACCTCTTGTGTTTTAGTGGCTTTACTGCTTTGCATGAAGCGGTACCGATTAAAAAATATTACTGAAGATAAAAAATAGGGAAACATCTTACCTTGAATAGTTCTTTCAAAGATCAAACACAGCGAGGTTTGTTAAAAAGAAAAAAAAATCATATCAAAATGGAAACTATATCGGCTCTATTCTGTTAGACTGGTGTTTACCACTATTATCTCCATTTTTACGTAAAATGAGATTCGATTGTAAATCCGTTATAATTTTGAATGACAGACAGGGAATTCCACACGCGGCTGGCTGAAAACGTCATCAAAATTCTACGAGAGATACTATTCTTTTACTTTCTAACATAGTTACGAACAAATGAATATTTATTAAACTTTTAATACAGAATAAGAGAAAAAAAAATCTAAACCACTCATTTACATCCGAAATCGACTGCGAAATGCGAGTCGCTAACTACTTAAAAGCGAGACGCCAGTATCTTCGACGAGAAAAAAATACAATGGCTGTTTGTAAAATTAAACTGCTAACTATTACATGCATTGAATATTGTTGCTATATCTAGTCGGGTGCTCTTGCTATTCACCTTGAGGTTCTCGACAAAATCCGAAAGGAAGATCTGCTATGTAATCGATCCTGACTTGATAATCCACCTTCAGTCGCCTTCTCCCCGGCGCGATGCGACTTTCCTCCGTTTTCTTTTTTACAAATATTTTCATGGTAATTGCTGCCAAGATTATTTCCCTAGTTCCCCGACTATATGAATTTACGCGTGCTGCTATGTGCGTTGTGGTGCAGTGGATATCGACTCATAACGACAAACCGGCGAGCTGAGTTCGAATTCCAGTTGAAAGCCAGAAAGTGAGAGGATAAGGAAGGCGGGTCTTTAATTGTCCCATCTTTAACTAAGCAAGCCTCGATCGTGGACCAATACGTACTATAGTTTTCCTTACATCAAAAGAATACGGTTACGCGTACCATTCTTACTAAATTCACCATAATACTACAATTTTTCTACCTATCATAATGCCGAGTTCGAATTCCAGTTTAATTTCCTTGCATTTACTTATGCGCAAATACCCTTGGGAAAGGTATTAATCCGTCTCTTCTCTCCAGTTATGGGTTAAATAATAGGACAGATTGGGTTCTATAATTTTGGTCGGCAACCAGGCTACAGCACAAAGCAATGGCAACCTACTGTGGGATAATCTTCTGCCCAGTCAGTCATGTCTCTTTTGAGACATGATCGCCCAGGTGTGTTTCACGTATGGCACTTAACTGACTGACAAATCTGGCGTCAAGGTCCCACATTTTTAACGTAGAAATAGTTAAATATTACTTAAATATGAATTATTTTTTCTCACCTTGCTTGGGGTGGAGTAAAAAAAAAAATTTTTTTTTGTTGTAATGCAAAGAAATGTGGCACAAGGCTAAAAATAAGTATGTGGGAGAGGTGGGTCTTCATTTCTCTTATAGTAAATAACAGAGAGCCGCAATCACTAACCCAAACTAACTGTACAATATTACTTGCACCAAAACATCATATCCTTACTAGAAGCACCATAATACCTGCAAGACTATAAAATCTTAACTTTAGGCCCATATGTACAATTTGTCTGTGAGAAGTGGGGAAAAAAATTAAAGGCTTTAAAAATGAGAACTCCGATGAATATTTACATAATGCTTAAAATTTACAAAGAACTCAACAAGCCATTACTTGTAGGAGAGGATCTGGTTTTCTTTATTAATAAATAATTTTTTTTAAAATGTTTCCCTTTCAGAAATATATGGGAAAGTACTAATCTTCAACAATCCTTTCGACAACTCACATTTATCAATATTTTTACGAAGCAGTCATTCTAACGCCAAGATTTATAAATTATGTTAAGAAAATAAAATAAATGATTTATACGTAGTTTACAATTTGATAAAATAAAAATAAAACGGTACCTATGAGATACTGTAAAAAATACTTCTAGAAAAAGTGCGTTAATATCCGAGACTTCCACTTCCACCAAAGTATAAATATAACAGTAAACCAAGTTAAGCGGTCAAAACAATAAGAGATGGGGGGGGGTAAGCGCATTGTGGTGCAGTGGATATTGGCTTGGAACGAAAAATCAAAGAACTGAGTTCGAATTCCAGTTGAATTACTTGTATTCACTTACGCGCAAATACCCTTCGGAAAGGTATTAATCCGTCTCTTCCCTCTAGTTATGGGTTAAATAATAGGACAGATTTGGTTCTATGGCCTTGGCTGGCAACCAGTCTACCACAGAAAATAATGGCAACCTACTGCGGGATAATCTGCCCAGTTAGTCATGTCACTTTCGAGACATGATCGCCGAAGCGTGTATCATGTATGACACTCAACCAACTGACAGATTGACTGACTTATTAATTAACGTGTGTGCTCTTATGTTAAACCTGCTTATATGCCATATTCTGTTCGTTCAGGCGTGTAGAGAAATCCAACTAATGCGCTGTATCTGTCCCTGTTCATTTCTTTCCTTAGTAGACATATCAGTTCTTCACACTCTCCCCCCCTCCCCAGTTGGGTGAAAGATAAAATTAACGTTGATGTGCGATTATTTCGTGTTAACCGTTTCATGAGACATGATCACCGAAGCGTGAATCACGTATGGCACTTAACTGACTGATTGGGGGGGGAGTATAAATGAAAAACCAAATACCTCCCACATAATGTTAAGATATTAGCTAGACGAAAACACCATTGCCACTAATATATTACTATTATGTGGGGATATTTCTGTCGCACTATGTATAAAGCGAAACATTGAACTCTGGTTGTGAAAATGTGGTATTTTGGTATATGTTGGAATTGAATGGAGAAGGTACTTCTATTGTGTGAATAAATTGTTAGAATTGGTTATTTTCTAAGCGCATCGTAGATGTGGCACAAAGCTGAGAGTATAGGGCACAGAGTAAGGATCGAACTCACTACTCAACTGTAATTATTCTAGCGAGACAAGCTTGCTAAGCACTACACCCGTCAAGGTGCCCAAGTTGTTAGAATAAATAGGTCACGTTAGCTTAGTGTAGAATAGACCGTGTCGACAAGCCTCTTCCCTTTTGTGCCTCAAAGCAATTTATAAATTCCTTGTTTAAATAAATGTTTTTCATCTATTATCCTCTAACAGAAAGGGAAAGAGGGATATATATATATATATATATATATATATATATATATAGGCAGCAACCTTTCTTTTAAACATTTTTCATTAAATATGATAGACAAGTAATTTTTTTTAATTCTTCCGTTTTGTAACAGTAAAGGAGTACAGAAATTTTCTATAATTTTTTATTAACCAACTTTTTATTAAAATCATTTTCAAGGGAGGTTGTTTTTAGTTTTTTTTAGTTCTTACTAGTGTTTTGACTTTTTTTTAATTATTATTTTTGCGTTGTTTTGAAGAAAAACGTTTATTCCGAGCATTTTAATCCTGAGTGCGGCTGAAATTTACCTGAATATCTTTTTCTTTTTTTTATAATTTAACACTACATCTCCACTGTTTAATAAGGTGAGATTGATGGTAGGAGGGAGATGAATTAGGGACACATGGCCCAGTGGATAAAGACGTTGAATAGTTCTTATGACTTGATCCAAAGCGTGAACAAGCAACTTACAGGGTTAGAGTGAGGTAACTTATGACTTCCAGAAGAGGCATTAGGCAAGCAACAGAGTTCATAAACCTCAGTGATTGTAATAAAGGGTTCGGTTGGAAATTCCTAGCACCTGAAGAAGGCCGGAGTGTACAACGGCCGAAACGTCTTGCAAATGGCAACATAGAGAAGGACAATAGTTCGAATAATGTAAATACTGTTGAATTATCAAGAGCGTGTCATAATCTGCATTTTAGTAGATAGGCATTCTTCTGAATGTACCTGCACTACTTTGTTGCAAAATGTACAATTTCCTGCTATTGGCTTATGTAATGTCACTTTTGTGCAGGGCTACTCTTTTATTCTTTTATTTTTTGTGCATTTATCGCATAAATTACATTTGTAGGGTTGCAGCTTAGATTTATTTGTTTTTTTGTTTTTTTACTTCGAATGTAGTTTATTTCTTGGGTGGATTTTGTGCCCCCAACCACTGGGTTGGGTGTTGCTCAAATTTCGAATCCAAATTTAAACAGCAGAAGATTATAATGACCCGGCATTGGTGCTATCCATTACAGCTTTGTAGTAGAGTATTCCTATTCCTGAATTATTGTACCTAAACCGTGTTTAATTAGTCAAAATAGAGATCTTGATCGTCTATACATTTCTGCCATCGGGTTACAATTTTATTTACGACTTTAGTCAGTCAGTTGAGTGCCATACGTGATACACGCTTGGGCGATAATGTCTCGACATGACTGACTGGGCAGAAGATTATCCCGTAATAGGTTGCCATTGCTTTCTGCGGTAGACTGGTTGCCGACCAAGGCTATAGAACCCAATCTGTCCTGTTATTTAACCTATAACTGGAAGGAAGAGACGGATTAATACCTTTCCCAAGGGTATTTGCGCGTAAGTGAATGCAAAGAATTCGGTTGGAATTCGAACTCGGCTCCCCGACTTCTCGTTCCGAGCCGATATCCAATGCTCCACAACACACATGAAAAGTAGTAGAGAGCCTTTAAGTCAGATGTGTGAGACGGATAAAGAATCTGCATATTAAAGTTAGTTTACGTCTTCAGAGTAGCAGCAAACTGAAGAATTCTGCTAACTTATAAGAATCAGACTCAAATAATATATCCAAACTATAATTAAAAAGAAGACTTCAAATATTAGAACATTCAATAAAAGTTTTAAAAAATGCAAACAGTCCAACGTGAATAACGACAGTAAATTTAAGAACAAAGACATACTAAATATACTTCAACAACAATAACACCGACGTTAAGAAAGGTCATTTAAGGACGCGAAAAATGCTATTTGTAAATGAAGAGACCAACATAGCATAAGCAAAGCTAAAAACCTTCGGTGATGTCTAGCGGTAAGAACATAAAAATAATAAAACATTAAAAATCTGTATTTAAATATGAACGGGAAACGAGGTAAATTATTCGAAATATATATATATATATATATATATATATATATATAAGTTATTAAAAGAACTCTCGTTAGTCTATATCCAAACTGATAAAAATAAAATATTGCTACCCAAGAAATACAGGGCGCCCCATCGTTATGGGATACATACACGCACTACAAAGAATCAAATAAAATTGTGGTGAAAAGCTTATTTTTACCAAGAGAAGATACAAAACCTGTTATTTTGAGAGGTTTTTGAAAGTGAGCAAAGCTCGAGAAGTATTTAGCAACTGGTCGTAATTATATTTGAGTCGTTGGTTTCACATTGTACTCAAAAAGATAGCCTCTAAACTATAACAATTAGATTGATTTATTGTGAGTAATAATATAATTATGCTGCAATAGTTGGGAAAAAGTGATAAATTCCATTTGCTTAAGCAAGATCATTGATCGATGTGAACCGTTACTCAACTAGTTCAGAAAAAATAAATAAAACGAGTTATTATATAGAGTACTCGTCAGAAAGTTATAAAAACATCTTGGCATATATCTGAGTGAACATAAAAAGGTTCTTGTTATTAAATTAAATATATCAGTCATCTAGACCAGCAGGGGAACATTTACGTTTTCGTGCAAGTAATGTGGCCGGTTCTGGAAGGTATGTATGACATCATGGAAACACGTGAGGAATTCAAAACCGTTGCTGCTCAGAGTAAAGAACAAATAAATTAAGTTACTGAGATAACCTTAATAAACAGTGATGATAATTATTTCCGTTGAGACACAAAGCGTGACACAAGGCCAGAAACGGAGAGAATGAGAAAGGCGGGTCTTTAACTGTCCCATATTTAACTAAGCAAGCCTCGATCGCTGACCCAAACGTACTATAGTTTTCCTTACATCTAAAGAATACCGTTATGCGTACCATTCTTATTAAAGTCACCATAATACCACAATTTTTCTACGTAGTGGGGTGCAGTGGATATCAGCACAGAACGACAAATCAGGAAGCCGAGTTCGAATTGTAGTTGAATTCCTTGCATTCACTTATGCGCAAATATCCTTGGGAAAGGTATTAATCCGTCTGTTCCCTCCAGTTATAGGTTAAATAACAGGACAGATTGAGTTCTAGAGCCTTGGCTGGCAACCAGTCTACCGCAGAAACAATGGCAACCTACTTCGGGATAGTCTTCTGTACAGTCAGTCCTGTCTCTTTCGAAACATGATCACCCAAAGCGTGCATCACGTATGGCACTTAACTGAATCTTTATTAGTCTTCATATTTACAATTTAGCTGTGGAGGACAATTTAGCTGCTTACGCACAATATACAGAATTCCTATTTACAAAGCTAAACAAAACAATTTTAAAAACGAAAGTCCTCCACAATCGTAAATTGTAGCAGAAATATTAGCTAACCAGACGAAATTAATGCGAGACTAAAAAAATATCGACCCAGTAGCAATTGGTCATTACATACACATAAAAAAAAAAAGCAAAAAGAAAGTGAAATACGTACTTGAAACCTGAAAAGCATCTTGCATCTACTCGCGATCTGACGTGTCACGTAACGAAGGAAGGATAGGGAAAATAAACTAAAAAAGTGAATAAAATGTTAAAGGTAAATACACTTCCTAGCTATATTAACTTCATGAGAAACGATTAAAGAATAAAAACCACCACAACTTACCCAACTTTTGACTTGTTTACCTAATCTTACCTCCAGAGCAACAGTGATAATACGCGATATTTATTGTTGTAATGAATACAATAAATACAGTACAAGGCCGTAAAAAGAGGGTGGGTTAAGGTTGGTCGACGCTATCTATCCCTATACCGAGCTAATCACATTCACGACCCAATCACTCATTACATTTTCTTCGTCTACCACAAAAATTCATCCATCATCTTATAATCCTACATATACCATAATACCACAAATTCGCAGGGGGAATCTAAAAACGAGGAAAAACCATGAGATAAGAGTTTTATTTATATACAATATATTACAAAAACATATTTAAAAATTTAATGCTATGAAAATGGGGAGGGGATAAAAAAACCAAAAATTAACAAAAATATAACAAAATATTCAAACTAAAACAGTGAAATGCAGTAAACGGAAAGAATTTAAAAGGAGTGGAAATCACAATTGCTTTATCAAGAGCTTGTAAAATATTTGCATGTTTCCGTGACATTATAGGCAGTTCAGTACGAAATACATTGACTTGTATTCTTTTTCTGTAAATTGTTTGCACCCAGAAATAATGCGTGTTACCCATCAGAAAAGAATAATGTTGGTAAAAACGATTTACCAAGCGTAGCTTAGCTGTGGAACAAGACTGAATAGCCGGAGTAGAAAAGAAAACAGAATCACTAAAAATCTGCAGGTTCTGAAAACAAAAGTTCTTGAATAACTCAAAAAGAAGAAAAAAAATAGGAACCAAGTTTTAAAAACCTATTGCATGTGGAGTTTGAATTCGACAAGGTGAGTTTGTCAAGCGCAGATTTCGTTAAATTTGTCAAAGTAATTGCCTACCTTAATTCCTTTTTTATCGTTAGTTCTTTCGAAGAAAATTTGTAATTTTCGCCGGGTAATTTTTTAAAACTTGAAAGCAAGTCAAGAAAATCCAGGTTATAACGAAACGAAATACAAAAACAGAAAAAAAAACAAAACTTGTTCCACTCACTAAACATAAGTATCGAACAGGTACCCGGATGTTACGTGTCAGCGAACTTTTGTTTCTTTGGCCTTCTTACTGCTACATCGGATAGGCGATCAACGTAAAATTATCGGTAAGCAGGCTCGTTACGAAATTCGCTTACAGTAGGTTCGAAGCTCAAACGAAGAGTCTTTACTTATCGGTAAATTTTCGTTTTAGGTCCCGAAGTCTCCCCCCCCCCTTCAAATTTATCCAAAATAGCATTATTTCTGTGCAAATGTATATGCTGAACTCAAATCAACACTTAGTCATTGAAGAAACCTACCTTTATTGATCTGAACGACAAGAAAAAATCGGACTATATCTCGTTCATTTTGTTTCCCGTAACTCGAACGCAGTCATGTAATTAACTGCTTAATGACTTTCGGCATGGCAACAAATTTCAACCTATTTACTTCCGTTACTGCAATTTCCGCCTATTTACTTACTGTAATGAAAGTAAAACGCAATTTTTTTTGTACATATTACTTTCATTACAGGAATTAAATAGACGGAAATTTCAGTAAAAGAAGTAAATAGGCCGAAATTTGTTGCCTACGCCGAAAGTCATTCTGCAGTTAATTACATGACTTCGTGAGAGTTACGGGAGACAAAAAGTGCGAAATGAAGTTCGATTTTTTTCTGGTCGTTAAGATCAATAAAAGTAGGTTTCTGCAATAACTAATTATTGATTTGAGTTCAGTATATACATTTGCACGGAAATAATGCTATTTTGGATAAATTTGAAAGTCGGGGGGAAGCATTCGGGACCTAAAACGAAAATTTACCTGCTTATCTTGGGTGATAAGTAAATTGAAATAAGCATCCACATTGACACGCGTTAAATAATTGTTGATTTAAAATTATCGGTTTTTTTTTCTTTAACATTTTATTTAAAAAATAAATTAAAATTATACTTTCTTAATTGACACATCATACTTCACTTCGACGTGGCGTAATGGTTAGCAAACTTTCCTCATGAGACCAATTACGACTGAGTAGCGAGCTCGATCCTCACTGGGTTCTCCAAACTTTCGACCTTGTGCCACATTACTATGAGGGCACACCAACGTGTTAATGGTTAGCGAGCATGTCTCACTACATCAATTACGACTGAGTAGTGAGTTCGATAATCATGTCACATCCCAATTAAAGCATATCGATATATATGGTTAACAAACACGTCTCGCTAGATCAATAATAATATGACTGAGTATGACTAAGTAATGAGTTCGATTCTCACCAGGTGCTCCCCACTTTCGGCCTTGTGTCACGTATAATCTACGCTTAGAAAACCACAACATCTTAGGGGCATCACATGTACTGAAGCAGTGGTGTGTCTAGGGCATAAACTGACGGAGTCCATCTTTCTTCAGGCTGGTTTTGAAGTGTAGCTCAGGTTAGTGAAAGTAGAGATGGATTCATACTTTTCCATTTGTGCGAACGTTACAAACTTGACCGAAATTCGAAATTAAATCGCTGATTTCTGTTTCTGGATTGTTGACCGTTACACTACACTGCTATTAACAGATATTTTTTAATTATTTTAAATAAAGCATTTTTAAACAACTTATTCATTTTTGGTGTTTACTTGGAAAATTTTAATAGTTAGTTTTGAACAAAAACAGATACTTACATTAATCCTCTAGTAAAAAAAAAAAAAATACTGTTGACAAAATGAAAGTAGCCGCTAAAATTTTTTTATTAAACTGTACATAAAAAAACAAAAAAACAAAAACAATACAAGCTCCTACCGTAGCGCGATGTCCTGTAAAGTTTTCATGTATTCAATGAGTTTAGCGGCCATGGGTTTTCACCACGAGTAGAGAGCAAAAGAAGTTATTTACCTTCTTACGGCTTGATCAATAATGCGTCATCTATCAAATGCCAAAAAGCTAGCTAATGGCAGTTGCAACACTTTCTCCATGTATGTGAAGCATGTCGTGTGTTAGTGTATCCCTGATAATATTCTGAATAAATCTTTTCCTTCTATCTTCGGAAATGTGATAGCGGATTTTCATGACAACATGTAGATACTGACCTGGAATGTACACGTTTGACCTTGAGCTCTAAAAGTAAGCTTTTCCGTTTGCAAAAGTTTAATCAGGTCTCGTAGTAATAGAGTTCGGTCCTCACTGGTACTTCCAGATTTGACTCAGCTTAATACATAATTATTATTACTTGTATAGGTAGCCGCAATCTTTTTTGAAAAACCAACTCTCACGGCCTTGCGTAAGAAATAAGTATAGTCTAGTAAAGAAAATATCAGGCGTGTTGGTGTAGTTAGTAGGTTTGTGTTTGCAGACTAGTACGTTAGTGTAGTGAATTTGATTTACAATATCGCCTACGACAATTCTGGAAGATACTCTTAGTAAATATCAAGAAAAAAAAGTCACGCTTGGGTTATTCCTTTTTTAACAATCTCTTATAAATGATCTACTTACAACGACTGCAAGTCAATGAAAACGTTGTATGTTTACAAGTACATTTCAACATTTTTCTTCCTCTTTGTACCATGTCCTTTTAGAATGTAGGCGATTATGTCTTTCTGAAACTGCCAATTCTTTCTAGCTCTTAGTGAGCTTTTGCTTTTTTTCACCATCTGAGTTCATCCTGCACATATATAAATTTACTATCCGCCCGTGTATTGAATACTGCTGCCACATCTGGTCGGGTGCCCCTGCTATTCACCTCAGGATTCTTGACAAAATTCAACGAAGAATCTGTAATGTGATCGATACCGACTTGGCAGCTCGGCTGCAGTTGCTCATTCACCGGCGTGACGTGGCTTCCCTGTGTCTATTCTACAAATACTTTCACGGCTTCTGCTCCAGTGCATTTAGCTCACTGGTGCTCCCTATGTATGAATTTACACGAGCTACTAGACTAGCAACTAGATCCCATCCTTTTATAGTAAAATCAATAAAATGTAACCGCAATTTCTACTCTTACAGTTTCTTTTCTCGCACTTCCTGCCTGTGGAATTTCCTTCCATATACTTGCTTCTCCGACAGCTACAATCTCCAGGAATTTAAATGTAAGATGAATAGACATCTCATATCTCAGTTAAATCAGTTAAATTGTTATACAATAATGTGTTCTGATACTGTCTTTATGTTATTATTTACATTTCAACAAATATCTTCTTTTTTGTTGTTTTTATAAAACTTTCAGGTGTTGCGTTATTCGGCTTTCTTAACGTGTTTGTCCATCCGGGAAAAAAAAAACTTTAAAGAAATTTGAACGGATCTCTTAATTTAATTCATGGAGGGATATTATTCATTTTCCGTTGTCTATGAACACACACACACACACACACACACACACACACACACACATATATATATATTATTGTAATATTTTTATTATAAGTGATTATAATAAAAACATTTTTCATCGTGACACAAAAACTTTCCTGTTTCAGTACTATGAATTGTACTTCGTCAGGCGATAGTTGGTAACGCACCATCGCCTGAGATTCAAATTCTCGAAGATCGAGTGAAACCAACACCTGCATCATCCGCAGTTATAATCATTATGGTAAAATACAATCATTTGTTTGAGTGTGTGTATGTGTAAAGAAAGTGGAAATAAGGTAAAAGGAAGAAGGAAAAAGAAGAAAAAGAAAGAAAAAATGGAGGAAGAGGAAAAAGAGATAAAAGAAAGAAAAAACGTGTCAGGCTGGAAGAGGAAACAGAAAAACTGCAAACAGGAGATGGGAAAAGCCGAAATAGATACAATAAAAAATTAAAACAATATGTATATAGAAAAGACAGATATCAGTCTTCTCCCGGCCTTTACAATGTTTTTTCCCTAATTTGTGTAAATGTTTCTTATTATTGGCTAGTTTAATGTTACTTCTGTGCAGGGCTACTCTTTCATTCAGACCTTGTGTGGCCCCGACGTATATTTTTGCGCATTCATCGCATTTTAGAGCATAACTTAGGTTTTTAGCGATGCAGCTCAAATTTGTTTTTATTTCAAATGTAGCTGTGTTTTCGAACTTGCAGTGATTTCCTACTAATATTATGTTGTATCTACATTCGAAATAAAAACAAATCTGAGCTGCAACTCTAAAAACGTAATTTATGCTCTAAACTGCAATGGATGCGCAAAAATTATACGTGTGGGCGACACAAGGACTGAATAAAAGAGTAACCATGCACAGAAGTAACATTAAACTAGACAATAACAGGAAACTGTAAGTTTTCCAACATTTACACAATGGTAGTGGAGGTAAATTCAGAGTAATCCCTATCTACCAAAATGCAGATTATGACACCCTCATGATGCAGCAAGAAATATTTATAAAAAAAACTACAAGTCTTATCTATACTTACACGATATCGGCCATCAGAAAACAAACGAATCTCGATATGTGAAGTCAAAATTTTATTTACCTGAAGAGAGTCAACTTTAGACTCGAAACACGTGTAGCGGCACACATACCATTATGAACATTTAACATATCATTCAAAAAGCAAATAATATTAATAATAACAACAACAACAACAAATCTACACTAAACAAAACGTTCACGGCTTCTCGCACTTATTTCTTACATATATAATCTCAAGTTATATTGCCGATAAGGGTTAAAACCATTAAATAAAGTAATTTAGACTAATTAATAATATTAGGAACTTAATTTAATTTCAAGGCCATGTTTGCATTAATAGTAAATCAAATAGGCTAATTATCACTCAGGTTATATATATATATATAAACTTATTTATAAATGGAACTTTGTCTCTCTCTCTCTCTCTCTCTGTGTGTGTGTGTGTGTGTGTGTGTGTGTGCTTCCGTTACCTATAGACTCCGAAACGGCTGAACCAATTTTCTTGAAAATGTACTATAAGCGTCTGCGAGTGTTCTTAGCTAGGTTTTGTGTCGAGGTACCCCCGATAAATATCGAAAATCGATAATCGAATAAATTGGGTTATAGAAGGAGTGGTCCGATTTTAATCAAATTTGATACACTCAAAAAAAGTCATTAGAAACGATATTCAGAATTTTCAAGGTTGCAGTTCTTACAATAGTGCCGAAAATCGATTATATATATATATATATATATATATATATATATATATATGAAAGGCAAGATGTTTGTGTCTGTTTATCTGCCTGTATGTCTGTATTTTTTTCAGCCCTTTTATTTTAGTTTTTGCTTCGGGTTTGGCTCTAAGTAGGTATAAATGTAGTTCTTAGTGTCAGCCATGATGCCATTTACTTAGAGGACCTATTTAGCCTTCAAAATTCAGTTTATGACGAAAAAACTTATTTGATATCGATACCAGGAAATCAAAATTTGACTTACATCTATTCATTTTTCTTTCAGTCTACGTTTTCACTTTAACTGGAAACATCTATTGCTTTTTAGTCTTTCGTGCCAACGTCCAAAGAGTCTGAGATCCAGGACCATGGATTAGTTTTAAAGCTTTCATTACATCCGAGCAACGCCGGGCTCTACTGCTAGTGTATATATATATATATATATATATATATATATATATATATATATGTGTGTGTGTGTGTGTGTGTGTGTGTGTGTGTGTCATTATAAATTTTCCGTGGTGTACGGCTAATAAGAGGAAATAAACCAATTATTTTAAAGGAAGTAAATTTAGAGATTTAGTTACAGATCCTCCTTTGTATTTTGTCAAGAAGCCCAAGGAGAGCAGCAGGGGCACCCGACCAGATATGGCAGCAATATTCAATACACGGGTGGATGGTAGATTTGTATATGTGCAGAATAGATTCAGGTGGGAAGAATTTCCGGGCCCTGCACAGGGAGCCGACTTTCATAGCAGCAGATTTGGCAATGGATTCAATATAGTCATTCCATTTGAGGTCCACCGAGAGTGTAAGGCCAAGGAGGCGTAGTATTTTACTCTCTGGGAGGCTAGCCTGTCCCATGCTAATGGGAGGAAGATGCGATTGTCTATGGTGGTTAGTCGATAACAGCTTTGTTTTAGAGGCATTGAAATTTACTAACCATTTCCTACCCCAGGCCACTACGGATTGGAGGTCCCTTTCAAGTACGGCAGCGAGGTTCACTTTGTCGTCCAGACCTGGTTTCTGATCGATGCGAGAGTAGATTGTTGTGTCGTCGGCATACATGCCAACTTGGGATCTAATGGTGTCGGGGAGATCATTAATGTAGATCAGAAAGAGCGTGGGACCTAGGATGGAACCTTTAGGGACGCCCGCATTCGTATGGTAGTTTTGGGAGGCATGCCCATTTAATACCACCTTCAATGTGCGGTTAGAGAGGAAAGACTGGATGAGGTCAAACAGATGTCCAGTTATCCCATAGCTCCGCAGTTTGCACAAGAGGCCAGCATGCCAGACCCTGTCGAATTCTTTGGAGATATCCAAGGCAACGGTTCGGGCTTCACCATTCTTGTCGAGTGCCTGGTATATGTACTCGGTAATGGTCGTTAGCATATCAGCAGTAGACCTGGTGAAGCGAAACCCGTACTGTTTGTCAGAGAGAAGCCCGTTGGCCATAAGATGCTGAATCACCTCGGCGTTGATAATGGCTTCGAAAACTTTGCCAAAGATTGGAAGGAGACTAATAGGACGGTAATTGGCGGGGTCTGAGGGTTCACCAGAATTCTTAAATATAGGAACTACGCAGGAGGACTTCCAACAGGCAGGAAAGCAGGAAGCAGAAAGGCAGAGGTTAGTTTAGAGAGGACAGAGGAGAGTTCAGGAGCACATTTCTTCAGTAGGTTGCTGTTGTTGTTGTTAAAGATAACTTTAACACAGTAACTTTTGCATAGAGAATAAATCTTTCAAAAATACATGAGTTATCTCCCGTATATAATATATTAAACTTTCAATGAGAATTCGTAAAATTGTCTTTCCTTTTGTTTGTATATTTTAGGTATAAGAACCAGAGCAATTATGAATATTATGAAAATCAGGAATTTATAGATTTCAAGCTTAATTCAACTTTGTCTAACCATGAAATCCTTCGCGGTTTCTCCTGTGTCCATAGAAGTCGCTGGTTCGAATCCTGCCGGTGGATGCATATTTTCCTAACAAGATTTCTCGAATATTCAGGCCGCTATATATATATATATATATATATATATATATATATATATATATATATACACTGATTAATTGAAAAAAATTATTTACACCTATTTTTAATCATTTCACCCGAGGTAAGGCATTCCACTGCCACTATTGCGCAGGCGGTTACATAGAGGAAACTGATGAGAAAGAGTGGTTAGTTATAAGAAATGTCGGAAGGTGGGTGATAAACGGATGAGGATACTGAGGATGGGGGTTGGGTAGTTGAGAAGAGTGTTTGAGAGAATGGATGCGAGTTAGTGTGATAAGAGGTGTCTGTTGACCTTACATTTAAATTCCTGGGGATTGTAGCTGTCGGGGAATCAAGTATATGGAAGGGAATTCCACAGGCGGGAAGTGCGAGAAAAGAAGCTGTTGGAGTAGAAATTGCGGTTGCATTTTATCTGTTTAACTGTAAAAGAGTTGGGACCTAGTTGGTAATCTAGTATCTCGTGCAAATTCATACCTAGGGGGCACGAGTGATCTAAGTTCATCGGAGCAGAAGCCATGAAAGTATTTATAGAAGAGGCACAGGAACGCCACATCAGGCTGGTGAGAGAGTGACTGCAGCCGGGCTGCCAAGTCGGTATCGATCACATTACAGATTCTTCATTGAATTTTGTCAAAAACCCCAAGGAGAATAGCAGGGGCACCCGACAAGATGTGGCAGCAGCATTCAATACACGGGCGGATGGTAGATTTATATATGTGCAAGATGGACTCAGACGGAAAAAACTTCCGGGCCCTGCACAGAGAACCGACTTTCATAGCAGCGGATTTAGCAATGGATTCGATACAGTCATTCCACTTGAGGTCCGCTGAGAAAAAATAATATTCTTGTGTGTGTGTGTGTGTGTGTGTGTGTGTGTGTGTGTGTGAGAGAGAGAGAGAGAGGTGGGAGAGAGAGAGATCGGCATCCAGTGATGATAATTTGCCTTACATGAATGGCACTATGAACGACTGTTGCGAAATGGAGGGGACTGTTGACCATAGTGTAGTCTTCTTCATTGTGCCTTGTCTTTTCAGGACGTAAGCGATCATGGCTTTCCACGTTTCCTTATCCCTGGTGGCTCTGAGCACGCCTTCTCCTGTTACACCAGGCAATCCTCCAATCCTGCAAGCACCACCTGATTGGGTCCTTCAAATATGTTATCCGTTGCTTTCCCCTGTCTCTTTTTCCCTCCATCTGGCCTGTTAGTATCAGGTTCTCCAAGCCCGCCTTCCGCATTGCGTGTCCCAGGAACTTCAGCTGTCTCTTCCTGATGCTCAGTATTAATTTCCTTTTCGTTTCCATCATTTCCAAGACCTCATCATTGCTCACATGATCCATGATATTCGCAGCATCCTTCTGTAGAATCACATTTCAGTTTCTTCAAGTTTTCCCTTCATCTTTGATGATATTGTCCAGCATTCACTGCCATATTGAAGGACGGACAGCCCGTAGCAATCCAGTACTCTCTTCCTTATTTCTAGCGAAATTGTCCTGTTTCTTAATATCTTACTCAACTTCTGCAATGCTTCCTTCGCCATGCCAATTCGCCTTCGGATCTCTGTGTCGCACTTTACGTTTTCTGTTATAACTCTTCCCAGGTATTTAAATTTTTGTACCTGCTTTATTCTAATATCCCCGACCTGTATTTGGCATTTTTGGCTGTCCTTTTTACTGATGACCATGCATTCAGTTTTCGTGCAGTTTATTTCTAGTCCTTTCTTGTTACTCTTTTCGGCTACCTTCTGTAGCAAGTCTTGTAGTTTCCTTTCTGTGTCTGCTATCAGCACTGTATCATCTGCGTACCTTATAGTGTAGTCAAATGCACTAAATGATTAAAATAGACGAATTCGTATGTTTTCAGCCTATTTCTTCACGCCTATGCTTATTAGTTTTTCTGTGCAGATATTGTCAAGAGAACAATTCATCTATTTTTACGCATGATATTGTTATCGATAGTAACCCAAGATAAACCTTTAACAAATGTCGTTCTTGTTATCAACATCTTAAAACTGATCGATTAGACGACTAATGAGCAAGCAGCTGCAATCTATGAGGAGATAAGCATAAAACAAACAATGCACCAGTTCTGAATCTGTCAATTATCAATGATTCTTCCAAGATACAAAGAAAAGAAACAGAAATCGATTCTTTGGGCATTAAAATTATGTCAGGGAAACCAATTATTATTTTTGTATATATTAAGGCAATTTACAGTACAAACATCAGTAAAAACACACACACACACACACACACACACACACACACACACACACATATATATATATATATATATATATATATACGTGGTCTTTCTACATTTGTTTTATATTAAAAACAATAGCCTGCCTAGGGTAATGGGGGCTTAGTCATGGCGTCTATTTGCGAACATCCAAAACCTGCTCTTCAACAGGATGTATAAAATCTAAGGATGGAACAATCATTTTGGAGAAAGAGGAAATACTCCAACGATGGGAGGAATATATAAAAGATCTTTTCCACGACAAGAGAGAGAAACCGATGATACGTAAAGATGAGTACGAACCGGAAATATCAAAGTGTGAAGTGGAATCTGCAGTAGCCAAACTGAATAGAAACAAAGAAGCTGGACCAGATGGTATAGGTATAGAGCTGCTGATAGCCCTGGAAGAATTTGGTATAGAGAAAATTACAGAAATTATAGAGAACATTACAGAAATAATAAATTAAATTTATAATAGTGGTGTAATACCAGATGACCTCAGCAAGTCTATCTTCATAGCAGTACCTAAGAAGCCCGGAGCAAACGAATGCGAACTCCACAGAACTATCAGTTTAATGAGCAATATAACAAAACTGATCGTCTGAATCCTGATGAATAGAGCGAGAAGCAGAATCAGGCCAAAGATAGAACAAGAACAGTGAGGTTTCGTCAAAGACACTGGAACAAGGAATGCCATATTTATGATTAGGATGCAACTACTGGGATTGAGAAGAAAAAATAATGACATAATTAAGATGTTGACAATCCACATGACTTCAAGTGAAAGGTTAGGAAGGAAACTTCTAACAATACTGAAAAAAGCTTTAAGTGGAGTTGATAAAGCTATTTTCCTGAAAAACGTTTTAAGAAAAAGATTTTTTTATAAGTTTCAGCCTTTTTAAGAGGTCTGTCGTTCTACACATTAACTATTTCGTCATTTTCAACCAGCTATCTGTTATTCAATCCAGTGGATTATTATTCTTCCAATTTCTATAATTAAGAGAAATCGTGTATCAATTAAAACTCTCATTAAAAACTAAGAAAAAAGTTCTGTGTGATATCTGTCCTTCTGTATGGCAGTGAATGTTGTACAATCCCTTCAAGGAAGTAGGAGAAGCTCAAGAAAGCAGAAATGTGATGCTACAGAAGGATGCTGAGGATACCATGGACCAAGCGCGTGAGTAACGATGAGGTGTTGTAGAGGATGAAGAAAACTCATACTTAACATCTGGAAGAGACAGATGAGGTTCCTGGGACACATAATGAAGAAAAAGGGCCTGGAGAATTTAATACTCACAGGACGGATAGAAAGAAAGAGTGACAGGGGAAAGCAGTCCGCGACATATTTGATAGGCTTGAGCAAATGGATACCAAGAGGAAAAATATTGATAAAGAAGGATAATGAGAAGTGTATGATTACCTACGGATAGAAGGGACACGGGCACATGAAAAAAAAGAAGAATCTCTTTCTGTACATTTCTTTTAATAAACGAGAGTATCTGGGCATTTTGTACGACCTGGTTTAGTGATTGAACTCACAACTGCAGTCACGGTGGGCTCTCACCATCTTTTTCTATGTACCTTGTACTTTCAGGACCTAGGCGATCATGTCCTTCAACGTCTCCCCATCCCTCTTGGCTCTTAGCACACTTTCTTCTGTAACGACTCTCAGCCCCCGTTCTGTCATCCACCTGCTCAGGCCCTTCAAATATGTTATCCGCTGCTTTCCGTTGTCTCTTTTTCTATTTATCTGGCCTGTTAGTATCAGGTTCTCCAAGCCCTCCTTCCTCATTGCATGTCCCAGGAACTTCATTTGTCTCTTCCTGATGCTCAATATGAATTTCCTTTTCGTTTCCATCATTTCCAAAACCTCGTCATTGCTCAAATGCTCGGACCACGATATCCGCAGCATTCTTCTGTAGAACCACATTTCAGCTGCTTCAAGTTTTCCCCTCATCTTTGATGATATTGTCCAACATTCACTGCCATATTGAAGAACTGATATCACATAGCAATCCAGTACTCTCTTTATTTCTAGTGAAAGTTTCCTGTCTCTTTATACTTTACTCAGCTTCCGGAACGCGTCTTTCGCCATGCCAATTCGCCTTTGGATCTCTGTGTCACACTTTCCGTCTTCTGTTAGAACACTTCCCCGATATTTAAATTTTCGTACCTGCGATATTTTAACATCCCCCACCTTTATTTGGCACTTTAGGCTGCTCTTTGTGCTGATGAACATGCATTCGGTTTTCTTGAAGTTTATTTGTTGAACCTTCTTGTCACTCTCTTCAGCTATCTTCTGTCGGAGGAGCTGCAGATTTTTCTGTGTCTGCTATCAACACTGTGTTGTCTATGTATCTTATGTTGTTCAGATAGTGGCCTCCGATGAGAAATCCTGGCATAACATCTAGGGTTCCCAAAATATTCTCACTGTACAAGTTAATAGATCCGGTGAAAATACATATCCCTGTGTTACGCCTCTTTTTATCTTTGTATAACTGCTGAATTCGTTACCTGTCCGTTTGCCGGCAGTTTGCTGCCAGTAGACGTTTTTAATGTTTTTCCCAAATATGTCGAGACTGCTTAGCATCTCCATCAATTCTTTGTGGCGTATTTTGTCAAATGCTTTTGCATAATCAATAAAGCACAGGTATAAGACCTTCTTCATTTGTATTGCCCTTTCAGAAGTTAAGTAGAAAGGGGATGTTTTTGAGCGACCTTGAATCTTTTTCAGCTCAGTTATGGAGCTGTACTTATGCTGTTTGTACTTAAGATGAAGATGAAAACAATACTTTCAAATTAATAGTTTAAAAAAAAAAAAGTAAAATTTTAGGCCAAAGATCTTGGTCTGCAGTGATGTACTAAACTTCCTGGTAAGGGAGTAAATTTTGCATTTAACAAATTTAGACTTTTTAGGGTAGATTTTCAGTACCAAAAATTGATTCAGAACTTTAAAGAACATAAAAATAGAGTTCTACGTCATGATTGTCTTTTAAATACAAAGAAAGTTACACCGAAAGCTGATACTTAGAGCCAAAAGAGGGTAAAGGTCAGTTTAACTTATAAAAGAAACTGAATACATTTTAAACATTTTCTCTAGAATAATTTTCTTAAATTTTGCAGATTGAAATTACTTGATATTTGGGAAATTATACTCAAAGAAAAATGTCTCTCGCATTTTTCTTAGCATTATTTTAAGTTGGAGTATTAGAAAAAACTGTAGGAAAAACACGACACAGAAGGTTCATTAATTTGCCTAGGTTGTAGCACCCATTCCTTTTTCAAAATGTATGTCACGTTAAACAGATTTATTACATGAATTTCAAGAAGGTTCCAATAATTTTCCTGCCAAAAAGAAACAAAAAAAGGAATTATTCAGAACTAGTCATCATAAAATAAATGACTAAACATATGCAAATTTTCTTCAACTGCAAACCTTGACAAATGCTTACATTTAAGACAAAGTATCGTTAGTTCTAAAACTCTGAGACTTTTCAAATACATAACCTGTATCACTTGGATATTGCTAATAAAAATCTCATATTATTTTCATATATAAATTCTAATAATTAATATTACTTCTGACCATCAAATTGCTTTCAACATGGCAGATCAGAAATGAGTTCCAGGTGAGACTCGATCTCACGTTTCTCTTGCTTTGAATAGCCTAGTTAATGGCGCTCTCGTCATCTGGGGTAAAATCGATTATATGCAACAACGAGAGTACGTTGAGGTAAGACACGACTGAAAATAACGATGAAAAAAAAAACAATATCATTTTAGGTTGACAATGCTTCTTGTAAAAAATATTATTGTTACCAATATCAATTCTTTGATATGTCATATCACTTGGATGATCACGGCTCTCCACAACTTTCTGCCTCTTTTTGTTCTAAGCAACGTTTGACTTTTTACCATTGCTCTTTACCTTTCTTCTGTTATTCAGCTCATTAGGTTATTCGCTATGTCTCTTGGTCTCTCTTGCATTCAATATTCCCTGAGCGTGTTAAATACTCCGGATCTCCTTTTTTCAATGAGGCAGCTGAAATATGGTTCTATGAAAGAATGCTGCGGATATCATGGATCGAGAATGTGAACAATGATGAGGTTTTAGAAAGAATCGAAACGAAAAGGAAATTAACACTAACCACCAGGAAAAGACAGCTTGGACATGTAATGAGGAAGGAGGGCTTGGAGAACATGATACTAACAGGCTAGATAGCTGGAAGGAAAGACCGGGAAAAACAGCATGTAACGTATTTGACTGGCCTGTGTGGGTGGATGGTGGAACGAGGATTGCGCGGGTTAACAGGGGAAAGCCTACTGAGAGACGCCAGGGATAGAAAGACAAGGAAAACCATGATCGCCTACGTCCTGAAGGGATAATGCGCATAGAAGAAGAAGAAGAAGAAGTACCAGAAACTTCAGCTGACTTTTTCTTTTTGTAAGTATCAACTTTCTAATATTTCCAATTTTCTTTAAAATTTTATCGTTGCACATATGTGCCGTCCATGTTATCCTCAGCATCTTTCTGTAGAAGCACATCTTTGTTACCTGAAGTTTTCTTTTTGTCTGTGTGGAAATTTTCCTACATTCACTGGCATACTGGTGTTTAGATTATAACAGTTCAGCCCTTTTGTCTCTTCTTCTTGTAAAGAAACTCTCGTGTATCGCCCTCAAATTTGTCGTCCTAAGGAGGACGTTGTAGTGCAGTAAATATCGGCTCGGAACGATAAATCAGGGAGCCGAGTTCGAATTCCAGTTGAATTCGTTGCCTTCACTTACGCGCAAATACTATTGGAAAAGGTATTAATCCGTCTCTTCCCTCAACTTATGGGGTAAATAACAGGACAGATTGGGGTCTATAGTCTTGGCTGGCAACCTGTCTACCGCAGAAAGCAATGGCAACCTACTGCGGGATAACCTTCTTCCCAGTTAGTCATGTCTCTTTCGAGACATGATCGCCCAAGCGTGTTTCACGTATGGAACTTAACTGACTGAATGAAGGAGGTTGTTTCAACATAATATTTTCTTCATGCGGAGAGAGTGTTGCACTAACGTTTTTCTGTTACGTGGGACAAATCGTTTGGGCTAACAATATTGTTTAGTGTAAGATGATAATTCTTATTATTATTAATGTGCGTATATTTTACTATCTTTTAATACTATTCTTAGTTTCTGAAAGGCATCTTTTGCTATTCAATCTGACAGGCTTTGTATAATCCTAAACTAAAGTATTATGAAACAGGAACATTTAATTAGAACCAAAACAAATAAAAAAATGCTGAAATGCTATGTACCCTTCTATATGGCACTGGATGCTGTACAATTTTCTCACAAATAAAGGGAAAAATAGTGCCAACAGAAATACGGCTCTACAGAAGACTGCTGGGAATTATATAGACAGCTGATACTTCTGGCGTACACTAAGAGAGGAGGGCTTTATACTCACAATACATATAAAAGAGAATAAGAGGTAATGAGCCACCTACCAGACCGACTTGTGTGAATGGATGGTTAAACAAAGGTGGAAAAAGGAGCAAAAAGATAAACGTTATTAAGAACTACAAGAGATAGGAAGATGTGGAGAGCTATGCTCGCCCACACCCTGAAAAGACACAGCAACAAAATGAAAATTGTTGGTGATTTGAAATGATATGGTGTTTAAATACTAGATTATGCTTTAGATGGCTGTGATATCTGAAAATTCTAAATAATGTTATTTATATATATATATTACATAAGTATTTCAAATTCCAAAGGTGGACAAAATATCTTTGATATAAAATTGTTGCCTGTACACAAACTTTAATCAACTAGATCAAGTGATAAGATCACTTACAGAATTTTACTACGTAGATGTGAAAAATAAAATTTTATGATGCGAGAAAAAAGACACTTGGCAATTAGGTCAAATAGTTGCATTCTTTCCTACAGCATGAAAAAAATAACTTTTATAAAAGTAAATGCTTGAAAAGTGAGTTTTCACCTACGTGTTCTTTCACTTTCATATATATATATATATATTGGTAGAAGTAAGAACTGATGAAATAACACTCAACCATTCGTAGCATTTACTTTTTAACTGTGCTCGATACGCTGTAAAGCAATATATGCAGTAGTATTTAAAATATTCGAATTTATAATAAAAACATTTCTTTAGCTACATCGCTATTAACGCGTTTCGGTTCCATTTCTAGCTCCTCATCAGGCGGTATACCGCCTTATCTTCCACAGTTGGCACCTAACTCGCTAAGCAGCGGACCAGATAATCAGTCAGATCGCTTTTTTTTGCTTCTAACCCGACAGGAATTCCCCCTTTTTTTATCGCGTGTGAAGAGTTGCTGGACGACTGCTAGTGGTGCATGATTATTGGACATGTATTCAAATCAGAAGATGGGTAATATGTCTTTCTTTTTGGCGGATTTGTTTTGGCAGATGATAACGTTAAACAAGCTCGTCGTCTCTACAAGGAAAGGTTCCCACACCGACATTCTCCCGATAGGAAAATATTTGCGAATATCCATCGCCACTTCAGTGAACATGGGATCTTCGAGCCGATGACGATCAAGGTCTACGACGCCCGAGGAAGAAATGACGATACTGGATATTGTGCATGATACTCCTGAAATCAGCACACGACAGTTAAAAAGGCAAATGGCTATTCCTCAATTGAATTTTGAAGAGTAAACTTGAAAAACAGTTGTACCCGTATCATTTACAACGTGTACAGACGTTGTATTCATGAGATTACCCTGCACGAGTTGAATTCTGTCAATAGTTCTTACAGTTCTTACAGCAATGCAATTCCAAACTTTCCTGCCTTCATTATCCTCACAGATAAAGCAAAGTTTACACGGGATGGAATAGTCAACTGCCACAATCAGCATGTATATGCAAAGAAATATCCACATGCAATTATTCTATCACATCACCAACAGTGGTTCTCAGTCAACATCTATGCTGATGTTGGCGATAGAATATAAAGACCTCATGTACTTCAGAACAGACTTACAGGTGATGCGTACAAGTGCTTCCTGGAAAACAACATGACAGATTTCTTGGACGATGTCCCACTAATCACTCGTCAACAACTGCACTTCATGCATTATAGTGCTCCCGCTCACTTCAGTCACAGGTAGCAACATTGAATGTTTACTGGTTGATGGATAAAAAGAAGTGAACCATTTGTATGGCCTCATTCTATACCAATTTTTTCTCGTTGGAACAACCCTATTTCTGTTTTAATATATATATATATAATGACGTAAATTAATAAATATACATGTGAGGAAGGTGTACATATTTATAGAATTATTATTCAGGTGTTAATAAAACACCGCTAAATGTATGAACAAATCTGTAATATATACATACATACATACATACATACATATATATTTACGCTCTAATGATATATAATGATAATGATAATATACATGCTAAAAGGTGTGCCTCCTTTTACTGAGCGCCCGTAGCACTGAGGTAGAATCGCCGACTGACGCCAATTTGGTCGGGTTTCAATTCTGGGTAAAAAGCAATCGGATGTCTAACCGTAATGATGAGCTGTGATACAGCAAAACAGATCTGCCTGCGGATGACTATGTTTATATATATATTATTCTACGTCTATGCCACGACTCAGAGTTTCATGCGTTATCCAATTATCAGGAGTATATTTAACAAAAGCTTGAAATATGCACCTGATGATTGCATAACGCATGAAACTGAGCCTTGCCATAAACGTAGGATAATATATATATATATATATATATATATATATATATATATATATATTCTAAACATACACTGTTAAATATGTCAACACAAGATAAAATCGTCGCTGATGTTAGATGTTTTTGTGTTAACGTCCTTGTAACCACTCCGATGATGGCTCGTCTGAGCCGAAAGCTTAGAACCAACTTAATAAAAAATTATCCAAATGTTGAAGAATTTTTGTCTTTATTTTCAACTGAAATTAAAGCCAAAATACGATGTTTAGAACGGCTCATGATTAAACATAATAGACATTCATTGTCTCTTATATTTAACAGTATATGCGTAGAAAATTATCTGCTGCCTCGATACACTATATATATATATATATATATATATATATATATATATATATATATTCAGTTCAGTCTGTTGCATTCACTTAAGTGCAATCTTAAGCAATATATGAATCCATTTTTTCTTCCCAGTTAGATGGCAAGACAGGTTCAGTTCTATACACGTGGGTAGCAAAACTTATCTATATGGACAACTCTAAATTCCAAATTTGCAGAGGCTCATTTGGGGATTTCGAGGCACACTATATTCATTAGTTCTCTGCTTTCCATTCTTCTAAAAAGTCTTGTTCGATCTTCACAATCATATGTGTGAAGAGTTTGACTGCTCGTTTCTCAGTTCTCATAAGTAGAGAACGACGTTAGAGTACTTTTCTTTTAAACACACACACACACAAAATCCAATGCTAGGTCAGAAAAATTGAACTGTGTCGTGCGAGACAGTTTTTTTTTTTACCCCAGAATCTATCTTACATAAGTCTACCTTTCGTCCATGCTTAGAATATTTCTGCCACGTATAGTCTGGTGGCTCAGCTATTTACCTTGAGATCCTTGATAAAATCCAAAGAAGGATCAGCAGTATTATATGACCTGATCTAGCGGTTCGGTTGCAGTCACTTGCCCACCGCCGTAAGGCTGCCTCGCTGTGTCCTTTCTAGAAATATTTTCATGACAATTGTTCAGATGCACACGTCGCTATCGTATCTAGTCTTTATGAATTGTGCACCAGACTGTACAACACAGGAATCGTAATCTCATCAATTTACCACTGAGCTGGCTAGATGTAACCGTAAGTTCTCTGCCGAGGGTTTCTTTTCTCGTCTATGAAACTCCTTTCTGGCTCCACGCTTTCCAGCCAATTTTAATCTGCAAAAATCTAAATGTAATGTTAATCGTTATCTACTGTCATCCTGATTAGTTTCCTTTTCCCTTTCATTCTTAATGTTTCCGTTCATAATTCGTCCAAACTCTGTAACTTGCATGGGATGATACCGATTAAACAAAGAAAGTGTGTGCGTTTGTATGTATCCTAATAAGCAGCTTTCTTGTCAGTCAGTTAACTGCCATACGTGAAACACGCTTGGGCGATCATGTCTCGAAAGAGACATGACTGACTGGGCAGAAATTATCCCTCAGTAGGTTGCCATTGCTTTCTGCGGTAGACTGGTTGCCTGCCAAGGCTATAAAACCCAATTTATCCTGTTATTTAACCCATAACTAGAGGGAAGAGACGGATTAATACCTTTCCCAAGGGTATTTGCGCGTAAGTGAATGCAATGAATATCAACTGGAATTCGAACTTGGGTTCTCGATTTCTCGTTCCGAGACAGTTCATTTAAATAACTCCAGAGTTTGCTAATATAACAATACAATAAATAATTAGCTTTAATGTAGCAGTTACTTAAGAGTCTTACAGTACTAAGCTTTTATGGTTAAGAGTTTTAGTAATTAATGGATATATTATTTAATATATATATATATATATATATATATATAGTAGTGCAGTGGTTATCGAATCGGAACGAGAAACCGGAGAGCCGAGTTCGAATTCCATTTGAATTCGTTGCATTCACTAACGTGCAAGTACCCTTGAGAAAGGTATTAACCAGTCTCTTCCCTCCAGCTATGTGTCAAATAACAGGGTAGGTTGGGTTCTATAGACTTGGTTAGCAACCAGTCTATCGCAGAATGTAATGGCAACCTACTGCGGAAAAATCTGCCCAGTTACTCATGTATCTTTCAAGACATGATCGCCCAAGCGTTTATCACGTATAGCACTTAACTGACTGACATTCTCTAATTAGACCTTTGATGTTTCTAGGCTGGTAAAAATCAATTTCACGCGTTTTAAGTTTTACTAAAGAAATCTATGCGGACAGGAATATCGAAATATACTTTTAAAAAAATAAACGATAACGGTAAATGTCTATCAGAAAGTAAGGAAAAACATCTACGGACTCTGTATGGAGAGTTGGTCTCTAAAAGAAGTCCCAGTGGGTGGCCACAGATGCAGTATCGTGACATCATAAGACGAGATATGAAGGTTGTGGGCATCAACACGGAGTCTCGGGAGAGCGTAACAGTCATCCGGACCAAATGCAGAGGAACCCTGGTCCAACAACTCAAATCAAGGGAGGAGCAACTAACACAAGTCGCCATGGAGATGTGGGTTCGCAGAAAGCAAAATGATACCTCCGACAGTCCAGAAACGAAACATAAATGCAGCCTCTGCAACAAAGACTCTCACTCTCGCATCGGCTTCTACAGTCACAGACGCCGATGCTCTAGCCAAGCACATAACTGGGATGCTACCCATGGTCAACTCTGAGGAGGTCTAGTACTACTATCTAATCTACTATGCAATAGTAAATGAAGGACAACTTTCTCATCGTTGATGAAGAAACTAGAAGCGACAGAGATCAAGGATGCTGTGTATAGCAATAACAGAATGAGTAACGAGGAAGTTTCTTTTTTTTCCATATATAACCAAGGAAAATTATGCTTGCAAATAAAAAGAGCTGATATTTCTGAAGCCGAAAATAATAAAAGAGAACCTGGAGAAATTAAAACTCACTGTACTCAAAGAAGGCAAGAGAAGTAAGGTGAGAGAACGCATAACCTCATTGTATGTGAATCAGTCAGTTAATTACCATACGTGATACACATTTTGGGCGATCATGTCTCGAAAAAGAAATGACTGACTAGGCAGAAGATTATCCCGCACTAGGTTGCCATTTCTTTCTGTAGTAGACTGGTTGCCATCCAAGGCTATAGAACCCAATCTGTCCTGTTGTTTGACTCATAGCTAAAGGGAGAAGAGATGTATTCTATTATTAAGTAGTAATTAGTGAGGGATCAGTTTATTATTTATAACAATATAAAACCGTTCCCCCACTTTATGTCCAGTAGAAGCCTTAATCATGTATTCAACTATTACATTCAGTCAGTCACTTAAGTGCCATACGTGATACACGCTTTGGGCGATCATGTCTCCAAAGAGACATGACTGACTGGGCAGAAGATTATTCCGCAGTAGGTTGCCATTGCTTTCTGCGGTAGACTGACTGCCAGCCAAAGCTATAGAAACAGTGTCCCCGTAAATAGATATCAGCGATCCGATTTCGAATGGCGGTCGAGCTGGCTACGTTCACGTTCGCATAACTCTTCTTGGGAATGTACGAATCCATTTCTTAGTTTAAAAATCACCATATCTTACCTCATACCTGTTCTATTATTTAACCCATAACTGAAGGGAAAAGACGGATTAATAACTTTCTTCTCTAGAGCATTTGTGCGGTAGTAAATTCAACAGGAATTCGAACTCGGCTCCTCGATTTGTCATTCCGACTCGATATCCACTGCACCACAGGCGGGATAAGGACAAAAGGCAATACAAAAGCGGCAAAATTACTTTAACCAAGAAAGGATAGAAAATTGTGGAGAGCGGTAACCGCTCACGATAATAATAGTCTATTTCAGAATATATGAATGCATTAAAACCTTGATTAACTGGCAAAAATGACCGACATTTTACTCGATCGATACAACCAATTTCTTACTTATATAATAGATTGTTTTAAGACTTATCAAACTATAGCAGTTTATTTAAAGCAAAAAATATCTTTAGACTAAAAGAACTTTTGTCGGTGGAGAGATAAAAATGGTTTAGTGATGAAAGTTTTACTAATTAATCCATAGTTAGGAGGAAGAGGCGAATACATACTTTTTCCACGTCTATTTACGCGTAAGTGAATATAACGAACCTAATAAGAATTGGAACTCGGTTCTCTGTTTAACAATTCCGAGCGTTTATATATTACACCAGCTGCACATCTAAACTTGCAGCATCTGATATCCCCATGGGATCTCTTGTACTTTCTTGAGAGGAGAAATACAAGAGACATTTGATTCCTTTCAAGCATCCGTGCAGGGGCCTGGTTATTCATGAACATCCTTGCGAGCAGTGAAACAGTGTCACCGTAAATAGATATCAGCGATCCGATCTCGAATAGCGGTCGAGCTGGCTAGGTTCATGTTCGCATAACTCTTTTTGGGAATGTACGAATCCATTTCTTAGTTTTAAAAAACAGCTATGGGTTAAGCAGCAGTGCTATTTTGTCTTGACGTGGCAACCAGTATAGAAAAGAAAAAAAACTCAAGCCAAATTCTGCCTGAAGACGGATGAAAAAAATGTTATTATTCTAAATTATTATTCTAAATGTAAGAAAAGACTTTCATTCTGATAACCACCCTTCTCCAAGAACTACTGTTATGTGGTACAGATACCTGCGGGGATGCTTTTTTGTCCAGTACAATTTTAACCTCTTCCTTCAAGTCAAGGGTAAATCGATATGTATCATTCTTTTTTCTCATAATCTTCACTTTGTACCACCTATTTTTCATTCATGTAATATAGCATTTGGCCCCACAACTTTTCTCGCTAGAATCTGTTACAATCCAGTAGTGAGTTCGATCCGCACTGAGTACCCCATACTTTCGGCCTTGAGACACAGCTAAGCTGCCCTTAAAAATCACCATATCATACCTCATTTATTGTAACCATTTTATCAGTGACTAGCCGTATAACCCGGCGTTGCTCGGGTGAAATGAAAGCTTTAAAACTAATCCATGGTCCTGGAATTCAGACTCTTTGGTCGTTGGCACGAAAGACTAAAAAGCAATAGTTGTTTTCAGTTAAAGCGAAACCGTAGACTGAAAGAAAAATGAATGGATGTAAGTCAAATTTTGATTTCCTGGTATCGATATCAAATAATTTTTTTCGTCGTAAACTGAAATTTGAAGTCTAAATAAGTCCTCTGAGTAAATGGTATCATGGCTGAGACTAAGAACTACAATTATACCTACTTAGAGCCAAACATGAAGCAAAAACTACAATAAAAGGGCTGATAAAAACATACAGGCAGATAAACAAGCACACATACACATCATGCCTTTTATATATATATATATATATATATATATATATATATATATATTATCGGTTTTCTGCACTATTGTAAGTACTGCAACCTTGAAACTTCTGAATATCGTTTTTTATGTCTTTGTCTAGGAGTGTATCAAATTTGATTAAAATCGGACCACTGCTATAACCCTATTTTTTCAATTATCTATTTTCGATATTTATCGGGGGTACCTCGACACAAAACCTAGCTAAGAACACTCGCTGACGCTTATAGTACAATTGTGTAAATTTTCAAGAAAATCGGTTCAGCCGTTTCAGAGTCTTTTGGTAACGGACACACGCACAGAGACAATGTTCCATTTATAAATAAGTTTAGATTTAGATACTCGAGCCTTGTTGTGAGTGAACTTTTATGCATAAAATAACTATTTCACATCACATTATTCGTCTTCCTATCACATCCACACTTCCTGTGTGTGAGGCTTTTCAATTACTTCTCTAAAGGACAAAATTAAGTCATGGCCTATCATTTAAATATCAGACACTGTTGGTTTTCAACTGACATTGGAGATCAATACCGCATTATTTTGATTAGTGCATCAATTTTCACTTTTATTTTTCATCAGTAGGCTATCAATAATTTCAATGTAATGTACTTACTTTAGTCGCGAAACAAACTCCGGGTACAGAAAAGACATTAAAATGGACAGATATATTTGTCATCTGCTTCAGCGACTTTCTGTGATAGTAACATATAAAAACTAATGTCTGTTTGAATTACTCAAACGAGTAGCTACTTATAGTTACAGTATTTTTACTCAGACTAATATTCTCATCTTATGAAATTAGTCGGAATATTAATAATTCAGATAATAATAAATAATGCTTGTAAAAGTTTTGAATGAGTGATATAATTCATGTGATGCTTGCAATCAAGAATATATATATATATATATATATATATATATATATATATATATATATATATTCAGGCGTTACTTAATAACTGATTTTATCATTTTTCTTTTTAAAAACGCTCTTGTAACGGTGTTCTATTTGAACACTCACGTGGCAGGGAATTTATGAACGTGCAATTTTTAAATTAAAACGAATTATGGTGTTTTCATCCATGGTTGTATGAATCTAAGAGGTATTTCTTAGTGTAGATGCATGAGTCATAATTTCCGTTCTTTCATTTTATTTGGGAATAGCATAATTTCTAATTTTTCTTCTTAGCACAGGCTACATATTTTTCCGACGTTGTAAGGCTGGCTGTTTTTACAATGCTCCACGTTATGTCTGGGTCTTTTCCATATTTTGATTTTAAATTCCACACGTGGCTTGTCAATTTTGTATTGTTTTTTAATTTTAAAATCAGTTATTAAAAATCGCCTGAAGACACGACTCATGGTAGAAACCTGGGTAGCGGAATAACTCGTTTAAATAACTCGTTTAAAAATGGAAAATATTCAAAAGTTCCACAGTATAATTGTATCGAAGACTTTTTAATACAAATGTGTACTGGTCTAACCCTATTAGGACCAAAAAGTAAGTATTTATCAATCAATATATATATACCGAGTGAATAAGGAACGAAGAAAGAAATGTTTTACAACATCCAAAACATTAATTTAAAACAGTGCTCTATATATAATATATAGAGAGCTGTGAATATTTATTATAAATTATATTTTAGAACATGTACAAAATTTTATATATCCACTACAAATCGTACATTTGTTTCGACATTGAAACTACAATGTCTCCTCAGGTGGCGTAAACAGGAATGGAAAGCTTTTTTTCTTATATTTGGTGAGTTGTGTATGAGATGTTGGTGGGGGTTAGTGATAAGGGAATAAGTCTTGTGAATTGTCCGTTTGAAATTTGAAGAAAGTGGTGTGGGTAGTGAATATAGTTGATTAATGAGTCCACGCCACCTGAGGAGACATTGTAGTTTCAATATCGAAACATATGTACGATTTGTAGTGGATATATAAAATTTTATAGATGTTCTAAAATATAATAGCCCAGAGGTAGAATCGCCAACTGACCCAATTCAGTCGTGTTTCGTTCCTGGGTTAAAAGCAACCGGAGTCTAACCGTACTGATGAGCTGTGATACAGATCTGTCTGCGGATGACTATATATATATACTTCCTTTTTCAATTTCGAGTTATCAAAGCTGTACAGAGATAATGGGGATTTGGATCATTGATAAAAATAATATAATGTCAGGTTGGGAACGCAATTTGTCGTTAAAGTATTTGTGGGATAGACATACATACATGCTGTAAAATAAAAGGGGAAAAAGCAAAAAAGAAAAGGAAAAAAGAGGAAAATGAGAACGAAGAAGAAATTGAAAGGAAAAGGAGAAAAGGAAAGAAAGGGAATAGAAAAACGAAAAATGTAAAAAACACGATGAAAGAAAAAGAAAAAAGAAAAAAGCGAATGAAAAGGGAAAAAAGAAAAAGTAAAGAAAAATCAATAAACACCAAATAATCAGAACCAATCGCTAAAACAAAAATCATACGACCTGCGGAGCCGAATTTACAGTGAATTTTTTTTCCTTTTTGGATATAACTTTCGAAATTGTTAACATCGGCTTCTGTGCAAACTGAATAAAACGTTAGTTATAAATGTCGCACGTCAACAAATAATGACAGAGGCTTCGCTTTCTCTTACTATAACATAAAGAATCTACGTAACCACGATACAAATCTTAAATTCAGTTTTAAAGCAGTAGTATTTTTCTAGCCAACGAATGCCTTTCACATCATGCCTAATAACATTTAAATATTTTCTTTTTAAAATAATTAACACTTAATTATGTAAGCGTTCTATTTTAAATTGGGGGGATGCAATTTTCTAGGTTATATAACGACAAATAGTGAAAGAATTATCGACACGTAAAGTAGAATCGACGCACTGAGTTCAAATTCCTATGTAACTGTTGTTCGCTGTTACAAAAATACTCTTGGTAAATGTACGAATCCATTTCTTATCCCCGCCAGCTAATTTGCAGAAAAGACTAGAATCTCCAGTATTGGTTAGCAGTCAGTCTAAAAGAAACATTTTAAATTCAAGAAGAAATAATGAAAAGCCTACACAATCTTTCTTGAAAAGCTATGGGATCCAGGATAGATTTAGCACCAGGGCCTATATTAGTATGTATTGGTATAGTTTCTGAGAGCTTTAAACGGGGATGAGGACCGCAAGTCAATTCGATATGATTGTACAGTTCTCTGTATTTTTACTTAGTAGGAAAGTATTTTAACTTACGACGGAAAATTTGACACTGAAATCCGAAGATACATTTGAGTAGCAAAAATGCTTTCTGTTATAATAGAGGTGGCGGTTTCATCTAGCTAGTTCATCAGTAAAACGGTGAGACCTAGTTGTCAATTTAGTAGCACACATGAATTCATGTTGCTCGACAAAAATAAAAAAAAAGCTCATCCGAGCAATCGCCATGCTAATATTTGTAGAAAAGACATAGGGGAAGCCACCTCACGTCAGTGAAAAGATGACTGTAAACGAGATGCCTGGTGAATATCGATTGTATTCAAGACCCTTCTCTGGATTTTGGTAAGAGTCGCGAGATGCACAGCAGGAGGATCAGACCACCTGGAAACTTTCATTAGAGACAAAGGAATGCGATATCTAAACTTATTTATAAACGGAACTTTGTCTGTGTGTGTATGTGTATCCGTTACCTATAGACTCCGAAACGGCTGACCCAATTTTCTTGAAAATTTACACAGTTGTACTATAAGCGTCTGCGAGTGTTATTAGCTAGGTGTTTGCGTGGAGGTACTTCCGATAAATATCGAAAATCGATAATCTAAAAAATCGGGTTATAGAAGGAGTGGTCCGATTTTAATCAAAATTGATACACTCATAGACAAAGATATAAGGAACGATATTCAGAAGTTTCAAGGTTGCAGGTTTTAGAATAGTGCAGAAAATTGATAATATATATATATATATATATATATATATATATATAAGGCAAGATGTTTGTGTGTGTGTCTGTTTATCTGCCTGTATGTTTGTATTTTTTCCAGCTCTTTTATTTTATTTTTTGCTTCGAGTTTGGCTCTAAATAGCTATAATTGTAGTTCTTAGTCTCAGCCATGATACCATTTACTCAGCGGACTTATTTAGCCTTCAAAATTCAGTTTACGACGAAAACAACTTATTTGATATCGATAGCAGGAAATCAAAATTTGACTTACATCCATGCGTTTTTCATTCAGTCTACGGTGTCGCTTGAACTGGAAACAACTATTGCTTTTTAGTCTTTCGTGCCAACGTCCAAAGAGTCTGAGCTCCAGGGCCATGGATTAGTTTTAAAGCTTTCATTACACCCGAGCAACGCCGGGCTATACTGCTAGTATTATAATATATGGTAGAGAAAATCCACCAAAATATAGATATAGCCCTTGATGTCATTTCCCCAAAAAATCCTCAAAATTTATCACCTTTTCTGTTTCCATGTCAGTATTATTATCTATTAAAAACAAAAACCGTTTGATAGCTAGAATATTGGAAAACGTCCATGTTATTTCTACTTTAAAACATTTTGTTCATCTAGATTCCTAGTCATGTAAGAATTAAGTGTAATTATAGAGCAAATCCCATAAAGTAACATAAGAAACACGCGCAGAAATCAATAGCAAGAACAATGCAGTAGAAAAATGAAAAATAAACTAAATAAAATATGACAAATTCTCAGACAAAATCCTGCCATTATGGTAAATCCTGAAGGGAACGAGGTTACAATAACACGACTATGAATAGTTCAGACTAAAATGACGCATTCATTTTTACTGAAACAAGAACAACCAATCAGTGTTCTCCATGCCAAACTCAATATATAGTAAAATATTTTCTAACTTAATGCATTAATCCAAAAGACACAATATCTTTAAGGCAAAGCGCCTAAAACACTATTCGAAAATATTAAAATAAATCGAATTATAACATTCCAGAAATCAGTTGGATTATATCTAAAAATTTATTTTTAAAAAAATCTCGTTTTTCTAAATATAGAGCAAAATAAATGAGTTTGGGAATAAAATGATTTTAAAGCGTTGATATGCCGGAAGATGATAGATTATTGGGTGACACGTTGGCATTCGTTTTCTCTGTCCCCCTCTCACTTTATCAAAGAAACTACGTCTCCTATTCTTCTTCTTCTTCTATGTGCCCTGTCCCTTCAGGACGTAGGCGATTATGGTTCTCCACGTCTCTCAATCCCTTATGGCTTTTAGTATGTTTGCTCCTGTTGCTCTTGGCAACCCCCGTTCCGTCATCCACCTGATCAGACCCTGTAAATATGTTATCCGCTGCCTTCCTCTGTCTCTCCTTCCTTCTATCTGACCAGTCAGTATCAGGTTCTCCAGGATCTCTTTCCTCATTGCATGTCCCAGGAACTTCAGTTGTCTCTTCCTGATGCTCAGCATCAATTTCCTTTTTGTTGACATTCTTTCCAACACCTCCTCGTTGGTTGCATGCTCAGTCCACGATATCCGTAGCATCCTTCTGTAGAACCACATTTCGGCCGCTTCCAGTTTTGTCCTCATTTTCGATTATATTGTCCAGCATTCACTGCCGTATTGAAGAACTGACATCACGTAGCAGTCTAGCACTCTTTTCTTCGTTTCTATTGAGATTTCCCTGTGTGTTAGTATTTTGCTCATCTTCTAGAACGCGTCCTTTGCCATGCCAATTCGCCTTCGGATCTCCGTGTCGCACTTTCCATCTCCTGTTAGAACACTTCCTAGGTACTTAAATTTTTGTACTTGCTTGATTCTGTTATCCCCCACTTTGGGTTGTATCTTTTGCTGATGACCATGCACTCAGTTTTCTTATCAGTATCGTCCGCTTACCTTATGTTGTTCAGATTATTTGTAGTCCCTTCTTGTCACTCTCCACTGCTACTTTCTGTATGAGGTCTTGTAGTTTCCTTTCCGTGTCCGCAATCAGCACTGTATCGTCCGCTTACCTTATGTTGTTCAGATTGTGGCCTCCAATAACAAATCCTAGCGTGTCATCTAGGGTCCTCAAACTATTCTCGCTGTATAGGTTGAACAAATCCGGTGAAAATACACATCCTTGTCTTACGCCTTTTTCTATCTTTGTGTATCTACTGAGGTCGTTACCTGTTATATTCCCCATTTCTGTAATGAAGGATACAACAAAGAAACTCGAAGAAAACAGTCTGTCGTTGATCTAATCTGTGATACTGCATTGGTGTCCCTACTGAGAAATTGCCGATAGGTTACTGGAACCCTTTAGTGATATACAATAACGGGATTAAAAAATCAAAATAAAACCTAAGCTCATTAATCCTTTATTTAGATTTACATTATCTACCAACAACTGACCACGTGTTAAATTTTATTTAAAAAAAAAAAAAGAGACGCCAGTACATCTTTGATGAAATATCACGTAAAAAATTTATTTCCCCAAGAGCGTCAAACAACGACTTTTTTTTAATGTCATGACAAGCACCGACGTTTCTTTTAATGTCATGACTCTTCATGGCGCAAACTGTTATAGTTTATTGTCTGTGAATTGTCATGGCTACTAGGGAAAGACGGTGGAGTGGTACCCCGTTGCCTTTGCAAAGTTTTGAAATGTAGACTTCTTATTTCTCGTAGACTGGTTTTAGAGGGAAAACTCTAAATTTTAGTAAGGCTCAATACGAACTGTCTCAGGTGAATCAATAAAATCTGTCAAATCATTTACATACCTAGATTCGTTGATTGTGTTTAGCGGCATATAAACCTCCATGGGTTATCTAATGCGGAAATCTAAATATTTTAAACAAAATTTTATGCCTTCAACTAAATATATTTTGAGCGGAATTGTATGCCTTCAACTAAATATATTTTGAGCGGAATTGTATGCCTTCAACTAAATATATTTTGAGCGGAATTGTATGCCTTCAACTAAATATATTTTGAGCGGAATTGTATGCCTTCAACTAAATATATTTTGAGCGGAATTGTATGCCTTCAACTAAATATATTTTGTGCGGAATTGTATGCCTTCAACTAAATATATTTTGAGCGGAATTGTATGCCTTCAACTAAATATATTTTGAGCGGAATTGTATGCCTTCAACTAAATATATTTTGAGCGGAATTGTATGCCTTCAACTAAATATATTTTGAGCGGAATTGTATGCCTTCAATTAAATATATTTTGAGCAGAATTGTTTGCTTTCAACTAAATATATTTTGAGCACAACTGTATGCCTTTAACTATAGATTAAATGTATTGTTGGTCATTTTGCTTTAAAAATGTTGGTAATTTTAATATAATTAGCTATTGTTGATAATTTTATATATAAAAATAAATTTGTATACTTTCATAGTACTTTTTGTTTGTTTGTGGAGTTCACTATTTTCTCATAGTTGGAAACCTAACAGGTGCTACCAACCCATGTCAGTGTGAACTTCGGAACAACACTAATAAAGTAGTAGTTCCATGCTCTATAAAATCTTCGTCCTATTGATCATAGGTCTTGCTGCCGGATGTAGATTATCGTCTTACGTAGAACTTACACACCTACAAAACGAAATAAATTCTAACGAAAAAGATGTGAAAATTCGCATAGCTAAAGCCTGGGTTACCTTGGATACAATGAATGGAATCTGGAAAACTGATCTACTATACAACTACAAATGGAGGTTCTTTCATGTTACTGTCCAGGCGGTGTTAAAGCAAGGTGCCATTCTTTGGACATTAACTGAAACCCTAGAGTTTAAGCTTGATGGAAACTACGCCCGAATATTGAAAGCTATGCCTAACATCCCTATGGAGACAACATCCAATTAACTCACAGCTTTATAGACCTAGAGTTATACAATCTTACACAAATACAAAAAGCGCTTTGCAAGACACGGCTGGCGGGCAAAACAAGAACTCGCAAGTGATTTATTACTCTGGATACGTAGCCATGGCGCAAGAAGGACTGATTGCCCAGTAACCACATACATTGAACACCTATGTTATAACACAGAATGTCACCCTAAATACATTTTCACATTGACGCAGGACCGTGATGATTGGTGTGATAGACTCATCAAAGTTCGAGCTAGCACGATCGAATAAATAAACAGACTCGTTTATACCAAAATCAAGGGAGTGCTGCCTACATAACCACAACCGGAAATAAAAAAGAGGTGTAATTAGATGCAATTAGAAACGAAAGGGAACACAGCGAACGGAATAGGCTTACAGTTTTGACGCCGATAGGAGTACTGGCAAGTACACAGAGAAATCTTAAAGGAAAAATGAGTAACAAAATGAAAAAGAAACAAGAAAAGAAGAAAAAACATTGGGAGCTGAAGCACTAATGTTATCAGTGACATCCATAAAACTGTTTAATTGTACGAAGGGCACTTAGAAAAATATTGGCTTCAAATCATATCCACAGAAGTAACAACAGACACAAGGAGTGTTAGACACACACCTGGCACAAAAAACATCAGGGACAGGCAACGAACTTTTGGTAGAAGAAAATGTTATACGAAATAAAAAAAGAACCACGATCGTGAAATGTTATTAGAGGCTTGTCAAAATATGATACATGTACACCATTGCATTCATCATGTATTTTGCGTCATAAGCAATCACATTATACCTAATTTTTGATGAATGTTTTCCAACCTATGCATCATTATTTACATTCAATCAAGTGTCCCATTTACATTATTCGGACTATTGTCCTAATATTTATTGTCAGTTGTACGACGTTTCGGCCGTTGTACCTTCCAGCATTCTTCAGATGCTATAACCCTTTATTACAATCATTCTCATTCCTTGCATAGAGCCTCTTTTGGTAGTCATGAGTTATCTCCACCTAACCCTTAAGTTACTTGTTCACCACTACTGTAGCCTGGTATGGAACTCACAAATCTTTCGATTTATCACTATAACCATATATGCTCTGAAATGTATCGTAAACTGTGTTATATAGGCTTGATTAAAACCTCATTTAGACTAATGGTCATTCGTGGTCGAGAGGTCTAAGACGTACCAGATCACATGGTAGCTTCCCCTATGTGGATAGGGGTCGCAGGTTCGAATCCTGCCGAATGACACACATTTTCGTAATAAAAATTTATCGTAAATAATCAGGCCAGTAGATATAGATATATAATCCCGTTTAATTAAAAACAGAATATCTACTTAAATACGAGTATCGATAAAAAAATAATGTTCAAACAAATCATTTCAAATTGTCGTTTGTTTATGACCAAGTTTCGTTAATCTTCGTTAATTTCCATATCATAGATTGTTGTTCAATTTGAAATACCTTGAAGGTTACCTGAATCGACAGACACCTGAAGAAGGTCGTTTTCTTGAGTTTTACAAATACAAGAGGAAGCTACAGACTAAAATCCTTGAAGTATCTACATTCTTCTCCGTCAGCCATAGTGACATATCAATGAAAGTTGAGTGATAACATTTGCAAAAAAAAATATATATGAATTCTATAAAAAGGAAACAACTAAACATCGAGTGCAGGCTGTCAAAAGTGGCAATAAAATTATACTTTTACTGAGCCTTCAGTTCTTTTTTACTAATTTTCATCCAGTAAAAGGCTCAGGAGCAACTCAAAGTAGGTATTACTAGTGAAATCAAGTGTTGAACAGGGCTTCAGACAAGAACTGGATTGAAGGTGGTAAAAACTGAAGACTATGCGGGTAAGAAAGGTATGTTAATAAATGACCCTTGCCATAAAGAGGTCAATATTAAAGTCTTCGGGAAAGCATCCACGCGGCAATTTATTCCACAAAGTGACAGCCCTCGTGAAAATGTTTTCTTACTTTTGGAATACGGAAGAAATAACGGGAATTCACGTTCGCAGAATTAATATGATGCGCCCTAGATTGAATGACAGCAGAGATAGGTTTGCAACATTGCATCTGTGGGAAAGAGGTTGTAGAGTGAAAACTTATTAATCTTAAACAAGAGCGTCTAAGTCCTACAGCACGAATGCTGGTGTCCCACAAGGCTCTATCCTGGGTCCAACGCTCTTCCTTATTTTCATCAACGACCTCCCAGATGAGATCAAGTCCCAAGTAGGCATCTACGCAGATGACACTACAATATACTCCCGCTCCAGTAAGAAACCTGTCGTGGCGGACAGACATAATCTCGCTGCTGACCTTGAGCGGGATCTACACTCTGTGGTGAACTGGGGCAAGAAGTGGCTTGTCAACTTCAATTCCTCTAAGACCAAGCTGTTGTCTGTCAACCATTACAGGCAACCTCTTCTGCCTCCCATAAGCATGGACCAGATGATTCTCCCGGAGAGTAATACACTACGCCTCCTCGGACTTACCCTGTCCTCAGACCTCAAATGGAAGCACTATATTGAATCCATAGCAAAATCTACTGCTAAGAAGATTGGGTCACTATGTCGATCCAGGATGTTTTTTCCACCTGAATCCATCCTACATATATACAAGTCAACCATCCGTCCGTGCATGGAGTACTGCTGCCATTTATGGTCAGGTGCCCCTGCCGTTCTCCTCAGTGTTCTTGACAAGCTCCAAAGGAGAGTCTGTAATGTGATAGGTATTGATCTGGCGACTCGTCTGCAGCCACTTTCCCATCGTCGAAATGTGGCCTCCCTCTGTCTCTTCTATAAATACTTTCATGGCTTCTGCTCGGATGAGCTTAAGTCACTGATGCCTCCCCAACAGGTGTTTACCCGTGCAACCAGACTGGCAACTGGGTCCCACCCATTCACAGTCAGGTTAGCCAAACGCAGACGACAATTCTACTCCTGCAGCTTCCTCTCTCGCACTTCCCGCCTGTGGAACTCACTCCCGTATTCTTGCTTTCCTGACGGCTACGACCTCCAGAAATTTAAAAGCAAAGTTAATACTCACCTACTAACCACTGGACTCTAGCTCTCTCCCCTCCCCTGTATAATCTTCACGTTCTCTCCGCCCATGTATCTGTCATTGCACCTGCTTTCTCAGCTTTCTATTGTTCCTTTCTAACTAGCTTGTACTCCTCACTCTTTTCTAATTAATCCTTCTACATTTATGTAACCCCCCTGCACATCAGTGGCGTTTCTGCCTTGCTCGGGGTGAAATGATTAAAAAAAAAAAAAATGTAGGTTGGAAAGTGACGAACGAAGAACTCCAGTCAACATGTGGCAGCAATACTACATTTTTTAGTTTAATCTTACTCTTGTAAATGCTAAATAATTGAAAGAGCTAAATTATACTAATTGCGCATTCTGCTTCTAGGAAGTCTTGTTCACAGTGTTGTGTTGTGTTAGTTTATGGCAAGAAAATTATCTGGCACATTTGAAAGACTATTAAGCAAGTACAAAAATGTAAATACCTAGGAAGTATTCTAACAGGAGATGTAAAGTGCGACACAGAGATCCGAAGGCGAATTGGCATGGCAAAGGACGCATTCCAGAAGCTGGGTAAAGTACTAAGACACAGAAAAATTTCCCTAGAAACAAAAAAGAAAGTGCTAGATTGCTATGTGATGTCAGTTCTTCAATACGGCAGTGAATGCTGGACAATATAATCGAAAATGAGGAAAAAACTTGAAGCAGCGGAAATGACGTTCTACAGAAGGATGATGCGGATATCGTGGACCAAGCATGCGAGCAACGATGAGGAGTTGCAAAGAATCACAACCAAAAGAAAATTAATTGTAAGCATCAGGAAGAAACAACTGAAGTTCCTGGGACATGCAATAAGGAAGGAGGGCTTGGAGAACTTGATACTGACAGGCTAGATAGAAGGAAAAAGAGATAGAGGAATGCAACGGATAACGTACTTGAAGGGCCTGATCAGGTGGATGACGGCACGAGGGTTGTGAGGTGTAACAGGATAAACATACTAAGAGCCACCAGGGATAGGGATACGTGAAGAACCATGATCGCCTACGTCCTGAAAGGAGAGGGCACATAGAAGAAGAAAAAGAAGAATCGTCTATACATTGTATATTACAGTCACATTTGGTCTACTGCATCTGCTATGTATTTAGAAATTCATGATAAAATCCGATGAATGTGCAATGTTATCAATCCTGACCTGGCATCACAATTTTCCACTGCGGTAACATGGCGTCCCTGTGCCTTTTCAATATAGATCTATCTATCGCCCGGTTCACACTCCACCCACGTCTATTGAACAGGTTAAGAGGCTCATCCCTTGTTCCCTGCTTAGGATGTGCTTTCCGGCTTCCTCTTTTCCAATCTTCTCACTTTGTTTTTTTTTTCAAATGGAGTAGATAGATCTATCTATCGCCCGGTTCACACTCCACCCACGTCTATTGAACAGGTTAAGAGGCTCATCCCTTGTTCCCTGCTTAGGATGTGGTTTCCGGCTTTCTCTTTTCCAATATTTTCACTATTACGTAGCCCCCTGCATATCAGTGGCGTTACCGCCTTGCTCGAGGTGATACGATTAAAAAAGTTCTGATTAACTTTCCTCTATGGCAGTGCTACTCAAAGTGTAGTACGCGTACCGTCATCGTACAGTCCCCTCCTCTTACTCAGCTAGATTTGCTTGCTTGCTTGCCAGTTCCTGGTACATTGAAAAAAAAGTTTATCTCAAATCTATCTGTAGTACTAGATTGGTGGCAAGGTACCATCATTTTGCAGTTGAAATGGCTAACTTTAACCGCAAGTTCTATGCTAACAGTTTCTTCTTTAGAACTTCTCACTTGTGGAACGCTCTCTTTGCTTCTTGCTTGCCTGTCAGATTGGATTTTTAAAATTGTAATTGCAGTGTTAATCGTTATCATTTGTCTTCTTAATTCCTGTTCTTTTATTTATTTTTGTTCTTATATTCTCTCGCACTCAGTGACCCCTTAGAGCACTCCGACGGAATGCAATGATTAGTCTCACTAAACCATTTACCATTGAACTGTGAATTCGATCCTCAATGACGGCTCCATACTTTTAGCCTTGTGCCACATTTAAGCTATGGTTAGAAAATTATTGTGGCCCTTCGACGTCGATTAATAGTTAGCCAGCTTGTCTCACGAAAACAATTACCACTGAGTAGTGAGTTCGACCAGCACTGGTTTCTCCATATTTTCGGCTCTTTGGAACATCTAAGCTACGCTTAGAAATTCACTACATTCAGTAACCCCTTGCATTTTAACAGCTTTAATTCATTGCTTCGAGTGAAATGATGAAAGAAAAATTCTTGGAATGATATAGTGGATCGATCATTATTTATCTAAATCTAAACTTATTTATAAATGGAACTTTGTGTGTGTGTGTGTGTGTGTGTGTGTGTGTGTGTGTGTGTGTGTATCCGTTAACTATAGACTCCGAAACGGCTGAACCGATTTTCTTGAAAATTTACACAGTTGTACTATAAGCGTTTGCAAGTGTTCTTAGCTAGGTTTTGTGTCGAGGTACCCCTGATAAATATCGAAAATCGATAATCGACAAAATCGGGTTATAGAAGGAGTGGTCCGATCTTAATCAAATTTGATACACTCATAGACAAAGACATAAGAAACGATATTTAGAAGTTTAAAGATTGCGGTACTTACAATAGTGCAGAAAATCGATAATATATATATATATATATAAAAGGCAAGATATGTGTGTGTGTGTGTGTGTGTGTGTGTGTGTGTCTGTTTATCTACCTGTATGTCTGTATTCTTTTTAGCCCTTTTATTTTAATTTTTGCTTCGTGTTTAGTTCTAAGTAGGTATAATTGTAGTTGTTAGTCTCAGACATGATACCATGTACTCAGAGGACTTATTTAGCCTTCAAATTTCAGTCTACGACGAAAAAAACTTATTTGATATCGATAGCAGGAAATCAAAATTTGACTTACATCCATTCATTTTTCTTTCAGTCTACGGTTTCACTTTAACTGGATTCAGCTATTGCTTTTTAGTCTTACGTATCAATGTCCAAAGAATCTGAGCTCCAGGACCATGGATTAGTTTTAAAGCTTTCATTACACCCGAGCAACGCTGGGCTATACTGCTAGTACCTGAATAAAGTAAACTTCGTAAATATCAATCTGCTTCTTCCTTCAGTAATTATCTGTGAACACGTCCAACTAACTTGACCATGAAAAATCAATATCCAACCAGAAACAATGGTGGTTGTAATAGTAGTATGATTATAAGTCGAGGACACGAACCAAATGCATTATAATAACCATCGCTACGAAATTTAACACGCTTTGATGTGATCTCCAAACACATCGCAATGCGGTTGAATTACTTCACTGATCTCATCCATCTGTAAATAATTTAAAATAAGAAACATACAAATAAGTGAAAAAAGAATTACGTCATTTTAATTGCATGAAAATTATGCATGACAGATGTTAATAAAGTCTGCATTGCCAATGAAGCAACTGTCACCAGCGTCTATATAATTTGAAGTCTAACAATAGAATCCTTGTGGCAACATAGACACTTATAGAATATTGATTAAATGTGGCCATGTTTTATTGGCTAGCCACCAAAAATCAAAGCCCGGATTTTGTTTGCCTGAAAATGCCAGAGCTTGCAAAGCAAACAATAGGAATTAAAAAGTTTACAGTATCTAAACTTTGCCTGTTATACGCGTTAAAAAAAAAAAAAAAAAAAAAAAGAAGGCTACTTAGGAATCAGAATAACTCTGAAGAATGCAGGTCTACACCTAAAACATACCCGAATACCGGGTGTGGGAGGAATCATCTTCCATTCATACGCGAACTATAGATACCAACCGACAAAGCAAGACCGACAGCAGTCTAGATCATTTTGTGAATTCCACGATCCTTTCATTAGATTTGTATAGTATGAAGCTTCGCGTTGTCCTTTTCCTAGATTGGTTACAGATCAAAACTGAAGATGCCAGTTTGCCCTACTATTTAACTTATAGCTAGGGAGAGAGAAACGGATTCATACATTTCCAAAACGAATTTACGTATAAGTGAGCGTAATGAACTCGTCTGGAATTCGAACTCTTCTCATTCCGAACCGCAATCCATTAGATCACCCGAACATCAGGACCACCTGCAAACCCAGCAGATAGAATTACGAATACGAAAATTAAAGATACCTATACCTTAATATACAAAGAAAACTTAATATACAAAGAAAACAAATCTTAATATACAAAGAAAACAAATCATGGAATTACTCAATTTGAAATAAACATGATTAAGAGAGGGTTTCTTCTTTTATATGCAGTATCCGTTCGGGACGTAGGCGATCATAGATCTTCATATCTTCCTGTCCCTTGTGGCCTTTAATACCTTTGGTCGTGATATTTCTCTCAAACTCTGCTCTGTCATCCATTTGCTTAAATCCATCAAGTATATCACGTGCAGTTTCGTTCCCTCTAACCGCCCGGTAAGTATTCCAGATTTCCTTCCTTATTACATGTCTCAGAACCTTCAGCCCTCTATACCTAATGTTAAGTAAACATTTCATTTTTTGTTTGCATTCTCTCTAAAACCTCGTCGCTGCTCACCTGTTCGGTCTCTGGTATACTCAGCATGTAGAACCACATTTCTCTTGCTGTGAGTTTTTCCTTCTTCTTCGAGGAGATTGTCTAGTATTTGCTACTATATAAGAGGACAGACATTTTCCTGTCTCTCAATACTATACTTAGTTTTTGGAATGTGTCCTTGGCCATCTCAATACGCCTTCGGATATCAGTGTCAAAAGAATACCTCTTTAAGGGAAGCATTAATGACATCGGAAAAAGTGGGCATCTTAAAAGATGAGCCAAGAAACAAAATGATAACAAATAAATTCTTTGAATTACTGAAAAGTAACAACAGATAATGGTAAATCATAGAGAATATAGAATGTTAATCAAAGACATTAGAAAGAAATGCAAGCAGACAAAAAACGAGCGACTCAACAAGAAATGTGAAGAAATGCAATAAAAAAGAGAACATACAGAAAGCATGAATAAACATAAAAAAAAATTATAGAAAGAGAAAATATATTTTAGGCATCCTCCATATCTAAACTTATTTATAAATGGAACTTTGTGTGTGTGCGTCCGTTAACTATAGACTCCGAAACAGCTGAACCGATTTTCTTGAAAATTTACACAATTGTACTATAAGCATCTGCGAATGTTCTTAGCTAGGTTTTGTGTCGAGATACACCCGATAAATATCGAAAATCGAAAAAATCGGGTTATAGAAGGAGTGGTCCGTTTTTAATCAAATTTGATACACTCATAGACAAAGACATAAGAATCGATATTCAGAAGTTTCAAGGTTGCAGTTCTTACTATAGTGCAGAAAATCGATAATATATATATATATATATATATATATATATATATATATATATATATAAAAGGCAAGATGTTTGTGTGTGTGTGTCTGTTTATCTGCCTGTATGTCTATTTTTTCAGCCCTTTTATTTTAGTTTTTGCTTCGGGTTTGGCTCTAAGTAGGTATAATTGTAGTTGTTAGTCTCAGCCATGATAACATTTACTCAGAGGACTTATTTAGCCTTCAAAATTCAGTTTACGATGAAAAAACTTATTTGATATCTATACCAGGAAATCAAAATTTGACTTACATCCATTCATTTTTCTTTCAGTCTACGGTTTCGCTTGAACTGGAAACAACTATTGCTTTTTAGTCTTTCGTGCCAACGTCCAAAGAGTCTCAGCTCCAGGATCATGGATTAGTTTTAAAGCTATCACTACACCCGAGCAACGCCGTGCTATACTGCTAGTAATCTATATAAATAGCACTAACAATAAAAAAAATACAAGATATTACAAAGATGGAATGGTGACATCAAAGAGCTCTTCTATGACAACGGGTGAGCGAAAGATAGAATACATAAAAATACTGGATGCTCAGTCGCTTAGTCTGACGGGCTTTTTTAACTGGTGCCCTGAACACGTGTTACTAGATTGGCGCTTAAGGCCAAACTTTTACCGTTGAAAAGTTAAATGTAACCGCCACTTTTACTCCATCAGTTTCTTTTCTCGCACCTCCCGCCGGTGGACCTCACTTCAGTTTACGTTTCCCCGGATAGCTACAATCTCCAAAGATTTAAATGCAATGTCACTAAACATCTATCTTTTTAATCTCATTTATCTTTTATCCTTTCTTTAATGTTCCCTGTACCCAGTCTGTTCTCTCATTGTAACCCCCTGTAAACTAGTGGCGGCCTCCGCTTGCTTGGGGTGAAATGATTTAAAAAAAAAATTAAAACGTGAGTTAGGATAAGCACTTGTAAAAATTAAGAGAAACAAAGCAGCAGGGCCAGATGGGATTGTAATAAAGATGCTGCCAGACATAGACGATGTCGAGAATTGGGAAGTTCAAAGAAATAAATGACAACAGTAAAATACCAGGAGATCAATCGATGTCAAGAAGTCAGGCGCAAAAAAAGTGCGGAAAACATCGGAAAATCATATGGTATTACGTAATTAAACGTATTATTACCATTGTAATAAAAAGAGTATATATATATATATATATCGGAAATGGGGCAAGAATAGTGTAGGCTTCTTAAAAACACTGGCACAAGAAATGCTATTTTCGTAATCAAAAGTGTGATACAGAGCTAAAGGCATACAGTATTGAAATTTAGCTTTCACAGACTAATCAAAGTAGTTTCTGAAAGATATCATCTGCCATCTCTATGTGCCTTCGGATTTCTGTGGTAAATTATCCGTCGTCTCTAACCACTCCACTCCGATAGGTAAATAATTGTCTGTGTTTGATTTTGGTGTCTTAAAAGAAGGCTCACATCTTGGCCTTTCTATCGCTATGTATTTTGTCTTGTAGTTTTCATTTTATCCTTTTCTTTTCTTGTTTTCTTGTACTACTTTGTATAAGAAATCTTTTAGCTGTTTTTTCGTATCTACCATCATCATTGTCAATGTATCTTGTGTTATTAAGCTTATGTCCGCCTTGAAATCCTAAATTATCACCAGAGAGTGAGCTTGAAATTCGAGTAGCAGCGAAGAACTAATCTCGTTTATAAGAAGAAACTTAATTCTTAAAACACTCACCAAATTATTATGTTGTATTATCGTTGCTACGAAGGCATTTACAAACAGTAACGGAAAACGATATTACAGAAATTGTTAAAGAGAAAAAAAAACTGAAACAATAAGTCAAGTGTTTCTAGAGTTCTGCAAAGTGATTTCTTCTTCAAACATTGACACCCAGAAAATCATATTACAGAATAAACAATGAGAATATATATCAGGCAAATATGTTATCAAAATTGAGAATAACATCTAGAAACGGAAGAGGAGCGGATTTTCCTTTCTTTCCTTTTTGCTCTCGATATAGAAGGTTATAGAGTAAAAAGCACAACTGGATTCAGTACACGACCAACATAGATTTGGTTTATTTTGTTTTATGGAATCTTAATGATTTATTTTTAGGATAGGTTTGTATGAATAGAATATGTATTCTTTCTAAGAAATCAGTTTGGAATCAGGTTTCATTGACGTGTTTTGTAAAGAGGTTTTTTGACGAGAGTCAGATTTATTGCTGGTATTTTTACTTTTTTTTCCAAAAAGTGTATTACTGGTATTTTTACTATAAAATCTATTTTTATGCTTTTATAGTGTATTGATCCTAGTTTCGGATTAACTGTTTGCCAATAGGAACCCTAACAGGTGCCATCATCTCGGGTGGACCTGGGAACAACAGCAATTAAAGAGTAAAAGGCACAAAACCCATCAAAACATTCCGATCAGAAGCCGATAACTTATTGACATACCCTGGACCAGCCAACATTGAAATAGAAATCTAGATAATGATTTCCGGATAAATACAATTTATTTTTGACAGAACACACACACACACACACGTAAAAGTAGATTCAATTACAGCACACAGAACGAGCAAACACCACCAGATAAATCAGACAGATAAGACAACAGCAATGTAACTGATATTCTTTGACCCGGTCAAAGTCACATCAACTCCCAGACCCTACGAACTGATTCCATCAGACCAATAAAAACACCAACTAGAATACACACACATACACACTCACTCACACACACACACACACACACACCCCATTAGACCATAAATAAAAAACCAACTAGAACACACACAGATACACACTCGCACACACACACACACACACACACAGCAGCAGCAGTTGATAAAGCCAGCCATTCATAGATGGGCAGCTAAAAGCACGGTCATTATAAGGATTTCTCTGCCATTCTGATGATGAGATTATAGTCTCGAAATATTAAACAGGTCATACAAACACCTCCCGACCTTCCTTTACTTCATTCAACGCATTGTGACAGCCTTCAAGACATAACACATACAATTTATTTTTCATTTTTTCAGTGGTGTTCACCTTGTACAATCCCCGAGGTAGAGGGGTACAGGCACAGATTGTGAGGATATATGTGGAAGATAACAGTTAACCCTAGATTAAGATTGTATTGATCAGAGAAGCAAACACGAGCCAGTAGTTCATGGGAAGAAGCTGTGTGAATAGAACTTACATCTCACCAGTAGAATACGAAAGTATTGTGAGTGTTTCGCTACAATGAGAGAGGGCATGTCAGGTCCTTGAAGATTAGGACAGGTGGAACTAAGGGGTGAAGTTCATCTAAACACTCTTTACGGAAATAGCGAAAAAGCAGCAAGAGGCTTGTGACTTTTTCGTCTGCGAGAAAGGGGTTGCAGTGTTGAAACTAATCATATTTTGCTTACGGTAATTATAATGATTAATTTTTTTAATATCTTTTGCATTCTAACCATGGATTGTGACTCTCCATACATTCCTTTTGTGACTAAATAAAAAAAATCTGAGCATTGCTAAAAAGAAAAAGACAAGATAGATGAGGAAGTTAGATTAAATATAGGATTCAGTAAAAAAGTTCTCTGAAGGGGTAACTCGGATCAAGAGAGACAAAGAACGCAACACCCGAATCGTTGTGATGATAATAATAAGTAAAATGAGGAAATTAGTTCAGTCATATCATAGAATACCAGACAGTTATTCGTAGCGTTGTCTCTTAAAGAACAACTGATTGGGTTTGCGATGCCATCTTTTAGGCAATTGCCTAGGCTGAATGCAGAAAATGGGATTGAAAAATGTCTTTGTTGTCAAAAAAATCATGAACAGTAGAAAAAGTTTAAGAATAAATTGTTTTATTTCAATCATGTATTTCAACATAAAGGCAGGACGACTGGTATTTGATTCTAAAAAGCGAGAAAAGTGACGATTGCATATTTTTTGCATTTTTATTGATTGATTTTTATGGCTTTTAACCACTCGCAAGTTATTTAAAGCCAGAAAATATTTTTAGTTTGTCTTTTTTCGAATCAGTAATGATTTACTGATATAAAATCTTTCTTTAGAAATAGTTTCTTACTGATAAAAGTCTTATTAGAAGAAGTAGATTCATGCTTTTCCCAAGGGTATTTGCGCGTAAATAAATATAACGAGCCCTGAAACTCGGGTCTCTGATTTGCCACCTGTTATCCACTACACGACACGCACAGTCAAGATTATAGCATCTTGTATTCTCAAATGATCACTCATCTAGGCACTGTCCTGGTTCGCTCTTGCTTAACTTTGTTGATCGTATAAGAAAAATGTTTCAACGTTATAAAACCGTAAGCCAGAAAGCAACGAGTTCCTTACTGGTAGAGCTGACCGGGTCGTATTTCCGCAAGCCAGCGAAACGGAATATTTTATTGAGCTTTTAATCTGCCCTTCTGTCAGCTTAATTCAGTCAGTCAGTTAAGTGCCATACGTGATACACGCTTGGGTGATCATGTCTCGAAAGAGACATGACTGACTGAGAAGAAGATTATCCCGCAGTAGGTTGCCAGTGCTTTCTGCAGTAGACTGTTTGCCGACCAAGGCTATAGAACCCAGTCTGTCTTGCTATTTAACCCATAACTGGAAGGAATAGACGGACTAATACCTTACCCAAGGGTATTTGCGCGTAAGTGAATACAATGAATTCAGCTGGAATTCGAACTCGGCTCCTCGATTTCTCGTTCCGAGCCGATAACCAATGCACATCTGTCAGCTTAATTAGGAGATTTATACACCACAGTTATCGGCTCACATTCATCTTAGACCGAAATATTCGGTGATTCGAGTGTTGCACCCGAAGGCTTTATGCTGCTATGTTCATCCAAAGGGTTGTTTTCTGTTTCTCTTTTCGTTTAATAAGCAAAATTGTATATTGCTACTTTCTCGTCTTTGTTTTCAATTGCCCTAAGTAAATAACTTTGCTGCATCCTCAAGGTATGCTTATAACGTTGCTTCACAATTGAGTGAACTTATTTTTGTATTATACTTACTTTTATTGGCATTTTGATCCAGATCGAATTAGATTAAATTTTAACATTGTGACAGTAAATTAAGTAAATACTTGAAAAGAGACCTACATGGAACCCGAAGTAGCCAGCCATATTATGAAACAGATGTAGAAGATATTCTTTCAAAGCTGGAAATATGTTTTGTAACTCGCTTTCTCGTGAAGACATCAATGCCGATATGTTCGAGCCTGGAATTAACAAGTTATTTGGAATGTAAACTATTTACATTGTTTAGAATATTGTGCTCACCTTTTTTTTTTTTTTTTACCATGAAACATTTCAATTGTGTTTTTAAAAAATATATATTTAAAAAAAAATTGGCGCTTTTAAAAAATATATTTAAAACATATTTTTAAAAAAATATTTAAAACATGTATTTGCGCTTTTTAAAAAATATATTTAAAACATATTTAAAAGCGACTCTTTTTAAAGTTGCTTTTAAATACGTTAAAAATATATTTAAAACATATTTTAAAAAATATATATTTAAAGCATGTATTTGCGCTTTTTAAAGAATATATTTAAAATATATTTAAAACCTATTTTAAAAAAAACTATATTTAAAATATGTATTTGCGCTTTTTAAAAAATGTTTACGACGTTTCTGACGTCGCACGTTCCGGTCTTTTTCATGTGATATCAGTCAGTTAAGTGCCAAACGTGATACAAGCTTTCGAGACATGACTGACTAGGCAGAAGATTATCCCGCAGTAGGTTGCCATTACTTTCTGCGGTAGACTGGTTGCTAGCCAAGGCTGTCCTGTTATTTAACCCATAACTGGAGGAAAGACACGGATTAATACATTTCCCAAGGGTATTTGCGCGTAAGTGAATGCAAGGAATTCAACTGGAATTTGACCTCGGCTCCTCGATTTGTCGTTCCGAGCCGATATCCACTGTACCACAACGCACAGCAGGTGATATACATTAAAATTTCGAACCGAACTCTTTATTTAATCTACTGGGGTAAATTGTTCTAGTTCCATGTGCCATGCCTTTTCTGGATATCTCATTTTCATTTGTCTTTAGTAACTGAAATCTCCAAGGTTTTGTTCATGTTTGCTGTGGCCAGGTATTGAACTCACAAGAATATAAATAGTATTTAATCTCAGAAATATAGACTGATGTTATTTGATATTGAACTAAGGAACGAAACATATCAAGTGTTGATTCTCCCGTCCAATGGATGTCAGCCCAGAATTTGTAACCGGAAAAAAAAACTTATATTTTATTCTGGGGAGGAAGAGTTAGAGATGAGACATTAAATGCGACGCAATTGAAATGTTTTATGGTAAAAATGCGAGGATGGGACGGCATAGCTCTGCTACCAATTGAAGAATGTTGGATCAAATTCAGAGAAATATAATTATTCCATAGCGCGATGAAACCGAATTACTTGATCCTTTGTTCGTAATTGTGATTATTATAATCATAATATTTGAAAATGGGTGACCTTACTATTAATTTAGACTAGTAGTTACTTTCAGTTGTTTTTTTTTGTTTTTTTAATAGCGTATATGTGATACGTGTTGTGGTGCAGTGGATATTGAAGGAGAAATTGGAGACTCGAGTTCGAATTCCAGTTGAATTCACTTAGGCGCAAATAACCTCTTCCCTCCAGCTATGGGTCAAATAACAGGACAGATTGAGTTCTATAGCCTTGGGTGGCAATCAGTCTACCGCAGAAAGTAATTTACTGTGAGAAAATCTTCTTCCCAGTCTGTCTTGTCTTTTTCGAGACATGTTTGCCCAAGCGTGTATCATGTATGGCACTTAATTGATTGACATGTGATGTCTGTTCTCCTGTATGGCAGTGAATGTTAAACAATCTCCCTAAGGATGGAAGAGAAGCTTGAGGCAGCAGAAATGTGGTTTTACAGAAGGATGCTGAGGATACCATGAACTGAGCATGTGAGCAACAATGACGTGTCGGAGAGGATGCAAACAATATGAAAACTCATACTTAACATCAGGCACAAACAGATGAGGTTCCTGAGACATTTAATTAGGAAGAAGGGCCTAGGGAATTTGATATTCGGAGGACGGATAGAAGGAAAGAGAGACAAGCAGCATGAGACATATTTGACAGGCCAAAGAAACAAAGGAAAAGAGTGCTGGATTGCTACGTGATATCTGTCCTTCGGTATGCTGGACGATCTCATCAAGGATGAAGGAGAGGTTTGAGGCAGCAGAAATGTGGTTTATGGAAGGATGCTGAGGATATCATGAACTGAGCACGCGACTAACGACTAGGTGTTGGAGAGAATGGAAACTAAGGGAAAAAAAATTAACATAAGGAAAAGACAGATGATGTTTATGAAACATGCAATGAGGAAGGAGAGCCTGGAGAATTTAATACTCACAGGACGGATAGAGAGAAAGAGAGACGGGGAAAAGCAGCGCGAGACCTACTTGATAGGCCTGAGCAAATGGATGGCGGGGCGGGGTTTTGGGGAGATACCAAAAAGAATTTTGAGAGCGACAAGAGAGAGCCAAGTGGAAGTCCATGATCGCCTACGGCACATGAAGAAGCATATATTTCTACGTATTAGTAGACCTTTAGATAAAGCAAGGTAAAAAAATGTAGCAAATTTTCATGAATGTATCCTATAAATGTAGTATAAAACGATTACTTATTGATTGTATAAAGACTGTATTAGTAGAAATGTTGTTACTTACTGTATCCTTAAAAACTGAAAATAAACGAAATAACAAAGCCGATTCTATGTTATGTTTTCCTATACATGTCCTCTTAAAAGAGAATCCATTGTTCTATTTACGTTTCATCACGGTGGTCTCTTCTGAATACTGATTATTCTCCTTCATTCCCCATATTTAAACAGTTACAAACAGCCTGGTGAACTAATGGCCTTTTACTTATACTTTATCGACAAAATAATTCTCAATTACTTTATTATTCAACACCAAAATGATAATGAATTTTTAATGAGAAATAAATATTACTGCCTTAATTAACACTACCACGATGATTTTCGAAAATTCAGCTAAAGATAAAGGTTGCTGTGAACGCAATCTTAACTCAATATTTATATTATGAGCTTGCATGGATACTAGTTGATTTCATTGACATGGAATTATTATTCGAATTGCCAGTTTATTATGAAGTTATGCCAGTAATATATGAGGTAGAAATAGTTTTGTTACTTTTATCAGTTTATAATGGGAATCTTTTCATGTGTATTATTGGTTATCGCACCAAGTCGGCGGTTAGTCTACCTACAAACATTAGTCAGAATTTAAGATTTCTTTTTTAGAATTGTAGTATAAGCCGTACTAACACACAGGAAAATCTCAATAGAAACGAAGAAAAGAGTGCTAGACTGCTACGTGATGTCAGTTCTTCAATACGGCTGTGAATGCTGGACAATATCATCGAAAATGAGGACAAAAGTGGAAGCGGCCGAAATGTGGTTCTACAGAAGGATGCTACGGATATCGTGGACTGAGCATACAAGCAACGACAAGGTGTTAGAAAGAATGGCAATAAAAAGGAAATTGATGCTGAGCATCAGGAAGAGACAACTGAAGTTCCTGGGACATGCAATGAGGAAGGAGAGCCTGGAGAACCTGATACTGACTGGACAGATAGAAGGAAGGAGTGACAGAGGAAGGCAGCGGATAACATATTTGCAGAGTCTGATCAGGTGGATGACGGAACTGGGGTTGCCAGGAGCAAACATACTAAGAGCCACAAGGGATAGGGAGACGTGGAGAGTCATGATCGCCTACGTCCTGAAGGGAAAGGGCACATAGAAGAAGAAGATGTATAAGCCGACGCTTAAATTTAAGGGTAATTTTTAAGATTTAAATGTCTTATACGCGTAATTATATGGTAGTTGTTTTTATTGAAAATAAATTGATTGAAAATTAAACTCAGACCTCCTACAGAATGTAGCTGAAGAGAGTAGCAAGAAAGGACTACAAATAAACTGCAAGAAAACCGAATGTATGGTCATCAGCAAAAAGGGCAGCCTAAAATGCCAAATACAGGTGGGGGATACGAAAATCAAGCAGGTACAAAAATTTAAATACCTGGGAAGTGTTCTAACAGAAGACGGAAAGTGCGACACAGAGATCCGAAAGCGAATTGGCATGGCGAATTACGCATTCCAGAAGCTCAGGAGAGTATTAAGAGACAGGAAAGTTTCACTAGAAACAAAGAAGAGCGTACTGGATTGCTATGTGATGTCAGTTCGTCAATATGGCAGTGAATGCTGGACAATATCATCGAAGATGAATGAAAAACTTGAAATAACTGAAATGTGGTTCTATAGAAGAATGCTGCGGATATTATGGACCGAGCATGTGAGCAATGATGAGGTTTTGGAAAGGATGGAAACGAAAATGAAATTAATACTGAACATCAGGAAAAGACAGCTGACGTTCATGGTACATGCAATGAGGAAAGAGGGATTGGAGAGCCTGATACTAACAGGCCAGTTAGAGGGGGAAAAGATACAGAAGAAAGCATCGGATAACATATTTGAAGAGCCTGATCAGGTGTATGACGGAACGAGGGTTGTATGGTGTAACAGGATAAAGCGTTCTAAGAGCCACCAGGGATAAGGAGATGTGGAAAGCCATGATCGCCTACGTCCTGAAAGGACAGGACACATAGAAGAAGAAGAAACTCAGACCGAGCTCTGATTGGAAAGTTCGGATCACAGACGCTTTTTTAGTACTTTGTCTTTTCTATTTTTTTTTTTTATAAGCGTTTCCCTCCGAGCAAGGCATGTCACTGCCACTACTGCGCAGGGGGCTACGTAGAGTGGAGAAAGGATGATTAAATATAGGAAATGTCAGAGGGTGGGTGATAGGCGGGTAAGGATACCGAGAATGAGGGTTGGGTAGATGAGAGTGTTCTGAGAATAATTGGGAGTTAGTGTGATAGGAGGTGTCTATTGACCCTACATTTAAACACCTGGAGATTGTAGCTGTCGGGAAAGCAGACTTGTGGAAGGGAGTTCCACGGGCGGGAAGCGCGAGAAAAGAAGCTGTTGGAGTAGAATTTACGATTACATCTTATTTGTTTAACTGTAAAAGGGTGGGACCTAGTTGCTAATCTAGTATCTCCTGTAAATTCGTGCTTAGGCGGCACCAGTGATCTAAGCTCATCGGAGCAGTAGCCATGAAAGTACTTGTAGAAGAGGCACAGGGAAGCCACATCACGCCGGTGAGAGAGTGGTTGCAGCCGGTCTGCCAAATCAGTATCAACCACGTTACAGATCCTCCTTTGTATTTTGTCAAGAAGCCCAAGGAGAGCAGCAGGGGCACCCGACCAGATTTGGCAGCAATATTCAATACACGGGCGGATGGTAGATTTGTATATGTGCAGAATAGATTCAGGTGGGAAAAACTTCCGGGCCCTGCACAGAGAGCCGACTTTCATAGCAGCAGATTTGGCAATGGATTCGATATAGTCATTCCTTTTGAGGTCCGCTGAAAGTGTAAGGCCAAGGAGGCGTAGTATTTTACTCTCTGGGAGGCTAGCCTGTCCCATGCTAATGGGAGGTAGATGCGATTGTCTATGGTGGTTAGTTGATAACAGCTTCGTTTTAGAGGCATTGAAATAACTTTATTCATAAATAATTTCGTTTTGTTTTGTCAATTTTATTGTCCATTAAGTATGAATAATTTCTTCTATTTAATACGGCTAAGACAAAATCAGTAACGTTACACCATCACCGAGATGAACTTTAGCTATCACCTATCATGATGAATGGGTGTTCATTCAAGGAGGATCCTTGTCTTGAACGTCTTTCCCCATTCAAGCACGCCTCAGACATCAAATGGAACTCATAAGATCTATTGCTAAACATATTGTTTTGAGTTTGAGTTTTGTTTAACGGTATATCAACCTCCGTGGGTTATTTAATGTCAAAAATGGGTTTAAGGTATTTTTTTAATCATTGGTTATAGTGAGAATGTTGATTTTATCAGATTTTAATGAAAATTTTTATTTTTATTCTTTATTTTAAGAAAACTGAAAATGTCTTCTAATTTTGTATTCAAAACTATTTTGCTGAGAATTTTTTCCCTTAAAAATTTATTATGTTAATAATTTTTTCTTCAAAAATGAATTGTTGGCAATCTTTTTCCTTCAAAAATGTATATTTTTCTATAAAAGTCTATTTTACTGTATATATTTCTATGAAAGTGTATTTTTTTTACTTTCATAGTGTTTTGACCCCAGTTTGGGGGGTTAACTATTTGCCCATAGCTGGGACCCTAACAGGTGCTAACACTCCGGGTCAGGGTGGACCAGGGAACAATAGCAATTAAGAGGTGGTCCCATGTTCCTCACAACCTCCCAGAGGCCTTGCTGCCGGATAAAAATATTGTTAATAGTTGATTCATTGTACAACGTGGAAAAGAAATGAAAGAAAAATAAAACAGTGTATTGAAATCTGCTGTCACGTCTGGTCGGGTGCCCCTGCTATTCATCTCGGGATTCAAAAGCCAACGCAGAATTTGCGATGTGATCGATCCCGACCTGGTAGCTCAGCTCCAATCACTTTCTCACTGACGTAATGTGGTTTCGTTCTGTCTCTTCAACAAATACTTTCACGGATTCTGTTCCGATGAACTTAGCTCACTGGTGCCCCCTCTGCATGAATTTACTCGTGCTACTAGGCTAGCAATTAAGTCCCACTCTTTTACAGTGAAACCAATCAAATGTAACCGCGACTTCTACTCCAGCAGCTTCTTTACTCGCACTTCCCGCCTGAGGAATTCCCTTACGTATACTTGCTTCTCTGACAGCTATAATCTCAAAGAATTTATATGTAATGTCAGTTGCATCTCTTATCTCTTTGACTCGCATCCTTTCCTTGACAACCCTTGTATCATATTCTTTTCCCCGTCAAATCTACTCTCATGCAGCTCTCTTCACACCAGTGTTCTCATCCTTCTCTTACCCATTTTCTGTAACCTGTTCCTTTTTCTCATCTCTCTCATCTTATATAATCCCTGCGAACCAGTACTGCCTTGCTTGGGGTGAAATTATTTTTTAAAAAGTGGTGGAGGAATAATATAATTTTGTCGTCACAAACTAGTAAGTGGCATCTACTAAATATGCTTACTCAAGTTCATCCAATACAAGGTGCAAAAGGCAACCAAGGCAGAGGGCTACTGTATAGTATTGTATGAACGCATAAAAAACTCCATTAAATATCTGCCTCCTCTTGCTATACTCTCTACTTACAGAAGACAAAAAATGAGACAAAATATTACTGCCATATCTAGGTTGGAGCTACCCGTTCTCAATTGCCAGTCTTGATAGTTCAACGAGTCTACGCGGACTAGTGGGTTAGGTATAAGTAAGCCCTGTACTAGATATTTTGTGTCCAAATAGTTCCTCTTCATCAGCTTCACATTTTCAAATCTTTGTTGAATGTTTGCAGCAGTTTCTCCTTTCGAAAACACAAATTCTATGACAAGCTTTTGCTTTGTACAAAGTGTGCAGAGAAGCAGTCATTTTGAAAATACATTTTGGTCACAGAATTATTATTTCATACATAATTATATCTTCACATATTGTCATTCATTCATTTATCAGCTGTTGCTTTTCGCATGCGGCAGAATGCGAATCGAACAGTTTATTTCCAGCTGTAGGGGCCTCGGCTATGCTTGTCAAGTTGGCCTTGTGCCAAACACAAACGAGTTTCCTACAATTTAAAATATCAGGAAGTTGAATGAATGGTTGGAAAAATAAAAGTGTTTCATTTGTAAAATAAATGGAATTTTATTTACTGAACACAATAACATGAATTTGTAATATAAGTGATTTTTTTTAACAGAACATTATAACAGATTTGTAAAAAGAAAATATATGTAGTAAATTGTTCAAAGAGAAAATGTAAGTAGTTAAATGTTCCACAGAAATTCAGACCTTATAGATGATAGTAGCATAATGCGTGTATGTAAAAAGATTATACTACTCAACTAATACAGTCTGTTTTTTTTCTTTTTTATGGCCGGAAAAGTGAAAAGGAAAGTCAGATTGTACTTATAGGAGTCCGTTGAAGTATCATGTTGCTTTCTTTAACTGCGTATGTGTGAGAACGAATAAAGGAAAATTGGAAGAAGTATAACGAATGCATGTCGACGAGACACGACAGGGTCAGCATCCTGAAATTTCTTCCTTACATTGAGACAAGTCCGTCAAATCACCCGGTTCACACTCCACCCACGTCTATTGAACAGATTAAGAGGCTCATCCCTTGTTCCCTGTATAGGATGTGGTTTCCGGCTTTCTCTTTTCCAATCTTTTCACTATTACTTAGCCTCCTGCACATCAGTGGCGTTACCGCCTTGCTCGGGGTGATACGATTAAAAAAAAAAATTACCGCTGCCATCTCGGACTCATTTGACCGGGCAAAATCGCGGTTATGTAGTGAATTCAGTCATGTGATCGGCTCCGAACAGCATACTCATTTTCTAGGTGTGAAAAAAAAAACTGACTGGGGTCATAGATCAATTTGTTATTTTCTATCCAATCAGAATCTAGAATCTTAACTTTCTCACTGACTTGTGAAATTTGCCTTGGTCTGGATTTTTCCAAAATGTTTTTAGTCGTTTCGAACCGATTTTTCGGGTGTACAGTTTTACTTTTGTCGTTTGAGTTAATTGTTAGATGATATAGGATTTGTATCCTATACAGCCCTTTCAGCCGATCATGAACGAACTTATTTAGTGCCTATCATTCATTTGTTTGGGAATATACAAAATTAGATTATCACTCTAATACTATTTTGGCTTTCCTTAATTATTTATTCAGGCACCATATCTACAAGACAAAATTTAGCGAGTTCGCCATTAGATCTTTTAATGTCAGTCAGTCAGTTAAATGCCATACGTGATACACACTTCGGCGATCATGTCTCGAAAGAGACTTGAATGACTGGGCAGAAGATTATTCCGCAGTAGGTTGCCATTGCTTTCTGCGGTAGACTGGTTGCCGACCAAGGCTATAGAACCCAATCTGTCCTGCTATTTAACCCATAACTGGAAGGAAGAGACGGATTAATACCTTTCCCAAGGGTATTTGCGCGTAAGTGAATACAATGGATTCAGCTGGAATTCGAACTCGGCTCCCCGATTTCTCGTTCCGAGCCGATATTCACTGTACCACAACGCACATCCTCTTTTAATGTACCTATATCTTTTCCAAGATTTGCTACAGCTGGTATTCAAGTGGAGATACAATTTAGTTAATCTCTCAGCGTTGTTAGTTTTACTTTGAATATTATCTTCTGCCCGGTTCACACTCCACCCACGTCTATTGAACAGGTGTAGAGGCTCATCCCTTGTTCCCTGTTTAAGATGTGGTTTCCGGCTTTCTCTTTACCAATCTTCTCACTTTTTTTTCAATTGGAGTAGATAGACTAAACTATCGCCCGGTTCACACTCCACCCACGTCTATTGAACAGGTGTAGAGGCTCATCCATTGTTCCCTGTTTAAGATGTGGTTTCCGGCTTTCTCTTTACCAATCTTCTCACTTTTTTTTTTCAATTGGAGTAGATAGACTAAACTATCGCCCGGTTCACACTCCACCCACGTCTATTGAACAGGTGTAGAGGCTCATCCCTTGTTCCCTGTTTAGGATGTGGTTTCCGGCTTTCTCTTTACCAATCTTCTCACTTTTTTTTCAATTGGAGTAGATAGACTAAACTATCGCCCGGTTCACACTCCACCCACGTCTATTGAACAGGTGTAGAGGCTCATCCCTTGTTCCCTGTTTAGGATGTGGTTTCCGGCTTTCTCTTTACCAATCTTCTCACTTTTTTTTTCAATTGGAGTAGATAGACTAAACTATCGCCCGGTTCACACTCCACCCACGTCTATTGAACAGGTGTAGAGGCTCATCCCTTGTTCCCTGTTTAGGATGTGGTTTCCGGCTTTCTCTTTACCAATCTTCTCACTTTTTTTTTCAATTGGAGTAGATAGACTAAACTATCGCCCGGTTCACACTCCACCCACGTCTATTGAACAGGTGTTGAGGCTCATCCCTTGTTCCCTGTTTAGGATGTGGTTTCCGGTTTTCTCTTTTCCAATCTTACTCTTACGTAGCCCTCTGCGCATCAGTGGCGTTACCGCCTTGCTCGGGGTGATATGATTTTAAAAAAAAATGTGTAGTAGTCATACAGCTTTGATAATATTTGTCCTTTGATTTATTTATTTATCACGGATTATCTTTTTGCGGTATATTTAAATCCAGGAAATATTTTTGTATTATAAGAAATTTGGGTGATATTAGTTTCTGCTACGTGTTATACTAATTAATCCGTAGTTGGGGGAGAAGAGGTGGATGTGTATATTTCCCAAGTATATTTATGTGTAAGTGAGGATTGGGCTTCCAGTTCCTTCTAAGGTTTACTTCAAATCTATATGTCTAACCTCTCTACCTAAAATTCTAATCTTTTATTAAATATTTCATTTTTTTTTCTCGATAGGCTTAAATAGGTTTGTCTGTTTCACACACCTCCCCATTCTTTTCAACAGGAGTAGAGGGCCAAATATATTCAACATAAGAAAGTAGCAGCTTAAATTTCTGGGGCATACAATGAGGAAAGCGCGCTTGGAAAATCTGATACTTACAAGGCCGACTAGAAGAAAGTAACGCACAGACTACCTAGCAAGATTAAGCGAATGGATAGCGAAGCTGGGTTTGGAAGATATAGCAAAAATACGAAAGAGCAACAAAGGACAGGAAATTAGGGAGAACTGTAATCGCCAATATTTTGAAGTGATGTGGTACATAGAAAAATAATTGATTAATTCATTCATTTTTTACAGCTTATCAACCCTTTGCCGGTTATTTAAAGCCAGAAAATATTTTTAGGTTGTAAGAATTTTTCTACGTGGAAATAATTTTTGGATTGTAAGAAATGTTTGGAGATAATATTAATGGCTGCTACATGTTCTACTAAATAATCAATGCCGGGAGAGAAATAAGTGGATTTGCATCTTTTCGAAGGATATTTGTGCTTAAGTGAGGATTGTGTTTCGAATTCATTCTAAAGTTTACTTCAACTCTATGCTTTTAATCTCTCTGCCTAAAATTTCGATCTTTTATTAAATATTTATTTCCATTTTTTTCTTCGATAGAAGTAGATAGGTTTGTCTATTGCCTGGTCTACCCTGTTCTTTTGAACAGAAGTATGGGTTTATGCCTTGGTTTGGATTAGATTATCGATTCTCTCTAGAATTTTTCCTTCTCTTGCTTTTTTGGTGGCATTATCTCTATTTGGAGTGGTGCCTCTTAATTTGTAGTCCTCTACCTCGAGTGGTTTTGGAGCTTTGTACGAAATGAACATTACAAAAATAATAATTGGGCTCCCTGATTAACAATTCCAAACCGTTATCCTTAAATTATCTGCACATCCAAACTTACAGCACCTGGTATTCCGAAGCGGTCATCCATCTAGGTACTGACCAGGCTGGATGTTGCTTAAATTCGGTCATCGTACGGAAACAAGTTATAACGTGATGTGGCCTTAAGTCTCTTTCAATTTGAGCAGAAATTATTTGAGAATAACGTTTATTTCTGTCTATATAAAATAGATTAAGTATTACTGAAATGGGTTCAAACGTTTTATTTAATATATTATTATGCAATACAAACGAAGTCGCATCAGGATACGGAGAGGATCTTTATTGTCAAATGTGTTAATGTTTGCAACAACATTTTTTTCAAACTACAGACCAAATTGGGATGTGCGTTGTGGAGCAGTGGATATCGACTTGGACCGAGAAATCGGGGAGCCGAGTTCGAATTCTAGTTGAATTCCTTGCATTTACATGCGCACAAATACCCCTGGGAAAGGTATTAATCTAATGGGTTAAATAACAGGACAGATTGGATTCTATAGTCTTCGCTGGCAACTAGTCTACCACAGAAAGCAATGGCAACCTATTGCGGAATAATCTTCTGCCCAGTCAGTCATGTCTCTTTCGAGAGATGATCGCCCAAGCGTGCATCACGTATGGCACTTAACTGACTGATAGACCAAATACATATTTAATTAAAAGAAATACTTTTTCATAGGTCTGATGAATTTCTTTGAATTTGTATTTTATGAATGCAAATATAACAATTCTATACTTAATGAATAACAAAAAGAAAAAAATTATTTTATATGCAGCCATACAAAGCAGATATCGTTGACATTTTTATAAAATGACACACGCCCAATAAAGGCAATGATACTGAATAACTAGTGAATAAAATCACTCATCCTGAAAGTTCTTCACAGTCGAAAATGAAAGGTTATTTAATCTTGATAACCTAAAGTAGGCCATAATACTGCACTGAAAGCAACAGGCTCTGCTTGGCAATTACCTTCTTTTTTTTATATGTCATGTCTCTTTAGAATGTAGGCGATCATGGTCTTCCACATTTTTCTATCCATAGTGGCTTTTAGCACGCTTTCTAATGTTAACCCGCCCAAAACCTTCCTCTGTTATACACTTGCTCAAGCCTATCAAGAACACACATCACATAACAATCCAGTACTCTTTTTGTTGCTAGCGAAATTTTCCTGTCTCTCAGTATTCTACACAGCTTCTGGAATTTTCCTTAGCCATGCAAATTCGCCTTCCGATCTCATTATCGCACTTTCCATCTTCTGTTAGAACACTTTCCAGGTAATTATATTTTTGTTAGTCAGTCAGTTAAGTGTCATACGTGATACACGCTTTGGGCGATCAGGTCTCGAAAGAGACATGATTGACTGGGCAGAAGATTATCCCACAGTAGGTTGCCATTATTTTCTGAGGTAGACTGGTTGCCAGCCAAGGCTATAGAACTCAATCTGTATTATTATTTTACCCATAACTGGAAGTAAGAGAAGGATTAATACCTTTCCCAAGGGTATTTGTGCGAAAGTAATTGCACTTTGTACCTGGTTAATTTTAGTATTCTTTGCCTGTAGCTGGCATTTTGGGCTCCACTTTTTACTGATGACTATGCATTCAGTATTCTTTTAGTTGATTTGTAGTCTTTTCTTTCCAATTTCTTCAGCTACCTACTATGGGAGATCTTGTCGTTTCCTTTCCTTGTCTGCTACCAGCAATGTATCATTTGTGTCTCTTATACTGTTCAAATTGTGGCTGCCAATGACGAATCTGATGCCTTTACAAAATATGACTTTGTTGTTGAGCATTTCTATCAAGTCTTTGTGGCGCACTTTGTCGAATGCCTTTGTATAGTCTAGAAAACACAGGTACACGTATTTCATCATTTGTATTGACCTTTCTGATAACATTCTTAACATAAAATACCGCGTTCCTTGTTTCAGTGTCCTTGACGAAACCGCACTGTTCTTGTCTTATCTCTGCTACGCGCTCTATTCATCAGGATTTGGATAATGAGTTTTGCTACGTGACTCATTAAACTTATTATTGGGTGGAGTTCACATTCCTTTGCGGCTGGCTTACGGAGCTATAAAATATGTTGCTTCAATTCAATTCAACATATTAAACTCATGCCAAATCAATTTTGCGAACCGAGTTATCTTCCTTTATTTTTTTCTATTTGACGGTCCATTTTTATATATTTATTAATCATATATAATGAATATAAAAAAATGTTCAACACAATCCAGAAGACGTATTGAAATAGCGGAAAAATGCCTTTGAGAATCTAAGCACAATAATAAGAGACAGAAAAATTTCATAAAAAGAAGACAGTACTCAACTGCTGTGTAATATCAAATTTTGAATTTGGTACAGTTTCCTCCAATTTAACGAATAAATCGATTCTTGAGACGACGGAGATGTGGTTCTACAGAAGAATACTGAGAATATCATGGACTAAACAAATGGATAATGAAAACGTTTTAAGAAAAAATGACGAAAACTACTGGTTAGAATCAGAAAGAGACAGTGGAACGTTCTGGGACATAATTTTAAAAAAAGCTGTTTCGAAGAATCTGGCACGCACACGACGTACAGAAAGCAACAGGGCTAGTTGGAACCAACAAGTAACATTCTTTACTAGCTTGGGTATATGGATGACAGCTCATGAATAATAGGGGATAATAAGGGATCAAATATTGCTTATTGCTACCAAGGATAGGAAATTAGGAAAACCAATGATCGACCATCAGTTACACGCAGTCTTTGTGATTTCACTCGCCCAATCGACTCAGACGATTAAAAACTTAATTGGGCGATTAAAGTTTAGTGCTTTACTTGTCCGCAGTCGATTACAAATCTTGCAATGAAAAAGGAAATCTGATTCTTTTACAACCCAAAAGTATGACATTGAAGATTCACAAGTTACTTAAAATGACCTACAATGACATTATTGAACTCTTGGCTTTCATTGTTCCGGTCAGTGTAAACATTCATCTAGTTAACATTCCAGAATGGAGCCAAAATGACTCTGTCGCCCAGATTAAAGCTACTTGGAAAAATATCCTATATTTCCTTCTCGCTTACATAAAGTAAAAACGAACATTTGAAAGAAAGAAAAAAAATACATACTTGTTTCAACCATGCACCGAAAAACAAATTATTCAAGTAATTTTTTTATAGAAAATTGTTGAGAATTTAGGTAACTCCACTCAGTTGTCAAAAAAACAAAAAAACAAAAAAAACAGCATATCATGATGTTAAAAGTGCTCAAACGTAGTAAAAACCAAGTTTTATCACCAAAATGTTTATGCTATTATTAACCCTCTAGGGCCATTCATATCATATTTGATACAGTATTTCCCTATAAGGAAACATTCGGTATTTCCCTATAAGGAAACATTTGGTATTCATTGACTGAGCAGTCAGTACTGCTTTCATTTGAAATTAATAAAATATTTCTCTTAAAAAATTTTTCAGGAAAATATTTCTTTCAAGGCTTGTTTTCATACTGTATCAAATATGATACGAATGGCCCTAGAGGGTTAAAAGGAAGGATCAAATTTTGTTGTTAATTTTTTAAATGTTTTAAATCCTTTCTAACACGTCCGAAATTTTAGTTAAAATTTCATTTTTTGTTTTTCGTCAGCGATTCACGCAATGTTTACGTAAGGCGAGTATTAAGAAAATGGAGTCGGTCGAGTAAAATGATCTTGGGGCGAGTAAATTTTCCCTCGTTCTCGACCGCCAGGCGAATGATTTCTTTTTCAAATCTCAAAAGCTGGTTACATGTATAGAAAGGAATGTAGGAGTCATGAAAATGACTATTTGTGTTTTTTCCCGAGAAATGGATGAAAAAGAGATAGACCGTTGACCAATAGGAAAGTAAAATACATGTGTATAAAAGACAAATCACAATATAATAACAGTCAAATAGAATAAAGAAAAAAAAATACACAGCGTGACAGAATCGAAAAAAAATATCAGCGTAATTTATTGATCACTAGCAGTATAGCTCGGCGTAGCTAGGGTGTAATGAAAGCTTTAAAACTAATCCATGGTCCTGGAGCTCAGACTCTTTGAACGTTGGCACGAAAGACTAAAAAGCAATAGTTGTTTCCAGTTAAAACGAAACCGTAGACTGAAAGCAAAATGAATAGATGTAAGTCAAATTTTAATTTCCTGCTATCGATATCAATAAGTTCTTTTCGTCGTAAACTGAATTTTAAAGGCGAAATAAGTCCTCTGGGTAAATGGTACCATGGCTGAAACTAAGAACTACAATTATACCTACTTAGAGCCAAACCCGAAGCAAAAACTAAAATAAAAGGGCTGAAAAAAATACAGACATACAGGCAGGTAAACAGACACACACACAAACATTTTGCCTTTTATATATATGTATTATCGATTTTCTGCACTATTGTAAGAACTTCAACCATGAAACTTCTGAATATCGTTTCTTATGTCTTTGTCTAAGAGTGTATTAAATATGTTTATAGTTGGACACGCCTTCTATAACCCGATTTTTTCGAATATCGATTTTCGATATTTATCGGGGGTACCTCAACACAAAACCTAGCTAAGAATACTCGCAGATGCTTATAGTACAACTGTGTAAATTTTCAAGAAAATCGGTTCAGCCGTTTCGGAGTCTATAGTTAACGGACACACACACATATACACACGCACACATATACACAGAAAGTTCCATTTATAAATAAGTTTAGATTTAAAGTTAATTCATCTTGTAAGAACAAGTAATAATGATCCACTTCAAAAGAAAATAAAAAGGTTAGAACTGTTGTCACGTCATTTTTTAAGATGAACTAAAATCTGAGCAAGGTATTCAGTCAGTTAAGTGCCATACATGATACACGTTTTGGGTGATCATGTCTCGAAAGAGACATGACTGACTGGACAGAAGATTATTCCGCAGTAGATTGCCATTGTTTTCTGCGGTAGAGTGGTTGCCGGCCAAGGCTATAGAACCCAATCTGTTCTGTTATTTAACCCATAACTGGAGGGAAGAAACAGATTAATACCTTTCCCATGGGTATTTGTACGTAAGTGAATGCAAGGAATTCAACTGGAATTCGAACTCGGCTTTCTGATTTGTCGTTCCGAGTCGATATCCACTGCACCACGACGCACATCCGAGCAAGGTATTATGAAATAGAAATAATGGTTGGAAACAAAGAAAACACTACTAAACTGTTAAGTAAAGTAATATCAGTCCTCCTATATATCAGTGAATACTGGACAATCTCCTCACAGGTGACGAGATGTGACGTAGCAGAGACAAAGAAATGACGATTGAACTGTTAAGGAAGATCAATCCTCCCATATGGCTGTGAATGTTGGACAATCTCCTCACAAAAGAAGAGACTTTAAGCAACAGAAATGTGGTTGTACAGAAGGATGTTGAGAATACCATGGATCTAACAAGTGAGCAACAACAAGGTTCTAGAGACAATGACATCAAAGAGGTCACTTATACTTAAAATCAGGAAGAGACAGTTGAAATTTCTGGGGTACATAATGAGGAAAGAAGGCATGGGAAATTTGATAATCACGGGACAAGCCGTAGTTAAGAGGTATAAAGGAAAGCAACGAACAACCTACATTTGCTCTTGATTGATTCATGCATTCATTTTCTACGGCTTATCAACTCTTTGCCGGTTATTTAAAGCCAGGAAATGTTTTTAGATTGTAATAATTTTTCTACGTAGAAATAATATTTTTTGTATTGTAAGAAATTTTTGGAGATAATATTAACGTCTGCTACAAGCTGTGCTAATTAACCCATAACTGGGGGAGATGAGGTGGATTTACACCTTTTCCATAGAAGAGGTGGACTTACATATTTGTGCGTAAGTGAGGATTGGTTTTCCGGCTCCTAAATTTACTTCAACTCTCTGCGTAAAATTCCGATCTTTTATTAAATATTTATTTTATTTTTTCTTTGATATGAGTACATAGGTTTGCCAGTCGTCTGCTCCCACCCTGACGTTTTTTTGAACAGGGGTAAAGGGTCAAATGTACTTAACATCAGAAAGTAGCAGTTTAGATTTCTGGGGTATATAATGAGAAAAGAGCACTTGGAAATTCTGACAGTCACAAAATAGATGAGAAGAAAACAGCATACAAACTGTCTGGCAAGTTTAAGCGAACTGATAGCGGAGTAGGGTTTAAGAGAGACTAAAGAACAGGAAATTGGAGAGCCATGATCGTCAAGATTTTGAAGGGAGGCGGTATATAAAAAAAAGAATTAGTTAACATTACTGCTCAAAAAAAAAACAAAAAAAACAACAACTAAAATCTACTTAGATTCATATGGATGAAGATAGTTATCATCACCAAGAGAACTGTTTCATCTTGAAGGCACATTCATCTTCAGTAACTTGGTAAATATTTCTCATCATTCCTCAAAAACCTTCTGTCCTGTGTCAACACACGAAAATACTGCAGGGCTTACAATCTTTTCAATATTTTTACTCACTGGTTCTCGTAAAAACGCCTAAGTTAAGCAGCGTCGAGGCAGATCAATACACAAATGGATGACCGTTTGGAATACTAAGTGTTGTAAACTTGGATGTGCAAGTGGTGCAATGAAAAAAGTTCAAAAATAAATATAAAAAAGTTGAGTTGAATTCCTGTCGAGTTCCTTATTTTCACTTATGCACAAATACCCTTAGGAAAGGTATGAATTCGTTTATTCTCCTCCAAATATGGGTTAAATATGAATTTTAGTGATAAATCATTATTTTTTAAAAATCTTACAATCTAAAGGAACGTTCTGGTTTTAAATAACCTAGAAAGGGTTGATAAGCCGTAAAAAACAAATCAATCAATGTTTTTACGAATAAAGATGGAATTCTACTGACCAATATGTATACGATAATTGTTAGATGTTCTCGTTTTATTTAATACTAGTTTTCTATTTATTTTAAGATAAAATCCACTGAAAGCAATACACTGCACCTCCTCGGCTTAACTCTGACAACAGATCTCAAGTGGAGTGACAATATAGAATCCATAGCTAAATCCGCTGCTAACAAAGTCGGTTCTCTGTGTAGGGCCAGGAAGTTTTTTTCCGCCTGAAACAATCCTGCACATATATAAATCTACCATCCGCCCGTGCATTGAATACTGGTGCCATATCTGGTCGGGTGCTCCTGCTATCCACCTGAGTGTCCTTGACAAAATCCAACGGAGAATATGTAATGTGATAGATCCAGACTTGGCAGCTCAGATAAAGTCACTTTCTCACCGGCGCAATGTGACTTCCCTGTGTCTCTTCTATAAATACTTTCACGGCTTCTGCTCCGATGAACTTAGCACACTGGTGCCCCCTATATATGAATTTATTCGAACCACAAGATTAGCAACTAGGTCCCACCCTTTTACTGTGAAACCAATAAATTGTAAACGCAAATTCTACTCCATCAGCTTCTTTTCTCGCACTTCCCGGCTGTAGAATTCCCTTCCATTTACTTGTTTTTCCGACAGCTATAATCTCCAAGAATTTGAATGTAAAGTCAATAGTCATCTCCTACCTCACTAACCTGCATCCTCTCTCTCTCAAGCTTCTTTCTCCGTCCACTCCACTCTCATCAGTATTCTCATCCTTCTCTTATCCACTTCCTGTCACCCCCTATAACCTGTCAGTCTTTCTCATAACTTTCCTCCTATGTAACTCCCTGCAAAACAGTGGCAGTAAAATGCCTTGGTTGGGGGCGATATGATTATAAAACAAAATATAGTGATAGAGTCTGAATATATTCATACGCCTTCCTGTTTGTCTTGGTCAGTAGAACTGATATTCTGTCTGAGACTTTCCAATATCAAATGCTATTCTTCCATTTGATATTGATGACGAAATCAATTCCCAAATACTTAGTTTTCAAAGTTACTAACTCTGTCTAATTCAAGTATTAACATCAAGTTTTTCTTTTCTTCACTTGTTGTGGTGTGGGGGCTGGGAGGAAACCGTACATCAAGTTTATAACCACCAACGTTTAGAGATAATTTTTGCTGTTATTTTGTTTACATTGTCCTCTAAGATTAAATAACTCAATCGTAAAATTTTTATATGCAACTGGAAGCAGTTATAAAGTTTTAAATAAGATGCTTTAAGGACGCTTTTACAGAGCAAGAGGTGGATAGTCAGTCACTTATGTGCCATACATGATACACGCTTTGGGCGATCATGTCTCGAAATAGACATGACTGACTTGGAAGAAGTGTATCACGCAGTAGGTTGCCCTTGCTTTCTACGGTAGACTGGTTGCCAGCAAAGGCTATAGAACCCAATCTGTCTTGTTATTTAAACCATAACTAGAGGGAAGAGACGGATTAATACCTTTCAGAAGGGTATTTGTGCGTAAGTGAATGCAAGGAATTCAACTGGAATTCGAACTCGGCTCTCCGATTTCTCGTTCCGAGTCGATATCCACTGCACCACAACGCACATTCCTGAGCACCAGAATAAAAAAAAAAAGTCAAACATCCAAGTGGTTTTCGTAAATTACAAACACTAACTGACGTGTCTTTTGAACATAAGTAGATGTTTATCCGCTGTTTCCTGTTTAGGATTGGTTTATCGGTTTCTTGTAAAATCCACTTCAACCTTTTACTTTTAACGTTTTCGCCTGGATTGTTCTTCATATGCCGTGTTTCTTCAGGACGTAAGCGATCATAGACTACCACTTGGCCCAGTCTCTTGTCGTTCTCAATAATTTTGTTCTTCTTATCTCTCCCAAAACCTGATCCACCATCCATTTTCCGAGGCCTATCAAATATCGCACGCTGCATTTCCCTGTCTCTTTTTCCTTCTATCCGTCCTGTGAGTATAAGATTCTCCAGGCCCTCCTTCTTCATTACTTGTCCAAAGAACCTCATTTGTCTCTTCCTGACGTTGCCTAATGTTATTCTCACAATAGGAGCAGATAGTAATTTATCAATGATTACAACCTTAATTAATGAGTATTTTTATGTTATAAAAACTAAATTTCTATACTATTTACTTCACAAAAATAATCTTAAAAAATTAACTAAGAGTTCAATCCTTAATAAATTACTTTTATTCGTTTATAAAAAAAATTGTTTTTTGTCACTGAGTTGTTTCGGTACTCAGTTGGCGGTTTTGAGCTGTCCCTTCCCGTCTATTTCTATTTAGTGCTCGAATAACGAGTCAACTTTTACCCAGATTATGACCAATTATATGCACATCGATTCTTTCAAGGCATCAACTTTTCTCAGATACCAAAACATTTACAAAATATTGTCTAAATTACATTTACCAGCGGTAGGCAGAAACCAGATGATCGTAATTTAGCCCATTCTACAGATACGCACTTCTCAAAAAAAATTTAAAAATTTAAAAATGATGCAAAGAATAAGTAATGAATATGTATACACCTTAGTTTCCCCTCACAGTAATGTGATTTGGCTGGTGTCAGCCATAAATACAGGCGAAGGCGAGGACGCAGAGAGGTGTACCGCGATTGGTCTACGTCTCACGATACTGCATACGACGAGTACCGTCCATTACGTCTACGTGCTAGATTGTCCTACCCAGTTACAGTTGCCAAAACCGTTTAGCTAATTCTAATTATATATATATATATATATATATATATATATATATATATATATATATACACACACACACACATATATATATCCCTTTCCGGGACATATAAAAAAATAACCATTTGTTTTTATTCATAAACACTCTAGATCACGAATATATATATATCTTTTATCTTATGAAAGTTAATATGGGGGTCCAGTTTGCTATGTAATTTCTTTATGAATTACTCAGCCGAGAACAAAAAAGAATAAAATAAAGTAAAGTGATGTACGTTGTGGTACAGTGGATATCGGCTCGGAACGAGAAATCGGGGAGCCGAGTTCGAATTCCAGTTGAATTCATTGCATTCACTTACGCGCAAATACCATTGGGAAAGGTATTAATCCGTCTTTTCCTTCCAGTTATGGGTTAAATAACAGGACAGATTGGGTTCTATAGCCTTGGCTGGCAACCAGTCTACCGCAGAAAAAATGGCAACCTATTACGGGATAATCATCTGCAAAGTCAATCATATCTCTTTCGAGACATGATCGCCGAAGCGTGTATCACGTATGGCACTCAACTGACTGATCTACCACTCCCACACTCGATTAAGAAAAAACATGAAATACGAAATTGAGGTATCTTCTTGCTGACCTATTTGACCGATTGAAAATACCAGGTGCTTTAAGCACGAGTGGAGTAATGGATAATGGACCGGGTTCTTTATATTCAATTACGCCCAAATAATATTTTGGGAAAGGTATAAATCCACCTCTCTCTCAGCTATAACTTTATTAGAAGAACTTGAAAATGAATTTTTTTATCTTCAAAAAATTCTGTTTTCTGGTTATAATTAACCTGCAAAAGTTTGATAAGCCGTAAAAAACCCTAAAAAAAACAACTCATAATTATCTATTTTCAGTGCTGTGTTAAAATAATGTTTACATACAAAATTTGAAATAATCTTAAAACCTCATCCAAATATGAATTTAAAGCATATTCATCGTGACATATATAATTGAATACAAAATTAAAAATGTTTTGTCATGTCTCTTTCGCGAAATAAATTTTCAACTCCATAGTTCAACCTAATTCTCACTTCTGATTGAGCCATATTGTTTAACTTCCTACAACCACCACTCCTTAATTTTCTAAAGAACCATTCATCTTATACTTTCTAAATAAATCATTTTCATCATTTAATTTTAAAATATCACCTGAAGAACAGTATTGTTCTAAAACATGAAAACTTTTGTGTAACGATATAATGTATTTATAAAACATTGCTTAACAAATTTACAATTTTAACCTCTATTTTGTATTGAGTACTCTTTATAAAAGTAAATGCATGAACAGTGAGATTTAACCTATCTGTTCTTTCATTTCCTCATGGCACATACATATATATATATATATATATATATATATATATATATATATATATACATATATATATATTCTAAACATATACTGTTAAATATAAGAGACAATGAATGTCTATTATGTTTAATCATGAGCCATTCTAAACGTCGTATTTTGGCTTTAATTTCAGAGACTTTAATTGGAGTAGATAGACAAAACTATCGCCCGGTTCACACACCACCCACGTCTATTAAACAGGTGAAGAGACTCATCCCTTCTTCCCTGCTTAGGATGTGGTTTCCGGCTTTCTCTTTTCCAATCTTTTCACTCTTACGTAGCCCCCTGCCCCTCAGTGGCATTACCGCCTTGCTCGGGACGATATGATTAAAAAAAAAAAGGGTTGAAAATAAAGACAAAAACTCTCCAACATTTGGATAATTTTTTATTAATTTGGTTTTGTTGTCATTTCGCGCTATCATGCGGTGTGACGTCATAGAACCGCACTGCAAATTTGCGAACAGCGTTTGTTATTTTTGGTAACTATTGCCGATGCCTAGCGGAGTTTTATGTCAACACAAAATAAAATCATCGGTGATGGTGGATGTTATTGTATTACCGTCTTAATAACCTCTCTGAAGATGGCTCATGTGAGCCGAAAGCTTAGAAACATATTAATAAAAATTATCCAAATGTTGGAGAATTTTATTTTATTTTCAACTGAAATTAAAGCCAAAATACGACGTTTAGAACGGCTCATGATTAAACATAATATACATTCATTGTCTCTTATATTTAGCAGTATATGTTTAGAAAATTATTTGTGGCCTCTATACAAGATAATACCTCTGTTAATACTACATTAAGCACTGTTTTCTTAACAACTGAATAATAATATTATACATGTGTGTACTCTTGTGTATATTTATTAATTCGCATAACTACACTTTGCTTATTACTTTTGAACACTTTTCTCAGGTTTAATAATATTTCATAAGTTATTTCCCACTGGTCGCCGGAATATGGATCCTATTAATTCAAACTACTCCACCAAAACTATCTTGATCCCCGGCAAAAAATATTACACACTAACACTATGACACAAAATTGAAAGTATCTTAAAGAGAATGGGAGAGAAACTCTACTTCTTCAAAAACAATAAGGACTCCCTTAACCTGGTAACAGATTTTTATGGATTTAAATCTCAAAAACACACGAACTGATGAGCAATTATCAAACGTTGAGAAAGAGTTATTTGCTATAATTAAGAAAATTAACTTCTGAAATACCACCAACTACAAATGACAATGCTGATGGGCATATCGAAGTTCGACCAATCTGATAAAATTATTATTAAAACGGATAAGACAATCATTATTTTATTAATACTTGACAGGCTCCAAAGGAGAGTCTGTAATGTGATGGGTACTGATATGGCGGCTCGACTGCAGCCACTTCCCCACCGTCGAAAGGTGGCCTCCCTTTGTCTGTTCTATAAATACTTTCATGGTTTCTGCCCGGACGAACTTAAGTCACTGGTGCCTCCTCAACAGGTGTTTACTCGTGCAACCAGACTGGCAACTGGGTCCCACCCTTTCACAGTCAGGTTAGCCAAATGCAGACGACAATTCTACTCCTTCAGCTTCTTCTCTCGCACTTCCCGCCTGTGGAACGCGCTCCCAAATTCTTGCTTTCCTGACGGATACAATCTCCAGATATTTAAATGCAAAGTCAATACTCATCTATTAATCAATGGACTCTAGCTCTCTCCCACCCCCGTATAACCTTCTCTTTCTCTCCACTTATGTATCTGTCATCGCACCTGCTTTCTCAGCTTTCTATTGCTCCTTTCTAACTAGTTTGTACTCCTCACTCTTTTCTAATTAATCTGTTATGTAGCCCCCTGCACATCAGTGGCATTTCCGCCTTACTCGGGGCGAAATGATTAAAAAAAAAAAAACACGGAGGCATACCACAAAACCATTCTCAGAAAAATTAAAAAAAAACAAAAAAACCATTGCCTAGTCACCGAGAAGCTAATATAAACAGCGAAGCCAAAAAATTACTAAAAACCTTAAAACAGATAATTGAATCCCAATTTTACATAAGCAACAGACATTCATCACAAGTAAATCCATAAACACAATTTCACAAACAACCTACAATACAGATTACTAAACCCTTCCAAAAACTACATTGGTAGAATTAGAAAAATTATCTTTAAAAGAGCTTCCAAATTCACTAAGAATGCCTTAGGAATGAACCAATGAAAGAACAAAGCAAGACAATTGATTGCTTCAGAAAAATAAAAAAATAATGCACTGCACTTTTATCCAATTTTGATATTTGTGATTTCTACTCGTCAACATCTGAAAAAAGATTTTAACCGCAGTCTTAAACTTAGCTAAAAAGTACTACCCTATCAGCGACCAAGACATCAGCATCATTAAACAGGCCCCAAATCGATCTTATTTTACGATGAATGCACGTGGACTGGAAGATTTCAGCATTTCTATGGGATCGTATGATTCTGCCGAGGCCTGTGATTTGGTCGGACATATTTGCTCTGGCATCTCAGGATCATCAATCCCTCATCTCGATAAAGTCCGGTGTTACTTAACACCGGACTTTATCGAGACGAGGGATTGGTAATCCCCGTAAAGCTAGTCCACAAAAAAACAGGAAGAATCCAGCCCAATTTTTCAAAGACCACGATCGTAATATAACTACTATCATTAACGCTTAACTTGGACATTTCTTACATGTTAACTTCGACCTGAGCAATGGCCTGTACAAACCGAACACTAATAACTTCCATAATCATAAATACATCAATAGCGAATCAAAATCCTGCAAGTTTGGTTCTAAGGGCTACTGACGGCTCTGCAAAAGCGTATTAAGCAACAGCAAACGTTCGATTCCTCCACTATTGAGTATAAAGTTGAGGTTCTCACATCCACTGTAAACAAGTCTGAGTGATTTGTTCGCAAATTCTCTTACAACTTCACACTTGACTCATCTGGAGTAACCACGCCTAACTTGCTTCCTAGGACTGGAGTACAACTGAATGATATCTATATAACCCCACTCTAGTTTCTAACATTATTTCTATGCTTCACTCCCATAAAGCAGGCGATTGCGATGGAATTCCAGTCACTGCCCTTTAGAAATGGCCCCTGAACTCTATCTTGCCCTTTCCAAACTCTATAACTGTTACCTTACTGCTTCTTGCTTCCCTATTTGTTGGACGTTGTTCTCTGTAGTTCCTGTCTTTAAAAAACTCTGGAGAGCACTCCGACCCCTACCGCTTTTTGACAAAATGTTCGAGGCCTTTATCAATGCTAAAATGATTCAGCATTTCACATCCAACAAATTATTTTCTGATAAGCAGTACGGCATCTGCTTCACTATGTGTACTGCTGATGTGCTAACAGCCATCATTGAGTACATATACCCGGCCCTTGATAAGAATGTCGAAGTCGGGCTGTTGCCCTGGATATCTCGACAGCATTTGATACTGTTTGCCATGCTGGCCTCTTGCAAAAGCTACAGGGCTATAGTATAAATGGATGATTGTTCGGTTTAACCTAATTGTTCCTGTCAAATCGTATAATAATGGTCGTTCTAAATAGGCATACTTCCAAATCTCTTCATGTGAACACAGGTGTTCTTCAAGGCCATATCCTAAGTATTACGTTCTTCCTGATATTTATCAATGATTTTCCTGATCTAATCGATTCCCAAGTTGGCATCTATGCAGATGACACCACCATCTACTCCCGCCTCAATATGAAATCTGCCAGGGCTGACAAAAAGATCTTGCTTCTGCTCTTGGAAAGGACCTCTAGTCTGTGATGGATTGGAGTAAGAAGTGGCTCGTAAATTCTAATATTTTCAAAACGAAGCTGCTCTCCTTTAAGCATCAAGGAGAAGCTTGCTTACCTTTCATTAATAAAACTAGTCTCTCGGAAGCAATACACTGCGCCTACTCGGCCTCACTGTCTCAGCCGATCTCAAGTGGAATAAACACATTGAATCAATAGCTACATCTACTAAGAAGTTTGGATCGCTGTGCCTAGCCAGGAAGTTTTTCTCGTCAGAATCCATCTTGCACATTTATAAATCTACCATTCATTGAATACTGTTGCCATACATTGGCTCCTGCTGTTCATCTCGGGGTTCTTTACAAAATCTAAAGAAGGGTCTTCTATGTAATTGGTCCCGATTTGGCTACTCGCCATCAGCTACTTTCTCACCGACAGAATCTTACAATGGAAAAAGAGACAAATGTAAATTATGCCTTTTAAAAAGAAAAAGTCATCTTACACCATATAAATAACCCTAATCTACTTAACAAAAAAAGCGATCTAATGATCACATGTTACCACCGAAAAAATACTTAAATTTTTAGATCTTGATTGATAAAGATTCCTCAATACGTTCTTTTTTTCTTCCTCACTCCTCTATTCCCCTCTTTCTTTCTTTCTTTCTTTCTTTCTTTCTTTTCTTTCCCACGCAAATATTGCTTATAATAATTATGAATTACGCCCCTTTGATTTCATCTCACCGTATTTTAATATTTTTTAATTTTAATTTTATAATTTCACTCTTAAAATTTTAATTTTACTTTTTTTTTATCTCCATGTAGTCTTTGTCTATTTAAATTTTACTTTTGTTATTAAAAAACAGTAACCTAACGTTATAAGACTTAACTCCTATGACCATCGAGTGAACTTAAATTTAAATCTATCAAACGTTCAGTTTTTAATATGAACCTGATGATTGTATAACGCATGGTAATCTGAGTCGTCCCATCAACGTAGGACAATATGTATATATATATATCTCTTTTATCAAGTTCAGAAGTTTGGATTATTTTTTCTTATGTCTTAATGTAAGATACTCAGTAGTATATATATATATATATATATATATATATATATATATATATATATATATATGTGTGTGTGTGTGTGTGTGTGTGTTGCTGTCATTTTAGACGGCATATCGATATGAATATTTTGCTGACATTTTTTATAGCAAGGCCCACTCGTTAATAATAATCATTAGAAATGTTTTTAAGAAATGGTTATTACTTTGACGGATGCGATTCTGTGAAAACGCAGAGGTTCGTCCTGAACATAAGTCGGATTACACTTCATGTAAACCAAAAGAAAAAACGTATAGAGACACTTTTGTTTTCTCAATCTAAAGAGAAATTACAAAGCAGAATATAAATAGAGATAAACAAAGAAGGTTTATTTAATGGGACACTCCTTCAGCAATTTCATGAATTCGAAGTCACGTTTAAAACAATCCCGGTGAATGATTGTTCATTAATTCTGGTCAACGGTCAATAGATAGAATGCTGTGAGAAACAGCTTTACTCGATTAAAAAATAAGATAAAATAAAAAGAAATGCTGGGAGGTAATGAACAAGTTCGGGTCTTTAGCTAATAAAAACAAACTACATGTTCACTGAGGGTTCAGTTCAGAAGGACGTAGAGACGTAGGGTCGAATTCTGCCAGAGAACGTTAGTTTTCATGAGATTGGAGTAGATAGACTAAACTATCGCCCGGTTCACACTCCACCCACGTGTATTGAACAGGTGAAGAGGCTCATCCCTTGTTTCCTGTTTAGGATGCGGTTTCCGGTTTTCTCTTTTCCAATCTTTTCACTCTTTTATCTCTTTATTTTTTTTCAATTGGAGTAGATAGACTAAACTATCGCCCGGTTCACACTCTACCCACGTCTATTGAACAGGTGAAGAGGCTCATCCCTTGTTCCCTGTTCAGGATGTGATTTCCGGTTTTCTCTTTTCCATTCTTTTTACCCTTACGTAGCCCCCTGCGCATCAGTGGCGTTATCGCCTTGCTTGGGGTGATATGATTAAAAAATATATATATATTTATTAAACATTCAAACATATATACGAAAATAAACAAAATATTCTTCTTCATGTTCCTTCAGGACGTAGGCGATCAATCGACTTCGACTTGGCTGTGTCTTTGTCGCTCTCAAAATTCTTTCTCTTTGTATCCCTCCCAAACTCCACTCTGCCATCTATTTGCTCAGGCTTATCAAGTAGGTCTCGCTCTCCTTTCCTTATTTGTCCTGTGAGTATTAAATTTTCCAGGCTCTCCTTCTTCATTAGATGTCCCAGAAACCTCATCTGTCTGCTCCTTATGAGTTTTCTTCTTATCTTCATCCTCTCCAACACTTGGGCGCTAGTCACAGGCCTACTTCATGGTATCCTCAGCATCCTTCTGTAAAACTACATTTCTTATGCCTCAAGCCTCTCCTTCATCCTTGTGGACATCACATAGCAATCCAGCACACTTTGTTTCCAATGAGATTTTCCTGTTTTTCGGTACTCTGGTTAGCTTTGAACTGCGTCCTTGACCATGCCAATGTGTCTTTATCTCAACATCGCACTTTCCATCCTCTTTCAGCACGGTTCCCATTTATTTAAATTTCTTTACTTGTTTTATTTTAGTTTCTCTGAACTATAGTTGGTTTTGGGGTCTTGTTTTTGCTGAGGACCATAATAACAGCTTTTTTAAACCTTATGTTTAGTCCATTTTTTTTCGCTTTCTCTTGCTACCTTCTGTAGGATGTCCTACATTCCCCTTTCCCTGTCTGCTAATACTGCGTCATCTGCGTATCTTATATTGTTGAGATTGTGACCACCAATGACGAATCCTGGCAATGGTTTTATTTCTCAGAATTGTTTCGCTGTATAGGTTGAATAGATCAGAAACACATACTTGAAATGGAGCGTTTACTCAAATACGAATATTCACAAAAAACAATGTTTAAAGTGATAAAAATCTATCGGATTAATCAAAATTATATATATATAATTTCGTAGTTTTAAGATGTCTTGTGTAGTACCGATTGAATGGTAAGAGATTTTATTCCAAGACCCACAAAAACACGTGACTGGAATTAAATTAAAAAGAAGCTCAACGTTTCCGTTATTAAAGAAAGTGAGATCAATACTGGGTCCCAAGTGTTTTATGTAGAGTGCTTCTCTCAGAGCTAGATGTTTTCGGTTACAGGATTTATCAAGGATGATTGTGCTATCAACAAGAATTTTCTTAAAAATTTCTTGTACAATGTGGGTGGTTAAATGTCTTTTTAGATCATAATTGACACATGAGGCGCCTGCTCAAAGAGCTAGTGGTGTAACTGATATAAGTAATTGATTTATGCTAGAAACACAGTCTTTTACTGGGCAATTAAATTGATAAACTATATTGGTCATTGCTGGTTTAGGGTTGTTTTAATTACTGGAGACGAAGGTGGCGGCTTCCATATTCTGTAATACAGCCACGTTGCATTCACATGGTTCGGAATAAACATCACTACTATTTAGCTGGCATATCACAACCATGAAAAGAAACCCTAAATCACACTACCAGCCTCGAAAATGAGCACTTGGGACAATAGACACTACGAAGAATTCTTATATTTCTTTAGTCCCGCCAAACAAAAAAATTTAAGAATAATAGAAATACTTCAATTTTTTTCTTGTCTGTCATATTCAAGCGAAACACGCCTGAAAAAAAGGTCACTTCCAAAAATATATATATCTTTTCGTAGTTGTCTTTTAAGATGTAACTGCGTGGTGCAGACTGTCTAGGAAATACTCAGAATGGTAGAGTTATATATATATATATATATATATATATATATATATATATATATATATATATATCAGTCAGTTGTGGCATACGTGATACACGCTTTGGGCGATCGTCTCGAAAGAGACATGACTGACTGGGCAGAAGATTATCCTGCAGTAGGTTGACATTGCTTTCTGCGGTAGACTGGTTGCCAGCCAAGGCTATAGAACCCAATCTGTCCTATTATATAACACATAACTGGATGGAAGAAACGGATTAATACCGTTCCCAAGGATATTTGTGCGTAAGTGAATGCTACGAATTCAACTGGAATTCGAACTCGGCTCCCCGATTTGTCGTTCCGAGTCGATATCCAGTAAATACCAAGGCCTGTTGAGTTTATTTCAAATAATTTCAAATACGTGTATCTATTAAAGATAATGTTTAAACTAATGAAATAAATATGTCGGTTGTTAATCCATTTTGTTAATATTCGGAACATTATATAATTAATATAACTATAATATAATTAATGTGGAGAAGTTTGTCACTTAGCTTAGTGTTATTTTAATCATTCCGACATCGATATTTCATTTTTTTTTTCTGTTGCAAAAATCCTGAAGAAGGGGAACATCGCAATAACACATTCACGAAACTTTGAAGTCGGCTCGACTGAAATAACACTTCTCAGCTAATTCAACAACATTTTTTGCATTAATTCTATTAAAAATTCTATCTCGATATCGAGAATTTCATGACAAAAAACCCTTCTGGCTGAAAATGACTGTTTATTAGTAAACTACTAAAAAGAAAGCGATTCTGACACTAAGCACCATTACAAATAAACATTGAGCACTCTGGAAGAATAATAGTCTTTGAAAAAATAGTAGCTACTCTAGCATTTACGCATCTCTCATTCAGTAATGAATTAAAGCACTCTAACTACTAGCCTATGATACATCATACACAAAAAAGTCTACCGCCTCCTACTGAGCGCCCATAGCTCTGAGGTAGAATCGCCGACTGACGCCAATTCGGTCGGGTTTCAATCCTGGGTAAAAAAACAATCGGATTTCTAACCGTACTGATGAGCTGTGATACAGCGAAACAGATCTGTCTGCGGATATAGATTTAGATATATATCCAGGTAAAGAGAACCAAGTTTTACAATTCCGGTTTCTCCGGCATTTACAAAAAGTGCTCACTGCAATAAATATTGTACAGCATAATATAATCATATTCCTAATTAAAATATATTCCGACACAGAAATTTCTATATTTCGAGATTTCTACCTCGTCGTCAGGCAATGTTAGAATAGATTTAATAGTTTTTTATTATTAAGAAATTTAATAATATATAGTTTTTCCTATAGACACATATTCTATAAAATAAATGTAATGAAATAAATGCACTATGTAAACATTGCAAAGTGTTCACCTTAGAATATGGTTAAAAAACAAAAACATTGTTTATTAACTTGCATATATCTAATAATTTGTATAAGAAAAATAATAATTAAATTGATATTTAAATTTTTGTAATAATTAAATAGATATTTAAAAGATTATATTATGATATTGAGAATTGTATTAGAATATAATAATAAAATAGAATTAAAATATAATTTATATGAAAAGAATAAAATGAATTTTAAAAAATTGTTTAATAAATAAATAGATATTAAAAAATAAAAAAATGTTATTTATAAATTAAAATTTTGAAAAATTAGAATAAAATGCATTCTGAATCGAGATATGAATAGTATATTTACTGAAAGGTATCTTTAAGTTAGATCAAAGATCCAAAATGTTTGCTTTCTTTCTTTCTTCATCCCTTTTCTTCTTTTTTGTTTTAGAAAATGTTGGGATATATAGAAAGCTGAAAGAAAACTTTTGTGACAATAATGGATACATCAACGGAAATAGGGTCTAGACAAAGGTTTTGAAAATTAGGTTGACACTTTGGCCGTTAAAATTGAAAGAAGAAATCATGTATTCCACCCCATTTTTTTTTTCAAATTTAAAGTGAATCTCTATTCTGATTAGTTAAATTGAACATACACATAAATTTGTATGTCTTCTCATATTTATAAATAACAAACATATTGTTTCTTATATTATATATATTATAAAATCATTTTCACAACTATGATCAAATAGAAAATGATAAATATAAAAATTTGAATCTACTGTTCCATAGGTATGTTCTCTATATATTATTTTCTAACTTTTTCAAGCGTATATCGCCTGACGATATCAAATCACGACAGCTCTTGTGTAGCGAAAAAATATTTTTATTAGAAATTCCAATAATAAAAAATATTACTAACAATACTGCCCTACTACGTATCGAACGCTATTAAAAAGCAAATACTACGAACTGTGAATGTTATTTCATTAGTTTTTACTACTACCAAGATATATATATAGTATAACCAGAATATGAGAAACCCTGATAAGAGAGATTTTCTCTGGTCCGAAATTAGAGCATGTGGTAATGTATATAAAATAGGCCAAACCCGGATATAAGAGCAGTTTTATCCGTTCCCGACAACTCTCTTATATCAGGGTTACACTGTATGTATTAGGCATGTCAGATTAAATAAATTGCGAACATTCTGCCTGCTTATTTTTGATAAAATCCGTTCATACTCACGGATAATCTTTCGCGTATTATAATTGAAAGATGTAAGAAACGAGCTGTAACCTTTATTATTCAGTTCTCGATGTTCCCAAGTACTTTCAATCGCCTTTCTAAAGCATCTTTAGAGGTATAAGTTGTGACAAGAAAAAGTAACCGCAAACTGTGTTGCTAAAAATTACTGTAAATTTTCTTGCTTCAAATGTAACGGTTAAAAAAATATCCGCATTTTTTTCTGACGTTTAATACTACGAACGCGCTCTATGTATAAATAAAAGACAGCGAATCAAGTAATAAGTTTGAGTAAAAGTCAAAATCGAAGTAGTCAGAGGAGTCATAGAGAAATGTATCTGTGTCTTTTCTGTGTCCTGACGTATGAAAACTCTTCAGAAAAAAAGAAACATAGCTAAAAAAAAAAAAAAAAAAAAAAAATGTAAAAAGTGCGCCAACAAATTTTAGAACATAAATTGTGGGGATTTTCACTTTATCTGCTTTCTTCTTTATCTTTCCTTTCTTAATGGATGAGTTGAACATTTTTACAAAAGCAAATTTTCGCCCACTCAAATTTCCGCAGGTTAAAATTAAGAAAAAACAAACCTTGATGAACGTAATGGCAAGTTTGTTAAACAGAGGTGAATGTGCAGAATGGCATGTACTTTCTAGATATTCTTGTTTGAGATTAAAACTTTTCAGCACTCTTGTATCATTGCCAGAAATCTTTGTATGCTTCTTGGCCTGCATAAAAGAAACTGGATAGGTGTGTGAACGTAGAGGTAATACAGGCTCTCATTTTTGTTAAACACTAAAATCCATCCAATCAGGTTAAAGCTGTAATATTCTTTGTGAGAGATGGCCGCCTTTATTTAGTGAATTTTGAGCTAGAATGAACTTTGTTGCTCGATAGTGACACAAAAAAGAATCCTTCATTTAACAGTTAAGTGCGAACATTTCCATTTTTAAATGTTTGGGACAAGTAGTGCTAGACAATCTCTCTCGTCATAATACGTCTTGTGATATACATATATTTTATAATTCGTTCGTGCATTAAATACTGCTGCCATATCTGGTCTATTGCTCCGGTAATATGCCATGTGATTCTTAACAATATCCAAAAAGTGTCTGCAGTGTTATCGGATCCAATCTGGAATTTTTACTTCAGTCAATTTCCCACAGCTATAATATGGCTTCCTTCTGTTTTTCTACAAATATTTCCATACCAATTGTTCTGACGAGCTGCTCTCCTTGGTAACTCAACTGCATAGATTGGACGTTAAGTTTTATCGTTTTACTGTTGATGTAACCTTAAGTTCTCAGTTCTTGGGAACATCGAGAAATGAATAATAAAATCTACTAAGTTACAGCTCATTTCTTATATCTTTCAATTTTAATACGCGAAAGATTATCTGTAAGTATGAACGGAGTTTTATTAAAAACAAGCAGACACAATGTTTGCAATTTATTTAATCTGACATTCCCTCCCACAAAGATTACTGCTTAAGTAAACAAATATATATATATATATATATATATATATATATATATATATATATATATATATATATTGGGTACCTTGAGAAATGAATGATAATAACATATGTCAACGTTACAGCTCACTTCTGACATCATTCACTTATAATACGTGAAAGATTATCTGTGAGTATGAACGGATATTATTAAAAATAAGCACACCCAATGTTTGCAATTTATTTAATCTGACATGTCTAAAAGAAAATTTGCTGCCTAAATAAGCACACACACACACACACACACACACACACACACACACACACACAATTTTACAGGAATATATATATCCCTTTAAAATTAAATTCCTTTCCAGGATTTAAAAAAAAAATCTAATAACTTACTTTACTCATATAATAGCATTATTTTTGTCTCACACTTCTCACCATTCGTCTTTGTCGTCACGACTTCATGAATGCGTGCTACTAGATTGGCAAGTAGGTCTCACCGATTTTACTGTTGAACTAGCTAGATGTAACCATAAGTTCTATTCTAATAGTTTTTCTTGCACTTCTCTCCTATGGAACTCCCTTCCGATTTCTTGCTTCCCTGCCACCTACAATGTTCAAAAATTTAAATGCAACGTCAATCGCCATCTTTTGTCTTCCCTAAGCGACTTGTTTGGGGCGAAATATTTAAAAAAATAGTGTACATATTTAAATTGTCTGTTTGCTATTCTTTTTTGCTGAAGATGATCTGAGAATCTTCTTCTTCTATGTACCTTGTCCTTTCAGGACGTAGGAGATCATGGCCTTCCACGTCTCCCTATCCCTGGTGGCTTTTAGCACGCTTCCTCCTGTAACGCCTCTCAGCCCCCGTTCCGTCATGCACCTGCTCAGGCCCTTCAAATATGTTATCCGCTGCTTTCCTCTGTCTCTTTTTCCCTCTATCTGGCCTGTTAGTATCAGGTTCTCCAAGCTCTCCTTCCTCACTGCATGTCCCAGGAACTTCAGTTGTCTCTTCCTGATGCTCAATATTAATTTCCTTTTCGTTTCCATTCTTCTCCTGTTGCACCATGCAACCCTCGTTCCATTATCCACCTGATTAGGTCCTTCAAATATGTTACCCGCTACTTTCCTCTGTCTCTTTTTCCCTCTATCTGGCCTGTTAGTATCAAGTTCTCCAAGCCCTTCTTCCTCATTGCATGTCCCAGGAACTTCAGTTGTCTCTTCCTGATGCTCAATATTAATTTCCTTTTCGTTTCCATTCTTCTCCTGTTGCACCATGCAACCCTCGTTCCATTATCCACCTGATTAGGTCGTTCAAATATGTTACCCGCTACTTTCCTCTGTCTCTTTTTCCCTCTATCTGGCCTGTTAGTATCAAGTTCTCCAAGCCCTTCTTCCTCATTGCATGTCCCAGGAACTTCAGTTGTCTCTTCCTGATGCTCAATATTAATTTCCTTTTCGTTTCCATTCTTCTCCTGTTGCACCATGCAACCCTCGTTCCATTATCCACCTGATTAGGTCGTTCAAATATGTTACCCGCTACTTTCCTCTGTCTCTTTTTCCCTCTATCTGGCCTGTTAGTATCAAGTTCTCCAAGCCCTTCTTCCTCATTGCATGTCCCAGGAACTTCAGTTGTCTCTTCCTGATGCTCAATATTAATTTCCTTTTCGTTTCCATCATTCCCAAAACCTCGTCATTGCTCACATGCTCGGTCCACGATATCTGCAGCATCCTTCTGTAAAACCACATAATGCAGAATGAACACCAGTAGCAAAAATTAGAGTTCACTTGAACGAAAATCTCTTGAAGTGATAGAAAGTTTATGATATTACAATATAAAGTACTTTATACATTAATGTAATACAAACCTATTTTCGATGAGGAGGATAAAAAGCCAGAAGACATTATGTTCTGGTCGTAATAATATAAGACTGGTGGTGTGACCAACTATAATTGGCATTTCAAGCATTCGCTTGTTTGTTTTTTTGTTATGTACTTTTTTTTGTTTTTGTTTTTTTTTTTTGCTTTTCTTAATTAAATATGATAAAACATCTGTCTATATTTTGGAGACTGTTACTATTTATACTATTTACATTGTTCGGACTATTGTCCGCATGTTTATTGCCATATTAACGACGTTTCGGCCATTATACACTCCGCTCTTCAGGTTACATTTGTTGAAAATATCAACAAACCAACAGCTTAACCCGGTTTCACTCGGGTAGTTTAAGCAATAATAAGAATAACATATGATGAATTTACATACTTACACTTCGTCCACCCTCGTCCCTTTTATAGATATAGATAACAATATAGAATGTCTCTATTAATATAAAGTGGGTGATCTATTCTATATTATAATCAATACATAAACTGATCCCTAACTTTGTAGGGTGATAATATATATTTTCTACCCCTAATTTCGGCTTTCTGAAAAATTGCAAGGTGTCGTTAGCATTCTAAAATTTTGATCTACATCTGAGCGCAACTCCCGTCGAGCTAGACCGCAAAATGCAGACGTTAAGTCGAATCTATCAAACAAACAAATACTTACACAACGTCCACCTTCGTCACTTTTAGAGATATAGATATCGAAGTCCGAAAAATGTAGATGAGGACAAGAGTCTAAACAATGTAAATAGTGTAAATATGATACAAATTTTGAAATTCTATTTTTTGAGAGACGGAAACTGGTTTTTATCGTTTTTCCTTTTAAATTTCATATACCACGATAAACGATTATGACTCTCCACAACTACTTTTTCGTTAATATATTTTAACTGCGACAATTTCTTCGAAAATTATAGTGGAGAGGATTTCTAAGACTTTTGCAATAGTTATAAAGCGACTTTGGATTTATTTTTATCCAAAACTGGATGGTCTAGTATTCTTTTTGTTCGAGGGTGTACTTGTAGAATAACTAAAAATTCTGGAAAACAATTAAAATTTTAATAAAGAAAAATTCGTAATGAAATACAAAAAAATAGAATCATAAAGATGTCTCCTGAAATAAGCATTTATATTTAAGACATGACAGTGAATATTTAAGTCTGCTTGTGCGAAATCTGTGCTTGATATCCTTAGGCATTTATTTTTTAATTTCATGCCTTACTAGCAGTATAGCCCAGCGTTGCTCGGGTGGAATGAAAGCTTTAAAACTAATCCATGGTCCTGGAGATCAGACTCAGCGTAATGAATATTTGTGTGAAGTTTGGTGAGAATCGGATAAAAATTCTGGATTTGTATAAAGGAAATACAGACAGATAAACAGACACACACACATACACACAGAGAAACATCTTGCCTTTTATATATATATTATCGATTTTCTGCACTATTGTAAGAACTGCAACCTTGAAACTTCTGAATATCGTTTCTTATGTCTTGGTCTATGAATGTATCAAATTTGATTAAAATCGAACCACTCCTTCTATAACCCGATTTTTCGATTATCGATTTTCGATATTTATCGGGGAGTACCTCGACACAAAACCTAGCTAAGAACACTCGCAGACACTTATAATACAACTGTGTAAATTTTCAAGAAAATCGGTTCAGCCGTTTCAGAGTCTATAGGTAACGGACACACACACACACACACAGACATACACACACACAGTTCCATTTATAAATAAGTTTATATATTCCAATTTAAACAATAAGAAAGCAGTGAAGATCGACAAAAAAGTGAGGGTGAAATATTTTGCCAGTTATTTGTACCTTTAACATAAGCTTTTTTTCAATGTGCTATGGCTCTCCACAATTTCCTGCCCTTTGTAGTCCTTAATAAAGCATGTCTATTTGCTATTTCTTCTAAACCTTCTTCCACCCACCACTTTACTCTTCTTTTCTTTTATGTAACTTGTCCCATCAAGACGTAGGCGATCATAGCCTTCCACGTCTCCCTATCTCTGGTGGCTCTTAGCACGCTTTCTCCTGTAACGTCTCTCAGCCTCCGTTCTGTCATCCACCTGCTCAGGCCCTTCAAATATATTATCCGCTACTTTCCTCTGTCTCCTTACCCCTCTATCTGGCATGTTAGTATCAGGTTTTCGGAGCCCTCTTTCCTCATTGCATGTCCCAGGAACTTAATTTGTCTCTTCCTGATGCTCATTATTAATTTCCTTTTCGTTTTCATCATTTCTAAAACCTCGTCATTGCTCAAATGCTCGGTCCACGATATTCGCAGCATCCTTCTGTATAATCACATTTCAGCTGCTTGGAGTTTTCCCTTCATCTTTGTTGATATTGTCCAACATTCACTGCTATATTAAAGAACTGACATCACATAGCAATCCAGTACTCTCTTCTTTGTCTCTAGTGAAGGTTTCCTGTGTCTTAATACTTTACTCAGCTTCTGGAACGCATTTTCGCCATGCCAATTCGCCTTTGGATCTCTGCGTCGCACATTCTGTCTTCAGTTAGAACACTTCCCGGATATTTAAATTTTCGTACCTGCTTTATTTTAACATCCCTCACCTGTATTTGGCACTTTGGTCTACTCTTGTTGCTGATGACCATGCATTCGGTTTTCTTGCAGTTTATTTGTAATCCCTTCATGTCACTCTCTTCAGCTATCTTCCGTAGGAGGTCCTGCAGTATTTTTTCCGTGTATGTAATCAACACTGTGTCGTCTGCGTATCTTATGTTGTTCAGATTTTGACCTCCGATGACAAATCCTGGCATAACATCTAGGGTCCTCAAAATATTCTCACTGTACAAGTTAATAGATTCGGTGAAAATACACATCCCTGTCTTATGCCTCTTTCTATCTTTGTATAACTGCTGAATTCGTTCCCTGTCCGTATGCAGGCAGTTTGCTGCCAGTAGAGGTTTTTAATTATTTTAATGTCTTTCCCAAATATGTCGAGCCTGCTGGGCATCTCCATCAATTCTTTGTGGCGTATTTTATCGAACGCATTTGCATACTCAATAAAGCTCATGTGCAAGAATCAGATATTCCATGCCCTCCTTTTTCATATGCCCTAAAAATTTCAATAGTCTCTTCCTAATGTTAAGTATGAGTTACCTTTTTGTTTCCATTTTCGTTAAAACTTCGTTGTTGCTCACGTAATTATTCAATGATATCCTCAGTATACTACTGTAGAACCAAATTTCAACTTCATGTCGCTTTTTCATTTTTGATGATTCACTGTCATGTAGGTAAGAGGGCTGATATCACTTAACAGTTCAGTACTACTCTCTTTATTTTGAACAATTCTTTTCTTTCTTAATACTCTGCTTGGCTTATTGAAAGCATCTTTATCTCCCCCAATGCGCCTTTGGATTTCAGTGTCGCGCGTTCCGTACTCATTTAAAACACTTACCAGATATCTAATTTTTTCTTGTTTGATTTTGTTATCTCCAAATTGTAACATTAGTACCCGGAGCAAATTTTGATATTGCTATAAAAACAGAAATATTAAAACCAGTGTAATATGGAAACGAAGAGCAGGGGGTAATTATGTTGAAAAAATAATGAAAACAATTTACTGGTTGTCACTCTGCACAACCATTAAAAAATACGGTAGAAATATAAAGTATATATATATATATATATATATATATATATATATATATATACTTACGTTCATATCACGTTGAATACACCGGTTCTCGTCCAATCGCCGATCAGTACGAAGATGGGTGACCGATTGGGAATACTAAGTGCTGTAAGATTTTTTTTTCTTTTTGTTGTGGTGCAGTGGATATCGTCTCGGAAAGAGAAATCGGGATGCCGAGTTCGAATTCCAGTTGAATGCCCTGCATTCATTTACGCGCTGCTACGCTTGGGAAAGGTATTAGTACGTCCCTTCCCTCCAGTTATGGGTTAATAAGAGGACAGATTTGGTTCTATAGCCATGGCTGGCAAACGTCTACCGCAGCAGCTATTTGCAACCTATTGCGGGATAATTAAACCAGGGTAAATGCCGAAACAGGTACATATATATATATATATATATATATATATATATATATATATATATATATATATAGCATCTTCCAAAAACTGACATCATTTCAAATGTGAATACCTGAATAACTACATGACCTAGGCAAAGAAAATTTAATAGGATTGATGTAAAACAATAAACAATTTACTTATCAAAATTTAAATAATTATACAGAGGTTTGTATTTTTTTTATAACCGATTTCACAAACCTTTACAAACGTTCAATATGCGCAACACGACAGACATCAAGTCAATAGTCCAACACCTGTCAATCACGTTGTAGCATATCTTGTGTAACACTGCCCAGCACCTCAGTGATTCCCTGCTTTAGTTCATCTCGGTTTTTAGGAAGAGTGGCGTATGTCCTTTTGCATAGCCCAATAGAAAAAAAACTAACAAAATCTCAAGTCAGGTGAAACTAGTGGCCATTTCAAGAGGACATTATCATAATGGCATGCTCAATTCATCTTCCTGGTAGATTATCATTGAGATAAGTCCGCACTGAGGTTCTGGACAATGTTACGCAAGACTACCTACACTTTGTGTGACAGGAGCTGGTCTATAAATTTGACATGCGTAATATGACAAGTGATGAGCAAATTGAACATTTTTGAAGCTTTGTGAAATCGGTTATAAAATATACATCACTTTGAATATCATGGTTGAATTTTGATAAATAGATAATTTATTGTTCAACATGAAGCTTATTTTATTGCATTTGCCTGGGACATGTTAGTACTAAGATATTTTGATTTTAAATGATGCCAAGTTTTTGAAAACCTTGCGTATTAAATTCTTCGAAAAGCTATTAAAAAGCATTCACCCATTTTGAAAATTCATTGAGCGTGAAACAGCACTTTAAATGAGTAAAAGAAATTATGCTCTCACAACCTGGAAGAATGGTAGACTTTGAAAAAAACAGTAGCTACTCTCGCATCTACGCATCGCTCATTCAGTAATGATTTAGAACACTCTTAGCTACTGGCGCATGTTTGCATGGTATACCTCACGCTAAAGGTCTGCCGAGCGCCCACAGCTCAGAGGTAGAATCGCCGACTGACGTCAATTAGGTCAGGTAAAAGCGATCAGCTGTCTAACCGTACTGATGAGCTGTGATACAGCGAAACAGATCTCTCTGCGGATGACTAATATATATATATATATATATATATATATAAAATCATATATTTATGGATTAATTACGACACGGAAATTTCTATGTTTCGAGATAGATTCTCTTCATCAGGCAATGTTAGATGTTGGTTCTGAAAATGATTTATATTAAAATACAAAAAAACCATCGGTTCGGTATTTCATAATTTAATATTTTCCTATTTAGACCGTAAAAAAAAAGAAAAGTGAAATTTGCTGGGTGTTTTTTTTGTGCATGTATATCCCTTTCTCCTTTTTGCACGTGCATCATTTCTTGTTGATTGTTTTATATATATGTAACTTAATTATTCAGTATTGTGTTATATGTGTGATTTGATGTATCTATACATCTATTTAATTTCGGTTTTTGTTACATTCTGAGTGAAATTAACATTTATTCATTCCTTAACTGTCCGAACGAGGCAATTATAAAATAATTTTTTATAGTGCTAAATTAATTTCTGAATTTATAACCGTTTAATTATATGTTGAGTTTTTCTCTCAAAGACACTACATAGTAGAAACCTAGATCGCCTAATAACTCGTATATGTGTGTGTGTGTGTGTGTGTGTGTGTGTGTGTGTGTGTAGTGTATCGAGGCAGTAGATAATTTCCTAAACATAGACTGTTATATTTAACAAACAATGAATGTCAGAGACGTAACAGGAGATGGATATCTTTATGTTAACGTCCCTGCAACATCTCTGATAATGCCTCATGTGAGCCGAAAGCGCAGAACCAGCATCATAAAAATATCCAAATGTTAGATAATTTTTGTCTTTATTTTCACCTGAAATTAAAGCCAAAATACGGTGTTTAGAACGGCTCATGATTAAACATAAGAGACATTATCTGTCATATTTAACAGTATATGTTTATTAAATGAAGAAAAAGATTGAATCTGGTAAAATGTTAAAACGTACAAATAGTAAAAGCTTTATGAATTTGACATGTTTCAATATTTATTTAACGATGTCAGAATTGTAACTTATTGCTAGGAAATTAAATGATAAAATATGATAAACAGTTAATAATATACAGACAGACAACGCCACTGGAAACTACGTAAACTTAAGGAATCAGCACATATGCTAGGCTTCAAAAAGCTCCTAAGCTGACCAAGCATAGAAATGAATACAATATGGGAACCAGTAATATAGAGTTCTAGAGATAAATCTTTAGCGTCAAAAAATTACAATATGAGCTCTGCTAAAAAAAAAAAAGAACTAGAGAAAATCATTAGCGTAAAAAATTGCAATATAAATTCTGGTAAAAAAATGATTACTAAAAAAATTATTATAAGTTTCAAAAATTCACTTTCTGTTGTTCTCAAGGACACATGGCGAAGTGAATATAGACGTTGGTTAGTTCCAGTAACTTGACCCAAAGAGTTGAAAGTTCAATACCAGGCTACAGCAGTGGTAAACAAGTAACTTTGAGATATCTCATGTTTACCAAAAGTGGCTTCGCACAAGGAATGAGAATAACATCGAAATTCGAAATTCGAAATTCTTAGCACCTGAAGATGACCGGAGCATACAACGGCCGAAACGTTGTAGAAATGATAACAAATTTGACAACAATAGTCCGAATAATGTAAATACTATCTCATCTCAGAAGTATAGATAAAAATTGATAAACACTTGTATCGTTTTGTTTAAATTATTAAAATAATTAATTTTATGGCGTTTGTATTTCTTTTGTCTTGTAACAATCATGTGTATGCCTCATGGAGTCACGGTGTATTCAATTCTTGAAATGTGTGTATTGAAAATTGAGTATTTCTGTACATTTAAAAAAGAACACTGAATGCGCCCTACTCAAAACCGAAAGCATCACTTTGAATATAGGATGATGTACACATCAGTTATTTACCATACATGATACATGCTTGGGCGATCATGTCTCGACAGGGACATCACTGGTCAGAAGATTTTCCAGCAATAGGCTGCCATTATTTTCTGCGGTATACTGGTTGTCAACCCAGACTATAAAACCCAATCTGTCCTGCTAATTAACCCAAAGCTAGAAGGAAAAGCGACAGATTAATACCTTTCCCAAGAGTATTTGCGCGTAAGTGAATGCAACGAATTCAATTGAAATTCGAACACAGCTCTCCGATTTCTCATTCTGAAACAATATCCATTGTACCACAACGAACATAGGGTTACTTAATAAGCGTTGAGCTTCTCGCAAATCTGGATGAATTGACGTTCATGTGCAAGTTATCACATTGCATTTTGCGTATATCTTGTGCATTAAAACAAATATTTTTGTTATAACAACACCAGATACCTCTGTTTTACCGAATGCGAGGTAACTTTTGTTTCTGCTTCAATGCAGAGCAATCTGAAGATCAAAGGTTGTGTAATATAATAATCTGGCCCCACCCGAGGAAGGGATGCAAGCGGGGGCGTTTTCCGGTCGTTGAAAGGAACGGATGTTTGTTTGACCTTATTTCCGGCAGTAGCGGAAATGGCTACAAGAGGCAAACAGAACAGGTGTCTCTGAGAATTACGTGGGCGTGCATGGGCGAGGCAAAAAACCGGAAGAAAAATCCCGGTTTGGAGATTATAAAAAGACCTCGGCGCCCGAATTCACCAGACAGTCCGGACAGACCAGACCAGAGTAGCACCGACAGAGATCGGCCGGTGAAGAGAGACACTCCCGTCAACCCTTAGAAGAGCGCTCCCTCAACTCTCTGTATCCTAGGCTACACGGTTCATCGTCATCAATAAAAATATAACTCATATTTTTATATATATGCGTGTTTGTTGTTTGTCGCTATATAACAGTTGATGTTTTTTAGGATGAGGAGCACTGCGATTGAAAAGATTAGAAGTCAACTGCAGAGATTAGATGTTAAGTATTAGAAATAAAGTAAGTGTAACATTACGACATTCCAGCAACAGGATACACCACGTCATGGCAGACGAGAGTCAGAGCTTGTTTCGCCAGGCCACAACAAATATGTTGGCCGTATTTTTTTGGTTAGGCTAGTATTAAATCCTAACTACAGTTTTTTTCTCATGTGCAATATATTTCTACAGAAAAAGTCACTTACTAAAATCACGATGCATTTCTACAGATGGTCAAATAAACGATACGCATTTCTACAGATGGCCAAATAAACGATACGCATTTCTACAGATGGCCAAATAAACGATACGCATTTCTACAGATGGCCAAATAAACGATACGCATTTCTACAGATGGCCAAATAAACGATACGCATTTCTACAGATGGCCAAATAAACGATACGCATTTCTACAGATGGCCAAATAAACGATACGCATTTCTACAGATGGCCAAATAAACGATACGCATTTCTACAGATGGCCAAATAAACGATACGCATTTCTACAGATGGCCAAATAAACGATACGCATTTCTACAGATGGCCAAATAAACGATACGCATTTCTACAGATGGCCAAATAAACGATACGCATTTCTACAGATGGCCAAATAAACGATACGCATTTCTACAGATGGCCAAATAAACGATACGCATTTCTACAGATGGCCAAATAAACGATACGCATTTCTACAGATGGCCAAATAAACGATACGCATTTCTACAGATGGCCAAATAAACGATACGCATTTCTACAGATGGCCAAATAAACGATACGCATTTCTACAGATGGCCAAATAAACGATACGCATTTCTACAGATGGCCAAATAAACGATACGCATTTCTACAGATGGCCAAATAAACGATACACATTTCTACAGATGGCCAAATAAACGATACGCATTTCTACAGATGACCAAAAAGCAATACAGATGGCCAAAAAACAATACGCACTTTTACAGATGGACAAAAAGACTGTCTACAGATGAACGAACATAAAACTCTAGCACATTTCTGTAGCTTAACGAAAATCCATGCGTTTCTAAAACTGAATAAAAAAATACAATTTATTTCTACTGCGGAACAAACAACAAAGTTATGCTTTATACAAAAATAGCCCGATGCATTTCTACAGAAAGAATCTTTTTACGGTGATTCTCCTCAACCAAAGGACACAATCATTTAGAAAAGAAGAAATTTTTAAAAATCAACTAAGAAAAAGTGAAAACAAAATAAAACAAAACAAATAGCTCTCTCCACGACATGACTGACTTAGACATATAGCTATAAATTCGACTTCAAATGAAGAACAAAATGAAAATTTTATCAAAATACGACCCTCCCATCCCAATGACTATAGTCATTGATGTTTTACTGACTTATCACATTAACCTCCTTGATGTTAACTCAACACTTTGACTATTACAATTATACTGACCAATCGGAAACGAAGCTGATTGCATTGTACTCTTCCTTTCAAGTAGAGATATAATTTCTAGTTGTAAAAATCCAGTAGTCAGAAGTTCCAATTCTTCTTTAATCTGGACTTCGAACCTACAGTTACATTACGATATTAAACAGTCATGAATACAAATGAATTAAACCATTATACACTGGTTCTCGCTTACCGCGTTTCCAGCTACCTGTCGGAAACACCAGAAAAAAAAATCATTAAATTTATAGTCCCAATGCTTAATATTTGGCAGTTCAGAAAATGTCGTAAATGGCACCATTTAACTGAAAAAGCTGAAAGTTATCGATTTTGAAAGAAAACATGTCGTATGTCAAGATTACTAAGATCTCCAGAAAGAACGAATTAATTTCCTATCATTTACAAATTTTAATACAGGCTATCGTCATATTTTTTTTCTTTTAATACCACTTACCATTCCTGTTATGTTGACCAGCCACTTTCTTATGTATACACATATCAAAATATTACACAGATATTCATGTTTTCTAATAATATAATAATTCAAGAAGCACATAGATTGGTTTCACAATCACATTATCGTGACAGTTAACTTGTCATTTATACGATAACAGCTCAAATCGCATATCACGAACAACCAAAAGCAATATGAAATAAGTAAATACTCATCAATAACGCGAAAATAGTACACCTACAGAAACTGTAAAATCGCCCACAAATACTAAAGGTCTTACCCATAAAATTAAACAATCCATCCACAAATTTTCAGTCAGTTTAGTAACAGACATAAAATATTTCAGAAAAAATAAACGATACTTCACAAACTGACCCGTGAAAACGCAATACTGATTTAAAAATCACAACAGCAGCATTTGATACGTCAAGACGCTATAATAATGACCATATACAATGTAAATGCAGAGATAAATCTCTATAAACACAAAAGTAATACTTTGGTAATGAAAATCGAAATTGATCAAAAGATAAGTTTTGTTCAAATTAGCACAAAGTGAAATCGGTGTGCGGAATTCAATTTCTGGTCGATTCCTAGAAAAAAAAAAGATTTCATCTTTCTCCAACTATGGGATTAAATAGTAAGAAACAAAATGGAAATGCTAAGTGGAGGTCATGCTAAGTGAAAGAAACATTTAATTCAACATCAAGCTGAAAAGAGATAGACTGACAGGACCGTTTTTGCTCTAGACAGGCCAATGTTGCTATAGCTACAGTACATATGTTACTTTCACGATTCTAATGGTTTACCGGAAACATATGATGGCGATATTCAAATTCCTTCAAGAAAACAGAACTTTCTTAACCATAGAAAAATTCAATGCAAAAAATAATTAAGTAATTTTACTGGCCTTTAAATAAACTTACACACACACATATATATATATATATATATATATATATATATATATACATACATACATACATACATACACACACACACACACACACACACACATACATATATATATATATATATATATAGCTCCTGTCACGCTAATGAGGAGAGAGACAACAGCGAGGCAGCGTCGGCTCAGCTCATTCTCTTTACTCCTAATTATTAAACTTTACTACCAGTTATTAAACCTTTTGCCGCATGTTGGCTCTTCAACAGTACCTTATCATTTTATCTTTTTGCAATAATAAAGACCGTTGCGTGTGTGTGTGTGTGTGTGAATATATATACATATATATATATATATATATATATATATATATCCCTTCTGTCTCGCTCATGGGTTTGGATTATTATTCACTTTTTTCGTATGTCTTAATGTAAGATACTCAATGGTAGGTACATCAATATATATGTTGCCGTCATTTTCGACAGCATATCGATAATATAAATATTTTGCTGTCATTTTTTACGGCAGGGTCCAACTCGTGTATATATAACTGCATCAAACTTTATTGTTGTGGATTTGTCATATTTGAAATAGGCGCCCCATTTTTATTTTAAACGGTGTTTATTACGTCTATCGATTTGTGTCTCCAAGAAATCTTACTAATAAGAATTTGAGAGGTGACAGACGCCCCATTTTGATTAAGTTTTTTCAAATACGAAAATCAACTATAGCAAAGTTTAAAGCATGTGTAATCATTGAAGAATACTCTCGTTAAAAAATTATTTTCCTCGCATAAAAAACACAGATGTGGTTTCGACGACAAGTGCTGAGAATACGATAAACAGAACATGTGTGCAATGAGGAAGTTTTTAGAAAAATTAGAAGTGCAAAAAAAAACTTACAATCAGAGAGTGACCTTTCAAATTTCTGAGACACACAGTGAGGAAACGGTGTCTGCGGAATCTAATCCTTACAGTGCATACTGCTGAATAGAGGAAACAAACAGCAAGTAACCGATAGTGAAACAATTTTTCAAGCAGCAGGTCTAGAAATTTTATTGAATCATTTGCTATGTTTGCTGCTAAGATGTTGTGACAAAAGTCTTTCTCGTTAGAATCCATCTTTAAAAAATCTTTAAACTAATAAATCTACCATTCAATCGTACATTGTGTATCGCTGCCATATCTGGTTTAATTCTCCTTCTATACATTTGCAGATTATCGACAAAATCCAAAAATGGTTCCGTAATGTTATTGGTCCTAACATGGCACCTTGACTTCAGCCACTTTTCCACTGCAGTGATTTGGCTTCTGTTTTTTCTTTAACTATTTTCATGACAGATATTCTAATGGGCTGTCTTTGGTGCATCGAATGTATGGATTTAAACAGACTACTAAACTGGCAACTAGGTACCAGTTATAATATTGAACTAGCAGTATAGCCCGGCGTTGCTCGGGTGTAATGAAAGCTTTAAAACTAATCCATGGTTCTGGAGCTCAGACTCTTTGGACGTTGGCACGAAAGACTAAAAAGCAATAGTTGTTTCCAGTTAAAGCGAAACCGTAGACCGAAAGAAAAATGAATGGATGTAAGTCAAATTTTGATTTCCTGGTATCGATATCAAATAAGTTTTTTTCGTTGTAAACTGAATTTTGACAGTTAAATAAGTCCTCTGAGTAAATGGTATCATGACTGAGACTAAGAACTACAATTATACCTACTTGGAGCCAAACCCGAAGCAAAAACTAAAATAAAAGGGCTGAAAAAAATACAGATATACAGGCAGATAAAGAGACACACACACAAACATCTTGCCTTTGTATATATATATATATATATATATATTATCGATTTTCAGCACTATTGTAAGAACTGTAACCTTGAAAATTCTGAATATCGTTTCTTATGTCTTTGTCTATGAGTGTATCAAATTTGATTAAAATCGGACCACTCCTTCTATAACTCGATTTTTTCGATTATCGATTTTTATCGGGGGTACCTCGACACAAAACCTAGCTAAGAACACTCGCAGACGCTTATGGTACAACTGTGTAAATTTTCAAGAAAATCCCTTTAGCCGTTTCGGAATCTATAGGTAACGGACACACACGCACACACACACACAGAGTTCCATTTATAAATAAGTTTATATTAGCTGTATGTACACTATTTACATTATTCAGACTATTGTCTTCATCTGGGTTACCATTTGTACGACGTTTAGGCCGTTGTACACCCCGGCCTTCTTCAGGTGCTAGTAATTAAGAAGGCCGGAAGTTACAACATCGTACAGATGGTAACCAAAATGAGGACAATTGTCCGAATAGCGTAAACACTACCTCATCTCAGAAATATAAGCGAATAGCTGTATGTAACGTAAGTTCTAGTCTAATAGTTTCTTTTCTCGCTGTAAAATTCAATTCCGGTTTCTTGCCATTTAAATTTTCAAGAATTTAAATGCAATGCTAATCAAAATCTTGTCTTCCTGAAACGTTTTCTTTGTTCTTTCTCTTCACTAAATATTTTATTTTCTTTCATTCCCATTAAACCTTTGCATCTTAGTGGCATTATAGCCTTGCTTTAAGTGAAGTGATTAACATGAAACATAAGTTTCTCTAAATTAATGGTTAAAGAAAATGTCAAACACAGGTAGCAAAAATGTAAATGGTATTTGGAGCAAAAAGCAGCAAACCGCTTGCGTACAGATAGGAAGTGAATGAAAGCAGATATACAAAAATAGAAAAGGGCGTAAGACGAGGATGTCTTTTCTTACCGGATCTATTCAACTTATACAGCGAAACAATTGTGAGAGAAACAAAACACTTGCCAGGATTAGTCATTGGCGGCCACAATCTCAACAATGTAAGATACGCAGTGCTGATAGCAGACACGGAAAGAAAAATGCAGGAACTCCTATAGAAGGTAGCAAGAGAAAGCGAGAAGAAAGGACTATGCATAAACTTAAAGAAAACTGAATGCATGGTCATTAGCAAAAAGACCCCAAAATGCCAACTACAAGTCGGAGAAACTAAAATAAAATAAGTAAAGAAATTTAGATACGTGAGAAGCGTGTTGACAGCGGATAGAAAGTGCGATGTGAAGATCCAATGACGCATTGGCATAGCCAAGGACACATTTTAAAAGCTAACTAGTGTACTGAAAGACAGGAAAATCGCATTGGAAACAAAGAAAAGAGTGCTTGATTGCTATCTGATATTTGTTCTTCTGTACGGCTGTGAATGTTGGAAAATCTCTTTAAGGATGAAGGAGAGGCTTGAAGCAGCAGAGATGTGGTTCTACAGAAGAATACTGAGGATACCATGAACTGAGCATGTGACTAACGACGAGGTGTTGGAGAGGATGGCAACGAAGAGAAAACTCATACTTAAATCAGGAAGAGACAAATGAGGTTTCTGTGATAGGTAATGAAGAACAAGAGTCTAGAGAATTTAATACTCACAGGACGGATAGAGAGAAAGAGAGACAGCGCAAGACCTACTTGATAGGCCTGAGCAAATTGATGGCAGAGCGAGGTTTGGGTGAGATCTTAAGAGGAAGAATGTTGAGAGCGACAAGAGACAAAGCCAAATGGAAGTCCATGATCGCCTACGTTCTGAACGGATACGGCACATGAAGAAGATAGATAGATGTTGGAGCTCAAGGTCAATAACATGGCCATCGGACCATATGTAGCAGCAATATTCTAGGAATGGGTGAATGGTAGAAATATAGATTTAAGTAAAGAAATTTAGATAACTGGGAAGCATGCTGACAGAGTATGGAAAGTGCGATGTTGAGTTCCAAAGATGCATTGGCATGGCCAAGGACGCATTTCAAAAGCTAACTAGTGTACTGACAGACAGGAAAATCTCATTGGGAACAAAAAAGAGTACTGGATTGCTCCGTGATGTCTGTCCTTTTGTATAACAGTGAATGTTGGACGATTTTCTCAAGGATGAAATAGAAGCTTGAGGCAGCGAAAATGGGGTTCTACAGAAAAATACTAAGGATACCACGGACTGAGCACGTGACTAATGACGAGGTATTGGAAAAGATAGAAACGAGGAGAAAACTCATAATTAAGAGACAGATGAGGTTTCTGGGACATGTAATGAGGAAAGAGTGTCTGGAGAATTTAATACTCACATGACGGATAGAGGGTAAGAGAGACAGGGAAAGCAGCGCGAGACCTACGTGGCGGACCTGAGTAAATGGATGCCAGAGCGGGGTCTGGGAGAAAGACAAAAGAAAGAAGTTTGAGAGCGACAAGAGGAAGAGACAAGTGGAAGTCCATGATCGTCTACGTCCTGAAGAGACACAGCACATGAAGAATAAGAATATCATAAAGCGATATAGATATCAAAAGAAGAAGTTTTATTCTTTGTTGGTAGCAATTAAAATGAACGCAAGCACATCTTTCAAACATTAACAGAAGCGCATTACGAAAAATAGCTGGGCGTTTTATTCCTACTTAACCGGACATTAGTCATTACTATTTTGTTTAAAGTGATTTGCTTTTAACTTATTCATTTATTCTTTTCCTCCGATTTTTTACAACAGTTTGAATTATCTCCAGTTATGTTTCCTCCTTAATTTTGACATTTCTACAATGAAAGGATTTAGCTTCAAACTCCAGTATTAAAAAAAAATTAGTAAATGTCTGTGGCAAATAGAAAAAAAGTAATGTATTGGTAGGAAGCAACCGCAGGAAAGTATTTCAACCAGGCAGCCACAAGCCACACGTCCTGTCTTAATCTCCGAACCGCTATTCTCACGCGAACTCTGGCTCGAATAATACCACGTTTTATCCACTCGACCTGGCTACCACTTAGCCAATGAGCGCCCAGCCCAGTAAATATAAACGGCTAGAAGCGACACCAATTCTGTTTACCACGAAGTGCTGTCTGATTCTCCATCTGACCAACGCTCGCCAATTCGCCGTCGCCACACTCCTTTACAAAACATACACCCGGCTCTGGCTCGTTTAGGTCGCCGAAATGAGTCACTGCTACAATATCAAGTCTTCATCTTTAAATGCTTTTGCCAATATTTGAATCCTCAGAACATGGACATTAAAATCTACTGCTAAGAAGGTTAGGTCACTATGTCGATCCAGGATGTTTTTTCCACCTGAATCCATCCTGCATATATACAAGTCAACCATCCGTCCGTGCATGGAGTACTGCTGCCATTTATGGTCAGGTGCCCCTGCCGTTCTCCTCAGTGTTCTTGACAAGCTCGAAAGGAGAGTCTGTAATGTGATAGGTACTGATCTGGCGACTCGACTGCAGCCACTTTACCATCGTCGAAATGTGGCCTCCCTCTGTCTCTTCTATAAATATTTTCATGGCTTCTGCTCGGATGAGCTTAAGTCACTGATGCCTCCTCAACAGGTGTTTACCCGTGCAACCAGACTGGCAACTGGGTCCCACCCATTCACAGTCAGGTTAGCCAAATGCAGACGACAATTCTACTCCTGCAGCTTCCTCTCTCGCACTTCCCGCCTGTGGAACTCACTCCCGTATTCTTGCTTTCTTGACGGCTACAACCTCCAGAAATTTAAATGCAAAGTTAATACTCATCTACTAACCACTGGCCTCTAACTCTCTCCCCTCCCCTGTATAACCTTCCCTTTCTCTCCTCCTATGTATCTGTCATCGCACCTTCTTTCTCAGCTTTCTATTGTTCCTTTCTAACTAGTTTGTAATCCTCACTCTTTTCTAATTAATCTTTTTATATTTATGTAACCCCCTGCACATCAGTGGCGTTTCCGCCTTGCTTGGGGTGAAATGATTAAAAAAAAAAATTTCAAACAGATCCGTCATATTACTCTTCTTTGTTGATATTTGCTAGGCTAACGATCGGATTCATAGGGTACTTACACTTACGCGCAAATACCCTTGGGAAAGGTATTAATCCATCTCTTCCCTCCAGTTATGGGTTAAATAATAGGACAGATTGGGTTCTATAGCCTTGGTCGGCAACCAGTCTACCGCAGAAAGCAATGGCAACCTACTGCGGGATAATCTTCTGCCCAGTCAGTCATGTCTCTTTCGAGACATGATCGCCCAAGCGTGTATCACTTATGGCACTTTAACTGACTGACATCGTAGTTACCTCCAAGACATCACTATGATGAAATTTATTACTTTTGCCTGTCTGTACTTCTTTAAACAAGTATCTTTTATAAAAACTCTAATTAGATCGAATAATTAGTTCGATCATCACTTGGTGCCCCATACATTTGGCCGCGTGGCACAGCTAACCTTCGGTCTATTTCAGAGTACCGTGGTCGGGTAGGGTTAGTGAGCCCTTTGCCAAGAGGATTTCATTTGAGTGTTATTATACAGTTAACATTCGTGTTGCTTTAAAAACTAGGTCAGTCCTTCCATCTATGCGTAAAGCCGGTCAACCCGCCCTAATATTTTATTTACTATCTTAAATGTAGTTGTGGGCTCTACTATATAGGTAGTACGACGCAGC